>JAOPSE010000019.1:17714374-19143116 GCA_029449295.1 Zea luxurians | reverse complement strand
AAAAGAGTACATCTCAACCTATGTATTTCCTCGTACTCATCATCACATGGTAATAATCACATATGAGAAAAACAAATGAGTAAGACCACTAAAATAAATCATGTCTCATGTGGGAGCTTCGATTTCTTGTATATTTAATAATACTGATAATATTACTAAGGGCACATTAATGATGAGGATTAGGGAGTTAATTCAAACTCAATTATAGGATTTGGAAATAAAATTAGAGATAAAAAGAGAAGTAAGAAAAGAAATAGAGGAATAAGAGAATTACATAAAATATACCTAGAATTATATTTTCGGAGTTGGTACTTTAAATGTGCAAGGTAATTTGAAGACAAGTTTGCCACAGTGTCAGATTTAAATTTGAAAGGAAATTTGAATTTGAAAAGAAATCAAAAGAAATAAAACAGAAAAGGGGAAATATAAAAGAAAATAGAAAACCTACATGTTGGGCCAAATTCTCCTCGGCCGGCCCACTTCCCCATCCCCCCCTGCGGCCCATTCACTGCGCCAGCCGTCTCTGTCCACTCCACGCGCGGTCACTAGCTAGCCGGGCCCACTTGGCGGCCTCTCCTCAAACCTGTGCCGTTCGCTGACATGTGGGCGCTCCTCGTCAGATCCGTCTACCTCGCGTTGGACTCGGGCTTCTAAACGAAAACGCAACAGATCCTCCGCCTTGGGCGGGAGAAATCCTCGGACGCCGCAACCTCACGATTTTCTCGCCCTTATCCTCTCTCACCCTTCCAAGCATAAGTACTCGACGCCGCGTTAGTCCTTCGCCATATCCAGGAATAAAGTGCTCGTCTCATCGACCGATGGTGGTGCCCGGCGTAGTCATGGGAGAGAAGAGCCTCGGACCGTGGAGGATTAGCACCGTTGCCGTCTCGGTCGCTCTAGAGAAAAGCAGCGGGAGTGTGCGTGGCCTCATCGGACAACATCGGTGGTCAGGTGACCGGAAATTTCTCGCCGGTGTGGAAGCTGCGCCAAGAAATCGTACTGCGCTCCGTGGTCGTGCTCCACCACCCACGTCCAGGCCTCGGTGATCGACCCAGGAGGAAGCCCAGTGCACGTGGATGCTCGTCGCGGCTTCGCCTGGGTGGAATCGTGCTCCAGACCACGGGGATTCTTCGCCGTAGTTGGCGCTCCGCCGTGGGCTCCGCTCGCACCGTGGGCATGCATCTCTGCGCTACCATCTTGGGTACGTTTTGCCGCTAACGTGTTCGCCCTTGTTCATACATCGTGTAGCACCTCTCTGGGGTCCGATTAGGGCACCAGGGCCGCCAGGGCTCTGCACGCCGGCGTGGGCTCCGCCGTTGGCCAGGGAGCGCCGCCGTGGCTGTGCGGAAGATAGAAGACAACTTTTGCGCCGTTGGATGCACAGCGAACGGCTCTGATTAGATCGTGAAAATATTAATCCTCGACCGTCCGATGCTTGTTGAACGCTTGGGATCGCGCCGTGTATACCCCCTACGCGCTTCTAATCCTGACCGTGGATCTCAGATCCAACGGCTGTGGGCCTATACCGGTTCGATGCCGTCTCGATCTGATCTGGCGCACTGAATTCTAATCGTGTGGCTCAGGATCGCCCATACCCCTTCGCCGCGGCCATTTTCAAAAAGAGACCCCCTGCTTTAACCAAATCAACCCGCCGTCCTGCACGGCTTGACTCTGTGCCTTAGAGAATTTTGCCTCGAGCCCCCTGGCCTTTTATGAATTTGAGGCCCAGTCCAGAGATTGTTTAAATGGAATAAATGAAATAGAAAATAGATTTCTAATAGGAAAATAATTGCTAGAACTTCAATAATTCATAGAAAATGCATAGGAACTCCAAATTACTCCATTCCAGTTTCTAAAATTTTGTACTTTTATTCTCTATCACCTAGAACCTCTGTTTTGTCATGAAAACAGTTAGAAATTTAATCTCTCACTTAATCTATTTTAAACACATAAAACCTTTGAAAATTCATAACTAAAAATCTATAACTCCAAAATTAATGATTCCTGTTCCTATGATTTTATTTTAATATGTATATTATTAATGTGTAATTTGTTCTTATGTTTGGTGTAATGTTAATTTTGCCTATACCGTGTTTGTTTGAATTGCTACGACTAGCAGTGAGGTCACGAGTCACCTGAAGATCATCCTGGTACCTGGAATCTCAAGGCCCAGGCAAGTTGTGCCCTTGATCACTTCTTTTTACCTACTCATGTTCTAATTAATCATAATGATCTGCATAGGTTAATTTTGATGGGACCCAATAGGTTACCCTAGTTTGTCTATCTTTATACCTTGTTTACCACTGAACTCTTTGGGTAGTACTTGCTAGTGCTTTATGTGGTTTTGGGTATGAAGATTACACTATTCATGATTATACTTTTGTTATCAGTTGTTATTTATTGTTCATGATAAGATCATTATGTTAATTGGAACATGGAGAACCACCTGGGAAAACAGTGCTACCACAAGGGTGGAATGGGACGCCCTTGGCCGATTAATTAGGAAAGCTAGTGGAAGACTACCTTACCCGAAAGGGGCAAGGGCAGTAGGGGAGTGGTCAGTGTAGGGAGGCCCTCGGGAGGATTTTGCTGCGATGGCGGTCCTGCAAGGGATTCCTGCACTGGAACTTCCTATAAACTGTAGCGGGTTTTCTGAAGCTAGTGGAACTTTGTAAAGGCCTCGTAGTGTTACCCTGCCTCGCCTCCTCGGTAGAGGTGTATGGGATTGGCCGTCTCTTGGCAGATGGGTAACACGACTTGTGGGTAAAGATGCGCAACCTCTGCAGAGTGTAAAACTGGTATACTAGCCGTGCTCACGGTCAAGAGCAGCTCGGACACTCACATGATTAAATTATGGAACTAAATTCAATTTGTCATATGCATTGCATCGCAGGTGAAGTTGTTACTTTTGTTTTACTATTTAATTGGGTTGGTATTTACTTATACTTAGTAATTGCTAATAAAATTTTGACCAACTTTAAAAGCAATGCTCAGCTCTAACCATCTCCTTTGGTAAGCCTTACACTTCATGTGAGCTCCCACCTTTGGCGAGTTCATGCACATCATTCCCCACAACTTGTTGAGCGATGAACGTATGTGAGCTCACTCTTGCTGTCTCACACACCCCACAGGTCAAGAGCAGGTACCGCAGGATGATGCGCTTGGAGGATGCTGTGACGAGTTCGTGAGGGGTCTAGGTCGTCGTCTCCCAGTCAACTTTTGGGTTGCTGGACCGTTGTCTCCTTATAATGTAATTATTTATTTTGTATAGAACTCTTGTTATATATAAAGTTGTGACATTCGATCCTGTGCCACTATACATCATATGTGTGAGACTTGGTCCCAGCATACCTGGTGTTTATGTTAGCGCCCGGGTTTTGGACCCCTAAAATCCGGGTGTTACAGAAGTGGTATCAGAGGGATGTTGACTGTAGGACGAAACCTAGATAGAACTGGACAACCAATACTTACTTACCTTTACTACTCTAATTCTTTCCAAAACTTTTCTTAATCTTTTCTCATCTATTTCCGCTTCACTCTGATTATTCTTACCTTTTCATTCTAAAGACAAATGTGGATTTCACACTTTGAAGTCCTGTGCCTAAAGTGACTTTAGGAATAGGAGACCTACTCTTAGGAACAAAAACAAAACTATTTTTTATAGGCATTTGTATGCTTGAATGTTTGTTCTTATGATACTTGTCTGATTTGGATCTTTGATTGAGAGTGATTAGTTGTGGAGTAATATCCACAATTACATCTGCGTATACGTATAGGCATAAATAGAATTCATAAGAAAACTAAGCCACTTAGATTATCCTCCATTAAAATGTATCTATCTCATAGAGATCCCTCTAATCTTAAAAGACTCTCCCATATCTTAATAGATTCATCTTATCTTAAAAAAAATTCTCATCTTAATAGATCTAACTAATCTCAAAAGATTCTATTTCATCTTACCCTAATAAGCATACTTATCCACCCTAATTTAACAACCATGATCTAATGCAAATTAATTAGATCTTATCTAGTCAAACTAGTCATACCAATCTAATCTAGATCCCATCCAATCTAATATGATCTAATCTAATGTCGTCTACTTAAACAGATTAGTGATACTGGTAGAAGAGATTAAACCCTACTAGTCAGGTATTAACTTAACTTCGCACATTAGACCAACTCAACCATGGGCATAAGATCTAACCTAGCTAATAGAGTCATGATGGATTGCATAATCTGCCTATCCCCACCTAACATCAAACAAACTTTTGACCTACATCATGTAATCTATCTCATCCATACCTATATTAACCATATTCCCTAGCCCAATAATATACACTAACCCCTAATCAATGAGACAAGACCGAAGAAGATGATCAACTTCATCAAGGAAGGATGAGCACCAACTCAAGTCTTCAAGGATCAAGTGAGGTCACCAAGATGAGTCAAGATCCACAATCTTGGATGGAGTCTTTCTTTACCCCACTCTTTCTTGCCCAAACCTATATAGGCTTTAAAAGATATCTTTTATCCTCCATAATAAAGTGTCTATAACCATATATACCTATGCTCTCCTAATAACTAACTAATAAAAAAAAGGGACTCTTGATTTTTGAACTAACTAGAAACTGAAATCTAGACTACAAGCTAAATTTGTTGTATCATGTTCCTTACAAATCTCGAGGACGAGATTCTTTTAAGGGGGGTAGGATTTGTAACACCCAATTTGTAAAAAAAAAATAATAAATAAATAAAAATAAAAGAGTACATCTCAACCTATGTATTTCCTCGTACTCATCATCACATGGTAATAATCACATATGAGAAAAACAAATGAGTAAGACCACTAAAATAAATCATGTCTCATGTGGGAGCTTCGATTTCTTGTATATTTAATAATACTGATAATATTACTAAGGGCACATTAATGATGAGGATTAGGGAGTTAATTCAAACTCAATTATAGGATTTGGAAATAAAATTAGAGATAAAAAGAGAAGTAAGAAAAGAAATAGAGGAATAAGAGAATTACATAAAATATACCTAGAATTATATTTTCGGAGTTGGTACTTTAAATGTGCAAGGTAATTTGAAGACAAGTTTGCCACAGTGTCAGATTTAAATTTGAAAGGAAATTTGAATTTGAAAAGAAATCAAAAGAAATAAAACAGAAAAGGGGAAATATAAAAGAAAATAGAAAACCTACATGTTGGGCCAAATTCTCCTCGGCCGGCCCACTTCCCCATCCCCCCCTGCGGCCCATTCACTGCGCCAGCCGTCTCTGTCCACTCCACGCGCGGTCACTAGCTAGCCGGGCCCACTTGGCGGCCTCTCCTCAAACCTGTGCCGTTCGCTGACATGTGGGCGCTCCTCGTCAGATCCGTCTACCTCGCGTTGGACTCGGGCTTCTAAACGAAAACGCAACAGATCCTCCGCCTTGGGCGGGAGAAATCCTCGGACGCCGCAACCTCACGATTTTCTCGCCCTTATCCTCTCTCACCCTTCGAAGCATAAGTACTCGACGCCGCGTTAGTCCTTCGCCATATCCAGGAATAAAGTGCTCGTCTCATCGACCGATGGTGGTGCCCGGCGTAGTCATGGGAGAGAAGAGCCTCGGACCGTGGAGGATTAGCACCGTTGCCGTCTCGGTCGCTCTAGAGAAAAGCAGCGGGAGTGTGCGTGGCCTCATCGGACAACATCGGTGGTCAGGTGACCGGAAATTTCTCGCCGGTGTGGAAGCTGCGCCAAGAAATCGTACTGCGCTCCGTGGTCGTGCTCCACCACCCACGTCCAGGCCTCGGTGATCGACCCAGGAGGAAGCCCAGTGCACGTGGATGCTCGTCGCGGCTTCGCCTGGGTGGAATCGTGCTCCAGACCACGGGGATTCTTCGCCGTAGTTGGCGCTCCGCCGTGGGCTCCGCTCGCACCGTGGGCATGCATCTCTGCGCTACCATCTTGGGTACGTTTTGCCGCTAACGTGTTCGCCCTTGTTCATACATCGTGTAGCACCTCTCTGGGGTCCGATTAGGGCACCAGGGCCGCCAGGGCTCTGCACGCCGGCGTGGGCTCCGCCGTTGGCCAGGGAGCGCCGCCGTGGCTGTGCGGAAGATAGAAGACAACTTTTGCGCCGTTGGATGCACAGCGAACGGCTCTGATTAGATCGTGAAAATATTAATCCTCGACCGTCCGATGCTTGTTGAACGCTTGGGATCGCGCCGTGTATACCCCCTACGCGCTTCTAATCCTGACCGTGGATCTCAGATCCAACGGCTGTGGGCCTATACCGGTTCGATGCCGTCTCGATCTGATCTGGCGCACTGAATTCTAATCGTGTGGCTCAGGATCGCCCATACCCCTTCGCCGCGGCCATTTTCAAAAAGAGACCCCCTGCTTTAACCAAATCAACCCGCCGTCCTGCACGGCTTGACTCTGTGCCTTAGAGAATTTTGCCTCGAGCCCCCTGGCCTTTTATGAATTTGAGGCCCAGTCCAGAGATTGTTTAAATGGAATAAATGAAATAGAAAATAGATTTCTAATAGGAAAATAATTGCTAGAACTTCAATAATTCATAGAAAATGCATAGGAACTCCAAATTACTCCATTCCAGTTTCTAAAATTTTGTACTTTTATTCTCTATCACCTAGAACCTCTGTTTTGTCATGAAAACAGTTAGAAATTTAATCTCTCACTTAATCTATTTTAAAAACATAAAACCTTTGAAAATTCATAACTAAAAATCTATAACTCCAAAATTAATGATTCCTGTTCCTATGATTTTATTTTAATATGTATATTATTAATGTGTAATTTGTTCTTATGTTTGGTGTAATGTTAATTTTGCCTATACCGTGTTTGTTTGAATTGCTACGACTAGCAGTGAGGTCACGAGTCACCTGAAGATCATCCTGGTACCTGGAATCTCAAGGCCCAGGCAAGTTGTGCCCTTGATCACTTCTTTTTACCTACTCATGTTCTAATTAATCATAATGATCTGCATAGGTTAATTTTGATGGGACCCAATAGGTTACCCTAGTTTGTCTATCTTTATACCTTGTTTACCACTGAACTCTTTGGGTAGTACTTGCTAGTGCTTTATGTGGTTTTGGGTATGAAGATTACACTATTCATGATTATACTTTTGTTATCAGTTGTTATTTATTGTTCATGATAAGATCATTATGTTAATTGGAACATGGAGAACCACCCGGGAAAACAGTGCTACCACAAGGGTGGAATGGGACGCCCTTGGCCGATTAATTAGGAAAGCTAGTGGAAGACTACCTTACCCGAAAGGGGCAAGGGCAGTAGGGGAGTGGTCAGTGTAGGGAGGCCCTCGGGAGGATTTTGCTGCGATGGCGGTCCTGCAAGGGATTCCTGCACTGGAACTTCCTATAAACTGTTGCGGGTTTTCTGAAGCTAGTGGAACTTTGTAAAGGCCTCGTAGTGTTACCCTGCCTCGCCTCCTCGGTAGAGGTGTATGGGATTGGCCGTCTCTTGGCAGATGGGTAACACGACTTGTGGGTAAAGATGCGTAACCTCTGCAGAGTGTAAAACTGGTATACTAGCCGTGCTCACGGTCAAGAGCAGCTCGGACACTCACATGATTAAATTATGGAACTAAATTCAATTTGTCATATGCATTGCATCGCAGGTGAAGTTGTTACTTTTGTTTTACTATTTAATTGGGTTGGTATTTACTTATACTTAGTAATTGCTAATAAAATTTTGACCAACTTTAAAAGCAATGCTCAGCTCTAACCATCTCCTTTGGTAAGCCTTACACTTCATGTGAGCTCCCACCTTTGGCGAGTTCATGCACATCATTCCCCACAACTTGTTGAGCGATGAACGTATGTGAGCTCACTCTTGCTGTCTCACACACCCCACAGGTCAAGAGCAGGTACCGCAGGATGATGCGCTTGGAGGATGCTGTGACGAGTTCGTGAGGGGTCTAGGTCGTCGTCTCCCAGTCAACTTTTGGGTTGCTGGACCGTTGTCTCCTTATAATGTAATTATTTATTTTGTATAGAACTCTTGTTATATATAAAGTTGTGACATTCGATCCTGTGCCACTATACATCATATGTGTGAGACTTGGTCCCAGCATACCTGGTGTTTATGTTAGCGCCCGGGTTTTGGACCCCTAAAATCCGGGTGTTACACTTTTAGAGTGTGTTACATCTCAGAACATGAGATTGTATACCTCTACTTATTACAACAACATTATAAAGACAGTATAGAACATCCACACAAGCCACAGTGATCATGATCAAATCTCCAAGCATGAGAGATTTATGCCAAATCTCCAAACGGATCCTTTGACATATACTCAATGATCATATCATCAGATTCATCTTCTTGTAGAAGTGGAGGCTTGTTGTCAACCACATTGGGGTGCTCTTTAGTAAGAGTGTTCTTCAGATCACCAGAAGCCAGTGAAGAACTTCCAACCTCAATTGGTGCTTCAGTAGAATTGAAATGAGCCTCAAAACCAGGCTTATCAGACTTTGGCTTCTTTAGGGATTGTTGATACAAAAGAACGAGGTACTTAGGGCAAGTGCAATCCCTAGCAAAATGGCCCTCAGTACCACATTTATGGCAAGCTCTGTTGCCCTTAGATGGTAGAGGCTTGCCATTTCCTTTTCCTTTTCCTTTACCTTTCTTGTGAAATTTGTTCTTATTGAATTTGCGAGGTCCAGAAGGATTCTTGAAGTTTTTCTTGAATCCTTTCTTATTCCCAGTCTTATGCACATTGAAATGTACCTCAGGCAGAGGGGCAGACCCAGGAGGGCGCTGCTGAGCATTCTTTAGAAGAAGCTCATGATGCTTTTCTGCTTGGGTCAATGTGTGCATAAGTTGAGAATATTTCTGGAAATTGCTAGAGCGATACTGCTGATGCAATATCCTGTCCTCTGGAAGCATGGTAGATAGAGTCTTCTCTATTTTGTCTGCTTCAGTGGGCTCTTTCTCGCAAAACTTCAATTTAGAACAAATGCTATGAAGAGCATGGTTATATTCTGCAACAGATTTAAAATCTTGCAGACGAAGGTGGTTCCACTCATGGTTGGCTGACGGCCATATGAGCTCCTTCTGCTGTTCATAGCGCTCTTTGAGAGCTTTCCACAAGTTGTGAGGGCATCTCTCCATAAGGTACTCTTGCTTAAGGTCCTTATGGATATAAAGCCTCAAAAGGAAAAGTGCTGTGTTCTTTTTAACCTCATTCACTGGATCAGTACCAGTGATGGGTGCTGCAATGGCATCAACGATCCCACGAGAAGCAAAAGTTATTTCAATATCTGAAGCCCAAGTTGGGTAGTTATGCCCATCAAGGGCGAGTTCCTCGAACTCTTTGGTTGACATGTTCCTACAGTCATTACCATGGACATCCATTAATTTACGCATAAATTAATAGTCACAATGGTGATGTTGTAAGCTCAATATGCAAAAATTCTTAAAATTACATATGTAACGAGTTCTTTGAAGGTTCCAAACCTTGCCATTGAATAAGTACTTTGAATTTTAGTAAGCATAGTATAGATAATCCTCAAATTAATGAGGTAGATCTAGTAGTGGGCAAGAAACTTGCTGCCTAAAAGCACGGTCTCTGGGCTGATAAGTTCACGGATGAACAAACCACAGCCAATGCTTAGGACTCCACTACCCATGCTCTACTAATTATCAAAGTAAAATTCACTGACTCTTACATGTGATATGAGTTACCTGAAGGTTCCAAACCTTCTAATTGAATAAATACTTTGAATACTAGTGAGCATTGTATAGATAATCCTCAAATTAATGAGGTAGATCTCCTAGTAGTGGGCAAGAAACTTGCTGCCTAAAAGCACGGTCTCTGGGCAGATAAGTTCATAAATGAACAAATCGCAGCCAATGCTTAGGTCTCCACTACCTATGCTCTACTAATTATCAAAGTAAAATTCAATAACTCAATATCCTGTTATTTTGGATAGCACGTATAGGTAGTCATCCCGAGAGATGTAGACCTCATAGAGATAGGCATTCCAAATGCTGCCACAAGCACGGTCTCTAGGCTACTAAATTCTATAAAAGAATTTAGTGCAGCCTATGCTTAGGACTCTATCTCCCTGTGCTCTTTATCCAAAATAATGTAATTTTATTTTTGCATGAGTTTTATTAAGTCTGAACTTAATAAATGCTATATTTATATGCAAACATAAATGAATGCGTAAATAATAGCAAGTAGAGATATGTGAATTATTAATGTAAAACAAACAATAATTCACGAACTAAAATCTGCTATATGTACAATAAAACAGATATGTCTTTACAATATATGCAGTCTAAATTACGAATTTAGACGCCTAAGATAACTTGAACTGAAATTACATATAAAACAGAGTCTTATACTGAAATTCAGAATTTAAAAATGGTAAAAACAGGCTATATTAGACCCCTGAAAGTAGCCCAGGCGGCCTGCTAGGCGGGCCAGGCAGCGGCCTGGCGGCCTGCACGCCGGCCCAGCCTAGCTGGCCGGCCCAAACGGCCCATCAGGGAGCCAGGACGCCTTATATTAAATGGGGCGGCTAGGGTTTCAAACCCTAACCGCCCCTAGCCTGTTCTGCCGCCGCCGCCATGCCTCGGTGGGAGCCGCGCCTGGGGGCCGACAGCGGCCGCGCCTGCTGTGGGAGGCCGTGTCGAGCGCCCCTGGGAGAGGCCTCCGGTGGCCGCGCCCGCGCCGGGTCTGCTCGCACGGAGCCGCGCCGAGCGCGTATGGCCGGGCCGCTCCCGTGCGCCGCCGGTGGGCCGCGCCGCGCGCTCGCCTCGCGCGCGCGAGCTCGCGCGCCAGCCGAGGGCCGCGCCGAGCGCGCCTGCCTGGGGCCGGCTGGGGGCCACGCGAAGCACCTGACGCCGAGCGCGCCTCGGTGGGCCACGCCGGACACCTGACGCCGACCGGAGCCGCGGTGGGCCACGCCGGGCACCTGACGCCGACCGGAGCCGCCCGCGCCGCGCCTGCGCAGAGCGCCAGGCACGCGCCCGAGGCCGCGCCGAGCGCGCAGGAGGCCGCGCCGAGCGCCCTGGCCGCCGGGGGCCGCGCTGAGCGCCCTGGCCGCCGGCTGCGCCGGTGGCCGCGCTGCTCCCCACCCCCTCCCCCCAAAACGGCCGACGCGGCGGCCGGATCGAGGGCCATTAGGCCCTCCCGTTGGAGGAGGGAGACGAGGCCATCCCATTTGGGCGATGGCCAGTGAAGATGACGCGTCCACGTGGAGCATCAACGGCACGCGGGGGCTGTCCACGACGAGCAGCAATGGTCCCGACGACCGCCGGCACTGGTGGAGATGGCGAATGACGAGCAACTGCCGCTGCAGAGGGCGGAGGCGGTGGTGGTGCCGCCAGATCGACATCCATGGGGGCCGATGCAGACGATCCTGCGTCAAACACCGGCGCCGGTGGCGACGGGGATGCAATGGGGAGTCCACACTCCACCACCGGCAGCGGAACCACCGCTGTCCATCCATGGAGAACGCAGTAGTGCACATTCCGCACTTGAACGCGGCGTTCAGGGATCGCATGCACCGGTGGAAGCGCTGCGGCTTGACCAGCGGCGTACGCCTCCAACATCGAATCATCAAGAATGTGCAGTACTTCGCGCATACGGCGTATGCGCATGGAAATGGTATTTTCCATACCTTGCTGTTGATGTGCAGATCGATCTTGCTGTTCTTCCACTTTCCCCTTCTCTGATTTCTTCTTGAGACAGTGCTGATAACGTATTGTGATCTTTGCAGTGCTCAGTGGTAAATGAGAGAACCGAGAAAGACAAATGACTGGAGTGTCTTGTTTATTGCAGAGATACTCTTTATATACATGAGTACAAAGGGCATATGACCCTTAGATCAAATAACTGTAAAACGGACGGTTGGATGGGGTCTTGATCATATATACAATATTTTGTAACACTTTGGATGCGAGGGAGATATGAAACAGTTCAGCCAGAGATAAAAAAAAAGCAATCAAATAAATAATTAACAGGAGCGCACCATGCATATATGCAATTATGCATGCATGCTGAAACGAGCCAATTGATATTTTTCTTTTCTTACTACAAATAACGGATGGGACGTTCGGCCTACGTACACTTCATCGTGTCTCGTGAGCATGCATGTGTGCCGCGGTGCCGCCGTGCCTGCTGGCTGTGCGGCCGGGTCGTGTCACTTTGGGTTCAAAGGAACCAAAAGTCCCTAGCTTGCTACTAGTAGGCTGCCACGCAACGCACACACTACTAGCGTTCTCTTTCGGGACCGGACGTCCGAGCAAGTGCGTGCGTGACACGAGATATGGATGGAGGGCCAGCCATGTCGGCAGAGCGAGTGAGTACGTACACTCGTCGTTCGTTGCTAGCTTACCGCATGCCAGCGTTCCAGTACGGATAGATAGATGATTAGACGATGCAGGCATGCAGGGTTTGGTCGTTGTCCGAACTCCGACGACGAGACGAGAGGAACACTCCACTCCACGGGAAAGAAAATTCTATACACAGTCCTATAACCGATGCGTGCCACGTGGATTTAAACTTAATCCAAGGACTTTGGCACTCTCCCTGCTGCTGCTGCTGCTGGTGGCTTGCCTCTCGCCTCCCCAGTTTGGCTCCTAAGGCTATCTGCAGCGGTTCCCTCTAAATTTCTCCCCCTATATCACTTTTTTGCGTCACATCGTCAACATTTCATCCCCTACTTTTTCATCTACCGCAGCGGTTTCCTCTAAATTCTCCCCCTATATCCCACTATAACTATAAAATATTATTTCATATACCTACTTTTCATCTACTATTAATTTTTCTTCTACTAACAATTGAAGATGGACCCACAGCAACAGCTGTCAACAGTGCTAGAGGTTCACGCTGTTTACAGAGGGAGAGAGAAGGGGGCCATCGGCTGGGGGGCCTTGTAGGGGTCGCCGATGCAGGTGTGGGGGAGGTGCTGTAGCCACCAGTTGAAGGGGAGGGGGTGTCCGGCGGCAACCCATGCGGATAGTCTAAGCCCATGCACCACACGGCTTGGCTCCGAGGCGTGCCCTGCTTGGATTGAGTTTGAATCCACGTGGCGTACACCGGACCTAGGACTGCAGCCACGAGCCAGCCAGAGCCAGGTGGAGTGTGTTGCATGGTCCAGCAGCGAGACAGACGTACTGGCAGTTAATACCCTTTTGGCAGTTGGGGTTCGTGTTCGTTCAATCCTTCAATTGTTACATCCTTACTGGCTCTAGCTGCTAGGCGAGGACGACGGGTGTGGTCGACGGTGCATGCTAGTCAATTATTTTCAATTACTATATACACAGTTAAAAATAAGACAATTACAACATTAAAAAGTTAGTTAACCTTCGTCTTCAAATAGATATCCCTTCGAGACACGAAAGTTAAAGTTTAATTAAATGAATCACACGAAAGTATATAAAGATGAATGAACAAGCTAGAGATATAAAGAATAAGTTAAACATGTGTTAACTCATCTCATATGTTTGCGAGCTCACGAGCCACGAAACGAGCAGGAGCGGTCGGCGGTCACGGTCTGAAAAGCGGGTAAGTAACTAACTGTCCATCGCGAGGCAGGTCGGGTCGACCATGACCACCGCAGCCAATCTCAGCGATCCAGCAGGCAGCAGCTGCCTTGTCGGCTTCGTTATTCCCTGCGCGCGCGTCTTGGTAAAGCTCACCGGCCGGCAACAGGAGAAGCTAGCTGCCGCCTCTACTGAACCAACATGTTGATGACCGGTGTTGGTGTTGCCGAGCCACTTGGTGTTGCGCAGTCCCGGGCGGCAGCACCCCGCCGCTTGTCGTCGTGTCACCTCAAGGAATCTATCTGTCCAATCACGCGCAGCTCGGGGGCTACAATATAATCTACTACGTACTGTAGCCTAGCTAGCTACCCGAGACATGCGATGCGATGGTTTCATCTGCCCTTGCTAGCTGATAATGAACGGATGGACCATGGAATGGATGGATTGCCACCGTTGTGTGCTCGTGCCAACCAAGGCAGGCAGCAGTCAACCTCTGCCGCCCTGGGCCTGGCGCTCGCTCGCTCTACAAACTTGAAAGGTGGCAGGCCAACTCCATGGATTGTAATCTGGCGTCTGTTGACAACCCTTTTGCAACGACTAATAAGTTCAGGTACAGCTTAATTGTGCGCCAGGTCATTTTTGTCGAATTCATAAAATAATAAGTTCATTTCATTCTTGTCCGTCATATATCATTCATTCACAGCAATCCAAACTGCTAGACTGTATCTGGATCATCATGTCTACAAACTTCAAAGGGTTGCCTAATAAGGCCATGATTTCAGACAGGGATAGAACCTTCACACGCTCAGTTTGGCATGAACTAGTCAAGCTATCTGACACCAAAACACCAAAGTCCTCCTTCCATTCTGGATGGTTGGGCTGGCTGGCGCGACGGCCGAGCCGAGCTAGCTAACCGACCGTTGGGGCGCGCGCGGGCGGGCCTGCCCTTCCGCTGCCGCTGCTGGTGCCTGGTGGTGGTGCCCATGCGAAACGGCGGGATGCATGCGCGGCGCGGGCAGGAAAAGATGGGCGTTGGCGTGCACGGCGGGATTGGGCTGGTTGTTGCGTGTCTAGTGTTGGTGCCGCCAGGATGGACATGCATGGATGGGGAAGCTTCCAAGCATGGCATCTCGTCTCGTCTCGCCTCGCCGCCTTTTGTCGGTCCTGCCAGCAAGCAGTACTACACGCCACCACCGTCACGGGCCGGCGGGCCCCCACCGCCACACGGACAGACAGAGAGAAGAGGAGGAGTCTTCGATGCCACGACATGCATTGGCGCATGTGCGGAACATGGCATCGAACCCAAGCATCCCGTCGATCTCCCTCCACTGCCGGGTGCCTGTGGGCCTCTCTCTCTCTCTCTCTCTCTCTCTCTCTCTCTCTCTCTCTCTCTGCACCCAACCCAAGCCGTGTCTGGTAGCTCCATGATTCCATTCCTTTCGCTCTCACTCTCGCCCCCGTGTGTTGTGCGGCTGGTTGCAGCTGGAGCTCCATGATTGGCCCGCTCTTCGTGCTCTCGTAGCCCCCATGCTGTTTGTGCCAGATGCACCTCATCAATCCGGCGCCATAGATGTTGACCGTCCTGCTGAGTGGTGTGGTGGTGGTGACTGGTCAGTGGTGACAGCAGCAAAAGCAGAAGCGAGAGAGGATCCCTGCCCTGCCCTGTGTCGGTCCGGGAACTCAGATTCTTCAACGCGTCGAGTATTTAGTTTTTATTTACTGCTAGCTACTACTGCTACAACGTGCCTCGAATGCTGCTCTCGCGCTCAATTATCCACAGAAAAAGAGAAAGGCAACTGGCGTTTATGTTATGCCGCGCTCCATGTACGAATGACTAAGTAAAAGCCGCTGCCATCGATGTATAATTGTATACATAAGTCAGTATGTAGCCTATGCTGCTTTGTTCTTTATTCGATGACGATGATGACACCCACCCACGCATAGACGACATAGTGTTCTATCTAGAGCTCTTTTTTTTCAAAAAAAAAAAAAATCCTACAAAGTGTTATATGCACTAGTACCAAACATATCTTTAGTGAGCTATATCTTTTTTTTATATATACACTAGGTCCAGGTCCGTACCCTATGTTGCTACAGAAGTAAAAAAAATAAAATTGTATGAAAAATAGATACAGAACGGCAAACATCATTATCATACACAAAACCCGTGTGGCAAACATTATCGATATCGCACCAATTATAAGTATTCTTAGTCTTTTCACATTGCCAAAAAAACAGTAAATAATGATTTAAAACATAGAAAAAAAATCAAACAATTATGTAGTGAGTAGTTTCTAGTCGCCAAAAGACGACAAGATGAAATTCGGGAGCCGCCAGGATGCCCATCCCTATATTGCCAGCGAGTAGCGATCTATGTTCTCCATGGATGAACTGGTCATAGAGTACGGAGTACCTGAACTGAACTAATCAGGGTTATGGTGATTGCAATAACAGAGATATGGATAATTTTTTTAGTAGGAAGAGGAGACGCGCTAAAGAAATAGTGTGTGTGATCTGTGGATATCTAAACAATCATACCAATAAGCAAAGAACACAGAGACCCATCCTCCAGGTCCTAGGAGCTTCTCCTACTCAGCCACATATCCATCATCCAGCTCCATGTACCACCAGATGCACGCCCTGAGCTTCTTGATGTATCCTCACTGGCTCGTCTGATAAACCCTCCCCTGCAGAAACAGGACCAATTCAAGGACACCCCAAGAAATCAGAAACAATAACACGTAGTCAGTAAATAAAGCTCTAAAACCCCACTTAGAAAATCATTCTTGCTTTTGCCCTTTATTTTCTCGCTTCAGGACAGATCAGGGAGGCTAACACCACTACCTTTAACCAATGCACCGATACAGTGAAGGCACCCCTGTGCTTGATTCTCACATCTTGATCGCTAACCAAAATACCATTGATGAACGAGGTGCTAGGGAGGGACAACGGTGGATGTACTGAACCTGGCGCCGTGTCATGAGGCCTCGTGCGCCTCACTCTTCGTCAAGTTCATGAAACAAAGCCCCAAACATAAATAGTTTAAAGGATGCATTAGGTTGCACTTGTAGGGAAGGCCAAAATGGATTGGAATCAGAAGCAGCACATATAAAATAAATCAAAATAGATTAACGATATTGATAAGTCTCTGTTTAAAACTTGTGTTAGAAGAAAACTACAGAAAACAGCCCCAAGAGCAGTCATAGGTAGAGTACTGGTTAACATTCCAAGACTTAGCATGCATGAAGCTTTGTCAAATTTTCCACAGTAGTTAGGGGCTAAAAATATTGTTACGAGTTGATGGCTAGAAAAAAAACTCATATCCATCTTTGCCAACCTTAATTTCAGTAATGCAAAAGCATAAGTAAACTATTGATACACTTTGTAGTTTATAAAAGAATAAGTATGTCACATCTATAAGAACATAGGAACCTAATGTGCTTGGTAGATAAGGTCCAAATGTGAGTGAAACACCTCGATCATTGATGGGCCAGCCCGTTGCTTCATTGGAAGGATCAGACCAAAGATTAACACAGAGCAAACCAGTATCAGGCAACATGTCTCACAACCACTGTAATATGCAGTGCTCATTCTAAGTTTGGAATTAATATGTCCTTGTTTAGGAAGTACAAAATGTCTCACAACCACAAGATGAAACAAACCATCAGACATCCCAATTAGATCTTGTTGGATTACAGCAAGACACAATTAATATCCATGAGTTGTCCCCTAAAGTCACAGTGGCCATCTAGACCATCTTAATATCTAGGGTAAACAACAACAGAGCCCTACAAGTAACTGAATGGCATGGCACAAGAAGCATATTATTAGACCAAAATGATGGCCTCATGGTCGTATAACTGGACTAAAACTAAACAGTTAGCAGAGAAAATTATACCAAACACATGACAATGAAGTCCTCTTTTCCTAGCCCATAGTTTGATGCATTACAGGTTGTGCTGCAGTCACTGAAGTATACTGAAAGTCGCCTAGAGGGGGGGTGAATAGGGCGAAACTGAAATTTACAAAATTAATCACAACTACAAGCCGGGTTAGCGTTAGAAATAATAATGAGTCCGAGAGAGAGAGCGCAAAACAAATCATAAGCAAATGAAGAGTGTGACACACGGATTTGTTTTACCGAGGTTCGGTTCTCGCAAACCTACTCCCCGCTGAGGAGGCCACAAAGGCCGGGTCTTTTTCAACCCTTTCCCTCTCTCAAACGGTCCCTCGGACCGAGTGAGCTTTTCTTCTCAAATCAAATCGGGAACAAAACTTCCCCGCAAGGACCACCACACAATTGGTGTCTCTTGCCTCGGTTACAATGGAGTTTTGATCACAAGAACAGGTGAGAAAGAAAAGAAGCAATCCAAGCGCAAGAGCTCAAAAGAACACGGCAAATCTCTCTCGCTAATCACTAAAGCCTTGTGTGGAATTGGAGAGGATTTGATCACTTGAGTGTGTCTAGAATTGAATGCCTAGCTCTTGTAAGTGGTTGAGAAGTGGAAAACTTGGATGACTTGAATGTGGGGGTGGTTGGGGGTATTTATAGCCCCAACCACCAAACTAGCCGTTTGGTGGAGGCTGTCTGTCGTATGGTGCACCGGACAGTCCGGTACACACCGGACATGTCCGGTGCGACAGCCACGTCACCAGGCCGTTAGGGTTCCGACCGTTGGAGCTCTGACTGCTGGGCCCGCCTGGATGTCCTGTAGCGCACCGGACATGCACTGTGGAGTGTCAGGTGCGCCGGCATGGGCGTGCCAGACCTCTGCGCGCGATGGCGCGCATTTAATGCGCTGCAGGTAGCCGTTAATGCGCTGTAGGTAGCCGTTGGCGCCTGAAGTAGCCGTTGCCCCGCAGTTACACCGGACAGTCCGGTGTACACCGGACATGTCCGGTGAATTATAGCGGAGCAGCCGATGCGAATTCCCGAGA
This sequence comes from Zea luxurians, assembly GCA_029449295.1. NCBI lineage: Eukaryota > Viridiplantae > Streptophyta > Magnoliopsida > Poales > Poaceae > Zea > Zea luxurians. The sequence continues at coordinate 19,124,645 of JAOPSE010000019.1, read as the reverse complement.
CTGGCGAGTTCGGAGTCGCGTCCTCTTGGAGCATCGGACACTGTCCGGTGTACACCGGACAGTCCGGTGAATTATAGCGCGCCGGCTTTGAGAATTCCCGAAGGTGAAGAGTTTGAAGTCGATCTTCCCTGGTGCACCGGACACTGTCCGGTGGTGCACCGGACAGTCCGGTGCGCCAGACTAGGGTGCCTTCAGTTGTCCCTTTGCTCCTTTGTTTTGAACCCTTTTTCCTGGTCTTTTTATTGGCTTATGGTGAACCTTTGGTACCTGTAGAACTCATAAACTTGGGCAAACTAGTTAGTCCAATTATTTGTGTTGGACAATTCAACCACCAAAATTAGTTTAGGAAATAGGTGTAAGCCTAATTCCCTTTCAATCTCCCCCTTTTTGGTGATTGATGCCAACACAAACCAAAGCAAGTATAGAAGTGCATAATTGAACTAGTTTGCAAAATGTAAGTGCAAAGGTTACTTAGAATTGAGCCAATAAATATCACTTACTAGATATGCATGGATTGTTTCTTTATTTTTAACATTTTGGACCACGCTTGCACCACATGTTTTGTTTTTGCAAATTCTTTTTGTAAATCCTTTTCAAAGTCCTTTTGCAAAATAGTCAAAGGTAAATGAGTAAGATTTTGCGAAGCATTTTCAAGTTTTGAAATTTTCTCCCCTTGTTCCAAATGCTTTTCCTTTGACTAAAACAAAACTCCCCCTCAAATAAATTCTCCTCTTAGTGTTCAAGAGGGTTTTAAGATATCAATTTTGAAAGTACTACTTTCTCCCCCTTTAGAACACAAAGAGACACCAATTTGAAATTTACCAATTGAAAATCATTTTTAAAATTAGGGTGGTGGTGCGGTGGTGCGGTCCTTTTGCTTTGGGCTCATACTTTCTCCCCCTTTGGCATGAATCGCCAAAAACGGATACTTTGAGTGAGATATAAGCCCTTGTCTAACTACTATCTCTCTTTTGGCAAATAAAACATATGAGTGAAGATTATACCAAAGACGGAGAGATGCTCGGAGCGACAGCGAAGGATGAGTAATAGAGTGGAGTGGAAGCCTTTGTCTTCGCCGAAGACTCCAATTCCCTTTCGATATACCTATGACTTGGTTTGAAATACACTTGAAAAACACATTAGTCATAGCATATATAAAAGAGACATGATCAAAGGTATACTTATGAGCTATGTGTGCAAATTAGCAAAAGAAATTTCTAGAATCAAGAATATTGAGCTCATGCCTAAGTTTGGTAAAAGTTTGTTCATCTAGTGGCTTGGTAAAAATATCGGCTAATTGATCTTTAGTATTAATATATGCAATCTCGATATCTCCCTTTTGTTGGTGATCCCTAAGAAAATAATACCGAATGGCTATGTGTTTAGTGCGGCTGTGCTCAACGGGATTATCCGCCATGCGGATTGCACTCTCATTATCACATAGAAGAGGAACTTTGGTTAATTTGTAACCATAGTCCCGCAGGGTTTGCCTCATCCAAAGCAATTGCTCGCAACAATGGCCTGCGGCAATATACTCGGCTTCGGCGGTAGAAAGAGCGACCGAATTTTGCTTCTTTGAAGCCCAAGACACCAAGGACCTTCCCAAGAACTGGCAAGTCCCCGATGTGCTCTTTCTATTAATCTTACACCCCGCCCAATCGGCATCCGAATAACCAATCAAATCAAATGTGGATCACCGAGGGTACCAAATCCCAAACTTAGGAGTATAAGCCAAATATCTCAAGATTCGTTTTACGGCCATAAGGTGTGATTCCTTAGGGTCGGCTTGGAATCTTGCACACATGCATACGGAAAGCATAATGTCCGGTCGAGATGCACATAAATAAAGCAATGAACCAATCATCGACCGGTATACCTTTTGATCGATGGATTTACCTCCCGTGTCGAGGTCGAGATGCCCATTGGTTCCCATGGGTGTCTTGATGGGCTTAGCATCCTTCATTCCAAACTTGGTTAGAATATCTTGAGTATACTTTGTTTGGCTAATGAAGGTGCCTTCTTGGAGTTGCTTGACTTGGAATCCTAGAAAATACTTCAACTCCCCCATCATCGACATCTTGAATTTTTGTGTCATGATCCTACTAAATTCTTCACATGTAGATTCGTTAGTAGACCCAAATATGATATCATCAACATAAATTTGGCATACAAACAAATCATTGTCAAGAGTCTTAGTAAATAAGGTAGGATCGGCCTTGCTGACTTTGAAGCCATTTGCAATAAGGAAATCTCTAAGGCATTCATACCATGCTCTTGGGGCTTGCTTGAGCCCATAAAGCGCCTTAGAGAGCCTATAGACATGGTTAGGGTACTCACTATCTTCAAAGCCAGGAGGTTGCTCAACATAGACCTCTTCCTTGATTGGTCCATTGAGGAAGGCACTCTTCACGTCCATTTGATAAAGCTTGAAGCCATGGTAAGTAGCATAGGCTAATAATATGCGAATTGACTCAAGCCTAGCTACGGGTGCATAGGTTTCACCGAAATCCAAACCTTCGACTTGGGAGTATCCCTTAGCCTCAAGTCGATCTTTGTTCCTTGTCACCACACCATGCTCGTCTTGCTTGTTGCGGAAGACCCACTTAGTTCCTACAACATTTTGATTAGGACGTGGAACTAAATGCCATACCTCATTCCTAGTGAAATTGTTGAGCTCCTCTTGCATCGCCATCACCCAATCCGAATCTTGGAGTGCTTCCTCTACCCTGTGTGGCTCAATAGAGAAAACAAAAGAGTAATGCTCACAAAAATGTGCAACACGAGATCGAGTAGTTACCCCCTTATGAATGTCGCCGAGGATGGTGTCGACGGGGTGATCTCGTTGGATTGCTTGGTGGACTCTTGGGTGTGGCGGCCTTGGTTCTTCATCCTCCTTGTCTTGATCGTTTGCATCTCCCCCTTGATCATTGCCGTCATCTTGAGGTGGCTCATCTCTTTGATCTTCTCCTTCATCAACTTGAGCCTCGTCCTCATTTTGGATTGGTAGAGATGCTTGTGTGGAGGAGGATGGTTGATCTTGTGCATGTGGAGGCTCTTCGGATTCCTTAGGGCACACATCCCCAATGGACATGTTCCTTAGCGCTATGCACGGAGCCTGTTCTTCACCTATCTCATCAAGATCAACTTGCTCTACTTGAGAGCCGTTAGTTTCATCAAACACAACGTCACAAGAAACTTCAACAAGTCCTGAGGACTTGTTAAAGACTCTATATGCCCTTGTGTTTGAGTCATATCCTAGTATAAAGCCTTCTACAGTTTTAAGAGCAAATTTAGATTTTCTACCTCTTTTAACAAGAATAAAGCATTTGCTACCAAAAACTCTAAAATATGAAATATTGGGCTTTTTACCGGTTAGGAGTTCATAGGATGTCTTCTTGAGGATTCGGTGAAGATATAACCGGTTGATGGTGTAGCAGGCGGTGTTGACCGCCTCGGCCCAAAACCGATCCGGTGTCTTGTACTCATCAAGCATGGTTCTTGCCATGTCCAATAGAGTTCGATTCTTCCTCTCCACTACACCATTTTGTTGTGGGGTGTAGGGAGAAGAGAACTCATGCTTGATGCCCTCCTCCTCAAGGAAGCCTTCAATTTGTGAGTTCTTGAACTCCGTCCCGTTGTCGCTTCTAATTTTCTTAATCCTTAAGCCGAACTCATTTTGAGCCCGTCTCAAGAATCCCTTTAAGGTCTCTTGGGTATGGGATTTTTCCTGCAAAAAGAACACCCAAGTGAAGCGAGAAAAATCATCCACAATAACTAGACAGTACTTACTCCCGCCGATGCTTATGTAAGCGATCGGGCCGAATAAATCCATGTGTAGGAGCTCCAGTGGCCTATCACTTGTCATGATGTTCTTGTGTGGATGATGAGTGCCAACTTGCTTCCCAGCTTGGCATGCACTACAAATCCTGTCTTTCTCAAAATGAACATTTGTTAGTCCTAAAATGTGTTCTCCCTTTAGAAGCTTATGAAGATTCTTCATTCCAACATGAGCTAGTCGGCGGTGCCAGAGCCAACCCATGTTAGTCTTAGCAATTAAGCAAGTGTCGAGTTCAGCTCTATCAAAATCTACCAAGTATAGCTGACCCTCTAACACTCCCTTAAATGCTATTGAATCATCACTTCTTCTAAAGGCAGTGACACCTACATCAGTAAATAGACAGTTGTAGCCCATTTGACATAATTGAGATACGGAAAGCAAATTGTAATCTAGTGAATCAACAAGAAAAACATTGGAAATGGAATGGTCAGGAGATATAGCTATTTTACCCAAACCTTTGACCAAACCTTGGTTTCCATCCCCGAATGTGATAGCTCGTTGGGGATCTTGGTTTTTCTCGTAGGAGGAGAACATCTTCTTCTCCCCCGTCATGTGGTTTGTGCACCCGCTATCGATGATCCAACTTGAGCCTCCGGATGCATAAACCTACAAAACAAGTTTAGTTCTTGACTTTAGGTACCCAAACGGTTTTGGGTCCTTTGGCATTAGAAACAAGAACTTTGGGTACCCAAACACAAGTCTTAGAGCCCTTGTGTTTGCCCCCAACAAACTTGGCAACTATCTTGCCAGATTTGTTAGTCAAAACATAAGATGCATCAAAAGTTTTGAATGAAATGCTATGATCATTTGATGCACTAGGAGTTTTCTGTCTAGGCAACTTAGCACAGGTTGGTTGCCTAGAGCTAGATGTCTCACTCTTATACATAAAAGCATGGTTAGGGCCAGAGTGAGACTTCCTAGAATGAATTCTCCTAATTTTGCTCTCGAGATAACCGGCAGGGTACAAAATGTAACCCTCGTTATCCTGAGGCATGGGAGCCTTGCCCTTAACAAAGTTAGACAAATTTTTAGGAGGGGCATTAAGTTTGACATTGTCTCCCCTTTGGAAGCCAATGCCATCCTTGATGCCAGGGCGTCTCCCATTATAGAGCATACTTCTAGAAAATTTAAATTTTTCATTTTCTAAGTTATGCTTGGCAATTTTAGCATCTAATTTTGCTATATGATCATTTTGTTGTTTAATTAAGACCATGTGATCATGAATTGCATCAATATCAACATCTCTACATCTAGTGCAAATAGAAACATGCTCAATGGTAGATGTAGAGGGTTTGCAAGAATTAAGTTCAACAATCTTAGCACACAAAATATCATTGTTATCTCTAAGATTGGAGATTGTAACATTGCAAACATCTAATTCTTTAGCCTTAGCAGTTAATTTTTCATTTTCAATCCTAAGGCTAGCAAGAGAGGTGTTTAATTCTTCAATCTTAGCAAGCAAATCATCATTATCATTTCTAAGATTGGGAATTGAAACATCACAAACATGAGAATCAACCTTAGCAATTAATTTGGCATTTTCATTTCTAAGGTTGGCAATAGTGTCATGGCATGTGCTTAGCTCACTAGATAATTTCTCACATTTTTCTACCTCTAGAGCATAAGCATTTTTAACCTTAACATGCTTTTTATTTTCCTTGATTAGGAAGTCCTCTTGGGAGTCCAAGAGATCATCCTTTTCATGGATGGCACTAATTAGCTCATTTAGTTTTTCTTTTTGTTGCATGTTTAGGTCGGCAAAAAGAGTACGCAAATTATCCTCCTCATCACTAGCATTATCATCACTAGAGGACTCATATTTAGTGGAGGATTTAGATTTAACCTTCTTCTTTTTGCCGTCCTTGGCCATGAGGCACTTGTGGCCGACGTTGGGGAAGAGAAGTCCCTTGGTGACGGCGATGTTGGCGGCGTCCTCGTCGGAGGAGGAGTCGGTGGAGCTCTCGTCGGAGTCCCACTCGCGGCACACGTGGGCATCGCCGCCCTTCTTCTTGTGATATCTCTTCTTCTCCTTTCTTCTCCCCTTCTTGTCGTCGCCCCTGTCACTGTCACTAGAAATAGGACATTTGGCAATAAAGTGACCGGGCTTACCACACTTGTAGCAAACCTTCTTGAAGCGGGGCTTGTAATCCTTCCCCCTCCTTTGCTTGAGGATTTGGCGGAAACTCTTGATGATGAGTGCCATTTCCTCGTTGTCGAGCTTGGAGGCGTCGATGGGTGTTCGACTTGGTGTAGACTCCTCCTTCTTCTCCTCCGTCGCCTTGAATGCGACCGGTTGTGCCTCGAGCGTGGAGGAGGTGCCTTGCTCGATGATTTTCTTTGAGCCCTTAATCATTAGCTCAAAGCTCACAAATTTTCCTATAACCTCCTCAGGAGACATTAGCTTATATCTAGGATCACCTCGAATTAATTGTACTTGTGTAGGGTTAAGAAATACGAGGGATCTAAGAATAACCTTGACCATCTCATGGTCATCCCATTTTTCGCTCCCGAGGTTGCGCGCTTGGTTCACCAAGGTCTTCAAGCGGTTGTACATAGCTTGTGGATCCTCCCCTTGGTGAAGCATGAAGCGACCGAGCTCCCCCTCGATCGTCTCCCGCTTGGTGATCTTTGTCACCTCGTCTCCCTCATGCGCGGTCTTGAGTACGTCCCAAATTTCCTTCGCACTTTTTAGCCCTTGCACCTTATTATACTCCTCTCGACTTAGAGAGGCGAGGAGTATAGTGGTGGCTTGGGAGTTAAAGTGGTGAATTTGGGCCACCTCGTCCGAGTCGTAGTCTTCATCCCCTATGGATGGTACCTATACACCAAACTCAACAACATTCCAAATGCTTGTGTGGAGTGAGGTTAGATGGTGCCTCATTTTGTCACACCACATATTATAATCTTCACCATCAAAAACCAGTGGTTTGCCTAATGGAACGGAGAGTAAAGGAGTACGCTTTGAAATGTGGGGGTAGCGTAGGGGGATCTTACTATACTTCTTGCGCTCTTGGCGCTTAGAAGTTACGGACGGCGCGTCGGAGTCGGAGGTCGACATTGATGAAGTGTCGGTCTCGTAGTAGACCACTTTCCTCATCCTCTTGTGCTTGTCGCCTCTCCGATGCGACTTGTGGGAAGAGGATTTCTTCTCCTTCTCCTTCCCTTTGTTGGAGGAGCTCTTCTTCTTCTCCTTCCTCTTGGTGCGGGACTCTTCCGATGAAGTGCTCCCGTGACTCGTAGTGGGCTTGTCACCGGTCTCCATCTCCCTCTTGGTGTGACATCCCGACATTACTTCGAGCGGTTAGGCTCTAATGAAGCACCATGCTCTGATACCAATTGAAAGTCGCCTAGAGGGGGGGTGAATAGGGCGAAACTGAAATTTACAAAATTAATCACAACTACAAGCCGGGTTAGCGTTAGAAATAATAATGAGTCCGAGAGAGAGAGCGCAAAACAAATCGCAAGCAAATGAAGAGTGTGACACGCGCATTTGTTTTACCGAGGTTCGGTTCTCGCAAACCTACTCCCCGTTGAGGAGGCCACAAAGGCCGGGTCTTTTTCAACCCTTTCCCTCTCTCAAACGGTCCCTCGGACCGAGTGAGCTTCTCTTCTCAAATCAAATCGGGAACAAAACTTCCCCGCAAGGACCACCACACAATTGGTGTCTCTTGCCTCGGTTACAATGGAGTTTTGATCACAACAACAGGTGAGAAAGAAAAGAAGCAATCCAAGCGCAAGAGCTCAAAAGAACACGACAAATCTCTCTCGCTAATCACTAAAGCCTTGTGTGGAATTGGAGAGGATTTGATCACTTGAGTGTGTCTAGAATTGAATGCCTAGCTCTTGTAAGTGGTTGAGAAGTGGAAAACTTGGATGACTTGAATGTGGGGTGGTTGGGGGTATTTATAGCCCCAACCACCAAACTAGCCATTTGGTGGAGGTTGTCTGTCGTATGGTGCACCGGACAGTCCGGTGCACACCGGACATGTCCGGTGCGACAGCCACGTCACCAGGCCGTTAGGGTTCCGACCGTTGGAGCTCTGACTGCTGGGCCCGCCTGGATGTCCTGTGGCGCACCGGACATGCACTGTGGAGTGTCCAGTGCGCCGGCATGGGCGTGCCAGACCTCTGCGCGCGCTGGCGCGCATTTAATGCGCTGCAGGTAGCCGTTAATGCGCTGCAGGTAGCCATTGGCGCCTGAAGTAGTCGTTGCCCCGCAGTTACACCGGACAGTCCGGTGTACACCGGACATGTCCGGTGAATTATAGCGGAGCAGCCGATGCGAATTCCCGAGACTGGCGAGTTCGGAGTCGCGTCCTCTTGGAGCACCGGACACTGTCCGGTGTACACCGGACAGTCCGGTGAATTATAGTGCGCCAGCTCTGAGAATTCCCAAAGGTGAAGAGTTTGAAGTCGATCTTCCCTGGTGCATCGGACACTGTCCGGTGGTGCACCGGACAGTCCGGTGCGCCAGACCAGGGTGCCTTCAGTTGTCCCTTTGCTCCTTTGTTTGAACCCTTTTTCTTGGTCTTTTTATTGGCTTATGGTGAACCTTTGGTACCTGTAGAACTCATAAACTTGGGCAAACTAGTTAGTCCAATTATTTGTGTTGGACAATTCAACCACCAAAATTAGTTTAGGAAATAGGTGTAAGCCTAATTCCCTTTCATATACACCATAGAAGCAATAGTTGTTTCAACCATATTTCCAAATGGATGATTGTGCACTTCATGCTGCTATGATAAATAAAAAGTTATAGAGCCCATATGCTACTACTTCATGCTTTATGCAGTCACCACTGGGAGTATACGCCATATAAGCAGATGTTGTTGCTACTTCATGCTACTGCTACTTCATGTTGCACCAACATGAATTGAATTATCTCAGCTTCGGAGAATATTGTAAAGGAAGTCAAAAATATTGATTCTGAGTATTTGTACATAAAAGAACACCTTTTGCTTAATATCTCAACTTCTTGTTGTTTAAGAGCTGCTACTTGTAGTTCCAGCTCAAATTCCGGCAATTTGATTTTCATCTATGCACTATACTGTTGGCTGCCAAATTGTGGCCATGTTTGTGTCCAATTTCATGGCTAAATTTTTGTGACACCAATGTTTGTCATTTTTAAACATAATGATCCGACCCTCAAAATATTAGATATTTTTTTGTAAAATAGGAAGGTGGGGAACGCTACCGGCTTGTCCTTGCAGGAGATGTCGAAGTCGTCGAAGCTCTTGCAGGCTTTCCTGTCATTGCCTGCCAGAGATGAATAAATTGAGTACCAACAAAAGACAAAGAAACCCACCAAAAGCATGAATCCACTAAACGAACAAACCTGTAAACATGTAGTTTGAGGGTGACACTCACTGGCGAGAGGTCCTCAAGAAACGCGAGGTTGGAAGCGACAACCTTCTTATACACTAAGAGGTGAGAGCTCGGCGTGTCTGGAGCGAGGCGGGCAGGCGTGGTTGTTCGAAGCATGCGCGCAGCGGATGAGGAGGTCGCAGGTTGATTGGAGGTAGGCCGACGCAGTTGTTCGTGGCATGTGCGGAGCTGGAGGTCTCGGTATACGCGGCGGTTGTTGGTGCGGTCGCGTCTTTCACTTAGGGAGCGACGTTCGTGGAGGTTGGTCACAAAATCCGCGGTGTCGGCGTTCACAAGGGCACGCGGTGGGTCGCAGCATGCAAGGGAGGGCGATCGCGACATTCACAATGGTGGCCTTCGCGAGGGCAAGCAGGGGGAGGCGGGGGCATGCTTGGTGGGAGGGAGGCGGGGGGGGGGGGCACAAGATGGTCTACACTATTGTCTTAATAGATAGTAGAGATATAGTACTTCCTCCGTTTTTAAATATTTGGCGTCCGCTAGTTCAGTTTTGAACTAAAGCGTGACAAATAAAAAAGAACGGATGGAGTTACAAATATGTATCCACTCGCAATGAAGGAAACAAGAGGATCTCTATTTGTTTACACCATCGTGGGAAGAGAAACAGAAAACGTGTCTTCCACATCTTCGTTGTTGATTGGAGGATTCAGGGCGTCATCAACACCACTCTACCACGACATTGTCACGGATTCTGTCAGTACCCTCAATCAGGGGTACCCTCTACTACAGTATAAAGACGCCGCGCAGAGAACGGCACCTCGACCCCACCACATGGGCAGGTTCAGGGGTACCATGTGGCAAGGAAAGATAATACACCCCACGGTGCATTATCGGGTCTGGACCCCCGCGGAGGAACACCGGACCCCTGTACGCACAGCCCGAGCCTTTGATTACAATCCGAGACTCCCAGAAAGGTATGTCGGGTCCCTCCGTTGGGCCCCAGGTCCCTCCGAGTAAGGTTCGAACCATAACATGGACCCGGGATGAGGAGAACCCTGGCATGAGTAAGGGTCCGGCGCTGGCACGTGTCCAGGCCTTGCCCTATGCTCCTCGCTCAGGCAGAGACCCGCTGCTGCCACGTGGCTTGAAACCCGTGACATAAGCCAATGGGCGGAGCCTGACGTAAGGCCTCTAAAGATGCACAGTCTCTGCATTTAATACGGAGAGGAGACACGCCTGCCACAACGCTGACAGACGATGTGCCCTCTCAGCATTTAATGCATCCTGTCCACTCCGCTGGCAGACAGCGTCAGGGTAACCTTGCAGGCGGCACGCCTGTCAGGTCTGTCACCAAACAGTGCACCCGTGCTATGCGGTGTACTATGAATATCGTCCCTTATGCAAGAAGCTTCCCTGGCACGCCGAGGATACGCAGATCTCCGGTGTCAGGGCACGAGAAGATTACCCCAGCAGCGAACATTAGTCGCTCCAAGTGCTATATACATTTTGTCCCTGGGCCCATATGTCGGGGCTCAGTACCTTTGTGCATGCCCCCCTTTAGCTATAAAATGGGAGGCATGCGATGTTACAAAACAAGTTCACTCAGACTCTCAGGCTTCCACAGCAATCCAACATACACTGGAGTAGGGTATTACGCTCCGGCGGCCTGAACCACTCTAAACCCTTGCGTGTTCTTGTGTGTTCGTCCGTCCATCTCGCATAACAGGTAAAACGCTTAGGCCCCTCCTCAACTTAGGATTTAGGGCGGGTGCACTCCGCCACCCGGCCGGAGATTTCCTCTCCGACATTTGGCGCGCCAGGTAGGGGCCTAGGCTTTAGGTTTTGCCTGTGTTCTTATTCGGCATGATGGTGCGAATCATCGAGCACCGCACCAAAACTTCGGAGGATTTCGTGATGGAGCAAGAAGTTGCATCCTCTATGCCGCGAGTACTTGACCGCCCTGACTCTGGGACTGCTGCTGTACACGTCGTGCAGCAGCACACGCCTGCACAAGCGTCCCGAACTCCGTCAAGGGCAGCGCCTACGGCGTTGTCTGCAGCCAGGGAGTTGCTACGCCACCCCCTAGCTCCACGGCCTCACCAGGGCCATGAAGCAGTGGTGTGACGACATCGACCGACTACTCGGCATGGCACATTCTACTTCGACAAGGTCCAGGCCTCGGTCATCCCGGTGCCAACGTGAGGCGATGGTGTCTGTGCGTTCGCCCTCCATAAGGGGTGCACAGACCGACAACCTCCGAGCAGAACTCAACCGCAGGCGTGCGGGGGAAGATGCCCGGGTCTCCCTGGAAAGGGCGCGTGAGCGCCGACAAAACATCGAGGGCCGCAACCTCGACCAAGATTTCGCTGCGGAAACACCACAAACCCCAGTGGGTGCCCAGTTCGAGGCGGGTGTCCCCCTAGCCGACGTGGGGTGTGCCGCCCTCGCGGATCATCTCCATGCAGTATCGTGGCCACTTAAGTTTAGGCCACACCTGCCGAAAAAATACGACGGTACATCAAATCCGTCAGAATTCCTGCAGGCATACGTCACCGCCATCACAGCAGCAGGTGGGAACACCGCTGTGATGGCAACTTATTTTCATGTCGCCTTGTTCGGGCCTACCCGGACTTGGCTCATGAACCTCGCCCCAGGGTCAATCTACACCTGGGAAGAGCTTTGCGCGCGGTTCGTTGCAAACTTTGCCAGCGCTTACTAACAACATGGCGTGGAGGCCCACCTACACGCAGTGAGGTAGGAGCCCAGAGAGACCCTCCGGACATTTATCTCCCGCTTCACCAAAGTATGAGGTACTATACCTCGTATTTCCGATGCCTCCATCATCATGGCCTTTCGACAGGGGGTACGTGATAAGAAAATGTTGGAGAAGCTGGCCACGCATGACATGGAGACTGTCCCCACGCTCTTCGCTCTGGCTAACAAGTGCGCCAGGGCCACCGAGGGCCGTGCATGGCACTCGGCCCCACAAACCAGGACTACCCAGACGGGTGGCTTGGGTGCCGCCCCCCGGGACGGCAAAAAGAAAAAGAAGGGCTACAGCTACGAGAGGCCATAGTCTACCGCGCTGGTCGTCGCAGCTGCGACCGGGGGCCGAGGCGATCGCAACAAGCGCCCACAACCGTAGAGGGGTAACAGCGGCTCGTGCCCTGTGCACCCCAACGGTCGCCACAGCGCCGCGGAGTGTCGTGAGATCATTGATCTCGCGAAACGCGTCAGCGAACACGTCCGCGAGCGGCGTGAGCAGTCTTCCAAGGACGGCTCCACACCTCGTCATCGTCTTGGCAAGGAAAAGGTCGACGACGGCGAAGTGGCCGCGGCTGAGCGAGACCTCGGGTATCAGTCACCTGAAGGGGACCTGAAGGACGTCTTCACTAAAGACTCCCACTCCGATGACGACGACTAGACGGACCACTGGAGGGACCCCGTGTCCCCCGATCTACGGGGCCGAAGTCTGTCTTCCGCCGGAAACCCTACTGGACTCCCCACGGGTCCAGTTCTCAGCCAGGGATGAGGGCCCCTCCGTCAAACGTAGATGGGAACCTAGGGTCGGGACCTAGTCCTACGGCAAGTACCAAACCAAGAAGGGCTCCTCAAACACTCCCCCAGCTGGGAAGGACCCTTGAAGGTGACGGAAACACGCCGACCCAAGGGTGACCATCCTGCTATGACTAAAGGAGTACCCCTTCCTAACCCCTGTAGCATCTTTGTAAGTTTTATCCATAGGAGCAAGTCCAAGGGGTCGAACTTTCCTCCCTTTTTAGCTAAGTAACGCACACGTGTACGCCAGCCCGGTGAGGTCCGCCCTCATAAACCCGGCCTGTTGGCCTACACCCATGCATGTCATGTTATACGGGGAGGATTTACCCCCTCAGATGCACTTCTATGATAGTTTTATCCTACTGCTCCAAGGTCTTACCCTACAGTTTCCGGATTGTATTTTATCTAACCCACCCGATCAGTTCCCATCCTATCAGGCATAATGACATCCGAATTGAACAACCAGGCTTACAGTTTAGGACCTCTATGCGAAAGCAGGAGGGCCCGACAACCTGGGGGCCGGTTCTAAAGAATGGGAGCCCGTTCCATGGGGTGGTCCGGAGCCTGTGTGGCCGCTTAGCCTGGTTCCGTACCCGAAAGCCTGCACACTCCACCGCTCCCGTGATGGGAACCCTAGTATTTGGAGCTATAAGTCCTGTGGGTCCGACAGCCTGGGGTCCGGAACTAGAGAAGAGACACTTGTCTCTTGGGGTGGTCCGGAGCCATGTAGCCGCTCAGCCTGGTCCCGTACCGTGGGCCTGCATGCTCCACCACTCTATGACGGGTGTCCTAGTACCTAGAACCACCATCCAGGGGGTCCGAATGCACAACTTGGCTCCCCCAAACTAAACCCTGCAAGTTCCGAGCATGTATCAAAGGATGGCTAGTGCCAGATGATTGGTCATACGGGTGTATTACTAACGCTCCTTAGCTAAAGCTGTGTACAGATCCAGGTCTCGGCGAGGCTGCCTCCCGAGAGTCGTTGATAACTCTTTCATACACGCTGGTATCCAGCCTCGACGCATCAAGCCCGCATCCCAGGCAGGGGGCCAGGTACTGAGGGGAGTCAACAACGTAATATCGCACACAGCAGGAACGGGCGATACACAGATAAGTGTTAAATACTACTTAATAAATAATACTCAGGAGTACCTTACAAAAACAAGAAAAAGCCTGGGGGCCGGTTCTAAAGAACGGGTGCCCATTCCATGGGGTGGTCTGGAGCCTGTGTGGCCGGTTAGCCTGGTTCCGTACCCAAAATCCTGCACACTCCACCACTCCGTGACGGGCGCCCTAGTATTTGGAACTATAAGTCCTGTGCGTCTGACAACCTGGGGTCCGGAACTAGAGAAGAGATGCTTGTCTCCTAGGGTGGTTTGGAGCCATGTAGCCACTCAGCCTGGTCCCGTACTGTGGGCCTGTACACTCCACCACTCTGCAGCAGGTGTCCTAGTACCTAGAACCACCATCCAGGGGGTCCGGACACATAACTTGGCTTCCCAGACTAAAGTCCTGCGTACATATGTTATTACATTCTACTTTCAAGCAAACATATGTTATTACATTCCCTTACAAGCGGAGCCCTAGCTCCATTTCTGCAGGAATGAACTGTGTTGCACCAGGAAGAGTCGCGCTGGAAGCTGGCTCCGGGCAACCTCACCGGCGGCGACGACCATCTCTGCACCGACGGTTCGCCAGCGACGGCGACCACCTCTGCACCAGCAGCGACAACCACCTCCGCTCCGAGCGGCTTGCCAGCGGCGGCGACCACCTCAGGGTGTGCGCCATTGCGAAGAGGTCCTCGCCCCCGTCCTCCTACAGGGGTTGACAACGAGGCCATTAAAGCTAAAGAGTCGGGGACTCGGCGGCAGGTGGCTTTGATGGTCTCGCCAGCGAAGGCAACCACCTCTGCAATGGGTAGCCTCACCAGCGGCGGCAACCACCTCAGCACCGACTACAGCGGCCACCTCTGCACCAGTGGACGGCGGCTGCCTCAGCACGCGCGAAGGGGTCCTCGCTCCCGCCCTCCCACGGGAGGGAGGACAAGACCATCTAAGAATGCGACCGCCACCCCCACGGCGTACGGCGTCTTGTACGACCTCCCAGTGCAGCCGGCGGGCAGGAGAAGCCGTGGATGTGGCGAATACGCACACGGCGCGACCGTCACCCGTGCGGTGGACGAACAGCCACACCCCGGCCAGACGGCAGGAGGCGGCGTCGGAGGTGGCACCAAAGCCATCCGGCCCAAAGGGCCAGACACGCTGCAGCTGACGGCCTGCAGCCAGCTGGCCCCGCGTAGCCGAGGTTCGCCTCCTCCGCAAGGCTGTTGAACATCCTTCTCCTCCGAATGCTGGAGGAAGAAGCGGGTCACCAGCCCATGCGGAGGGTAGGGCCCCGACTTGGCTTGCCTTCCACCCCAGCAAGGATGATGAACATCCTTGAAGCCGAGCGATGGCTGAAGAGCGCCAACCTCCACGAGGTCGTGCTCCTCCAACGGCAGCAAGAAAGGGACAAGATCGACAACCCCACTGCGAGCGCGGGCTCTCCGACGGTGGGACCGCCAGAGGGGATGACCCTGACACGGTTCCCTCCAACGAACACCGACGCGCCCCATCCAGAGGCCCGGAAGGTGGAAGGGCACGAAGGATGCAAGAGGAGCAAGGCATGGCTACTACCCGAGAGATCGATCCCTTTTTAAAGGCACATTTCCCCTATTGTGCCCCGGAGCATCACGGGCAAAGTCTCCCTCATTGTGCACCGAGGATCTCGCCCTATGACATGTGGGCCAGGCCCCACGCGTCATATAGGCTGACCCGAAGCACGAAGAAGGCAAACCACCACACAAGGAGCGCGCAACCGCCCCGTGGTTATACGCCCCTTCACTTTCAGAGCAACCAGCGATCGAGAAGACGAACCGCCGCACAAGGAGCGTGTAACCGCCCCACGGTTATGCGCCTCTTCATTTTCGCCTAAACCAGCGGTCAAGAGGGTGAACCGTCGTGTAGGAAATGTACAACCGCCCCACGGTTGTGCGCCCCCTCAGCTTCACTACAATCGGTGGTCCAACGTGGGGGCCCAGGCCCACATGTCATGCAACCGGCGCACCGGTTACTGGGTGCGGAAAAATCGCACCGCCGCTTGCGCCAATGCCGCATCCCCTCGGGGCCGCCGCAGAATACTGAAAAGATAAGTTTTCAGAACCAGTGCAGCGACTCGAGGCACCCAGCGTATGGCCCAACAGTGACATTAAGTACAAAGGTCACGGGCCAGTCAACCGTGGGAACGGGCGCGGCAGTCGGCGTAGCCATAGGCAGGCCAGTAGTAATTGCATCAACAGGCGCGCAGGAGCAGCAAGCAAGTCGCCAATCAGACTCTGGTCCCACCTGCAGGTTCACACCCTCCCCTGAGGCGGGCCCGGGGGCCACTGTCAATACCCTCAATCAGGGGTACCCTCTACTACAGTATAAAGACGTCGCACGGAGAACAGCACCCCGACCCCACCACATGGGCAGGTTCAGGGGTACCATGTGGCAAGGAAAGATAATACACCCCAGGGTGCATTATCGGGTCCGGACCCCCGCGGAGGAACACCGGACCCCTGTACGCACAACCCGAGCCTTTGATTACAATCTGAGACTCCCAGAAAGGTATGCTGGGTCCCTCCGTTGGGCCCCATGTCCCTCCAAGTAAGGTCCGGACCATAACAAGGACCCGGGATGAGGGGAACCCCGGCATGAGTATGGGTCCGGTGCTGGCACGTGTCCAGGCCTTGCCCTACGCTCCCCGCTCAGGCGGAGACCCACTGCTGCCGCGTGGCTTCAAACCCGTGACATAAGCCAACGGGCGGAGTTTGACGTAAGGCCTCTAAAGATGCACAATCTCTGCATTTAATACAGAGAGGACCTGCCACCTGCCACAACGCTGACAGACGATGTGCCCTCTCAGCATTTAATGTGTCCTGTCCACTCTGCTGGCAGACGGCGTCAGGGTAACCTTGTAGGCGGCATGCCTGTCAGGTCTGTCACCAAACAGTGTGCCCGTGCTATGCGGCGTACTATGAATATCGTCCCTTGTGCAAGAAGCTTCCTCGGCATGCCGAGGATACGTAGATCTCGGGTGTCAGGGCACGAGAAGATTACTCCAGCAGCGGACATTAGTAGCTCCAAGTGCTATATACATTTTGTCCCTGGGCCCACATGTCGGGGCTCAGTACCTTTGTGCATGCCCCCTTCAGCTATAAAAGGGGAGGCATGCGACGTTACAAAACAAGTTCACTCAGACTCTCAGGCTTCCACAGCAATCCAACATACAGTGGAGTAGGGTATTACGCTCCGGCGGCCCGAACCACTCTAAACCCTTGCGTGTTCTTGTGTGTTCGTCCATCCATCTCGCATAATAGGCAAAACGCTTAGGCCCCTCCTCAACTTTGGATTTAGGGCGGATGCACTCCATCACCCGGCCGGAGATTTCCTCTCCGACAGATTCATTCTGCACCGACTCTTCGTACGACCCTCCATCATATTGTCGTTGAGCTACGACGTTTCTATGGCTAGATAGTCATAGACCTAGTGATGATTGAGAAAAGGCTCTAGACCTTCCGCCCTACAACTAGGATGCTTCAGCATCATTACATGTATAGCAATAATAGTATAGATTCGGATTTCTATACGTACTCCCTCCGGTGCATCAATAATCGACGTTCTAGCTTGAGTCCAAAGTGCACGATTGAAAGGGAATTAGGCTTACACCTATTTCCTAATTGATTTTGGTGGTTGCATTGCCCAACACAAATAATTGGACTAACTAGTTTGCTCTAGTCTATAAGTTATACAGGTGCCAAAGGTACACAAATAGCCAATAAAAAGACCAAGAAAAGGGTTCAACAAAAAGAGCAAGGATAACCGAAGGCAGCCCTGGTCTGGCGCACCGGACAATGTCCGGTGCACCAGGGGACTTCAAGCTGAACTTCGCACCTTCGGGAATTCTCAGAGGCGCTTCGCTATAATTCACCGGACTGTCCGGTGTACACCGGACAGTGTCCGGTGCTCCAAGGAGAAGCGACTCTGAACTTGCCAGCTTCGGGAATCCGCTCCGCTATAATTCACCGGACATGTCCGGTGTACACCGGACTGTCCGGTGCGACAGCGGAGCAATGGCTAGTCCGCGCCAACGGTCACCTGCTACAGCATTTAATGCGCGCCAGCGCACGCAGAGGAGCAGAGCACGCGCGGGTGGCACACCGGACACTCTACAGTGCATGTCCGGTGCACCACCGGTCAGCCAGGCGACCCCACCAGTCAGAGCTCCAACGGTCGAACCCTAACGGCCGGATGACGTGGCTGGCACACCGGACAGTGTCCGGTGTACACTGGACTGTCCGGTGCGCCATGCGACAGTAGGCTTCACCAACGGCTAGTTTGGTGGTCGGGGGCTATAAATACCCCCAACCAACCCTCATTCAAGTCATCCAAGTTTTCCACCTTTCAACTACTTACAAGAGCTAGGCATTCAATACAAGACACACCAAAGTGATCAAATCCTCTCCCAATTCCATACAAGGCTTTAGTGATTAGAGAGAGAGATTTGTTGTGTTCTCTTGAGCTCTTGCGCTTGGATTGCTTCTTTCTTTCTCATTTGTTCTTGTGATCAAAACTCAATTGTAACCGAGGCAAGAGACACCAATTGTGTGGTGGTCCTTGCGGGGAAGTTTTGTTCCCGGTTTGATTTGAGAAGAGAAGCTCACTCGTTTCGAGGGACCGTTTGAGAGAGGGAAAGGGTTGAAATAGACCCGGCCTTTGTGGCCTCCTCAACGGGGAGTAGGTTTGCGAGAACCGAACCTCGGTAAAACAAATCCGCTTGTCACACTCTTCATTCGCTTACAATTTGTTTTGCGCCCTCTCTCTCGGACTCGTTTCTATTTCTAACGCTAACCCGGCTTGTAGTTGTGATTAATTTTATAAATTTCAGTTTTGCCCTATTCACCCCCCTCTAGGCGACTTTCAATTGGTATCAGTGCCCGGTGCTTCATTAGAGCCTAACCGCTCGAAGTGATGTCGGAAGATCACGCTAAGAAGGAGATGGAGACCGGCGACAAGCCCACTACAAGCCATGGGGAGACTTCATCGGAAGAGTCCCGCAACAAGAGGAAGGAGAAGAAAGACTCCTCCAACAAAGGGAAGGGGAAGGAAAAGAAATCCTCTTCCCACAAGTCGCATCGGAGAGGCGACAAGCACAAGAGGATGAGAAAAGTGGTCTACTACGAGACCGACCCTTCATCACCATCGACCTCCGGCTCCGACGCGCCGTCCGTCACTTCTAAGCGCAATGAGCGCAAGAAGTATAGTAAGATTCCCCTACGCTACCCACATATTTCAAAGCGTACTCCTTTACTCTCTGTTCCATTAGGCAAACCACCGGTTTTTGACGGTGAAGATTATAACATGTGGAGTGATAAAATGAGGCATCATCTAACCTCACTCCACACAAGCATTTGGAATGTTGTTGAGTTTGGTGTACAGGTACCATCCATAGGAGATGAGGACTACGACTCGGACGAAGTAGCCCAAATCCACCACTTTAACTCCCAAGCCACCACTATACTCCTCGCCTCTCTAAGTCGAGAGGAGTATAACAAGGTGCAAGGGTTAAAGAGTGCAAAGGAAATTTGGGACGTACTCAAGACCGCGCATGAGGGAGATGAGGTGACAAAGATCACCAAGCGGGAGACGACCGAGGGGGAGCTCGGTCGCTTCATACTTCACCAAGGGGAAGATCCGCAAGACATGTACAACCGCTTGAAGACCTTGGTGAATCAAGTGCGCAACATCGGGAGCGAAAAATGGGATGACCATGAGATGGTCAACGTTATTCTTAGATCACTCGTTTTTCTTAACCCTATGCAAGTTCAATTAATTCGAGGTGATCCTAGATATAAGCTAATGTATCCCGAGGAGGTTATATGAAAATTTGTGAGCTTTGAGCTAATGATTAAAGGCTCAAAGAAAATCATCGAGCAAGGTACCTCCTCCACGCCCGAGGCACATCCCGTTGCATTCAAGGCGACAGAGGAGAAGAAGGAGGAGTCTACATCAAGTAGACAACCAATCGACGCCTCCAAGCTCGACAATGAGGAGATGGCTTTAATCATCAAAAGCTTTTGCCAAATCCTCAAGCAAAGGAGGGGAAAGATTACAAGTCCCGCTCCAAGAAAGTTTGCTACAAGTGTGGTAAGCTCGGTCACTTTATAGCAAAATGTCCTATTTCTAGTGACAGGGGCGACGACAAGAAGGGGAGAAGAAAGGAGAAGAAGAAGTACTACAAGAAGAAGGGCGGCGATGCCCATGTTTGCCGGGAGTGGGACTCGGACGAGAGCTCCTCCGACTCCTCCTCCGACGAGGACGCCGCCAACATCGCCGTCACCAAGGGACTTCTCTTCCCCAACGTCGGCCACAAGTGCCTCATGGCAAAGGACGACAAAAGGAAGAAGGTTAAATCCAAATCCTCCACTAAATATGAGTCCTCTAGTGATGATAATGCTAGTGATGAGGAGGATAATTTGCGTACTCTTTTTGCCAACCTAAACATGCAACAAAAAGAAAAATTAAATGAACTAATTAGTGCCATCCATGAGAAGGATGAACTCTTGGACTCCCAAGAGGACTTCCTAATCAAGGAAAATAAGAAGCATGTTAAGGTTAAAAATGCTTACGCTCTAGAAGTAGAAAAATGTGAAAAACTATCTAGTGAGCTAAGCACTTGCCATGAAACTATTGACAACCTTAGAAATGAGAATGCTAATTTGTTAGCTAAGGTTGATTCTAATGTGTGTAATGTTTCAATTCCCAATCCTAGAGATAATAATGTTGATTTACTTGCTAAGATTGAAGAATTAAATAATTCTCTTGCTAGCCTTAAAAATGAAAATGAAAAATTAATTGCTAAGGCTAAAGATTTTGATGTTTGCAATATTACTATTTCTAACCTTAGAAGTGAAAATGATATATTGCATGCTAAGGTTGTAGAATTAAAATCTTGCAAACCCTCTACATCTACTATTGAGCATGTTTCTATTTGCACTAGATGTAGAGATGTTGATATTGATGCTATTCATGATCATATGACTTTAATTAAACAACAAAATGATCATATAGCAATATTAGATGCTAAAATTACCGAGCATGACTTAGAAAATGAAAAGTTTAAATTTGCTAGAAGCATGCTCTATAGCGGGAGACGCCCTGGCATCAAGGATGGCATTGGCTTCCAAAGGGGAGACAATGTCAAACTTAATGCCCCTCCTAAAAGATTGTCAAACTTTGTTAAGGGCAAGGCTCCCATGCCTCAGGATAACGAGGGTTACATTTTGTACCCTGCCGGTTATCCCGAGAGCAAAATTAGGAGAATTCACTCTAGGAAGTCTCACTCTGGCCCTAATCATGCATTCATGTATAAGGGTGAGACATCTAGCTCTAGGCAACCAACCCGTGCTAAGTTGCCTAAGAAGAAAACTCATAGTGCATCAAATGATCATGACATTTCATTTAAAACTTTTGATGCATCTTATGTTTTGACTAACAAATCCGGCAAGGTAGTTGCCAAGTTTGTTGGGGGCAAACACAAGGGCTCCAAGACTTGTGTTTGGGTACCCAAAGTTCTTGTGTCTAATGCCAAAGGACCCAAAACCGTTTGGGTACCTAAAGTCAAGAACTAAAATTGTTTTATAGGTTTATGCATCCGGGGGCACAAGTTGGATCATCAATAGCGGGTGCACAAACCACATGACAGGGGAGAAGAAGATGTTCTCCTCCTACGAGAAAAACCAAGATCCCCAACGAGCTATCACATTCGGGGATGGAAACCAAGGTTTGGTCAAAGGTTTGGGTAAAATAGCTATATCTCCTGACCATTCCATTTCCAATGTTTTTCTTGTAGATTCTTTAGATTACAATTTGCTTTCCGTATCTCAATTATGTCAAATGGGCTACAACTGTCTTTTTACTGATATAGGTGTCACTGTCTTTAGAAGAAGTGATGATTCAATAGCATTTAAGGGAGTGTTAGAGGGTCAGCTATACTTGGTAGATTTTGATAGAGCTGAACTCGACACTTGCTTAATTGCTAAGACTAACATGGGCTGGCTCTGGCATCGCCGACTAGCACATGTTGGAATGAAGAATCTTCACAAGCTTCTAAAGGGTGAACACATTTTAGGACTAACAAATGTTCATTTTGAGAAAGACAGGATTTGTAGCGCATGCCAAGCAGGGAAGCAGGTTGGAGTTCATCATCCACACAAGAACATCATGACGACTGACAGGCCACTGGAGCTCCTACACATGGACCTATTCGGCCCGATAGCTTACATAAGCATCGGCGGGAGTAAGTACTGTCTAGTTATTGTGGATGATTATTCTTGCTTCACTTGGGAATTCTTTTTGCAGGAAAAATCTCAAACCCAAGAGACTTTAAAGGGATTCTTGAGACGGGCTCAAAATGAGTTCGGCTTAAGGATCAAGAAAATAAGAAGCGACAACGGAACAGAGTTCAAGAACTCTCAAATTGAAGGCTTCCTTGAGGAGGAGGGCATCAAGCATGAGTTCTCTTCTCCCTACACCCCACAACAAAATGGTGTAGTGGAGAGGAAGAATCGAACTCTATTGGACATGGCAAGAACCATGCTTGATGAGTACAAGACGTCGGATCGGTTTTGGGCCGAGGCGGTTAACACCGCTTGCTACGCCATCAACCGGTTATATCTACACCGAATCCTCAAGAAGACATCATACGAACTCCTAACCGGTAAAAAGCCCAATATTTCATATTTTAGAGTCTTTAGTAGCAAATGCTTTATTCTTGTTAAAAGAGGTAGAAAATCTAAATTTGCTCCTAAGACTGTAGAAGGCTTTTTACTAGGATATGATTCAAACACAAGGGCATATAGAGTCTTTAACAAGTCCTCAGGACTAGTTGAAGTTTCTTGTGACGTTGTGTTTGATGAGACTAACGGCTCTCAAGTAGAGCAAGTTGATCTTGATGAGTTAGGTGAAGAAGAGGCCCTGTGCATCGCGCTAAGGAACATGTCCATTAGGGATGTGTGTCCTAAGGAATCCGAAGAGCCTTCAAATGCACAAGATCAACCGTCCTCCTCCATGCAAGCATCCCCACCAACTCAAATTGAGGATGAGGCTCAAATTGATGAAGGAGAAGATCAAGGAAATGAGCCACCTCAAGATGATGGCAATGATCAAGGGGGAGATGCAAATGATCAAGACAAGGAGGATGAAGAACCAAGGCCGCCACACCCAAGAGTCCACCAAGCAATCCAACGAGATCACCCCGTCGACACCATCCTCGGCGACATTCATAAGGGGGTAACCACTAGATCTCGTGTTGCACATTTTTGTGAGCATTACTCTTTTGTTTCCTCTATTGAGCCACACAGGGTAGAGGAAGCACTCCAAGATTCGAATTGGGTGATGGCGATGCAAGAGGAGCTCAACAACTTCACTAGGAATGAGGTATGGCATTTAGTTCCACGTCCTAATCAAAATGTTGTAGGAACCAAATGGGTCTTCCGCAACAAGCAAGATGAGCATGGTGTGGTGACAAGGAACAAAGCTCGACTTGTGGCCAAGGGATACTCCCAAGTCGAAGGTTTGGATTTTGGTGAAGCCTATGCACCCGTAGCTAGGCTTGGGTCAATTCACATATTATTAGCCTATGCTACTTACCATGGCTTCAAGCTTTACCAAATGGACGTAAAGAGTGCCTTCCTCGATGGACCAATCAAGGAAGAGGTCTATGTTGAGCAACCTCCCGGCTTTGAAGACAGTCAGTACCCTAACCATGTCTATAAGCTCTCTAAGGCGCTTTATGGGCTCAAGCAAGCCCCAAGAGCATGGTATGAATGCCTAAGAGATTTCCTTATAGCTAATGGCTTCAAAGTCGGAAAGGTCGATCCTACTTTATTTACTAAAACTCTTGACAATGATTTGTTCGTATGCCAAATTTATGTTGATGATATCATATTTGGGTCTACTAACGAATCTACATGTGAAGAATTTAGTAGGATCATGACACAGAAATTCGAGATGTCAATGATGGGGGAGTTGAAGTATTTCTTAGGATTTCAAGTGAAGCAACTCCAAGAGGGCACCTTCATTAGCCAAACGAAGTATACTCAAGACATTCTAAACAAGTTTGGGATGAAGGATGCCAAGCCCATCAAGACACCCATGGGAACCAATGGGCATCTCGACCTCGACACGGGAGGTAAATCCGTCGATCAAAAGGTATACCGGTCGATGATAGGTTCATTACTCTATTTATGTGCATCTCGACCGGACATTATGCTTTCCGTATGCATGTGTGCAAGATTCCAAGCCGACCCTAAGGAATCTCACCTTACGGCCGTAAAACGAATCTTGAGATATTTGGCTTATACTCCTAAGTTTGGGCTTTGGTACCCTCGGGGATCCACATTTGATTTAATTGGTTATTCCGATGCCGATTGGGCAGGGTGCAAAATCAACAGGAAGAGCACATCGGGGACTTGCCAGTTCTTGGGAAGATCCTTGGTGTCTTGGGCTTCTAAGAAGCAAAATTTGGTCGCTCTTTCTACCACCGAAGCTGAGTATATTGCCGCAGGACATTGTTGCGCGCAATTGCTTTGGATGAGGCAAACCCTGCGGGACTACGGTTACAAATTAACCAAAGTCCCTCTCCTATGTGATAATGAGAGTGCAATCCGTATGGCGGATAATCCCATTGAGCATAGCCGCACTAAACACATAGCCATTCGGTATCATTTTCTTAGGGATCACCAACAAAATGGGGATATTGAGATTGCATACATTAATACTAAAGATCAATTAGCCGATATTTTTACCAAGCCACTAGATGAACAAACTTTTACCAAACTTAGGCATAGCTAAATATTCTTGATTCTAGGAATTTCTTTTGGTATCTTGCATACATAGCTCAATTATATATACTTTTGATCATATCTCTTTCATATACTATGACTAATGTGTTTTCAAGTGTATTCCAAACCAAGTCATAGGTGTATTGAAAGGGAATTGGAGTCTTCGGCGAAGAAAAAGGCTTCCACTCCACTCCATAACTCATCCTTCGCCGTCGCTCCGAGCAACTCTCCAACTTTGGTATAATCTTCACTCATATTATTTGTTTACCAAAGGGGGAGAAGGTAGTTTAAAAGGGCCTATATTTTATTCTAAGTATCCGTTTTTGGCGATTAATGCAAAGGGGGAGAAAGTATTGGCCCAAAGCAAAAGGACCGCACCACCACCTAATTTTAAAACTAATGATTTTCAATTGGTATATTTCAAATTGGTATCTTTTTGTGTTCTAAAGGGGGAGAAAGTAGCACTTTCAAAAATTGATATCTTAAAAACCCTTTTGAACACTAAGAGGAGAATTTTATTGAAAGGGAAGTTTTGTTTAGTCAAAGGAAAAGCATTTGAATCAGGGGAGAAAATTTCAAATCTTATAAATGCTTCTCAAAAATCTTATTCATTTATCTTTGACTATTTGCAAAAGAACTTTCAAAAGGATTTACAAAAAGAATTTGCAAAAACAAAACATGTGGTGCAAGCGTGGTCCAAAATGTTAAAAATAAAGAAACAATCCATGCATATCTAGTAAGTAATATTTATTGGCTCAGTTCTAAGTAACCTTTGCACTTATTTTTTGCAAACTAGTTCAATCATGCACTTCTATACTTGCTTTGGTTTGTGTTGGCATCAATCACCAAAAAGGGGGAGATTGAAAGGGAATTAGGCTTACACCTTGTCGGGGACCATAATTAGGGGTACCCTCAATGATCCTAAACCTCAGCTGGTAACCCCCATCAGCACAAAGCTGCAAAGGCCTGATGGGTGCGATTAAGTCAAGGATCGGTCCATTCAAGGGACACGATCGTGCCTCACCCGAGCCTAGCCTCGGGCAAGGGAAGCCGACCCCGGAGAACCTACGTCTCGCCCGAGGACCCCCCTCCAGCAACGGGCACACTATCGGCTCGCTCGAGGCCCAGTCTTCACCGAGAAGCAACCTTGGCCACATCGCCACGCCGACCGACCAAATCGCAGGGGCATTTAATGCAAAGGTGGCCTGACACATTTATCCTGACGCACGCCCTTCGGTCGACAGAGCCGAAGTGACCGCAGTCACTTCGCCGCTCTACTAACCAGTCTGACAGGAGAACAGCGCCGCCTGTGCCGCCCCAACTGCTGAGCCACCCGACAGAGTGAGGCTGACAACAGCCAAGGCCGGCCTCGGGTGTCATAGGAAACTCTGCCTCGCCTGACCCCAGGGCTCGGACTCGGGCTCAGCCCCAGAAGACGGCGAACTCCGCCTCGCCCGACCCTAGGGCTCAGCCCCGGAAGACGGCGAACTCTGCTCCACCCGACCCAGGGCTCGGACTCGGGCTCAGCCCCGGAAGACGGCGAACTCCGCTCCGCCCAACCCAGGGCTCGGACTCGGGCTCAGCCCCAGAAGACGGCGAACTCCGCTCCGCCCGACCCAGGGCTCGGACTCGGGCTCAGCCCCGGATGACGGCGAACTCTGCTCCGCTCGACCCAGGGCTCGGACTCGGGCTCAGCCCCGAAGACGACGAACTCCGCTCCGCCCGACCCCAAGGCTCGGACTCGGGCTCAGCCCCAGAAGACGGCGAACTCCGCTCCGCCCGACCCAGTGCTCGGACTCGGGCTCAGCCCCGGAAGACGACGAACTCCGCTCCGCCCGACCCCAGGGCTTGGACATGGGCTCAGCCCTGGAAGACGACGGACTCCGCTTCGCCCGACCCCAGGGCTCGGACTCAGCCCTGGCCTCAGCCGACGGTCTCCGCCTCGCCCGACCTAGGGGCTCGGACTCGACCACGGCCACGGAAGACAGACTCGACCTCGACCTCGGAGGAGCCTCCACCTCGCCCAGCCTAGGGCACGGACCGACCACGTCGATATGAGGCGCCATCATTTCCCTACCTCAAGCTGACTTAGGCTACGGGGAACAAGACCGGCGTCCCATCTGGCTCGCTCCGCCAGATAGGCAATGATGGCGCCCCGCACACTCCGTGACGACGGCGGCTCTCGGCCCCCTTTCGGAAGCAAGAGGACGTCTGCAAGGACTCGACAGCCCCGACAGCTGCCCTTCCGCCAGGCTCCAGCGCTCCTCCGACGGCCACGACATCACACGAACCGGGTGCCAAAACCCCTCCGGCTGCCACGACGGCATGTACTTAGGGCACTAGCTCCCCACCGCTAGACACGTAGCACTCTGCTACACCCCCATTGTACACCTGGATCCTCTCCTTACGCCTATAAAAGGAAGGACCAGGGCCCTCTTACAGAGGGTTGGCCCGCGCGGAGAAGGACGAGACGGCGCCCGCGCAAGGCCGCTCGCTCCCACTCCCGCGTGGACGCTTGTATCCCCCTACTGCAAGCGCACCCGACTCAGGCGCGGGGCTAACACGAAGGCCGCGGGATCCACACTCTCTCACGCCTGCCTCCCTCCGGCTGCCTCCTTTCCCCCCTTCGTGTTCCGCCTTGCGTCGACCCATCTGGGCTGGGGCATGCGGCGACAATTCACTCGTCGGTCCAGGGACCCCCCGGGTTTCGAAACACCGACAGTTGGCGCGCCAGGTAGGGGCCTACTGCGTGTTGACAAACAGCTTCCCGTCAAGCTCCAGATGGGCAGTCTCCAGCAACCTTTCTAGCTCGGGACGGTGCTCCGTTTTGGGAATCTTGAGTTCATGTCCCTCGACGGCAGCTACGACATGATACTCCTTCCCTCGCCGTGCGACAGCGACAATGGCGGTCGACAACCCGCTCGCCGGCGGGGGAATCGACGACGCCTTCCCCACGTGGTGGAAGGACGACATTCGGCTTGTCCCGTCCCATCCCCCGCCGACGGAGGAGGAGGCGAGGTAACCAAGGCCAAGCGGGAAGCGGCACCTCGTTGGCTGTCGAGCGAGTCGACGGCGCCGGCGCCCCAACGGAGGGTGCGTCGGGCATCGATCTCGCGTCTGAGACGAAGACGAGCGCCGCCTCCCCGCAACACGCAGCACGCTCGCGAAGGACTTGCTAGGCGTCACCCTCGTACCCGAGACAACGGTGCAGTCAGTCCCAGACGCGACCTCGTCACCGACCGTCGACCGAAAGGTACCGACCGATTCCCATCTCGTGTCTTTTGGATTCGGCCTCGACCCACCAAGCGACTCCACTTCGGTGAGCACTTTCATAGAGGCGAGTCCAAACCCACTGGGGTATCGTGCGCGGTCACCCTGGGACCGACTGACGGCCGACTCGACCTGCGAGTCCTCGGGGTCTGAGGAAGATGGCAAGCCCGACATCTGTTGGGATTTCTCCGGACTTGGTAACCCCAGTGCCGTGCGGGACTTCATGACCACATGCGACTACTGCCTTTTCGACCGTTCCGACGACAGCCGCGGCCTCGACAATGAGGACCGCGGCCCAAGTCACGAATGTTTCCACGTCGATCTAGGGGGTCCCGGTGAAGGCAACCATCTTGGTATGCCGGAGAACGTTGATCCCCCTAGGCCCGCGCCTCGCGTTGACATCCTTCGGGAGCTAGCTGCGGTCCCCGTCCCGGTGGGGGGTCCTGACCCACAGCTTGAGCATATCCGCGAGAGGCAGGCCAGGCTCGACGAGGGAGCAGGAACGCTTGTTCCAATCCGCCGGGACGACGGGCAGGAATGGGCGATCCAACCCCCGGCCGGAGAAGCGCGTCATATCCCCCACGACATCCAGCACCGCATCGCCGACGACATCAGGGTGAGGCCGCCGCCGGATTCCAGCGGAGTCGGCCAGAACCTGGCTGCAGCGGCGATACTCCTCCACGCGATGCCGGAGCCATCGACTATGGAAGGGCGACGTATCCAGGGAGAGCTCAAGAATCTCCTGGAGGACGCCGCGGTCTGACGGGCCGAAAGCTTTGCCTCCTGAAGGCAGGGGTTCCCCTCGGAACATCGCGCCGCGATTTCCCGATTCATGCGGGAAGCCTCGGTCCACTCCGGGCGCACGCGCAACACAGCGCCTGCGGCCCCGGGTCACCTCGGCAACGAGCGTCATCATCACCGCCATCAGGCCCACCTCGACGACAGGGCGCGCCGAGGCTACCACCCCAGGCATGGGGGACGCTACGACAGCGGGGAGGATCGGAGTCCTTCGCCCGAACCACCCGGTCCACAGGCTTTCAGCCATGCCATACGACGGGCACCGTTCCCGACCCGGTTCCAAACCCCGACTACTATCACAAAGTACTCGGGGGAGACGAGACCGGAACTGTGGCTCGCGGACTATCGGCTGGCCTACCAACTGGGTGAAACGGACGATGACAACCTCATCATCCGCAACCTCCCCTTGTTCCTCTCCGACACCGCTCGAGCCTGGCTGGAGCACCTGCCCCCGGGGCAGATCTCCAACTGGGACGACCTGGTCCAAGCCTTCGCCGGCAATTTCCAGGGCACATACGTGCGCCCTGGAAACTCCTGGGATCTCCGAAGCTGCCGCCAGCAGCCGGGAGAGTCTCTCCGGGACTACATCCGGGGATTCTTGAAGCAGCGCACAGAGCTGCCCAACGTCACCGATTCAGATGTCATCGGCGCATTCCTCGTCGGCACCACCTGCCGCGACCTGGTGAGCAAGCTGGGTCGCAAGACCCCCACAAGGGCGAGCGAGCTGATGGACATCGCCACCAAGTTCGCCTCTGGCCAGGAGGCGGTCGAGGCCATTTTCCGGAAGGACAAGCAACCCCAGGGCTGCCCACCGGAAGATGCTCCCGAGGCGTCAACTCAGCGCGGCGCCAAGAAGAAGGGCAAGAAGAAGTCGCAAGCGAAACGCGACGCCGCCGACGCGGACCTTGTCGCCGCTGCCGAGCACAAGAACCCTCGGAAACCTCCCGGAGGTGCCAACCTCTTCGACAAGATGCTCAAGGAGCCGTGCCCCTATCATCAGGGGCCCGTCAAGCACACCCTTGAGGAGTGTGCCATGCTTCGACGACACTTCCACAAGGCCGGGCCACCCACGGAGGGTGGCAAGGCCCTCGACAACGCAAAGGAGGAAGATCACAAGGCAGGAGGGTTCCCCGAGGTCCGCGACAGCTTCATGATCTACGACGGGCAAGTGGCGAACGCCTCGGCTCGGCACCGCAAGCAAGAGCGTCAGGAGGTCTGCTCGGTAAAGGTGGCGGCGCCAGTCTATCTAGACTGGTCCGACAAGCCCATCACCTTCGACCGGGCCGACCATCCAGACTACGTGCCGAGCCCGGGGAGATACCCACTCGTTGTCGACCCCATCATCGGCAACGTCAGGCTCACCAAGGTCCTCATGGACGGAGGCAGCAGCCTCAACATCATCTACGCCGAGACGCTCGGACTCCTGCGGATCGATCTGTCCTCGGTCCGGACGGGCGCTGCGCCTTTCCACGGGATCGTCCCCGGGAAGCGCGTTCAACCCCTCGGACAACTCGACTTACCCGTCTGCTTCGGGACGCCCTCCAACTTTCGAAAGGAGACCCTCACATTCGAAGTGGTCGGGTTTCGAGGAACCTACCACGCAGTGCTGGGGAGGCCATGCTACGCCAAGTTCATGGCCATCCCCAACTACACCTACCTCAAGCTCAAGATGCCGGGCCCCAACGGGGTCATCACCATCGGGCCCACGTACCGACACGCATACGAATGCGATGTGGAGTGCGTGGAGTACGCCGAGGCTCTCGCCGAATCCGAGGCCCTCATCGCTGACTTGGAGAGCCTCTCTAGGGAGGCGCCCGACGTGAAGCGCCACGCCGGCAACTTCGAACTAGCGGAGACGGTCAAGTCCGTCCCTCTCGACCCCTGCAACGACGCCTCCAAGTAGATCTGGATCGGCTCCGAGCTCGACCCCAAATAGGAAGCAGTGCTCGTCGACTTTCTCCGCGCGAACACGGACGTTTTCGCGTGGAGTCCCTCGGACATGCCCGGCATACCGAGGGAAGTCGCCGAGCACTCTCTGGATATTCGAGCTGGGGCCCGACCCGTGAAGCAACCTCTGCGCTGATTCGACGAAGAAAAGCGCAGAGCCATAGGCGAGGAGATCCACAAGCTACTGGCGGCAGGGTTCATCAAAGAGGTATTCCATCCCGAATGGCTTGCCAACCCTGTGCTAGTGAGAAAGAAAGGGGGGAAATGGCGGATGTGTGTGGACTCACTAGTCTAAACAAAGCATGTCCGAAGGTTCCCTACCCTCTGCCTCGCGTTGATCAGATCGTGGATTCCACTGCTGGGTGCGAAACTCTGTCTTTCCTCGATGCCTACTCAGGGTATCACCAGATCAGGATGAAGGAGTCCGACCAGCTCGCGACTTCATTCATCACACCCTTCGGCATGTACTGCTATGTTACAATGCCGTTTGGTTTGAGGAATGCGGGGGCGACGTACCAGCGATGCATGAACCATGTGTTTGGCGAACACATCGGCCGAACGGTCGAGGCCTACGTCGATGATATCGTAGTCAAGACGAGGAAGGCCTCCGACCTCCTTTCCGACCTTGAAGTGACATTCCGATGTCTCAAGGCGAAAGGCGTGAAGCTTAATCCCGAAAAGTGTGTCTTCGGGGTCCCCCGAGGCATGCTCTTGGGGTTCATCGTCTCCGAGCGGGGCATCAAAGCAAACCCGGAGAAGATTGCGGCCATCACTAGCATGGGGCCAATCAAGGATTTGAAAGGCGTACAGAGGGTCATGGGATGTCTCGCGGCTCTGAGCCGCTTCATCTCCTGCCTCGGTGAAAGAGGTCTGCCTCTATACCGCCTCTTAAGGAAAGCTGAGTGCTTCACTTGGACTCCCGAGGCCGAGGAAGCCCTCGGGAACCTGAAGGCGCTCCTCACGAACGCGCCCATCTTGGTGCCCCCCGCTGCCGGAGAAGCCCTCTTGATCTATGTCGTCGCAACCACCCAGGTGGTTAGCGCCGTGATCGTGGTTGAGAGACGAGAAGAAGGGCATGCACTGCCCGTCTAGAGGCCAGTCTACTTCATCAGCGAGGTACTGTCCGAGACCAAGATCCGCTACCCACAAATCCAGAAGCTGCTATACGCGGTGATCCTGACACGGCGGAAGTTGCGACACTACTTCGAGTCTCATCCGGTGACAGTGGTGTCATCCTTCCCCCTGGGAGAGATCATCTAGTCCCGAGAGGCCTCGGGTAGGATTGCGAAGTGGGTGGTGGAGATCATGGGCGAGATGATCTCGTTCGCCCCTCGAAAGGCCATCAAGTCCCAGGTCTTGGCGGACTTCGTGGCTGAATGGGCCGACACCCAGCTCCTGACGGCTCCGATCCAACCGGAGCTCTGGACCATGTTTTTCGATGGGTCGCTGATGAAGACGGGGGCCGGCGCGGGCCTCCTCTTCATCTCGCCCCTCGGGAAGCACCTACGCTACGTGCTACGCCTCCACTTCCCGGCGTCCAACAACGTGGCAGAGTACGAGGCTCTGGTAAACGGGTTGCGAATCGCCATCGAGCTAGGGGTCCGACGCCTCGACGCTCGCGGTGACTCACAGCTCGTCATCGACCAAGTCATGAAGAACTCCCACTGCCGTGACCTGAAGATGGAAGCCTACTGCGATGAGGTTCGGCGCCTGGAAGACAAGTTCTACGGGCTCGAGCTCAACCATATTGCCTGACGCTACAACGAGACTGCGGACGAGCTGGCTAAAATAGCCTCGGGACGAACAACAGTTCCCCCGGACGTATTCTCCCAAGACCTGCATCAACCCTCCGTCAAGACCGAGGACACGCCCGAGCCCGAGGCACCTTCGGATCCGCCCGAGGCTCCTTCGGCTCCGCCCGAGGTACCCTCGGCTCAGTCCGGGGTACCCTCGGCGCACTCCGAGGTACCCTCGGCACGGTCCGAGGTACCCTCGGCTCAGCCCGAGGTACCCTCGGCCCCCGAGGGTGAGGCACTGCGCGTCGAAGGGGAACCGAGCGAGGTCACGCCTAATCAAAGCTGGCAGACCCCGTACCTGCAATATCTCCACCAAGGGGAGCTACCCCTCGACCAAGCCGAAGCTCGGCGGTTGGCGCGGCGCGCCAAGTCTTTCATCTTGCTGGGAGACAGGAAGGAGCTCTACCACCGCAACCCCTCAGGCATCCTCCAGCGATGCATTTCCATCGCCGAAGGCCAGCAGCTCTTGCAAGAGATACACTCGGGGGCTTGCGGCCATCACGCAACACCTCGAACCCTCGTTGGAAATGCCTTCCGACAAGGATTCTACTGGCCGACGGCGGTGGCCGACGCTACTAGAATTGTCCGCACCTGCGAAGGGTGTCAGTTCTACGCAAGGCAGACCCACCCCTCGCGGAAGACGCCCGGGGGCTACACACACCCCTGGGAAGGGCCGCTCGTCATCACCAAAGTTCTGAAGCCCGAAACAAACAAACTGGCCGACAGTCAAGGCGAGGGTTTAGTCATCAAGGAAGGGTCGGCCTTGCCTCGGCAGAGCCCGACCCTCCCTCGGGGGCTAAAAGGGGGGAACCCCCTCTGTGTCAAAATTTTCGATCAAAAAGGCTTTTGCGCTCCCCTGGCTATGTCGGGAGCAGGACCCCAAGGAGCGAACGCGGGTGCATGTAAGTGGCAAGGCTGACTGAGCCAAGGGACTCCTACGCCTCTGGGTTACGGATACCTCACTCGTCACCCACCACGAAAAGTGACTCCTACTTGGGGAAGCCATCCTGCTACTGATGGACGGGGCCGGACACGCAAAATGGAAGGAAAAGGGGCACGACTTTATGCAACGGTAACAAAGTGTTCATGCCTCAGCGGCCGCAAAAAGACACATGTGCATCCAACAGAAACTGCTCCGACAGAGTTAGGCGTCGCCCGGGGAAGGAGCCGCGCCTTCGGCTTCGTCCCCGCCCTCGACAAAGTCCACCTCGGCTTCGGATGACGGCGCAGGCGGGAGGATCTCTGCCTCAAAGGTGGTCGCCAACACTGCGCTCGGACCCGCGGCGGCCGCGTCGAGCCTCTGGATTTCTGCCAGGGCGGCTTCATCTTCGTCAGGAAGGCAATACCCCTCGCTGACCCGCTCCAGGTCCACGTTGTAGTGGGAAGCGAGCACGGCGAAGGCCCGCCTGACGCCATGGTGTAGTGCCTCATGGAGTCTGCCGCGCACATGATCGCCCAAGGCTTGCAGGCGACTTTGAGGGGAGCTTCCTGAGGGGACGTCGCCGAAGCCAAAGACTCGGCAGAAGTCCGAGATGGCCTCGGACATGGCCACGTGGTCGGCCTCCCTCTGCTCGTCCGCCCTAGCAAGCGCCCTGGTGGACTCATCAAGGGCGGACTCAAGCTCTACGAACAGCCAGAACGCAAGGCCTCAAACACAAGCGGAGGAAACAAGCTGAAACGAAAACCGGAAATGGCCAGGATATACCTCCGACTCGGGCACGCTGCTCCGAAGCTGTGGCCTTGGCTATGGCTAGGTCCGCTGCAAAGGCTCCAGCCCGGCTTTCGGCCTCGGTAGCCCGACCCCGGGATTGGTCTCGCTCGTCGACGACCTGGTCGAACTCTGACTGCAGTCGCTGCATCTCTGCGTGTGCCGCTGCCGCCTCTGTGCGGGCCGCTGCTGCCTCTGCTCTCAGATCGGCGCAGAGCGACCGAAGGTCCGCCACTTCGGCGCCCTGCTGGGAGAGGCGTGCAGTAGCCCCGGCGAGCGAGGTCCTCAGGGATCGCAGCGAGCCCCAGATATCGACCTCGTGGCGGATGAACGACGACTTGGCGACGCTCAGATCCGTCAGATCCTAAGGGAGGGAAGCAGGGCATCACAAGAGACGCCTTGGTCACAAAAAGGTACGCCTGAAACCATTACCTGGAGGATTTCAGGGATGTCCCTGCAGAAGACCTCCAGCGATGACCGGAGCGACCCCACCGTTGCTTCGGCGCACTTGCGGAGCTTGTCCCAAGACTGCTCCTCCCGCTCGTCGTCGAGAACGAAGAAAGGATCTAAAGCCCCACGGGTCCGGAACCGGAGCAACTGGGGCCGCTCCTCGGAGCTCCGCCGCGCAGCGACAAGGCCGCCGCTCAGTGGGGCGGATCGCGCTTCCATGCCCCCCTCCTCTGAGGCACCCAGCGCCGACGCCTCGGCCATCTCAGCGTCGGCAGCAACGGGTCGCTCCCCGACGGGGACGGCAGCGGCTTCAGCAGCAGTAGGCGCCGGCACCGGCGGCATGTTCGGTGGGCCCAGGGCTACGTCTGCGCCAGCCGCCTCCTCCAGCACGATGGCCGCCTCGGCGGAAGAGCCGGCCTCGGGAACTCGCTCCACGACGGCTGGTGCCGCCAGAGCCCCCCGCTGTGGAGCGCCTTGCGAGAAGGCCGGCTGAACAGCGAGGCCCGGCGTGACGCTGGCTGCGGAAGTCGACGCCGTCTTAAGGGCCTTCTAGGGAGCCAGATCGGTCAGGCCGTGGCTTCGCTTGCTGAGAAGGAAGGGAAAGTCGCGGTCGGGACATACGAATGAGAAGCCAAGACGAAGACGCTCCAAGATACTTACCCGCTCCGGGCCATGACCAACCGCGCCTGAGGGGAGGTCTCTCGGATCCCGACCTCCGAAGACACCGCCGAGGTCCGCCTCGCCGCCAGCTTCGGCATCACCCTCGCCTTGGGCACCTTGGACGCCCGGGAGAAGGACTGCCCGGGCGCTGCCACGGCGACCTGAGGGTCACCCTCCTGTGCTGACGGCGTGGCCGACGGCTCCCGAGAAACAGGCGCCTCGGCCTGACTCCCCGGGGTCACCTCAACTTCCCCGGCCGAGGGGTCAAGTACCCCCTCAGTCTGCCCCCGCTCGTCGGGACGGGACCTCGGCGTCCCAACTTCGGGAACTGACGGCGCCAGCCCACTCAGGGGCTAGCTTGACGACTCCTGGCCTAGCCTCAAACCCGGGCTAAGGCCGAGGCAGGCAGCCATGTCGTCATACTCATCATCATCTTCATCGTCGTCGTCGTCAGGCGTCTCCGGCAACGGCTCCCTCGGGAGCCCCTCCCTCTCCTGCCGACGACGGAGCTTCTCCAAGGCGTCTCGGGCCCGCGTCCGCTCGCGGGCCTGGGCTTTCTCCGCGTCCTTCTTCTTCTTCTCCTCCGCGGCAACCAGCCACGCTGCTCGGTCCACCGCGTCCTCTGGGACCCGTGGCCAGGAAGGCTTATGCCACCCTACCTCCTGGAGGCGAATGGAAATCCCGACCATAAGGACCAAAGGCAACCTGACGCAAGGAGAAGGAAGGAGCGGATACTCACCAGGGTCACACACCCGTGGTCAGGGCGCATCAAGGGCTGAGAGAAGGCACTGGCGTCCGGTTTTCCCAACGCGACGGCCACCCGTCCGT
The DNA here is from genome assembly GCA_029449295.1 of Zea luxurians. NCBI lineage: Eukaryota > Viridiplantae > Streptophyta > Magnoliopsida > Poales > Poaceae > Zea > Zea luxurians. The sequence continues at coordinate 19,088,547 of JAOPSE010000019.1, read as the reverse complement.
GGAGAACGTCGATGGGAAGAGGATCCGAGGACATCCGCGAGCCCTCCAAGTCAGCCTCCGGTGTCATCTCCCAAAGCGGCAACCGCCGCTCCGCCAAGGGAAGCGCCCTACGGCGGTGAATGGCGGCAATCACTCCCGCGGCAGTAAGTCCTCCTTTCCGCAACACCTCCAGGGCCTTGAGAAGGGGCTCGAGGTTTTTCTGCCTGTCGTGCGGGGTCCCGTAGCGCCAGGTATCGGCGGCGGCGGTGACCACCCGTTGAGAAAACGGTGGGAGCATTTCGCCGTCATTCCGGAGGTAGAACCACCGGCGCTGCCACCCTTTGTTGGAGGACGCGAGGATGGCGGGGATGTACAGCGACGCCCGCGACTGCCTCAGCTGGAGAATGCAACCGCCGGCCCGCACTGCCGCACGGACCCTCCTCTCTCCCGTCGGTGAAGCGAAAAGCTCCGCGGAGAAGAGATGGGTCCACAAGTCCCAGTGGGGATCGATCCCCAAGTATCCTTCGCACACCGCCACAAAAATGGCGTCTTGCGAAATGGAGTTGGGGCTGAGGTTGTGCAACTCCACCTCATAGTTGTGCAGGATCGCCCGCATAAAGTGGCTCGCCGGCACACCGAACCCCCGCTCGTGGAAGGAGACGAAGCTCACGACGTACCCCGGCGGCGGGGACGGGGCGGTTCCGCTCGCGGGAGGAATCCACTCCGGCTTCCTCTCATCAGAGAGAGGGCGAAGTAAACCCTCGGCAACAAGATCTTCCAGGTCCTCCACTGTGACTGTAGAGAAGGGCCATGGATCGCGCGGCGAAATGATGGTCACCCGGTCAGCCATCGCCGAGCAAAAGGGGTGGCGACGGAAAGGACTGGGTGGGCGGTTTCCTTTTCTCCGGCTAAACCTCTCGGGTTGCGAAAACCTAAGAAGGAGGCAAGAAGCGGAGCAAAGGACCGTCGCCAGACCATCCCCCGAGTATATAAAGAACAAGGCGAGACCCGTTCAACGTTTCGCCCGGACCCGTCGCGGGATTCAAAAACCCAAGGCGAAACGGCCATTCCTCGAACGGCTCGCGCACGCGCAACGGCCGCCCCGCGAACCGCTCGCCCTGTCGCATTAACTCCGCGGCGGGACAGGCGGCGTCTCAGGCGGGAGAAGCAAGCGACGCTTCGCCTTCGCCATAATGACCGCGTCGAGAAAGGTACGCCGCGTCATTCGTTTTTGTGTCCTTTCCCTTTTCCTCTTTCTCTCTCTTACAACAGGGACCGGGAAAAGGGGATACCCTGAAAAGGACCCTTCTCCGTGAAGGAAACAGGCTCCGAGCCTCCCTACTGATCAGAGGTTCGAAGGCTGGCCCCTCGGAGGGGTTCAATAGCCGCCTCAGAGCACGTGGGCTCCACACCCACTACTGGTCAGAGGTTCGATGGCCGGCCCTTCGAAGGGTTCAATGGCCGCCTCAGGCCACTCGGGCTCCGCGCCCACTACTGATCAGGGGTTCGTAGGCTGGCCCTCGAAGGGTTCACAGTCGCCTCAGACACAGAGCGAGGGATGACCATGGGTACGTTCGATACATAACCAAGGCTCGGGCTACGCTCCCGAGGTACCCTAGGACATTTTCGAGACCAGCGGGAACGATCTTGTAACGGAATCCCATCAGAGGGAGGCATCGAGCCCTCGGACCCTGTCGACAGGGGACCGGGTCCGGCAGATCACCCGCAGGTACTTTTGGGAGCGCCTCTGGGCCCCTAGCCGACCCCTATCAAATGGGGCACGGACGTCCGCTCGGATTACCCGCCAGCAGCTCACCGGAGACACCATGTTCGGCGCCACCTGAGGGCAACATGGCGCTTTCCCCCCTCCTCCTTGCGGAAAGGCGACGCAGGGGCATATGTAAAAAAGTCGAGTCTGTCCCTGACCGTCCTCTCGCCCTGTGCAGAGGCTCGGGGGCTGCTCTCGCAAACCTGGCTCCGGCCAAACCGTTGACAGCGTCAACATACCAGCCCGAGAACTTGGGACCCGACCGTGCACTCGGGCTACGGCCAGCTCGCATGAGGGAACAACTAGACCAGCCGAAGTGTTGCGAAGCGCACTAAGACCTCGAAGGAGTAAAACTACTCCTCCGAGGCCTCGGGGGCTACACCCGGCGGGTGCGCTCGCGCGCACCTACCGGAACAGAATGCAACCGAAAAAGGCTGGTCCCCTTGCAAAAAAAGTGCGGCAAAAGCCTCCAAGCGAGTATTAGTACTCCCTTGGAGGCTCTGGGGCTACTGTCGGGGACCATAATTAGGGGTACCCTCAATGACCCTAAATCTCAGCTGGTAACCCCCATCAGCACAAAGCTGCAAAGGCCTGATGGGTGCGATTAAGTCATGGATCGGTCCATTCAAGGGACACGATCGTGCCTCGCCCGAGCCTAGCCTCGGGCAAGGGAAGCCGACCCCGGAGAACCTACGTCTCGCCCGAGGACCCCCCTCCAGCAACGGGCACACTATCGGCTCACCCGAGGTCCAGTCTTCACCGAGAAGCAACCTTGGCCACATCGCCACACCGACCGACCAAATCACAGGGGCATTTAATGCAAAGGTGGCCTGACACCTTTATCCTGACGCACGCCCTCCGGTCGACAGAGCCGAAGTGACCGCAGTCACTTCGCCGCTCTACTAACCGGTCTGACACGAGAACAGCGCCGCCTGCGCCGCCCCGACTGCTGAGCCACCCAACAGAGTGAGGCTGACAGCAGCCAAGGCCGGCCTCGGGCGTCATAGGAAACTCCGCCTCGCCCGACCCCAGGGATCGGACTCGGGCTCAGCCCCGGAAGACGGCGAACTCCGCCTCGCCCGACCCCAGGGCTCAGACTCGGGCTCAGCCCCGGAAGACGGCGAACTCCACTCCGCCCGACCCAGGGCTCGGACTCGGGCTCAGCCCCGGAAGACAGCGAACTTCGCTTCGCCCGACCCAGGGCTCGGACTCGGGCTCAGCCCCGGAAGACGGCGAACTCCGCTCCGCCCGACCCAGGGCTCGGACTCGGGCTCAACCCCGGAAGACGACGAACTCCGCTCCGCCCGACCCCAGGGCTCGGACTCGGGCTCAGCCCCGGAAGACGACGAACTCCGCTCCGCCCGACCCAGGGCTCAGACTCGGGCTCAGCCCTAGAAGACGACGAACTCCGCTCCGCCCGACCCCAGGGCTCGGACATGGGCTCAGCCCCGGAAGACAACGGACTCCGCTTCGCCCGACCCCAGGGCTCGGACTCAGCCCTGGCCTCAGCCGACGGTCTCCGCCTCGCCCGACCTAGGGGCTCGGACTCGACCACGACCACGGAAGACAGACTCGACCTCGACCTCGGAGGAGCCTCCACCTCGCCTAGCCTAGGGTGCGGACCGACCATGTCGACAGGAGGCGGCATCATTTCCCTACCTCAAGCTGACTCAGGCTACGGGGAACAAGACCGGCGTCCCATCTGGCTCGCTCCGCCAGATAGGCAATGATGGCGCCCCGCACACTCCGTGACGACGGCGGCTCTCGGCCCCCTTACGGAAGCAAGAGGACGTCAGCAAGGACTCGACAGCCCCGACAGCTGCCCTTCCGCCAGGCTCCAGCGCTCCTCCGACGGCCACGACATCACACGAACCGGGTGCCAAAACCCCTCCGGCTGCCACGACGGCATGTACTTAGGGCACTAGCTCCCCACCGCTAGACACGTAGCACTCTGCTACACCCCCCATTGTACACCTGGATCCTCTCCTTACGCCTATAAAAGGAAGGACCAGGGCCCTCTTACAGAGGGTTGGCCCGCGCGGAGAAGGACGAGACGGCACTCGCGCAAGGCCGCTCGCTCCCACTCCCACGTGGACGCTTGTATCCCCCTACTGCAAGCGCACCTGACTCAGGCGCGGGGCTAACACGAAGGCCGCGGGATCCACACTCTCTCACGCCAGCCTCCCTCCGGCTGCCTCCTTTCCCCCCTTCGTGTTCCGCCTTGCGTCGACCCATCTGGGCTGGGGCACGCGGCGACAATTCACTCGTCGGTCCAGGGACCCCCCGGGTTTCGAAACACCGACACACCTATTTCCTAATTGATTTTGGTGGTTGCATTGCCCAACACAAATAATTGGACTAACTAGTTTGCTCTAGTCTATAAGTTATACAGGTGCCAAAGGTACACAAATAGCCAATAAAAAGACCAATAAAAGGGTTCAACAAAAAGAGCAAGGGATAACTGAAGGCAGCCCTGGTCTGGCGCACCAGACAGTGTCCGGTGCACCACCGGACAATGTTCGGTGCACCAGGGGACTTCAAGCTGAACTTCGCACCTTCGGGAATTCTCGCTATAATTCACTGGTCCGATGCTCCAAGGAGAAGCGACTCTGAACTCGCCAGCTTCGGGAATCCGCTCCGCTATAATTCACCGGACATGTCCGGTGTACACCGGACTGTCCGGTGCGACAGCACAGCAACGGCTAGTCCGCGCCAACGGTCACCTGCTACAGCATTTAATGCGCGCCAGCGCGCGCAGAGGAGCAGAGCACGCGCGGGTGGCACACCGGACACTCTACAGTGCATGTCCGGTGCACCACCGGTCAGCCAGGCGACCCCACCAGTCAGAGCTCCAACGGTCGAACCCTAACGGCCGGGTGACGTGGCTGGCACACCGGACAGTGTCCGGTGTACACCGGACTGTCCGGTGCGCCATGCGACAGCAGACTTCACCAACGGCTAGTTTGGTGGTTGGGGCTATAAATACCCCCAACCACCCCTCATTCAAGTCATCCAAGTTTTCCACCTTTCAACTACTTACAAGAGCTAGGCATTCAATACAAGACACACCAAAGTGATCAAATCCTCTCCCAATTCCACACAAGGCTTTAGTGATTAGAGAGAGAGATTTGTTGTGTTCTCTTGAGCTCTTGCGCTTGGATTGCTTCTTTCTTTCTCATTTGTTCTTGTGATCAAAACTCAATTGTAACCGAGGCAAGAGACACCAATTGTGTGGTGGTCCTTGCGGGGAAGTTTTGTTCCCGGTTTGATTTGAGAAGAGAAGCTCACTCGGTCCGAGGGACCGTTTGAGAGAGGGAAAGGGTTGAAATAGACCCGGCCTTTGTGGCCTCCTCAACGGGGAGTAGGTTTGCGAGAACCGAACCTCGGTAAAACAAATCCGCTTGTCACACTTTTCATTCGCTTACGATTTGTTTTGCGCCCTCTCTCTCGGACTCGTTTATATTTCTAACGCTAACCCGGCTTGTAGTTGTGATTAATTTTGTAAATTTCAGTTTCGCCCTATTCACCCCCCCTCTAGGCGACTTTCAACGATAAATTGACGTTTCATGCAGAGCGAGCAGCCACTCTCGATTGACGCAGCAAGAAGTAAATTCAACAGTCCATTGGTCTCGATTGACGCATGCAAAATAGAAAAAAAATGGTCTTGCGTGAGTCAAGAATCGAACCTGAGTCTCCTGCCTAGGAAGGAGTGAAGAGGACCACTCCGGCTATTAGGGCTACTTTGAGAACCTCAAATTCCCTTCGGGATTGGAGGGAATTGAGGTGGAAATGAACTAATTTTCTCTCCAATCACCTTTAATCTCGAAGGGGATTTGAGTTTCCAAACTAACCCTTAAAGGAATTTCGCTAGGAATGGAAAATAGTGGTATTTATTAGTTCCTTGGTACACCGGAGGGAGTATTAGTTTTTTTTTTTGCAACGCTGAGACAATTTTGACAGTACTAGTAATAACAAAGAGAGAAGACATGGGAATGTGTAGAATCATGGACACGTGTCCACCGCATATGGGCCCGCTATGGAATCTGGCCCACATGTCAGCGACTCTCGATGGCCCACAGCACTGCAGAGGATGTTTGCCCGCTAAGCACGTACTCCTTCCTGGCTATCTTATGGAGTACTTACCGTACGCGGTAAGGAGATGCTTTTGAAACAGATAGCAGATTTTCACCATGTTGTATGCTTGGCAGTGCTACCCAGGTATCCGATCACCACGGTGTAGATTGGCACAACTTGCAGCTGTACTCCTGTCACACAGTCTAATTAAGGTGTTCAGAGTTCTGATCTTCTATCTGTTAAATAAATACTGTGCTATCTCCTGCACTGCGGAAACATCAGCAAATGGGGGCATCTGTCAGAATGTTCAGGAATCAGAACACATCGCCATCGTCTTTATATTTTATTTGCAGTTGCTTGCTTGTCGATCTTCTGACACTTCCAAATTCCGCCGACAAAATTCACAGCGCAGCACACATATATATATCCTGCCCTGCACGTATGCTCATTGTAAATGACCATGCATGGTACGCTGTAGAAGGCTTGTTTTGACCATGTTAGACCTAGAGATACGAACAATACAAGAACTTGTCCGTTTTTGCTCTCAATTTATATGGATTAGATGAGATTAGATGAGTTTAAATACTAAATAAGTCAAAAATTCATTATAATTTTTTTCAATCCCATCTAATTTATATGAGATAGGAATAATCGAACAAGGAATAAAATGGACCGGAAACCAGAGATCATCAGAGCGTGCAACACGCGGACGACCACACGCACTATCATGACTAGATTATAGTTAGTGCGCGCGGCTCCAAATTAAACACATGTATCATGCATGCTTAATTGCATCCATGAATACTCGTTGTAAAATATGACGAGCAGCGCTATATACTACTACGACTACTCAAAAAGGTTTTTGGCAAGCGTTGCATGCTCCATCGTCAGGCTGTGCAACACAAACCATGCATTAACTGATTAGATTATGGTTAGTACAGTACGTCCACATTGTTGTTGACAATATCTTGGTTGGAGAAACATTCGTTGTCATCTGTGATTTGCGAACAGGGTAGCCGCCCGGTCGGCCGGCCTATCCAGCTCTCAGACCATCTTTTAATCTCAAAAGATAAACTTTAGCAGTTTTTTAGCTGTTTTTAGCCATTTGATGATCTAAACAGGAGAGCTAACGGTGGTGCGATAAAATTTAGCACATATTATCTCATAAAACTGCTCAAAGGGTGCTAAAAAGAGCTAAACGTGAGCCAGAAAACACTATTTTCCACCCATACCTTCTATCCACATTTTCTCTCTCCGCATTAGGGATATTAGTGTCTTTTTATTCAAATATGCTAAACTTTGTTAGAGTAGTCCAAACACACCAAGAAGCTAAATTTTAGCATTTCAATTTATATGGCTAAAGTTTAGTATGAAGTTAAAGTTTATCCCGTGACGTTAACACGGTGCCTTAATTAGCTCAAGCAAGAGCGGCTAGCTAGCGAGACAGCATCACCAATCACCACGCATATCATTACGAGCGAAAACCTCTCAAAGTTGTGAGTGAGTGATTATTAAACAAGGCCAATAATACATGCATACAATTAATCAAGCATCATGCATGCACCTACAGGGAAATCAAGGAAGAAATAATATATAGGAAATTAAAAAGATCGTTTGGTTGTTGCTCCACAGTACTGCCGCTGAAGAAGATACCAGTATCGATACCAGTGATGCTTAATGCTATGCTGCTGCTACATGACAGCAACTGCACATCACTCAGACAATACTCCACGGCTGTGTGGGCCACGTCATTGCAAGAAGGACTCCCCAGCTACCGACCCCTGTCACCGGAAAGATGCCTAGAAGATCCGCCTCAATAATGCATGCAGGTGAGAGACAAGCAAGCACGCATGGCGGGAGCTAGAGAAAATACCAAAAGAAAAAAAAAACACCGGTTTCTCTTGTATAAACATGAGTTTCCACTTTTATTATTTTTATGGTACGCCTCGCATTTAAATGGTAAAAAAGCTACAGATATATATGAATGGAGATTCAAACTATAGTCGTTGGCTCTGAACCCTATGTTGACACCTTGTCTAGACAACAAAACACACAGTCAATCATAGATAGAAACCGTGGCCATGCATTAATATGAACACCTTTTGTGAATGCCTTAGTCGTGTCGTGTCGGTCCCTTAAACACCAGCGAACCTATCAGGACGTGTTAAACAACAACTGGATGCATGCGCGGCTACTGAATCGCCGACGAGCCACCCACCGATAATTAGGCTGCACCAACCGGGGTGGCGGGGTCTAAATTAATCTGCGCGCATTAGGGTCCGGCGGCGCAACAGAACAAGATCTGCCAGGAGCTAGCTAGCTAGAAGGCCACAACCATGGCTGGCTAGCTACTTGCTGCTTGATGATGGAGCTAGCCACGGCACGTACGGCCAAACAGAAGCCATTAATTAATAAATCAATTCATTCCATTTCCTGTGAATGTACGTCTCGCTTTCTTGTGACAAAAGAAAAGCTCTACTACTACCATTTAATTCGGTGTCCCACGCGACCCCGTGATATTTATTTTCTATAAGTCGGGAAATGGGATGTCTCTGTAAAACTCTTTAATACAATCTTTTTAATAAAAATGTGCGCGTGACGTGTCCTGCTTAAGACTTAGGCCCTGTTTATTTCAGATTATAATCTCTCCAGATTATATAATCTAGCGCAAATAATCCATTAGGTAAACAAACAACTAGATTATTGGTTCAGATTATATAATCTAAAGCTCAGATTATGATAATCTCATAATCTCCCCAAGAGTAGCTTATTTGAGATTATTTTGGCAAAAGACCTACTACCCATGATTATGTAAACAGAAATTATAATATATGTCATCCTTCTTTTCTCGTCTCAAATAAACAAACAAGGGTATTGTTGTCTTTGTGAATAATCTACATTTGTATAATCTAAACTACCAAACAACTACATGTAGATTATAATATATTTAGATTATAATCTAAATTATATAATTTAGATTATAATCTAGATTATATAATTTATAAGCTGAAACAAACATGCCCTTAATACGGTCGATAGAATATTATGCACCTTCTTCTTCTTCTTCTTGGAAAACCATTTAGGTTACCTAAATGTTGCTTGCATTGGCCCACGACATGACACGTATAGTACCGCTGGTCTGGGAGCGACTCGGGTGTGTTACAATTTCATTTCATTTCGACCTACTATATGATATGAAGTTTTTTTTTAAAAAAAAAGCAACGTCACAAAAACAAACTCTCCACGAAATGTAGCATAAATAAATAAATAGAAAGAGAGATGTTGTATTTGAGGAAAGAAACAAACCGGGGGATGCCCATCACCACAGCTGGCCCATGCCACACCTGGTCATGGACCAGTGTACTGGGACACTTGACCTACTGTTGCCGTATACTGTACAGTATACGTATTGTATGTACTGCTACGCTTCACTTGGACTTGGATGCGCTCTTCTCCTTCCGGGGACGCCATCACATGGACTTGTATTTGGGTCATCAGTCATGACAGATTAGTAGCTCAGCATGACAGCCCATACCACAAGTTGGGCCACAACGGGCCGGGCTTAATCCCGTAGGTGCATCGAAAAGTCCTCGTCTTTCTCTTTGTTCTTTCCCGAATTCCCCAGGGTCCACTTCGCTCGCAATCTTCCCCAGCCCCAGCCATGGCGACCGCGACGCGGAGGCTGCTCCCCGCGCTCCTCAACACCCTAGCTCCAGCCGGCGCGCGCGGCCTCTCCACCGAGAAGGCTGTTGGCGCAGCCGCCGTCGTCGGCAGCCACACCGCTAAGTGGATGCAGGTATATGTATACATATACCCCTCCCCTCACCGTAGCCTCGACCTCTAGATCCCGATCCGCCTCGGCCTCGCGAACCCAGAGAATTTCCCTGCCCGAATCGGCGGGGAAGACCGCGCCTTTAAGGTTCCGCGTGTGGTTACGCTCCACGCTTGTTAACTTCACTGCCCCTTTCTAGTTTAGGTCGTCCTTGATGTTGTCGAGACATCTTGAATTGGCGTCATGAGTCCTGATCATCGGGCTTCTAGGTGCATGTTCCATGTTGACGTTTCTGTCTCTTCTTTCTTTGTTAGATTTACCAGGCACCATTATATTGCTAGAGTATGCGAACCCCTGAGAGATCGTAGTTATAACATTTTCTTGATCATCATTGGTAAACTAAGTATGCTTTGATGCCCATGCAATGGTTTACTGCAGTAGTTGGCTAGCAGCATTGCGAACGGGCTACATGATCATGTTAGTGACTTGCAGTTCTGGCAGACACAGCTTCTATATGATATTTTGTTTATCGTGCCTTGTCCACATAGCTATGTGCCTTCAAGGAGCTGGAAATGGAGTCAATAGTTTTTTTTTTCCTGCAGTACCTATAAGCTTAACATGTAGTGGGTACACTTTTAGGTAATAAGCACTGTTTTTTTATAGTTACGGAATATATTTTGTATAGGTTTGCAGAATTCAGTTATGCTTGGTTTAGGTTTAAGTTTTATTTAGCTGATTTCGAAGGGTGCACCTTTGGGTAATATAAACACTGTTTTCTGAAGTAAGTAGTTTATTTTATATAGGTTTGCAGACTTCAGTTATGCTTGGATGAGATTTAGGTTTTATTTAGACGGTTCCTAAGGAAGCTATCATCTTGATGCAATGTGTATAGGTTTCAGCTGATGAATGGGAGCTCAACATCAAATGTTTGAACTGCACAGTTTAGTGCCACATGTTTAACATGTCCTGTAGGTTATTATGTTTTTGTGTGTTGAGATGAGTGTCCATTGTTGATCACATGAAACAAGTTTTTTTCACTTTGGAAAGCTTGGTGGTTGTTGCAGAGCAAGCCGGTTCTCAACATGGCTCTCATATTTTGTTTTTTCATTTAGTATTATGATGACTTAACATCAAGCACTATCCTGAATGCTAAATGTTCCTGACATGATTTATTGAGTGGAGTGAAGACCAAAGTTTCTTGGTAGCAAAAAACAAAATGACTACTGGAAATGATTTATTAATTCTGTAGTTTTCAATAAATATCCTTGAAACTTGGAACTACCTCAGGATTTGTGGATAGCATCAGTTATTTGTTCTTGTTTGTATTGGAAAGTAAAACCAGGATTTGAACCCTAGGCCAGGCACACATGAGAAGAGCCTTGCCACCTGACTACCTGAGTCCTCATTCAGTTTATCATTGAGAGACCGTGATAAAGTTTTTGCTTTTTGGTTGCTATGATGTTTGCTGAGTTGCAAACCTTTTCTCTTTTTCTCCCTTTTCATATGGATCACTTTTCTTCCCAATTTATTTTTCTTTCATTAATTTTATTTGTTTTAGGACACGAGCAAGAAGTCGCCAATGGAACTGATCAACGAGGTACCTCCGATCAAGGTTGATGGTCGCATTGCCGTCTGTGAAGGGGGTAGGCACCAAAGCTAAATATGCATACTCTATTTTGTTTTGCACATTCTCAAACTGATGACCATATCATACATCTTATGTAAAACTGACTTACCCGTATGCTTGCTGCATGGTTTCAGCTTCTGAAGGTGTTGGACTTGGCCACCCAATCGAGTACATCTGCCTTGATCTGGAGGCACCTAATGTGTGCAAGTACTGTGGTCTCCGTTATGTTCAAGTTCACCATCACTAAATTGGGAAGATACTGCTGTCTACCGCTGCAGAAGCTGAGTTGAAGAGTTTATGTGCACACACATTTGTTCCACAATGTTCTGTAGTGTACTTTGTACTATGCTTGCGGGCAAAATATTACCTTTGATGATCATCCTCTTCTCGGGCGATCTTTTATTAATCCTGTCTTAGTATGGTTCATTTTTCTACAGATGAATTGTGCTCCTTTTTCAGAATCTATACAAGCTGTGTGTATTGAAGTTTTACTCTGAATAAGCATGGAACTAACTCTGAGGGCAATTTAATCTCAGAAGTTCTAGTTTTCTGGAGTTCCATGATCCAGACGTTTTCCTTGTTGAGCCTGTTTAGACCTTGTTCGTTTGTGCCGGATTGGTGGGTCGGAACGATTCCTAACCGGATTGCTTCTCTAATTTATATAAACTTTGATTAGCTGGAACGATTCTGGGTGCAATCGGACAGAAACGAACAAGGCCTTAACTTTCTGGAATCCATGTGCTTCAGTTCCGTGCTTCCTTTAATTCAGAATTTTTTCAAGTCTTCCGGGGAGTTCATGAGCATTTTATCTGCTTTCTTGGTTGTTTATCCTTCTGCATCTTCATGTCCTCACAAGATCAATGTGATCTTAATGACTTCGGAAGTTCAAATGATTAAAATAATCTCCCTCATGCCCGAAAAGAAAAAAATGTATGGGGTTGGTTAAACTTTTTTAAAGTTTGATTAGGTCTAGAAAATAGTACCAATATTTTGTATTTCCAAATATATTTATTATGAAAATATACTCTATTATTTATCTAATAATACTTATTAGACATCATAAATATTTAGATTTTATATCTATTTGATTAAACTTAAAATTGGGTGACTCATTAAGAGTCAGGACGTCATTCTTTTGAGACTGAGGAAGTATTGACCCGACTCACTTCATAATTCAATTTGTAGGAATGGAAAGTGGAAATGAATATTTTATTTTTTGCTATTTATATCCGCTAAAATTTGTAATATAGATATCTATGTTCGCATCAGTTTGTAATATAGATACTAAATAGATATATACTAATTCGTTTTCACATCCTTATTCGACAGTTTCGGTGTCCGCAAGAAAACAAGATAGCATACACCTATTCAAAAGTTCTTTCCATAGCGAGTCCCCTATTATTTAATTCATTATTACTGACGTGCATTTAAACCATTTAATAATATACATTTAAATAACTTTAAATATTAACTTAAATTGTTAATGATACAAAAAGTAAGTCAATTTTAATATTTTTATTTAAATCTAATATATTTGTTGTTGTAAATTACTTTAACACTTTAGCTTTTTATGTAAATTAATTTATATTGTAATTTCAGATAGAAGTTTACATAAATATAATATTCATTGATTAATTTATATATTTAATATTTATTTATAATCATATCAGTTTTATGAGCTATATATGTACAAATAGTTTAATCTCTACTTATATAGTAAATTTATAATTCAAAAAATATTAATAAAGCAAAATGACTAGTTTTCTACCATTTTATTTAAATTTCTTCACTTGACCTATTATTTTATTGGATATTATCCATTATAATTTTGTTTACTCTAATATTAGAGATTATAAAAGTGTACTTTTATTTGGTTTACTTTGGTTAATAATTAACTTAGGATTAAAAATGTTATCCATGTATGATGAATTTAGCAGTATACACTTTGATCTGAATTGTACACTTGTATCTGAATATATATGTTATCTGTATTCGAGTTGGAATTAAAATGTGATAAAATGTTATAATTGTATATGGTTTCATGTAAATCCGACCTGTTTTCATCCTATCAACTTGATTGCGGATAAGAACACTATGAGTTGTATCAAAGTAAACAAAAAAAAAAGCAAGCATTTTTTCTGTCCTCTTTGTTGTCCCTGACGTGAATTTTGTAAACTACCCTTTCCTTGCATTTGAAAACGGAGAAATGCCAAAATCTATCAGTATAGGGGCAAATCGGCATGACCTGGACGCTGACAAGGACCAAAGTGCAAAAAACGGCCATTAACTGAAAATAACTTCTTTCCACTGGCCACACAAAAATCATTTGGCCACTCAGATTACGGGTCATCCCAGAGGCCAAAAGACGCAAGGATTTATTGATCTTCCCCATGCCTCGTAACAACAATCCCTCCGACGAAGAAAATGTCAATCCTACCGCGGTACTCATGGTCACTCAATTTTGTTGTTCACATTCTTGGTACTCAAATTCATATTCTATTCGATGATCATTTCGTTTAGAAACGTCGATTTTGTATAATTCAATCTATTATGTTGGAAGAATTCATGTGTTGGATGATCCTGCACCAAGGCCTCTGGATTATATGAACAATCTCGTTCTAGATACGACAATGCTCCAAACTAAATAAAAGTCCTGGTTGGGAACGTTTGGGATTTCTGGTAAAATGCTTTGCATTCTGATCTGGCCGCAAGGAACTCTTTGATACATAAATTGAAATGTACCAGAAGCATCTAATTTTAGATCTTGCATTCCTAATGGGTTCTATCTCATCCATGCAACGCTCATCATATATATTCATGTTTGATGAATTTAGGCAGGGTGTCAATGCAGCAAAATAACATTATCAGTTGATCATTTGCAATGCCTTTCAGAAAGCAGCAGCAACAACAGCTTCTGTGCCGTCCAGGAAATCATGGCTCCCGGCAGGTTTCGGAGGAAGCGGCAAGCATGGCGCAACCATCGACATTCCCCTTGGGGTACATCATTGAATTGTTCAATGTTCTTGTGCTCAAAGTCGACGCTCACTCGATAATCTTGCTGTTCTTGCAAGATTAGCATGATTTTTTATCCTTATATTACGGCATTCCGTTGCTTGTAGGATCCTAAGAAGAAGGAGAGGGAGCTGCTGTCATGGGAGCAGGAACTGAAACGGCGGGAACAGGTTCAGTCGAACACCTTTCCATTCCTATACTTTCTCCGTGTCAATTTTATTAACCAAGTCGGGATTTGCTGCAGGATATTAAACGGAGGGAGGATGCAATGAACAGAGGTAGATCTACTATTCCATTTGGTTTAAGCTTCAGCATGTTCAGTTTCGTCAGTGCACTGAAGATGCATTTGTCTGCACAGCTGGTGTCACTTTGGAAGTGAGAAATTGGCCGCAGTTCTATCCCATCATACATCACGATATAGCCAATGAAATACCAATCCATGCTCAAAAGTTGCAATACACGGCGTTTGCTAGCTGGCTAGGTACTTGGCCTTGAACCTAAGTATCTTTCCCTATTTCTTGAGATCACAGCTGATATTTTTTTTCTCTCCTAGAGTTCATCATTTATGTTGGTTCTTTTTTCTAGGACTGATTGCCTGTCTCGTTTGGAATCTGTTTGCTGTGTTAGTGGAATCAATTCATACTGAAGGTGATCAATATTTCAACATCCAGTCAATCCTCTTCAGTATATATGTACATTTTCTTCTGATAGATTTCTAATTTGCAGATATCGTTATTTTCCTCCTCGCTGTAATCTATGCAATATTTGGGTGTCCTCTTTCTTACATGCTTTGGTACAGACCTCTGTACCGTGCGATGAGGTTTCTCTTTTAAACTATTTCAAGTTTCGGTCATTACTGAACAGCACTCCATGGATTTGCAAATTTTGAACTTGGTTCTCTGCTGCCCACAGAACTGACAGTGTGGTAACCTTCGGCCAGTTCTTCATCTTCTACTCGGTAATTTTATGTGTTTAGTAAAGTTTCATGAATCTCAAATTTCAAATATCGGAAAATTTTAGATCAGTAAAATTTCTACTAATATATTCCCATAGCTTGAATTTTCTTGCTC
The DNA here is from genome assembly GCA_029449295.1 of Zea luxurians. Lineage (NCBI taxonomy): Eukaryota > Viridiplantae > Streptophyta > Magnoliopsida > Poales > Poaceae > Zea > Zea luxurians. The sequence goes on along the minus strand of JAOPSE010000019.1, from coordinate 19,073,245 downwards.
TTCGTCTTATCATATAATGGAATTCTATGTATTGAGAGCATCACAATGTCTTGGTATATGCCAGGTGCATGTTGGATTTTGTGTAGTTGCTGCAATTGCTCCTCCAATAATATTTAAGGGGAAAACTCTCACGTGAGTATAATTAGTAAAGTTCTGTTTTTCTTTCTTGGTTTCCATCTTTCAACCAAATCTTTCTGAGTTTCCTCTGTGATATTTCTCATCGCCATTTATTTGCTAATTCAGGGGTATTCTTGTTGCAATCGAAGTTTTAGATGGAGATATATTCGCTGGTGTAAGCTGTCCTGCAATATTTTTACTTTTTAATAACATTTTTTTTACCTCAGTTCATGATCCATTAAGCTAAGTGAAATCCCTTCCGAGAGAACTAATAGCAGTATTGTTTTTGGAGTACTGCAGGCGCTTTATCTTTTGGGTTTTGCGCTGTTTACCTTGGAATCTTTTATAAGCATCTGGGTGCTTGAGGTCATTGCCTATCTTCATTCATTTCATCATTTTTCTTGGTTAGCTGCTTATTACAGTTTATTTTTATGAACTCGTCTGATTTGGCAAAGACTAAAGTCATAGCATCAATTGCATGAATTTTCAACCTTGCTATCATAAACTGTAGTTCCTCAGTGCATTGGTGACCGGCATTATATGTAGATATCATCGTAATTCTATTGTGACACCCCCTTCCAATTATAAATATAATTCCTCACTCAATTACTGCATCTGATAATTTTTTGCTGTATCATTATCAGATTTGCTGCAAAAGAATACTGGTGGTATCATAATCCTGATCCCTCTCTTTTTTATGTAACTTTTTTTTTTTGCAGAGAGTGTACATGTATTTCAGAGGGCATAGGTGAATACTGGCAATGAGATAATGCCGTCATTCAGAGAAGTAGTTTATGTGAGAGCAATATCAGGCTGACATGGTGTAAAGCAAAAAGTTCAAGATAGGAAAACAATGAATTCTCTGTGCCTAGTTATTGTTGTGTTCAGATTTATTGCTATGAGTAGTCAATTATGTTTGCATAATAGTGTTAGTACCCCTCAAAAATCAGTTGCAGAGTTTTAGAAAGAAAATGCTATGATCAGATGTTAGTCGTTTGGTCAGGCTAGCATGTGTGTTGCACCATATGACATCTCCAAGTCAACAGTTGTATCTGGGTTTATGTTTCCAATCTATTCTGATTTATCAGTAATACTATGTATGAATGTTATTATAGTCATTGTACTAATCAAGTGTTCAGTCGGGTGCTCTCATGTAGTACTACATATACCCAATTTGGGGTTGTTCAATGGAACTGGCTACCCATCCATTCCTCCTCTTTTCACTCTAAAATCATGGAGACAATTTTAACCCTTAAGACAAACATGCATCCTTCCAATACATATGTTAAAAAAATATCAGTTGATGCTAACTCCTGTTTTTGATCCATGGAATGGTGTTTATCTGAAAATTTAGAGATACACTCTAACATATCAACATATGACTATGGCTGGACGAAATGCTCATGGCTCGTTCAGTTCGTGGTCGGCTCGGATCAGCTCGTTTAAATTTTTTCATGAGTTGAGTTGACATCATAGATCGGTTCGTTAACGAACCAGCTCGCGAGCTAAACGAGCTGCCATATTTCAGCAAAATAAAACTATATACATATCATCTACATAATAATTAATGAACATATTATATGTATGTGTGGTGTTTATGGCCTATGAGTTAAACTAATGATTGATAAACTATGTCTATGTGTTAAATTGGTCTATTCGAATATAATTGTAGTTAAAGTGATGAACATGTGTGTGGATTATAAATTGAAGAATGATGAGTTGTGTTAATTTGGTGTTATATTGACGAATATAATTATTATTTTCTATTGTTAAATTAGTTTAAAATTATTGGAAATTGATTATATATATATATATAGTTTTTTTTTTCTCAAGCTCGCGAGTGCTCGAGCTCATAAATGAGTAACCGAGTTGACTCTGTAGCTAGTGGTGGAGCGCAAGCAAGAAATAAATAAGGTATGGTTAAGTAGAGAGGGGAGGTTGCACGTTTCCGAACTGCTGCCTGCTGGAGAGGAAAGAGCGCGGAGGACCGTCACACGGACACGACGCGCGAGAGCGCGGACGCCGAGGAGGGCTGCGGTCTGAGGCCGGCGGCCGCACGGCATAGTGTCGCCCGCCGGCCGCCACACATGAGAACTGGAGACTAGAGGGCGGAGCGCTGTGCTGGAGCTGTGGTGCGGTTGAGCCGCAAGCGGAGAAGCGGGCTGGAAGCGAAGCTGGAACAATGGAGAAGTGGGCTGCGAGAGTACGTGGTGTGCTGTGAGAGCGACTGGACGAGGTTGTGACTTGTGAGAGACCACGAAGAAGACAGACGAGCCAAGGTACGGCGTGAGGCACGTTATACTGGAGGCTGGTCAGCTCGAATTCGGACATGCTTCCTACAGATTGACCACGGAAAATGGTGTCACACATCCTATGTTGCCGCACAAGGCACAATGTCACACATCTTATGCTGTCGGACTATACACAGGAGAATGGAAAGCAGCCTCATCGTCAGCGCCGTGCCAACGTCTGTACCAGAGGGCCAGAGTGGTGTAAGTGTGTCGCTGGCTGTGGGACCTGGTGTTGTGTGTGGCTGTGATATGGGGTCTAGCTTGTCAGGGTGGCGTGATGGTATAAATAAGAGTCTGTGTCTTGTGAAAGGGATTTTATCGAACAAATGAACAAATTTCTGAAACTCTGAACTACCTCCATTCTACTGCCTCTCTTCGTCTTTGTTGTGTACCTCTCTTCCTCCTGCTATCCTCTGGATTTCCTTCCCCTCTCTTCCTCCTGCTATCCTCTGGATTTCCTTCCCCACTGCTAACAAATGGAGTCTCAACAATAGTTGGTGGCTTGGTGCACACAAATTTATCATGAAATTCCGATGTAGGGCTGGAAACGAGCCGAGCTCGGCTCGGCTCGGTGTGGCTCGGTGCCTGAACGAGCTCGGCTCGGCTCGGCTCGTCCATTCCACGAGCTGGTGAAAGAGGCTCGGCTCGGCTCGACCTTGGCTCGCGAGCCGGCTCGGCTCGGCTCGCGAGCCATATTTTGGTACTTTTCGTTGCATTATTTGGTGAATTAACATTATATAAATTTGAAATATAGAATCATCATTCTACATTATGAGTAAATTAAATTATAACTTGTAATATATTCATCATCAAAGACTAAAAAATGAGCTATTATCCATAAAATTATCTAATATTCATTATTATTCCATAAATTGACCATTTTTGCAAGGCTTGCGAGCCGGCTCGCGAGCTGGAACGAGCCAGCTCGGCTCGGCTCGCTGCAAAAACGAGCTCGAAGAAGAGGCTCGGCTCGGCTCGTTCGAGGCTCGCGAGCCGCTCCGAGCCGAGCCGAGCCGCTCCGAGCTCGAGCCGGCTCGCGAGCCTCGAGCTTATTTTCCAGCCCTATTCCGATGGATGATAATTAAACAAGAGATGCATGAGCAATATACAGTTCATTTGGCGGTACGGCACATACTCAGAAGAAAAGGGTCAGATTCTTCGTATCTTCAGTTCTATGAAAACAATAGCAGTTCCTACTTCCTAGCAGGTGCCATATGCAGATATGCTCAATGAAGGAGCAACTGATCGCATACAGAAACACGATTGTTCTTCAAAACTACATAATCTCCAGCCAGGTACAACTAAACAATGATCCATGGCGTCCTACAATAACATGCTAATTAACCAATCTCATACTGTTACACAGACTGTGGGAAATGATCTCCAGTTCTCCTTTTGTCTAGTTTGGTTTGGAGACCACAGAACTACGAGTCGGACTCCTCTCCAGAAAGGTTTGTCTCCGACCTGCCTTGCCGCTTCAACCCCTCCTGAATCCGACCTTTAATGGCAGTTTCCTGTACAAGGAACGAAACGACAAACCAAACCAAATGCAGTTCAGCGATAACAAATTACTTGTACAACCGATCAGTTAACAGAAAATCTTCCTTTTAAGCTTGCTTAGTAGTTGCTTACCATCATGTGGCAGCCTTCCTCGAACTTCTCAAGGAACCCAACGATCCAGCGGTCCGCGTTCTCCATCCACTCCACAGGGTTGGTCCCAGCGATCTTCGCCGCGCTGTGGAACTGCGCACGCAGCAGCACACTCGGTGTCAGAGTTTTTCGGATCACGCGAAGCTCTGCCTCGAAATAGCCGCGAAGCAGCTCGATCACCTTCTCCTGGTGCTCCTTCACCTTCTCCCGTAGCTTGCTGATCCCCATGTTGACTCTCAGCTGCTTCTCCTGAACCAAACCACAGCAGAACGACACACAATTTTTTTTTTGGGAGCAGTTCTTGTGGACGGACAAAAAATGCACCGTACCTTGACGTAGCTGACGCCGAGATCTTTGCGGCTGTACCCGCGGGTGAGGTTCCGCATGATGTACTGGTTGTAGTCCTTCAAGATCCTCATGATGATGTCCGACGTCGAGATGCCCTCGGTGCGCTTCGTCTCCTTGAACTTCCCGATGGCTTTCACCTGCACAGACACACAGACCATGCATCAGATTTCCTAGATGCTTTGACACGGCAGGGAGATTCAGATTTCAGAGCTCCTAACAAATTCATAGACATCATTGGCAGCTCCACTCGTGTCAGCGTATCTGAAACAGGCAGATTGTTTCAGTCACATCGAAATTGTTGCAAAAATCATTTGGCCAAACTTGTTGCATAAATAAAGCACACACTCACGGGAGCGCGTCGTGAGCGACGTAGTCGATGTCGTGCTTGTCGATGAACTCCTGGTTGATCACCCATGGAGCGTCCGGTATGACCTCGTCGACCCACCTTTGGAATTCATTCATTCCAGGTGACCAAGCAGGTAGTCAGAGAGGATCTCCGTCAGTTCCACTCCGCTCCGGGGGAGGTGGTGGAAAGCTTACTTGCAATGCCGAAGCGATTCGTAGCGCTCGTCCTCGGTCATGACGGTCTTTCCTTTGTACATGTGGGTGATCTCGTCGCTGCAGCAACCTACCAGCAAGTAGGTGTTGGGAAATCTGCCGAGAGAAGTTTAGCAGAATAATGTAAGTTCGAAAACTTCTGGCCTTTTCATCATCTTCTATAACTAATCACTAATCACATATATCGCTACTAAATCAACAACAAGCAGTCTGACTCTATCTGCCAATCTTGTTCAAGACAACTAGTGGCAAAATTGATCACATATACGATTTTGTTTTTCATGCTACGCTAATTTATGAGTGAACCCCCCAAAAAAAAAACAATCTGAGGGACTTAACAAGATCTCCGGACAATCCAGTTGCGAGGCAAGCGCACAAGATCTGGAGCGATCGAGGCAAAATAAGAAGGGAAAAATTATTAGAGATCGAATGCATGATGCATGACGAGGCGCTCACGACTTCTTGGCCTGTTCGAGCGCGCGCGCATGGCCGAAGTGGAAGAGATCATAGATGCCGTCGGCGTACACCCTGAGAGGCCGCGCGTTGGAGCTCACCGACGGCGAGGCCCCCCGCATCGCAGCCTCTATCGCCGGCTGCTGCTGCGGCGCCGGCGCCTGCGGCGAAGTCATGGGGTCGTACCAGACCGTCTGCGCTGCCGCCGTCGCCGGCGCATCCTCGTCCTCCGCTGGCTTCATCGGCACCGGTCGATCCTGGTCCGTGGCGGCGACGAAAAAAACGGCGGCAACGGGTTTTGGTGGACGCGGGAAAATACCGATCGGCACAACTGGAACGGCAAAAGGGGGACGCTGTGGGTACCACAATTCGAGGGAGGCCGTTGCTATTTATGGAGCTGGAAGTGCTCGGTGGTTCGTTTGTGGAATCTAATCGCGAGGCGTCGTATATGGTAGAATTTGCTAGAAAAAGCTATGCATTTTTTCCAATAAATTCGATAGTTTTCTTTTTGTTCGGACTCCTAAAATTGGGTGTGGTCTCTTTCGCATCACCGTCAGGACTGTCTTATGATGAACTGAATGGGTTAAGAGTCTGGACATGCTGATTTAATTCGACTAGTATTACTGTTGCTGTGAAATATGTAATTCCACTGCAAAAGAAAAAATACGATATGGAAAATGTTTCAGGCACCCTGCCTGTTTTTCATGAATGAATCGTCAAAAGCATTCGTCATTTTTGCTCATACAACGACGCACCTGGAGTCTGGGGCTGGAAAGCATGTTAACCTTCAGAAAAATCCAGTCTTTTTATTCACATAAAAACCGTGATCGTAATATCAGGTTGTTTTTGTTTACCATCCTTTCTTGCTTTTCATTATGTAGGTTTGCAGGCACCTATGGATGCAAGCAGAACTCCAGATGTTAAACCAAGAATCACAGATGAATCTGAAAAATGTCAAAACCTGGAAGTTGGCTGACATTGTCGATAATGGACATCTTCAAGCTCTGCATTTGACAGACACGGACACGAACCCAAGCAAAGTATGATAACCTGTTTGCTTGTACCTCTCTTTGTATCACTATATTGTGATTTTTTAATACATTTTAATCATACAATCAATCTGACACATGAGTTAATCTTTATATTATGAGTATGGATAAGTGGCTTACCCATTGCTCTCTGATTGATGGATGGGGTTGTTGTTGGGGCTATGCTTCGTCGCGCCGAAGGTCTTGTAGGAAGAAGCAGCTTCGGCTGAAGCTGTCCGCAGAAGATGACCGAAGGTTCCTGTAACACCCAAAACTGTAAGCTATATTAAAGGAAAGAATTCTCTTATGTGTTTTGCCATTGTTCAATTAAACATGTGAACACCACATTGAAAAGCCAGTAATTCACTAATAATAGCTAAAATAATTTGTGCATCATGTTGGTTTTGTTTGTATGTGCATTTAGTAAACAAATATTAATCACATTAAGGAAATAAATTAATGTCCCAAATTGGGGATTTAATACCTATTTTGAATATTTAAGAATGAGAAAAATAATCAAGAAAAGAAAGAAGAATAATACTATACGGTGCAGAAAAAAAATATATATATAAATTTAAATAATGAAGTCATCCCATACTAGAGTATTCAACTGCCATATTTGACCAAAGTCCAAATTCGCCACAAAGGTTTGAACTCAAAATTTGGAATTCAAAATAAAGAAAAAAAAAAAACAGAAGAGAAAAGAATAAAGAAAAGGAAAAGGCAAGCCGTGCATGGGCCTAAATTCTAGAGCTTGGCCCATTTCTACCCTTTCCCCTCACTGCGCGGTCCAATTCTGCTCCACTGGTGCCGACATGTGGACTCGAGGTCAGCCATCGCACGTCTTGCCCAGTCCCCTGCGCTTGCCGTCGCTGTGCTACGGGCCCATATGTCAGCGCATCCACGAAGGCGTGTCGCGAGCTAGCTTCCACTGACCTGCGGGTCCCACCCGTCAGCCGGTACTGTGGATCTCCTCGCTGGTAGCCACGCGGTGGCGCTTGCCGCGGCGGACTTAGCGGCGGCCGTTGCGCCCGCGTTGAATCAACCGTCAGACGACCATAAAGTGGGCCTCGGGGATCTTCGCTTCCCTCTTACCCTCCACACACCAGAGCCGGCCAAGGGAGGATTTCGTCGAGCTGTCATTCGCGCAGGATGAACGGATCCAACCCGCCACCATTGCCATCCACCCACGCCTCCGATTGATGATTGAAATGGGGCCATGGTAGTTCGCCTCTGCATGTGAGTTCTCCCAAATGAGTCAGTTGGGCACGAGGAGCTTCTATGGCGCCGGGATTGTGCGTCATCGACCGTCCACCGCCGCAATGTCGCATGGTGTCGTGGACCGGTGATTTCACTGCGTGTTCACCAACGGGGACACTCGCGGGACGTTCGCCAGCGACCGGGGATCCTGCGCGGGCTGACAGTCGGGCGTGGGCGTCGCCTTATCCCGACGAATAGCTCGCCGCAGTCTGCTCCTCCGGCCGAACCGCCATTCACCGTCGGGCCACTCGCGCCGACACTCTCCACCGTTGGTATGTGGCTTATTGCGTTCGTCTCTCCTTGCTCCTTGTTAATCACGGGTGTATGTGGGGGATTGGAGATCGAGGCTCCTGTTGACCGAACTCCGGCGTCGCGCCGCCGTGGATGATGCGCACCACCGAGCTGGGGGAGGTGGTGTTTGGGGATGGGGAACCAGGACCGTTGATCTCGGCGGCAACGGTCAGGATTGGGACCGCGTAAGCGATTCGCGTTAGGTTGATCTGGGGCGTAGATCATGGATCGGATGGATCTGGGCGCGATTTGGTGAAGACGCTCAGGGACCGTTGGATGGCACATCAGTGGTGGTGGTTAGGTCTGTAGGGATAACCTTGTGGCGCTGTATCGTGACCGTCGGATCAATAATGGGCAGTCCAGATTAGAACTTACCCCTTCGCGGGTCATTTTTGTTAAAGAGCCCCTGAACTTCATGGGAATCAACCCGCCGTCCGTTATGGACTGTAGTATGAGTCTGTGGCATCTTACCCCGAACCCCCTGGGTTTCTCTAGAATTGAGGCCCAGTCCAGCACAGTTATAAATTGATTAAATGATTAGGAAATTGAATTTTTAATACAAAAATAAATTCTAGAACTTGAATAAATCATATAAAATCCATTTTTAGTCCAAATTCATCCATTCCAGTTCCTAAAATTTTGTAATTTTATTCTCTAGCACTTAGTGTCTCTGTTTTGGCATAAAAACAGTAAAGAAATTTATTTATCACTTAATCCTATTTAAAGCACATAAAACCTTTGAAAATGCATAACTTAAAATCTATAACTCAGAAAATTATGATTCCAGTTCCTAAGTTTTTATTTTAATATGTAGAATATCTCTGTGTATTTTGTTTATATGCTTGGTGTAATGTTAATTTCTCTGTATGCACCGTGCTTGTTTGTATTGTGGCGAGTAGAAGAGCCCGTTGCTGAGGACCCTGGTGAGCAGCAGGTTGAGGTAGCTGAGCAGGAGCTCATTGCAGGCAAGTTGTGCCCTTGACCACTTTTTACCCAATAATGTTCTTTAATATCACTTATCCATGCATAGGTTAATTTTGATGGGACCCAATAGGTCACCCTAGATTGTTTATCTCATTACCTTGTTTACCCCTGAATCACTTGGGTAGTTTGCTATTGCTTTATATGGTTTTGGGATAATCATTTATTACCTCTATGTTCCAATTCTTGTTGTTATTCTGTTTATGTTCATGTTGATATCATTAATGTTAATTGGAACATAGAGCTTAACTTGAGAACCACGTGCCACCACAAGGGAGGAATGGGACCCCTTGGCTGACTAATTAGGAAAGCTAGTGGAAGACTACCTTACCCGAAAGGGGCAAGGGCAGTAGGGGAGAGGTCAGTGCGGGGAGGTCCCTGGTTGATTTTGCTGCGATGGCGGTCAGCCAGGAACCCTGTACTGGATCTTCCTATAAACTGTAGCGGGTTTTCGGAAGCTAGTGGAACTTTGTAAAGGCCTCGTAGTGTTGCCCTGCCGCGCTTCCTAGGTAGAGGTGTATGGGATTCGCGACCCCTTGGCAGATGGGTAACATGACTTGTGGGTAAAGGGTACAACCTCTGCAGAGTGTAAAACTGGTATACTAGCCGAGCTCACGGTCACGAGCAGCTCAGGACTCTCTGATGTTTAAATTATGGAACTTAAATTCAATTTTGTCATTTGCATTGCATGGGTTTATTATCAATTTTGTTCTATTACTTTACTTATGTTTGGTATTTACTTACACTTAGTAACTGCTAATAAAATTTTGACCAACTACTTAAAAGCAATGCTCAGCTTTAACCCCTGTCATTGATTAAGCCTTACACATCACATGAACTCACACCTTTGTGAGTTTGTGTCCACTGGTTCCCCACAACTTGTTGAGCTATGATCATGTGTGAGCTCACCCTTGCTGTCTCACACCCCCCCCACAGGAGATGATCAGGTGGTTTCAAGTGGAGTCAAGTACCGAGGAGTTCGATTTGATCTAGGTGGCGTTTCCCAGTCGACATTGGCGCCGACGATCCTTAGTTCGTTTTATCTTTATTATTTTATTTTGTAATAAGTCTTCCGCTATGTAATAAATACTCTGATGTTAATGACATTTATCTCTATACACTCTGTTATTATATGTGTTGTCTTCTTGGCGCATGTATGAGATGCACCCGGCTTTGTTCCTTTAAAACCGGGTGTTACAGTTCCTCTTCATGAAGCTTCGGAATTACAAACCGACTTAAAAGTAGAATGACCTTTTAGTCCATAAAGGTCTGAGTCAATGTTGTAAACTTTTATGAGGGGCATAATTGTAATTCTTCACAGGCTGTGTTCTGTGTCTATAAATAGTGAACAATATTCCTTTACTGTTCACGAATTCCGGTAGTTGCAATCGCATCATTTGGGAATCAATCTTTGTCAAGGCAGAGGTATAGCTGTATTCAATGATTTAATATATTATAATATAATTCGTTTATGATTCATTTACCTTTGATACCCTTCATTTTATATTATCTCGTACAATCTATTAAAATTTGATTACGAAGATTTAACCTTCGTAATCATATTCTCATTAACCTTCGTCTAAGGTTCATTATCCTCAAGGGAATAATGTTTCGTGGACGAAGGACTTTATCATTTAACATTTTATGTTGCCTTGTTCTTAATTCGTAGCATTTGAGAACAAGTCTCCAACATTGGCGCCCACCTCCGGTGAACTCACTTCCACTTTTTTGAGCTGATGGCTTCGTTCAATGATCAAGCTGGAGCTGCTTCGGCTCCGAAGCTGTTACTCCCGATAACAGGCGGTTCATGTTCAGAGCCAGCCAACAAGAAGCAGAAGAAGGAAGCACAGAGAAGGGTACAGCATGTTGGGGTGCAAGGACCCTTCATCAAGTCGAGATGGTCTCACATTCCTATTACCTTCTCCCAAGAGGACCTTCAACTCAAGGATTACCCACACAACGATGCCATGGTCATCTCTTGTGTTATCAAAGGATTTCTGGTCCACAATGTCTTGGTTGATACAGGCAGTGCAGCTGATATCATATTTGCTAAGGCCTTCAAGCAAATGCAAGAGCCAGAATATAAGATTCATGATGCTACGCACCCTCTCTGTGGCTTCGGAGGAAGACAGATTGTAGCACTGGGCAAGATCACCATGTCAGTGACCTTCGGGTTCATCAACAACACTAGAACTGAGCAAGTTGTGTTTGACATTGTTGACATGGAATACCCTTACAATGCAATTATTGGTCGTGGTACCCTCAATGCCTTCGAAGCAATTCTTCATCCTGCTTATCTGTGCATGAAGATACCTTCGGATCAAGGACCCATCGCTATTCATGGAAGTCAGGAAGCTGCCAGAAGGGCCGAAGGAAACTGGACTGACTCAAAAGCAATCCATAACATAGATGGAGCTGAAGCTTGTGAACAGTACAAATTCAGAAGGGAGAAAGCAGCTTCAGCAGATCAGCCGAAGCCCATGCTCTTATGTGAGGACATAGCAGAGCAGAAGGTGATGTTGGGCTCTCAATTATCCGAAGAGCAGGAGAAAACCTTGATAAGGTTTTTGTTCAACAACAAAGATGTTTTTGCATGGTCAGCCAATGACCTCTGCGGAGTAAATAGGGATATTATTGAACACTCGCTCAATGTTGACCCATCCTTCAGACCCAGAAAGCAGAGGCTTCGGAAAATGTCTGATGATAAGGCCGAAGGTGCTCGTAATGAAGTCAAAAGACTCCTCAGTGCAGGAGTTATCAGAGAAGTAAAGTACCCAGAATGGCTAGCTAACACTGTTATGGTAAAAAAGGCCAATGGCAAGTGGCGAATGTGTATCGATTTTACAGATCTCAACAAGGTTGTCCGAAGGACGAATTCCCATTGCCAAGGATAGACTCTTTAGTTGATGCAGCAGCTTCTTCAGAGCTCATGAGTCTGCTAGACTGTTACTCAGGCTATCACCAAATCTGGATGAAGAAGAAAGATGAGCCGAAGACTAGCTTCATAACCCCAAGTGGCACATATTGCTATCTTCGGATGCCTGAGGGGCTCAAAAACGCTGGAGGAAGTTTCAGCAGAATGACTGCGAAGGTTCTCCAGTCTCAGATAGGCAGAAATGTGCTAACTTATGTTGATGACATCATTGTAAAAAGCACGAAACAGGAAAATCATATTGCTGATTTGCAGGAGACCTTCGCCAGTTTCAGACAAGCTGGCTTAAAGTTGAATCCAGAAAAATGTGTCTTCGGAGTAAAGAAGGGGAAATTTCTTGGATGTTTGGTTTCAACAAAGGGAATCGAAGCTAATCCAAGTAAAATTGAAGCTATACTTCGAATGGAGCCACCAACTACAAAAAAGGGGGCCCAAAGATTGACAGGGAGGCTGGCATCTCTCAATAGATTCATATCCAGATCAGCAGAAAGAAATTTACCATTCTTCGAAGTGCTGAAATCAGCCGAAGTCTTTCAATGGGGACCAAGCCAACAAAAAGCCTTTGAAGAACTGAAGCAATATTTGATAGATTTAACAACATTAACTCCACCAACGCCAGGGGCTCCTTTGTTGTTATACGTGGCAGCTTCGCACTCAGCGGTAAGTGCAGCACTTGTCTAGGAGAAGCTTGATGGCCAAGTCAAGAAGCAGGTTCTAGTGTATTTTGTATCTGAAGTTCGTAGTGTATCAAAGAAAAATTATACATAATTGGAGAAGGTATTATATGCTGTTTTGATGGCATCCAGGAAGCTTCGGCATTATTTTCAGGCATACAATATTGTTGTTCCTTCTTCGCAGCCGTTGAAGGATATTATGAGAAATAGAGAAGCTACTGGACGGATTGGAAAATGGGCTGCAGAGCTCAATGAATTTTGCATTGATTATGTGCATAGATCCTCGATCCAGTCTCAAGCGTTGGCAGATTTCATTGCCGATTGGACGCCAGGGGCTCAGGATGAAGAAACAAAGAAAGATGCCGAAGTGTGGACAGTGTTTTGCGATGGGTCTTGGGGAACCTTCGGAGCAGGAGCAGCCGCTGTGTTGGTCTCACCATCCAAAGTTAAAACTTGTTATGCGGCAAGACTCGATTTTAGCTGTACAAACAATATTACTGAGTACGAAGCCCTGCTTTTGGGCCTTCGGAAATTAAAAGCAATGGGAATCAGAAGGGCCATCCTTAAAACTGATTCCCAGGTTGTTTCGGGTCATATCGACAAGAGTTGCAAGGCTAAAGATCCGAAGCTTGAAAAATATCTAGACACGGTCCGAAGAATCGAAGCTTCCTTCGAAGGATTTTCTGTCAAAAATATCCCTCGAGGACAAAATGAGCATGCTGATTTGCTAGCTAAGTCAGCAGCACAAGGGCTGCCCTTACCTTCGGATGTGTTCTTCGAAACAATAAAAGCACCTTCAGTGGAACTTCTTGAAAGAGCAGTCCTCAATATATCTCCTGTTTATAGTGAAGACTGGAGAACTGAGATCATCTCTTACCTTCAGGGTAATTTCCTTTCAGATGACGAAACTTATAACAGGAGGATAGAGGCAAGAGCTCGTCCATATGTCATGATAGAAGGGGAGTTGTACAAACATGGAGTTTGTGCTCCACTACACAAGTGTTTATCCAGAGCCGAAGGCATAGAGTTGATGAAAGAAATACATGCAGGCTTGTGTGGATCTCACATTGGATCTAGGCCATTACTTGGAAAAAAATTTCGTCAAGGGTTTTATTGGCCAAAGGCAGCTTCGGATGCAGCGGAATTAGTTCAAAAGTGCGAAGGTTGTCAGAAATGTGCAAGAGATCAAAAACAACCTTCGTCTCTATCTCAGCTGATACAACCCATATGGCCATTGCAAAGGTGGGGTCTTGACTTGTTAGGTCTGTTACCACCGGCCCAAGGAAACTTAAGATATGTTGTAGTGGCTGTGGAATATTTTTCTAAATGGATTGAGGCAAAGCCTTTAGCCACAATAACTTTGGCCACCATTCAAAAGTTTTTCTGGCAGAATATTGTTTGTCGTTTCGGAGTACCAAAGGCCATCACTGTAGATAATGGAACACAGTTCGACTCCGAAGCTTTCAGAGAATTTTGTGATCAAATCGGCACGAAGATCCATTTTGCATCAGTCAGGCATCCGGAGTCAAATGGACTCGTTGAAAGAGCCAATGGCATCATAATGACAGGAATAATGAAGTTAATTTTCAACCAACCCAGGGGAAAGTGGCCAGATCAACTAATCAAAGTAGTATGGAGCCACAACACGACAACATCAAGGTCAACAGGCTTTACCCCATTCAAATTATTGTTTGGTGACGAAGCAATAACTCCGGAGGAAGCTAAAACTGGATCAATAAGAGTAGTAGCTTCGGCAGAGTCAGATCTTGAAGCTGATCATTCTGTTGAAAAAGATGCTATAGAAGGGATCAGACTTCAAGCCGTGGAGAACATCAATAAATATCAAGCCGAAACAATCAAGTGGCGTGATAGAAAGGTTCGGCTGAAGAATATTGAGCCAGGACATTTGGTGCTTCGGAGAGTCGCTAACCCAGATACAGTGGGCAAGTTGCAGTTGAAATGGGAGGGACCTTTTTTGGTAGTATCTTCATCAAGACCCGGTTCATACAGATTGAAAGATTTGGATGGCAATGACATTCCCAGATCTTGGAATGCGGATGAGCTTCAGCGATATTATGTGTAACTTGATGTAACTTTTTATGTCTTTTCTTTTTTATGGCACCCTTTTCCTTTCTAAAGGGGGAGAAAGGTTTTTAATGGGGCCATCATATGTAATTTCCTTTTTTAGTTCTATAAGAGCAAAATCCCCCAAGGAATGTAAATGTAAAAGCTGAGAACGCACCATTGAGTGCCGAAAAGTAAAAGGCGAAGAAGCTCCAAAGTCGTTCCTAAGGGAATGCAGAGCTTACATCAAAAAGTCAACGCTGATTCCGCCGAAAGTAAAAGGCGAAGAAGCTCCAAAGTCGTTCCTAAGGGAATGCAGAGCTTACAGCGAAAAGTCAACGCTGATTACGCCGAAAGTAAAAGGCGAAGAAGCTCCAAAGTCGTTCCTAAGGGAATGCAGAGCTGATGTGTGATTGTTTCTAAGGAAATAATGGCCGAGGGTATGGCTTCGAATATGTGTTTGGACATTCATTCGCACATCACATTACATCATAGCATTTGCATTCATAAACATTCATCCAGGCATATATAGGATAATCATCATCATGGCATAAGTGGTTGCTTCGGCATAAGAGAAGAGCTTCTTCGCGTACAAAAAGGAGAGCTTCGGAAGAAAGGGAAATGTTGTTTTCTGTGCTTCGCTGTGTACGAAAAGAAGGGAAGGTGTTTTTTCGCCTTCGGCTCAAAAAAGGATAATTTCGTCCACAACAAAGCACTTTACATACATCAATAGAAGGGTAAGAGCATAATACAAGGTATGAACAGAACTCATTAAAGACAAGTTTAGTTACATTTACACAAGTTATCTCAAAAGTTTCCTGAGTCTGTCTACAGTCTACTCCTACTTGATCTTCGAGGGATTTTAGCTTCGGCGTCACTCTTTTTAATCATCAACTTCGGCTTCGTCATCCTACATGAATTAAGTTGTTGTGGGTCAAAATCAAGATTGAAGGAAAAGGTAAGCACAAGGTATGATTTCTTACTGGTTCAAGATGACTCCGAGCTTCGTCTCCAGCCTTTTCTCGCCCGCCTTTTGTCCATATCATCTTTACAAATCTGTTAGAAATGCTTCGGGCGAGGTCAGGAATATCATCTAAAATTGTTGGTGATAGAGTGAAATTGGGCCTATTGACAATTTTTCCATGATCACAGCCAGCTTTTAGGAAAGCAGCAGCAGTGCCCCGAGAAGCTACCTAGGCACAGAAGTCACCGTGCCCGGCTATAACTTCGTCAAGCTCATCAATTTCACCTTCAATATGTTCGAAGGTCTTTGGTAAATCTTCAGCTGACGGGGTGAATTTCTCACTGCTAGCTCCAACTGAGTGGAAGATTTTTCTCAGTCGTTCAATACATTTGTTGCTAAATTCCAAACATTTATCTTGAAGGCTCGCCAATAATTTTTTCAAAACTGAATTTTCTTGGACTTCGGCTTCAAGTTTCGCATTTAGTTCTTGTTTTTCTTGTTCAAACTGTTCAGATTGGCAGAGAAGCTTCGTATTCAATTCCACTATTTTAGCTTCGGCTTCTGCCAATAAGCCTTCAGTTGCCTGAAGCTCAAAGTTCTTCTTTTCAATAGTAGCTAATTGCTCTTTTATTTTGCTCTCTAAATTTTCAATTATAACCTCGTGCTTTTTGTCTTCCAAATCTTGCTGCATTTTCAAAGCCTTGCTCAGCAGCATACTCTGCACGTAAACAACCTTCGTTAAGACAGGTCTACATTATTGAAAACAATAAAAGTCAAGGGAATAGTAGTTCACCTTGAAATTGGAATAAAATAAACTACCAACGATATGTTGTCGTCGGTAGTGGCTAATGTCCATTTCCAGCTTCGGAAAACCGATACTCTTTGATAGAGTACCGATGACCTTAGCTCCAGTTTGATCCCGGATGCAGTCTAATTTTTCATCGTCAATACCCCCGAAGAGGAGTGCTCCTGGTTTATATCCGCAGGATTTGGCATACTCTTTAAGCTCTTCTATTTCGGTTTTTGACAATTCTTCTCCAACCAAATTTTGGAACATGAAGGCTTCGTCCTCTGAAGCTTCGTCAGCAATTTCCTTTTCTTTCCCAGACACTGCGGCCATGGCCTCTTCGGCGGCAGCAGTAGCTTCTTCTGTGGCCATGTCTAGCAGTATTTTGTCGATGTGTTCAATTGTGCTTTCCAAGTTCAAACCTTCAGGTGAGGTAGCTTCGGCAGTCGCGACCTCCGAAGGTGTGATTTCAATATTTGTTATTTCTTCAGCCGCTGGTATCTTTTGAGCTGAAGCTCTCGGTGGTGTCTTGTCAATGACTTCTGTCACTGCGATGATTCTTTGTCTCTTTGTTTTAGTTGTTTTCTTCGTTTTTTCGGGCTCCTTTTCCTTCTGAAAAAACTTTGTCAGTTGAGGCCCCAATGGACTTAGCTTCGCAGGCAGGGATTCAGTCATTACCTTTAAAATCTCTTCCACGTCAGTGGCAGAGCGTGATGCGGGAGTCTCCTCTTCGTCAGATACTTTTCGCTTCGGAGATGATATTTTCTTCTTCTTCGGAATATTCTTCTTTTTTGGTGGTTCTTCCTCATCTTCATTTAAAGCTTCGCCTCCCCTTTTCCTTTTCCGACCTTCGGCACCTTTATTCAGATTTTCGTAGTCAGGGTATTCAAAACCCAAGGCGTCCAGCACTCGATTCAGTCTTCGCTTCGGACGGGTACCGAAGGCCGCGGTCATCAACTGATCTTCTTTTTTGGAGTAATTACCGAGTATTTCATTGCACATTATTTCAACTGTGTCCAGCCATTCTTGGCAAGGTTTTTTAAAGTATTTCTTAAACTTGTAATAGTAAGGTAACCGCACAAGTTCCCCTTCTTTCTTCTCCCCCTCTAGCTTCGGCATTTCCCATTCTTTTAAAGTAGGAAAAACCCTGAAGCCCAAGAACTCTTGAACCAGGTCCCTAGTACTGATATGCTCTGAAATAATTTTAAACTCAGCCAGTGCAGCCCAAGTGGAACCTTCTAATGACATTTGGCATCGTGGTCTTGTTTCTCCGAAGATCAATTCAAGAGGGCTTTGTACCAGCTTCTCTTTGTCTTCGTCAACTCTCACATAAAACCATTCTGATTTCCAGCCTGCCGGTCATTTGCTTCGGTAGCTGATTACAGGAAACTTTGTGGTTTTCTGATACGCAAAATTGTAGCAACCAAAGTTATCATGTAATCCATCTTTTCTAGCCTTCGTCTGGTAATGCAGCTCATGAACTCGACAAAAACTGTCGGCAAACGGCTCCACCGCCTGGCTTCGGAGGGCCCAGATATAAACACTAAGCCTAACGATAGCGTTAGGAGTCAACTGATGAAAGTAGATACCAAACCTCTTCAATACATCTGCAATAATCCTATGAAGGGGGAATCTCAACCCAGCCTTTAGAAAGCTCTTGAAAATGACTATTTCATCCTTCTCTGGCTTCGGGGTAGTTTCTTCCCCCCCGAAGCGAAGTAGCTTCTTCTGACTTTCACTGAAATAACCTGACTTTACCATCTTGGAGAGATCAGCCTTCGAAACGGTCGACTTTCCGAAGTCCAAGTGGCTGGGCTTACTTGGCATGGCAATACGATAATCATCTTCGGGATCAGTTTCTTCAATGTTCTCATCTTCTGCTTCGGCAGTTGCTTGTTCTGCTTCAACAGTGGGGATTTCTTCCGAAGTTACCAGTCCGGATCGTTGCATTGCTTCGGAGATGGGAATAGTCTCCGAGCCTTCAGCTTCGCCTCCTTCACGCTCAACCCTAGCGATAGACCGCACTCTGGCCATTTAATTCTGAATTTGCGGGAATTAAATACTTTTTCTTCCGAAGTTTTTTCTTCTGACGAAGTGGGCTTCAAGCTGGAGCTTCGTTTGATTCCGAGAGTCAAGCTTCGGCTATGGTTAAAAATTTTGGCAGCAAAACAGTGCAAATAGCAATGAATGCTGTGGTAACTTCACACCTACTTGTCTGTTTATATAGTGCTGCAGGTAAGAAGGCGAAACGCCAGGATTTTTACACCAGACGGACAGCCGCTTGCACTCGCTGCAAAGTGGGACCGCTACGCGCTCGGAAACTGAATCGTTTCTCGACAACGAGCTCAGGGAAGGTGTTTTTTGGACCTTCGCCTTCCCGAAGCTTAAGAGACTTTTTTCACGGATCAAGCTCGTTACGAAAAACGATCTAGCGCCGCAAAAGGGGCTACTGTTGGGGCTATGCTTCGTCGCGCCGAAGGTCTTGTAGGAAGAAGCAGCTTCGGCTGAAGCTGTCCGCAGAAGATGACCGAAGGTTCCTCTTCATGAAGCTTCGGAATTACAAACCGACTTAAAAGTAGAATGACCTTTTAGTCCATAAAGGTCTGAGTCAATGTTGTAAACTTTTATGAGGGGCATAATTGTAATTCTTCACAGGCTGTGTTCTGTGTCTATAAATAGTGAACAGTATTCCTTTACTGTTCACGAATTCCGGTAGTTGCAATCGCATCATTCGGGATTCAATCTTTGTCAAGGCAGAGGTATAGCTGTATTCAATGATTTAATATATTATAATATGATTCGTTTATGATTCATTTACCTTTGATACCCTTCATTTTATATTATCTCGTACAATCTATTAAAATTTGATTACGAAGATTTAACCTTCGTAATCATATTCTCATTAACCTTTGTCCAAGGTTCATTATCCTCAAGGGAATAATGTTTCGTGGACGAAGGACTTTATCATTTAACATTTTATGTTGCCTTGTTCTTAATTCGTAGCATTTGAGAACAAGTCTCCAACAGTTGTTTTGGTGTAATTTGATGTTGCGTTATGCTAGACGACATAATCAACTACTCCGTCTGTCCCAAATTATATGTCGTTCGATTTTTGGCTTTTCTAGGTACATAGCTTTGTTATACACCTAGATGTATGCTATGTCTTGGTACACAAGAGAAAACCATGTATGTTGGGGCCTTCTTCTCTGCCGAAGGTCCTCTAAGAAAAACACCTTTGACAAAACAGCAAATAAACAGATGTGACATGAAGATGTATACCGAAGCTACAACTGAAAAAGCCTCGGCATGATGACACGCTTGAGACAAATGGTGGCACCGACTTAAAGAGAAAAAGACTGCATACCCCTGATAGTTTGTGTTATAGTCGTGATTAGTTATCAAGGGCACGAATGTAATTTTGTCCGGGCTGTGTCTCGTGCCTATAAATAGATGAACAGTACCCCATACTGTTCACGCTGACCTGTAATCACTCGCACGTCACTCTTGGATTCGTACCTTCTGTCAAGTCGAAGGTACAAATGTAATTCAATATCGTTAACGTTTGTTCATGATCATATAATAAAGATATAGATAATCTAATGATTTGATATTATCATTCATGTTCTTTGTATGTCTCGTATGTTCCTGTTTTCTATTATTATATATTGAGATGATGAAGGCTTGTCCTTCATAACCTTCGTCTGAAGATCATTATATCCTAAGGAGAATAATGCTTTGAAGGACGAAGGTCTTTAATCATTAACATTTGTGTTGCCTTGTTCTTAATTTATAGCATTTGAGAACAACTGACCAACATTGACGTCCACCTCCGGTGAACTCACTTCCACTGTTGAAACAATAGCTTCGTACAACGACCAAGCTGTTACGAAGTTAGTGCTCCCAATCACATGTGGTTCGAGCTCAGAGCCAGCTAACAAGAAGCAGAAGAAGGAAGCATAGAGAAGAGTGCAGCATGTTGGGGTGCAAGGACCCTTCATCAGATCCAAGTGGTCTCACATCCCAATTACCTTCTCTCAGGAAGACCTTCAGCTTAAAGACTACCCTCACAATGATGCTATGGTTATATCTTGTGTCATCAAGGGATTTCTGGTCCACAATATTCTGGTTGATACAAGCAGTGCAGCGGACATCATCTTTGCAAAGGCCTTCAAACAGATGCAAGAGCCAGAAGACAAGATTCATGATGCAACACACCCTCTTTGTGGCTTTGGAGGAAGACAGATTGTGGCGCTTGGCAAAATAACAATGTCAGTTACCTTCGGTTACATTCACAACACAAGAACTGAGCAAATTGTCTTTGACATTGTTGACATGGAGTACCCATACAATGCAATCATTGGTCGAGGGACACTTAATGTCTTCGAAGCCATACTTCACCCAGCGTACTTATGCATGAAGATACCTTCGGAACAAGAGCCCATTGCTGTTCACGGGAGTCAAGAAGCTGCCAGGAGGGCTGAAGGGAGTTGGACAGATTCAAAGGCGATCCATAACATAGATGGAGCCAAAGCCTGTCAACAATATAAGCACAAAAGAGAGAAGGCCGCTTCGGCAGATCAGCCGAAGCCTATGCTCCTATGTGAAGAAATAGCAGATCAAAGGGTACTGCTGGGATCTCAGTTATCTGATGAACAGGAAAAGACTATGCTAAGATTTTTGTTCAAGAACAAAGATGTCTTCGCTTGGACAGCTAATGATCTCTGTGGTGTTAACAGAGATGTCATTGAACATTCACTCAATGTGGATCCATCTTTCAGGCCAAGGAAACAAAGACTTCGAAAAATGTCTGAGGATAAAGCTGAAGGTGCTCGGAATGAAGTAAAGAGACTTCTCAGTGCTGATGTTATTAGAGAAGTAACATATCTAGAGTGGCTAGCCAACACTGTTATGGTGAAGAAGGCTAATGGGAAATGGAGAATGTGTATAGATTTCATAGATCTCAACAAGGCATGTCCGAAGGATGAGTTCCCTTTACCAAGAATAGACTCCCTTGTAGATGTAGCAGCTTCTTCAGAACTCATGAGCTTATTGGATTGCTACTCGGGCTATCATCAAATTTAGATGAAGAAAGAAGATGAGCCAAAGACAAGCTTCATAACTCCTAGTGGTACTTATTGTTACCTTCGGATGCCCGAGGGGCTCAAGAATGATGGAGGAAGCTTCAGCAGAATGACAGCCAAGGTTTTTCACTCTCAAATAGGCAGAAATGTGCTAACTTATGTTGATGACATCATAGTAAAAAGCATGAAGCAAGAAAATCATATTGCCGATGTGCAAGAGACATTTGCCAATTTCAGGCAAGCTGGTCTCAAGTTAAATCCAGAAAAAGTGTGTTTTTGGAGTAAGGAAGGGCAAGTTCCATGGCTGTCTGGTATCAACAAAGGGAATCGAAGCTAACCCAAGTAAGATCGAAGCTATCCTTCGGATGGATCCGCCAAATTCTAAGAAGGGGGCTCAACGATTGGCAGGAAGGCTAGCGTCACTGAATAGATTTATATCAAGATCAGCAGAGAGGAATCTGCTATTCTTTGAAATACTGAAGTCAGCCGAAGTTTTTCAATGGGGTCCGGCTCAACAAAAGGCTTTCGAAGAGTTAAAGCAATACTTGATAGACTTGATAACTCTAACTCCACCTTTATCAGGAATTCCGTTGCTCCTATGTGTGGTTGCCTCCCATTCTGCAGTCAGTGCGGCACTTGTACAGGAGAAGCAAGATGGCCAAGTAAAAAGACAAGCACCAGTATACTTCGTCTCCAAAGCACTCAGTTTATCAAAGAAAAATTACACATAATTGGAGAAGGTGTTGTATGTTGTGCTAGTGGCCTCCAGAAAGCTTCGGCATTACTTTCAATCCTATCATATAATAGTCCCCTCATCACAACCTCTGAAAGACATAATGAGAAACAGAGAAGCTACATGAAGAATTGGAAAATGGGCTGCGGAACTCAATGAATTCACTATTGATTATGTACATAGATCCTCAATTCAGTCTCAGGTGTTAGCAGATTTCATTGCTGATTGGACGCTAGGGGCTCAGGGAGAAGAAGCAACAAAAGATGCCAAAGCCTTGATAGTATTCTGTGACGGTTCTTAGGGAACCTTCGACGCAGGAGCGGCTGCTGTTCTAGTAGCGCCCTCTAAAGTCAGAACATGCTACGCAGCAAGTGAGAGCACCTAAGGGGTGAATAGGTGATCCTGTAAAATCAAACTCTAAATAGCCACAAACTTGATTGTTAAGGTGTTAGTAAGATCAAGTGGCTATGAAACACGCTCGTGCGAACAAAACAATCATAAGGAGCAACACACGAGACACGCGATTTTTATCCAGTGGTTCGGCCAAGTAACACTTGCCTACTTCCATGTTGTGGTGTCCCAATGGACGAGGGTTGCACTCAACCCCTTTCAAGTGATCCAATGATCAACTTGAATACCACGGTCTTTTCTTTTCAGAGTATCCTTCCTATTTGCAAGGAATCTCCACAAGTTGGAGCCTCTTGCCCTTACAATATTGATCACAAAGAAAGCACAGAGTACAGATGGGAGAGCAACACACGCAAGACTCAAATCCGCAGCGCAACCACGCACACAAGAGAAGAAGTGAGCACACAAACACAACGCGAGGAGTTTACAACTCGAATAGTGCTCAAATCTTAAGAACGATGATCTGATTGCGTGAATGCAGAGTCTAGGTGTCTTAGGATGTTTCTTGTAAGCTTGGTGTGCTGCTCCATGCGCCTAGGGGTCCCTTTTATAGCCCCAAGGCAGCTAGGAGCCGTTGGAGATCAATTTGGAAGGGCATTCTTGCCTTCTGTCGAGTGGTGCACCGAACAGTCCGGTGCACCACCGGACAACCACTGTTCATGTCCGGTGCGCGATCTCCTTCCATATCGGGCGCATCTGACCGTTGCTCCTTGGGGCCGGTTGGCGCACCAGACACTATCCGGTGCGCACCGAACAGTCCGGTGCCCCCAGCCGACCGTTGGAGCTAGCCACGTGTCGCGCGTTGATCGTGCGGACGACTGTTGGCCACTGGCGCCGTTGGCTCACCGGACAGTCTAGTGTACCACCAGACAGTCTGGTGAATTATAGCCACGTCGTCTTTCCCGTTTCTCGAGAGCGATGAGTTCATCGCGGATGACTCACTGGATAGTCCGGTGCTCCACCAGACAGTCCGATGAATTATAGCCACGTCGCCTTTCCTGTTTCCCGAGAGCGACGAGTTTGTCGCGGATGACTCACCGGACAGTCCGGTGCTCCACCGGACAGTCCGGTGAATTATAGCCGTACGACTCTGTCGTTTCCCGAGAGCAGCCAGTTCACCGTCGACTCGCTTGGGGCTCCGGACAGTCCAGTGCGCCAGGCCCGAGCTGGTGTTGGCTGTACACTACCAACTCTTTTCCAATGTGTTTCTTCTTTTCTCGGCACTGTTTCTATCACTTAGATAAACATGTTAGTATTCAAAAACAATTTACTAAGTCTAGAAGCATACCTTGTCTTTGATTTGCACTTCTTGCTCGTTTAGCACATAAGAGTTCAACACATTTGTGTTGGTCACTTAATCACCAAAACAATTATAGAAATGGCCCAAGGGCACATTTCTCTTTCAATCTCCCCCTTTTTGGTGATTTATGCCAACACATAAAAAAGCAACCATAGCAGTGCAATATCAATTCAAATTGAAGACCAAATTCTTCTTTACTCAAGATTTGACATATTTGGATCATTCTTTGCCACCACTTGGTTTATTTTTTACAAACCAAATTCTTTTTCCTATCTCTAAGTCAAACACACTTGTTTGGGCAAATCGAGAGATATTCCAAGAGTAAAATTTATCAAGTGCCAAAAACTCTCCCTTTTTCCCATAATCAAAATTCTCCCCCATAAGAGACCAAATTTTGCAATAAGAGTATTTTGAACAAATCACAAATTCTAACTCTACTCTTTTCAAAATCCACAAGTGGTTGGCTGGTCCATTTGCTTTGGCCTTAATTTCTCCCCCTTTGGCATTAAGCACCAAAACGGGATCATTTTTGGCCCTTTAACCCCATTTCCTCACCAAAAATGTCAATTAAGAGCAAAAGGCAATGAGAGCACAAGTATGAACTTGGAATTAAATACACTAATACCGGAGTGCAGTGGAAGTCTTTTCGTCGTCCAAGTTCACTTTCCCTTTCAATGTACCTTTGAGACTACATCAAGTGTACTCAAACAAACATGTTAGTCTCAAAGGGATCAAGTTGTAGCACATCTACCCCTAAATATATGCATCATTTGCATACGGACTTGTGAGGTTTGGGGATGACTTGTACAACTTGAGCACCACAAATAACAGATTTAAATGCACAGAGTAACATGATCAAAGGCATAGAACACATGTATGCTATAGATTAATCCAAGTTACGTGAATCTAAGACATTTAGCTCACTACGCAACCTGCAAAACCTTTTCTCATCTAAAGGCTTAGTGAAGATATCGGCTAGCTGGTTCTCAGTGCTAATATGGTACACATCGATATCTCCCTTTTGCTGGTGGTCTCTCAGTAAGTGATGCCAGATGTCTATGTGCTTAGTGCGGTTGTGTTCAACAGGATTATCCGCCAAGCGGATTGCACTCTCATTGTCACATAGGAGTGGGACTTTGCTCAGATTATAGCCAAAGTCCCGGAGGGTTTGCCTCATCCAAAGTAGTTGCGCGCAACACTGTCCTGCGGTAACGTACTCGGCCTTAGCGGTGGATAGGGCAACGGAAGTTTGTTTCTTGGAACTCCAGGACACCAGGGACCTTCCTAGAAATTGGCACGTCCTTGATGTACTCTTCTTATCAACCTTGCACCCGGCATAATCAGAGTCTGAGTATCCAATCAAGTCAAAGGTAGACCACTTTGGATACTAGATTCCGAAGCAAGGCATATAAACTAAATACCCAAGAATTTGCTTAACAACCACAAGGTGACATTCCTTGGGGTCAGATTGAAATCGAGCACACATGCATACACTAAGCATAATGTCCGGTCTACTAGCACAAAGATAAAGTGATGAACCTATCATTAACCGGTATTGCCTTTTGATCAACGGACTTACCTCCTTTGTTGAGGTCAATGTGCCCGTCAGTACCCATCGGTGTCTTTGCGGGCTTGGCATCCTTCATCCCAAACCTCTTGAGAAGATCTTGAGTGTACTTCGTTTGGGAGATGAAGGTGCCGTCCTTGAGTTGCTTCACTTGGAATCCAAGGAAGTAGGTCAACTCGCCCATCATCGACATCTCGAACTTTTGCATCATCAACCTGCTAAACTCCTCACCAGACTCTTGGTTAGTAGAACCAAATATTATGTCATCGACATAAATTTGGCACACAAAAAGATCACCATTGCATGTCTTTGTGAAAAGAGTGGGATCGGCTTTCCCAACCTTGAAAGCGTTAGAAATAAGGAAATCTCTAAGGCATTCATACCATGCTCTTAGGGCTTGCTTAAGTCCATAGAGCGCCTTAGAGAGCATATACATGTGGTCGAGATACCTGTCATCCTCAAAGCCAGGGGGTTGTTCCACGTATACTTCCTCCTTGATTGGCCCGTTGAGGAAAGCGCTCTTCACGTCCATTTGAAATAGCCTAAAGGAATGGTGATCGACATAGGCTAACAAAATTCGAATTGACTCTAACCTAGCCACAAGAGCAAAAGTCTCCACGAAATCCAAACCTGCGATTTGGGCATAACCTTTTGCCACAAGTCGAGCCTTGTTTCTTGTCACCACCCCGTGCTCGTCTTGCTTGTTGCGGAACACCCACTTGGTTCCCACAACATTTTGCTTTGGACGTGGCACCAGGCTCCAGACTTCATTTCTTTTGAAGTTGTTGAGCTCTTCCTGCATGGCCAACACCTAGTCCGGATCCTGCAAGGCCTCTTCTATCCTGAAAGGCTCAATAGAAGAGACAAACGAGTAATGCTCACAAAAATTAGCTAATCGTGAGCGAGTAGTTACTCCCTTGCTGATGTCACCCAGAATCTGATCGACGGGGTGATGTCTTTGGATCGATGCTCGGACTTGAGTTGGAGGGACCCGTGGTGCTTCTTCCTCCATAACCTGTTGCTCTTGTGCTCCCCCTTGATCCTGTCCCTCTTGAAAGGGAAATAGGGTCAAACCTTTTTCCTAAATAATTTTGGTGGTTGAATTGCCCAACCCAAACAATTGGACTAACTAGTTTGCTCTAGATTATAAGTTCTACAGGTGCCAAAGGTTCAACACAAACCAATAAAAAGGTCCAAGTTAGGGTTCAAAAAGAAAGGAGCAAAAGAAATTGAAGGCTGCCCTGGTCTGGCGCACCGGACTGTCCGGTGTGCCACTAGACAGTGTCCGGTGCACAAGGGTGGATCAACTCGAACTCGCTACCTTCGGGTTTCTAGGGAAGCCACTCCGCTATAATTCACCGGACTGTCCGGTGTGCCAGCGGAGCAACCGCTACAGCGCAACGATCGACTCCAACGGAAACTTGAAAAGCGCTACAGGTGTGGACAGTTCGCGTAGAGTCAGAGCAGGCTCCAGAAGGCGCACCGGACAGTGAACAGTACCTGTCCGGTGCTGCACCGGACTGTCCGGTGGCCCAGGCGGTCAGAGCTCCAACAGTCAAACCCTAACGGTTGGGTGACGTGGCTGGCGCACCGGACAGTGTCTGGTGGCGCACCGGACTGTCCGGTGCGCCCATCGACAGCAGCCCAACCCCAACGGTTGGTTTGGTGGTTGGGGCTATAAATACCCCCAACCACCACCACTTCAAGGCATCTAAGTTTTCAGCCATTGCATTCAATACAAGAGCTCTAGACTTCACTCCAAGACACAAAACAAAAGATCAAATCTTCTCCAAGTCCCAATATCATTCCAAAGACTTAGTGGCTTGTGAGAGAGAGACATTTGTGTTCATTTGAGTTCTTGTCGCTTGGATCGCTTTTCTTCTTCCTCCATTCTTGTTCTCAAGCAACTTGTAATCAAGCAAGAGACACCAAGTTGTGGTGGTCCTTGTAAGGGGTCTAAGTAACCCGTTGATTAAGGAGAAAAGCTCACTCGGTCTAGGCGACCATTTGAGAGAGGGAAAGGGTTGAAAGAGACCCGGTCTTTGTGACCACCTCAACGGGGAGTAGGTTTGCAAGAACCGAACCTCGGTAAAACAAATCACCGTGTCACCCGCTTCATTTGCCTTTGATTTGTTTTTCACCCTCTCTTTCGGACTCGATTTTACTTCTAACGCTAACCCCGGCTTGTAGTGTGTGCTTAAGTTTATAATTTTTAGATTTCGCCTATTCACCCCCCTCTAGGCGACTTTCAATTGGTATCAAAGCCCGGTACTTCATTAGAGCTTAACCGCTCAAAGTGATGTCGGGAGATCACACCAAGAAGGAGGTCGTGACCGGTGAGAAGCCCGCCACAAGCCACGGGAAAACTCCATCGGGAGAGTCCGACAACAAGGTGAAGGGATCCCCTTCACACGCCAAGTCGCATCGGAGCGGCGAGAAGAAAAAGAAGATGAAGAAGGTGGTCTACTATGAGACCGATTCTTCGTCACCATCTACCTCCAGCTCCGACACGTCGTCCGTCACTTCTAAGCGCCATGAGCGCAAGAAGTATAGTAAGATGCCACTTCGTTATCCCCGTATTTCTAGACGCACTCCTTTACTTTCTGTCCCACTAGGCAAACCACCCGTTTTTGAGGGTGAAGATTATAACATGTGGAGTGATAAAATGAGGCATCACCTAACCTCACTCCACGCTAGTATTTGGGACATTGTTGAGTTTGGAGCGCAGGTACCATCGCCGGGGGACGAAGGCTATGACTCGGACGAAGTCGCCCAAATCTGGCACTTCAACTCCCAAGCCACTACTATACTCCTCGCCTATCTAAGTCGAGAGGAGTATAATAAGGTGCAAGGGTTGAAGAGTGCTAAAGAGATTTGGGACGTGCTCAAAAACGCGCACGAAGGAGATGAGGTGACAAAGATCACCAAGCGGGAAACAATTGAGGGGGAGCTCGGTTGATTCATGCTCAACCAAGGGGAGGAGCCTCAAGCCATGTACAAGCGGCTCAAGACCTTGGTGAATCAAGTGCGCAACCTCGGGAGCACAAAATGGGATGACCATAAAATGGTCAAGGTTATTCTAAGATCACTTGTTTTTCTTAATCCTATACAAGTTCAATTAATTCGTGGTGATCCTAGATACAAGCTAATGTCTCCCGAGGAGGTTATAGGAAAATTTGTGAGCTTTGAATTGATGATCAAAGGCTCCAAACAAATCATCGAGCGAGGTGCCACTCAACACCCGAGTTGCAACCCATTGCCTTCAAAGCAACGGAGGAGAAGAAAGAAGAGTCTACATCAAGTAGGCTTCCCATCGACGCCTCCAAGCTCGACAACGAGGAGATGGCGCTCATCATCAAGAGCTTCCATCAAATCCTCAAGCAACGGAAACGGAAAGACTACAAACCCCGTTCCAAGAAAGTTTGCTACAAGTGTGGTAAGCCCAGTCATTTCATTGCTAAATGTCCATTATCTAGTGATAGTGACAGGGGCAACAACAAGAAGGGAAAGAGGAAGGAAAAGAAGAAATACTACAAGAAGGTCGGCGATGCCCATGTATGCCGGGAGTGGGACTCCGATGAGAGCTCCACCGGCTCCTCTGACGAGGACGCCGCCAACATCACCGTCAACAAGGGCCTCCTCTTCCCCAACGTCGGCCACAAGTGCCTCATGGCAAAGGATGACAAAAAGAAGAAGGTAAAATCTAGAGGCTCCACTAAATATGCAACATCT
Source organism: Zea luxurians (assembly GCA_029449295.1). NCBI lineage: Eukaryota > Viridiplantae > Streptophyta > Magnoliopsida > Poales > Poaceae > Zea > Zea luxurians. The sequence continues at coordinate 19,044,026 of JAOPSE010000019.1, read as the reverse complement.
AGTGATGAGAGTAGCTCTAGTGATGATGAAGATAACTTGCTTGCTCTTTTTGCCAACTTGAACATGCAACAAAAGGAAAAATTAAATGAATTGATAGGTGCTATTCATGAGAAGGATGAACTCTTGGATAGCCAAGAGGAATTCCTAATTAAGGAAAACAAAAAGCTTGTTAAAGTGAAAAATGCCTATGCTCAGGAAGTAGAAAAATGTGAAAATTTATCTAATGAGCTTAGGAGTTGCCATGATTTGATTTCCAACCTTAAAACTGAGAATGCCAACTTATTTGCTAAGGTTTAGAAGTTAAATGTTTGTGATAATTCTCTTGTCAAACTTAAAAATGATAATGCTAGTTTAGTTGCTAAAAATGATAAGTTGAATAAATCAATTGGTAGCCTTAAGATTGAGAATGAAAAATTAATTGCTAAGGCTAAAGATTTAAATGTTTGCAATGATGCTATTATCAATCTTAGAAATGAAAATGCCATGTTACATGCTAAGATTGATGAATTAAATGTTTGCAAACCCTCTACATCTACTGTTGATCATATTTCTATTTGTACTAGATGTAGAGACATTAATGTTGATGCTATCCATGATCACCTAGCTTTAACTAAACAACAAAATGATCACATAGCTCAACTTAGTGCTAAAATTAATGAGCATGACTTAGAAAATGAAAAATTTAAATTTGCTAGAAGCATGCTCTATTGTGGGAGACGCCCTGGCATTAAGGATGGCATTGGCTTCCAACAGGGAGGCAATATTAAACTTAATGCCCCTAAGAAATTGTCTAACTTTGTTAAGGGCAAAGCTCCCATGGTTCAGGATAACGAGTGCTATATTTTATATCCTGCTGGTTATCCCGAACATAAGATTAGGAGAATTCATTCTAGGAAGTCTCTCTCTGGCTCTCACCATGCTTTTATGTATAAGAGTGAGGCATCTAGTTCTAGGCAATCCACTCATGCTAAATTGCCTAAGAAGAAAACTCTTATTGCATCAAATGAGCCAATTATTTCATTTAAGACTTTTGATGTATCTTATGTTTTAACTAACAAATCAGACAAAGTAGTTGCCAAATATGTTGGGGCCAAACACAAGGGCTCCAAGACTTGTGTTTGGGTACCCAAGGTGCTTGTTTCTAACGTGAAAGGACCCAAGACTATTTGGGTACCTAAGAACAAGGCCTAAAACTGTTTTGCAGGTTTATGCATCCGAGGGGCTCAAGCTGGATCATTGATAGCGGGTGCACAAACCACATGACAGGGGATAAAGGATGTTCTCCTCCTATGAGAAAAACCAAGATCCCCAAAGAGCTATCACATTCAGGGATGGAAATCAAGGTTTGGTCAAAGGGCTTGGTAAAATTGCTATATCACCTGACCATTCTATTTCCAATGTTTTTCTTGTAGATTCTTTAGATTACAATTTGCTTTATGTTTCTCAATTATGCAATATTGGCTACAACTGTCTATTTACTGATGTAGGTGTTACTGTCTTTAGAAGAAGTGATGATTCAATAGCATTTAAGGGAGTGTTAGAGGGTCAGCTATACTTAGTTGATTTCAATAGAGCTGAACTTGACACTTGCTTAATTTTTAAGACTAATATGGGTTGGCTATGGCATCGCCGACTAGCCCATGTTGGGATGAAGAATCTTCACAAGCTTCTAAAGGGAGAGCATATTTTAGGACTAACCAATGTTCATTTTGAGAAAGACAGGATTTGTAGCGCATGTCAAGCAGGAAAGCAAGTTGGTACCCACCATCCACACAAGAACATCATGACGACTGACAGGCCACTTGAGCTACTCCACATGGATTTATTTGGCTCGATAGCTTACATAAGCATCGACGGGAGTAAGTATTGTCTTGTAATTGTGTATGACTATTCTCGCTTCACTTGGGTGTTCTTTTTGCAGGAAAAATCTCAAACCCAAGAGACCTTAAAGAGATTCTTGATACGAGCTTAAAATGAGTTCGGATTGAGGATCAAGAAAATAAGAAGCGACAATGGGACGGAGTTCAAGAACTCTCAAATTGAAGGCTTCCTTGAGAAAGAGGGCATCAAGCATGAGTTCTCTTCTCCCTACACACCTCAACAAAATGGTGTAGTGGAGAGGAAGAATAGAACTCTACTTGACATGGCGAGGACCATGCTTGATGAGTACAAGACACCGGACCGGTTTTAGGCCGAGGCGATTAACACCGCCTGCTACTCCATCAACCGGCTCTACTGTAACATCCCAAAATCCTAACCTAGGTTTGAAACCCTAAACTACTCCTCTCCCCTTTTTCATCCTTTAATTCCAAGAACTCCCTTAGATTTTCTTTCATCATATGCGTACACTTTGTTTGATCACAAGCACCTCACTTAGATTTTATTTTTCAGCACCTAAGATTATCTATTAAAATTTATTGTTCAAAAGAAAAAGATATAAAAATGGATAAAGGAATTAGAAAATAAAAAGAAAAAGAGAAACCCTCTCCCCTAGCTGGGCTGAATCCAGCCCATGCCACGGCCGCTTCCCCCCCTCGCGCCCGCGACTCCCTCCCCTCGGCCCATTTCTGGCCTGCTCCCGCGCGCGCCAGCCCGCCCTGCGCTCTCTCTCTCCCTCGCTGACGAACCGACCCCACCCGCCAGCCGCCCTCTCTCTCGCACGCTCACTCCCACTGGCAGACCGGCCCCAGCTGTCAGCCACTTCGTCGTCCTTCTTCCCCCTCCCCACGTACGGCACATCACGGTCACCTCCGGCCATCGCCTCTGTCCCCTCCTTCATCTTCTTGCCGCACAGGGAAGTTGGGCACCGCCCCGTCCTCGCCGCAGCGGCCGCGTCCTTGCACGGTACCACCACCGTGCGGTCTCGTCATTGCCGCCGTGCGGCATTAACTCTGGTACGGTGCGCCTCACCGGCACAGCGGAGCTCCGCCGCTCCCCTTCACTCGGGCGCTTATAAAAGGGCCGCCCCGAGCTCCTCCTTCCCCGCACCGGCCTCAGCCACCCCTCTCCTCCCTCGTCCGAGCTCAATTCGTGGAAGAACCGCCGTCGTCTTCCTCCCCGGTGAGCCCTTCCCTCTCTTCTCCCTGCCCCTCTGTTGGTCCATCAAGCGATTGCTCAAGCCTCCTAGCTTCGCCACACCGCCACAAACGCAGTACACCACTCCCCCACCCCGATTCCTCGCCCAAAGCTCACCGACGGCAACCCCGCCACGAAGCTCCGCCACCTCCCCGCGGACAACCCCCCTCCCTGCCCCCTCTAGCCAAATTGAGCCCACCCCCAGGTCCGCCAGACCCTCACCAAGCTAGGGCAATCGACCGTTGCCCAAGAACCGGGCCACCGGCGGCAAACCGCCGTCGAGCCCACCGCCGGCCGGTTTTCCTCCCCTCAAACGGCCGGTTCGCCCCACGTCGTCGACCGTTGGCGCCGTCTTCCCCTCCCGCTCTCTCGGTCGCGTGGGCCCCGCGGCGACGGCGTTTTCCCCCGCGCCCGCGCCGTCTCCCCGCCTTGGGCCGCTGATGGACCAGCGCCCTCGCGCCCGCGCGCGCCCCTGCGCCGGTTGGGCCAGATTCCCCCTCCCTGGCCCACCAGCGCCAAACTCCTTTTCCTTTTTCTTTTTTTCAGCCCTTTTTCCTCTAATTAGTTTTTCTCAATATTTTATGTACCAAAAATCATCAAAACACTTTCTAGAGTCACATGTAATAATAATGACACACTATGATGGTGAAACCACTGATTGATGTTTTTTTATTTATTTTTATTTATGACCGTTTTCACTAGAAGAAGCGGGGACCGAGGGCCCGGAACCCGTAGCCCCGGAAGAAGGGCTGGAGCCCGATCTCCCGGAAGTAGATCTTTTGTGCCAGGAAAGCTTCGACGAAGGCAAGTCCATCCTTCCCTTGATGCATAAATTACCTATTCTCTCTACCACTGCCTAGGCCGAGAATTCAGGGGGAATATTGCATTGTGAGTGAGAGATGGCCCGCATTAACATATACATTCTGGATACGAAATATGGATTGCGAAGAAGGGAAATGTGTTTCTTCAAATAAAATCTCTTTTTGAAAAGTTATGCGATGAAGGGTACTCACCCTCATCACCTTGGGAGTGGGATGATCAAGGACTCCCCGGTTTAGGGGAGGGCCTAAGGTGTTGGCTCAGCTGGTTTAGGTGTGAGCAGAAGGATTGTCCCCTCATATAAGGACCGGCTTGTCATTTTCACTACCTGTACTCCTTTGTCGTACAACCACTTGAGACTGTGTGGGCAGTCGCTCAATCCGAACTCGTGCGGTCCAACCCTAGGGTTAAGAAGGCTGGGGAGCACCGGGAGGATAAGGAGGGGGAAAGTTTTGTACGGTTTGGACATGGTGGTGGCCTGACTCCTTCCAGATAACCGTTAAGGTTAGGACGTACGAGGAAGGAAAGAGATCCGGCATTCGGGTCTCGCGACGGTGAGATCGCAGAAACCGGGCTAGTGGGTAAAGTGTACCCCTCTGCGCAGAGTCGAAAACCTATTCGAATAGTCCGTGTCCACTGGTATGGACGAGTCTGGTATGGTATGACAATTAGAGATTTTTCTATAAGTTCCATGAATAGGGAAATGCGTGTGTAAGTTTGTAGTGAGAAAGAAAACAAGGCCACGGGAGCGGGGAGCTCAGTGGTGGTTGAGTATTTTTTTGTTATTTTAAGTCTTTGGGAAAAACCTTACAGCAACTGCCTTCCTCTAAAAAAATAAAGAGTGACTTCACCCCCACCAAATAAAGCATGTATGATATAGGTCTCTTTCTCTTTACGGGAGCGGGGTGGGCTTGCGGAATACCTAGTGTATTCACCCAGATTTATTTATGTTTTTCAGCAGCCGAAGACTTCTTTTCTGCTATGCTTGATTGAGAGGGCTGTGTCTGCACCCAGTTCTGCCTGTGGCTTGGGCTAGTATTTCTTTTCCTACCGCGCTTCCTATTTTGGCTCTCTCTCGAGCTTGTACCCCGGTATTGTAATAACAATTATCTAAACTCTGTACTATTTGAAGTAAGGAATGTGTTTACTAGCCTCCTGGGACTAGTAATTGCATCACATTTGAGTCCCAATGGATCGGGACGCTTCAGGTGGTATCGGAGCCCATAGGACTGGCCGTAGGTCGCAGCCCTGACCCTAAAACTTGCCCTAAAAAGAAAATACCTCTTTCCCCAAGAAAAGTCTTCTCTACTCCTCCTCGATTTAACAGACCCTTCTTTTCCTATTCTAGATGGAAGACTCTCTGGCCATTAGGACATCCTACTGCTCGGAGGTGGAAGGGTTCCCACATCTTTTGCGAAGTTGTGCGCTTCGCATGGGAATCCGCAAGAAGCCGGAATACGTCTGGAAGGACTATTTCGAGGGCGGAATGGAGAAATGCTCTATGGCAGTCTACCTGGGAGAAAGCCGAAACTATCCGAACCATCCTTCCTTCCAAGTCACTTTTACCGGATACCGCTTTCCGGATACTTGCTAGAATGTTGCCCGATCAGCCCTCTGACAACTATGCCAGAACTACAACAAGGTGATCTTTGAAACCCCCCTTTGCTACTTTCCACCCAGCAACAAGAATACCCCCACCTGGAGGAAAAGACTTCAGGTCCTGTCAGGAGGAGATCCTATTGAGAATGATCCCACCATCGTCTACATGGCTGGATACCTTCACACCCTTGATAACCAATATGATGACCTCACCCTCCACTGCACCTACCTAACCTCCCGGGTGGAAAGTCTGGAGCAAAAAGTCAGGGAACTTTCAGGGGAAAAGGTGTCCCTTCAAGAGAGCCTCGCAATAGCAGAAGGCGAGGAAGCCAATACCCGAGAGGCCTACCGCACCCTAAAGATGGACTATGACAAGAAACTGAAGAAGCTCGCCCCTGCAAGAAAAATCCGCAAGAAGACCAAAAGCCAAGGATGTCAGACTAAGCAGAAGGAAGAAGCCCCTCCAACCCTACCCCCTGCCGGGTTAAGGAACTCGTCCGACACCAAGGAGATGTCCCTAGCCAGCCTTGATGACCTTCTCAAGGAATTTGGGGACACTTTAGAGAAGGAGTTCGGGAGTACCCTAGCTAGTACTCGCGTATAATGAACGTATGGTAGCCGTGTGCTGTATTATGTAATGGCTTGATGTAATGAATAAAATAACTAGTTAAAAAAATGGCATGTGCATGGTAGTAACTCTTTTCCCCTGGCAGATGGCTTCGGATAAAACCACGCCTACCACCTCCGGGATTGGAGCAGGTTTTCCCCTAGGAGCGGCAGGAGAAGCTGGCGGAGAAGGGGATGGGACCCACCTCCCCGCACCTCCGGAACTACCACTAGATCTGGCCCAAGTTCTAGCTAATCAAACCCGACTCATTGAAGTCCTCACTAGAAGTCTAGAAAACCAGCGCCCAGGTGGTGGGAGGCCACAGGACAGGATGGGAGAATTTTTGAGACTCAAGCCTCCCACGTTCGCGGGGTCCAGCAATCCCCTCGATGCAGATGACTGGCTTCGCACAATCAAGAGGAAGCTGGAAGCCATCGGATGCCCCGAAAATCAGCGTGTCCAACTGGCAGCTCATCAGCTTTTGGGAATGGCTTTAGCATGGTGGGACACTTTCAGTGAGGCCATCAGAGATGCTACCTGGGCAGAATTCGAAACAGCTTTCCGTGAGCACCATGTACCCCAGGGGATAATTCAACTCAAGGAGGATGAATTCCGGGAGCTAACTCAAGGCGGGAGAACAGTCAATGAGTATGTGCACAGGTTCACAGAGTTGGCCCGTTACGCGCCTGACGATGTCAGCACCGAGTCTAAGAAGATGGCACGTTTCATGAAAGGACTAAGACCCGAGCTTAAGACCATCCTCACCAGCCAAGACTTCCTCAACTTTTCTCACCTCTCCAACAAGGCTATCCAAGTGGAAAGGGCGAAAGAGGAAGAAAAAGGGCACCTAAAGAGGAAATTCCAAGTTCTCCGAGCTCAACAGCAAGAACGTCACCAGAGAGCTCGACCCTTTGGGCTTCCACCCAGGGGACCAAGCTTCAATAAATCATCTGGACCCACTCCATCACGCTATAGTCAGCAGAGTAAGAGCTCCCTTCAGGCACCCTCCGTTGCAAGCAACCAACCGCCAGCTAATGCCTGTTGGCACTGCGGAGACCCCAGTCACTTCAAGAATAACTGCCCTCAGTTGAAGGCTCCCGGGCCGACCTACTCCAACTCGGTGAATGGCCCCAAGATTCCCTCAGCACCTACCTCCAAGGCACCTCCTTCCAACAGCCAGCAGAGCAGGACTCAATACCAGGGCAGAGCCCGAGTCAACCACATCGACGCTCAAGAAGCCCAGCAAGCCCCGGGAGTAGTGCTCGGTGAGTTCCTTGTTGAATTTACTCCCGCTTATGTGCTTTTTGATTCAGGAGCATCCCATTCTTTTATAGCCACTAAGTTTGTGGAAAAGCATGGCATCCCCTCTACACCCCTAGCCATCCCTTTGGTCAACCGAACCCCGGGATCAGACCTCCTATGCCTACTCAGGTGCCCCCAAGTCAGGATTCTCTTAAGTGGGGTAGTGTTCCTGGCGGACTTAACCGTCTTGCCATCCCAAGGGATTGATGTGATCCTAGGAATGGATTGGCTAGCTAAGCACAAAGGTATCATCAGCTGCGCAAGCAAGACTATTCTTCTCACAGATCACCAAGGAAAGGCAGTTTCCTGTCAAGCCCAGCCGCCCGCAAATGATCCGATGATGTTTAATCTGGCAGCAAAAAGCATGTCTGTAATCAAAGAGTTTGAAGATGTATTTCTGGAAGAGTTGCCCGGGATGCCACCAGAAAGAGGAGTGGAGTTCTATATAGACCTCATTCCTGGCACTGCGCCCATCGCAAAGAGACCATACCGCATGGCTCCCACAGAGTTGGCGGAATTGAAACTTCAGATTTTAGAACTGCAGCAAAAAGGGTACATCCGTCCCAGTTCGTCCCCCTGGGGAGCACCCGTCCTCTTTGTTACTTAAAAGGATGGGAGTATGAGAATGTGTATTGATTATCGGTCCTTGAATGAAGTTACAATCAAGAATAAGTACCCACCCCCTCGGATCGACGACCTCTTCGACCAGCTGCAAGGAGCCAAATATTTCTCCAAGATAGACCTCAGGTCAGGATATCACCAACTGAGAATCAAGGAAGCAGACATTCAGAAGACTGCATTCGTCACCCGGTATGGACAATATGAATTCACGGTGATGCCATTTGGGCTAACAAACGCACCCGCCTTTTTCATGAACCTCATGAATAAGGTATTTATGGAAGAATTGGACAAGTTTGTCGTAGTCTTCATAGACGACATCCTCATTTATTCCAAGAATCATAAGGACCATGAGCGTCACCTCTGAATCGTTCTCGGAAAACTCAGGGCACATCAACTTTATGCTAAGCTCAGCAAGTGTGAGTTCTGGTTAGAAAAGATAGCTTTTCTGGGGCATATCTTGACTGCAGAAGGGATAGAAGTAGACCCATCCAAGATAGAAGTCGTTTCAAAATGGAAGCAGCCATCCAACGTCAGTGAAGTACGAAGCTTTCTGGGAATGGTAGGGTATTACCGCCGCTTTATCAAAGGGTTCTCCAGCATAGCAAAACCTATGACCGAACTTCTCAAAAAGGACAATAAGTTTGTGTGGACTCCCAAATGTGAGGAAAGTTTCCAGATCATCAAGGAAAAGCTTACAACTGCGCCAGTTTTGACACTGCCAGATATACACTAGGATTTCGTCATCTTCTGTGATGCTTCAAGGCAAGGCTTAGGGTGTGTCTTGATGCAAAATGAGAAAGTTATTGCCTATGCATCCCGCCTACTCAAGCCACACGAGCAGAACTACCCTACCCACGACTTGGAATTGGCCGCCATCGTGCACGCCCTAAAGATATGGAGGCATTATCTGATCGAGAACAAATGCCACATCTTCACTCATCACAAGAGTCTGAAGTACATCTTCACGCAACCGGACCTCAACCTCTGTCAAAGAAGATGGCTTGAATTGATCAAGGATTATGACCTCGAAATCCACTACCACCCCGGGAAGGCCAACGTGATAGCAGACGCCCTCAGCCGAAAACCTTTCGGGATTAAAGGGACCAACTTTTTAGGAGATTGGAAGAAAGAATCAGCTCAGCTAAATGCATGTCTGGGAAACAACGGTAGCCTGGAAGTCAAGCCCAATCTAGAAGGTCTCATATGCAAGGCTCAACACCTGGACGCAGAGACAACCAGACTTATGGAAAGAGCTCGCAAGGAGCAACTTCCGGACCTTAGGACAGATGAGCAAGGAGTCCTCTGGTTCAAGAACCGCCTGTGTGTACCAGTGGGAGAGGCACGGGAAGCCCTGCTCAATCAGGCCCACAACTCAGCTTACTCCATCCACCCAGGGACCACCAAGATGTACCTAGACCTCAAAACCAGATACTGGTGGAAAGGGATGAAGAAGGAAATAGCACAGTATGTGGCCCGGTGTGACACCTGTCAGCGAACAAAGGCCGAACATCAGAAGCCTGCAGGCCTACTTCAACCCCTCCCAGTACCCGAATGGAAGTGGGAAGAAATAGGCATGGATTTCGTGACCGGACTGCCCCGAACACAGAAAGGAAATGATTCCATATGGGTAATAATCGATCATCTCACCAAGGTGGCCCACTTCGTTCCAGTAAAGACCACTTTTGGAGGAGCCGCCCTTGCCCGAATATACCTTAAAAAGATAGTCAAGCTCCATGGCATTCCGCGGAAGATAGTATCAGATAGAGGAACGCAGTTCACTTCAAAATTTTGGAAGGGCCTCCAGCAAGCAATGGGCACCAAGCTAGATTTCAGCACCGCCTACCACCCCCAGTCAGATGGTCAAACAGAAAGAGTCAACAAGATCCTCGAAGATTTGCTAAGAGCCTGTGTGCTAACATTCGACAGGGATTGGGAGTCCAGTTTGCCGTACGCCGAATTCTCGTACAACAATAGTCATCAGGCAGCATCAAAATGTCACCATTCGAAGCACTGTACGGAAGAAAATGCCTAACTCCCCTAATGTGGTCCAATGTAGGGGAAAGGACACTAGAAGGACCCGACTTTGTTAAAGAAGCCGAAGAGAAAGTTACCTTGATCCGCAGGAGGTTACTTGAAGCTCATAGTCGACAGAAGAGTTACGCAGACAATAGACGAAGGGAACTCAGATTTGAGAAAGGAGATTTCGTTTATCTCAAGGTCTCCCCGATGCGTGGGGTCAAAAGGTTCCAAATGAAAGGAAAGCTAGCACCACGTTTCGTTGGTCCCTACCCCGTCATTGCCCGAATAGGACCCGCAGCATACCGTCTTGAGCTACCAGAATCCATGTCAGATATTCACAATGTGTTCCATGTGTCTCAACTCCACAAATGCTTAAAGGTACCAGAAAACCACATCGAGGCAGATGCAATTCAGATTCAAAAGGATCTCCAGTACCGGGAAAAGCCAGTGAAGATTCTCGACTCAGCAGTCAGAAGGACCCGCAACTCAGAAGTGAAACTCTGTAAGGTTTAGTGGAGCAGAGATGGAGAACAGGAAGCCACCTGGGAAAGTGAGGACTCTCTGAGGAAGGAATACCCTTATCTTTTCTCGAGCCCCGTCTGAATCTCGAGGGCGAGATTCCTTTAAGTGGGGTAGGTTTGTAACATCCCAAAATCCTAACCTAGGTTTGAAACCCTAAACTACTCCTCTCCCCTTTTTCATCCTTTAATTCCAAGAACTCCCTTAGATTTTCTTTCATCATATGCGTACACTTTGTTTGATCACAAGCACCTCACTTAGATTTTATTTTTTAGCACCTAAGATTATGTATTAAAATTTACTGTTCAAAAGAAAAAGATATAAAAATGGATAAAGGAATTAGAAAATAAAAAGAAAAAGAGAAACCCTCTCCCCTAGCTGGGCTGAATCCAGCCCATGCCGCGGCCACTTTCCCCCCCCTCGCGCCCGCGACTCCCTCCCCTCGGCCCATTTTCGGCCTGCTCCCGCGCGCGCGCCAGCCCGCCCTGCGCTCTCTCTCTCCCTCGCTGACGAACCGACCCCACCCGCCAGCCGCCCTCTCTCTCGCACGCTCACTCCCACTGGCAGACCGGCCCCAGCTGTCAGCCACTTCGTCGTCCTTCTTCCCCCTCCCCGCGTACGGCCCATCACGGTCACCTCCGACCATCGCCTCCATCCCCTCCTCCGTCTTCTCGCTGCACAGGGAAGTTGGGCACCGCCCCGTCCTCGCCGCAGCGGCCGCGTCCTTGCACGGCACCGCCACCGTGCGGTCTCGTCATCGCCGCTGTGCGGCATTAACTCTGGTACGGTGCGCCTCACCGGCACCGCGGAGCTCCGCCGCTCCCCTTCCCTCGGGCGCCTATAAAAGGGCTGCCCCGAGCTCCTCCTTCCCCGCACCGACCTTAGCCACCCCTCTCCTCCCTCGTCCGAGCTCAATTCATGGAAGAACCGCCGTGGTCTTCCTCCCCGGTGAGCCCTTCCCTCTCTTCTCCCTGCCCCTCTGTTGGTCCATCAAGCGATTGCTTAAGCCTCCTAGCTTCGCCACACCGCCACGAACGCAGTACACCACTCCCCCACCCCGATTCCTCGCCCAAAGCTCACCGACGGCAACCCCGCCGCGAAGCTCCGCCACCTCCCCGCGGACAACCCCCTCCCTGCCCCCTCTAGCCAAATTGAGCCCACCCCCAGGTCCGCCAGACCCTCACCAAGCTAGGGCAACCGCCCGTTGCCCAAGAACCGGGCCACCGGCGGCAAACCGCCGTCGAGCCCACCGCCGGCCGGTTTTCCTCCCCTCAAACGGCCGGTTCACCCCACGCCGTCGATCGTTGGCGTCGTCTTCCCCTCCCGCTCTCTCTGTCGTGTGGGCCCCGCGACGACGACGTTTTCCCCCGCGCCCGCGCCGTCTCCCCACCTTGGGCCGCTGATGGACCAGCGCCCTCGCGCCCGCGCGCGCCCCTGCGCCTGTTGGGCCAGATTCCCCCTCCCCGGCCCACCAGCGCCAAACTCCTTTTCCTTTTTCTTTTTTCAGCCCTTTTTCCTCTAATTAGTTTTTCTCAATATTTTATGTACCAAAAATCATCAAAACACTTCCTAGAGTCACATGTAATAATAATGACACACTATGATGGTGAAACCACTGATTGATGTTTTTTTATTTATTTTTATTTATGACTGTTTTCACTAGAAGAAGCGGGGACCGAGGGCCCGGAACCCGTAGCCCCGGAAGAAGGGCCGGAGCCCGATCTCCCGGAAGTAGATCTTTTGTGCCAGGAAAGCTTCGACGAAGGCAAGTCCATCCTTCCCTTGATGCATAAATTACCTATTCTCTCTACCACTGCCTAGGCCGGGAATTCAGGGGGAATATTGCATTGTGAGTGAGAGATGGCCCGCATTAACATATACATTCTGGATACAAAATATGGATTGCGAAGAAGGGAAATGTGTTTCTTCAAATAAAATCTCTTTTTGAAAAGTTATGCGATGAAGGGTACTCACCCTCATCACCTTGGGAGTGGGATGATCAAGGACTCCCCGGTTTAGGGGAGGGCCTAAGGTGTTGGCTCAGCTGGTTTAGGCGTGAGTAGAAGGATTGTCCCCTCATATAAGGACCGGCTTGTAATTTTCACTACCTGTACTCCTTTGTCGTACAACCACTTGAGACTGTGTGGACAGTCGCTCAATCCAAACTCGTGCGGTCCTACCCTAGGGTTAAGAAGGCTGGGGAGCACCGGGAGGATAAGGAGGGGGAAAGTTTTGTCCGGTTTGGACATGGTGGTGGCCTGACTCCTTCCGGATAACCGTTAAGGTTAGGACGTACGAGGAAGGAAAGAGATCCGGCATTCGGGTCTCGCGACGGTGAGATCGCAGAAACCGGGCTAGTGGGTAAAGTGTACCCCTCTACGCAGAGTCGAAAACCTATTCGAATAGTCCGTGTCCACTGGTATGGACGAGTCTGGTATGGTATGACAATTAGAGATTTTTCTATAAGTTCCATGAACAGGGAAATGTGTGTGTAAGTTTGTAGTGAGAAAGAAAACAAGGCCACGGGAGCAGGGAGCTCAGTGGTGGTTGAGTATTTTTTTTGTTATTTTAAGTCTTTGGGAAAAACCTTACAGCAACTGCCTTCCTCTGAGAAAATAAAGAGTGACTTCACCCCCACCAAATAAAGCATGTATGATATAGGTCTCTTTCTCTTTACGGGAGCGGGGTGGGCTTGCGGAATACCTAGTGTATTCACCCAGATTTATTTATGTTTTCAGCAGCCGAAGACTTCTTTTCTGCTATGCTTGATTGAGAGGGCTGTGTCTGCACCTAGTTCTGCCTGTGGCTTGGGCTAGTATTTCTTTTCCTACTGCGCTTCCTATTTTGGCTCTCTCTCGAGCTTGTACCCCGGTATTGTAATAACAATTATCTAAACTCTGTACTATTTGAAGTAAGGAATGTGTTTACTAGCCTCCTGGGACTAGTAATTGCATCACATTTGAGTCCCAAAGGATCGGGACGCTTCATCTACCTTCATCGAATCCTCAAGAAGACATCATATGAACTCCTCACCGATAAAAAGCCCAATGTTTCATATTTTAGAGTCTTTGGTAGCAAATGTTTTTTTCTTGTTAAAAGAGGTAGAAAATCTAAATTTGCTCCTAAGGCGGTAGAAGGCTTTTTACTTGGTTATGACTCAAACACAAGGGCATATAGAGTCTTTAACAAGTCCACTGGACTAGTTGAAGTTTCTTGTGACATTGTGTTTGATGAGACTAATGGCTCTCAAGTAGAGCAAGTTGATCTTGATGAGCTAGATGATGAAGAGGCTCCGTGCGTCGCGCTAAGGAACATGTCCATTGGGGATGTGTGTCCTAAGGAATCCGAAGAGCCTTCACAAGCACAAGATCAACCATCATCTTCCATACAAGCATCACCACCAACTCAAGATGAGGAACAGGCTCAAGATGATGAAGAAGAAGATCAAGAAGATGAGCCACCTCAAGAGGAGGGCAATGATCAAGGGGGAGATGGCAATGATCAAGACAAGGAAGATGAACAGGGTCAAAGACCGCCACACCCAAGAGTCCACCAAGCGATTCAAAGAGATCACCCCGTGAACTCCATTCTTGGTGACATCCATAAGGGGGTAACTACTCGATCTCGAGTCACTCATTTTTGTGAACATTACTCTCTTGTCTTTTCTATTGAGCCATACAAGGTAGAGGATGCACTTAAAGATTCGGATTGGGTGCTGGCGATGCAAGAGGAACTCAACAACTTCATGAGGAATGAGGTATGGCATTTAGTTCCACGTCCTAATCAAAAAATGTTGTAGGAACCAAGTGGGAATTCCACAACAAGCAAGATGAGCATGGTGTGATGACAAGGAACAAAGCACGACTTGTGGCCAAAGGCTATTCGCAAGTCGAAGGTTTGGATTTCGGTGAAACCTATGCACCCGTAGCTAGGCTTGAGTCAATTCGTATATTACTTGCCTATGCTACTTACCATGGCTTTAAGCTTTATCAAATGGACGTGAAAAGTGTGTAGGAAACGGGTGACGCCTAAGAGGGGGGGGGGGGTGAATTAGGACTTCTAAAACTTTTACTTAACTAGGCCACAATTAAATCCCTAGAGCAAAACCTATGCAAATAATCAAAACTAGAATGTGCAAACTAGGTTTTGTCTAAGTGTTGCTATCTCTACCGCAAAAGGCTAAGTTTCAATCTACACTAAATAAGTATGACTACAAAATTGAAACTTAAATGCTTAATATAAATGCGGAAAGTAAAGAGCTAAGTAGAGAAGCAAACTCTCGTGGATGACGCCGGTATTTTTACCGAGGTATCCGGAACCACGCAAGGTCCCGACTAATCCTCGTTGGTGCCCCTACGCAAAGGGAAGGCCACGCGAGGGCCAAGCACCACGGTCGAGTAACTCCGTAGAGAGCCGCGGGCCTTCTCCACGCGCAAGTGGTGCTCCGCTTCCGGCTCCTCTCGGACGCTCCCCACCGTCTCCACTATCGAGCTTCCGGCCGAAACGCCGCGGGCCTCGTTCCCTCCGGTACACGGTGGTGGTCGTGACACAAACGCGGTTGTCACGGTCTCGCAAGACTCTCGCACCACTCGGTACAATTACAACGACTCACGCAAGAGCCGAGGGGTTGTGTGGTTTTACAAAACTCACTCAACTAACTAGGGTTCACCTAGAGCAAGCGCTAAAGCGGTCTAACTAACCTAAGCACTTCGCAAAGCACCTACGCTAATCACCGAGTGATTCTATTAAGCACTTGGGTGTTTGAGCACTTGGAAATATGCACTATGTGTCTTGGTATGTTGCTTGGGCTCTCACACTAGAGAATGGCCGGTTGGGGTGGTATTTATAGCCTCCACACCCCAAACTAGCCGTTGGACAGAAAGCAGCAGCTTTCTGTCGTCGGGTGCACCGGACATCTACTGTGCAGTGTCTGGTGCACGCCACGTCAGCCGACCGTTGGCGCCTGTAGCAGTCGACCGTTGGATCCGATCGTTGCCGTCTGCCCATGGCACACCGGACAGTCGGGTGCTACAGCCAGAGAGTGCCTGTCCGTGGCCTCTCTGCGCAGACTGTCCGGTGCCTCACCGGACAGTCCGGTGCACACCGGACATCAATGTCCGGTGCACCACCAGGCGCTGGCTGACAGCCCGTTTCTTGGATTCCTTTGCTGATTTCTTCGGGCTTCTTTTGTTCTTGAGTATTGGACTCCTATGCATCTTTTTATGTCTTCTTTTGAGGTGTTGCATCCTCATTGCCTTGGTCCAATTCTCTTCGCATCATGTGAACTATAATTATAAACACTAGCAAACATATTAGTCCACAAGTTGTGTTAATCATCAAACACCAAAACTCAATTAGCCAAATGGCCGGGGGTCCATTTTCCTTACAATCTCCCCCTTTTTGGTGATTGATGACAACACAACCAAAGCAAGCAAATAATACAAGTGTTTGAATTAAAATATGCAATCTACTCGCTAAGATGCATGATTGTCCCCACAATGTGATATTATGGACTTAAGCCTCCCCCTAACTCCATAATTCACTTACTTCCTATTTTTGGACCAAATAACCAAAACCACTGAAAAAACCATTTGAGATATAAAATTTTAAATTGGTGGTGTTTGGTGTTTGATATAGTTTTCAATGCTTTGGTCCCTAAACTTCTCCCCCTTTGGCATCAACCACCGAAAAGGAAGACATTCAAAGCATGTAGGAAGTAAATAAAAGCTTGCCCTCAACAAGAATTGTATCAAATGATATCACTAGAAGGATATTAAAATAAACCATATGAATGATACCAGTTGAAAGGAACTCCCCCTAAATGAGTGTTCTCTTTAGAAAGAAATTTCTCCCCCTTTTTAGAGATGAAGAAATACTCCCCCTGACAGAGACCCTCTACTTAGGAAAAAGCATGTGAAAATTAGAGGTGCAAGACAAGATTTGAAAAGACTAACTTCCCTTATGCATAGGTAACAGAATATGAGTTAACCACTTATGCATTTTTAGCAACATGGAAGTATATGATATGAAATATAGTCTAATCAAATATTGGAGAAGACATGTAAATGATACTGAATGTAGTCTCAAAAGATACCAATTGAAGATCAATGGCGAGCTTGAGAGACATGAGAGTTCTTGGAGATTTTGTAGTGGAAGATTGTTGTCTTTCTCTGGGGACTTCATTTTCCTTACAATGAGACTATCATATGAAATAGACTTGAAAAGGTGTTAGTCTCAAAGTGTTAGATTATAGAGTAACCTCCCCCTAAAGGTGTGTATACAAGTTTTGAATACTTGTAGGAGACATGCACTTTGATTTGATATCAAGAGGGGCAAATTATCCATAATCCTAACTTTGGCACATATAAGTTAAATGGTACAACTTGTAGAAATAAAAATTTCCAATTGATGCATCATTTACTATTGAGTGATATAGAAGCTATGTGCCGTGCTTAAATAAACATTTTAAGCCATGTAGGTTTGCTTAGGTATATGAATTAAAAGCAAGCAATCCTACCATATGATTTACCTAGTATGTATGATCTTAAACAAAAGTACATAATAAATGTAATACTAGGCAAGAGAGGTAAACTAGATAAAAGGTAAATGGATACACATATCAAAAATACAATAAAACTAGTTACCTTAGTCATGGGTGGGAAATTTGGGTCCGAAATTTTCACTAACCCACTTGGCAAGTATACTTGATCCAATATGATGTATCGCATGTTATACATCCCAAATTTGCCAAGTCTCCAAATCTCCCGAAGACCTTTGGTCCACTCACTTCCCTTTCGGGATCCAAACCTTCTTGGTGCTTTTCATGGTTGAAATTATCTCCTTTGGCACCCATATGCGTTTGGCCCCTTTTCCTTTGTTGGCTTGCTTGTTGGCCTTGATTGCTATCACCTTTCCATTCTTTTTCTTCTTGATCAAATATGGTGTAGCATCCTTTTTGTTCACCTTTTTGATGTAGGTGTTGGAGATTTTGCTTGATGGCTTTTGCTTGAGCTTTTGCCTTTGTTTATCCCCGGTCATCGCCTTGCATTGGAAAGACTTGTGGCCTTCCATGTGGCATAGCCTACAAATCACAGTTTCTCCCTCCATAGGCTTGTTCACTCCCGCAGTGGTGTTATCCTGTGGAGGTCGGATTTGTTTGGCTTTGCCTTTCTTGTCATACAAAGCCTTGCCAAGGCGAGCCACTTCTTGCTTTAATTGTTCATTTTCCTTTGCAACCTCATCCGAACATGTTTCTACAACAATATTCTCAACAAAGACTTGGTTGCAGGGGTTAGACTCATCAAGTAAATCAAAGCAGGAAGTAGAAGCATCTTTCTTACTAATTTCAGGTATTTCAACTAAAGATGCTGCTGGGGTGCTACCAATGTTTTCTAGCTTAGTAGTTAGCTCATTATTGTGTATGCTAAGAATTTCCATTTTCTCTAGCAAATTTTCAATAGCTTCTTGGGAGCTAGCTAACTTAGCCTTAAGTTTTTCATTCTTTTTAATAAGGCTATCATCGGTAGCAGTGGATGGAGTACTAGATTCTAATAGCTCAATTTTAGTTGATAGCTCACTATTTAAGTTTGCAAAAGTTTCAAATTTTTCTAGCAAACCTTTGTAATCATTTTGAGAGCTAACCAACTTATTTTTCAAAGTTTTAAGTTGAGCTTTTTGCTTAGTGCAAACATCCTGGAAAAATTCTACGGCTTCCGCAAGCTCATCTAGAGAGGGCTTTCCCTCACCTTCATCATCACTACTACTTTCATCACTAGAGGATGGAATGTTGTTGTTACCTCTTGCCATAAGGCATTTGTGTGATGACCGTGATGATCGTGATGAGGACCGGTGGCTGCGTGTCCTTGGAGGTTCATCTTCACTTGAAGAATCATCCCAAGTTCTAACACTTGTTAGCGCCTTGCCTTTGCTCCTCTCCTTTTTGGGTTTGGCCATATTTGGACAGTTGTCCCTGAAGTGGCCCTTCTCCCCACATGCGAAGCATCCTCTCTTCCTTTGCCTTTTCCTGTCAATGTTAAAGAGAAGATCCTCGACCTGCAGGGGCACACCCATTAGATTAATCTTGCGGATCATCCTCATTACCTTTTCGACGCGTCGGATTGTTTCTTCGTCCTCGGAGGATGATGTGCATGGTTGATTATCTTCATCATCATCACTTTCTTCTTCTTCTTCCTCTTCTTCGCTTGAGGAACTTGGAGTGGGAGCCTTCTTTTTGCCCTTCCTTTCATCACATGCAAAAGCATATAGCCTTGAGGAAGTTGGCTCCTCTCCCCGACTCATTTTACGCGACATCTCAAAGGCCGCAATTTTCCCAATCACAATGGTCGGGGTCATGTTGCTCAAGTCCTCCATGTTGTGAAGGATGGTGATGATGCTCCCATATCTTTGTTGTGGTAGCAGGGAGATAATCTTCCTCACAATGTCCGCATCACCTAGCTTATTAATGCCAATAGAATTGAGCTCATTGATAATTAGATTTAATCGAGAATACATGTCTCTAACAAGCTCATCATCTTTCATAGCAAAAGAATTATACTCATTTAAGACTAGGCAATGTTTTTGCTCACGGACATTTGATGTGCCATCATGGAGCTCATGCAATTTTAGCCAAATCTCATTAGCAGTTTTCAAGGTAAATACTTGATTAAAAATATCCATGCTAAGAGATTCATACAAGCAATTTTTGGCTCTAGCATTTAAATGGATTTCTTTTTCCTCACTCGTGGTGGGTTTCTCGGGATTCTTGAGGAGTTTCATCCCGTCACGAGTGACTCTCCAAACACCTAGATCAATGGCCTCTAGGTAACAAGCCATTCTAGCACTATAATATGGGAAGTTAGTGTCGTCGAAGTGAGGTGGCCTATGGTTATCCATCCCTTCCTCTAAAAAGCGTCGGCTCTATTAGCGGTGAAGCTAAAGCGTTTCAAATGAGCCAAACCGGGCTTTGACACCACTTGTAGGAAACGGGTGACGCCTAAGAGGGGGGGTGAATTAGGACTTCTAAAACTTTTACTTAACTAGGCCACAATTAAATCCCTAGAGCAAAACCTATGCAAATAATCAAAACTAGAATGTGCAAACTAGGTTTTGTCTAAGTGTTGCTATCTCTACCGCAAAAGGCTAAGTTTCAATCTACACTAAATAAGTATGACTACAAGATTGAAACTTAAATGCTTAATATAAATGCGGAAAGTAAAGAGCTAAGTAGAGAAGCAAACTCTCATGGATGACGCCGGTATTTTTACCGAGGTATCCGGAACCACGCAAGGTCCCGACTAATCCTCGTTGGTGCCCCTACGCAAAGGGAAGGCCACGCGAGGGCCAAGCACCATGGTCGAGTAACTCCGTAGAGAGCCGCGGGCCTTCTCCACGCGCAAGTGGTGCTCCGCTTCCGGCTCCTCTCGGACGCTCCCCACCGTCTCCACTATCGAGCTTCCGGCCGAAACACCGCGGGCCTCGTTCCCTCCGGTACACGGTGGCGGCCGTGACACAAACGCGGTTGTCACAGTCTCGCAAGACTCTCGCCCCACTTGGTACAATTACAATGACTCACGCAAGAGCCGAGGGGTTGTGTGGTTTTACAAAACTCACTCAACTAACTAGGGTTCACCTAGAGCAAGCGCTAAAGCGGTCTAACTAACCTAAGCACTTCGCAAAGCACCTACGCTAATCACCGAGTGATTTTATTAAGCACTTGGGTGTTTGAGCACTTGGAAATATGCACTATGTGTCTTGGTATGTTGCTTGGGCTCTCACACTAGAGAATGGCCGGTTGGGGTGGTATTTATAGCTTCCACACCCCAAACTAGCCGTTGGACAGAAAGCAGCAGCTTTCTGTCGTCGGGTGCACCGAACAGTCCGGTGCACCACCGGACATCTACTGTGCAGTGTCCGGTGCACGCCACGTCAGCCGACCGTTGGCGCCTGTAGCAGTCGACCGTTGGATCCGACCGTTGCCGTCTGCCCGTGGCACACCGGATAGTCCGGTGCTACAGCCAGAGAGCGCCTGTTCGTGGCCTCTCTGCGCAGACAGTCCGGTGCACACCGGACATCAATGTCCGGTGCACCACCAGGCGCTGGCTGACAGCCCGTTTCTTGGCTTCCTTTGCTGATTTCTTCGGGCTTCTTTTGTTCTTGAGTATTGGACTCCTATGCGTCTTTTTATGTCTTCTTTTGAGGTGTTGCATCCTCATTGCCTTGGTCCAATTCTCTTCGCATCCTGTGAACTATAATTATAAACACTAGCAAACATATTAGTCCACAGGTTGTGTTAATCATCAAACACCAAAACTCAATTAGCCAAATGGCCCGGGGTCCATTTTCCTTACAAAGTGCCTTCCTCAATGGACCAATCAAGGAAGAGGTCTATGTTGAGCAACCTCCAGGCTTTGAAGATAGTGAGTACCCTAACCATGTCTATAAGCTCTCCAAGGCGCTCTATGGGCTTAAGCAAGCACCAACAACATGGTATAAATGCCTAAGAGACTTTTTAATCACTAATGGCTTCAAAGTCAGTAAAGCCAATCCTACTCTCTTTACTAAAAATATTGCAAAAGACTTGTTTGTATGCCAAATTTATGTTGATGATATCATATTTGGGTCTACTAACAAATCTACTTGTGAAGAGTTTAGTAGGATCATGGTCCAAAAATTCGAGATGTCTATGATGGGGGAGTTGAAATATTTTCTAGGATTTCAAGTCAAGCAAATCCAAGAGGGCACCTTCATCAGCCAAACGAAGTACATTCAAGACATACTCACCAAGTTTGGAATGAAGGATGCCAAGCCCATCAAGACACCCATGGGAACCAATGGGCATCTCGACCTCGATACGGGAGGTAAATCCGTAGATCAAAAGGTATACCGAACGATGATAGGATCTTTACTCTACTTATGTGCATCTCGACCGAATATTATGCTTTCCGTATGCATGTATGCAAGGTTCCAAGCCGATACTAAGGAAGTTCACCTTAGGGTCGTGAAAAGAATCTTGACATATTTAGTTTATACTCCTAAGTTTGGTCTTTGGTACCCCAAGGGATCCTCTTTTGATTTATTAGGATATTCAGATGCTGATTGGGCAGGGTGTAAAATTGATAGGAAGAGCACATCAGGGACTTGTCAGTTTTTGGGGAGATCCCTGGTGTCTTGGGCTTCAAAGAAACAAAACTCAGTAGCTCTTTCTACCGCCGAAGCCGAGTATATTGCCGCAGGCCATTATTGCACACAATTGCTTTGGATGAGGCAAACCCTCAGGGACTATGGCTACAAATTTAGCAAAGTCCCTCTCCTATGTGATAATGAGAGTGCAATCCGCATGGCGGATAATCCCATTGAACATAGCCGCACTAAGCACATAGCCATTGGGTATCACTTTTTGAGAGATCACCAACAAAGGGGGGATATCGAGATAGCCTATATTAACACCAAAGAACAACTAGCCAATATCTTTACCAAACCACTAGATGAGAAACCTTTACCAAACTTAGGAATGAGCTAAACATTCTTGATTCTCAGAATTTTGATTGATACTCTGCACAAATAGCTCATTTATATACCTTTGATCATATCTCTTTTGTGTCTGACTAATGTGTTTTCAAGTGTCTTCTTATGCTTAGTCATAGATTTGAAAGGGAAATGGAGTATTCGGCGAAGACAAGGCTTCCACTCCACTCTACCGGTATTATTTACCCTTCGCCGTCACTCCGCATCGCTCTCCACATTGGTATAATTTTTCACTCATATCTTGTGTGCCAAAGGGGAGAGAATTTTATAAGGGCTCATATTTCACTCAAAGTATCCGTTTTTGGCGATTAATGCCAAAGGGGGAGAAAGTATTAGCTCAAAGCAAAAGGACCACACCACCACGCTAATTTCAAAATTTTTCAAAACAAGTTTAAGTTTTAAATGTTTTTTCAATTGGTATCTTTGAAATTAGCATTCCTCTAAGAAATTCTATCTCAATTGGTAAAACCCTCTTGAACACTAAGAGGAGAATTTTATTAAGGGGAGTTTTATTAAGTCAAAGGAAAAGCATTTGAAACAGGAGGAGAAAATTTCAAAATCTTGAAAATGCTTCTCAAAATCTTACTTATATACCTTTGACTATTTGCAAAAAGGCTTTGAAAAGAATTTCCAAAAGAATTTGCAAAAACAAAACAAGTGGTGCAAATGTGGTCCAAAATGGTAAAAGAAAGAAAGCAATCCATGCATATCTTATGAAAGTTTAAATTGGTTTAATTCCAAGCAACCTTTGCACTTACCTTATGCAAACTAGTTCAATTATGCACTTATATATATGCTTTGGTTTGTGTTGGCATTAATCACCAAAAAGGGGGAGATTGAAAGGGAAATAGGGTCAAACCTTTTTCCTAAATAATTTTGGTGGTTTAATTGCCCAACCCAAACAATTGGACTAACTAGTTTGCTCTAGATTATAAGTTCTATAGGTGCCAAAGGTTCAACACAAACCAATAAAAAGGTCCAAGTTAGGGTTCAAAAAGAAAGGAGAAAAAGAAACCGAAGGATGCCCTGGTCTGGCGCACCGGACAGTGTCCGGTGCACCAGGGTGGATCAACTCGAACTCGCTACCTTCGGGTTTCTGGGGAAGCCACTCCGCTATAATTCACCGGACTGTCCGGTGTATCACCGGACTGTCCGGTGTGCCAGCGGAGCAACGGCTACAGCAGCGGTCGACTCCAACGGAAACTTGAAAAGCGCTACAGTGCGCAGATAGTTTGCGCAAAGTCAGAGCAGGCGCTAGAAGGCGTACCGGATAGTGAACAGTACCTGTCTGGTGCTGCACCGGACTGTCCGGTGGCCCAAGCGGTCCGAGTTCCAATAGTCGAACCCTAACGGTTGGGTGACGTGGCTGGCGCACCGGACTGTCTGGTGCGCCCATCGACAGCAGCCCAACCCCAAGGGTTGGTTTGGTGGTTGGGGCTATAAATACCCCCAACCACCACCACTTCAAGGCATCCAAGTTTTCAGCCATTGCATTCAATACAAGAGCTCTAGACTTCACTCTAAGACACAAAACAAAAGATCAAATCCTCTCCAAGTCCCAATATCATTCCAAAGACTTAGTGGCTTGTGAGAGAGAGACATTTGTGTTCATTTGAGTTCTTGTCACTTGGATCGCTTTTCTTCTTCCTCCATTCTTGTTCTCAAGAAACTTGTAATCAAGCAAGAGACACCAAGTTGTAGTGGTCTTTGTAAGGGTCTAAGTGACCCGTTGATTAAGGAGAAAAGCTCACTCGGTCTTGGTGACCGTTTGAGAGAGGGAAAGGGTTGAAAGAGACCCAGTCTCTGTGACCACCTCAACGGGGAGTAGGTTTGTAAGAACCGAACCTTGGTAAAACAAATCACTGTGTCACCCGCTTCATTTGCCTTTGATTTGTTTTTCACCCTCTCTTTCAGACTCGATTTTAATTCTAACGCTAACCCCGACTTGTAGTGTGTGCTTAAGTTGATAATTTTTAGATTTCGCCTATTCACCCCCCTCTAGGCGACTTTCACCTCTTCTTGAGGTACCTGTTCACTGTCTTGCGTTGGGGAATGCACCATTGTCGAGGAAGATGGTTGATCTTGCTCCTGTAGTTCCTGTGGTCGCACATCACCTATCGCCATCGTGCGCATTGCGGTCGTTGGAATTTCTTCTGCATCTACATCATCAAGATCAACTTGCTCTCTTGGAGAGCCATTAGTCTCATCAAATACAACATCGCTAGAGACTTCAACTAATCCTGATGATTTGTTAAAGACCCTATACGCCTTTGTATTTGAGTCATACCCTAGTAAAAACCCTTCTACTGCCTTCGGAGCAAATTTAGAATGTCTACCTTTCTTCACCAGAATGTAGCATTTGCTCCCAAATACACGAAAGTAAGAGACATTTGGTTTGTTACCAGTAAGGAGTTCGTAGGAGGTCTTCTTGAAAAGGCGATGCAGATAGAGCCGGTTTATGGCGTGGCAGGCTGTGTTCACAGCTTCCGACCAAAACCGCTCGGGCGTCTTGAACTCTCCAAGCATCGTTCTTGCCATGTCGATTAGCGTCCTGTTCTTCCTCTCTACCACACCATTTTGCTGTGGTGTGTAAGGAGCGGAGAACTCATGCTTGATGCCTTCTTCCTCAAGAAACTCTTCAACTTGTAGATTCTTGAACTCGGATCCATTGTCGCTCCTTATCTTCTTCACCTTTAGCTCAAATTCGTTTTGAGCTCTCCTCAAGAAGCGCTTTAGGGTCCCTTGGGTTTCTGTCGGTGTTTTGGGTTCGACCGCGCACCTGGGGTTACCCCTCGAGGTGCTTTCAGGAGTAGGACGCTGTTATCGACTGTAGCTCGATGGTTCATGTTGGATGCACGAGAATCAATGGGTAGTGGTTTACAGGTTCGGGCCGCTTTGATATGCGTAACACCCTACGTCCTGGCGAGAGTGCTTTATGTGGTGGGTTACAAGGGAGTTCTCTAGCGCTGAAAACGTAGAGAGTTGGGTGGAAGGTTAAGTAACGAGCATCTGATCTGAAGGGGTGCCCCCTAGGCCTTATATACTCGATCGTGGGGCGGTACATGCAGGTATGATAACGACGTGTACCTAAGAAATAGTGAGCTAACTGATTTTATCCTCCTATAATTCCGCCGACCCATCCTCGCTTGGTTTCGTTGTACGGGGCTCCTACGCGGGAAGGTCGGGTCACTGTTGTGATTACCGATCAAATTCGTTAGGCCGTCTTGGGCTCGCGCCGATATGGCCTTGTGTCGATCCGCTTCACTGGTCATTCCTCCCCAGGCCCACGAGGGGGATGACCTTATGAACTATGGAGCCATTGGGCCTTTTGTGAGGTCTTTTATCCTTCTGGTGGACCCGGGGATATCTGTCCCCCACAAGCCCCCGATCTTTGGGTCGATTTTGAAATAAACGGCCCAAGGATCCTAAGTCCAGCTTGCAGTCTTTGATTTTAACAAGGAATGCTTTGGAGATAAGCCTGTCGGGCCACTGCTTCTGAAGTCTGAGTGATCCGATAGAAACAATTTTTCACTGTCCTTTTCTGCTTTTATCACTCGAAATTTGGTGTTATGTCTCAGACTCATGCTTCGGAGGTCAGCATTTCTGTATCGTAGGACTTCAAAATTCATTGGGTGCACCGAATGGGTGTAGCCCCTGAACTTCGAGTGGATTTTTGCAGACAATCCACTCGAAGGTCTTCACTTCGAGTATTATCAGAGATCACTTTTATCTTCCACTTGTGCTTTTTCAGAGGTCAGCCTTGTCTTGATCTTGCCTTATGCTTTAGAGGTCAGCATTTTGCTTCTTCGGGGATGATGATTCATTGGGTGCACCCTCCGAGCTTCGAGTGGACTTTTGAAAATAATCCACTCGAAGGTCTTCATTTCGTGCCTTTTTTCCGGGAATTATCCTTCCCCTTTGCCGAATGCCTTGGAGATCAGCATTATGTTATTAATACTACGCTTTAGAGGTCAGCGTACATTTTTGTCTTTGAGGCCGAGTATGCGATCTGCCCGTATTTTGCTGGATCTTGCAATTTATTTGATCTACCACTGATTGGACGTTCGATAGATGGCCTCTGACTAGTCTTCATGTCACTTCGCGCTTTGATGCTTCTGTCGATTAGACTTGTACCTCATCGGCTATATTTGGCTTTCCTTTGATCCTTGCTGATATCTTTCTTCTATCTTGAAGTATTCATTGCATATACTGTTCGGATGTGACAGTTTTGAAAATATACTGATAATTCCTGGGCGTCCCCCCAATGGGTGTAGGCAAGGGACGGCTTGGTATGCTGAGCGTTTAGCAAACTGCTTCTGAGTAGTAACTTGATGTGACTGCGGGCGTAATCATATCGCCCGCGCAGTTGACTGGAGTCCCAATGGGTGTTGTGTTACGTGAAACGACGTCAGCTGCCTGACGTGTCTTCAGACGGTTTTAATTGCATATTGAATTTTTGCGACTGTTCAGTGGCCGTGGTAGGAGGTGAGCGGTTGCCTTCTTCTTCTATAAATAGTGTTCTTACTTCTCCGGCATTTTCACATCTCTTGTTGCTGCTTGCTGTTCGCTCTCTTCTCTTTCCTTTTTTCATCCACCATGGGCAAGAGTAAGAAAGGTGGTAGTTCTTCGCATCATTCTGGCGACAAGCGCAAGCGCGAGCCGACTCCTCCCTCAGAGGACTTCGACGACTCGGAGTACTCGGAGGAGAAGTTCTCCTCCGAGTCCGAGGGCTCTCCAGCTCCTGCCTCTCCCTCGGCGTCATCCGATGATTCGGACGACTCCCAGGGACTCGCCGCGAAGGTATGGACCTACATCCGGGCCATCGAGCGCGCCGGGCTCGAGGGCTCGGATGAGTCGGAGTACTCCTCGGACGAGAAGAACTCCTCGGACTCGTCCAAGGAGGGCGGCGGCGACGGCGATGGCAGTGACGGCGACGGCGACGGAGGCGACGACAACGGTGACGGCGGCGAAGGCGATGGTGACGGCGGCGGCAAGGGTGGCAGCGGCGACGGCGGCGACGGCAGTAAGGGCAGTAACAAGGCCAGTGGCTAGATGCCACTGGTTTTAATTATTAGTATAGATTAGTAGTAGAAGTAGTATTAGCAGAATAATGTAGTAGTAGCTAGTAGTATAGTTAGTGAAATGTAATGTAGTGGTAGGGAAGGCATCAACTCATAATGAGTTGATTTGTAAGTTCGATAATGCTTCCCTTATAATGAAGAATGATTTTGCCCCACTTCTGTGCGCGTTATTTTGCTTTCCTGTCATTCGCCGATCTCACTAATGCCTAAGGAATGTTTGGAATCATCGAATCACGCTTCTGATTGTTTTCTTTGCGATGTCAGTGCTTTGGTGGTAGCGGCCGAGTCATCTGAAATCACGTTGCTGCTTTAGGAGTGACGGCCGAGTTATTACTGGTGATGTCGGCATTTTTTGAAGTAACAGCCGAATGATAGCGGGCCACGTCAGTGTTTTAGGAATAATGACCGAGTGACTAATGGCGACGTCAGCGTTTTAGAGGTAACAGCCGAGTCATTGATGGCGACGTCGGCGTTTTTAGAGGCAACAGCCGAGTTAAAATGGACCGCGTCGACCGTTTTGGAAATAACGGCCGAGTGATGATGTGGCACACCCGTGTTTTAGAAATAACGATCGGGTGATGACATGGCATGCCCACGCTTTGGAAGTGGCGCCTGGTTCAGGAAAACCCCATATGTACCGCACTGTCGTACGCCTCCGCATTCCGTGCCCTAGTTCTTGCTTTTCTGCATCCAGGCCTTCTCTATTCTCTTGCAACGCTGCTTCCGCTCCGTTCGCCAGCAAGGTTGAGATGGCGCCCAAGCGGAAAGCTTCGAGTTCGTCCGTCGCAGTCATTCCCCCCATCGATCCCAACAGTCAGTTGCCTTTCACAGGTAACGATATGTTTGTTGTCTCTGAATCCGACCTTCTCCATCTTGTATCCATCGGAGTTCTTCCTCCAAAGGAGCTCTGTTCCTGGTGGATCTGCCGTGGGGTCTCTGTTCCAACATAGGACACTCACGAATCCGTCATCTACGTTCCTTTTCTCCTCCGCGGTCTTGCTCTTCCCATTTCAACTTTTTTCCGCGGTCTCCTTGATTTCTATCGCTTGAATCTGACCCATCTGAATCCCAATTCCGTTCTGCAAGTTTCTATCTTTGTTCATTTATGCGAAGCTTTTCTCGGTGTTCTGCCACACTTTGGCCTGTGGAAGTATTTGTACCACTGTCGCCCTGGGATGGCCGGAGGGCAGCACCAGCTGGTGGGGGCGCGAGCTTGGAGATGCGCCGTGGGAGGAAGGCTGACTACCTCAACATCCCACTCAAGGACAGTATCAAGGGATGGCGCCTGGAATGGTTCATCGTGGAGAATCATGGGAATTCTCTCCCCCCACGGTCAGGGAGATAGCCAGATGTCCGCACTCCGAGCTAGACCGAATCCCCCACAAACCAGGAGGTGGCTGAGGCAGGGGCTTTGCTAGCTGAAGTTGAATTGTTGAAAGAAAGGGGTCTGACTGCAGAAGCTGTGGTCGCTGACTTTGTTTTCAAGAACATTCAACCGCTGAAAGACAGAGCATATCCGGCCTATCTGTATTGAGGCTTTGCTGATTCAACTCGGGTAACCAGCAGAAGAATTCCTGCCGTGGACTTAGTGAGCTAGCTCGAGATGATACTCAGAGGCAAGGTGTCAAACGTCGACGCTCCTATTGCATACTCGGTCTGGAATCTGCCTCCTTCCAAGGCCTTTACCAGTTTTGTGTCAAATTCTCCTACTGGTGATAGCGGTTTGGGCCTTAGAGTGCGACCCTCTCCCGAAGAAGTTAGTGCTTTGGTTGCCTCACTTGACGAAATTCCTGACGACGAGAGGCAGGTTCATTTTGAGGTGCCTTTGAATCCGAGTGATGCAGAGATAAGTGCCATGCTGGATATGTTAGCTGAAGATTCTTCTGATGCAGTCCCTGCTGAAACATTGGTGGCAGCGCCCATCCCAGAGGCTAGCAAAGCTTTGGATATTCAGAAGTCTGACAGTGTTCGTCCGAAGCGTTCTCGCCGAGCCAATCAGCCTGCTTCTCCTGCTGAGGGGAAGAAACAGAAAAAGAGACGTCTTCATCGAGTGTCTAGTTTGGATCAGGATGCTTGTCCTTCTGTTCCTGCTGCTGAGGAAGTGCCAGTGCCTGCATTTGCTAAGGCTGATCCCAATGGGTGCAACCTGCCTGCTGTTAACCCCAATGGGTGTGACCTGGATGACGCTGACCCCAATGGGTGTACTGTCTGCTTTGTTGATGAAGATGAGGAAGGGGAGGATGAAATCCCTCTAATTCGGAAAAATAGCTGATGCTACGTAGCCAGCGGGGAAAGCAGTGGTGTTCCTTCTCCAACTTTATCTGCCCTCATCAGTCTGCAAGAATTATCTCTGGCGAACTTTGATCAGACTCTTGAAGACATGGTACCAGAAGACCTGTTGTCCGAGCCATCGGATGGTGGCATGATGGACGTTTGCACTGATGTGCCTGGTGCTGGGCTGGAGTTATCCCGGGCGGCGTCCCGCACCTCATCGACCTTGGAGCGCAGTCTTAAGGGTCAGGAGGCTGGCCCGGATTGCACCATTCCCATGGAAGTGGTTGAAGGTCCTTCAGCCTTAGAGGTGGCTGCCTCGGAGGGCTCGGCCCTCAAAGATTGCGCTGGTGCTTACCCAGCCCCCGAGGGTGTTGCCGGGGATGATCCGGCTTGGATGGGTAGCGCGAGCGATGACCCAGCCCCCGAGGGTGTCCGAGTCGGTTCTCCCTCTAACACTTCCATGGATGTTCACGTGGGATCTTCTCCTCCGCATTCTGATTTCATGGCAGCAGCACGAGTTTCGGGCCAGGGAATCGCTTTAGAGGTCAGCGTTCCTGATGACAGGATTTTGCCTTCTGCTGATGACACTGACTTGGTTCCCACTGGAGCATTGCGGGTCGTTCCAATTGATGATCCTTCAGCAAGCCGTCAGTTGATTTCCCACGACTTGGGGGTTCCCTCATTCTTCTCCAACCTCCAGGTAACTTGGTTTCTTCTGTCCTGACTTTTACTTCAGGTAGACTGCTATTATTATGCTCATATGTTCTTAATGTCAGGCATTGGTGGATGAAATGGTTGGCCGGTTGAAATCGCAGGGCACCTCTGTCCCAGAAGGGGCTTTGTCCCTAACGCATTGGAATCCAGTGCTGCTTCAGCGGCAAGTATCTAACTTGGAAATGGCAAATGCTGGTTAGTGCCCTTTGTTCCTTTATTGGCTATTTGATTAATCTGCTTTATAGCTGAACACCCTTGCTTGACTGTTTCCTGACAGATATGGCCCGGCGATATTCTGACCTTGAAGAAAGGTATTCTCAAAGTCAGGCTGAACTGGCCCAGGTTTCTGATTCTCTGAATGATGCTAACTCCACTCTCCGTGCTCAACTTGATTCTGAAAAGGTGGCCACTGAATTGAACTTTCACTTGCCCTTATCTGTTATGTCTTTAATGCTTGCTTGACATTGGAGAAACCGGTTCTTGTCTGCAGGAGGAGAAACGTGCTCTTGCCACTTCTCGCGACAATCTAGAGAAGTTATACCGCGATGCCAGCAACTCGTTGACTATCTTAGAGAGGAGCCATCGTTTCACCATGGAGGACTTGGATAACCATCGCTACAAGCTGCAAGAGTCTCTAGATGATATGATTCGCCTCAGGCAATTGGTGTCGAACAAGGATACTGTCATCAAGGATCTGCGTGCTTCCAAAAAGTCGGTGGTCCAGGAGCTAGAAGCCGCTCGGTTGGCTGTCAAGGCCGCTGAAGATACCTCTGCTACTCTGAAGGCCCAGCGCGACAGGGCCATGGACAAAGCCGTTCACGCGGGGCGAATCCAGATGAGGAGACCCGGCGTGGTTGTTCCCGACGACATAGTGGCAGATGTGAATGCCGCTCCCGATTCTTCGAGTCGTCCCTCCTCGTCGATTGCTCCTGAGAAGAACATTCCCAAATAGAAAACACTGTGTGCTTTGATCATGTGGTTAGTGTGCTCGGATGCTTCGTTAGAAAACGCTTTTTAGTACTGAATGCTGTTATTGCTTTCCTGTTGTTAGAACTCAACGGTATCTACAGTCGTAAAAGTAAGTGCATCATGATGGTTTTGAAATTTTTTCGTGGGGCATAGAGATCGCCCTGGGATGAATAATCGCGAACGTGCCGAATGTGCCGTGCCAATTTAAGTCATTGCCAACTTAAACCGTTATCAGGGGTATAGTGATCACCCCGAGTCAAGTAAGCGTGAGCATGTCGCACCGTTTTAAGTCCTCGCCGACTTAAGCCGATTGCTCCGTTAGCAGGGTATAGTGGTCACCCCGAGTTAAGTAAGCGTGAGCATGTCGCACCGCCTTAAGTCATCGCCGACTTAAGCCGATTGCTCCGTTAGCAGGGTATAGTGGTCACCCCGAGTTAAGTAAGCATGAGCATGTCGCACCGTCTTAAGTCATCGCCGACTTAAGCCGATTGCTCCGTTAGCAGGGTATAGTGGTCACCCCGAGTTAAGTAAGCGTGAGCATGTCACACCGCCTTAAGTCATCGCCGACTTAAGCCGATTGCTCCGTTAGCAGGGTATAGTGGTCACCCCGAGTTAAGTAAGCATGAGCATGTCGCACCGTCTTAAGTCATCGCCGACTTAAGCCGATTGCTCCGTTAGCAGGGTATAGTGGTCACCCCGAGTTAAGTAAGCATGTAGGTTGATAGTGAACAACTTGAGTGCTCTTGAAGTCTTTTTATTGATGATATATTTCCCAGTTTACAGAATACGTCGCCGTCCCAATAGCTCTTGAAATATAGCTAGGGATGAAACTTCCTGAGGTGTTTTATGTTCCATGAGTTCCCAATTTCCGTACCGTCCATCTGAGTGAGGCGATATGATCCCGGCTGAGTGACTTCAGCTACTATGAATGGTCCTTCAAATAGAGGTGACAACTTGTGCCGTCCCTCCCCCGTTAGAATTTGGTGGAGGACGAGATCTCCCACTGTGAAGGATCGATGCCGTATGACCTTATCGTGATAGCGCCTCAGAGTTTGCTAATACCGTGCTGATTGAATCACCATGTTCAGTCGTTCTTCTTCGAGTACATCAACATCCTCCATCCTAGTAGCCTCAGCTTCTGCTATGTTTTCAAAGATTAACTTTGGCGCCCCAAACTTGAGGTCAGCAGATAGCACTGCCTCCGATCCATAGACCATGAAGAAAGGAGTGTTTCCATGCAGGGCTCGGCTAGGTTGACTTCTCAGGCTCCAAACGACGTATGGCAGCTCTCTGATCCACTTTCCTTCGAACTTTTCATTCTTGTCGAAGACTTTCTTTCTGGGTGCCTCTAATATCATCCTGTTGGCTCTTTCTACCTACCCGTTGGCTCTTGGGTGCGCCACCGAGGCATATTTGATCTGAATGCTCTTTTGCTCGCAGAAATCGAAGAACTCTGAGCTTGTGAAGTTGGATCCTAGGTTGGTTATGATGTTATTTGGTATTCCAAACCTGAATATTATATCTTGTATGAATTCCACTGCCTTAGCCGAAGTTAGAGAAGCAATGGGTTTGAATTCTATCCACTTAGTGAATTTGTCGATAGCAACCAGTACATGAATGTATCCTCCTTGAGCTTTTTTAAAAGGTCCAATCATATCCAATCCCCAGCATGCAAACGGCCAAGTTACGGGTATGGTTTGTAGTTGTTGTGCCGGTAGATGTTGTTGTTTTGACAAGTACTGGCAGGCTTCGCACCTCTGAACTAACTTAGCCGCATCACTCTTTGCTGTTGGCCAGTAGAAACCTGATCTAAAAACCTTCCCAACTAGGGTCCTGGAGGCTGCATGTACCCCACATTGCCCAGCATGAACCTCTTCCAGAAGTTGTTTTCCAGTAGCTGAGAGAATACATTTCATGAGGACTCCTGATGCGCCCCTTCTGTATAGCGTTTCCCTAATGAGTGTATAGTGAGCTGACTGCCTTGCAATGTGCTCGGCTGTATTTTTGTCATCTGGTTCCTCTTCATTCGTTATATATCTGATGATTGGCTCCCTCTAGTCATCAGAATTTGACTCTGGTTGGCTTAGAGTATTGCATTCTTCTACCCGATCCACTGAAATGCTCGGGCGTGACACTTCTTGGACAAAAACTCTAGGCAGGACCTGAGTCCGACTGGACCCTAGCTTAGATAATGCATCAGTCACCGTGTTGCGGTCTCTCTCCACATGATGAAATTCCAAACCTTCAAATTTGTCTTCTAGCTTCCGGACAGCAGTGCAATATTTTCCCATGGAATCATTCGAGCAATCCCATTCTTTGTTTATCTGACTTATGACCACCAGAGAGTCTCCATATACCATCAGTCTCTTGATGCCCAGCAATATGGCAATGTTCAGCCCGTGAATCTGAAAGGGAAATGTGCCCTTGGGCCATTTCTAAGTATTTTGGTGATCAAGTGCCAACACAAATGGTTTAATGTGAAACTATGCCAAATGGTGGAAGGAGTGCAAAGTCAACACAAAGGTATGATTCTAGACTTAGTACATTGGTTTTTGTGTACTAACATATTTGTCTAAGTGCTAGAATCAGAGAAAATTCAATTTGAAAAGACTTGGCTCGAGCAGCCAAGACTCTGCTCAGTCTGGGTGCACCGGACTGTCTGGTGGTGCACCGGACAATGTCCGGTGCGCCAGGCTGGCGTCTGATCAACTGGCTGCTCTCGGGTCTCGACGGTGACGTACGGCTATAAATCACCAGACTGTCTGGTGGTGCACTGGACAGTGTCCGGTGAGTCGGCTACGGCGAAGTCACCACTCTCGGGAACCAAGTCAATAGCGTACGACTATAATTCATCGGACTGTCCGGTGAGTCACCGGACTGCGATCGGGCACGCCAACGGTCGGCCGCGCAATCCGCGTGTGACAAGTGGCCGAGCCAACGGTCGGATGGGGGCACCGGACTGTCCGGTGTGCACCGGACAGTGTCCGGTGCGCCAACGGCTCCAAGTCTCCAACGGTCGGTTGCGCCAGAATAGGAAAGAAATCCGCACTGGACTGTCCGGTGCGCCAGTCGACAGAAGGCAAGAATTGCCTTCCTAGATTGCTCTCAACGGCTCCTAGCTGCCTTGGGGCTATAAAAGGGACCCCTAGGCGCATGAAGGAGCACACCAAGCATCCCTTGAGCATTCCTAAGCACCAAGACTTCATATTCGCACATTCGATTCTTTGTGATAGCAACTAGAGCTCCATTTGAGTAGAGAACTCTTTGAGTTCTGTTGAGAGCTCGTGTTGGGACTTGTGTGCGTATTGTTGCTCTGATTTTGTGTCTTGTGTGTGTTGCTCATCCCAACCTTACTTCCGTGCTTCTTTGTGATAATCAAATTGTAAGGGCGAGAGGCTCCAAGTTGTGGAGATTCCTCGCAAGCGGGATATAGTGAAACAAAGCAAAACACCGTGGTATTCAAGTGGGTCTTTGGACCGCTTGAGAGGGGTTGAGTGCAACCCTCGTCCGTTGGGACGCCACAACGTGGAGTAGGCAAGTGTTGGACTTGGCCGAACCACAGGATAAACCACTGTGCCTCTCTGTGTTGATCTCCTTGTGGTTATTGTGTTTGCAAGAACTCCTCTCTAGCCACTTGGCTTTATTGTGCTAACTCCTAATCAAGTTTTGTGGCATTAAGTTTCAAGTTTTTACAGGATCACCTATTCACCCCCCCTCTAGGTGCTCTCAATTGGTATCGGAGCCATTCTCTTCAAGAAAGGGACTAATCGCTCAAAGGGATGGATCCTAAGGGAAAGAGAATAGTGATCAACGACAAGGAGAAGGAGTCCTTCATCAATGAGCCGAAAGACAACAAGCCCACTAACTTGGGCTCAAGTCAAAAGAAGAAGGACGGGAAGAAGAAGAGGCGTATCAAGAAGATCGTCTACTACAACGACAGCGACAAGTCTTCTTCTTCCCAAAAGGACGACGACGACAACGACTACGAGAAAAAGAAGACAGTTAATTCAAACTTTTCCTTTGATTATTCTCGTATTCCGCAAAGTTTCAATGCTCATTTGCTTTCCATTCCCCTCGGTAAACCCCCTCACTTTGATGGAGAGGACTACGGATTTTGGAGTCACAAAATGCGTAGCCACTTGTTCTCTCTCCATCCAAGTATATGGGAGATAGTAGAAAATGGAATGCACTTTGATAGTACGGATAGTCCCATGTTCATCAATGAACAAATTCATAAAAATGCACAAGCTACTACTGTTCTTTTAGCGTCATTGTGCAGATGAATACCATAAGGTGAGCGGCTTGGATAACGCCAAGCAGATTTGGGACACCCTCAGGATCTCTCATGAGGGAAATGACGTCACCATGCTCACCAAGATGGAGTTGGTGGAGGGTGAACTTGGGAGATTCACAATGATCAGGGGAGAGGAGCCAACCCAAACATACAACAGGCTCAAGACCCTCGTCAACAAAATTAGGAGCTATGGAAGCACGCGATGGACGGACCACGACGTCGTCCGCCTAATGCTAAGGTCTTTCACTGTCCTTGATCCACATCTTGTAAACAATATTCATGAAAATCCTAGGTACACCAAGATGTCGCCCGAAGAAATACTTGGAAAGTTCGTAAGCGGGCGGATGATGATCAAGGAGACAAGATACGTCGATGAGGCGTTGAATGGTACAATTCATGAGCCTCAAGCCATTGCTCTCAAGGCAATAAATAGCAAGGAGGCGCTACCTAGCAAGGTGGCACAAGTTGAGGCGGCGGGGCTCAATGAGGAAGAAATGGCCCTCATCATCAAGCGCTTCAAGATGGCGCTAAAGGGCTGCAAGGAGCATCCTAAAAAGAACAAGACGAAGGGAAAGCGCTCCTGCTTCAAGTGCGGTAAGATTGGTCACTTTATTGCTAACTGTCCCGATAATGATAGTGACCAGGATCAAGGAAAGAATGGGAAAAGAGAGAACAAGAAGGTTTACAAGAAGGCTAAAGGCGAGGCACACCTTGGAAAGGAGTGGGATTTGGATTGCTCTTCGTCTGACTCCGACGATGAAGGACTCGCCGCCACCGCCTTCAACAAATCGTCTCTCTTCCCCAACGAGCATCACACCTGCCTCATGGCAAAGGAGAAGAAGGTAAGTACTCGAAATGCTATTACATATGCCTCTTCAAGTGATGATGAATCTAGTGATGATGAAATAGACTATGCATGTTTATTCAAAGGTTTAGATAGAACCAAAATTGATAAAATCAATGAATTAATTGATGCTTTGAATGAGAAGAATAGATTGTTAGAAAAGCAATAGGACCTTTTATATGAAGAGCATGATAAATTTGTTAGTGCGCAAAATTCTCTTGCTCTAGAAGTTAAAAGAAATGAAGTGCTTTCATGTGAATTATCTACATGCCATGAATCTATCTCTAGCTTAAAAAGTATTAATGATGACTTGAGTGCTAAGATAGAAATAGCTAATAAACCAACCTCTTGTGTAGAACATGCTGTGATTTGCAATAGGTGTAAAGATTTTAACGTTGATGCTTGTAGTGAACACCTAGTTTCCATTTCTAAATTAAATGATGAAGTGGCTAGTCTTAATGCTCAACTTAAGACTAGCAAAGATGAATTTGATAAACTAAAATTTGCAAGGGATGCTAGCAAAGATGAATTTGATAAACTAAAATTTGCAAGGGATGCCTACACTATTGGTAGACACCCCTCAATTAAGGATGGGCTTGGCTTTAAGAGGGAAGCCAAGAACTTAACAAGTCATAAGGCTTCCATTCCCGCTAAGGAGAAAGGGAAGGCTCCTATGACTAGTAGCAATCAAAAGAATCATGCCTTCATTTATAGCGATAGGAAATTCTCTAGAAATGTTTGTAGGAATTATTCTTATGATTCACATACTATGACTGCTTCTAGTTCCTATATGCATGGTAGAAATATGGCTAGAAATGTTCATTATGATAGGAGTTGTAATGCATTCGACTCTCATGCCATGATTGCTTCGAGTTCAAACTTTAATGGTAGATCTAGAAAGAATGTTATGTCTCATGCTCCTAGAAAAGTATATAATGGATATACCACTGTCTTTCATGCTTGTAATGCTAAGTTTATTCTTTCATGTAAAAATAAAAAGGTGATTGCTAAAAAGGTGGGAGCCAAATGTAAGGGAGATAAAACTTGCATTTGGGTTCCTAAGACTATTGTCACTAACCTTGTAGGACCCAACAAGAGTTGGGTACCTAAGACCCAAGCCTAATTTGCCTTGCAGGTTTATGCATCCGGGGGATCAAGCTGGATTATCGACAGCGGATGCACAAACCACATGACGGGGGAGAAGAAGATGTTCACCTCCTACGTCAAGAATAAAGATTCCCAAGATTCAATCATATTCAGTGATGGGAATCAAGGCAAGGTTAAAGGCTTAGGCAAGATTGCCATCTCAAATGAGCACTCTATCTCCAATGTATTTTTAGTAGAGTCGCTAGGTTATAATCTTTTGTCGGTTAGTCAATTATGTAATATGGGATATAATTGCTTATTCACAAATGTAGATGTGTCTGTCTTTAGAAGGAGTGATGGTTCATTAGCTTTTAAGGGTGTACTAGACGTCAAACTCTATTTAGTTGATTTTGCAAAGGAGGAGGCTATGCATGCTTAATCGCTAAGACTAGCATGGGCTGGCTGTGGCATCGCCGTCTAGCACATGTGGGGATGAAGAACCTTCACAAACTTCTAAAGGGAGAACATGTGTTAGGTCTAACAAATGTGCATTTCAAAAAAGATAGACCTTGGGCAGCTTGTCAAGCAGGTAAACAAGTGGGAAGTGCTCATCACATCAAGAACGTGATGACTACATCAAGACCCCTGGAGCTGCTGCATATGGACCTCTTCGGACCCGTCGCCTACCTCAGCATCGGGGGAAGTAAGTATGGTTTAGTAATTGTTGATGATTTTTCCCGCTTCACTTGGGTATTCTTTTTGCAGGATAAATCTGAAACCCAGGGAACCCTCAAGCGCTTCCTAAGGAGAGCTCAAAATGACTTTGAGCTCAAGGTGAAGAAGATAAGGAGCGACAATGGGTCCGAGTTCAAGAACCTTCAAGTGGAGGA
The DNA here is from genome assembly GCA_029449295.1 of Zea luxurians. Lineage (NCBI taxonomy): Eukaryota > Viridiplantae > Streptophyta > Magnoliopsida > Poales > Poaceae > Zea > Zea luxurians. Next base: position 19,005,790 of record JAOPSE010000019.1, on the reverse strand, counting down.
GTACCTTGAGGAGGAAGGAATCAAGCACGAGTTCTCCGCTCCCTACACACCACAGCAAAATGGTGTGGTAGAGAGGAAGAACTGGACGCTCATAGACATGGCGAGGACGATGCTTGGAGAATTCAAGACTCCCGAGCGGTTTTGGTCGGAAGCTGTGAACACGGCTTGCCACGCCATAAACTGAGTCTACCTTCATCGCCTCCTCAAGAAGACATCATACGAGCTTCTAACCGGTAACAAACCCAACGTCTCTTATTTTCGAGTTTTTGGGAGTAAATGCTACATTCTTGTGAAGAAAGGTAGAAATTCAAAATTTGCTCCCAAAGCTGTAGAAGGGTTTTTGTTAGGTTATGACTCAAATACAAAGGCGTATAGAGTCTTCAACAAATCATCGGGTTTGGTTGAAGTCTCTAGCGATGTTGTATTTGATGAGACTAATGGCTCTCCAAGAGAGCAAGTTGAGCTTGATGATGTAGATGAGGATGATGTTCCAACGGACGCGATTCGTACCATGGCGATTGGAGACGTGCGACTGCAGGAACACAAGGAACAAGATCAGCCTTCTTCCTCAACAATGGTGCAACCCCCAACTCAAAGTGATGAACAGATACCTCAAGAGGAGGCGTGTGATCAAGGGGGAGCACAGGATGTTCAAGTTGAAGAGGAAGAAGCACCACAGGCCCCTCCAACTCAAGTTCGAGCGATGATTCAAAGGAACCATCCCGTCGACCAGATTTTGGGTGACATTAGCAAGGGAGTAACCACTCGCTTTAGATTAGTTAATTTTTGTGAGCATTACTCTTTTGTCTCTTCTATTGAGCCTTTCAGGGTAGAAGAGGCCTTGCTAGATCCGGACTGGGTGTTGGCCATGCAGGAAGAGCTCAACAACTTCAAGCGTAATGAAGTTTGGACACTGGTGCCGCATCCCAAGCAAAATGTTGTGGGAACCAAGTGGGTGTTCCGCAACAAACAGGACGAGCACGGGGTGGTGACGAGGAACAAGGCTCGACTTGTGGCAAAAGGTTATGCCCAAGTCGCAGGTTTGGACTTTGAGGAGACTTTTGCTCCTATGGCTAGGCTAGAGTCAATTCGTATTTTGTTAGCCTATGCCGCTCACCATTCTTTCAGGTTGTTCCAAATGGACGTAAAGAGCGCTTTCCTCAACGGGCCAATCAAGGAGGAGGTGTACGTGGAGCAACCCCCTGGCTTTGAGGATGAACGGTACCCCGACCATGTGTGTAAACTCTCTAAGGCGCTCTATGGACTTAAGCAAGCCCCAAGAGCATGGTATGAATGCCTTAGAGACTTTTTAATTGCTAATGCTTTCAAGGTTGGGAAAGCCGATCCAACTCTTTTCACTAAGACATGTGATGGTGACTTATTTGTGTGCCAAATTTATGTCGATGACATAATATTTGGTTCTACTAACCAACAGTCTTGTGAAGAGTTTAGCAGGGTGATGACTAAAAAATTTGAGATGTCGATGATGGGCGAGTTGAACTACTTCCTTGGGTTCCAAGTGAAGCAACTCAAGGACAGCACTTTCATCTCCCAAACGAACTATACGCAAGACTTGCTCAAGCGGTTTGGGATGAAGGTCGCCAAGCCCGCAAAGACTCCAATGGGAACTGACGGACATGTCGACCTCAACAAAGGAGGTAAGTCCGTTGATCAAAAAGCATACCGGTCCATGATAGGTTCCTTGCTTTATTTATGTGCTAGTAGACCGGATATTATGCTTAATGTATGCATGTGTGCTAGATTTCAATCCGATCCAAGGGAGTGTCACTTAGTGGCTGTGAAGCGAATTCTTAGATATTTAGTCGCTACACCTTGCTTCGGAATCTGGTATCCAAAGGGGTCTACCTTTGACTTAATTGGATATTCAGACTCCGATTATGCTGGATGTAAGGTCGATAGGAAGAGTACATCAGGGACGTGCCAATTCCTAGGAAGGTCCCTAGTGTCATGGAGTTCTAAGAAACAAACCTCCGTTGCCCTATCCACCACTGAGGCCGAGTACGTTGCCGCAGGACAGTGTTGCGCGCAACTACTTTGGATGAGGCAAACCCTCCGGGACTTTAGCTACAATCTGAGCAAAGTCCCACTCCTATGTGACAATGAGAGTGCTATCCGCATGGCGGACAATCCTGTTGAGCACAGCCGCACAAAGCACATTGACATCCGGCATCACTTTTTGAGAGACCACCAGCAAAAGGGAGATATCGAAGTGTTTTATATTAGCACTGAGAACCAACTAGCCGATATCTTTACCAAGCCTTTAGATGAAAAGACCTTTTGCAGGCTACGTAGTGAGCTAAATGTCTTAGATTCGCAGAACTTGGATTGATTTAGCATACATGTGTTCATGCTTTTGATCATGTTCCTTTATGCATATTGTTGTTTATTTATGGTGCTCAAGTTGTACAAACTCTCCCCGGACCTTAAAAGTCCATGTGTGAGTGATGCACATATTTAGGGGGAGATGTGCTACAACTTGACCCTTTGAGATAAATCTTGTGTTTGAGCTTGCTTGATTTAGTCTCAAAGGTGGATTGAAAGGGAAAAGGTGAACTTGGACCATGCAAGACTTCCACTGCACTCCGATGAGAGGGTAACTCATTCCAAGTTCATCTCCATACTCTTATTGCCTTTGTACTCTTATTTGAAGATTTTGGTGAGGCAATGAGGTTTAAGGGCCAAGATTGATCCCATTTTGGTGCTTGATGCCAAAGGGGGAGAAAATAAGGCCAAAGCAAGAAATGGATCAGCTACCACTTGAGAATTTTGAAAATAGTAGAGTAGAGTTTTGTTTTGTCAAAATACTCTTATTGTTTCTTAGTGCTAAAAGTCTGTCTCTGGTGGGGAGGATGTTGATTATGGGGAAAAGGGGGAGTTTTTGAATTCTTGATCAATTTCTCTTGGAATACCTCTCTCTATGCCTCAACAAGTGATTTTGACTTAGAGATAGGAAATTGAGTTTGATTTGCAAAAACAAACCAAGTGGTGGCAAAAAATGATCCAAATATGCCAAATTTGAATCAAAACAAATTTGTGTTCTCAATTGCATTGTTGTTGCACTTCCTTTAGTTGCTTTTTGTTGGTGTTGGCATAAATCACCAAAAAGGGGGAGATTGAAAGGGAAATGTGCCCTTGGGCCATTTCTAAGTATTTTGGTGATCAAGTGCCAACACAAATGGTTTAATGTGAAACTATGACAAATGGTGGAAGGAGTGCAAAGTCAACACAAAGGTATGATTCTAGACTTAGTACATTGGTTTTTGTGTACTAACATATTTGTCTAAGTGCTAGAATCAGAGAAAATTCAATTGGAAAAGACTTGGCTCGAGCAGCCAAGACTCTGCTCAGTCTGGGTGCACCGGATTGTCCGGTGGTGCACCGGACAGTGTCCGATGCGCCAGGCTGGCGTCTGATCAACTGGCTGCTCTCGGGTCTCGACGGCGGCGTATGGCTATAAATCACCAGACTGTCTGGTAGTGCACCGGACAGTGTCCGGTGAGTCGGCTGCGTCGAAGTCACCGCTCTCGGGAACCAAGTCAATAGCGTACGGCTATAAGTCACCGGACTGTCCGGTGAGTCACTGGACTGTCCGGTGGGTCACCGGACTGTCCGGTGAGCCAACGGTCGGGCGCGCCAACGGTCCGCCGCGCAATCCGCGCGTGACGCGTGACCGAGCCAACGGTCGGATGGGGGCACCGGACTGTCCAGTGTGCACCGGACAGTGTCCGGTGCGCCAATGGCTCCAAGTCTCCAACGGTCGGTTGCGCTATAATAGGAAAGAAATCCGCACCGGACAGTGTCCGGTGGTGCACCGGACTATTCGGTGTGCCAGTCGACAGAAGGTAAGAATTGCCTTCCTAGATTGCTCTCAACGGCTCCTAGCTGCCTTGGGGCTATAAAAGGGACCCCTAGGCGCATGAAGGAGCACACCAAGCATCCCTTGAGCATTCCTAAGCACCAAGACTTCATATTCGCGCATTTGATTCTTTATGATAGCAACTAGAGCTCCATTTGAGTAGAGAACTCTTTGAGTTGTGTTGAGAGCTCGTGTTGTGACTTGTGTGCGTATTGTTGCTCTGATTTTGTGTCTTGTGTGTGTTGCTCATCCCAACCTTACTTCCGTGCTTCTTTGTGATAATCAAATTGTAAGGGCGAGAGGCTCCAAGTTGTGGAGATTCCTCGCAAGCGGGATATAGTGAAACAAAGCAAAAAACTGTGGTATTCAAGTGGGTCTTTGGACCGCTTGAGAGGGGTTGAGTGCAACCCTCGTCCGTTGGGATGCCACAACATGGAGTAGGCAAGTGTTGGACTTGGCCGAACCACGGGATAAACCACTGTGCCTCTCTGTGTTGATCTCCTTGTGGTTATTGTGTTTTGCAAGAACTCCTCTCTAGCCACTTGGCTTTATTGTGCTAACTCCTAATCATGTTTTGTGGCATTAAGTTTCAAGTTTTTACAGGATCACCTATTCACCCCCCCCCCTCTAGGTGCTCTCACAAACGGTATAAGGTAAAAAAGAAAATTTACAAGACATAAAGCAAGCAACGGGTATAAGTTCTATACCGGCTTAAGCAAGTTTCGGGCTTCGTCACCAGCCAACTCTCGCCCACCCTTCGCCCAAATCTAAGTTATAAACCTGTTCCCGATGCTCCAGGCTTCACTAGGGATATCAACCAAATCCGTTGAACACAGACTGAAGGTTGGTCTATTTACCGTCTTTGCGTGCGTGCAACCAGCCTTCATAAATGTTGCAGCTGTGCGCGAGAAGCTAGCAAGGCACAGAAGTCACTGTGCCCGGCTATCACTTCATCAAGGGCATCAACTTTATTTTCAATATGATTGAAGGTGTTTGATATGTCCTCAGCCGAAGGGGTAATATCTTCGGAGCTGGCCCCAACCGAGCTGAAGACCTTTTTCAATCATTACACGCAACGGCTACCGAATTCCAGGCACTTATTCTGGAGCTCTTTCAAAGACTCCTGCAGTTTCGTATTATTATCAGCTTCAGCTTTGCATTTTGCTTGCAGTTCTTGCTTCTCTTGCTCGAAGCATTCTGAATTTTCTTTAAAGTTTCTTGAGCCTGGAGAAGCTCCTTGTTTAATCTGGCATTTTCATTTTGAAGCTCCACGAGGGAACCCTCCGTTGCGTGAAGCAGGAAGTCTTTCTTCTCAAGAGAAGCTTCGTAGTCTTTAATCTTATTTTCTAAGTTCTCGATTATGATTTCTTTTTTCTTGTCTTCGAGGTCTTGTTGCATCATCATTGCCTTACTTAGTTGCATACTCTGTAGAAATAAGCCTTCATCAGAAAACTTTGCCTCATCACAAAAATAAAAGAAACCTAGCGAAAGGAATTTTACCTTAAAATTGGAGTAGAATAGACTGCCGACGATATGTTGTCGCTGATAGCCGCTAATATCAGCCTCAAGCTTCGGGAAACCGACACTCTTCGACAGAGTGCCGATTATCTTTGCCCCGGCGTGGTCTCGAATACATCCTAAGGCCCCTTCGTCGATTCCACCAAAGAGCATGGCTCCTGGCTGGTAGCCACAGGATATACCATATTCCTGTAGCTCCTTTTCAGCCTCAGATAATTCTTGACCGGCCAGGTTCCGAAGGTCGAAGTCCTTTTCTTTCGAAGCAGCATCGACAATCTTTTTACCTTTGTCAGGCACTGTGGCCATGACCTTCTTTGCAGCTGCAGCTGTTTCTTCCGCAGCCATATCCGAGAGCACTTTATCAATTCCAGATAGTGTACTCTCAAGGTTGGTAGCTTCGGCAGTAGCTGCAGCTTCGGCAGAGGTATTAGCTTCGGCAATGGCCTCGACGCTTGCAATGGGTGTTATTTTGGATGCCGAGGCCAACGGTGGCGTCCGTTCAATGGCTTGCATAACAGTAACGATTCTTCGTTTTTTCTGCCCATCCGCCTTCTTCTTTGTAGCCAAAGGCTCATCCTTCTTCTGTAAAAGTTTTGTCAGTTCTGGCCCCAGAGGACTTAGCAGCTTGATGGGTAAAGATTCATTCATTACCTTTAAAATTTATGCTATTTCAACAGCGGGAGGCGTCGAAGGAGTCTCCTCTATTTCCTCGGTTATCTTTAGCTCTGGACTTTCAGCCTTCCTCTTCCTCGAAGCAGCAGCCTTTGGCTCAGGAGTGGATTTTCTTTTCTTTGAAGCTTTCTCATCCTCCTTTACCATTCTAGCAGCTTGCCTACTCAGAATACTGACAATTCTCTTTCTTTTCACACCTTTGACACCTTTATCAAGCCTTTCATAATTAGGATATTCAAATTTTAAGGCATCCATCACCCGGTTCAACCTTCGTTTGGGTCGGGTGTCGAAGGCTGTAGTCTTTAGTTGGTCTTCCTTTTTGGTATAATTTCCAAGTATTTCATTGCACATTGTCTCGATCATGTCCAGCCACTCTTTACACGGCTTTTTGAATTGTTTTTCAAACTTGAAACGATAAGCTAGTCGAACAAGTTCATGCTTCTGCTTCGTTTCTTTCACCTTCGGCATTCCCCAGCCACTTGACGTTGGATATGTCCGGTTGGCCAGATATTCCTGCACCAGGTCCCTAGTACTGATTTGCTCGGCCACCACTCTGAACTCTACATCGGCCAGCTGGCATGGGGAACCCAGTTGCATGTTGCACAGGGGCCTGGTCATTCCAAAGTTTAAGGACAGCGGGCTCATGACCATGGTCATCAGCTTCTCCCTCTTTTTCTTATCAGCCTTAATATAAAACCATTCATTTTTCCAGTCGATTGACCACTTTGTATGGTAGCTAAGGACTGGTGCCTTCGTATCCTTGCGATACGCAAAATTGTAACAACCAAAATTTTCATGAAGACCATCTGCCCTGGCCTTTGTTTGATAGTGCAGCTCGTGCACTCGGCAGAACGCTTCGGCATTTGGGCTCATCCCTTGGCTTCAGAGGGCCCAGATGAAGACGTTGAGCCTAACGATAGCGTTAGGGGTCAGCTGATGAAGATATTTTTCGAAGTTCTTTAGAATTTCCCCTATCATCTCGTTCAGAGGAAATCGCAGTCCTGCTCTGAAGAAGCTCTTGAAAACTACAACTTCATCCTTCCTTGGTTCTGGGGTAGTTTCTTCTTCGGCAAATCGAACAAGTTTGCTTTCAACTTCTCCAAAATAGCCCAGCTTCATCATCACGGGCATGTCGTCCTCAGATATAGTAGATTTTTCAAAATCTAGGTGACTAGGCTTTGTGGGGATCAAAATACTATAATCTTCTGCGCTCTCATCAACAATTTCTTCCTCAGCAACAGTTTGCTCAGCTTCGGCATCAGGAGCACTTTCGTCAGCAGCTCCCTCTTTCACAACTAGACCAGATCGTTCCATCACTTCTGAAATTGGTGCTGTTTCAGTAGCCTCAATTTCTTCTCCCTCACAAGACACCCTTGCAGTTGATCACACTCTGGCCATTGGATGGATTTTTACAGTTTGACGAAGCTAACCCGTTTGATGAAGTTAACTTTAAATGATGAAGTGTTGGCTTGAAAGCGTAGGGCAGAAAGCTTTGGCTATGGTTAAATTTTTTAACAGCAAAACATTGCAATGACAATGAATGTTGTGGTAACTCTTCACCAACCCGTCTGTTTATATAGTGCTGCAGGTGAGAAGGCGAACTGCCAGATTGTCTACACTCGCTGAACGGTGGACCACTAGATGCTTGGAATATTATAATCGTTTCTCGGCAACGAGCTCAGGGAAGGTGTTTTTCGGACCTTCGGCTTTCCGAAGCCTTCGAGTTTTTTGCGGATCGAGCTCGTTACGAAAAACGATCTAGCACCGCGAAGGGACTACTGTTGGGGCCTTCTTCTCTATCAAAGGTCCTCTAAGCAAAAACACCTTCGGCAACACAGCAAGCAAGCAGATGTGACATGAAGATGTATGCCGAAGCTACAACTGAAAAAGCTTCGGCATGATGACACGCTTGAGACGAAGGGTGGCACCGACTTAAAGAGGAAAAGACTGCATAGCCCCTGATAGTTTGTGTTATAGTCGTGATTAGTTATCAAGGGCACGAATGTAATTTTGTCCGAGCTGTGTCTCGTGCCTATAAATAGATGAACAGTACCCCCGTACTGTTCACGCTGACCTGTAATCACTCGCACGTCACTCTTGGATTCGTACCTTCTGTCAAGTCGAAGGTATAAATGTAATTTAATATCATTAACGTTTGTTCATGATCATATAATAAGGATATAGATAATCTAATGATTTGATATTATCATTCGTGTTCTTTGTATGTCTCGTATGTTCCTGTTTTCTATTATCATATATTGAGATGATGAAGACTTATCTTTCATAACCTTCATCTGAAGATCATTATATTCTAAGGGAAATAATACTTTGAAGAACGAAGGTCTTTAACCATTAATATTTATGTTGCCTTATTCTTAATTTATAGCATTTGAGAACAAGTGACCAATAATATCTAGATTCTAGAGAAGTCAAGAACGACCTATAATATAATTTAGAATGGAAGGAGTATATATAGTTTATAGAAATTTCTGAGGGAGGATATACTTATTTCTTTCTTCCACAGGTTGTCCATTTGTTATATACAAATAATGGTATTGCACCCTTGGTTCTAATGCTGTTCATAAGTTGTGGAAATAGCAACGGAGCGACAGAAATCCTAGCGGCAAGGTTAGGAATTTCACTTCAACTTTGGTTGCAATCAGGGGCCTGGTTGCAATCTTGTTGGCTTGCTTTTCTGAATTTGTTATTTGGTGTCCTGTTAGTCTACTGCATATGTCCTGTTAATCTATATAGTTAGTTTTATAATTAGACTATATTAATACTTTTAATTAGCATAGCAAATATTTGATGTGACAGGTAGTTTGGTTAATAGTTACGGCTCATTCAAGAGTCACCTCTGCCAAGAAGACACCTTCTATTTCTAAAAAAATCGTTCTTAAGCGGCGAGTCGTGGAACAAAATACACGTTGCTGTGTACTATGAGCAATAAGTGATTGTTGCTAGTGCTGCTGTTACACCGATGATCTCTGCTGAAAAGATTACTCTAACAGATAGAGAACCTTTATTACCAGAGAACTCCATTCGGTATAGGAGTGTTGTGGGAACACTCCAGTATCTATCGCTGACTCAACTAGATATTTCGCCCTCGGTAAATCATGTTTGTCAATATATGATTGTCTCTACTTCAGTGTATTGGACTGCAGTTAAACACATTCTTCGTTATCTCTGGGACTAATTGATTATGACTTACGTTTTATCAAGACTGAATCATTGTTACTTAGCATCTTTTGAGATGCAGATTGAGCAGGTAATTTGGATGATCGACGTGGGGCAACCTAATCTCAGGGGTGCCGAAGTTGATGTGAAGAGGCCGGCACCGCCCTGGTTCGGACGGAAGTTGACTGATTCACAGAGAAGAAAGGTTCAGCTGACTGCTGCTGCACTGCGTCTCTCTCACACACAAAAATGCTTGTCTGATTTTGATGCACTGTTGGTCATACTCATACAGTTATTACTCAATTTTATTCACCTTGCTGCTGTCATGCACAGATTCTAGAATCGTACAGAAACAATTTTCCCTATGGCTTGTTGAAACCGATTTGGTATAAGTCACTGAACTTTTGTGTTCAAGCAGAGCAAACTGCACGTCTTAATGGAGTTGATAAAAAGAATGTTTCCTTCGTTAAGCCGACTGTACCGAAAGCCATAACTGCTCCCACTATGGGCTGACAGTTTTTGTGGTTGGAGTGATCCATGGTCCAGCTCATGATATCAGCCATCGTTCTCAGCTTACTCAAGCGGCTTGTAACTCTTAATGGAGCCGATAAAAAAGGACATTTTTTCTTCAATTAAACCCTGCTTTAATTAGTTTGTGACTTAAGCACGAGAGTGACCTGACCTGCAAAGTCCTTGTCTTCAGTGTCATCTTTCTCTAGGATCAGCTCATCTACCACAGACCAAAGTTGGCTCCTGCCCTGCCCTGCCCACACGCCAGACAGAGAGATATGCATCAGCATTACACGCACAAAAGCAGAGACAGGTGGTTAAAAATAGGGATGGATCCGGATATTTATTCGGATGTCATTTTTTTGGTCTTTTTTCTTCGATTGTGAACAACTAACATATAGAATTTGCTATGTAAATTTATATTCTTGTTTTTAGCATTGAGACTATTAATCTTCACAAAAAATAAACATTAAATTCATTCTATATCTTTTTAAATAATTCATATAAAATTCGGATGTCTATTCGAATACGGATTCGGATGTTTTTTCACCTTTTTTGTTGTAGGGAGAAAATAATGTACATAAAAAATTATACAAAAATTTATTTAAATACTTCATAATATTCTTAATAACGTTGCCGAAAATTAACTTTAAATTCTATGTATATCTATGCTAAAATATTAGATTTGTGATACAATTCGGATGTTTTAGGAACATCCCTAGTTAAAAATTAGTTGGAACAAGATGAGCACGGATCCATATATATGTGCCAGGGAACTTGTTAGGCCTGCATCGCCATTTGCAACGAGCAGTCTGACGGTACTTAGAACAACAGCAGAACAAAAGAAGTATATTCAGATATATATATATATATATATATATATCTCGGTAGAAGTGTAGCAGAGGTGACCATGAGCTACTGGGGAAGCCCAGGCGGGGCGCCGTCGTGGGCGGCGAGCCGGGGGCCGTCGCCGGTGGTGCCGCTGCTCGTGGTGGCGGCGCTGGGATGGGTCATCTGCCAGGAGACCCTGACGGGGTGGTACGAGCAGGTGACGGAGGTGCAGGAGACGGTGGCGGACAACGCCGTGCTCCTGGTCCTCGGCGCCGGGGTGCTGCTGCTGGCCCTGGCCGTGGCCGGCAACCGGAGCGAGGTGGTGCTGGTGCCGGCGGCGCTGGTGCTGGTCATGTTCCTCATCCAGAACATCGTGCTCGCCGCTCTCCTGCTGCTGGTCGTGGTCTACTTCGCCGGCATATACTACTACAGGCCGGACAGAGGGTACGGCTACGGCTACGGGTACGGCGGTGGTTTTGGCGGCGGTGAGTGGGGCAGCGGCGCGGGCACCGGACTGGGGTTGTACATGCTGCTGCTGCTCTGCCTGCTACTGTGCGCCATGTTCTCCGACAGCGGCGGCAGCTGGTGGATCCCAGCCGTGCTGCTGGTCGCGTGCGTGCTCTGCCTCAATCTCTTCTCCGGCGGCAAAGTCTGGGGATATGGGTACTCCTGAGTTCTGGGCATGCTTTTTCCAGGGCAGTCTTTGTTTCTTGCCATTTGACATGCCAGGGCCCAGGGGGGAGGGTATATGTAGAAAGAAGTATATGGCCATTACTGTGCTATTCGCATAATGTATAATTAACTAAACTTGTAATTTTAACTTTGGCAAACATACCTAGTACTGTTGTTTTGCATGCTTGGATTTGTCTCAGATACAAACTGATTTGCAAAATGCAAAGCAGTGTTATATGGTATCAGACATATATAATAATTTAGAAGACTATAATGTCTTCACGGATGGATGGATAAGAGCAACTCTAGCAGTTGTCTAAATAATAGCTCCTTAAATTGATGTTTACCAAGCTGCTAAATTTGTTTTACGAGTAAAAAAAGATGGGTCTCCAACAGTTGCTGATATATGCTGATATATAGGAAGCTAAAATTATTTTGAATCTTTGGTGGACCCATTAATTCCTACGTTACCAGCAGCCTCGTGCGAAAGATGAATACAACCTGCGCTAGCGGACAAGCCTGCGCCGTTTGGTACGTTCACTACGTCCCCAACTTGGCGCATCTGAGATAAAAATTCCTTTTGGCAAAATTCATGGCAAGCTTGTAGCACTTGGGACACTAGGTGTATACGTACATTGTATATGGCAAGCTTCGTTCGTCGTCACAATCTCACACCGTCACAGCGACGGACGAAGGCTTTGCCCCTGTGTAGCAGCAAGGAAAGTAGCCTATCCACAAGCACCGAACCTCACCCACATGCGCTGGGATGTTCATCTCAAGGTTTAGTTTATCTTCTGTTAAATTTATGTAGACTGTTTTTTGCAAATCCAGGTGATGGGTTCAAATAGATTGTTGTCATCACGAGTACTTGATGAATCATCGTCGGATGACGATGAGGATTTTCGTACTTTGTGCTGCTCAAATCATTTATAATGTTTCACAAGTTCGTAGAAAGCCAGGAGGCTCCGTTCTAGGTCGTGCATATATTTATCGGGATAGAGAAGCGGGACACGCGAGATTGTACCAAGATTACTTGGCTAACAGTCCTACTTATGGCTAGTACGGCGGAGGTAACTATATATTTGATTTGTATGGTTAGTTTGTGTCTCAATTGTCTTATAGATGCCTCATTTCCTTGCCACAGGTTCAGGATGCATCAACCACTATTTATTCGCACAATGAATGTTGTTGAACAACATGATGATTACTTCGAGCAGAAGAGAAACACAGCTCAACAACAAGGTTTAAGTTGTTTGCAGAAGGTTATTGCAGTCTTTCGTATGCTAACTTATGGAGTGGCAGCAGATGCTACGGATGAGTATGTACGTATTGGAGAAAGTATTGCACTGCAAAGTCTAAGAAGGTTCGTTAAAGTTGTAATAGAGGTTTTTGGTGATGAGTATTTAAGATCACCTAATGAAAATGATATACATCGATTACTTGCACTTGGTAACGAAAGAGGTTTTCCTGGTATGTTGGGTTTACTTGATTGCATGCATTGGAGGTGGAAGAATTGCCCGTCAGCCTTACAAGACTAGTTTTCGGGCCATCATCACATGCCTACTATAATTTTAGAAGCAGTTGCCTCGCAAGACTTATGAATTTGGCATGTTTTTTTGGATTACCTGGCTCTCTCAATGACATCAATGTTCTTCATCGATCTACCCTCTTCGCAAAATTATCAAATGGAGAAAGTCCACAAGTGAATTATAGAATAAATAACCATGAGTATTCAATGGGATACTACCTTGCAGATGGCATATATCCTTCTTGGGCAACATTGGTTAAGACCATACCAGAACCACGAGGCAATAAAAGGATCTACTATGCAAAAGCACAAGAAGCGGCACGGAAGGACGTAGAACGAGCCTTTGGGGTCCTCCAATCTCGTTTTGCCATTGTTTGCGGTCCAGCTTGATTATGGGACGAGGAGACACTAAGCAACATAATGATAGCATGTATAATTATGCACAACATGATTATTGAAGATGAGGGTAGAGTCGATCCAAATGAACGTTTTGAGAACGGAGGAGAAAATGTGGAGCCTTCCCATGAGATGACAACAGATTTTGATGAATTCCTTGAGAATCACAAGAAAATTAGGAACCAAGAAATGCATTATCAACTTTGAGAGGACCTACTTGAGCACTTGTGGCAACACCACCCAGATTTATATTGTTAATGCTATTTGTTAAAGTTTTTTACATTTCTAGAAATTATTAGTCTAAGTATTTTCTATGTCCAGATTTTATAAATATGTTTTCCTCTCACTCATCATGGTCCAAACCTGCACTAGGGCTAGCAGTGAGCTATCACACTTTTGATGCCAGTAGCTCAAGTCTTTCAGACCAAGCGACAGACCTGCCCAGGAAGCATCTATGCCTCCCATAAGGAGTCTATTGCAAGCAAACTAGACACACCTTTATTGCAAGAAAACTGCACATCACGAGTAGGACCTTTTGTACAATCGCATGACAGACCAAGAGACACACAAGGCAACCATTGGAAAGACATAGGACAACCTTCATTATTATGAAAATGAAAGTTCACACAATACACACCAACATCTGCCTAAAAATGAAATGACTGAAGCCACATAGTTCACCCAATAAAATCTCACAAGTATGTTTTAAAGGAAAAGTGGACCACTATCTAATTCATGCGACAAGTAATAATTTCATATTGAAGGTTCATGTAATATTGTTGCTGTATCTCATTTAAAGAACTGAGGTCGATGTTCATAATTCTCTCTTCTTCAACAAGTCTCTTCAAGTAAGTATAGTCAGCTTCATTGCTAAGCTTCTCCCTCTCTAGTGCCATTCTCTCTTTGTCAAGCTCAAGCCTTTCTTTGTCAAGAGCATATGACTTGGCATACCTTTCCTCTCTTTCTCTTGGTCAGCTTCAACCTTCTTTGCCTAGAGAATGCCCAATGCTTCTTTGCAGATATCACTACCACCTCGACGCGATGCTTCTTTTGCCTTCTTCCCTAGTGGTCTTTCTGGTGCTTCTAGCTCTGGAATGCCAACTTCTGCAGGGCCAACAACATTTCTATCCTGAGATGCAGCATGAACATTTCTTGGACTTGATTTCTTTGATGTCTTCTATTTTTTGGTACTATTTTTCGTGGATACTAATTGTTGCAGCTTATAATGCCATTTTGGTTGATTTCTTAATAACATCCAACAGTGTCTAAATTAATTGAAAGCTCTTGTTCTGGGGATCTTGAGCTTTAAAAATCTTCTCAGCCTACTCCACCTGAAAGGGAACAATAAACTCAATCAAGAAATAAAATTTCATAACTGATAAATTACATAACAAATAAGAAACAATTAGAAAATGATCGAGGCACTTCCACAAAACCTTAGTGATGTCGTACCCTATCATGAATTGTCATCGCACTTTGATTTCTACTTTCGATACTGTTGATACATCCACAAAATTTGCTAATTGTATCCTGGATAGAACTCCAACGATGCAACAATGATCCCTCGCTACGTTCTACAAACTTTCCTCTGTTATCCTCAAAGAATAAGTAGATCCTTCTCCAAAATGCGCCTCTAGTTTGATTTGTCCCTTGAGTAGGATTTGTACTGACATTCAACCAAGCTGCAATAAGAAGTATATCTTCTTCCTCAGTAAAGTTTTTACCCTTTTGCTTTAGGTTTGACTTCGATGACTTGTTGATATCCTTTTTTAGGGACGTAGACTGCAACTCATCTGATGTTTTAGAGACATCTTCAAAAGTTTCAAAAGCTCCATTCATAAGATTCGTAAAGTAAGAACCACCCCCTTCCATACCTGCAAATAGTAAAATATATGTAAATGACAATTGCTGAACGCATATCAAAGCTACACTTCCTAACCATTGGAATTACTATAAATTTGAGCTTGAAGTAGCCAACTTAGTTCAGTCTAAAACGAGTTCAGTTCAAACATCACCAAGGACATAGTTGATAAAAAACCCAATCTAGGTATCTGTTGGTCACTTGTTCTCAAATGCTACGAGTTAAGAACAAGACAACACAAATGTTAATCGTTAAATACCTTCGTCCTTCGGAGCATTATTTCTCTTAGGATATAATGATCTTCGGACGAAGGTTATGAAGGACATACCTTCATCATTTTGGTATGTAAGAATATGAGCAAGGATATAGAAGAAGACATGAATAATTATACCAATCCATCATTTTACTCATATTATTGTTATACAATTATGAACAAACATTAATAATATCAAATTACATTTGTACCTTCGGCTTGATAGAAGGTAAAAGTCCAAGAGTGACGTGCGGGCGATTACAAGTCAACGTGGACAGTACGGGTGTACTTTTCATCTATTTATAGGCATGGGACACAGCCCGGACAAAATTACATTCATGCCCTTGATAACTAATTATAATCATAATGCAGACTATTAGGGACTATGTGGTATTTTCCTCTTTAAGTCGGTGTCATCCTTCGTCTTAGGCATGCTGTTGGAGACTTGTTCTCAAATGCTTCGGATTGAGAACAAGGCAACATAAAAAGTGTTAAATGATAAAGCCCTTCGTCCTTTGAAACATTATTTCCCTTCGGGATATAATGTGTTCCGGACGAAGGTCACAAACAACATATCTTCGTAAGCATAATAAATTATGACGAAGAACTTACATGCGGCATAAAAAATAATATAAACATTTAGATATTATCACAATGTCATTTCTATTTTATTATCATGTAAAAATAGAAATGACTTCAAATTACAAGTGTACCTTCGGATTGCAGGAAGGCAAAAGTACAAGGATGACAGAAAGCAAAATGCCAAGTCAGCGTGAACAGTACGGGAGTACTGTTCATCTATTTATAGGCGTGGAACGCAGCCCATGTAAAATTACATCCATGCCCATTACATTTGCTAATGTCTTATGGGAGTCTATCAAGACCTAAGTAGTCTTTTTATCTTTAGGTCGGTTCCCGTTCTGCTATCGCGACGAAGCTTTCCTGCGCATAGCTTCGGCTGCGCACCATCCTTCGTACAGCATGGCAATCAGCCCGTCCTTCATCTCAATCCTCCTTCGTCTGGCTTAGGCTTCGTCCTGACCGTACTCCATGTTCATAATCTGAGTCCGAAGATACCTGTCCATATAATTCACTTGGAAAACATTGTCAAATCTTGTTTTTGAGGACCTTCGGAAGACGAAGGCCCCCAACAGTAGCCCCTCGCAATATTAATTTGTTAGTGATAAATTCAGATTGCGATATGGACGAAGGCCTTAAGCCGAAGGTCCGAAAAAACACCTTCCCTTTGCTAGAATAGCAACATTCACTGACAAGCGGGGTCTTTCAATTTTCAACGCACTGGGCGTATAAATAAGATCATACCGCAAACTCACTTGGTACACTCTCTTGCCATCTGCTCCCGCTCATTGAATTCTTTGCTCTTGCGCACTAAGATTTGCTGATCTTTTAGTTTTGAAGCTTCGGCCTTGAAAACAGTTTTTTAGTGTCTCCGAAGATGTCTGAAGATAAGAAGGCTGCTGCTGAGATGAGGCTGAGCCTCGACGAAGAGAAGAACTTGGGGTTTCTTATAGCGATGGCGAAGACCAACACAGAAAAAATCACTAAGGAGATTCTGGATGGTTTGTCTGAAGATACTGGTGACAGCGATAGTTATGATGTGGACAGTGGTGGTGAAGACTCCGAAGATCGCCCCTGGCGACCGAGCCATTCAGTTTTTGGCAAGTCAGGTATCAAAGAAAATCATCTTGTCAACATGAGGGGAAGATACTTCCGGGATTTATCCATTGTGAGGGTTGACGAAGGAGAGAAAACTTGCCCGACCCCTGAAGAAAATGAAGTTGTAGTGTTCCGAAGCTTTTTGAAGGCTGGACTGCGATTTCCCCTGAGCAGCTTCATCGTAGAAGTGCTGAAAATGTTTGAAATCTATCTTCATCAACTTACCCCCGAAGCAATTATAAGGCTGAATATCTTCGTGTGGGCCGTAAGAAGCCAAGGTCTGGAACCTGATGCGAAAAGTTTCTGCAATATACACGAGTTATCATACGAGACAAAACCCTGGGGTAAGGAACAGTATCACAATAATTTTGGCTGCTACAGTTTCGTTTCTCGGTCTGGGTCAAGCTGTCCCGTGCCAACATTTCGGAAGAGATGGCCCGGCGACTGGATGACAGAATGGTTCTATGTGAAAAATGACCTGACAGCACGGGAAGATATTAAAGGTATAATTATGCGCCCTATTTGGCAAAGTTTCAGCCTGCGAAAGCCGAAGGTTGAGATGAATGAAGCTGCCGAAGAATGTCAGAGAGCCTTCGGAGTTATTTGTTCTTTTATTGGAACGAGAGATCTGGTCCAAGAGCATATTGCCTTCAGAGTATGGCCACTCGCGGAAAAATGGAAAATGCCGCGAGAGACCATAAAGGAGGCTGACGAAGGTGGACTTATCAGATTGAAGTATACTTTCAAATTCGGAGATAAATTCGTTGAGCCAGATGATGACTGGCTGAAAAGCATTGAAAATTTAAGTGATGAACTACTTGGGGCTTACTCGAAGGCCGAAGATACTGCATTGTCAGCAGCCTTCGGAGGCCGAAAAAAGAAAAGACTGAACCGAGTGTTTGACGCAATCGGGTTCGTCTACCCTGACTATCGTTATCCCATTCGAGGGCAAAAAAGAAAAGGTGCGACCTCTGCGAAAGAAGAAGCTGCAGCTGCTCCTAGTGAGCCAGCACCGAAAAGAAAAAGGATAAAGGTTCTCACACATCGGCCACGCTATATTGAACCAGCCTCGGTGCCTGAATTCACCGGAGAGACTTCTTCGGCCACCGAGGCTGAACAGCCAAACTTGCTGCCAGTAAACGCAGAAATAGCCGAAGCGCCAACAAGAACAGAATTGGAAGAACCAAAGATTTTGTTATCAGAAACCAAAGAGATGGCCGAAGCGCCATCAACAGAAAAAATGGAAGAAACAAAAGGATCAGCTGAGGGATCAAAAATATTAGAAGTTTTAAGTCCTTCAGCAAATGTCGACACAAGAAAAATCCAAAAGGGGCCTGCAGTGACTCCGAAAAGAAAAAGAATGGTCAATGTGCTAGATGTTTTGGAAACAATTAAGTCTTCAAGCACAACTCCAAAAAAGACTGTTAATCTTTCTGAAGTGTCTACTGAAGCTTTAGTTGCTGAAGCTTCGAAGCAACAACTTGAAGTTGAAGCTGGGACTTCGGAGCCCACCAAGGAACAACCTTTGGAAACCGAAAAAATAAAAATGCCAGAGCCAATTTTGGTTGAAGAAATTGACACTGCTGCCCCCGAAGCTCCTGCCACCATATGCGATTACATCGTGCGACATGCTTCGGGGAAGAAATTATCTGAAGAAGAGACTTATGAAGCCAATCATTATGCCAGAGAGTTAAAATATCCGAAGGGGGCAGTAGTGTTCAATGGGACAAACGAAGATGACTTCCTATACTGCCTCCCTGATAACAAAGAATTATCTGTCTGCCGGGAGATGGCCAGGAGTATGGGGTTTCCGAAGCTTGAAGCAGGACTATGCGCTATGACGAAGGAGGATCTTGCGGACAGCCTTGCTTATAATAGTCTAAAGGTGCGAAAATTGCGCGTTTTGGAAAATTTACGATTCGAAATCTACTGTTTTATTCTTATACTAACTTTTTACATATAGGGATTAATACTAAGCAACGCGCTGAGAGCGCAAAAGAGTGCCGAAGACGAAAGCTACGAAATTGCCTTCAACAACCTTCGAACAGAGGTTATCAAGCTAAGGAACGAAGCCCTGGAAAAGGACAAGATTCTAGTTACATTAGTGAATAAAGTAAAGGAGAACGAAGCTGCGTCCAAAACCCAAATTGCAGCTCAAAAGCACGAAATTGACGATCTTCGGAAACAATTGGCCCGGGCGAAAGAAGAACGCATACTTGAAGAAACGAGGCGGGAATGTAGCGACCAATGGGCTAATCATTTGGAAGGAACTGTTGAAGAGCTTCGGTCTTCTAAGAAAAGGTGCTACGAAAAATCCATGGATTGTGTAAGGAAAATAAAAACCAGCTTCGCCAGTGTTGGCGCATTTTCGAGTGAAGAAGATTTTGTGAGAGGTAACCCAGAGGGGCCGATAGAATGGATCTGCCACGAAGCTGAAGCCTTCGAAGAAATTCTAAACAGTCGAGGAGACATTTGCGCCTTCTCGGGTGCCAGGGGGATTGCTACTATGCTGGAGAAAAAAAGGCTGCGATCATGTCAAGCTTCTTGCGCAATTCGAAGCCACTTTATCCGCTGAAGATATTAAAGACCCCTCGTCCGAAGCTAGCCAGGTTGGTGGAAAATTTTTCACCGAAGTCTGGGACAATGGTGGCCGAGAAATGGCCCAGGAAATTATTCAAAGAAGCGAGCAAGGTATCCATGATGCTAGGGAAGTAGCCAAGGCCGCTGAAAAAAGCGCAGAGCCCAAAAGCCAAATAGGTACCGACTAGTGGTTTTTAGGTCTGTTGTAATTTTTGATTTTCGAACTTGCTTATGGTTTGTAATAGTAACATAGACATATATTCTCTTCCGCCAGAACCTGCTGGATCGTCTGCTGACCCTCACACGAAAGGGGATGACGAAATTAAACAAATGGCCGAAGCTATCATGGATAAAGTTGTTGAACAACTTCTAAATGAGGCTGCCGAAGTAGTACTAAGAGAAGACTAGATGTTATTAGAAAAAACATTTGAAATATGATCTATGTAATATTTTGTACATTTGAATGTAATATACAAGCTTCTTTTCATTATTCAATTCTTTACGATGCATGAAACTTTACATACGTACCGTTTTTGAGCCTTCGGCGAAAAAACACCTTCCCTTCTTTTCATGCTTCGTGAAGATAGAAAAACTTTTAAGCATCACAACATCCATAGCGCTCTGATGAAGAATATCCGAACTTCGTAAAAAAAATTCTCCGAAGCTATGTTCCGAAGATTTTCATTTTCTCAAGCATCCTTCCGAAGGTCGATACTGTGTTCCCTTCTTTTGCCATATGCAACATGATGTATGATGCTTATGCTATGCAAAATGATGTGATGATGTTATGTTATGTAGATGACATTGATTCCAAAGATACACACATATCCCCGTAAAACACACAATCTTTTTGTATCAGCGTTGACTTTTCGCTGTAAGCTCTGCATTCCCTTAGGAACGTCTTTGGAGCTTCTTCGCCTTTTACTTTCGGCGGAATCAGCGTTGACTTTTCGCTGTAAGCTCTGCATTCCCTTAGGAACGTCTTTGGAGCTTCTTCGCCTTTTACTTTCGGCGGAATCAGCGTTGACTTTTCGCTGTATGCTCTGCATTCCCTTTGGAACGACTTTGGAGCAGAAAACTTACACTGCGCTCCCTTTGGAATGGCTTTTTGTGACTTCAGCAACTTACTCTGCGTTCCTTAGAACGACTTTTTGTTGCTTCGAAGGATTTAATAATTCGAAGGTCCTCCTTGTTATCGCAAATAGGTTTTCCTCGTGGGAAACAACGAAACTATTACATGAAAACTAACAATGTTCTTTGTTACACAGAAAATAGAACTGAATGGAAAAGACTGCTATCAAGGGTAGGATATGTGTCAATAGATGTGCTTCGACTCTGGCACATTGCTATTGACTGTGCGAGCTTCGGATTGTTCTCTGAAGTCCCTTTGGTGTGGAGCACATTGGCTCCCTTCTGGCTGTTGGCCTTGTTGCAACGGTGGTGGAGGCGGAGGCTGTTGCCAGGAAGCTTGAGGTTGACTCGCCGAAGCAACAGAAACTGCAGGGTGGTTGCCTATGTATTGTGGGATGTAAGGCGGATGGTACGAAGCAGTATGCATGACCTGCTTCGGCTGAGTTTGTTGCGCTGCAGCTTCGGCTATTTCCTTTTGCTTCTGGATGGTAACATGGCACATCCTGGTGGTATGGCCCTTGTTTTCACCACAGAATAAGCAAAATACTCTCCTTGGTTGATCTCCAAATCTTCCGCCGAAGCCCCTGGCGCCTCTGCCTCTTGGAGCTGGTGGCCGGAAGAAACTTTGCTGTTGTCCCGAAGCCTGTGAGGAGCACTGCGGCCTGTTCTGCTGACTCCCCTTATCATCATTTTGAGTAGAGTTGTGGATGGACCTGACATGCCTCGGATAGAATCTTCCTCCGAAGCCCCTGGTCATTTCAGAAAACCTGAAAGCCTCCTCCCTTCTTTGGCGAAAATCATTGTCGGCACGAATATACTCGTCCATCTTCTGGAGCAACTTCTCCAAAGTTTGAGGAGGCTTCCTAGCAAAGTATTGAGCTGAAGGTCCAGGCCAAAGTCCCTTGATCATGGCCTCAATGACAATTTCGTTGGGCACCGTTGGTGCCTGCGCCCTCAAACGCAAGAACCTTCTGACATACGCCTGAAGGTATTCTTCATGATCCTGAGTGCATTGGAACAGGGCCTGAGCAGTGACCGGCTTCGTCTGAAACCCTTGGAAGCTGGTTAACAACATGTCCTTCAGTTTTTGCCATGAAGTGATCGTTCCTGGTCGAAGGGAGGAATACCAGGTTTGAGCAACACTCCTGACAGCCATAACAAAAGACTTTGCCATGACTGCAGCATTGCCACCATACGAAGATACTGTTGCTTCGTAGCTCATCAAAAACTGCTTCGGGTCTGAATGGCCATCGAATACGGGAAGCTGGGGCGGCTTATAGGACGGAGGCCAAGGTGTAGCCTGCAGCTCAGCGGACAAGGGAGAAGCATCATCGAAAACAAAATTTCCATGATGGAAATTGTCATACCAGTCATCTTCGTTGAAGAAACCCTCCTGATGAAGGTCTTTTGGTTGAGGCCTTCGGTTCTGCTCATCGTGAGTAAGATGGCGAACTTCTTCAGAGGCTTCGTCTATCTGTCTTTGCAGTTCAGCTAGCCTGGCCATCTTTTCCTTCTTCCTCTGCACCTGTTGATGAAGCATCTCCATATCTCTGATCTCTTGGTCTAGCTCATCCTCTTGAGGCGTCGGGCTGACAGCCTTCCTCTTCTGGCTTCGGGCCTCCCGAAGAGAGACAGTCTCCTGATTGTGGTCCAGCGGTTGAAGAGCTGCAGTGCCAGCTGCTGAAGCTTTCTTCAGCGCCATAGCGAAGGTTGATGGTCGCCGAGGGCGCTCAAAGACTCAAAGAGTGGAAGTGAGTTCACCGGAGGTGGGCGCCAATGTTGGAGACTTGTTCTCAAATGCTTCGGATTGAGAACAAGGCAACATAAAAAGTGTTAAATGATAAAGCCCTTCGTCCTTTGAAACATTATTTCCCTTCGGGATATAATGTGTTCCGGACGAAGGTCACAAACAACATATCTTCGTAAGCATAATAAATTATGACGAAGAACTTACATGCGGCATAAAAAATAATATAAACATTTAGATATTATCACAATGTCATTTCTATTTTATTATCATGTAAAAATAGAAATGACTTCAAATTACAAGTGTACCTTCGGATTGCAGGAAGGCAAAAGTACAAGGATGACAGAAAGCAAAATGCCAAGTCAGCGTGAACAGTACGGGAGTACTGTTCATCTATTTATAGGCGTGGAACGCAGCCCATGTAAAATTACATCCATGCCCATTACATTTGCTAATGTCTTATGGGAGTCTATCAAGACCTAAGTAGTCTTTTTATCTTTAGGTCGGTTCCCGTTCTGCTATCGCGACGAAGCTTTCCTGCGCATAGCTTCGGCTGCGCACCATCCTTCGTACAGCATGGCAATCAGCCCGTCCTTCATCTCAATCCCCCTTCGTCTGGCTTAGGCTTCGTCCTGACCGTACTCCATGTTCATAATCTGAGTCCGAAGATACCTGTCCATATAATTCACTTGGAAAACATTGTCAAATCTTGTTTTTGAGGACCTTCGGAAGACGAAGGCCCCCAACACATGCCATTATGCCGAAGCTCCTTCGTCCACAGCTTCGGGACTGGTTCATCCTTCTTCTAGACCACACCTTTCATACCGTGCATACCTTCATCTTAAAGCTGAAGGTTCTTGTGACAGTATATTATACTGGAAAGCATATTAGTCATGTTTTTGAGGACCTTCGGAAGACGAAGGCCCCCAACAGTATCCTTCCTTTCGGATCTAAATAACTAGCATATTGGGAGTCCTTTTTTGTAATTTGCCCGGGAGGCACTTCACATTATGTAATGACCTGAGAAACAGAGAAATCATGTTCTTCTGTTCTATAATGACCTTAGAAATAACGGCGCTTCACATGCTTGGGAGGCGCTTCACATTTTTTAATATACTACATGCCATGGAAAGCATGTTCTTTTGTTTTCTTATTTAAGTAGCCACTTAATTAGAACATGTGTGTGTGTGCCCCTGCTTGAGTGGCATTGCTCTAGCATATCTATACTACCTATTAAGGTTGTAAGGGGTAGGCTGCCTCCCCTGGTTCTGCCTTCGGTGAATCTAAGCCGTTCTTTACCTTCGGTGAATCTAAGCCGTTCTTCCACGCGCGATCCAACCGCGCTCCGCCCCTGACCCCAAACCGCTCGTTCCCCTCCCCCTCCTCTCTTTCTCCCTCGCGCTTGACTCCCCCGCCGCCCCTTCCCGTCCCCACCCCCACCCCGACGCCGACCGCACTCCGCTCCCCGTCCACCATCCCAGTGCGATGGCTGGGAGGATCGCGCCCGCCTCCCTCCCCTCCTTCTCCCTCACGCCCGACGACGAGTCCCTGCTCGGCTGCTCCCCTCCCCTCTCGATTCTTCCGGCCGCATGGCGGTGGCGGTTGTTGACCCACGTGGCACGGCGGCGGTGTGGTGCGTGTGCAGGGGCTCGGCCAGCGGCGGCGAACGCGATGACCCCGACCCCCACCACCGGGTGCGCGGCGTCCAGCGTGAGCGTGAGTGCGTGACGGTGTCGCAATCCAACACGGGCGACAGGGCCAGGTACGACCCGGTATTCGAGGTGACGGTGCGGTACGCCTGCCGCTGCGTCGTCCGTGCCATGCGCCTCCCATCCGAGGGCTTCGCCAGCTCGGTGCCCGTGGACCCACGCCTGTTCCGCCGTGCCGGCCGCGACTACCTCGTCGCCGACGACCGCCGGATCGAGCCCGGCACCGACGCGCGCTTTCGCTACGCCTAGGACCACGCCTTCCGGATGACCGCCGCCGCCGTGCGCGATGACTGCTCCTGATGGAGTGAGTGAGTGCAGTAAGTAGCTCCTGCCTGCAATGAGTGAATTGCAGTAGCTCCTGTCCTTCATGAGAGAGAGACTCGCTCTGTCGTGAACTCGTGATCCACAGGGAATTTACCTCGGTTTTACACTTGTTTATTAGCACTTCTTCTTAACGCACGAGTACTCACCTATATAAATAGAAGAAACAACAGATGTGTAAACGCGGTAGCCTACAACTGCTCCGTGCTGCCGCCTGCTGCAACGGCTCCACTACAGCGGAAGGAGGCGGTGACGCCTCCAAAGGCTGGAGGGTCTTCTTGGCATGGTTATTCAACCGTGCTCCCAGTACTTTTCGTGTGAATTTGAGAATCCAAGAGTACTTCACTTTGTTCAAATCGCGCTTGTGAATTGTACCAGGTACTTGATGGCTCTTGATAAGAAGCCTATTGCAACTAAAGGCCGCCACCTTTGCTGTCCTCACCCTAGCCGAGGACCTCATCTGCCAGGTGCTTCACTTATTCTCTCACTTAACTTCTGAATTTGCATAGCATTGATATTATTTTCTTGCATCAATCTTAGCACTTCAACTCACAATTGATATTATTTTCCCTGCTGTTTCATATTATCGTTGTTTGTTAATAAATAAGCTATTAGTTTCAGTGGCGACAAAATGGTCCATTAGTAGAAACACCAAGCATCATGGAGAGTTGTTTCTTCAGGTTATTACCCACTGAGAAAATACCTCAGTTTGCCCCTTGTGGATATTCCCCCATTTGTTGATTGATTCTTGTTCCTTTTTCTCCCTTTTTGAAATCTACATTGGATCCAGGAGCTCCGAACGCGAGCCATAGACGGGGAGTTGATTCCACCGGGCTTATGGGCTCTTCTTTTGGGCACCAAAGCAAAGAGCAGTGGAGTAAGTTCCTCAATTTTCGTTGCATGTTGGAGATGGGTTCAATTGGGTGACAAATCTTAACCCAAGTCAGAAGGCAATGACCACCATTAATTTATTTTCTTCCCCTTACAAAGGAATCTTCTGTGAATCTTACCAAATTCTATCATGACCCATAGGGGGAGATCAACTGCCATAACAAGATAGACCATCGTAGAGCTGAGAACAAACTGCACTAGAGCTTTTTGACCAGCCCGATTCAATAACTTAGCCTTCTAACCTTGAAAGTGTTCTGCAATCTTGTTTTCCGCATAAAAACAAGGGAACACAAATCTCTACTACTTATTAAGGCAGCAAGGGGTAGGCTGACATTCTGTGTTTTGCCATTCCCATTCCCATTCCCATTCTCATTCTGTGTCTGTCATTCCAATCGTGCAAACCACTCCCCGACACCACAGCCCCCTGCTCCCTTGCCCCTCGAGCATCCCTTCCCCAACCCGCTCATTCCAATCCCCCTCCTGGCCTCCTCGTGCCCGACCCCCTCCCCTTCTCCCTCGTGCCCAACTCCCATATCGCCGCACGATGCCCACCGGAGATGATGCCCCGCTCGCGCACGATGCCCACCAGAGATGATGCCCCGCTCACACACGTGCCTATTAGAGACGACACCAGGCTAACGCCACCGCAATGCCCTGCTCCATGCCCGCCGCAGTAGGTGCCTTGCGCCCCACCCCCACCGCGCGCGCTCTCATCCTCACCCCGGATCTTTGCCCTCCCCTCACTCCGGGCCTCCCACGCCGGTCTTCTACTCCTAAATTGGTGGCTAGAGCTCGTGTGGCCCTCTCATCGGATTTGGTGTCTGAGCCCTTGCTAGATCTCGCACCCTCACCGAAGCCCTCATTGGATTCGACGCCCTCACTGGAGGTTGCACCGCGATGGGATCTAGGAACCGTAGATGGCCTCGACCACCCACATGGATTGTTGCCTCTGCGGATGAGACGCAGCGCCAAGGGGCCAGAGGAAACAACATGATGAACCTCACATCACAGCTCATGTCATGGTTCATGCCTCTCATCGCCTCCCGTCGCAGCTCATGCCGTGGTTCGCCGAGGCCGCCCCACGCTGCATGCCATGGGCAGCGATGTCGCCTTCGCGAAGCT
This sequence comes from Zea luxurians, assembly GCA_029449295.1. NCBI lineage: Eukaryota > Viridiplantae > Streptophyta > Magnoliopsida > Poales > Poaceae > Zea > Zea luxurians. The sequence continues at coordinate 18,979,317 of JAOPSE010000019.1, read as the reverse complement.
CGGCATGGAGTGCTACCCCAAGGAGGCCACCGCTGTTGGGGTCAAGGGATTCCCCGACGTGGAAAAATAACCGACGACGAGATCAATGCCGCCTCCGTCACTTGCTGCCGCATCTACCTCAGGTCCGAGTCTGAACCTGGTGAACCCCCACCCACACAAGTTCAGAATTCCTAGATTCATCTGTTGCAGTCCTCTTACTTTCCCTGCTCATTTTGGTAGTAAATGATGGTGCCATTCTGCCTCCAAGGCACACTAATCATAACCACTAATCCACTATTTCGAGGAATAATTCTGAACCATCAACTCAATAGTAAGACAAGCCAACAGTTGCTTTCCCTTCTGGACATGGCTTTGTTGGGCTCACATGTCTCTCACCGATGGTAGGCATCCGATTTGGTAGGAAATCTGGGCGCTGATAGATCCATTGGCAGATTTATTGGGTAATGAAAACAGTGATTGGTGAGAACATGTCATGTAACCTCATGTCAGGTGGGGTGCTATCTGTTTGGTAGGATTAAAAAATAATTGTTCTGTCTTCATCCTAGGTATATCGCAAGTTCTTCGGCGGGTACTGCAACTACTCATACCATGGTTAGTCTTAGTGAACCTCTCTTGGTGTTCTTAGGTTTACCTATAGCTATTATTTATCTGTAGCTATTATCTACTGGGTTTCTTTCTTGGTGTTGATAGTTTGTTGGAGATTAGGCATTTGATTTCCTTTACAAAATAGGTTCAGTTTGAAATTGCGGCCAAAGCAATGTTTTCATGTGGTTTCATCAATTTTAGTTTCTATATTTACATGTGGTTGAATGTCCCTTGCCCTCGTTTAGATAGAGATTTATATCAAGAGTATAGAAAGTTGGTGCCTGACAACTAGCTGCTTGCATTCATCCACCCCCCTATAGTTTCAATTTACAGCTGAGTTCTTTCTTCAGATTGCAGAGCTGAGAACACCTTGAAGCTAGGAGATGTCATCCAGTACCATGAATGTGGTTACCGCATTCTCTATAAGAAGCGGGCACCGATCCATGTGCAGTACCAGCAAACTTCCCATTTTCTATGACTCCAAGGTCCGCTCAACTGCATTGCCTGTTGTGACATGTTTAATGCATGCACATTCTTTCTATTTCTCTATCAAAGGAATTGCTTTGTATCATCTCCATAGATCTGTTAAGCATGCTCCAAAAGGATTTGATCTTTTAATCAATTATCTTCTAATGAAGGCCTTATGTCATCCAGCAATGGTAGTTGCCGTTCAGTTTGGACTATAGAATTCAATTATGAGTTCAGTTTGTTGATATTAAAGGAAAGATACAGGTCAGTCTCTTTTACTTAACAAGGTAAGAGCTCTAAATTTATGTTAGTATAGTAGAAGTTTTTTTTTGTTGTAAATATCACTTGCATATACGCCAGCTAGATGCTCACTATTTGTCCTCTCTCAAGGTCTCAATCTGTCTGATGTTTATTGAACGATTAGCTATCATCATAAACCTGAATAACATTTTGCTTTGTTCATGTTTAGGATTCATACTTAAATACTTAACAAGGTAAGAGCTCTAAATTTATGTTAGTATAGTAGAAGTTTTTTTGTTGTTGTTGTAAATATCACTTGCATATACGCCAGCTAGATGCTCACTATTTGTCCTCTCTCAAGGTCTGAATCTGTCTGATGTTTTATTCAACTGATTAACTATCATCATAAACCTGAATAACATTTTGCTTTGTTCATGTTCAGGATTCATACTTAAATTTATCTGATGCAATTTTTCAACTGAACGTGAACTTGGCAGGGGTGAGTACGGAGTAGTGTACAAGTTATGTCCATTCTTCTATCGCTCCAATTTTCAACTGATGGAAACAGTAACAGATAATTAATGGCTCACCTACTTGTAATGTAGCGAGTTCTGCATTGAGCTGTCGTAGAGAGTGCAGACAGGCACTCTAGCCAACGTTGTTGGCTGGGATTGGAACACAAAAGCGAGACGAGGGATGAGAAGCACAGGAGGAGCCAGGTGAGGTGAGGTGGCGACACACAGGAGCCGGGCAAGCTCAGCTCATCTCATCTCAGGCTCTACTAAAAAGGATTAGCCCATCTCAAGAGAAAAGAGTAACATTGTCAGCCCACTGCAATAACCACACTATTACCAGGCTTGAAATTCACTTTTTGTTTGTTTGTCATAGAACCAGGGATTCATGACAGTAAATGATCTCCTTCTCAAGATAAGAAAATTGCATTTAAGTTACTAATCAGTGTATGGTTTACCAGTTTGGCGGAGGCCTCAATCCGGGTCTAGACCAAGGTCATGGTGGCGACGAAGGTGGAGGCTGAGGTGGAGGGCGATGCTTCCACTCTCAGTCTTGGGGTGGGGTCGTGGGGATGACATATGAGAGTGGGGTGCAGTGGTGGCTCGTCGACATCAGCCATTGGCACCCTTCCCCTGCCCAGTTCGACGATGCACCCTCCCTCCTACTACTTCACGATGGCACCACCATCTCCAGGTACCGTGCCGATGGAGGAAAGGAGAAACAAGGTATTTTGAAGGTACCGAAAAATTTAGTTGTCTTCTGTAATTTGAATAGGCCAATGGCCTTTGTTGTTGAATGATTATGTCTTCTATAATTTGAACTAGCCAGTGGCCTTTGTTTAGTTTGTGTTTGTACCATTATGGTGAATGATGTGGTGGATGCACCTAAATTCAGATTGAACTGCATTCATTTTTATTGTCATTTCGAGGCCCTAATTTCAGATTGAACTAGATGCTTCTGTGTTGTCTGTTCATTATGGATGTCTGCACACTAATTTAATTTCTGCCTGCTTAAATTTACAGTCGCCAGATACCTAAAACATCAATATGTTTTCGTAGGAAGTATAAGGGCTCTTTTAGTCTGGCATTACCTGTACAGTCATAATTTGAGCACTTCCTATTTTGTTTGGTGGAAAGTACTCTGATCACTTCCCTTGCCTCTGCTTTGTTGTACCATGTGATATATTGTGTTTTTGTTGAGAATAACTCTTTATAAATCAACTACATGAAACAGCATATAAAGAAAATTGAGCTGATTTAATTAAGTATTGTTCATTTCTATAGGCTGTAATTGAATTGATTCTGGGTATTTCAAGAAAACTGCTTGTTTCTTTTAAATTTCCAACAGATTAAGAGTGATGCCACATACTTAGCGATGGGGTGCTTGATATCCTAGATATTGTACTAGCTTCAGACCTCGCCGAATTGACACCTTCGAAGAAATGAAGTCGCCAGATTGGTAGGCTTTGAGTGTTTCACCAGAGGAAGTATGTAGTGCAGTTAAGGAAGGTAAAATCGATTTTCTGCCATTCTAATCATTTACATGGATAGGTCTTCCTTTCTACAATGCTTCTTCTGTGTAATCTTAAATTCTTAATGCATAGTCTTGTAACTGCATATTTATTCTACATTTTTTAAAGTAGTAGTACTCATTTATGATGCAATGATGTTAACTTCTCCATCTTCTGGTTTACAGCTTCTCTTGTAACATTGGATATAATGACGCTGCTACATGACTATTATTTTGACATCATAACCTACATATAAAGATTAGAGACTAATCTGTTTTTTCTGAGCTAAGGTGTTAAGACATTTCCAAATATCGAACATCTATCTTTTAGTATGCAAGAATTTTAGTTTCTCAGAGGTATACTGTTCCCCATCTCTGTATTTTATTTCATCCACCGCCCTTGCTAATTTGTAGGAAATGAACTTCCATCAGACTTGATAGACACACTACTAAAGTGGATCCCAAACAATGATGAGGAGCTTAGGCTTCGACTGTCCTCTCATAGCACCGCCACACCGCATGCGTCCGCGGCGGCGTCCGCCTCAGCGCTGGTCTCGCACACTGCTCCCTAGCTGGGGAAGTTCATCGCCTCCGAGCCCTTCAACGTGGGGGGATTTGATTGGGCGATCTACTTCTACCCCGATGGGAAGAGCGGCGAGGATGACGCTGAGCGGCGAGCATGGCGCTGTCTACGTCTCGCTCTTCATAGCCCTGGTCAGCGAAGGCACCGATGTGCGCGCGCTGTTCGAGGTCACGCTCGTCGACCAGAGCGGCAAGGGGCAAGACAAGGTGCATACCCACTTTGGGAGGTCTCTCGAGAGCGGCCCATACACCCTCAAGTACCGCGACAGCATGTGTTGAGTCTGTGTACAGGTTGTTTCCTACGGTAAGTCTGTTAAAACTCAATTGTTTGTTTCAATATATTTGGAATTGTGCCTTTAAACTAGAGTGAAATTTCCTCTACTTATTTCTTCTGTTGAAGTGACATGCTCTGAACTGCTCTTGGCTTCAGGTATGCTTATCCATGGTGGAAAGAAAAAATGATTGACTCATACTTGAAAAGAAAAGATGGCCTTTGCCCATTGACGCCTGAGGTAAGCCATCAAGTTTTCTATTGTATCATCATAGGTCCCTGTGCTTCAAGCGCAATATCAGTGCCTCTACTGTACATATATATTTGTACATTTGAGAGGCCATTGTCATCCCATACATGCAGAATTGAGTATTACATACATGGAACATCACTTTAAGTCCATGTGGATATTTTATCATGTCATATGTTAAATGCATGCTGAAATACTTGGGAATGGATGCAAGTTGTGTTTGTGGAGAAAGATATTTGAAATGCCGTCACAGACATCATGAGAGTATTGTAGATAAATGTGGATATAAACAAGTTATGCAAATCATCGTTCCTCTCTTTTACAGTTAACTTTGTTCAGCTAGGCCTCTCTCTTTTTCCCTGCATACACTTTTCTTTTTCTTTTCCCTTGTGTGTGTGTCCACTAAAGTTATATAATTTTCAGCCTACACTTTGTGGTTCTGTTTTCTTCCTTGATATCGATAATTGTACAACACATAAACTGCATTTCCAATTTTTTCCCTTTTAGATATTAAATTTCTTTCAACTCTTTTGGGGATATGGAACTCCAGTCTCTTGTAACTTGTGCATGTTTCGGTTATAGATAAAACATCAACATGTGTTCATGATTAAGTGTTCTTTGTAGGCTAAATGCATACAACTTGTTTGAGGTGAGAGTATCTGGTGATGGAAATTGTCAGGTACACCAACTCATGCCCATTCTATTTCAGTATTTCTTTGATACAGCTAGAGCTGGGCGTTCGGGTTTACCCAATATTTCGGGTCGGGCTTTTTGGGTTTTTTATATTTTGGGTATCTAACATCTATACCCGAACCCGTACCCGTAATTTCGGGTACCCGTAATTTCGGGTACGGGTTCGGGTAGTATCAAACTACCCGAAACAGTGAGTAACGTTAGAGCAGATGAAGTATTCAGAAACATAACTTTCTAACCATTGGTCTAATATTTTTTTTCATTCCTGAGAGGCCTGCATGCTTATATGTGCTGTTTTTCTCTTTTTGCAGCTCAAGGAATGTAACTTCTTATATGAAGGTTACGTTCCAATGAAATATAAACATTATTGCAAGAAAATGAAGAAGTATGGATATTACTATATTAACTTTGCTGCTTCAATAATAGAAGTCCCTGAATTTGTGATTTTTCTGACTGTTGTATTATTAAAAATAATCTTTTCCAGGTATGGTGAATGGGGTGACCATGTCATGCTACAAGCAGCTGCTGACAAGGTTATTCACTTTTTATGCTATGTTTCTAACTTCATTTGCTCTACTGAAGTTTCATGCAGCCTATGTTTCTTTCGTCATTTCTTTTTCTGCATCGTTGAAACTGATCGACGGTAGTGCGTCTTTCTGATGGTCAGAGACTCAGGATCAGTTCTCCAAGTACTCTTGCACTTGGGACCATCAACAAAGAGTCAAAGAGTAAAGATGTTATTCCACGATGGCATGTTTCATACATTATTTATCTTTACGTTATGTTTTGTTGTAGATTTTTAATTGTTATTTTCTATTTTAGTATTGCATTGTATGGTTGTTTCCTTGAAACCACATTCACACTCATCTCTATAGCAATGAACGGACACTTTGTTATATCTTTTAAGTATGTAAACATCCAATATGAGTGATGCTAGCAAGAATATAGAATAACAATTAGTGTTTTTACATATATATGGATTTTATCATATTGATTCCGTAGCAACGCACGAGCATATACCTAGTACAAAACTTAAGTTTAAAAGGGGGCAAAAAACATTCAGCCAAAGTGTAGAATAGGCAGACTGATTATCTCAGTGCTTTCTGGGGGATGTACAACCCAACTGACAAAACCAGGCGGTGGTTTCGGGAGGATGTCAGGAGGACGGGAACCAGGCTGAGACATTGGAGAAGGGAAAGACAGGCACCGGTGGAGGGGATGGGGTCTGACGGCAGGGACGACGGACAGTGGCTTGGGGGTGGAGCTGAAATACCTGTCGACATGATCCAAGCGGTGGTGTCGGGGAGGAGGCCAGGCGGAGGCATGGGGGAAGGCAAGTCCAAGCACCGGCGGCGGGGAATGAGGGCCTTCGGGCGGCGGAATCTGGCTAGAAGAGAAAAAAATGGCGCGAGTGGTTTGTGGGCGGCGAGGCCAGCGCGTGAAGAAGGCGCTGGAAAAAAAGGCACGAGTGGGCTCTTCGGGAGTGGAAAACTAGTTGCTACATCTAGAGACCAAATTTGCTGTGATAGTAACTTAGTAAATTTAGCAAGTTGATTTCAGGACCTGTTGGAGAGGATAGTTTATGAAAACTCTCCAAATTTCTTGTTTAGGGAATTCTTTAGGCAACTACTGGAATTGCTCTAACATTGGTAACTAGTTACATAAACAAGTACATATGGGATCAATGAACTATTTCTCATGGCCAAATGGCATAAAGCTCAGCTGACAATAGCCCCTTGGCAACTGTTAAGGGACTTTACGAAGTGGCAGCCTCCTCCTTAAGCTGCATCACCTTGGTGATGTAGTCGCTCATTGCTAGAGATGTCTAGACGGAGCGGTTTTGCCGGGCGGCCTGAAACCCGTCACGAATCCGGCACGACATGTAGTGAACCAGGCCCGTCCCTAGGCCAAAGGCGTGGCACGACAGACTAGGCCCGGCACGGCCCGGTTCTATTTTTTCTATTTTTTCATAAAAATACATATATTATACTTGAATATAGAGTATAAAACATAAGAAACATGTGTTTTTGTTGGTTATGTGGGTGTAAATAAATGTTTAGAGCCAATAAATATGGTTTAAACCCTTAAATATGCATACTTTTAGAATATTTTTATCATTTAAACGTCATATGTTGTTATGGGCTCGTTAGGCCCGTCGAGCCGTGGACCGGCCCGACACAATTATTAACCTAGCGGGTCTGGGCCTTGCTTAGGGCCCGTGGGCCGGCACGGCACGACCCACTAGCTAATCCTGACCGAGCCGGCACGGTCCCAATCTATGCCGGATCTAGCCGTGCTCGGACCGAACCGGCACGGCCCATCCATTTGGACACCTATACTCATTGCTTCTTCCTTCGATTTGCCTGCCAAGATAACAAAAAGTTTTAGCAAGTGCTATAACACTAGTATTTTGGTAAACAACAAAAGTAAGCTGCCCAAAATACAATTATTGGATAAGTATATATGAACCTTGAACAGTCTTCCATGCGTCCCACTTGGCCCGGTCCTTCTGTAGAATATGCCAGGACGGTCTTCAAAAGTTTATTAACGAGCAAACATGTATGCACAGTTGTGTTGAAAAAATATATTACTGTAACAAAATAAAAGGTACACACTGGTGTGCTTCAAGAGAAAGGGCGGACCCACGTTGCGCTGGGTGGAGACATGGCCTTACTCAATTTTCTGATTTTAGTGAACATTTTATTTATTTAAAGTAGCTACAGATACCTATTAGTCCTCCATTCATATGTTGGTCTGGGTCCGCCCCTGATACTATCGTTATCCCATAAGGCCTAATTTGGGTACTTTAATATTAACCCTAATCCATATGTATTGAGGTGGATTGGAGTATAACTTAAACTAATTTACACCTAAGGGCTTGTTTGTTTTTGCGTTAATCCACGTGGATTAGGTGGGATTGGGTCGGATTAAATCCATAGCGAGTCAAAATACATCCCAATCCCACCCAATACATTTCAATCCACATAAAATATCAATAACCGAACAAGGCCTTAATACACCTCAGCACACATGGATTGGGGGTCAATACTAGAGTACTCAAACAAAGCCTAAGGAGTTAATGACAACTGGCTAAATTCTTATGTCAAACAGACTAGTTCATTTAGTACGGCGCAAGCATAACCTAATTACGACTTACTAGTTGCAAGTGAGATATGAAAGAAAAAGTATGAGTGCCTTGAGGTATATAACGCTATTGAACGTTACATTTCTTTAATTGCATGTTCAGTTACTCTGTCTAGCCCTGTGAACTTGAATTTATCATTGATCAGCATCTAGGTGCAGAAAACTACATCAGCAAGCAGATGCTGTAGGATAGAGCATCGAAAACTATATTGCAGCATTGGTTGAACGCCAAGAGGTTGGTCACCATCTGATACATCCCTTACCCATTATTGCTGAACTTTAGTTGCACGCCTAACGCCTTTGGCTCCATCTCGGGCTTGATCACAACCTTGAAAAGAGCTACATCCACCCCATATGTTGTGAAAGCACCAACCTAAACCATAAGGGGCATGAGGGACCTTCCCTTGTCGTTACCTAGGACTTCAACTCCACAACTATCCACTCCAAAAAATTCATGTTCAACCTTTGATTGACAAAATCGAAAACCGCTTGGCAGGATGGAAAGAAAATCTGCTGAATCATGTAGGCAGACTTACGCTCGTGTCTTCTATATTGTCCTCCATGCCTACCTATCACTTGTCGATCTTTCCCCTCACGACATGGGCCCGTAAACGCATTAACAAAATCCACCACTGCTTTCTTTGGAAAGGTAAGGCCGAATCTAATGGGGTCACTATCTTGTGGTATGGTTGCTAGTTAGCAAGCCCAAAGCCCTAGGCGGTCTAGGCGTTCTCAACCTCGACAAGTTCGGACGTGCCCTCTGGTTTCGTTGGCTTTGGAAGGACCGGATGAGTGAGGATCAAGGGCGGAGCCAAGGGGGGGCCGGCAGGGGCCATGGCCCCTCCCAAGGCTGCAACACATACAAGAATATATATATATATATCTATAATCTAAATTTTGTGTGTATAAATATATATACTCTAAATTTTATACAGCACAATTAATTAAATATGTAATATAGTGGTTAGTAATATATGATCTATAGCTATGTTGTAGTATGCCAACCAAAGTCTAAAAAAGGCAAAGAATATAAGATAAAATATTCGTTGAATGACCAATCAATGCATAAAACGTCAAACCTAATTCGCTTCAGACGCTAATATCTAAACCTCACCCCTTTATGATTTATTCTATCGTCTGGCTAGGCAGTTGTGATTACCGCTGACCACTTGACTTGCCTCTGCCATAGCCCCACAACCAAAGTCCAAAGAAGGTGATCACGCGAAGCAGCAGAATGAGCGCCAGCAACTTATAAACATACTACATTAGATCTCGTGGATAATAAAATCTACAAATTTTAACTAAAGTTGTCACCTTATAATTGGTGTGTACACGACAAATTTGACGTGTACCTACGTAGTTTGACGAATTTTCATGAATCCCCGAGGCTAGTTGGATTTTTTAATTCTCTCAAAAAATTATTAGCTGCCTCATGAATATTAGAGTCATTATATAAAAGTTGAATCTCATCAGTCGAATATTCATCGTTATATCATCTTTATTATTTTAGTATTGTTCTTGCGTCACAACTTTAATTCAATATATCAATTAGCTAGAAAATGGACTCATCCACTAAAATAATTTATAAAGATCTAAAATTCTTATTCCATATCGAGTGCTTAAACTTGATAACATTATACGATATTTTTTATCAGATAGTATTGATAAATTAATCGGCCCCTCTTATATTATATTCCTGGCTCCGCCCCTGCTGAGGATCACCCTTGGAAAGGGCTCAATGTGCCTTGTAACAATGTGGACAGACTTCTCTTTAGCGTCTCGACCATTGTCACTGTAGGAGATGGCAAGACAGCTAAGTTATGGCATGACAGTTGGCTTGATGGCATGGCACCAAGGAACCTAGCACCAAACCTTTTCGAGCTAGTCTCAAGAAAGAATAAGTCGGTTGCCTGTGAGTTCAATGCGAGAATTGGATCAGGTCTTTGAGAAACAAGATCGCATCCTTGGTTCAAATCGAAGAACTCGTCTCCCTTTCGATCAGACTCCATGAATTCCATCTTCAGCCACAGGTTTCAGACTCTATTACATGGAAATGGAGCCCCGATGGTGCCTTCACAGTTAATTCAGACTACAAAGGACAATTTATCGGATCTTACACCAACATAAAAACTGGCTTGGTCTGGAGGGCAAGGGCTGAACCAAAATGCAAGGTTTTTGTTTGGATTCTTCTACAAGACAAGCTCCTCACTGTGAACAATCTTGCTACTAGGGGCTGGCCTCACCATCCGAACAGTTCCCTCTACAATGGGCCCCTAGAGACTGGCCTTCATCTTTGTTTGTATTGCCCTCTCGCTCGTGCTGTGTGGGATCAGATTCTGGCTTAGGAAGGTATGACCCTCTCTGCCCTGGCGAATTCTGCTCACTTCTCCAACATTAAGGACTGGTAGGAAGCAGCGGCCTCTCTGCTCCCAAAAACCTAAAAGCGCGATTTCAACGGCATCGTGATATACACCATGTGGAACTTATGGAAGGAGAGAAACAGGAGGATCTTCGAAAACAGCTCCCTAACCTTTATCAAGGTTGACTTGAGGATCAAAGAGGATGTTTTAAGTTTTAGGAGGGCTATGTCAATCGTGTAATTGAGATGTTGCAGCGCCTTTGCAGGTAGCTGCTCTCTGTGGGTCTGATGGGATTGTTCCTCCCGCTTGTGTGCTACGATGTGTTGTATCCGGTCCTTGGATCTTGTCTCTTGTTTTCTGAAATCTTTCTCCCTTAATGGATAGATAGAGCTCCTGCCATTTTATTCAAAAAAAAGTTGCTACGTACTACATAAACAAATCTCAGAACCATGGTTAAAATTTAATGCCCAAGCTTGGGAAGAAACAAAAAAGATATTACAGTAAATAAGTTCATCTTATTCTTTATATACTGTTTTGTTTAGCTTCCCCTATTTTATATTCTTATTATGCAGTCTCATGACACACATATTCACCACCACCGTTTGGATCTCTGAATCGTCAAACTTTGAATAGGACCTGCTGTTTATAAGTTTATATAGGGGAAGCAAATCGTCAAACACTCTCCATGCCAGCAATATAATTTGAGCCATGGCATTTAAATTGGGTTCGTGCAAACCAAGAAATTTATCCACACAGCAAACTTACGAAGGGAACGAGAACGAAAGTAGCAGCCTAACAGGTATTCACATCTCCAACAGTGGCTTGCTTGTAGAGTAGTCCGTAGAGGATCAGCTTGTTCTCATTGGTCGTGTTGTCAGGCAAGGCCATCGCCTTGTCAGCATACTCCTCAAATTCCTCCTGCAACAGAGATGTCAGTTCCGTGGGGCCAAGATTGCATTACTAGGCTAAATTATCTCACAAGGTAAATCTTTCCGATAATAAATCGTTTTAAGAAATCCAGGATTCGAAAAGCACACTTCGCCACTCTATCTCTTTCTAGAATTATACAGGAAATTTTACGTTAAAAAAAGAATTATACAGGAAACTGAGAGATCGCAAAGTACTTAAAACAAACTGCCGAAGGCACACAACAGTAACTGCCCCTCAGGAGTCAGGAGGTTTTGGGATTTTTACAGTTCGTTCATTAGTTTGTACACTCTGCTTTTAGATAAAGGTTGTTTAGTTTATATAAACTAAATTTTAGTCCTTCCGTTCTATTCATTTTCGTGCGTGGACAACGGAGGCGAGTGCAGGGCGGCCGACTGCAAGGCCTTCTTCTCCGTCCTGGTGTGCGAGGCGTTGGGCTGTTGTGTCAGGAGACGGCTTCAAGTGGTTGAAGAAGCAGACACAATGGAGGAAGAAGCTACGGTTCAGATCATGGGCCGGCGGAATAGAAGGCCAAATCGTGCCGTCTCATGGGCCGAGTGGGTAAACTAAGTGGGCTGTATCCTTATGGTTGGGTCGTGGGCCTTGTAACAGGATATAAGAACAATCCAGCGTAATTGAAAAGGGGAGAAGAAGATACTGACAAAGTCATTCTCCAATTCAAACTCTCTCGTCTGCTGCTTCTCTTCGACTCATTCTTCCTCTGCTTCGTCTTCCTCACCTCCGACGAGTCACCGGACGCCCAATCTGCTGACAAGTGGTATCGCATACAAGTTCGTTCCTCTTGCGGCACCTTCATATTATACCCGTCGCGCGAAGATGGCGGGCGCACCCGATCCCGGCGTAGCAGCGGCATTGGAAGCACAATCCAAGTCCATTGATGTCCAGTCGCGAGCCCTAGCGGCACAGTCGAAGGTTCTCCAACAACTATGCGATCGCCTCGAATCCCAGGACCAGAGGTGGAGCGAATTGGAGTGAACCGTGAACAAGAACGCAGCCAACGTCAGCGTTATTCAGGAGAAATTGGGTGAGGGCAGGATGGCTGCGGCGCATGAAGAACTCACTCGAGTATTGGGTGATAGGATCAATGCCCAGATGGTGGAACTGCGTGGGTCGCAGATGAATCGCATCGATGACCTGGCCGCACAAGCTACTACACGCATAGCTGCTCTGGAAAATGCCACATCAGTGTTCGAATTGTGGAGGCCCAAGGTGGAGAGTTCCATCCATGCTGTGCGAACTTCAGTTGATACGATGCGGTCAGAACTCGCTCGCCTCACACAACTGCTAGAAGGAGGAGCTTCAAGCAGTCAAGATGGTCGACCGAGCATTCTGGGGCCATATGTGCCAGTGGCGGAGCGCCCACTTGTGGCCGCAGTCAACACCAGCAAGCCCAACGAGCACCACGACGCTTTGCATCATCGAGAGTATGGAGTTGAGAATGGTCCCATTCCAACCCATCTCTCGAACAATGGTACACACTCAAATTATCTGCCACAAGCACCATTTATAGTTCCCAATTTTGATGGATGCCACACCAATCAGCACATGCCAGAGGGGTTGGGAGGAAATATGCAAGAGCCCTATTATGGGAAAAATTTGGGGAGTTTGCCGAAGCTTAACTTTCCATCTTTCGATGGTGAGAACCCCAAGTTGTGGATGACTAGGTGTGAAGATTATTTTCTCATGTATTCGGTAGACCCAAGGATGTGGATTAAGGTTGCATCCATGCAGTTCATAGGCCCTGCTGCTCGCTGGCTTCAGTCGGTAGAGTCCAGGATTATTCACATTTCTTGGGGGGAATTTGGGCGCCTAGTTCTTGAACGCTTTGGTAAGGATCAACACCAATTGTTACTCCGGCAATTGTTCCATGTTCGACAAACTGGGACAGTGGTTGCATATGTGGAGGAGTTCTCCCAATTGATAGATATACTTAATGCATATAAGTCCATGTCTGAACCTTTGTACTACAATTTAAAATTTGTGGATGGTCTTAGAGATTATGTTAAAGCTGTTGTTATGCTTCAACGGCCACAAGATTTGGATACTGCTGCAATTCTTGCTCAGTTGCAGGAGGAAGCAGGCACATTATTGAAGAAGAAGGAGTATAGATGGCAGGAAGCTACCAACCCTGCCAGGGCTACTGTTCGACAAGTTGCTGGCCATCAGTGTTATCCTAAGGAGGCCAAGCAAATTGGTACATGCAAGATGGAGGAAAAACCTTCAGGCAGCAAGAACCCTTCTACTGATGATCGAATTGCTTCACTATATGCCTATCGTAAAGCGAAAAGCCTATGCTATAAATGTGGATTAAAATACTCTCGAGATCATCAGTGTGCTGATACAGTCCAATTGCACGTGGTCGAGGAGTTGTGGCAAATGGTTTAGGCACCCGAAGATGAATCAGGAACATGTTCGGACATGGATGAAGATGAACCTGAACTGAATATTATGGTGTTATCCCAAGCTACGGTACGAGGACATGAATCTCTACGTACAATGAAGTTTGTTGGACATATTGAAGGCATGGACATATTGGCATTGCTTGATTCAGGAAGCTCTCACACATTTATTGAAAGGGAAATAGGGCTCAAACCTTTTCCTAAATGATTTTGGTGGTTGAATGCCCAACACAAATAATTGGACTAACTAGTTTGCTCTAGATTATATATTCTACAGGTGCTAAAGGTTCAATACAAACCAATAAAAAGATAAAAGTTAGGGTTCAAAAGAAAGGAGTAAAAGAAACCGAAGAGAACCCTGGTCTAGCGCACCGGACAGTGTCCGGTGCCCAGGGCCGTACGACTTCAAACTTGCCACCTTCGGGTTTCTGGAGAGCCGCTCCGCTATAATTCACCGGACTGTGCGGTGTGCCACCAGAGAAACGGCTCCAGCGCAACGGTCGACTGCAACAGACACCTGCAAAAGTACTACAATGCGCAGACAGTTCGCTTAGAGTCAGAACAGCCGCCAGAAGGCGTACCGGACAGTGAACAGTGTTTGTCTGGTGCAGCACCGAACTGTTCGGTGCCCCAAGAAGTCAAAGCTCCAACGGTTGAAACCGTCAGAACCCTAACGGTTGGGTGACGTGGCTGGCGCACCAGACAGTGTCCGGTGGCGCACCGGACTGTCCTCCGGTGCGCCCATCGACAGATAGCCTCCCCAACGGTTGAATTGGTGGTTGGGGCTATAAATACCCCCCAACCACCACCACTCCAAGCATCCAAGCATTCACTACTCCTTATTCAATACAAGAGCAAAATACAACACTCCAAGACACAAATCAAAGCCTCCGATCTAATCAAAGTCCACAATTCAACTCTAGTATTTTAGGACTTGTGAGAAGATTGCCTTGTGTTCTTTGTTGCTCTTGTTGCTTGGTTGGCTTTCTTCTTTCTCTCATTCTTACTCTCAAAGCCTTGTAAGCGAAGCAAGAGACACCAATTGTGTGGTGGTCCTTGCGGGGTCTAAGTGACCCGAGAAATCAAGAAAGAAAGCTCACTCGGTCTAAGTGACCGTTTGAGAGAGGGAAAGGGTTGAAAGAGACCCGGTCTTGTGACCACCTCAATAGGAACTAGGTTCATTGGAACTGAACCTCGATAAAACAAATCACCGTGTCATCCGCTTTACTTTCTTGGTTGATTTGTTTTCCCCTCTCTCTCGGAATTGGTTTTTATTCTAACGCTAACCCCGGCTTGTAGTGTGTTTAAGTTTGTAAATTTCAGTTTCCGCCTATCCACCCCCTCTAGGCGACTTTCAATTGGTATCAGAGCCCGGTACTTCATTAGAGTTTAACCACTCGAAGTGATGTCGGGAGGATCCGCCAAGAGGGAGATGGAAACGGCCACAAGCCACAGGAAGGCTCCATCAAGGGAGTCCGACGCCAAAGGAAGGGAGGAATCACCTCACCGCGTCAAGTCACACCAGAGTGGCGACAAGAAGAAGAAGATGAAGAAAGTGGTCTAATACGAGACCTATTCTTCGTCGCTCTCCACCTCCGGCTCTGACACTCCATCCGTCACTTCTAAGCGCCATGAGCGCAAGAAGTTTAGTAAGATCCCCCTACGCTATCCCCGCCTTTCTAAACGCACTCCTTTACTTTTCGTCCCATTAGGCAAACCACCGGTTTTTTACGGTGAAGATTATTGTATGTGGAGTGATAAAAATGAGGCATCGTCTAACCTCACTCCACGCGAGCGTTTGGGATATTGTTGAGTTTGGAGCGCAGGTACCATCCGTGGGAGATGAAGGATATGATTTAGACGAGGTCGCCCAAATCCAGCATTTTGACTCCTAAGCCACCACTATACTCCTCGCCTCTCTTTGTCGAGAGGAGTATAATAAGGTGCAAGGGCTAAAGAGTGCCAAAGAGATTTGGGACGTACTAAAAAACCGCACATGAAGGAGATGAGGTGAAAGGGAAGTGTGCCCTTGGACCATTTCTATATTGTTTTGGTGATTAAATGCCCAACATGATTGATTAAGTTCTTATGTGCTAAATAAAGAGAGAAATACAAATCATATTACAAGGTATGTTTCTAGACTTAGTACATTGCTTTTGAATACTAATGTGTTTGTCTAAGTGCTAGAAATAGTGACGAAAGAAGAAGAAAAGAAATGAGAAAGAGTTGGTTGTGTACAGCCAACCCCAGCTCGGCCTGGCACACCGGACAGTCCGGTGGCGCACCGGACAGTGTCCGGTGCCCCAGGCTGGCCAGCGTTGAACCGGCTGCTCTCAGGAATCGACAGAGTTGTATGGCTATAAATCACCGGACTGTCTGGTGGTGCACCGGACTGTCCGGTGAGTCGTCAGCGACGAACTCGTCGCTCTCGAGAAACGGAAAAGGCGACGTGGCTATAATTCACCGGACTGTCTGGTGGTGCACCGAACTGTCCGGTGAGCCAACGATGCCAGTGCCCAATGGTCGTCTGCGCAATCAATGCTCGACACGTGGCCCGCTCCAACGGTCGGCTGGGTGCACTGGACTGTCCAGTGCGCCAACCGGCCCCGAGGAGCAATGGTCAGCTGCGCCCGATATGGAAGGAGATCACGCACCGGTCATGAACAGTGGTTGTCCGGTGGTGCACCGGACTGTCTGGTGTACCACTCAACAGAAGGCAAGAAAGGCCTTCCAAATTGATCTCCAACGGCTCCTAGTTGCCTTGGGGCTATAAAAGGGACCCCTAGGCGCATGGAGCAGGACACCAAGCTTACAAGAAACATCCTAAGGCACCTAGACTCTGCACTCACACATTCTGATCATAGTTCTTGAGATTTGAGCATTTTCGAGTTGTAAACTCTTCGCGCTGTGTTGTGTGCTCACCTCTTCACGTGTGTGCGTGATTTTGCTGCGAACTTGAGTCTTGTGTGTGTTGCACTTCTCCCTTACTTCTGTGTTTCTTTTGTGATCATCACTGTAAGGGCGAGAGGCTCCAACGTGTGGAGATTTCTCGCAAACGGGAGAAAGACTATAAGAAAGAAAGCCATGGTATTCAAGTTGATCATTGGATCTCTTGAAAGGGGTTGAGTGCAACCCTCGTCCATTGGGACGCCACAACATGGAAGTAGGCAAGTGTTACTTGGCCGAACTACGGGATAAAAACCGCGTGTCTCTTGTGTTGCTTTTCTGTGATTGTTTTGTTCACAAGATCTCACTTCAAAGCCACTTAATCACACTAACACCTTAATAATCAAGTTTGTGGCTATTTAGTGTTTAATTTTACAGGATCACCTATTCACCCCCCTCTAGGTGCTCTCAATTGGTATTGGAGCCATACTCTTCATTTAAGGGACTAACCGCCTGAAAAGATTGATCCTAAGGGTAAGGGCATGGTGATTAACGACAAGGAAAAGGAGTCCCTCCTCAATGAGCCAAGAGACGACAAGCCTACTAACTCCGGCTCGAGTCACAAGAAAAGTGACGGGAAGAAGAGGCGCATCAAGAAGATCATCTACTACGACAGTGATGGATCATCTTCTTCACCAAGGGATGATGACGACGACGACTCTTCGTCGAAGAAAAAGACGGTTAATCAAAACTATTCCTTTGATTATTCTTGTATTCCGTACAATTCAAATGTCCATTTACTTTCTATTCCTCTTAGAAAACTCCCAAACTTTGATGGAGAGGTTACTCATTTTGGAGCCATAAAATGCGTAGTCATCTATTCTCTCTCCATCTAGCATCTAGGAGATTGTGGAAAAATGGGATGCATTTTGATAGTACGGATAATCATGTGATCATTAATGAACAAATTCATAAGAATGCCCAAGCTATACTGTCTTGCTAGCTTCACTTTGCAGGGATGAATATAATAAAGTGAGTGGCTTGGACAACGCTAAGCAAATCTGGGACACCCTCAAGATATCTCATGAGGGAAATGATGCTACAATGATCACCAAAATGGAACTGGTGGAAGGTGAGCTAGGGAGATTCGCCATGATCAGGGGAGAAGAGCCAACACAAACCTACAACAGGCTCAAGACCCTAGTCAACAAGATCCGAAGCTATGGAAGCACAAGATGGACGGATCATGACGTCGTCCGACTCATGCTCAGGTCATTTACAGTTATTGACCCCCATCTTGTGAATCTTATTCGTGAAAATCTCAGGTACACCAAGATGACGCCCGAGGAGATACTCGGAAAATTTGTAAGCGGACGTATGATGGTGAAAGAAGCTCGATACGTAGACGATGCACTAAACGGCCAACTACCCATCTATGTGGCACAGCCCGTTGCTCTCAAAGCAACCAGCAGCAGGGAGGCGCTACCAAGCAAGGTGGCACAAGTGGAGGCTACCGGGCTCAATGAAGATGAGATGGCACTCATCATCAAGCGCTTCAAGACCGCACTAAAAGGACGCAAGGAGTACCCCAACAAGAACAAAACAAGGGGAAAGCGCTCCTGCTTCAAATGCGGTAAGACTGGTCATTTCATAGCTCAATGCCCCGATAATGATAATGACCAGGAACAAGAAAGGCGTGGGAAGAAAGAGAGAAAGAAGAATTACAGGAAGGCGAAGGGCGCGGCGCACCTTAGAAAGGAATGAGATTCTGACTGCTCTTCATCTGACTCCGGCGATGAAGGATTGGCTGCCTCGGCCTTTGACAAATCTTAACTCTTCCCCAACGAGCGTCATACATGTCTTATGGCTAAGGAGAAGAAGGTACGTATTCAAGATACTCCTAAGTACTCTTCTTCTAGTGATGAGGAATCTTCTGATGATGAAGTAGATTACTCTGAATTGTTTAAAGGTTTGGATAGAGCTTGTCGGTACCCTGAAATAGGGGTACCCCTTACTACAGTATGAAGATGCGGTGTCCGCGCGGCTATCTCTAGTCGCGTGGTGAACAACACCCGACCCCACCATGTGGACGGCTCCGGGGCCGCCACGTGGCCAGAGAAGACAAAATCCTCCAAGGTATTAACAGTGGGTGCAGACCCCCATGGGGAAGTGCTGGACCCCTGCATATACGGACCGGACCTCCGGGCAAGGTCCAGGACCTCTACGGGTACAAACCGGACCCCTAGGACGGGTCCCGGACCCCTCTGTGTTGTGGCGGAACCGCCCGAATTATTCCAGTTTAAGTGCTGAAGTCTCGCCTTAGAGGCAACGACACACTTAAATCAGAATAACCCGTAAGTTCCTCGGATCTAGTCTGATAAAGCCATTTATCCAGGATCGAATACCACTAGCTCACTCGAATGTGAGGCACAGAGAAATACAATAAATCATAATACCATAAATTAAGAAAGTATCATTAGTGATTACATTATCGGAGTTTCAGAAATAGTAACCATAATTTTTAATGCAGCGGAAATAACTAACGGAGAAAACCGAGTAACATGGCAAAGCCTGGCCACACTACTCCTCGTGGTCCTCTCCTGCGGAAGCAGTAACCCACTCGACCGTCTATCCCGATGGCAGGGATGAAGGCCAAGTCACACCATCAACCAAATCAATGAGGTACCTGCAAAAATTATGCCACAAGCAAGGCTGAGTATACTAATACTCAGCTAGACTTACCCAGTGTGAGGAGTCTACTCCTCTACCTCTAGACCATGCAGCTATTTGGCTGAGGGGTTTGGTTTGCCAAAAGCACTAGCTGAGTCTAAAAACAAGTTTTAGCTTTTCAAGTTCTAGAATAATAATTTAGACTAGATGAGAACCTATCTATTCATACATGGTAGCAAGCAATTTAGTCAACCAACATCTTTTGCTAGTATCCTCATTTCCACTTATTACTCAATGCAGTACAATGGATCAAGCAGTCTCATTAGCTACGAGAAGCAGACGATTTGAATCGAGTTTTAACCTTGCAAGGTAAACCTAAACACACGACACGTAGGGGCACTCCGTCCCCACACACGTCAACCGTCCCCATCGATACCCCGTTCGCGGCCAGGCCTCACCACCTTGGCATACAATGCTCCACTGACCCTGGCCGCCGCCGTGCAGTGACCGCACTTGTACCCACCATATCTAGAATGGGAGACCCAGTCTCAGGTCGAGTGAGGGATAAAGTCCGTGCCCGGCTTCACTTAGGTACTAGGTTTACCGGTTACCATATTTCCCGACCTGTGTTTAGTACATTCAAACGCTTGACACAGGTATCCGCACATTAATCCTTATTCCAATTTCGTCTCATAGACAACGCATCCCCATGGATTCGTGTCCACATACCATCATCATTCTATTATCAAAATGGATACAACCAATTCCTGACCTCGCGCGAGTGCTAGAAAAATCACTCGGCTTCTACCGAGATCCTGATTTAGCATAGCAGCTACTCGACCTAGCATACTAGTATCCATCTCAAAAGGAAATCCTGAGTTTATGCAACTAGGGTTTCAACCAACTTCTACACTTAAGTGCACGGTACAAGCCTATAAACATTAAGTGTAGTAAAATAGCATATATAACGGTTGTGCATAAAACCGGGGCTTGCCTTTAATTTAACACTTAGATAGTGTTTGCTGGGGGTACTCGCTTGGCGAGCATCCATTGGGTAAGTCCACCAATTGCATCTTGTGGTTGGCACCACATCACTGGCTCGATCATCATCTCTCGGTCCTAAATGAGATGCAAGATGCATATGTATGAATATAATGAAAAATATCACAAGATATATAAATACACGGTAGTGAACTAAACACTAATTAGTAAGACACTGCAACGACTATACGCAAGCGCTAGCTATTCGTACGTTATCGGCGTTCATCATTAACACCATTAAAAGATGACAACCTTTTACTTATTTACGCAACACAACTACGACATCACAAGTACACGCATTTACTACGCTCACCTTAATCATCCACTAGTTACTTCATCATTAAGTTAGTTAAGTACCTAAGTTCGCTACTACTGATATGTAGACAGACTTAGTTGAAAGGGAACTAGACACTTAATTGGGCTTTACAATTATTTACTAGGCAAACACTTATTAGACCTTAACCAATTTAGTTCACTAATTTAGCGAGATGAGTACTAGTTACCTATATACTTAGGCTGAATTATATTAGTTATATTATCATTACTGCGTGTTCAACCAAAGTCAAAACGAGGAAATAGTCGACTCAAGAAATACACCACAGAGTAGAGCAATCCACCAAACATAATAAAATTAGGACAGCAGCACAGCAGTTGCTTGTTTCAGTCATAACTCTTCAAATATTTATCCAAAAATAGTGAACATTACTTTTTGGAAAGCTTGGGAAACGCTCTACAACTTTGGTATTATCGTCTCAATATGACTAGACTCTTAGCAAAGTCGAACTGTGCAAAAATAACAGGTCTGTCCAGGTTGGACAGATTCAGACTTGCGACTTCAAAAATTCACAACTACAGGTTCAGACATCCAAACAAATTGATCCTATACTTTATGGAAAGATAATAAAATTTTCTACATATCATTTATAAACATATCAAGGTGATTCAATATTTAACTAAGGACAAAAGACACTAGAAGGCTTTGCTGTCTAGAATTGGACAGATTTAGTCTTCAGACTTTAAACATCCATAACTTAATATTCAGATCACCAAAAAGAGTGATCCAAGACTTTTTTCAAAGCTTGGCAAAATCACTACATACTTTTATAATCACCAAGAATTGATTCTATGCTGAACTGAATCAAACAATTCAGTTTTCGAAATCTATTCTGTCAGTGGACAGAATACAGCAACCAGTTTGTAAAATTCATAACTCCTAATCTGTCAGGCCTATGGTTATGAAATTTTAACACAAGCAAGATAAGAAAAGTAACTACAACTTTATTATAACGATCATGAACAGATTGTAACATTAAATTAGGCAAACTATGCAGTTTCTGAAATCTATACAGAATTTGGGCAGATTCAGTTACTGAACTTGTAAAAAGCATAGCTTCTAAACGATTAGACTTACGGCTGTCAAATTTTAACACAAGTAATATAATAAAGTTATCTACGACTTTTCTATAGCACATATCTACAGAAAACATAATTTGGTTTATCAAACATACAGCACGGGGAAATCAGTGCGTGCAGTCTAAAACAACAACTAATAATTTCAGCTTCTATTTACTTCAAGAATTGTCGCGTTCTAGAGACTCGAACCATTCTAACACTTTACCATTTGTTAGCGTTAAATTAATCAAATGAGGACTAATAAGTAGACTTACTAATTTCATACAAGTTATTTTGTGCGATAGAATTACCATATACAATCAATAACGCATCTACCACAATAATCTTACCCGGCATACATATATTTATCGATGCGCTCTTCATATAGTAATTTGCATTTTAACTTGGACATCACATGAACACTACTAATTTTTACCCGCGACCGTAACCATGCGCATTTAGACTACAACAAGCAATTTATTGCGATTACGTGCTTAACCCAAGCTATCTAACAATTCGGCTAACTAGAGCGACGACATATCCGGTAAATAACATACACGTCGGCTTGTCTATTATTATCGCTATCTGAGGCACAACATACACCACAACATTTTTATAAACATACATATTCACATGTATATTCACACATCGACCAAATCATAAGAACCGTATATTTCAATATTTATCCTAAGACAACTAATTCTATTACACACTTGTATCTACTTGACTTACTTGAAGCATCTACTCGAAATTGTGAGCACAATCATACACTATACATGACGCATAATTTATCGAACGCATAATACGCATCGTTACGACTCAACTTATCAATATAGAGAAGCGACGACTACTTTGGCATGTCACCACCTCTCTATATAAGCCAAAACAATTTATACTATCGACTAAGAGTTCTAGGTATTTAACACATTATTACTTTCCACGCGCAAATAAACCTCAACTTAACACCAGTGACACTGATGGATTTTTACTAAACTTATCATGGCATAACCCTGTCTCGCATACAACCATATGGTGGCGTGCACTCGAGATATTTCGATCATCGTAGCGTAACCACTAATATATGAACTCCGACACTCATATCTTAACAATACATCCTCCACGCAACTAGCATTTTCTAAACTACTAGTCACATTAATAAATATACTCCTGATATAATCATGAATCCCATCACATTGCATAAAACAATTATACTTTTCACATAAACACATATCGATACATTTCCCAAAACATAATCCGCATTTTGTAACTTAGTTTTTCGCATCAAACAACGCATCACATATTTTTTTATCAAAATATAAAAACATACGAGTTTCTTTCTACTTCGTCTTCTTTCTCTACTCACGTCTATTCATACAATTATATTTTCACACACATATTCACGCCATCGACTGAATCATAAATAAAAACGAAATCACAATTTTTCTAAAGCGAACAACCTGGCCGACTCGTGTCGCGCATGTCCGCATGCTGTCCATAGCTTGGGGCTTTCGTCGAGCATGGAATGCACGAGGCATGACGACAAAGGCTGCGAGCACAGCACAGTTTAATACACGATTTATTAGTTTGGTTATTTTATCGAACACGAGAAACACGGAACAGTGGGGTCTCACCATGGGTCGACGACGACGCGGCTGCTCTCGCCGAGCTGGAACAAGTCGTGGCGCTGTGGTTCCTGCTGCACGCGACAAGCACGACATCGATGGCAAGCCCAATACTCGACGATAGCAAGCTGCGGGCTGGGACAAAGCTTGATCCAGCGGCTAGGACAGCAAGGTGCCTCACCAAGGGTCACAGCGTCGCGTCGGGATTGCTGCTGTGCACAGGCGCCGGCGAAGGAGCTCGCTGCTGTGATAATCTGAGACATGCAGCTACTGTGCATATCGCCGAACAGGTGGTGCACGAGCTGCAACGAGGAGGTAACTAGGATGCGAGCAGCAAGGCAAAGGATAGCGAGAGGGCACGCTCGGCGTGGGAAATGACAGCCGGGGCATGCACTAGAGAGGGAGGTGACGAGCTGCTTGGCAGCCATAGTCGTCAAGGAAGGCTAGAGACAAGACTTGGGCTCGTCATCCTTGGCAACATCAGGGAGATGGCCACGCCATGGGAGGTGCTCATCGGCGCGAGCTCAGACTAGAGGGGACCCTGCGCCGACCAAGTGGAGTGGAGGTCGTTCATGGCCACGCTCAAGGTGAGAAGGGCGCTGAGAGGAGTAGCCATGGATGGCAACATGGAGATGGCGCCCTGGCTTCTGCTGGTCGTAGTGCAGGGAAGAACGAGCCAGGGGAGGGAGTTAGAGAGAGAATCGACATCCACCAGGGGAGGAGATGGAGAGGGACGCCATGGGGAATGTGTTGGGCACCTGCTGCAATTGGGGAAACAACCATGGAACTGAGATTTGCAGCCTCCATGGCTGGGCGCTGCAGGATGGGGTGTTGGACACCACGGATGGGAGGAGCAGAGGCGCCATGGGAGTAGTTGCCTGCGCCGACCCACCGCCATGGAGGAGCAGGGGACGTCGACTTCGGCCATGAGGGAGAGGGCGCCGGCGATTTGCTGCTGTGGGGAGGGGTGCCGGACCTAGGGCAGAGGAGGCCGAGAGGGAAGAAGGGAGGTCAGCCATGGGGGACTCCTCGCGCGCACTGGACCAGAGGAGGGCCCGCGCCATGGGAGGCACCATGGATGAGCTCGGTGCTCAATCCTGCCTATTAGCCGACGCCGGAGGGAGCTCACGTGCCTGGAAGAAAGGAACGCGCGTGGGGAGCTTGGGGCTTGTGCGCCATGAGAGGAGCGGTGGTGGCTGGAGGTGAGGGGTAGCCAGGGAGCTCCTGCGCGCTGGGGGAGAAATGCTCCTGCTCTCGCTGCTGGATTACAAGGGAAGCAAGGATCCGACCAGGGAGCAAAGGGGGAGATAAAAGGAGTTAACAGCACACGTCATTGGTCGGAAAGGGCAGCATTATCCATTGGCTGGCTGCAGCTACTGGCGAGCAGGTGCGGCATGCAGCTGTTGGCCGGTGTAGTCGGTGGGCGGGCGTTGGCTGCTAGGCGGCCGTGGCGTGCGAGAGAAAATAAGACAACTACTGGTGAAATATTTAAGGATAAAAAGGCTGATTGCTTAGGAGCCAAGTAACTTTATTTTATTTCCCTGAGACAAGAGCTCCTGTATGAGTTGTTTATGAGGACGGTGACAATTATTGGTAGGAGAGGAGTGGTCATCTGTCGGCCGATTTGTGCAGCACTTATTCGTTGGCTGAGACCTACGCAGGGAATAGAGCGAACTGACGTACGGATGAACGAGAGGCCACAGAATAAAATAGACCGAGACATTTTATTTGGGTGTTGCTTGGAAATTAAATTCTCACGCATAAGTAGAAATAAAATGAATCGAGGTCGATCGGCTTTGGATTCAGCATCGAAATAAAACGAGTCGGATTAATAAAAATCATTGCCGATGTTGATTTTCGAATTTAGATTGGACACAGAGATTTTAAGCCGAGTTGGATAAAAATTTTATTAGAGGACAACACATTGGAGATTCCGCTTGAGAGTATGGACTTGGATTAATTTATTTGGATATATCGATCGAACATCAAGAAATTGGATTCGGACACCGTTCGACTAGCAACTGTCGAGCGCTTGATTAAATGAGCTTTGAACAAGATTTATAAATTGAGAATGATTATCGAGTTCGCATTCATGCCGAGAAACAAAAGTTTTAAACAGGCTCCAAATTTGGCCTTTCTCGAGATCATTTAACTCAAAAATTCGAGGGCACTTTTCATGAGTAACTTCAGAGATAGACACGATTGAGAAGTAGAAATTTCCACTGAGCATTCGAGATTGGGATAAATCTTCCGACATAACACGAAACTGACACCAGGGGTGTCACAGCCTTCCCCCTTAAAGGAATCTCGTCCCGATATTCGAATGAGGATCTTCAAGGGTGGAGAAGCATGT
This sequence comes from Zea luxurians, assembly GCA_029449295.1. Taxonomy (NCBI): domain Eukaryota; kingdom Viridiplantae; phylum Streptophyta; class Magnoliopsida; order Poales; family Poaceae; genus Zea; species Zea luxurians. The sequence goes on along the minus strand of JAOPSE010000019.1, from coordinate 18,953,391 downwards.
AACTCCCAGGCTGAATATAGATGCAACTTCATGAGTTGGTATCTGACACGATACGAAAGATAGTTTTGGACCGAATATCGTGACATATTGAGACAAAAAGCCAAGATCACTTTGAGAGAATATCCACAAAAGATAGCACATCAGTATAGTCTTGTAATGGATCACAACTATTAACCACGATACAAGCGCGTGCCGAGCAGCTCAACCATGTGTGCACCATAGGAGGCTCTCAATTTCGTTGCGGCACCATCAGTCGTTTAGTCACAACACCATTACTAAACATAACCAATAAGAAATTCACAAAGCACAGATAGATGGAGCCCATGAGAATATGGCTCAAAAAATGTGACTGAAGTTGAAGCAAAGATTGTTGGCAAAAGAGCATCACATGAGAATTTTCTTCAACTCAGAGAACTATTTTATGATCAACACGGAGATTACTAGGCCAGAGATTAGTATGAGATGGGATACGAGAAGGAAGCACTCAAGAGATCATGATTAATGAGCTTCTCGAAGATACGAGAGATCCAATGACAACAATAAAATCCATAGAACCAAAGGAATACACTGTTTATAGATAAAATTGATAAAACAACATCATGATCCTCGGAGAAGGGGGTATGAGAATGACCAGAATTGAGAGATTTAGGTAGATCCACATCTGATACATGAGAATAGGTTATAGCAGATAACCAGATAACGGGGCAGAATCAATGAAGGATCCAGAGATTCGGATGATAAAGCCACAACATGATTCACAAGGAAAAGATTACCAGATCTAGGTGAAAGGAGAGGTAGGCAAACAAGACCAGCTAGGATGATCAATAGAAATGCTATGAAGTTTTGGATTAAGGATTTATGGAAAGAAACATGGCTTGCATATGGTTTCCGCAACTAGACCTAACAACATTTTTTTTGACACAACAAGTGCACAAGGAAGCTTTAGTCGATTTAGGGGTCAAGCTATGGGAATCTACAAGTTGTGCAGGTGTCACTTCAAGGGTATGATACACAAGGGTTAGAAAATACCAACTCAAGCATGATTTTTTTAGAGGTTTTGCTTGCTAACCACTAGGTTGGTTAAAGTGGGGGGGGGTCTTTTCATGAGCAGAACAGACAACACATTTTTTTGCTGGTTGGGGGCAAAAAGGGTTGAACAACTAAAACATTTCCTAGATAGTAAGACAAGAGAAGCACATAACACAACCTAGTCAAGACTATCATGACACACAGGATAAGACATTTTATTTTTGCAGTTCATAGCAATACAGCACATTATTCACAATTTCTTATTATTGGAATAAAGGTGAGAGAAGCATGTTGGTGCACAAGAGACAATGATGCGACAATCATGATGCATGCTCATTCTAGACGTCTTCTCAGACCTAACTAATTTTTCGGATGCTTCTACAACATCCTTATTAATAGTAGTAGTAGCCTTTATGGCCTATATAAATAGCCACCTAGCTACCCATCTATCCCTAGGGCTTCATGTCCTAGGTCTAACCTTATCGTCCTGATATCTATCCAACTTTGGTTTCTAAGCAAGTTTTACTTTAGAAAAGGTTGGAAATCATGACTTATTGACTTCTCTGTAATGGTATTCGCTTCGATTCCAGCTGTGGCGGAACCGCCCGAATTATTCCAGTTTAAGTGCTCAAGTCTCGCCTTAGAGGCAACGACACACTTAAATCGGAATAACCCGTATGTTCCTCGGATCTAGTCCGATAAAGCCATTTATCTAGGATCGAATACCACTAGCTCACTCGAAGGTGAGGCACAGAGAAATACAATAAAGCATAATACCATAAATTAAGAAAGTATCATTAGTGATTACATTATCGGAGTTTCAGAAACAGTAACCATAATTTTTAATGCAGCGGAAATAACTAACGGAGAAAACTGAGTAACATGGCAAAGCCTGGCCACGCTACTCCTCCTGGTCCTCTCCTGCGGAAGCAGTAACCCACTCGTCTGTCTATCCCAGTGGCAGGGATGAAGGCCAAGTCACACCATCAACCAAATTAATGAGGTACCTGCAAAAATTATTCCACAAGCAAGGCTGAGTATACTAATACTCAGCTAGACTTACCCGGTGTGAGGAGTCTACTCCTCTACCTTTAGACCATGCAGTTGTTTGGCTGAGGGGTTTGGTTTGCCAAAAGCACTAGCTGAGTCTAAAAACAAGTTTTAGCTTTTCAAGTTCTAGAATAATAATTTAGACTAGATGAGAACCTATCTATTCATACATGGTAGCAAGCAATTTAGTCAACCAACATCTTTTGCCAGTATCCTCATTTCCACTTATTACTCAATGCAGTACAATGGATCAAGCAATATCATTAGCTGCGAGAAGCAGACGATTCGAATCGAATTTTAACCTTGCAAGGTAAACCTAAACACACAACATGTAGGGGCACTCCGTCCTCACACACGTCAACCGTCCCCATCGATTCCCCGTTCGTGGCCAGGCCTCACCGCCTTGGCATACAATGCTCCACTGACCTCGGCCACCGCCGTGCAGTGACCGCACTTGTACCCACCAAATCTAGAATGGGAGACCCAGTCTCAGGTCACGTGAGGGATAAAGTCCGCGCCCGGCTTCACTCAGGTACTAGGTTTACCGGTTACCATATTTCCCGACATGTGTTTAGTACATTCAAACGCTTGACACAGGTATCCGCACATTAATCTTTATTCCAATTTCGTCTCATAGACAACGCATCCCCATGGATCCGTGTCCACATACCATCATCATTCTGTTATCAAAATGGATACAACCAATTCCTAACCTCGCGCGAGTGCTAGAAAAATCACTCGACTTCTACCGAGATCCTGATTTAGCATAGTAGCTACTCGACCTACCATACTAGTATCCATCTCAAAAGGAAATCCTGAGTTTATGCATCTAGGGTTTCAACCAACTCCTACACTTAAGTGCACGGTACAAGCCTACAAACATTAAGTATAGTAAAATAGCATATATAACGGTTATGCATAAAATCGGGGCTTGCCTTTAATTTAACACTTAGATAGTGTTTGCTGGGGGTACTCGCTTGGCGAGCATCCACTGGGTATGTCCTCCATTCTTCAAGTCGTCCACCAATTGCATCTTGTGGTTGGCACCACATTACTGGCTCGATCATCATCTCTCGGTCCTAAATGAGATGCAAGATGCATATGTATGAATATAATAAAAATATCACAAGATATATAAATACACGGTAGTGAACTAAACACTAATTAGTAAGACACCGCAACGACTATACGCAAGCGCTAGCTATTCGTACGTTATCGGCGTTCATCATTAACACCATTAAAAGACGACAACCTTTTACTTATTTACGCAACACAACTACGACATCATAAGTACACGCATTTACTACGCTCACCTTAATCTTCCACTAGTTACTTCATCATTAAGTTAGTTAAGTACCTAAGTTCGCTACTACTGATATATAGACAGACTTAGTTGAATGGGAACTAGACACTTAATTGGGCTTTATAATTATTTACTAGGCAAACACTTATTAGACCTTAAACAATTTAGTTCACTAATTTAGCGAGACGTGTACTAGTTACCTATATACTTAGGTTGAATTATATTAGTTATATTATCATTACTGTGTGTTCAACCAAAGTCAAAACGAGGAAACAGTCGACTCAAGAAATACACCACAGAGTAGAGCAATCCACCAAACATAATAAAATTAGGACAGCAGCACAACAGTTGCTTGTTTCAGTCATAACTCTTCAAATATTTATCCAAAAATAGTGAACAATACTTTTTGTAAAGCTTGGGAAATGCTCTACAACTTTGGTATTATCGTCTCAATATGACTAGACTCTTAGCAAAGTCGAACTGTGTAAAAATAACAGGTCTGTCCAGGTTGGACAGATTCAGACTTGCGACTTCAAAAATTCACAACTACAGGTTCAGACATCCAAACAAATTGATCCTAGACTTTCTAGAAAGGTAATAAAATTTTCTACATATCATTTATAAACATATCAAGGTGATTCAATATTTAACTAAGGACAAAAGACACTATAAGGCTTTGCTGTATAGAATTGGACAGATTTAGTCTTCAGACTTTAAACATCCATAACTTAATATTCAGATCATCAAAAACAGTGATCCAAGACTTTTTGGAAAGCTTGGCAAATGGACTACATACTTTTATAATCACCAAGAATTGATTCTATGCTGAACTGAATCAAACAATTCAGTTTTCGAAATCTGTTCTGTCAGTGCACAGAATACAACAACCAGTTTGTAAAATTCATAACTCCTAATCTGTCAGGCCTATGGTTATGAAATTTTAACACAAATAAGATAAGAAAAGCATCTACAACTTTATTATAACGATCATGAACAGATTGTAAAATTAAATTAGGCAAACAATGCAGTTTCTAAAATCTGTACAGAATTTGGGCAGATTCAGTTAGTGAACATGTAAAAAGCATAGCTTCTAAACGATCAGACTTATGGCTGTCAAATTTTAATACAAGTAAGATAATAAAGTTATCTACAACTTTTCTATAGCACATATCTACAGAAAACACAATTTAGTTTATCAAACATACAGCACGGGGAAATCACTGCGTGCAGTCCAAAACAACAACTAATAATTTCAGCTCCTATTTACTTTAAGAATTGCCGCGTTCTAGATACTCGAAGCATTCTAACACTTTACCATTTGTTAGCGTTAAATTAATCAAATGAGGACTAATAAGTAGACTTACTAATTTCATACAAGTTATTTTGTGCGATAGAATTATCATATACAATCAATAACGCATCTACCACAATAATCTTACCTGGCATACGTATATGTTTATCGATGCGCTCTTCACATAGTAATTTGCATTTTAACTTGGGCATCACATGAACACTACTAATTTTTACCCGTGACCGTAACCATGCGCATTTAGACTACAACAAGCAATTTATTGTGATTACGTGCTTAACCCAAGCTATCTAACAATTCGGCTAACTAGAGCAACGACATAGCCGGTAAATAACATACACGTTGGCTTGTCTATTATTATCGCTATCTGAGGCACAACATACACCACAACATTTTTATAAACATACATACTCACATGTATATTCACACATCGACCAAATCATAAGAACCGTATATTTCAATATTTATCCTAAGACAACTAATTCCATTACACACTTGTATCTACTTGACTTACTTGAAGTGTCTACTCGAAATTGTGAGCACAATCATACACTATACACGACGCATAATTTATCGAACGCATAATACGCATCGTTACGACTCAACTTATAAATATAGAGAAGCGACGACTACTTTGGCATGTCACCACCTCTCTATATAAGCCAAAACAATTTATACTATCGACTAAGAGTTCTAGGTATTAAACATATTATTACTTTCCACGCGCAAATAAACCTCAACTTAACACCAGTGACACTGATAGATTTTTACTAAACTTATCATGCGCATAACCCTGTCTCGCATACAACCATATGGTGGCGTGCACTCGAGACACTTCGATCATCATAGCGTAACCACTAATATATGAACTCCGACACTCATATCTTAACAATACATCCTCCACGCAACTAGCATTTTCTAAACTACTCGTCACATTAATAAATATACTCTCGATATAATCATGAATCCCATCACATTGCATAAAACAATTATACTTTTCACATAAACACATATCGATATATTTCTCAAAACATAATCCGTATTTTGTAACTTAATTTTTCGCATCAAACAACGCATCGCATATTTTTTTATCAAAATATAAAAACATACGAGTTTCTTTCTACTTCATCTTCTTTCTCTACTCGCGTCTATTCATACAATTATATTTTCACGCACATATTCACGCCATCGACTGAATCATAAATAAAAACGAAATCACAATTTTTCTAAAGCGAACAACTTGGCCGACTCGTGTCGTGCATGTCCGCATGCTGTCCACAGCTTGGGGCTTTCGTCGAGCATGGAATGCACGAGGCATGACGACAAGGGCTGCGAGCACAGCACAGTTTAATACACGATTTATTAGTTTGGTTATTTTATCGAACACAAGAAACGCGGAACAGCGGGGTCTCACCATGGGTCGACGACGACGCGCCGAGCTGGAACAAGTCGTGGCGCTGTGGTTCTTGCTGCGCGCGACAAGCACGGTATCGACGGCAAGCCCAATACTCGACGATAGCAAGCTGCGGGCTGGGACAAAGCTCGATCCAGTGGCTAGGACAGCAAGGTGCCTCACCAAGGGTCATAGCGCCGTGTCGGGACTGCTGCTGTGCACAGGCGCCGGCGAAGGAGCTCGCTGCTACGATAATCTGAGACATGTAGCTACTGTGCATATCGCCGAACAGGTGGTGCACGAGCTGCAACGAGGAGGTAACTAGGCTGCGAGCAGCAAGGCAAAGGATGGCGAGAGGGACGCTCGGCGTGGGAAATGACAGCCGGGGCATGCACTAGAGAGGGAGGTGACGAGCTGCTGGGCAGCCATAGTCGTCAAGGAAGGCCAGAGACAAGACTTGGGCTCGTCGTCCCTGGCAACAGCAGGGAGATGGCCACGCCATGGGAGGTGCTACCAGCGCGAGCTCAGACTAGAGGGGGCCCTGCGCCGACCAAGTGGAGTGGAGGTCGTTCATGGCCACGCTCAAGGTGAGAAGGGCACCGAGAGGAGTAGCCATGGATGGCAACATGGAGATGGCGCCCTGGCTTCTGCTGGTCGTAGTGCAGGGAAGAACGAGCCAGGAGAGGGAGTTAGAGAGAGAATCGGCATCCACCAGGGGAGGAGATGGAGAGGGACGCCATGGGGAATGTGTTAGGCACCTGCTGCAATTGGGGAAACAGCCATGGAACTGAGATTTGCAGCCTCCATGGCAAGGCGCTGCAGGATGGGGTGTTGGACACCATGGATGGGAGGAGCAGAGGCGCCATGGGAGTAGTTGCCTGCGCCGACCCGCCGCCATGGAGGAGCAGGGGATGTCGACTTCGGCCATGAGGGAGAGGGCGCCGGCGATTTGCTGCTGTGGGGAGGGGTGCCGGACCTAGGGCAGAGGAGGCCGAGAGGGAAGAAGGGAGGTCAGCCATGGGGGACTCCTCGCGCGCACTGGACCAGAGGAGGGCCCACGCCATGGGAGGCGCCATGGATGAGCTCGGTGCTCAATCCTGCCTGTTGGCCGACGCCAGAGGGAGCTCACGCGCCTGGAAGAAAGGAACGCGCGTGGGGAGCTTGGGGCTTGTCACTACTAGAAAACCCCCCTTGTATGTACGTTTTAGTTGTAGCGCATACAAAAGCGTTTCTACGGCGGTACATAAAGACGTTATTTGAAACAATTTTAAGAACGCATCAAAATGTTACGGTATTTGACACGCTTTCAACGTGAAGAGATACCTAAACACAATTTTTAACACGCTATTAAAATCATATTAGAATGACACGAAATTAGACACGCTTTCAATCGTCAGTAACCTATAGACACGTTGCAAAACACGTATTAAAATCGTCTATAGAAACCTTAAGACGCTTTTTGATATGCAATTAAAAACGTATAAAAATGACATAATTAGACATGCTTTCAATACGTGACTAACATGAAGATACGTCATAAAGCGCATCGAATAACCGTTCTTAGCCACATAGAGATGTTTTTTATGTGATAACAAAATATCTCTAGTTGATATGAAATTAGATACACTTTTAACCGTTATTACTTGAAGACACGTTTTAATGTGTATTAGCAATTTATCCTTAACCATGTACAGATGTTTTTGGTGTAAAATTTAAAACATGTAACCTACCGAGGTATATTAGTCACCATAGTTGTTGTGTGGTATATCTTCCACTAGAGCTAACGTGGCATATATTATAGGAGGCTAACACTACAACAAACTGATAAATATTCGTGGGTAAAAGTAAGAACGTGGGTACCCACGTTCTTACTTGAGTTAAGTTCATGAGTTATGTTAAAAACGTGTGTACTCACGTTTTTAATTTAAATTCGTGGGCCCTAGATAAAACCGTCGAACTTAACGAGTTAGAAACGTGGGTACCCACATTTTTAAGTTAAGTTTGTCGGGCTCGTGGACACCGTCAAACTAATCTGAAAACCTAAATGCAAATCCCATGTGCACGACTCTCTCTCTCTCTCTCTCTCTCGAGCCTCCTCTCTCTCACCCTGTCTCATCCCGCCCACACGCGCTTCTCTCTCACCAACGGCAGCCCGCGCCGCCGCCGCGCCACCGCCGGCAGCCCGCGACGCCGCCGCGCCACCGCAACCGGGCCGCGCCGCCACCGCGACCGCGATCGGGCCGCGCCGCCACCGCCACATCACCTCCCTCACGGTGCTCCGCTCCCACCGCAAGCTCGGGCTCGCCACCAAGCTCATGTCCGCCGCGCAGGCAGCCATGGACCAGGTCTTTGGCGCCGAGTACGTCTCCCTCCACGTCCGCCGATCCAACCGCGCCGCCTTCAACCTCTACACCTCCACTCTCGGGTACCAGATCCACCGCGTAGGCAGCCATGCAGTATTTTGGTTATTATAATCTTGTATTGTGGAAGCACTATTGTCCTTACTATATCTATCTATTTCCGCACTTGTTTAACCCACGGGCTGTTTTATATGTGTTCCTTTTGAATTGCTCGATCCCTTTTGCTGCTCTTCGTCTTCTTCATGGGAATGTATGTTTCCTTTGCTCGGCCTTGCTCTCAGCTGTGCTCTGCTCTAACGTACGCAGCCTCTGGTTGTAGCACACCACACCCCTTCTGTTTTTTTGGAGAAACTGGAAGCGTTTCGGGTATGGAATTTGGCACCTAGCTTGAATGCCACCGAAACCATTTTGGAGCTGAGTAGGGCTCATTAAGTGATCTCTGGCAAATGATTGAGCAAGCAATGCAGAACTTGTACTTAGCAAAGTAGGTTTTATGCTTCAAGGTTACGACTGCAGCTACAGCCTGATGTTTTTATTCCTAATTTGTTCTTTTGTTCTAAGCAAGTGATTGTTCCCAGATATGCTAGACCATTCATGACTTTTTATCCACTTGTACATACTTTTTTTCTGTGGCCTCACAGTGGCATGCTTTTCATTTGCTAGTTTTTAGCAAGTATTGGAGATACAGATACATGCTGCTTTTTTTCGTGGAAGAGTGGTGATTTTTTGTCTTCCGAAGGTCAGTAGGATTATTATGCATTCTCAAGTGCTGCTCTGTATATTTTTGCAGATAGTAAATTGCCAAGGCTGTTGTAATGGGGGCCAATGGTCATCATGAACTTCGCAGAGGTTGTAATGGCACCGTCTGCAATGGTAGTATAAGACCACTCGATTACTTTGGTGATGTAGATCCATGGACGGCTTGGGCATACAAGCCTCGAATGATCTCGCTCTTGCTGACGGGAACATGCCTTTTAATGTGAGTTCATAGTCTTTTATCTGTGGAACATTTAATAGACACGAACATGCCTTTTTTAAAATAATAATAATATATCATTGGTTATGGCCTGTTGTGGTATTTTTGGACCCTTTTCTTCAATTTGAATCACCATTATATATATTATCCAAAATACTGCAGATGCACATGAATTTTATGTTTGATAAGTATTGTTTCATGTTCTTATCAGTTGGGCAAGTGGTGCTCTCGATCCAGAAAGGAGCTCATCTGCTGATCGTGTTTGGTCAGTCAAGAGGTATTTGTAATGATTTGTCCTCTTATATTGCTTTTTCTTGCAGCTATATTTTTTTATGAAGCTTCCTTGGTGCTGAACTGAACTCAATATTTCCGATCACCATTTTTCTTAGTCTCATGTGCTGGCACTACAACACAAACACCCCTATAGCAACGCATACATTGCAACAAAATGGTTTATGCATTGCAAGAACTTAGGTAGCAACATATGCTAACAACACATATTTATATGTTGCAAGAAAATCAACTCGCAACGGTTATCATGTGTTGCAAGTGTCATCCGTAGAATATCCAAATTATCTGGCAACGTTAGTCATGTGTTGCAAGGGTCATTCGTATTATTTATGTCACCTTACAACATTTGTCATACGTTGCAAGTGTCATCCATAGTATTTGTGTTACCTAGCAACACTTATCATATGTTGCAAGCATTATTTGTAATATTTATGCAAATCACTATATTGATTTTGATACTTACAAAGTACTTCCTCCGTCCAATTTATAGATCATTTGATTTTTTTGGCACCAAGTTTAACTTACTCGTCTTATTCAACTATTTATTTTGGTTTAATTTTTTTCTATACTTACATAAACTTTTAGTAGAACGAGTTGGCTAAATTTGGTGTGAAAAAAGTCAAACAATCTATAAAGTGAGATTAGAGGAGTATTTTTATTGGTTCCAGTAATTCGAAAGTAAGACTAGCGCAACTATTATGTACCATCTTTTTATACCCAATCTGTAGAGTTTAGTAAAAGCTTGTAATCCCATAGTACATTTTTCAACGACGACGCAAAGCTTGCAACCTGTTTTGCCACATCACACTTTTCCTACCCTCTGTTCGATTGCCATTCTATTTCTATATATTAAAGCTACAAAGCTTGAATCTCGTGTGGCCATGTCTTTCGCTTTAATATCACTCGCAAGATACGAATCCAACGGTCATGGTTCCTGAAAAAACAGATGTCTTGCCTTCTCTGGGCATTCCAGAGTGCGCTGCCTCCCCAAACCAGACGAACTTTCCGGTAAGGTCGCGCCGTCGTCAAACAGAAAAGGGGAGTCATCGTCGTCTCCGTCGGCGAGAGCGCCGTCGTCGACAGCCTCCATTCAGTGCGTCATCCTCGCCCGCGAGTTTCACAGCATGGTGTCTGCCTGCTTTCCTCATCGGCGCACCCAATCTTCATCTTCTCGCTGATTCATTAAGGTGCGAAAACCCTTCTATCTGTGTGTCGCTCGGCATTACGATTTCCATCTAGCCTCATGCTAAGTGCGCCCCGCCTCCACTCCACTCCCACTCATGGATGTGCAAAGGCGGCCAGATGACTCTTCGAAATGTATGTCCTCTGTGCTAGGGTTTGCTTCAAGCTCGTTGGTTCTTGCACTTCTACTCAGTTTGTGCTCATCATGGGGCAAGAACGACCACAAAAACAATCATATTCTTATGATCCCATCCTCCAAACGCAAACACCTCGGATCTATGTCTACCCCCTTGATTCGTACAGACATGCAGATGTGCCCTTCGTTTATTCCTTCAGCTCCAGTTCAAAATGGATATATTCCAGGAATGTTGCTTCTTCTCACTTCATACTGCAATTGTGCTTCTTAGTGAATAACCACCATATAATTCCCCAACGCAATATTTGAATTTTGAATTATCAAGGCAATTAACTTCTGAAACAGCAAGTGATTTGTGCAAATGTGAATATGCATAAATGTTCTTAAAAATTGTATCAATCAATAACTATTAACATGTCTTCTAATTGATCCTGCAGTTCACGCCAACACGCTGTAAAAACATTTCTCTACTCAACCAGCGATTGTCACTCCAAATACAACAGGTATGTTGACTTCTACAGTTTAGTACATGCCACATCATAAACAAAAATAACTACTTATGCCTTATGTAGACTCACGTTTCTGCATATAAAGCTCCATGTGCAGATGTCTAATATGTTTCTTCATACATAGATGCGTATTTAATATAGAATGCAAGAATTTTACTTTTCAATAATTCTATCTATATATACAAGCCAAGCAATTTTACTTTTGAATAATTGTAAATATGTGTCTACATTCCATTTCAAATATAACAATAACTGTTTACTAAATAATCCTAACTATATGTACATGTCAAGCAATTTTGCTTTTGAATAATTGTAAGTATACACAGAGAAAGATGAGTTGTTTACCAATATAAAATAGTTGTTTTTTATTGATCTACTCTATTTTAATTATACTATACTACCAAATTGTTAGTTATCAACAGTGCCGCAAGTATCTAATCCACCTCGGGATAGAATTGTTTTGTACAAGAGGTCGCGCCACAAAGTAGTCATTGTTGCACACGTCCACTAAAAATCCCTATGGCATATATAACTCTAGACTTTTTATACATAAAGGAAAATTAGTTGCCCAAATAGCACCTCACTTATTTGCTATTTTGTTGTTTTAAAGTTGAAGAAAACCAACACGATCTCTTTGTTTGGAATGCGAAATTTCTACAGGAAACAAATGGCTACAACTCAAGATTATGGACAAGTTGGGATGAGGCAAGGCAAGCCACCTCCTACAGCCACATGCATGCAGAAACAGCGTGCAGGTGTGCCTTTCAAAAGACCTAGGGCATGGGGGACTGTATTTGTTTGTCTGTCTTCCATATTCAGAATCATGATGAGCCAACCCAATCTCAGGTAGATTAGGAACTTCACTTTCTTCTATGATTCAATCTGGTACAGTTTAGTTGGCATGCAACTCACTTTCTACTTTGCAGGTCTTTCTACGTCACGCCAACATTCAAAACAGATTAAAACTGAATGTATTTTAGAGGAAATGGACTACTCAGATCAGGTAGGTGTTCCAATCTCTTTGCATCACATAACTAAACTGAACTTATTCAGAGGAAATAGACTGCTTAGGTGCTTCAATCTCTATGCATCACATCTTTGAGATGGATTGGCACCTAGAAGAAGTCAACACTGGAGATTGTTAATATGATTGATAGGAACTATAAATAGAGTTGGACCTAGATGGCTATGCTAAGGTGTATGGTATGGGGTATTTCAGATGTGTATCGTATGGGGTGCTTGAGAGCAGCAAGCATGCAGACCTTCAAATTGAGATGGAGGATGCTGAGAAGGGGTCTGTACACACTCTTGGTGATGCATGTGTCTTATTTTCTCTGAAGAAGACTGATCGTTTCGACATTCTTGCTTAATGGTGTTAGTTACGTATGTTTATTGATTTCACTATTTCTTCCTACAGGAAGTTCAAGCTGATCGAAAGCGTAGAGCTGGCTCATCTCAGGGAGCTGATCAATCCCCTAACACGTCAGTACTCAGTACTAAAATAGAGATCTTAACCCATTCCTAGGCGAAATCCAACAATACGTAACTGAAATTTATTGTCAATTCCCTTTATCTGTTCATGACTTTGCGTATTTTTTCCTACTCAAGATAGCTATGCATGGAGCTATGTTCAGCAACAATGACACAATATGTTCTCTGCATATTACAATATGCAACTGATGGGTTCGATTCCTTAAAGCTAATAGTAGTGGTCACTAGCCCTTTTTTTTTCGAATACACAGGAGGGCTGCGTATCATTAAATTAAAGTAGAGGGGTTTCATAGCAGCTTTGACTACTGTTGAAGTTGATCTTTTTACTTATTTAGATTGCCATTGATATAAATGTTATTAGTGGTGCATTGAGATGACTAAGGATTGATATCTGTCATAAGATTTGTCTTTTCTTTACAAGTGAGGAGATTGTGTGGTTCAATGAAGTACTAACCTATGATCTATGGGCTAGGTCTTTACAGAAACTCTGCATCTTGAAACTACCATGATTGGCAAAGAAGCTGGATGCATCCTTTGCAGTTGGTGTTCTTATCATGGCAAAGAAGTTGGATGCATCCTTTGCATTGGTGTCTTCTTATCACCAAGAGGTAATGTGAAGAAAGTTCATTTGTTGACTAAGAACAGATGAACACAAATCGGTGAAGAGTTCGTTGCACTAGAGATGGAGAATGGATAGGTGGTAGATTTCAAATATGGCTTTAATACTATTGTTTCCCCTTACAATCTTCGTACGGAACAAGAAAATTGTTGTATGTGTATACTATTGTAATTCTAGAATTTATTTCAAAATAATAAATATACTTGTTCATAGTTTGTGTATAGGTTTGGTATAATATATAAATTTTTAGCTACAATGATTAGATTTGTATCCAAATTTAATTATTGTAATAATAATATTTATTACCTAGTTCATTTCTTGCTACACATGAAAGCGTTACTATAGTCCTTGGATTTCCGTTGTAGCATGGCAAAGCTTAACTCTTGTTTACCAATGCATGTATAAGTATTGTTATAGATCCCAGCAACGGCAGTATAGACAACACATAATTATGTGTTGGTATAGACCTTAGCAACGCATATATGAACTTTTTGCAACACATATATGCATTGCTAAAGGGGTGGTTGTTTAGTAGTGTGGTTACCATTTTAAGGAGAGCTTCTGGACTAATTTATACTATCTCTTGTTAACAGGGGTGCGTTTGCGATGATTGCTGTTTTTTTGGCTTACTCTTTTCTTCAGGCACCTTCAACGTGAGTTACAGAACTCTTTTCCTGACTCTGATTATTGTTTTATATCACCACAATCAAAAGGTAGATTTATGCGTAGAGGTGTCCCTAGGGCTTCATAAGGCAAAAAAGGCACTGAACACCAGCTGCTCAGGATACAGTCATGTAAAAAATTCTGAAAGCATTTTACTTTTTTTCGCGAAAGTGCCTGACCATGTATTTCATTTTGTGGGGGGGAGTTCTATCACACACATGTCAAAACCAAGAAGAGAGTGTAAACTTCAGAAATCAGTTTACTTGAGCCTTGAGGTACCTCATAGTCATATAGATAGATATAGTAAGGACAATAGTCATTTGGTTATTATAATCTTGTATTGTGGAAGCACTTTTAGAAAATCTGATATCCTTTAAGCTAGCTGCAGCAATATAAAAAAAACTCGGCTCGGGAGGGAATGACCGCCCTCCCGGTATAATAATAAGAAGGACCTGAACCACTGGTCCCGACCAAGAACACCAACGAACCCTAGCCCCCAATCACTAACCGGTCGATTACAACTGCTCACTCTGCAAGGAAAATAAACAAGGGCAAGCTATTCTTTAGTACTGTTCTATGTGAAACATGTTTTTGCCTTGAGAGAGGTAAGAACTCCGACCTGACTCGACTCTCTGAAGTGACCAGCTAGCGCTGTGCTTATTGGATGATGCGTTGATTGGCCGAGCCTTCGTGCCTTTAGCTGGCTGTGCTGCTGCCTGTGTCCATCTGTTCTAGCGAATTGC
Source organism: Zea luxurians (assembly GCA_029449295.1). Classification (NCBI taxonomy): domain Eukaryota; kingdom Viridiplantae; phylum Streptophyta; class Magnoliopsida; order Poales; family Poaceae; genus Zea; species Zea luxurians. The sequence continues at coordinate 18,938,337 of JAOPSE010000019.1, read as the reverse complement.
AACAACATGTACACATTGCGTGCTAGTGCTAGCACCGGTAATCGAGTGGTCATCAGGTCGAGAACGAGGTTTGGACTTTATCTGCGAATCAGATCGTTGCTGTTTGATCAGCGACTGGAGGTGCCGTACAGAAGGGGGGGACGGGTAGGTAGTCTCCTTTCATTTTTCTGCTACTGTTTTTTCCAACAGTGACGACTGACGAGCAGGTAGTACTAGTCTAAGACTCTAGTAAGTAGCTCGATTCGATACGACAAAATCAAATATATATAGAAATGGTTGCACAGGACAAAAAATATAAACATGAGCTCGAAAAAGTACATTTTACTCGCTTCTGTTAGAGAGAGTACAACCGTTTTTTTTTGTCACAATGCAGTGCAACTTGTTTAATGTCTATGGCCTGTTGATATCAACAGCTTAACTAGTACAGGGAATGGGAGGATAAACCAAATAATTTGAGTGGTGCGTGCCAAATGCCATCACTTGTGCCCTTATTAAGACAATGTGAAACTACCAAATCTGACGACGGTGCAATATGTCAACTGGAGTACTACATAATCAGCGCATATTTTTCTTCCTTCTGATGCGTTACTGTGTCTCGGTGGAATGTACGTGAAGGACAGCCGGTGGTGGAAGGAGAAAACATGAAAATTGGTTTTGGAAACGTCCAGATTAGCTGTAGATTTTGACACCTTCACTTATCCACTTGCTCTTGTTACGCAGGAACTTTTATCCAAGTACTCACTCCGCCCTAAATTAAATTTCGTTTTAGTTAATTAATAGATACAATTTTTGATATATATGTTTTATATGAGTCTAGGTTCATCTTTATCTATTTAAATATATGTTATTTAACTATATTTCATTTCTCTTGTTACATTGGCACACTCGCAGGCTGTTACAAAAGCCAAGCTAGGTTACGATCCTCTGGAGGTTAATCTAGAAGATATGGTTCGCTTTGCAATGGAGCAGCCACAGGTACCTGAAGTTTTCCTTTTTTTTCTTATCCTGAAGTGACATTATCTCCAATGGAGGTGGTCTAAATACATCTATGGGACACACAAAACTAAATATTACTCCTTGTCTGTGATTTTGTGTTTAGTTTTATGGATTGTACTCGTCTTAATTTGAAATATTTGCCTAAGTTCATTTTCACCCCATTGTTTCTTTTTCAGACAATGGCTTCGTATTCTGTATCAGACGCTGTTGCAACATACTATCTATACATGACTTATGTCCATCCTTTCATCTTTTCTCTTGCAATCATAATACCTATGTCACCTGATGAGGTACTGCGGAAAGGAAGTGGGACACTTTGTGAAATGCTGCTAATGGTTCAGGTATGTTTAGTGAATATTTTCTGCCATGTTTCAATAACATATGCATCTTGAAGCAATACCTTCATCTAGATCCAGGTGTTTTATATGAAACTCTCAAGTACTTGAGCTGTCAAATTGTGCTGAAGTAGACCTTTCTCCTTTTGCTCTTCTGTTTTTTTGATGTGAAATTGGCAATGGTTTTATTTTTATGCCATGCTTTTCCTTCCTGCTCAAGTTCTAAGTATATCATCTGACTTTTTTTTGTTATCTTAAGTTGCACCACAGACGGTTTATGTGTTACATAAAGCTTGTTTGCTTCTTAAGAGGATGTAAAATACTCATTTTTAGGAAAAAGTAATGTGGTTTTTTCCCACTCTTGCTTCATTGCTTGTTCTTGGATTTGAGCCCATGTCAAGGGCTTGAACGCCCAATTTCCATAACTATGAATAGTGCATCTTTTCCAATCTACCTCTGATTACTCATGCTTGCTGAATTTAGTTTCTTTTAATGTATAGGCATTCAAGGCTGGAGGCACATAACTATGAATAGTGCATCTTCTAAAATCTCTCACTAAATCAGCTAGCTGTTCTCACTAAATCAGCCAGCTCTTCTACTTGTCCCATTGTCATCTAGGTACTTATTTGGGATGTATGTTCAGATCTTGTGATGCTGTTTAATTCTTGTGAGGCATAATGTGTCACAGGTGATTGTGGATGTGGTGATAGTGGAAGTGATCCACCACCCCCAGAATTTTCACTCACATCACCTGTACCCGCTGGAATACCCATTTGCTGACCAGGTACAGTAAACTGAAACGGTGTGATTGAAATATCTGTGTCTATTTCAGTCGACTGAAAACAACTATCACTGTTCCAGTTCCATGCCACATCCTCTTCAAACTTCACATCTCTACTTATGTATAATCTCTCAGTTGTAGGATCAACCATTCTGTAACCCTTTGTGCCTGATTCATATCCTAGCAGAACCATTTTAGTAGACCTGTCTGACAGCTTGTCGACTCCAGGACCTACCTTCTTGACATGACCTATGCATCCAAAAGTTCTGAGATGACCCACTTGTGGTTTACTGCCATGCCATGCCTCATATGGAGTTTTCCCTTGCACACTTCTTGGCAATATTATATATGAGGAGGTACCTGGACCATCTAATCAGATTCGTACACTAATTGATGCTATTGGCTATGTTATTCCTTGGCTAATTACACATGTAAGTTTCTTTTTTATTTGAAATAGTACATGTGTCCCCATAACAACTTCAAATTGAGTTATTGATCTAACACATGCTTCATAGGTGAAGCAAGCTAGAAGCTCATCTTGTACCCGCAACAAGTTGATACCTGCAGCACGTGGACAAAGCTAGATGGCGTGGACAAAGCTAGATGGGAAGCCTAGTATAATTGCAAAGTGAATCAGTTAGATTCTAGTAGTTACTAAAATTTTTAAGTGATATTTGTATGATATTGCCACTTTGGCTTTGCTTCTTTGTGAACACAATTGGCAGTTACTGAACATGTTTGCTATCGAGTTAGTTAGCTTCTTGATATTTTGCCAAGGCCAAAAGCAATATTATTGAGGGTTTATAATTTGATTTTTTTAACATTCATCTCGATGCACATTTATATATATAAATATATAAATGAAAACATCTTTTTTTGGCACGTAATAAAGTGTTACAGTATAACGTATCTATATTATTACAAACAAATATAGATGTATGTACAAAATCGTTTCTACATGTCTTAATACACACTTTGACGTTACTATATAACGTATTGATATGCGTAGGCACACAATACAAACGTGGCTATATTATTGTTTCTACTTTTGTTAACACGCGTTTTGGCATTACTACAAAATGTGTCACTCGCCAGTTCAGCTGACACGTCACCTTTCCACATCACTTGCCACGTTATTTTTCCACATCACCTGCCATGTCACCTATCCACATCACCTGCCATGTCATCATTCGTGTCACCTACTACATCGTCTCTATACTCCTTAATGCGCAATAAAGCGTCACTATAAAACGTGACTATAGTAATACACATGAATTATGAATGTATCTATAATATCGTATCTATATTTTTTCACACATAATAAAACGTTACTATATGACGTAACAACAATAATAGACACATGTTATATGCGCATCTATAAAAGCGTATCAATGTGTCTAAACATGCATCTAACGCGTCTATGAAACGTCTATTCATCTAATATATACGCTTACGATAATCGTTTCTACAAAGTCTGATACGGTCCATACGAAGACGCTTCTAACACGTTTTTGGAAAGCGTGCGTACATTCATATAGAGACGAATTAAAGCGTGCCTATTGTCCAAAAAAGCATAGCTATAAGGGGGGTTTTCTAGTAGTGTGTGCGCCATGAGAGGAGCGGTGGTGGCTAGAGGTGAGGGGCAGCCAGGGAGCTCCTGCGCGCTGGGGGAGAAATGCTCCTGCTCTCGCTGCTGAATTACAAGGGAAGCAAGGATCCGACCAGGGAGCAGAGGGGGAGATAAAAGGAGTTAGCAGCACACGTCATTGGTCAGAAAGGGCGGCATTATCCTTTGGCTGGCTGCAGCTACTGGCGAGCAGGTGCGGCATGCAGCTATTGGCCGGCATAGTCGGTGGCCGGGCGTTGGCTGCTAGGCGGCCGTGGCGTGCGAGAGAAAATAAGACAACTGCTGGTGAAATATTTAAGGATAAAAAGGCTGATTGCTTAGGAGCTAAGTAACTTTATTTTATTTCTCTGAGACAAGAGCTCCTGTATGAGTTGTTTATGAGGACGGTGACAATTATTGGTTGGAGAGGAGTGGTCTTCTGTCGGCCGATTTGTGCAGCACTTATTCGTTGGCTGAGACCTACGCAGGGAATAGAGCGAACTGACGTACAGATGAACGAGAGGCCACAGAATAAAATAGACCGAGACATTTTATTTGGGTGTTGCTTGGAAATTAAATTCTCGCGCATAAGTAGAAATAAAATGAATAGAGGTCGATCGGCTTCGGATTCGGCATCAAAATAAAACGAGTCGGATTAATAAAAATCATTGCTGATGTTGATTTTCGAATTTAGATTAGACACAGAGATTTTAAGCCGAGTTGGATAAAAATTTTATTAGAGGACAACACATTGGAGATTCCGCTTGAGAGTACGGACTTAGATTAATTTATTTGGATATATCGATCGAACATCGAGAAATTGGATTCGGACACCGTTCGACTAGCAACTGTCGAGCGCTTGATTAAATGAGCTTTGAACGAGATTTATAAATTGAGAATGATTATCCAGTTCGCATTCGTGCCGAGAAACAAAAGTTTTAAACAGGCTCCAAATTCGGCCTTTCTCGAGATCATTTAACTCAAAAATTCGAGGGCACTTTTCATGAGTAACTTCAGAGATAGACACGATTGAGATGTAGAAATTTCCACTGAGCATTCGAGATTGGGATAAATCTTCCGACATAACACGAAACTGACACTAGGGGTGTCACATGTGTGGGGTCCGGCCCACTCACAGCAGGGTCCCAGGATTCTGGGACAAAGAATACCCGAACCTTAATCAAGACCAAGCAGGGGTCCGGAGCCGACACGTGTTCGGACCATGCCGTGTACGCTTCTGCTCCCCGCTCAGCGGAGACCTGATGCTGCCACGTGGCCCACTGCCCGTGATGTAAGCCAGCGGGTGGAGTCTGACATAAGGCCTCTAGGCCGCGCGGCCTCTGCATTTATTGTGGATAAGCTGCGCCGCCTGTCCATTCCACTGGCATGTGATGTGCCGCCTCGGTATTTAATGAGCCATGTCCGCTCCACTGGCAGGCGATATGTTGCCTCAGCATTTAATGAGCCCTGTCCACTCCGCTGACGGGCGGCAACCAGGCCATCCTGCAGGCGGCGTGCCTATCCATTCCGTTGGCAGGCAGTACGCCCGTGCTGCGGCATACACTATGCTCATTATCACTCGCGCGTTACCAAGGGAGCAGCGCGGGATATCAATACTATATGCACCATGGACATTATGGCGCTCAGAGATCACCCTGGCGTTACAGGCAGTAGTTGCTTCCTTCCATTTTGCCCCTAGGCCCATATGTCGGGGCTCAGCATCCTTGTACGTGCCCCCCTTGTGCTATAAAAGGGAGGGCACACGACGTTACAAGGCAGACCCAACTTAGGCTGAAGCTCACTTAAACACTCATCCTCACAAGTTCATACAAGCTCTCAAGCTCAATACATCACACAGTGGAGTAGGGTATTACGCTCCGATGGCCCGAACCACTCTAAACCCTTGTGTGTTCTTGTGTTCATCGTCCATCTAGCTAGCAGGCAAAACGCTTAGGCCCCTCCTCATCTTAGGATTTAGGGCGGGTGCATTCCGCCACCTAGCCGAAGAATTTCCTCTCCGACATTTGGCACACCAGGTAGGGGGCTAGGCTTTAGATTTTTGCTTGTTTTCCTGCTCAACACCATGGTCCACATCGTCAAGCACCATGATTTCATGCCCAAGGACTTCATGGTGGAGGAGGCGGCTGCCTCTTCCACACCACAGGCCACCAACCTCCAAGCGCCTAGTGCAGCTGATGCTATGCACTCGGCGCGGCAGCACACTCCCGCGCAAACGTCCAGGGCATCTAGGGCTACGCCTGGGGCGCTATCTGCGGCCAGGGAGTTGCTGCGCCACCCTCCTAGCTCCACAGCCTTGCCGGGGGTCATGAAGTAGTGGCGTGACGACGTCGACCGCCTGCTCGGCATGGCGCACTCTGGCTCAAACAGGCCTAGGCCTCAGTCATGTCGGCGTCAACATGAGGCATCGGCATCAGTGTGCTCCCCCTCGGTGAGGGCCACACCCACCGAGGATCTGCGGGTGGAGCTCAACCGCCAGCGTGTGGGAGAAGATGCTCTAGTCTCTCTGGATAGGTCTAATGACCTGTGGGCAAAACTCAACCGCAGGCGTGCGGGCGAGGATGCCCGTGTCTCCCTGGAGAGGGCGCTTAAGCGCCGACAGAACATCGAGTGTCGCAACCTTGACTACGACTTCGCTGCGGTAGCACCGCAAACCCCGACGGGCGCCCGGATCCAAGTGAGTGTCCCATTGGCCGGTGTAGGCTGCACCGCACTGGCGGATCATCTCCGCGCGGTGACCTGGTCCTCTAAGTTTTGGCCACACCTGCAGGAGAAGTACGACGGTATGTCAAATCCGTTGGAATTCTTGCAGGTTTACGTCACCACCATTACGGCAGCCGGTGGATACACCGCCGTAATGGCAACATACTTCGATGTTCCCTTGTCTGGGCCAGCCCGGACTTGGCTCATGAACCTTGCCCCAGGATCGATCTACTCCTTGGAAGAGCTCTGCACGCGGTTTACAGCGAACTTCGCCAGCGCTTACCAGCAGCATGGCGTGGAGGCCCACCTCCACGCAGTGAGGCAGGAGCCCGGGGAAACTCTCCGGGCGTTTATCTCCCGCTTCACCAAGGTACGAGGCACCATACCTCGTATTTCCGATGCTTCTATCATCACTGCTTTCCACCAGGGAGTACGTGATGAAAATATGTTGGAGAAGTTAGCCACGCATGACGTGGAAACTGTCACCACACTCTTTGCTCTGGCCGACAAGTGCGCCAGAGCCGCCGAGGGTCGTGCATGACACTCGGCGCCATAGACCGGGGTTGCCCAGACGGATGGCTCAGGCACCGTCGCTCAGGACTGCAAAAAGAAGAAAAAGAAGAACCGCGGCTCCGAGAGGCCGCCGTCTGCTGCTTCGGTCGTTGCAAGCGACTGGGGGCCAGGGCGAGCGCAACAAGCGCCCATGACCGTAGAGGGGTAACATCGGCTCCTGTCCTGTGCACCCCAACAGTCACCACAGTGCCGTGGAGTATCGCGAGATCATCGAGCTCGCGAAGCGCGTCAGCAAGTGGCGCGGGCAGACCTCTAGGGATGGCTCCCCACCTCGTCGCCAGCCTGGCAAGGAAAGGATCGATGACGGCGGGGTGGCCGCGGGAGAACGGGACCTCGGGTATCAGTCACCCGAGGGGGTCCTAAAGGATGTTTTCACCGGAGACTCCGACTCCGGCGACGATAACTAGCCGGGCCACCGGGGAGATCCCGTCCTTCCTGGTCTATGGGGCCGAAGCCTGCCTTCCCCCGGAAACCCTTATGGGCTCCCCACGGGTCCAGTATTTTGATGAGTCTATGCAGGAATCGTTGCGGCGTGAGGATGTGGACTTCATCGACGAGCGCAGGCGACAAGCAATGATCCGAAATGCCCGATACAACCAGGCGCTCAGGCACTACCACCAACTGTTCATGCATAGTAGGGAGCTCGAGGTCAGGGACCTAGTCCTACAGCGAGTACTGAACCGAGAAGGGCTCCACAAACTCTCCCCCAGTTGGGAAGGACCCTTCAAGGTGGCGGAAGCATGCCGGCCCGGGGGCGTCCGCCTCGCCACAACTGAAGGAGTGCCTCTTCCCAATCCCTAGAACGTAGAGCATTTTTGTAAGTCCTACCCACAGGAGCGAGTTTGAGGGGTTAAGGTTTCTTCTTGTAACTAGGTTGTGCATATGTGTACGCCAGCCCGGTGAGGTTCACCCTCATAAGCCCGACCTGTTGGTCTGCACCCATGCATGTCAAGTTATAAAGAAAGAATTTACCCCCTTAGATGTGCTCCTGTGATGGTTCTATTCTGCTACATATTCTGTATATTATTTTTTATCTAACCCACCCATAGAGTTTCCCACCCTTGCTGGTATCATGACATCCGAATTGAGTAGCCAGGCTTGCAGTTTAGGACCCCTCTACAAAGGCAGGGGGTCCGGCAGCCTGGGGGCCAGTTCTAGAGAATGGGTACTCGTTCCCTGGGGTGGTCCGGAGCTGTGTAGCCGCTTAGCTTAGTTCCGTACCCTAAGCCTGCACGCTCCACCACTCTACGACAGGTATCCTAGTATTTGGAACTATAGCCTTGTGGGTCCGGGAACCTAGGGTCCGGTTCTAGAGAATGGACGCACGTTTCCTAGGGTGGTCCAGAGCTGTGTAGTCTCTTAGTTTGGTTTCGTACCCTAAGCCAGCACGCTCCACCACTCTGCGATGGGTGTCCTAGTATTTAGAGCTATGATTCGGGGGGGTCCGGACACGACTTGGCTTCCTAGGCTAAATCCTGCAGGTCCTGTTGAATGAATCAAAGGATGGCTGATACCAGACGATGGGTTCTAATGGGTGTACTACTAATACTTCCTAGTTGAAGCTGTGTATAGGCCCAGGTCCCAGTCAAGGCTACCTCCTGGAGGCTGGGTCACCAACTTTTCTTAGATGTGCTGGTATCCAGTCTCGACACTACGAGCCTACATCCTAGGGGGGCCAAGTACTAGGAGAGGAGTTGGTAGTGCCGCACACAGCAAGAACAAATACCGTACAGATAAAAGTTGTTTAATTGATAGTTCTCAAAATTAAAGTATCTTACAAAAACAAAAGTTATTGCATCCACCTTCAAGCAGAGCCCTAGCCTCATTTCTACAGGTATGAGCTACTCGACATCAGCAGGGTCGCATCTTGTACGACCTCCCGGGTGGCGTCTTCAGTGACAGCAACTGGACCAGCGATCACTACCAACGCCCGTGGGCATCCTCCCTCAGCGCCGTCGTAGCACAGCCACCACCACAACAGCTGGGCATAGACCTACCGCTCACCCTGAACACGGTGGCGGCCCCCTCGGTGCGTGCGTCAAGGCGAAGGATGTGATGGAACCTCCCAAGTCATTAGGCCCATCTATAGTTGTCCTTGTCCAAGAGACCTCAGACATCCCTGTAGGTGCCCCTGAATCACTTGACAAGTTCGGTATCTGCTTTTCTTACCTTTCCTAAGAGCGTTTCACCCGTCACGCAGACATTACAAGCATCGGAGTTACGAGAATGCGGAAGTAATTACATGAACTTACCATTATTTAAAAGTAAGATAGAGTTGAATATTTATAGACCAAAATATAACCTACGAGTGCATAGTATTATTATTACACACCAAGGGAGGCAAAACTTCCTCCCGATAAGTATCAAACAAAAGTTCTATGGAGGATCCCTTCCACGCGCAGCTTTACTCCTGGTTTTCTTCTTTTGATACCACCTTAGAATAGAAGCAACAAAAGTTTGTCGCTTCTTCACCTAAAACAACATGGGACAAAGCCCTGAGTACAAAGTGTACTTTCGCAAGACTTACTCGACAAAGTAAAAGACTCTCAAAGATATGCTGGATTTGGGAATCAAGGAGAGGCTTTAGCAAGAATCAACTTAGATACTTTTGCAGAAATAGCTTACTAAAGTGAGTCCTTACTTTCAACATTTTAATGCCAGATTAAGTATTAATAGACCTTGTTTGCATCTAGTCTAATTTCACCATCTCATCGATACAACATCATTTTTATTCATGAGGTTCACATCCTGACTTAGGTTGTAGGTCAGTGATCAAGTCTCCACTCTCCGGGGATATAACGGTGATCCGAATCGATTTACTCAGCTGAGGATCTCTAACCACACGACATATGTAGCACTTAACCCTTGCATATGTCAAATCACCACCGGGATTCTTAAGACCAGATCAGGTTCATGCCAACTGAGAGCATAGATACACCACCATCCAGCCTCTTGCCACGGAGGGTACACGCTACTCTCGCCATCTCTCCACACCCATTGCGTGTTATCTTATTCTGGTATTAGTCTGCCCGAGGCAAAGCTTACCCTGTCCCATTTCCAGGGCATGTGGCCAGTTAAGATAGTCCTTGATCTAGCAGGCCTACATACACATCCAATCCTTAATTGACCCAGGCGGAGCATCACCTGTTCCTAGCCCAAGTCGCGAGTTAAATACTTCCATCCTTAGGATTGTTCTGTGTTCCTTAGGATGAAGAGAGCATTATAGGGAGCTTTGCAGTAAGATCCCAGCATGCTTCAGATGAAAATATTCTTGCAGGTAGAAGCCATCCTTTCTCGAGCTAGGCTAAGGACAACCTCTATCCACAAGATCTAAGTAGGGCTAAGCATTTTTGTAAATCATGTTTTGATACTTCAACATAAGTATCCTATAAAGGTGTGGATATCAAGGAAGGCAATGCATCAAAAAGGTTCCAAGCAGCTCCTATAAACCTAATGCACATTTCACTAGACTTAAAGTGTGCAGAAATTATTTAAAAACACAAGGAAGGGGTTGCATGCACCGGGGCTTGCCTTCGTTTATAGGTGAATCAGGCTCGGATCCGCAGATGTCAAAGTAAAAACAATTTCCTGCCTGATGTTCCACAGGTGGTGGCGGTGAAGTCTTCTCTTCTTCTACTTCAACTTCTTCCTCGTTTTCTAAGTATAACCATATATATAAATATAAGAATGAATGCCATGTAATGCTCATGAAAGTGCAAGAATAGTAGAAGTTTATTTCTAGGGTCTTGAATACAACTTTCCTTTATGATTTTCTGGGAAACTAGGTTTTCCGGAGTCAGTAAAGGAATTCAAAGGGCAGGGGGTAGGGTTTTGGGCTCTAAGTACCAAACAAGGTCCAAATCAAACCAAACTCTACCCAAGGCTTCTAAATAATGTTTAGAGTTCAAATAAAAAGTTTGGAGATTTTTGGAATTATTACCTATTTTCTAAAAAAATCCAGAACCAATGTTTTAAGCTATTTTAAATGCTCCAAAATTTCCCATTTGACCTAAAAATCATAAAACTATTTTTATTAAATACTATGGAAAATTAGGAATCTATGAAAATTGGTTCTACATTTTTAGAATTTTTCTACCATTTTCTAGAATTGTTGGAGTTCTGCTAGAAAATGAAAAGGAAAAAGAATGAACAGTCCTGGGCCGATTTCAGCTCAGGCGGCCCAACTATACAGGGAACAGGGGCACGCCCACACGCGCTCGCGCGCGCGACGGCGACTTTGCAAATAAAACCCTGCAAGCTGGAATAACCTGAAGGAGTCCAAAACACTATTTTAACTGTCACTGACAGTTTACAGAAACACCCTCCCATTTTTATTCCTTCTCCGAAAGACTCCCTGACCACGGCGCGCTTGTCGTTTGCCTCTGACACGGCCTGTACTGGCCATGGCCGGCGATGGCTGCCAAGTCTAGCTATCGGGGAGGCATTACCGACCAAGGGTGACCTAGGAACACTCGTCAATTTGACATGAACACACTGAGAACGGTCTGCCCACGTGCACGGCGGAAACCGTGACCACGAGCTCGTGTTCCCGCTTAATCAGGGTCGAATTGAGTAAACGGGCACCACAGTGAGCTTCACAAGCGTGCAGAGCCACGGAAACAACACTTGAATTGGATAGGAACTTACCAGAGCGGGCTGGCCACGGGCGGGCTGTTCTTAGTGACGCGTCTGACCGAATTGGGGGAAATTGGTGATTCCTCGGCTAGGGTGGCTAATCGAGGGTGGGAGCGAATGCTACGGCTTCACAATTTAGAGACGAAGGACAGAGCTCGGTTGATTTGAACGGCGGGGGTAGGGGACGCGGTGAATTTATAGGTGCACCAAGCCGCTACCATGGCTATGGTGATAACCATCACCGGTCTTTGCTGGCGATCAACGGCGGCGTCAAGCGATCTCCATTCTTACGGGCTTGCCACGTCTCCGCCGCGACAGTAACGTGGTCACATCGGTGCGGCGTGGATGAACGGAGGGGAGCGACACCGATGATCGGATATGGCCGAAACGAGGAGTGGCCGCGTGGCAGCCAGAATTATTGCTCTCCACCGCGGTGATCTTACCCAGATCAAAAAGATCTTCGCGTAGAGATGCTCGCCGATCGACCATCCCAACCCTGGCGCAAATCGCGGCGTGGATAGGTCGTCGGCGGCGAGGCTGAAGCTTATCCACCCGGTACTATACCATGTCAATGATCTTCAGTTGCCTGAACCGACCATCATCTCCCTTCTTGATCTCCGAATTCTTGTTAGGAACAGAGCAATCTCCCTTAATAAAATTTGTTCACCATGTATCAGTCTACAAACTAACTATAGGATCCTTGGGCTAAAACCGAGTGGATTAAAAGATATGGCGCATCAAACTTGGCCTCATCTCACTGGGACCATTTCTGACCTAGGGTTCAGTTTTAGTTTTCTAACCTAGTTCTGACAGAGTAACTTTGAGTTGGTTTTTCTCCAATTTTTGCATAACAACTAAAGGAGATGTCTGCATCAAAGTTGCTCTCCTATAATAGGTCTACAAAATTTATGTGGTGACCTAGGGCAAATCCTTACTAATTTGAAAGCTACAGATCTCCAAAGTTGAGCCAAATCTCTGATTTTCAGACTTAGTCTATATAGGGTTTAATTAGTGCTTTTTGCAAATAGACCCAAAACTTAGGGTTTAACTTGCAAATCCACCTATTTGTGATCCATATGACTTAGGACAACTTATTAACAAGGTTTTTGCACTTTAGTCAAAAAGTGGACTAATTTTGCACTTAACCCCCTAGGGTTTGGATTTAGGGTTTTCCAGGGTCCTTTTTAGGATTTTTGGTATTTCAAGGGTGTGAATGTAATGTAAGTCCCTTCTAGTAACATTTTATGACTATTTTTCTTAAGTTTAGGGTTTACTCTATTTGGGTCCTGTTTTACCCTTCAGATCCCTGTTTAGGGTTAAGTATCCTATAATAGGGTCTTATTTGCAAAATGCCATAACAATACAACTTGTTTGAAATTTTTACCTAGTGAATGCATCCTAGGTGTATCAAACATATGAAATGCTAATGTTGATGATGTCATGCTCAAGTTTTAGTAACAGTAACACCAGGGGTGTTACATCCTTCCCCCCATAAAAGAATCTCGTCCCGAGATTAGAAGTCCTAGGGTAAGTAATGGAAAAGGAAACACGACATGGCTTTATTTCCTTATTCTTGGTACATGGCAGGGGTGGTTTGGGGATTTACTCCTTTATTACAGCAACTATACACACTTTACAAATTACATGAGGCCAAAAAGCTTGGGAAATTCTTGTCTAAAAAGTCTTGAGTTTCCCATGTAGCCTCATGTTCGAAATGTTGGTTCCACTGTATCTTATAAAATTTGAGAGTTTTATTTCGGGTAATCCTGTCCTTTTGATCCAAGACTCGAATAGGGTGCTCTGAATAGGTCAAGTCTGGCTCTAGGACAGCATCCGTTACTTCAATGGTTCGATCGGGAACCCAAAGACATTTCTTCAACTGAGACACGTGGAACACATTATGTACAGCAGACAAGGTTTCGGGTAGTTCAAGTCGGTATGCCACTGGTCCACATTGCTCAAGTATAGGGAAAGGACCAATGTACCGGGGTGCAAGCTTCCCTTTAACCCCGAAACGTGTTACTCCCTTCATTGGTGAAACTTTCAGGTAGACATAATCTCCAACCAAAAAGTGTAAGGGCATCCGTCGTTTGTCTGCGTAACTTTTTGACGAGCTTGAGCTTTCTTCAAATTACGAATTATTCGCTGAACTTTTTCTTCGGTTTCCTTTACCATATCTGGCCTGAAGAAACTTCTTTCACCTGGTTTAGACCAATTTAACGGAGTACGACATCGTCGTCCATATAAAGCTTCGAAGGGTGCCATCTTAATGCTTTCTTGATAGCTATTATTATATGAGAACTTGCTAACGATAAACATTCATCCCATTTTTGTCGAAATTCCAGAATACATGCCCGTAGCATATCCTCAAGTATTTGATTGACCCTCTCAGTCTGCCCACTTGTTTGAGAATGATAGGCCGAACTGTGGAGCAATTTGGTACCCAGGGATTTATGAAGTTCTTCCCAGAATTTGGATACGAATTGAGATCCATGATCCAACACTATAGTCTTCAGAATACCGTGCAAACTGAGAATACAAGCAATGTACAATTGGGCATAAACAGCAGCTGGGTAAACTGTCTTGACTGGTAGAAAATGAGCAATTTTTGTAAGCCGATCAACAATAACCCAGATAGAATCATACCCCTTCGTGGTTCTGGGCAATCCCACAATAAAGTCCATACTAATATCTTCCCATTTCCATGTTGGTATTTATAAGGATTGTAATGGACCAGCAGCTTTCAGGTGTATGGCCTTGACATGTTTACAAGTGTCACATCTAGCCACATAGCGTGCAATTTCAACCTTCATCTTTGTCCACCAATAATGCTGTTTTAGATCATGGTACATCTTAGTGCTCCCAGGATGAATAGAATAGTGACTAAGATGTGCTTCGTCCAGAATTTGTTGGCGGACCTCTTCATTTTTAGGCACCACTATGCGGTTGTTGAACCATACGACACCTTGACTATCTCTTCGGAAGTAGTTGGCTTTTCCAACTTCTATCTTCTCATGAATGTGCTTCATACCCTCATCATTCTTTTGGGTATCAATTATCCTTTGTAAGAGGACTGACTCTACCTTCAAGTGATTTGAAGTTCCATGCTGAATCATTTCCAGGTTCAAACTTTCCATCTCCTGGCATAATGTAATGTCAGAAGTCCTCATTGTTAGACAATGGCAGGAGGCCTTGCGACTGAGTGCATCTGCCACTACATTTGCTTTTCCTGGGTGATAATGGATCTCCAGTTCATAATCCTTAATAAGCTCAAGCCATCGCCTTTGTCTCATGTTCAACTCTGACTGGGTGAAGTTATACTTCAAACTTTTATGATCTGTATAAATGTGACAGATATTACCCAGCAGATAATGACGCCAGATCTTCAGGGCATGAACCACTGCAGCTAACTCCAGGTCATGAGTGGGATAATGCTCCTTATGCCGGCGCAACTGCCTTGAAGCATACGCGATTACTCGGCCTTCTTGCATTAATACGCAGCCAAGACCACTGTGTGACGGAACCTTCCAAGTCATTAGGCCCACCTACAGTTGTCCTTGTCCAATAGACATCAGACAACCCTGTAGATGTTCCTGAATCACTTGACAAGTTCGGTATCTTCTTTCTTACCTTTCCAGGAACGTTTCACCCGTCTTGCAGACATTACAGAACATCGGAGATATAGAAATACGGAAGCGATTACATAAACTTACATTTATTTAGAAAGAAAGAGTGAGTTACTTATTACAGACCAGAAAATATAAACGAGTGCGGAGTAGTATTATTACATAACCAAGGGAGGCAAAAACTCCTCCCGATAAGTCTTTACATAAAAGTTTCTTATGGAGGACTAAGTCCTCCCGCATCTTCACTCTTGTTTTTCTTCATGGGGAACCACCTTGGTACAGAAGCAACAGAAATCTGCTCCTCCCTCACCTAAAAACAACGAGGGAATAAACCCTGAGTATGGAATTACTCAGCAAGTCTTACCCGACTAAAGAAAAGACTCTCAAGGGTATGCTGGTTGTAAGGGAGTCAGGGTAAGGTATCTCAAGATCAAAGACTCTGTTTTGCGTAAACGCTTACTAAGAGTGGATCCTTAAAAATCCAATTTTATTTTCAGGTTAAGTAGAATTTCCTGCCACTAGAGTTCTTTTTACCCTAGTTCAATCACTTCACCTGTACTAGCCAATTTCTTAAGAAACCTTTCATTCATCTTTACTGGAGTTCTACGTATAGGGCAGTGACCAAGTATTCATAACCGCGAAGGTATGGCGATCCGAATTGATTATACTCAGCTGAGGATCTCCAATCACACAACATATCTAGCACTTAACCCTTGCATATGTCAACCCGCCACCGGGGTTCTTAAGACCAGATCATGTTCACGCAAACCGAGAGCACAGATACACCACCGTCCAGCCTCTTGCCACGGAGGGTACACGCTACTCTCGCCACCGCTCCACGCCCATTTCGTGTTATCTTATTCTGGCCTTAGTCTGCCCAAGGCAAAGCTTACCAATGATGAGGCATGTGACCAGTTAAAGGGTCCTCGGTCAGCAAGCCTACATCGAGACGGTCATTAATTGACTCAGACGGAGACACTACACCGAGACTCTCTTCTCGTGCAAGTCACCCGCCCGGTCTCAGCTTAATCATTTAAACCCAAAAACTTGGTACCTGGCAGAGGTACATCTTTTTTGATGCTGAACCCATCATGGCCATGATGGATCCACCATTAAGTTTTATTTTTGAAAACATCTCCCCCACTTTTGCCATATCATCTTTTGAAAAACAAAACCTTTTGATTTTGCTAAAGCAATACTAAGCATAGTAAAACTTTTTGTAAAAACAGGATTTCAAGGAAGGTAATCAAGATCAAGGATGGTAATGCAGGGATTGTTTAAACAGTCAACTCCTATCACCTAATGCATCAATCAAGTGAGAAAGATTTTAAAAACATCAAGGAAGGTGGTGAATGCACCGGGGCTTGCCTTCGTTCGTAGGTGAGTCTGGCTCGGGCCCGTAGATGTCAAAGTAAAGACAGGTCCCTGCCTGAGATTCCAAAGGTGGTGTCTTTTCTTCGGTCACTTCAAGCTCTTCTTCGTTTTCTAAACATAACCACATATATGCATATAAGAATGAATGCCATGTAATGCTCATGAGAGTGCAAAGATAACAAATATTTATTATCTAAGTCTTGAATACAACTTTCCTTCACGGAACTCCGAGAACTTAGGGTTTCCGGAGTCAGTAAAGGAGTTCAAAGGGCAGGGGTGGGGGTTTTGGGTTTTAGTTATCAAACAAGGTCCAAATCAAACCAAATTCTTCCCAAGGCTTCTAAATAATGTTTTAAGTTCATATAAAAAGTTTGGGCATTTTTGGAATTACTATATGTTTTTTAAAATTCCAAAACTAATACTTTAAACTATTTTAAATGCCTTAAAATTCCTTATTTAACCTAAAAATCATGAAACTATTTTTATTAAATACTATGGAAAATAAGAAGTCTAGGAAAATTAGTTTCACAATTTTAGGATTTTTCTACAAATTTCTATAAATTTTCAAAGCTCTACTGAAAAAGAAAAATGAAAAGATCAAATAGTACTGGGCCAAATTTGGTTCAAGCGGCCCATGCCCACGCGGAAACGCACGCGCGCCCGCGCTGCACTGGCAGTCTTGCGAAAACGACCTCGGGTTCTTGGCTAACCATAACTAGGTTCTATCACTATTACACTGAGTCGCTGACGGTTTGCAAAAGAGCCCTCCGGTTTCTATTTCTTCGCAGCGTTGGGTCCACGACGACGTCGCGCGCAACCGAGCTCCGGCGAGCTCCAGGACCGGCCGAATGGGGCCATGACCGGCGCTCCCGAGCGGCGGTCACGAAATTGAATCCACCCCGACCATTTCCCCCAGCACAATTTTACTAATAGTCACAAGGTTTGTTCTAGCCACGGCAACCGTGAACATGGCAGACTGATGAACACGTTCCCGTGAATTCATAGCGGTCCAGTACAATTAAAGGGTTCGGGAAGCTTTGGAAGAGCCTAGGGACGCTAGAACAATCAACAAAGGAGTATGAATTCACCTTGAACAGGCTGACCACGGTGAGCACACACCGCACGGTGTTTTTGGTGGATTTGGGGAAAGTCCCAAATTGAAGCTCTCTGGGAGACGATTCGAGGCACGAGTTGGTGCACGGGTTACTTGACTGCCCTACGGAGCTCGTGGCACTCTTAATTTATAGGCGTATCGAGCGACGGTGATGAATTCGGCCGAGGGGTGCTGGCGGCCGGAGAGGGGAAGCGAGCTCAGTGCGTGGGAAAAGTGACTTTCACCGTGGCAGTTGCTCCGGTGATCGCCGGACATGCACCCAGTGAGTCACCGTGATGAAGTCTAGCGCTTAGGCATGTGGCGCACAACGGTGATACCTTAACGGCGGCGAGGTAATCCGACCGACCGATGAGCGGGGGAGGAAGTACGACGGTCTTAGCCGCAGCTCAATCCGGGCGCCAGATCTTTACTAGGTTGAGCTTATCTGCTGCCCACGGCGCACGAATCGCAACGAGTAATCGACCACCGGCGACAGATCACCGGCGACGAGCAGGGGGGTTGAATCGGGATCTTCTTCAGTTTAGAATTCACTGTACCATGGCCAGCTTCATCAGACAGCCTGTCAGTCCATGTTTAGGGTTAATTTTCTCTAATTTTTATGTGGTGACTGTGTCAACCTTCTGTATCAAAGTTATACACCTGTAATCCATCTTCAACTTAGCCACAATGCTTACCATCAAATAGTTACCGAAGCCCATTCAAAATCGAGTTCAAAGTTCACCCCGTCACACTGCTACTGAAAATTCAGTCCAAGGATTGCCTGACAGCCTGACTTTGAGCTTAATTATCTCCAATTTATTCTTAACAACTAGGCTTACAATCTTAAGCAAAGTTGTTCTCCTTTTATTGCTCTACAACTTTGATGTGGTGCCCTAGGGAAAAAACCCTATACTTTGAAAGTTACAAAGCTTCAAAGTTGAGCCAAAACTCTGAAATTCAGACTTAGGCTATATAGGACTTAAGAGGTGATTTTTGCAAATAGACCCAAAACTTACGGTTTAACTTGCAATTTCACATATTTGTCAACCAAAGGACTTAATATGCCTTAACATTGTAGTTTTTACACTTTAGTCCAAATGTGCACAGTTTTTGCACATAGGCCCCTAGGGTTTGGTTTTAGGGTTTTCCAGGGTTCCAATTAGGGTTCTTAGTATCTCGGGGTATAAATGTGATTTAAGTTTATTCTTGAGACTATTTTATACCATTTACCTTAAAGCTTTTAGGTTTTTTCAACTTGGGTTAAGTTTTACCCCTTTAATCACTATTTAGGGTTAAGTTCCCTATCCAGGGGTCTATTTGCAAAGTGCTGTAACAATACAACTTGTTTGAAATTTTTATCCAGTAAATGCACTCTAGGTGTGTCAAACATATGCAATGCCAATGTTTATGATGTCATGCTCATTTTTTAGTTGCAGTAACACCAGGGGTGTTACATCCTTTCCCCCATAAAAGAATCTCGTCCCGAGATTAAAAGTCCTAGGGTGAGTAATGGAAAAGGAAATGTGTCATATTTTTATTTCCTTATTTCTGGTACAAGGCAGGGGGTGGTGTGGGTTCACTCTTTATTACAACAAATAAATATACCTTTACAAAACACACTTTACAAATTACATGAGGCTAAAAAGCCTGGGAAATTCTTATCTAAAAAGTCTTGAGTTTCCCATGTAGCCTCTTCTTCAGAATGTTGGTTCCACTGTATCTTGTAAAACTTGAGGGTTTTTCTCCAGGTAACCCTGTCCTTTTGATCCAAGACCCGAATGGGATGTTCGGAATATGTCAAGTCTGGTTCAAGGGCAACATCTGTTACCTCAACGGTTCGATCTGGTACCCGAAGACATTTCTTCAATTGTGACACATGGAACACATTGTGCACAGCAGATAAGGTCTCAGGGAGTTGAAGTCAATACGCTACTGGCCCATATATTTCAAGTATCAGGAATGGACCAATGTACCTGGGTGCAAGCTTCCCTTTAACCCCGAAACGTGATACCCCCTTCATCGGTGAAACCTTCAAGTAGACATAGTCCCCTTCAAGAAAATACAAGGGCATTCGCCGTTTGTCTGCATAACTCTTCTGATGAGCTTGGGCTTTCTTCATATTATGAATTATTTTCTGAACCTTTTCTTCGGTTTCTTTCACCATATCAGGCCTGAAGAAGTACCTTTCACCAGGTTCAGACCAATTTAGCAGAGTACGACATCGTCGTCCATATAAGGCTTCAAAAGGTGCCATCTTGATACTTTCTTGATAGCTATTATTATATGAAAACTCCCTAAGGGCAAACATTCATCCCATTTCTGTGAGAAGTCCTGAACACACGCCCGCAGCATATCTTCGAGTATTTGATTAACCCTCTCAGTCTGTCCACTTGTTTGAGGATGATAGGCCGAACTGTGGAGCAATTTAGTACCCAGGGATTTATGAAGTTCTTCCCAGAATTTGGATACAAATTGTGATCCTCGATCCGACACTATAGTCTTCGGAATACCATGCAAACTGAGAATGCGGGCAATGTATAATGCTGCATAAGTGGCCACAGAATACTTTGCCTTAACAGGTAAGAAGTGGGCAATCTTTGTGAGTCGATCAATGATAACCCAGATAGAGTCGTACCCTTTGGCAGTCTTGGGCAATCCCACAATGAAGTCCATACTTATGTCTTCCCATTTCCATGTTGGTATTGGTAAAGACTGTAGTGGACCGGCAGCTTTCAAATGTATGGCCTTGACACGTCTGCAGGTGTCACATCTAGCCACATAACGTGCAATCTCGATCTTCATTTTTGTCCACCAATAATGTTGTATCAAGTCTTGGTACATCTTAGTGCTCCCGGGATGAATAGAATAGCGACTAAGATGTGCTTCATCAAGAATTTGCTGGCGGACCTCTTCATTTTTCGGTACCACTATGCGGTTATTAAACCACACAATGCCTTGATCATCTTCTTTAAAGCATTTGGCCTTTCCAGACCTTATCTTCTCACGAATGTGTTTCATACCCTCATTATCCCTTTGAGCATCAATTATCCTTTTCAATATGACTGACTCAAGCTTTAGCTGGCTCAGGGTTCCTTGTTGGACCATTCCTAGGTTTAGCTTCTCCATTTCCTGACATAATGTATTGTCAGAAGTCTTCACCGTAAGACAGTGGCAGGAAATCTTACGGCTAAGTGCATCTGCCACCACATTGGCCTTGCCTGGGTGATAGTGAACTTCCAGTTCATAATCTTTAATAAGCTCAAGCCATCGTCTTTGTCTCATGTTCAATTCTGACTGGGTGAAGATATACTTCAAACTTTTATGATCTGTATAAATGTGACAGACATTGCCTAGTAGATAATGATGCCAGATCTTCAGGGCATGAACCACAGCAGCTAGCTCTAGATCATGAGTTGGATAATGCTCCTCATGTCGGCGCAACTGCCTTGAAGCATATGCAATTACTCGGCCTTCTTGCATTAACACACAGCCGAGTCCACTGCCTGATGCATCACAATATACATCGAAGGACTTGGTGATGTCCGGTTGAGCCAATACCGGAGCAGTGGTTAATAATGTCTTCAATTTTTCAAAAGCTTCATCACACTTAGAAGACCAATTGAATTTAACATCATTCTTTAATAAACTTGTGATTGGCTTCACAAGCTTAGAAAAATCTGGTATGAATCTGCGGTAATATCCCGCCAGTCCAAGGAAACTTCGGACTTGATGAACAGTGGTTGGGGGTTTCCACTCCAAAATGTCCTTGACTTTGCTGGGGTCTACCGCAATCCCTCTGGCAGATAGAACATGTCCTAGAAACTGAATTTCTTCCAGCCAAAACGCACATTTGCTGAACTTGGCATACAACTGATGTTCCCTCAGGCACGTTAACACGATCTGTAAATGTTGGGCATGCTCCTCTTCATTCTTGGAATATATTAGAATGTCGTCAATGAAGACCACTACAAACTTGTCCAACTCGGGCATGAATACCGAGTTCATCAAATACGTGAAATGGGCAGGAGCATTTGTCAATCCGAAAGACATTACCAGGTATTCAAATAACCCATACCGCGTAGTGAACGCAATCTTCGGTATATCCTCGGGCCGAATACGGATCTGGTGATAGCCCGATCTGAGATCAATCTTGGAAAATACCCTTGCTCCAGTTAGTTGATCAAATAGAATGTCAATTCTCGGAAGAGGGTACTTGTTCTTGATGGTGACCTCATTGAGGGGTCGATAATCCACACACATCCGTAGAGTTTGATCCTTCTTCTTGACGAATATGGCTGGACAACCCCATGGTGACGAGCTTGCCCGGATAAATCCTTTCTCTAAGAGATCTTGTAATTGAATCTTCAGTTCTGCCAACTCATTTGGAGGCATACGGTACGATCTTCGAGAAATAGGAGCCGTACCGGGCTTTAACTCAATTACAAACTCTACATCCCTTTCAGGTGGCAATCCCGGCAAATCCTCGGGTAAGACATCGGGAAACTCACACACTATCCGAATATCTTTGATTTCCGGTACGATGGCTTCATACACTCTGCCAGTAGCTTTGGTTGGAATGGGGATAGGTAAAAGAATTTCTTCTTGATTATGACTCAGCCTGATAATTCTTTGATCAGTGTTGAGGGTTGCTTTATACTTGGCCAACCAATTCATACCCAAAATAACATCTATGTCCTGGCCTTTCAGAACGATTATATTAGTAAGAAAGTCCCGTCCGGCCAAGGTTACGGGCACTTGATAGGTCACTTCTCTAGTAAAAATTTGTCCCCCGGGTGAGTGAATTTTAAATCCTTCTTTTGATTTATGACATGAAATGTGATGTTGCTCCACAAATTTCTTGCTAATGAATGTATGCGAAGCACCAGAATCAAAGAGAATGACTGCAGGATGATTGGCCATGAGGAACAGACCCATCATTACCGGCTCTCCATCCGGTGTAGTGGCCACTTGTGTATAGTATACGCGTCCCGTCTTCTTGAAATTCTTGCCCTTAGTATTTCCCTTGCCTTGAGCTGAATTCCCCGATCCTTGCTGATTATTGGCCTGATTCTGCTTGGGATAGGGGCAATCTTTGACGAAATGCCTAGACTTGCCACAATTGAAACATCCAGTTGAAGAGCTGGGCAAAGCAGGGAATCGAGTGCCTGGGGCACCCGGCTGACTTGGGGCAGTGGGAGCATTATTGGGACGAATAATTATTGGCTGCTTGAAAGAGAAGGATGGTGCACGTGAACGATTCTGGTTAGAAGGCCGGAGAATAAACCGTTGCCTCTTTATCGGGCCCTGACTAGGCCTATCTCCTCCAAATCCCTTAGATTTTCCGACGCCTGCATACTTTGCTTCCACAGCCAAGGCTGTACTGACAGCTCTTCCATACGTGAGATCTATGCAGGTTGCCATTTTTCTCTGCAGTCGATCATTTAGACCTCTCATAAAACAATTCTTCTTTTTCATGTCCGTGTTCACCTGATCGATTGCATATTGCGACAGATGATTGAACTTATTGAGATACTAATTAACAGTATCCCTTTCTTGCTTTAGCTTCATGAATTCTTCTTGCTTCATATGTAGGACACCTTCGGGTATATAATGCTCGCGGAATGCCACTTTGAATTCTTCCCAGGTTATTTGATGATTGGCCGGTTGAACGGCCACGAAATTTCCCCACCAAGTGCTGGCAGGGCCGCGTAGTTGCTGGGCTGCAAATAAAGGCTTCTGGGTCTCTGAACAGCGTAGAAGTCCAAATTTTTGTTCAATCACATGGAGCCATTCATCGGCTTCCAACGGATCTTCAACTTTAACAAACAAGGGTGGACGTGTCTCCGAAAAGTCCAAATAAGAAGTTTCGCGGGGGCCCTGTTGA
Organism: Zea luxurians; assembly: GCA_029449295.1. NCBI lineage: Eukaryota > Viridiplantae > Streptophyta > Magnoliopsida > Poales > Poaceae > Zea > Zea luxurians. The sequence goes on along the minus strand of JAOPSE010000019.1, from coordinate 18,914,713 downwards.
TAACTCCGCCCACCTTGCTAATGGAACTGTTGGCCCGCCATTTCTCTCAGAAAGCGGGTATTATCAGCAGTCGCGTTTACCAAGGCGGCAATCGCCTCAGCCAGTGTGGGAGGAACAGGAGGTGGATTTGGAGTAGATTCCCTTCCACTAGAGGGTCCCGCTGCATCCTGGGATCGGGTCTTGGACGGCATCTGTGGCAACAAACATTTGGAAACAAATATAATATGCCAAAGATAAAACCATCCAATTTGCATTACCAAAAAGAGTAATGTACAGACTCGATTTTACAACAGGATACATTACCCAGTTTACAATATCATTACTAATTATACAATAGTACAACCTACAATACACTATTTCTATTACTACCACTACAACCCTATTCCTGCTTTTGGTTGCTCCTGGCAGCTTCATCGTTGGGTGTGGGAGACCATTCATCGACCAGCCTCATAGAAGGAGGGGGCTGAAAAAGGTCTAACTCACCACCAAGCGTGTGTCCCACAACATGCGAGGGTCTGGCTTCCGACTCAACAGGATTAGTAGGCTCACAGGGATGCAGTTGCGAATACAATACATGAACTTCTTCATGTAAGGCATTGCAATATGTCTGTAGGTCTTCAACGGCCAAGTTGAGCTCGGTTATATGAGCCCGAGCCTTTTCTTCTTTGGCCCATGCAAGCGAACAAGATTGAACAACCCAGTCGAGTGCCAAATCCCAGTCCGCGAGCTGATCTCGCAGATGGCGGACGTCTCTTCTTAACTCATTTATGCGGTCGCCATCTACGACCCATATAGCCGTCCTGCAGCGGAGTTCTGCTTGGAGCCAACTTACTTCAGCTTCAAGATCCCTTATAGGATCATTGCTTCAGCTACTACTGTCCACATCTTGTGGGACAAGTTGATGTCGAGGTACTCCAATTGGGCCAGTCGACTTACACGCGGTCTTCCTTGTGCGCGGCGGCATTTCTTTAAGGGGGAAAACTTTATTAGTATTATTCTTAGCATGATGCATGTGTAATTACAGAACCAACCTTAGTTGATTCATACCTTCTATACATTGCACTCCTACTATCTGGTCTTTCGTATAGATTCTTCAGATATGAGGGATAAGAAGGGAAGAAATTTTTCTAGATAAGTTTTTAGAAAATCCTTTTGAATATGCCTCATAATATCTGCAAAGAAGGGCTTCGCTCCGATACCAGCTGTGACGGAACCTTCCAAGTCATTAGGCCCACCTACAGTTGTCCTTGTCCAACAGACATCAGACAACCCTGTAGATGTTCCTGAATCACTTGACAAGTTCGGTATCTTCTTTCTTACCTTTCCAGGAACGTTTCACCCGTCTTGCAGACATTACAGAACATCGGAGATATAGAAATACGGAAGCGATTACATAAACTTACATTTATTTAGAAAGTAAGAGTGAGTTACTTATTACAGACCAGAAAATATAAACGAGTGCGGAGTAGTATTATTACATAACCAAGGGAGGCAAAAACTCCTCCTGATAAGTCTTTACATAAAAGTTTCTTATGGAGGACTAAGTCCTCCCGCATCTTCACTCTTGTTTTTCTTCATTGGGAACCACCTTGGTACAGAAGCAACAGAAATCTGCTCCTCCCTCACCTAAAAACAACGAGGGAATAAACCCTGACTATGGAATTACTCAGCAAGTCTTACCCGACTAAAGAAAAGACTCTCAAGGGTATGCTGGTTGTAAGGGAGTCAGGGTAAGGTATCTCAAGATCAAAGACTCTGTTTTGCGTAAACGCTTACTAAGAGTGGATCCTTAAAAATCCAATTTTATTTTCAGGTTAAGTAGAATTTCCTGCCACTAGAGTTCTTTTTACCCTAGTTCAATCGCTTCACCTGTACTAGCCAATTTCTTAAGAAACCTTTCATTCATCTTTACTGGATTTCTACGTATAGGGCAGTGACCAAGTCTTCATAACCGCGAAGGTACGGCGATCCAAATCGAATATACTCAGCTGAGGATCTCCAATCACACGACATATGTAGCACTTAACCCTTGCATATGTCAACCCGCCACCGGGGTTCTTAAGACCAGATCAGGTTCACGCAAACCGAGAGCACAGATACACCACCGTCCAGCCTCTTCCCACGGAGGGTACACGCTACTCTCGCCACCGCTCCACGCCTGTTGGGGACTTGTTCTCAAATGCTAAGAGTTAAGAACAAGGCAACATAAAAAATGTTAAATGTTAAAGCCCTTCGTCCTTCGGAACATTATTTCCCTTCGGGGAATAATGAGTTCTTGGACGAAGGTCACAAGAGACATACCTTCGTAAACGTAATAAATAAAGACGAAGGATTTATGTAAAGCATGAAATATGAACTGAACATCATCATAAAATCATTTCTATTAATCATGAAAAGATAGAAATGATTTTAAATTACAAATGTACCTTCGGTCCTGAGGGGAGGTAAAAGTACAAGCGTGACGCAAAAGCAAATGCCAAGTCAGCGTGAACAGTACGGGAGTACTGTTCATCTATTTATAGACGAGGGACGCAGCCCACGTAAAATTACATTCATGTCCATTACATTTCTCAATGACTCATGGAAATCTGTTAAGGTTCACGTAGTCTTTTCATCTTTAAGTCGGTTCCCTCCTCTGCTGTCGCGACGAAGCTTCCCTGCGTACAGCTTCGGCTGTGCACCATCCTTCGCAGAGCTTGGTAACCAACTCGTCCTTCGTCAGGTTCAGGCTTCGTCCTGACCGTGCTTCATATTCATGATTTTGAGTTCGAAGGTACCTGTCCACATAATCCACTTGGAAAACATTGTCAAATCATGTTTTTGAGGACCTTCGGAGGACGAAGGCCCCCAACAACGCCCATTTCGTGTTATCTTATTCTGGCCTTAGTCTGCCCGAGGCAAAGCTTACCCATGACGAGGCATGTGACCAGTTAAAGGGTCCTCGGTCAGCAAGCCTACATCGAGACGGTCCTTAATCGACTCAGACGGAGACACTACACCAAGACTCTCTTCTCGTGCAAGTCACCCGCCCGTTCTCAGCTTAATCATTTAAACCCAAAAACTTGGTACCTGGCAGAGGTACATCTTTTTCGATGCTGAACCCATCATGGCCATGATGGATCCACCATTAAGTTTTATTTTTGAAAACATCTCCCCCACTTTTGCCATATCATCTTTTGAAAAACAAAACCTTTTGATTTTGCTAAATCAATACTAAGCATAGTAAAACTTTTTTTAAAAACAAGATTTCAAGGAAGGTAATCAAGATCAAGGATGGTAATGCAGGGATTGTTTAAACAGTCAACTCCTATCACCTAATGCATCAATCAAGTGAGAAAGATTTTAAAAACATCAAGGAAGGTGGTGAATGCACCGGGGCTTGCCTTCGTTTGTAGGTGAGTCTGGCTCGGGCCCGCAGATGTCAAAGTAAAGACAGGTCCCTGCCTGAGATTCCAAAGGTGGTGTCTTTTCTTCGGTCACTTCAAGCTCTTCTTCGTTTTCTAAACATAACCACATATATGCATATAAGAATGAATGCCATGTAATGCTCATGAGAGTGCAAAGATAACAAATATTTATTATCTAAGTCTTGAATACAACTTTCCTTCACGGAACTCCGAGAACTTAGGGTTTCCGGAGTCAGTAAAGGAGTTCAAAGGGCAGGGGTGGGGGTTTTGGGTTTTAGTTATCAAACAAGGTCCAAATCAAACCAAATTCTTCCCAAGGCTTCTAAATAATGTTTTAAGTTCATATAAAAAGTTTGGGCATTTTTGGAATTACTATATGTTTTTTAAAATTCCAAAACTAATACTTTAAACTATTTTAAATGCCTTAAAATTCCTTATTTAACCTAAAAATCATGAAACTATTTTTATTAAATACTATGGAAAATAAGAAGTCTAGGAAAATTGGTTTCACAATTTTAGGATTTTCTACAATTTTCTATAAATTTTCAAAGCTCTATTGAAAAAGAAAAAGGAAAAGATCAAATAGTACTGGGCCAAATCTGGTTCAATCGGCCCATGCCCACGCGGAAACGCGCACGCACCCGCGCTGCACTGGTAGTCTTGCGAAAAGGACCTCGGGTTCTTGGCTAACCATAACTAGGTTCTATCACTATTACACTGAGTCGCTGACGGTTTGCAGAAGAGCCCTCCGATTTCTATTTCTTCGTAGCGCTGGGTCCACGACGACGTCACGCGCAACCGAGCTCCAGCGAGCTCCAGGACCGGCCGAATGGGGCCATGACCGGCGCTCCTGAGTGGCGGTCACGAAATTGAATCCACCCCGACCATTTCCCCCAGCACAATTTTACTAATAGTCACAAGGTTTGTTCTAGCCACGGCAACCGTGAACATGGCGGACTGATGAACACGTTCCCGTGAATTCATGGCAGTCCAGTACAATTAAAGGGTTCGGGAAGCTTTGGAAGAGCCTAGGGACGCTAGAACAATCAACAGAGGAGTATGAATTCACCTGGAACAGGCTGACCACGGTGAGCACACACCGCACGGTGTTTTTGGTGGATTTGGGGAAAGTCCCAAATTGAAGCTCTCTGGGAGACAATTTGAGGAACGAGTTGGTGCACGGGTTACTTGACTGCCCTACGGAGCTCGTGGCACTCTCAATTTATAGGCGTATCGAGCGATGGTGATGAATTCGGCCGAGGGGTGCTGGCGGCCGGAGAGGGGAAGCGAGCTCAGTGCGTGGGAAAAGTGACTTTCACCGTGGCAGTTGCTCCGGTGATCGCCGGACATGCACCCAGTGAGTCACCGTGATGAAGTCCAGCGCTTAGGCATGTGGCGCACAACAGCGATACCTTGACGGCAGCGAGGTAATCCGACCGACCGATGAGCGGGGGAGGAAGTATGGCGGTCTTAGCTGCAGCTCAATCCGGGCGCCAGATCTTTACTAGGTCGAGCTTATCTGCTGCCCACGGCGCACGAATCGCAACGAGTAATCGACCACCGGCGACAGATCACCGGCGACGAGCAGGGGGGTTGAATCGGGATCTTCTTCAGTTTAGAATTCACTGTACCATGGCCAGCTTCATCAGACAGCCTGTCAGTCCATGTTTGGGGTTAATTTTCTCTAATTTTTATGCGGTGACTGTGTCAACCTTCTATATCAAAGTTATACACCTATAATCCATCTTCAACTTCGCGACAATGCTTACCATCAAATAGTTACCGAAGCCCATTCAAAATCAAGTTCAAAGTTCACCCCGTCACACTGCTACTGAAAATTCAGTCCAGGGATTGCCTGACAGCCTGACTTTGAGCTTAATTATCTCCAATTTATTCTTAACAACTAGGCTTACACTCTTAAGCAAAGTTGTTCTCCTTTTATTGCTCTACAACTTTGATGTGGTGCCCTAGGCAAAAACCCTATACTTTGATAGTTACAAAGCTTCAAAGTTGAGCCAAAACTCTGAATTTCAGACTTAGGCTATATAGGACTTAAGAGGTGATTTTTGCAAATAGACCCAAAACTTAGGGTTTAACTTGCAATTTCACATATTTGTCAACCAAAGGACTTAATATGCCTTAACATTGTAGTTTTTACACTTTAGTCCAAATGTGCACAGTTTTTGCACATAGGCCCCTAGGGTTTGGTTTTAGGGTTTTCCAGGGTTCCAATTAGGGTTCTTAGTATCTCGGGGTATAAATGTGATTTAAGTTTATTCTTGAGACTATTTTATACCATTTACCTTAAAGCTTTTAGGTTTTCTCAACTTGGGTTAAGTTTTACCCCTTTAATCACTATTTAGGGTTAAGTTCCCTATCCAGGGGTCTATTTGCAAAGTGCTGTAACAATACAACTTGTTTGAAATTTTTATCTAGTAAATGCACTCTAGGTGTGTCAAACATATGCAATGCCAATGTTTATGATGTCATGCTCAAGTTTTAGTTGCAGTAACATCAGGGGTGTTACACACTGCCTGATGCATCACAATACACATCAAAGGGCTTACTAATGTCCGGTTGAGCAAATACGGAGCAATGGTTAATAATATCTTCAATTTCTCAAAGGCTTCATTACATTTCGAAGACCAATTGAATTTAGTATCATTCTTTAATAGACTTGTGATTGGCTTCACAAGCCTAGAAAAATCCAGTATAAATCGGCGGTAATAGCCAGCTACTCCAAGGAAACTTTGGACTTGATGAACAGTGGTGGGGGGTTTCCACTCCAAAATATCCTTGACCCTGCTGGGATCTACCGCAATCCCCTTGGCAGATAACACATGTCCCAGAAATTGGATTTCTTCCAGCCAGAACGTGTATTTACTGAACTTGGCATATAATTGATGTTCTCTTAAGCGCGTCAATACGATCCGTAAATGTTGAGCATGCTCCTCTTCATTCTTGGAATATATTAAGATATCATCTATGAAGACCACCACAAATTTGTCCAACTCAGGCATGAATACCGAGTTCATCAGATAAGTGAAGTGGGCAGGAGCATTCGCCAGTCCAAAAGACATAACCAGATACTCAAATAACCCGTACCGCGTAGTGAATGCGGTCTTTGGTATATCCTCGGGCCGAATACGGATCTGATGATAGCCCAACCTGAGATCAATCTTGGAGAATACCCTTGCTCCAGTCAGTTGATCAAATAGAATGTCAATCCGTGGAAGAGGGTACTTATTCTTGATAGTGACCTCATTAAGGTGTCGATAATCCACGCACATCCATAATGTTTGATCCTTCTTCTTGATGAAGATGGCTGGACAACCCCATGGTGACGAGCTTGGCCGGATGAATCCTTTCTCTAGTAGATCTTGCAATTGGGTCTTCAGTTCTGCCAGCTCATTTGGAGGAATTTGGTACGACCTTCTAGAAATAGGAGCCGTACCGGGCTTCAACTCAATTACAAACTCTACATCTCTTTCTGGTGGTAATTCAGGCAAATCTTCTGGAAAAACATCTAGGAACTCACATACTACCGGAATATCCTTGATCTCCGGTATAATGGCTTCATATATTCTGCCAGTAGTTTTAGCTGGAATGGGGATAGACAAAAGAATTTCCTCTTGGTTATGACTCAACCTGATGGTTCTCTGATCAGTGTTGAGGGTTGCTTTATGTTGGGCCAACCAATTCATGCCCAAAATCACATCTATGTCTTGGCCTTTTAGAACAATCATATTAGTAGGAAAGTCCCGTTCAGCCAATGTTACGGGCACTTGGTAAGCCACTTCTTTGGTAAAGAGTTGTCCCCCAAGCGAATGTATTTTGAACCCTTCCCTTGATTCATGGTATGGAATGCAATGTTGCTCCATAAATTTCTTGCTGATGAATGTATGCGAAGCACCAGAATCAAAGAGAATAAGTGCAGGGTGTTTGGCTACGAGGAACGTACCCATCATTACCGGTTCACCGTCCGGTGTGGTGGCCACTTGAGTGTAATAAATTCATCCCGTCTTCTTTATGTTCTTGCCCGCATTTCCTTTAGCTTGAGAAGAATTGCCAGTACCTTGTTGATTGTTTGAGCGATTCTGCTTCGGGTAGGGGCAATCCTTAATAAAGTGCCCAGATTTTCCGCAATTGAAGCAGCCTGTTGATGAACTGGGAAGGGCAGGGAAACGAGTGCTAGGGGCACCCGACTGACTTGTTGTAGTGGGGGCAGCATTGGGACGGATGAACACTGGTTGTTTGAATGGGAAGGAGGGTGGGCGTGATGAAGAACGACCCTGATTAAAGGGCCGGATAACTAACCGTTGCCTTTTCTCGGGGCCCTGATTAGGCCTGTTACCTCCAAAACTCTTGGATTTTCCAGCGCTTGCATACTTTGCTTCAACTGCCAATGCTATGTTGACATCTCTTCCATAAGTAAGGTCGATGCAGGTTGCCATCTTTCTTTGCAGTCGATCATTTAAACCTCTCATAAAACAATTCTTCTTCTTCAAATCTGTGTTAACTTGATCGATTGCATACTGGGATAAGTGATTAAATTTATTGAGATACTGATTAACAGTATCCCCTCCTTGCTTCAGCTTCATAAATTCCTCCTGTTTCATGTGGAGGACTCCCTTAGGTACATAATGCTCTCTGAAGGCCAACTTAAAATCATCCTATGTTACTTGATGACCAGCCGGTTGTACGACAACAAAGTTCCCCCACCAGGTGCTGGCAGGGCCACGCAATTGCTGAGCTACGAACAGGGGCTTCTGAGTTTCTGAACATTGAAGAAGCCCAAATTTTTGTTCAATGATGCGGATCCATTCGTCCGCCTCTAAAGGATCTTCTGCCATGCTGAACAACAGGGGGCGCGTCTTAGAGAAATCCAAATAAGATGTTTCCCGGGGGCCTTGTGGATAGCCCCGCCCGCCTTGTTGTTGGAGTTGTTGACCTACCATCTCCCGCAGGAAGCGGGTATTATCTGCTGTAGCATTCACCAAGGCGGCGATAGCCTTGGCTAACGTGGGAGGGACTGGAGATGGGTTTGGTGTTGCCTCCCTCCCACGAAAGGTACTAGCCCCATCCTAAGCACGAGTCTGGGAAGGCATCTGTGGCAACAAACATTTGAAAACAATATAATATGCCAAAGAAAACCATCCATTTTACATTACTAAAAAGAGTAATGTTACAGACTCGAATTTTACAAAAGGATTACACTACCTATTATACATCACTACTCTTTCTACTATTAAACTATACTACTCCTGCTTCCTGTTGCTCCTGGTAGCCTCGCTGTCGGGCGTAAGAGACCACTCATCGACCAACCTCATAGAGGGAGGGGGCTGGAAAAGGTCCAATTCGCCATCAAAAGCTTCTCCTGCTACATGAGAAGGTCTGGCTTCTGTCCCGACAGGATCCACAAGTACACTGGGGTGTATTTGTGAATACAGTACATGAACTTCTTCATATAGAGTATTACAATAAGCCTGCAGGTTATCAATGGCTGAGCTAAGCTCTTCTACTTGGGCTCGAGCTTTTGCCTCCTTAGCCCAGGCAAGCGAACGAGAATGAACCGCCCAGTTGAGCGCTAAATCTCGATCCGTGAGGTGATCTCACAGGCGGCAGATGTCGCTTCTCAATTCATTGATTCTGTCGCCATCCACGACCCATATGTCAGTCTTTCGTCGGAGTTTCGTTTGAAGACGATTAACTTGCGCTTCAAGATCCCCGATCGGATCATTACTCCCACTACTGCTATCCTCGTGTCTTGGGGCAAGTTGATGACGTGGCACACCAATTGGGCCAGTATGCTTGCGCGCAGTTCCCCTCGTGCGCGGCGGCATTTTTCTAAGGGGGAAAATTTTATTAGCATAGTTCTTAGCATGATGCATGTGTAATTACAGAATCAACCTTAGTTGATTCACACCTTCTATATGTTGCACTCTTACTATCTAGTTTTTAAGATAAACTCTTCAGAGATAGTAGGTAAGAAGGGAAGAAATTTTTCTAGATAAGTCTTTAGAAAAATTCTTTTGAAGATGCCTCATAATATCTGCAGAGAAGGGCTTCACTCCGATACCAGCTGTGACGGAACCTCCCAAGTCATTAGGCCCACCTACAGTTGTCCTTGTCCAACGGACCTCAGACATCCCTGTAGGTGCCCCTGAATCACTTGACAAGTTCGGTATCTGCTTTTCTTACGTTTCCCAAGAGCGTTTCACCCGTCACGCAGACATTACAAGCATCAGAGTTATGAGAATGCGGAAGTAATTACATGAACTTACCTTTATTTAAAAGTAAGATAGAGTTGAATATTTACAGACCAGAATATAACCTACAAGTGCATAGTATTATTATTACACACCAAGGGAGGCAAAAATTCCTCCCGATAAGTATCAAACAAAAGTTCTATGGAGGATCCCTTCCTCGCGTAGCTTTACTCCTTGTTTTCTTCTTTTGATACCACCTTAGAATAGAAGCAACAAAAATTTGTCGCTTCTTCACCTAAAACAACATGGGACAAAACCCTGAGTACGAAGTGTACTTTCGCAAGACTTACCCAACAAAGTAAAAGACTCTCAAGGATATGCTGGATTTGGGAATCAAGGAGAGGCTTTAGCAAGAATCAACTTAGATACTTTTGGAGAAATAGCTTACTAAAGTGAGTCCTTACTTTCAACATTTTAATGCCAGATTAAGTATTAATAGACCTTGTTTGCATCTAGTCTAATTTCACCATCTCATCAATACAACATCATTTTTATTCATGAGGTTCACATCCTGACTTAGGTTGCAGGTCAGTGATCAAGTCTCCACTCTCCGGGGATATAACGGCGATCCGAATCGATTTACTCAGCTGAGGATCTCTAACCACACGACATATGTAGCACTTAACCCTTGCATATGTCAACTCACCATCGGGGTTCTTAAGACCAGATCAGGTTCACGCCAACCGAGAGCATAGATACACCATTGTCCAGCCTCTTGCCATGGAGGGAACACACTACTCTCGCCATCTCTCCATGCCCATTACGTGTTTTCTTATTCTAGTATTAGTCTGCCCGAGGCAAAGCTTACCCTGTCCCATTTCCAGGGCATGTGGCTAGTTAAGATAGTCCTTGATCTAGTAGGACTACATACGCATCCACTCCTTAATTGACCCGGGCGGAGCATCACCTATTCCTAGCCCAAGTCGCGAGTTAAATACTTCCATCCTTAGGATTGTTCTGTGTTCCTTAGGATGAAGAGAGCATTATAGGGAGCTTTGCAGTAAGATCCCAGCATGCTTCAGATGAAAATATTCTTGCAGGTAGAAGCCATCCTTTCTCGAGCTAGGCTAAGGACAACCTCTATCCACAAGATCTAAGTAGGGCTAAGCATTTTTGTAAATCATGTTTTGATACTTCAACAGAGGTATCCTATAAAGGTGTGGATATCAAGGAAGGCAATGCATCAAAAAGGTTCCAAGCAACTCCTATAAACCTAATGCACATTTCACTAGACTTAAAGTGTGCAGAAATTATTTAAAAACACAAGGAAGGGGTTGCATGCACCGAGGCTTGCCTTCGTTTATAGGTGAATCAGGCTTTGATCCGCAGATGTCAAAGTAAAAACAATTTCCTGCCTGATGTTCCGCAGGTGGTGGCGGTGAAGTCTTCTCTTCTTCTACTTCAACTTCTTCCTCGTTTTCTAAGTATAACCATATATATAAATATAATAATGAATGCCATGTAATGCTCAAGAAAGTGCAAGAATAGTAGAAGTTTATTTCTAGGGTCTTGAATACAACTTTCCTTCATGGTTTTCCGGGAAACTAGGTTTTCCGGAGTCAGTAAAGTAATTCAAAGTGCAGGGGATAGGGTTTTGGGCTCTAAGTACCAAACAAGGTCCAAATCAAACCAAACTCTACCCAAGGCTTCTAAATAATGTTTAGAGTTCAAATAAAAAGTTTGCAGATTTTTGGAATTATTACCTATTTTCTAAAAAAAAATCCAGAACCAATGTTTTAAGCTATTTTAAATGCTCCAAAATTTCCCATTTGACCTAAAAATCATAAAACTATTTTTATTAAATACTATGGAAAATTAGGAATATAGGAAAATTGGTTCTACATTTTTAGGATTTTCCTACCATTTTCTAGAATTGTTGGAGTCCTGCTAGAAAAAGAAAAGGAAAAGGAATGAACAGTCCTGGGCCGATTTCAGCCCAGGCGGACCAACTGTACAGGGAACAGGGGCGCGCCCACGCGCGCTCGCGCGCGCGACGGTGACTTTGCAAATAAAACCCTGCAAGCTGGAATAACCCGAAGGAGTCCAAAACACTGTTTTAACAGTCACTGACAGTTTACAGAAACACCCTCCCATTTCTATTCCTTCTCCGAAGGACTCCCTGACCATGGCTCGCTTGCCGTTTGCCTCTGACGCGGCCCGTACTGGCCATGGCCGGCGATGGCTGCCAAGTCTAGCTATCGAGGAGGCATTACCGACCAAGGGTGACCTAGGAACACTCGTCAATTTGACATGAACACACTGAGAATGGTCTGCCCACGTGCACGGTAGAAACCGTGACCACGAGCTCGTGTTCCCGCTTAATCAGGGCCGAATTGAGTAAATGGGCGCAACAATGAGCTTCACAAGCGTGCAGAGCCACAGAAACAACACTTGAATTGGATAGGAACTTACCAGAGCGGGCTGGCCACGGGCGGGCTATTCTTGGTGACGTGTCTGACCGAATTGGGGGAAATTGGTGATTCCCCGGCTAGGGTGGCTAATCGAGGGTGGGAGCGGATTCTACGACTTCGCAATTCAGAGACGAAGGATGGAGCTCGGTTGATTTGAACGGAGGGGGTAGGGGACGTGGTGAATTTATAGGTGCACCGAGCCGCTACCATGGCTATGGTGATAACCATCGCCGGTCTTTGCTGGCGATCAACGGCGACGTCAAGCGATCTCCATTCTTACAGGCTTGCCACGTCCCTGCCACGACAGTAACACGGTCACATCAGTGCAGCGTGGATGAACGGAGGGGAGCGGCGCTGATGACCTGATATGGCCGGAACGAGGAGTGGCCGCGTGGCAGCCAGAATTATTGCTCTCCACCGCGGTGATCTTACCCAGATCAAAAAGATCTTCGCGCGGAGATGCTCGCCGATCGACCATCCCGACCCCGGTGCAAATCACGGCGCGGATAGGTTGTCGGCGGCGAGGCTGAAGCTTATCCACCCGGTACTGTACCATGGCGATGATCTTCAGTTGCCTGAACCGACCATCATCTCCCTTCATGATCTCCGAATTCTTGTTAGGAACAGAGCAATCTCCCTTAATAAAATTTGTTCACCATGTATCAGTCTACAAACTAACTATAGGATTCTTGGGCTAAAACCGAGTGGATTCAAAGATATGGCGCATCAAACTTGGCCTCATCTCACTGGGACCATTTCTGACCTAGGGTTCAGTTTCAGTTTTCTAACCCAGTTCTGACAGAGTAACTTTGAGTTGGTTTTTCTCCAATTTTTGCATAACAACCAAAGGAGATGTCTGCATCAAAGTTGCTCTCCTATAATAGGTCTACAAAATTTATGTGGTGACCTAGGGTAAATCCTTAATAATTTGAAAGCTACAGATCTCCAAAGTTGAGCCAAATCTCTGATTTTCAGACTTAGTCTATATAGGGTTTAAGTGGTGCTTTTTGCAAATAGTCCCAAAACTTAGGGTTTAACTTGCAAATTTACCTATTTGTGATCCATATGACTTAGGACACCTTATTAACATGTTTTTTGCACTTTAGTCCAAAAGTGGACTAATTTTGCACTTAACCCCCTAGGGTTTGGATTTAGGGTTTTCCAGGGTCCTTTTTAGGATTTTTGGTATTTCAAGGGTGTGAATGTAATGTAAGTCCCTTCTAGTAACATTTTATGACTATTTTTCTTAAGCTTTAGGGTTTACTCTATTTGGGTCCTGTTTTACCCTTCAGATCCCTGTTTAGGGTTAAGTATTCTATACTAGGGTCTTATTTGCAAAATGCCATAACAATACAACTTGTTTGAAATTTTTACCTAGCGAATGCATCCTAGGTGTATCAAACATATGAAATGCTAATGCTGATGATGTCATGGTCAAGCTTTAGTAACAGTAACACCAGGGGTATTACAATGGAGCCCTCATCGTTGGAGGCGACGTCAAGGCCATTAAAGCCAAAGAGATGGAGGCACGACAGCACACGACGCTCGGCGGCCTGGCCGCTGAGGCGGAGTCGGAGCTCGACTAGTTCATGGAGGCATACCATGAGGTGCTGGTGAAGCTCAGAGAGGAGCTGACGAGGCCACTGCAGGAGGCAATGATGTTCATGCGGAAGATGGAGCCGCAGCTCAGCCCGCTTTCCATCTCCGGAAGGTCGCTGCACAACACCCTTTTGTCCATGCGCTGGCAGAAGAAGCGTCGCCCCCACGAACATCTCGCAGAGGTGGGCAAAGATGGCCGCCTAAAGGATGGAGTGGGGCGTAAGGTGCTGATGTTGGAGGCGGAGCTCCTCCAGTAGCAGCAGGAAGAAAGGCCAGATCGGCAGCACCAACCCACAGGAGAGGTAGGAGACGAAGAGCACGAACTCCCCGGTGGCAAGACCGCCGAGGAGAGAAGCGCTGGCGCGGATCCTTCCGGCGAACAACGGCGCACCCCATCCGAGTAGGTTGCGCACCAGGTTGAGTGCCACCTCGGACTAGAAGCGCTCGGGTGGATTAGCTAGGCCACGGCAACTACGGCGGCGGAAAGCAGAGGAGCGCAAATGCAATGGGGCGTGGAGAACTCAAAGGCGAAAGGGTGCAGCAGTTGGAAAGAATGCGAAAGCATAACTACCGCACGCGGGGTGAATCCCTTTTCAAGGAGGACACTCCCACTCGCACCCTGAGACGCCACAGGAAATCTCGCCCGGCGCGCACTGAAGCAACCCAGCCTATGACACGGGGGCCCGGGCCCACAAGTCATACAGAAGGTGTGCGGGCCTCCGAGTGTTGAGAAGGCGAACCGCCACGAGGAGTGAACCGTCGCCCGCAATAGTGTGCCCCTTCATCTCTGCCAAAAACAACGGCCCAGTCGCTGACACGGGGGCCCAGGCCCACGAGTCATACTCCTTGGGTGTCGGTTCCTGGGTGCGGAGAAGGTGAACCGCCACGCGTGCCCGAAAAGCGAACCGCCGCCCACGGTAGTTTGCCGCTTCATCTCCGCCGCAAGAAACAAACGGCCCAGTCTCTGACATAGGGGCCTGGGCCCATGAGTCATACTCCTTGGGCGTCGGTTTCTGAGTATAGAAAGAGCGAACCGTCGCTCACGCCAGTACTGCGCCTCCTCGGGGTCGCCGCAGAAGACAGAGAAGGTAATTTTTCAAACCAATGCAGCGGTATCAAGGCGTCTCACGCATGGCCCAGTGAAACCATCATGCGTGGGGGCCGCGGGTCAGTCAGCCGCGGGGACAGACATGGTAGTTGGCATGACCGAAGGCGGACTGGTAGTGATTACGTCAGCAAACGCACGGAAGCGGCACGCCAATCGCTAGTCAAGCTTTGGCCCCACCTGCAGGCTCGTATCCTCCCCTGAGGTGGGCCCAGGGGCTATTGTCGGTACCCTAAAACAGGGGTACCCCTTACTACAGTATGAAGACGCGGTGTCCACGTGACTATCTCTAGTCGCGTGGTGAACAGCACCCGACCCCACCACGTGGACGGCTCCGGGGCCACCACATGGCCAGAGAAGACAAAATCCTCCAAGGTATCAACAGTGGGTCCAGACCCCCATGGGGAAGTGCCGGACCCCTGCATATATGGACCGGACCTCCAGGCAAGGTCCAGGACCTCCACGAGTACAAACCGGACCCCTAGGACGGGTCCCGGACCCCTCTGTGTGGGGTCCGGCCCACTCACAGCAGGGTCCCGAGATTCTGGGACAAAGAATACCCAAACCTTAATCAAGACTAGGCAGGGGCCCGGAGCCGACACGTGTTCGGACCATGCCGTGTACGCTTCTGCTCCTCGCTCAGCGGAGACCTGATGCCGCCACGTGGCCCACTGCCCGTGATGTAAGCCAGTGGGTGGAGTTTGACATAAGGCCTTTAGGCCGCGCGACCTTTGCATTTATTGCGGATAAGCTGCGCCGCCTGTCCATTCCACTAGCAGGTGATGTGCCGCCTCGGCATTTAATGAGCCCTGTCCACTCCACTGGCAGGCGATGTGTCGCTTCAGCATTTAATGAGCCATGTCCACTTCGCTGACGGGCGGCGACCAGGCCATCCTGTAGGCGGTGTGCCTGTCCATTCCGTTGGCAGGTAGTACGCCCGTGCTGCGGCATACACTATGCTCATTATCACTCGCGCGTTACTGAGGGAGCAGTGCAGGATATCAATACTATATGCACCACGGACATTATGGCGCTCGGAGATCACCCTGGCGTTACGGGCAGTAGTTGCTTTCTTCCATTTTGCCCCTAGGCCCACATGTCGGGGCTCAGCATCCTTGTATGTGCCCCCCTTGTGCTATAAAAGGGAGGGCACACGACGTTACAAGGCAGACCCAACTTAGGCTCAAGCTCACTTAAACACTCATCCTCACAAGTTCATACAAGCTCTCAAGCTCAATACATCACACAGTGGAGTAGGGTATTACGCTCCGGTGGCCCGAACCACTCTAAACCCTTGTGTGTTGTTGTGTTCATTGTCCATCTAGCTAGCAGGCAAAACGCTTAGGCCCCTTCTCATCTCAGGATTTAGGGCGGGTGCGTTCCGCCACCTGGCCGGAGAATTTCCTCTCCGACATTTGGCACGCCAGGTAGGGGGCTAGGCTTTAGGTTTTTGCTTGTTTTCCTGCTCGACACTATGGTCCACATCGTCGAGCACCATGATTTCATGCCTGAGGACTTCATGGTGGAGGAGGCAGCTGCCTCTTCCACACCACGGGCCACCAACCTCCCAAAGCCTGGTGCAGCTGCTGCTGTGCACTCGGCGCGGCAGCACACTCCCGCGCAAATGTCCAGGGCATCTAGGGCTGCGCCTGGGTCCAGAGCCGACACATGTTCGGACCATGCCATGTACGCTTCTGCTCCCTGCTCAGGTGGAGACCTGATGCTGCCACATGGCTCACTGCCCGTGACGTAAGAGAGCGGGCAGAGTCTGACGTAAGGCCTCTGGGCCGCGCAGCCTCTGCATTTATTGCGGATAAGCTATGCCGCCTGTCCATTCCACTGGCAGGTGATGTGCTGCCTTGGCATTTAATGAGCCATGTCCACTCCACTGGCAGGCGATGTGCCGCCTCAGCATTTAATGAGCCCTATCCACTCCGCTGACCGACGGCGACCAGGCCAACCTACAGGCGGCATGTCTGTCCATTCCGTTGGTAGGCAGTACACCCGTGCTGCGGCATACACTATGCTCATCATCACTCGCGTGTTACCAAGGGAGCAGTGCGGGATATCAATACTATATGCACCACGGACATTATGGCGCTCGGAGATCACCCTGACATTACAAGCAATAGTTGCTTCCTTCCATTTTGCCCCTGGGCCCACATGTCGGGGCTCAACATCCTTGTACGTGCCCCCCTTGTGCTATAAAAGGGAGGGCACATGACGTTACAAAGCAGACCCAACTTAGGCTCAAGCTCACTTAGACACTCAGCCTCACAAGTTCATACAAGCTCTCAAGCTCAATACATCACACAGTGAAGTAGGGTATTACGCTCCGGCGGCCTGAACCACTCTAAACCCTTGTGTGTTCTTGTGTTCATCATCCATCTAGCTAGCAGGCAAAACACTTAGGCCCCTCCTCATCTTAGGATGAAAATAAATGAATCAATTGATGCTCTTAATGAAAAGGATAGACTGGTAGAAAAGCAAGAGGATATTTTATATGAAGAACATGACAAGTTTGTTAGTGTTTGTCGAGTACTGTAATTAGGGGTACCCCCAATACTCCTAAACACGGCCGAAAAACATCTTCAGAACAAACCGTAAAGACTGATAAGCACGGTTCAAGTCAAGGCCTCGTCTACCAAGGGACGCGATCTCGTCTCGCCCGAGCCCGGCCTCGAGCAAGAACAGTAGTCCCGGATGGATTCATGCCTCGCCCAAGGGCCTCCTCAGGCAGTGGGCTCACCCTCGGCTCACCCAAAGCCAAGCTCGGACAAACTTTGTCATACAGCAACCTCGGTCGTATCGCCTTACCACCGACCGTATCGCATGCACATTTAATGCGGGGATCACCGACACCTTATCCTGACACGCGCGCCTCAGTTGGCAGGGTCGAAATGACCGCAGTCACTTCACCCCCTTGGAGATTATGAGTTAACCAAGATTTCTAATGCCCTAAGAGCACCACTTAAGTTTTTGTGCACTTGCTACATTGGACAAGAAGGGGGGGAAGAACCCTAGACCCTCTTGAACCCTCCTTTCCAAAGCCATGGATAAGAGGGAGAAGAGAATGAGCAAATGTGCAAAACATGAGTGATCTTTAACCCAACCTTAAGTAACCTTATAAACAGCAATTAGAGGAAGGAAATATTGCAAAAATGCCCCTGGAGAAACCCAAAATCAAATCATTAAGTGGAGAGAGAGCTAGAGCTCTCTATTTCTCTCTAAGTTAAAACTACACCTACACTAAAAGATCAGTCGTGTTCACCTCGAAGCTGGCACCAAATCCACCTGTGTTCTATACCAAAAATGTGGCATACCACCTAGGGCACCTACTGGAAAAAGCTGAGCCCGAGACTCGGACGTTTGACATGCCATGGCATGGCTTTTGTCGCGAGGTGGGCAGTGTGACACACCCGATTTGGCGACCAGAGATCTCCCTACCTAGGCCATATCTGCCATGGCAACTCACGGATGAGAGACAGCCCTAGGTGCCAGGAAGAGGTCTGCGCCGGACTTTTGCCAAGGTTCACATGTTTGCGACCTCTGCCGATGTTTGAACAATGGAAGAAACAAACCGCCTCGTGTTCGACGCGTGCTGCCGCGCCAGAGCACGCCCGCGCGCGCCCCCGCAAGCCCCGCGCCGCGCCCGAGCCAAGCCAGCGCCCTGGTCCGCACCCGCGCCTATAAAACGCCTAGGAGCCTTGGTCGTACCCCTCCGCACGAGCTCAAGCCTCACCGGAGCTCAGTTCACCGCCGTTCGCCCGTGCGCGACGTGTCCACGGCCACTCGAGCCACTGCCGCCGTAGACCGGCCAGCCCAGCTCTCCCCAGCCCCATCCAACCCTTGGAGACGAGTGTGCACTCACCAGTGAAGCTCTCCGAGCGAGGAATCAAAGTCTGCTTCGCCGGAGAAGCCAGTCCACGGTCGCCGGAGTTCACAACCCCGCCGGAGTACGTGGACCGGGTAAATCACTGCGCCGTTTTTCGATTCAATGCACTGGTAGCCTCTACCTCACCCCGTGAAGCTCACCGTGCCCTTGGATCGGACCAGCTCGCCGTAGTTTGGCCGGTACACTCGCCGCCGACGAGGACACCCGCCTGCACGCGTGGACCGAGCGTTTCCGACCATCACCGACGGCAAGCCGTACCTCAACGTGACCGCCAGGGCCTCCCCGAGCCAACCCTACCCTTCGCCGGACCTATCTCGCCGCCGGTAAGCCGCGCCACCCTTTTCTTTCCCGCGGGTACTGTTTACATTGGGGAAGGACCACGGGTGAGAGGAAGAAAAAGCCAGGGGGCTTTTTGAACTGTCAGCGACCCAGGGGAATAGTGGCGCAAGGGTAGAACTGCGAAGATTGATTTAGCTTTAACCCAGGGACCTCGGTGTAAACTGTTTTTCCAAGAAACTCTTATTAAATCTGTTTTTAATTTGAACAGAAACTTTAAAAACTCATAACTCCTGTTCAGTTCATCCAAATTTGGTCAAACCAATTTTGCCAGACTCTAATTAATGTGACCTACTTAAGAAAAATATAAAACCCCTAAGTACTATAGAAAACTTTAAGGTTCTGATTTAATTATAGTTTTAGCCAAAAGCTCAATAATAGAAAGAAAAATAGTTGTACTATTTGACTAAGGTTAGAAAAATTTGGAGTAGTTTATATCTACCTACTGACCTGTTTTAAAATGTTAAACCTCTCTGTCCACTCTATTAAGTTAGTGTTTACCCCTTATTTTGCAATATGCTTAAGGTTAAGAAAAATAGAAAATGTGATTTAAATAATGAACCAGAGGGCACCCCTATTTTTGTTAGGATACTTAATCAATGTAGTTCACTGGAAAAATCTATCATACCCTAGTTTAGTATAAAATAAGTAGAATACCTATTATTTGAAGAAAACAGAGAAAACTTAGAAAAACCCTACAAAAATAACCTTAAGGTGAAAACACCCCAACCCTTGGGATAACTAATATTTTGTTATTAAGAACTTAGGAAAATCTGAAATCTGTTGTTTGATATTTTTCAAATGACAAGTTAGTTCTAAACACCCCTTTTTGCACCAAACTTTAGAAAACCATAATTAAATAACCACCATGTGGCTTTCTGTCATTTTTGGTACAAGAGCCTATTAATACTATTAGAGGCCAACAAAAATAACCCTTAGGTCAGAACCCACTTTAATTAAGATTTGTAGTGCAAAGTGGCTCATTTGCACCACATTTGTTATTTTTGTATAAAGCATAGCCTTTCTATTTTGAATCTCATATTCCTAGAACAGACTATATTGACCAAGGGCAAGCCACTGTAATTTTTGTAGAATTTTTGGAAAAAGTTAATTCACCTTGGTAGTTCAAACCCCCACTAGAATTCATAAATAGAAATTAAAGAAAGGAAAATGAATAATGGAAATTAGTGTCATCCTAAAACCTTTGTGAATTGTCCACTAAAATATATAAATGCAATACCAATTCTCTATGTTTACCCTAAATAAAAATTCAAATCTAAAGGTGATAAGCATAAACCCCTCAAAACCCCCGCATGACCGTGAAACTCTAAGTTACTTCTTGACTTAGTTTCTTTTTAGCACAATGTTATTAAATCCTGCATAATCATGACATACATGTTCATTGCATTCGATAGACTGTAACCTTGCTGGCGGAGAGTACATCCTCGTGCCGGAGCAAGGAGCTGCCCAGGAGGTAGCCCCGGATCCAGCACCCGAGCCTGCACCAGAGGACCTGCCTGCCACTGCTTTGGAAGGCAAGCCCCGGTTTTATGCATAACCTGTTATTTATGCTATTTTACTACACTTATTGATTGTAGGATTGAATGTGCACTTAAGTGTAGGAGTTGTTTGAAACCCTAGATGCATGATCTCAGAAATCCTGTTGGAATGAATACTAGTATGCTAGGTCGAGTAGCTGCTTTATTAATTAGGATCTCGGTAGAAGTCGAGTGATTTTTCTAGCACTCGCGCGAGGTCAGGAATTGGTTGTATCCACTTTCTTATCATATTGATGTTGGTTTGTGGGCAACAATCCATGGGGATTGGTTGTCTACAGGATAAAATTAGAATAAGGATTAAGGTGTGGTACCGTGAGTCAAGCGTTTGAACGTACTAAACATATGCCGAGAAATATGGTAAATCGATAAGCCTAGTACCTGATTGAACCTGGCAGTGGACTTTACCCCTCACGCGACCTGAGACGTGGTCTCCCATTCCGGTTATGGTGGGTACAAGTGCGGTCACTGCACGACGGCAGTCGGGGTCAGTGAGGCATTGTACGCCAAGGCGGTGAGCCCTGATCTGCTGACGGGGAATCGATTGGGACGGTTGATGTGTGTGGGGACGGAGTGCCTCGCCACGTCGTGTGTTTAGATTTACCTTGCAAGGATAAAAACTCGATTCGAATCGTCTGCTTCTCACAGCTAATGAGACTGCTTGATCCATGCTGCTACATTGAGTAATAAGTGGAGATGAGGTGACTGACAAAAGATGTTGATTGGTAAAAATGTTTGATACCATGTATGATTAGCTAGGTACATATCTAGTCTAAAGGATTCTACTAAAACTTGAAAAAGCTAAAACGTGTTTTTAGACTCAGCTAGTGCTTTTGGCAAACCAAACCCCACAGCCAAACAGCTGCATGTCTAGAGGTAGAGGAGTATAGACTCCTCACACCGGGTAAGTCTAGCTTAGTATTAGTATACTCAGCCTTGCTTGTGGCACAATTTTACAGGATCTCTGGAGGACATGGTTGCTGGAGTGACTTGGCCGTCCACCTTGCCACCAGGTTGGACATTCGAGTGGGACCCCGCCTCGGCTGAGGAGGAGCATGAGGAGTGATGGGACAGGCTTCCCCATCTCCCTGTTTGTTTACCGTTAGTTTTATTCCGCTGCACTTCGAACAATGATGGTCACTTTTGAAAAACTCCGATGATGACGATGTAATAATTTAATACTCTGACATGCATGGTTTTATGCTTTATTGTATTTGCTCTGTGACTCACCATCGAGTGAGACTGTGGTACTTGATCCTGTCAGTGGCCTAGTCGGACTTGATCCGAGGGATTGACGAGTTATTCCCATTTAAGTGTGGTCTAGCCTTCGGGGCAGGACTTAGGCACTTAAGTCGGAATAATTCGGGCAGTTCCGCCACAGCTGGTATCGGAGCTTGTACCACCACAGAGGAATCAATAAAATGTAAATACCATCATTTTTCCAAAATAAAATTTGATAGAAACAATGTTGGATAGATAGTAGAACGAGCAGGATAGACCTAGGACGTGAAGCCTTAGGAAACAGATGGGTAGCTAGGTGGCTAAGTAATTGGGCCCCACAGGCCATTTTTACAGGATGGGAGTTCTTCCCTATTCCTTTTATCTTGTTGTGAGGTCGTTCAGGACGAGCATGCATGCATTCTTAATTAAGCGAATGGATAACTGAGTAAAGCCTTAAAAACAAGATAATAACCAACTAGGTCCCCAGTGCCTTTTTATTTAACTAGAGAAAGGCTGAGTTTTATTTTTCTTGTTCTTTTTATAATTCTTTTTCTTTTTACTTACGCTTAACCATACACAGATGGCGTCCCACGGATCCTCAGACGACGGAAATGCACTATCCCACAATGATGGGCTAGCACGAGAGGGCTTTCCCCGCATTTGGTGGGAGGTACTTCAGGGGGCCGGGTACTTGACACCCCCTCAGTACGCGGTGCAGCAGTTTGAGAAGCACTGGGTGCCCCGTTGTAGGGTGAGGATGACCTTGGAGCCTCATCCCCTACAGCTAGGCTGGCGTTCACTGGACTCTGAGTCCTATGGATACCGGGCTGAGGACACCATTGAGGCTATCGCTTTGCATGGATTGACCACTTTCTGCGGATTCCATCCTTTGGAGCTGGCTACCCACCCCATTGGCTTGTTCCCCGCCGAGAGGGAGGACGACCCAATGTGGAAGGATCGGGTGGAGCATGCCAAGGACATCTGGGCCCTCTACCCAGGCCACACTGCTCACTTGTCAGTACGATGCATGAACGCTCTGTATCGTCTGCAAGTGATGCGTGGAGAGGCAATGTCTCATCTGATGGCATTGTTGGAGGCAACCAAGATCACCCTGGACAACAGGGAGGAGCTCGTGGTGGACTTGTCCCAGGAGCTGGTGGAAAAAGATCTGCAGGTGGAGCAGCTATCCACTGATATCCAAGAGTTGGAGGAACTAGTGGGCACGAGGGAGAACACCATCGAGGTTCTCGAAGATCAGCTCCTCAACACCCAGCAACAGCTAGCAGAGGCTAATGAGCACCTAGATATGCATCATCAAGAGATCCATGATGAGGAGGTTGACGAGGACGTTGACATCGAGGGAGGGGAGGAGCCTGCTTCCAGTGTAGACACCGCTGGCTCAGGGAGACCACCTTCCCCCGAGTCAAGCGTTGCCTCGTTCGCTCACTAGATGTCAGGGATAGTATTAGAGGCTGGTGATAGTTGGACTCCTCGCCGCTAGCTTAGCTTTTGCACCCTTAGGGTACTAGGCTAGGTAGAGTTGAGTCTTTTGGGATCATTGATGTAACCATGTTAAACTCTTTTGGAGGTTTGGTGGATGATTAATGTCAGTTTAAATTTGGGCGGAAGGTTTATGCTTTTTGGTTTATGTTGGAATCTATCAAATTGCTTTAACTCCCCTACCACGTTTAAACCTTAAACTTGAAGATATGTTATTAAGCAACCATGTGATTTTTCAGATGGCTGGGAGAGCGCGTCGCAGTCAGAATGAGCGCATTCCTCCACCGCCGCCACCGCCTCCCACTCTGCAGGAGCTCATGGCCCAGCAGAATGAGATCCTGAGATAGCTAGCTCAGCGTCAGCCACCACCTCAGCATTATGGTGGAGACCATCAGCGTCACCCCGTGGCTGCTACCTACCAGGAGTTCCTCAGTACTCAGCCACCATTGTTCACCAGGGCGGAGGACCCGCTTGATGCAGATGTGTGGTTGAGAGTGGTGGAATCCAAATTTCCGCTACTCCATGGAGCTTGCTCAGAGGTCGCCAAGGTCAGGTTCGCCACCCAGCAGCTTCGCGGACCTGCAAGGACTTGGTGGGACCATTTTCTTGCCATGCAGCCAGAGGGCAGAGAGGTGGAATGGAGAGAGTTTAAGGCCACTTTCAGAGGACACCATATCCCAGCTGGCATCATGGACCGAAAGCTCAACGAGTTTCTGGCACTCACCTAGGGCAACAGGACAGTGTTGCAATATGCCCAGGCTTTTAATGATCTGTGCCAGTATGCTGGGTACCATGCAGATACGGATGAGAAGAAGCGAGACAGGTTCAAGAGGGGGCTCAGCACTAAGCTCCGTGACCGTCTCAACACCGTCAGGGCCAACAGCTACAATGAGTTGGTCAACATGGCTATCTCCCAGGAGGACTGCATTACAGCTCGACAGGCAGAAAAGAAGAGGAAGACCCCTGTGGCAGGACCCTCAGCTCAGCCACAGCGCTTCAGGATTGTGTCCGACACCCAGAGCAGGGGACCCCAGCAGCAGCAAGGGCATTGGGTGATCCGACCACAGCAGCAACAGTAGGCACCCAACCGCACCCAATTTCCAGCTCAGAGGAACAACCAGCAGCAGCAGTATCGCCAGGCAAATGACAACAGGTGTTTCACATGTGGCAACACTGGACATTATGCCAAGGATTGCCCCAGGAACCAGCAGAGGCAGGGGCCAATTGTGAATCAGAATCAAGGCAAGAGGCAGAAAGTGCAAGTGAGGCAGGGCAAGCTGAACTTCACTACCATGGCTGACATTCCAGAGGGAGCACCCGTCATGACTGGTATCTTTACAGTTTTAAATTATCCTGCTATTATTCTTTTTGATTCCGGTGCATCGCATAGCTTTATCAGTGCCAAATTTAGTGCCAAGTGCCAGTTGCCTTTTCACCACATCAGTGGGGGTATCACAATTTCAACACCAGGAGGCAGGATTGCCACTAATCAAATCAGCAGGCATGTGCCCATAAAGTTTGGTAGTCAAATAATCAAAACCACCCTCCTCATTTTGGGTTTGGACAGCGTGGATGTCATATTGGGGACTGATTGGTTGACAAGGCATCGGGCAGTTATTGACATTGCAGCTAGGGCCATTGAAGTGCACTCATCGACCTGTGGTGAAACCACACTATATTTGCCCGATCAAGGTTGCACCCGTTCATGTGCCTTTGCTATGACTGAATCCCCAGTGGAAAAGATCCCCGTAGTCTGTGACTACCCGGATGTTTTTCCGGATGAATTGCCAGGGATGCCACCTGACAGAGACATTGAGTTCGCCATTGAATTGCAACCCGGGACTGCTCCTATCTCCAAGAGACCATATAGGATGCCTCCCGCGGAATTGGCAGAGCTGAAAAAGCAACTGCAAGAACTGTTGGACAAGGGGTTCATTCGCCCAAGTACTTCACCTTGGGGATGTCCGTCCTTGTTTGTGAAGAAGAAGGATGAGAGTTTGAGAATGTGTGTTGACTACCACCCTCTCAATACGGTGACCATCAAAAACAAATACCCACTACCCCGTATTGATGTCCTGTTTGATCAGTTGGTGGGAGCCAAGGTATTCTCCAAGATAGACCTTCGCTCGGGCTATCATCAGATCAAGATCCGAGCCAGTGATATTCCCAAGACCGCCTTCTCTACCAGATATGGGCTCTATGAGTTTTTGGTGATGTCATTTGGGCTGACCAATGCCCCAGCCTATTTCATGTACTTGATGAACTCAGTATTCATGCCAGAGCTAGACAAGTTTGTGGTCGTTTTCATTGATGATATTCTGGTCTATTCCAAGAGTGAAGACGAACATACTGAACATCTGCACATCGTGCTTCAGCGACTGCGCGATCATCGCCTTTATGCTAAGTTGTCTAAGTGTGAATTCTGGCTAAGGGAAATTAAATTCTTGGGTCACACCATTTCTCAGGATGGGATATCAGTTGATCCTGAAAAGGTACAGGAGGTGATGAATTGGAAGCCCCCGACTACAGTCCGGCAGATTCGGAGTTTTCTGGGATTGGCAGGGTATTATCGACGATTTATTCCGGATTTCTCCAGAATTGCCAAACCAATGACTGAACTGTTGAAGAAGGGAGTCAAGTATGATTGGAGCCAAAAGTGCGAGGATGCCTTTCACACTTTGAGGCAGCATTTGACCACAGCCCCAGTGCTGGCTCAACCGGATAACACCAAGCCATTTGAGGTTTATTGTGATGCTTCTGGTACTGGATTGGGGTGTGTCTTAATGCAAGATAACAGAGTAATTGCTTATGCTTCCCGAGCACTCAGACCCCACGAGAAAAACTACCCCACACATGATCTGGAGTTGGCAGCCGTAGTTCATGCCCTCAAGATATGGAGGCACTACTTGATGGGAGCTCATTGTAACATCTACACTGATCATAAGAGTCTTAAATACATCTTCACTCAGGCAGATCTGAACATGAGGCAGAGGAGATGGCTAGAATTAATCAAGGATTATGATTTGGAGGTGCACTACCATCCTGGAAAAGCCAATGTTGTGGCAGATGCCTTGAGCAGAAAGGCCCAGTGCAATTGTGTGAACATGGATGCCAGAGTTACCATCCTGTGCGATGAGTTGTGTAAGCTGAACCTGGAAGTTGTTCCTTCCGGCGAGTTAAATTATATCTCGGTGGAGCCCACATTACAGGAGCAAATAATCATGGCGCAAATTGAAGACAAGGGTGTTCAGATTATCAAAGGGGCCAAGCAGAAGGCAGAAAAATACAAGTGCTTCCGGCAGGACAGCAAGGGAATTTTATGGTTTGGAGATCGATTGGTTGTTCCCAAGGACCCTGAGCTCAGAAAGAAGATACTAGATGAAGCTCATCTTTCAAAATTCTCCATGCACCCTGGTAGCAACAAGATGTACCATGATCTCAGATCATTATTGTCGGGGACCATAATTAGGGGTACCCCCGAGGTTCCTAAATCTCAGCTGGTAACCCCCATCAGCATGAAGTTGCAAAGGCCTGATGGGTGCGATTAGATTAAGGATCGGTCCGTTC
Organism: Zea luxurians; assembly: GCA_029449295.1. NCBI lineage: Eukaryota > Viridiplantae > Streptophyta > Magnoliopsida > Poales > Poaceae > Zea > Zea luxurians. Next base: position 18,887,847 of record JAOPSE010000019.1, on the reverse strand, counting down.
GAAGGACACGATCACGCCTCGCCCGAGCCTAGCCTCAGACAAGGGCAGCCGACCCCGGAGGATCTCCGTCTCGCCCGAGGCCCCCTTAGCAGCTGACGTATTTACAACTCGCCCGAGGCCCTGTCTTCGCCAAGAAGCCGCCCTGACCAAATCGCCGCACCGACCGACCAAATCGCAGGGGCATTTAATGCAAAGGTGACCTGACACCTTATCCTAGCGCGCGCCCTGCGGCTGACAGGGCCGAAGTGACCGCCGTCACTTCGCCGCTCTACTGACCGGCCTGACAGAAGGACAGCGCCGCCTGTGCCACTCCGACTGCAGCGCCACTCGGCAGAGTGAGGCTGACAGGCAGTCAGACCCGGCCGTAGACACCATAGGAAGCTCCGCCCGACCCCAGGGCTCGGACTCGGGCTAAGTCCCGGAAGACGGCGAACTCCGCTCCGCCCGACCCCAGGGCTCGGACTCGGGCTAAGTCCCGGAAGACGGCGAACTCCGCTCCGCCCGACCCCAGGGCTCGGACTCGGGCTAAGCCCCAGAAGACGACGAATTCTGCCTCGCCCGACCCCAGGGCTCGGACTCCGCTCTGACCTCAGCCGACGATCTCCGCCTCGCCCGACCCTAGGGCTTGGACTCCGCCCTGACCACTGCCGACCGACTCCGCCTCGCCCGACCCCGGGGGCTCGGACTCGGCCTCGGCCACAGAAGACATACTCGACTTCGGCTTCGGAGGAGCTTCCACGTTGTCCGACCTAGGGCACGGACCGGCCACGTCAACAGGAGGCGCCACCATCACCTTACCCCGAGCTGACTCGAACCTCAGGGGATAAGACCAGCGTCCCATCTGGCTCGTTCCGCCAGATGGGCAATGATGGCGTCCCTGCACGCGCAGTGATGATGGCGGCCCGCGGCTCCCTTACGGAAGCAAGAGGACGTCAGCAAAGACTCGACGGCTCCAACAGCTGCCTCTCCACTAGGCTCCAGCACTCCTCTGGCGGCCACGACATCACACCAACAGGGTGCCAAGATCTCTCCAGCTGCCACGATGGCATGTACTTAGGGCGCTAGCTCTCCCCCGCTAGACACGTAGCACTCCGCTACTCCCTCATTGTACACCTGGATCCTCTCCTTGCACTTATAAAAGGAAGGACCAGGGCCCTCTTAGAGAGGGTTGGCCGCGCGGGGACGAGGACGAGACGAAGGCGCTCGCGTGAGGCCGCTCGCTCCCTCTCCCGCGTGGACGCTTGTAACCCCCTACTGCAAGCGCACCCGACCTGGGCGCGGGATGAACACGAAGGCCGCGGGATTCCCCACGTCTCTCTCCTTCTCCGCCTCGCTCTCCCCCCTTCGCGCCTGCTCTCGCGCTCAACCCATCTGGGCTAGGGCACACGGCGACATTCACTCGTCGGCATTAGGGACCCCCGGTCTCGAAACGCCGACAGTTGGCACGCCAGGTAGGGGCCTGCTGCGTGTTGACGAACAGCTACCCGTCAAGCTCCAGATGGGCAGTCTCCAGCGACCTCTTCGACTCGGGATGGTGCTCCGTTTCGGGAGCCTCGAGTTCATGTCTCTCGACGGCGGCTACGACATGATACTCCTTCTTCCGCCGCGCGACGGCGACAATGGCGGCCAACGACCCACATGTCGGCGGCGGAATCGACGACGTCTTCACCACGTGGCGGAAGAACTACCTTCGAGCTTGTCCCGTCGCCTTCCCCGCCGCCGGAGGAGACGACGGGGCCACCAAGGCCAAGCAGGAGGCGGCACCGCGTCGGCTGTCGAGCGAGTCGACGGCACCAGCGCCCCGACGGAAGACACACCGGGCGTCGCCCTCGTGCCTGAGACGAAGGCGAGCGCCGTTTCCCCACGACACGCCTACTCCAAGCGGACGGACGTCGCCAGCACGCTCGCGAAGGACTTGCTGGACGTCACCCTCGTACCTGCGACGACGGTGCGGTCTACTCCCGATGCGACTTCATCACCGCCCGTCGACCAGGAGGTACCGACCGACTCCCATCTCGTACATTTTGGATCCAGCCTCGACCCACCGAGCGACCCTGCTTCGGTGGGAGCCCTCGTAGAGGCACGTCTCGACCTACGGGCCCTCTGGGTCCGAGGAAGACGACGAACCCAGCTTCTGTTGGGATCTCTCTGGACTTGGCAACCCCTGTGTCATGCGGGACTTCATGACCGCATGCGACTACTGCCTTTCCGACTGTTCCGACGGTAGCCGCGGCTTCGGCGATGAAGACTGCGGCCCAAGTCGTGAATGTTTCCACGTCGATCTAGGGGGGCCCGCCGAAGGCAACCATCTTGGCATGCCAGCGGACGGTGATCCCCCTAGGCTGGTGCCTCGCGTTGACATCACTCGGGAGCTAGCTGTGGTCCCAGTCCCTGCGGGGGTCAGGACACACAGCTCGAGCAAATCCGCGAGGTACAGGCCAGGCTCGACGAGGGAGCAGGAGCGCTTGAGCCGATCCGCCGGGACGTCGGGCAGGCATGGGTGGTCCAACCTCCTGCCGGAGAAATGCGTCATCTACCCCAGGGCTTCCAGCACCGCATCGCTGATGATGTCAGGCTCAGGCCGCCACCCACATCCAGCGGGGTTGGCCAGAACCTGATTGCAGCAGCAATGCTCCTCCGCGCAATGCCGGAGCCATCAACTACCGAGGGGCGACGCATCCAAGGAGAGCTCAAGAATCTCCTAGAAGGCGCCGCGATCCGACGGGCCGAGAGCTCCGCCTCCCGAAGGCAGGGCTACCCCTCGGAACCTCATGCCGTGACTTCCCGCTTCATGCGGGAGGCCTCGGTCAACACCGGGCGCACGCGCCACACTGCGCCTGTGGCCCCGGATCGCCTCGGCAACGAGCGCCCTCGCCGCGACCGTCAGGCCCGCCTCGACGAAAGGGTGCGCCGAGGCTACCACCCCAGGCGTGGGGGACGCTACGACAGCGGGGAGGATCAGAGTCCTTCGCCCGAACCACCCGGTCCGCAGGCCTTCAGTAGGGCCATACGACGGGCGCCGTTCCCGACCCGGTTCCGACCCCCGGCTACTATCACGAAGTACTCGGGGGAGACGAGACCGGAACTGTGGCTCGCGGACTACCGTTTGGCCTGCCAACTGGGTGGAACGGACGATGACAACCTCATCATCCGCAACCTCCCCCTGTTCCTCTCCGACACCGCTCGCGCCTGGTTGGAGCACCTGCCTCCAGGGCAGATCTCCAACTGGGACGACCTGGTCCAAGCTTTCGCCCGCAATTTCCAGGGCACATACGTGCGCCCCGGGAACTCCTGGGACCTCCGAAGCTGCCAACAGTAGCCGGGAGAGTCTCTCCGGGACTACATCCGGCGATTCTCGAAGCAGCACACCGAGCTACCTAACGTCACCGACTCGGATGTCATCGGCGCGTTCCTCGCTGGCACCACTTGCCACGACCTGGTGAGCAAGCTGGGTCGCAAGACCCCCACCAGGGCGAGCGAGCTGATGGACATCGCCACCAAGTTTGCCTCCGGCCAGGAGGCGGTCGAGGCTATCTTCCGGAAGGACAAGCAGCCCCAGGGCCGCCCACCGGAAGATGCCCCCGAGGCGTCAACTCAGCACGGTGCCAAAAAGAAGGGCAAGAAGAAGTTGCAAACGAAACGCGACGCCGCCGACGCGGACCTTGTCGCCGCCGCCGAGTTCAAAAACCCTCGGAAACCTCAAGGAGGTGCCAACCTCTTCGACAAGATGCTCAAGGAGCCGTGCCCCTACCACCAGGGGCCCGTCAAGCACACCCTCGAGGAGTGCATCATGCTTCGGCGCCACTTCCACAAGGCTGGGCCACCCGCGGAGGGTGGCAGGGCCCACGACGACGACGACAGGAAGGAAGATCACCAAGCAGGAGGATTCCCCGAGGTCCGCGACTGCTTCATGATCTACGGTGGGCAAGCGATGAATGCCTCGGCTCGGCACCGCAAGCAAGAGCGCCGGGAGGTCTGTTCGGTGAAGGTGGCGGCGCCAGTCTACCTAGACTGGTCCGACAAGCCCATCACCTTCGACCGAGCCGACCACCCCGACCATGTGCCAAGCCTGGGGAAATACCCGCTCGTCGTCGACCCCATCATCGGCGACGTCAGACTCACCAAGGTCCTCATGGACGGAGGCAGCAGCCTCAACATCATTTACGCCGAGACCCTCGGACTCCTGCGCGTCGACCTATCCTCTGTCCGGGCAGGTGTTGCGCCCTTCCACGGGATTATTCCCGGGAAACGCGTCCAGCCCCTCGGACAACTCAACCTTCCCGTCTACTTCGAAACACCCTCCAACTTCCGAAGGGAGACCCTGACGTTCGAGGTGGTCGGGTTCCGAGGAACCTATCACGCGGTACTGGGAAGACCGTGCTACGCGAAGTTCATGGCCGTCCCCAACTACACCTATCGGAAGCTCAAGATGTCGGGCCCCAACGGGGTCATCACCGTCGGCCCCACGTACAAACACGCGTTCGAATGCGACGTGGAGTGCGTGGAGTACGCCGAGGCCCTCGCCGAGTCCGAGGCCCTCATCGCCGACCTGGGGAACCTCCCCAACAAGGTGCCAGACGTGAAGCGTCACGCCGGCAACTTTGAGCCAGCAGAGACGGTCAAGTCCGTCCCTCTCGACCCCATCAACGACATCTCCAAGCGATCCGGATCGGCTCCAAGCTCGATCCCAAATAGGAAGCAGTGCTCGTCGACTTCCTCCGCGCAAACGCCGACGTTTTCGCGTGGAGTCCCTCGGACATGCCTACCATACCGAGGGAGGTCGCCGAGCACTCACTGGACATCCGGGCCGGAGCCCGACCCGTTAAGCAGCCTCTGCGCCGATTCGACGAGGAGAAGCGCAGAGCCATAAGCGAAGAGATCCACAAGCTAATGGCGACAGGGTTCATCAAAGAGGTATTCCATCCCGAATGGCTTGCCAACCCTGTGCTTGTGAGAAAGAAAGGTGGGAAATGGCGGATGTGCGTAGACTACCCTGGTCTGAACAAAGCATGTTCGAAGGTTCCCTACCCTCTGCCTCGCATCGATCAAATTGTGGATTCCACTGCCGGGTGTCAAACCCTGTCTTTCCTCGATGGCTACTCAGGGTATCACCAAATCAGGATGAAAGAGTTCGACCAGCTCGCGACTTCTTTCATCACGCCCTTCGGCATGTACTGCTATGTCACCATGCCGTTCGGCTTGAGGAATGCGGGCGCGACGTACCAGCGGTGCATGAACCATGTGTTCGGCGAACACATTGGCCGCACGGTCGAGGCTTACGTCGATGACATCGTAGTCAAGACGAGGAAAGCCTCCGACCTCCTTTCCGACCTTTAGGTAACATTCCGATGCCTCAAGGCGAAGGGTGTCAAGCTCAATCCCGAAAAGTGTGTCTTCGGGGTGCCCCGAGGCATGCTCTTGGGGTTCATCGTCTTCGAGCGGGGCATCGAAGCCAACCCGGAAAAGATCGCAGCTATCACCGGCATGGGGCCCATCAAGGACTTGAAGGGCGTACAGAGGGTCATGGGATGTCTCGCGGCTCTGAGCCGCTTCATCTCACGCCTCGGCGAAAGAGGTCTGCCTCTGTACAGCCTCTTAAGGAAGGCCGAGTGCTTCACATGGACCCCCGAGGCCGAGGAGGCCCTCGGGAACCTAAAGGCGCTTCTGACGAAGGCGCCTATCTTGGTGCCCCCAGCTGTTGGAGAAGCCCTCCTGGTCTATGTCGCCGCTACCACCCAGGTGGTTAGCGCCGCGATCGTGGTCGAGAGGCAAGAAGAAGGGCACGCATTGCCCATTCAGAGGCTAGTCTACTTCGTCAGCGAGGTACTATCCGAAACCAAGATCCACTACCCACAAGTTCAGAAGCTGCTATATGCGGTGATTCTGACACGGCGCAAGTTGCGACACTACTTCGAGTCTCATCCGGTAATTGTGGTGTCTTCCTTCCCCCTGGGAGAGATCATCCAGTGCCGGGAGGCCTCGGGGAGGATTGCAAAGTGGGCGGTGAAAATCATGGGCGAGACAATCTCATTCGCCCCCCGGAAGGCTATTAAGTCCCAGGTCCCGGCGGACTTCGTAGCTGAATGGGTCGACACCCAGCTCCCGACGGCTCCGATCCAGCCGGAGCTCTGGACCATGTTCTTCGACGGGTCGCTGATGAAGACTGGAGCAGGCGCGGGCCTGCTCTTCATCTCGCCCCTCGGAAAGCACATACGCTATGTGCTCCGCCTCCATTTCCCGGCGTCCAACAATGTGGCCGAATATGAGGCTCTGATCAATGGGCTGCGGATCGCCATCGAGCTAGGGGTCCGACGCCTCGACGCTCGCGGTGACTCGCAGCTTGTCATCGACCAAGTCATGAAGAACTCCCACTGCCGCGACCTGAAGATGGAGGCCTATTGCGATGAGGTTCGGCACCTGGAAGACAAGTTCTACGGGCTCGAGCTCAACCACATCGCCCGACGCTACAACGAGACTGCGGACGAGCTGGCCAAGATAGCTTCGGGGCGGACAACAGTTCCTCCGGACATCTTCTCCCGAGACCTACATCAACCCTCAGTCAAGACTGACGACTCGCCCGAGCCCGAGAAGGCCTCGGCCCAGCCCGAGGCACCCTCGACCGAGCCTGAGGCACCCTCGGCCCTCGAGGGTGAGGCACTGCGCGTCGAGGAGGAGCGGAGCGGGGTCGTGCCAAATCGAAACTGGCAGACCCCGTACCTGCAATATCTCCACCAAGGGGAACTACCCGCCAACCAGGCTGAAGCTCGGCGATTGGCAAGGCATGCCAAGTCGTTCGTCCCACTGGGAGACGACAAGGAGCTCTACCACCGCAGCCCTTCAGGCATCCTCTAGCGATGCATCTCCATCACCGAAGGTCAGGAACTCCTTCGAGAGATACACTCGGGGGCTTGCGGCCATCACGCAGCACCTCGAGCACTTGTCGAAAATGCTTTCCGACAGGGGTTCTACTGGCCGACAGCGGTGGCCGACGCCACTAGAATTGTCCGCACCTGTGAGGGGTGTCAGTTCTACGCAAGGCAGACCCACCTGCCTGCTCAGGCTCTGCAGACGATACCCATCACCTGGCCTTTTGCTGTGTGGGGTCTGGACCTTGTCGGCCCCTTGCAGAAGGCGCCCGGGGGCTACACGCACCTGTTGGTCGCCATCGACAAATTCTCCAAGTGGATCGAGGTCCGACCCCTGAACAGCCTCAGGTCTGAGCAGGCGGTGGCGTTCTTCACCAACATCATCCATCGTTTCGGAGTCCCAAACTCCATCATCACCGACAACGGCACCCAGTTCACCGGCAGAAAGTTCCTGGACTTCTGCGAGGATCACCACATCCGGGTGGACTGGGCCGCCGTAGCTCATCCCATGACGAATGGGCAAGTGGAGCGTGCCAACGGCATGATCCTACAAGGACTCAAGCCTCGGATCTACAACGACCTCAACAAGTTCGGCAAGCGATGGGTGAAGGAACTCCCCTCGGTGGTCTGGAGCCTGAGGACAACACCGAGCCGAGCCACGGGCTTCACGCCGTTCTTTCTAGTCTATGGGGCCGAGGCCATCTTGCCCACAGACTTAGAATACGGCTCCCCGAGGACGAGGGCCTACGCCGACCAAAGCAACCAAGCTAGCCGAGAAGACTCACTGGACCAGCTGGAAGAGGCTCGGGACAGGGCCTTACTACACTTGGCACGGTACCAGCAGTCCATGCGACGCTACCACGCCCAAGGGGTCTGGTCCCGAGACCTCCGGGTGGGCGATCTGGTGCTTCGGCTACGACAAGATGCCCGAGGGCGGCACAAGCTCACGCCCCCCTGGGAGGGGCCATTCGTCATCGCCAAGGTTCTGAAGCCCGGAACGTACAAGCTGGCCAACAGTCAAGGCGAGGTCTACAGCAACGCTTGGAACATCCAACAGCTACGTCGCTTCTACCCTTAAGATGTTTTCAAGTCGTTCATATACTCGCTCCTGCACAAAGTTTAGTCATCAAGGAAGGGTCAACTTTGCCTCGGCAAAGTCCGACCCTCCCTCGGGGGCTAAAAGGGGGGAACCCCCTGCGTCGAATTTTTTCCTCCAAAAAAAAGATCCTTTCCGCTGGAATGCCTTTCGTGCTTTTTGACTACTTTGAAAGTGGATCCTGAAAACGGCGGAGTACACGTAAGCGGCCAAGGCTGACTGAGCCGAGGGACTCCTATGCCTCCGGGATACGGATACCTCACTCATCACCTTCTGCGATAAGTAACTTGCGCTCGGATAAGTGACTCCGCGGACCGAACAAGTCTTCATGCTCGGAAGCTCTTCTGCCCAAACGATCTTTCGAGCCTTCTCGACTGCGTCGGTGACAGAACCCCATGGACGGGTAAGAGTACGCCTAAGCAGCAAGGCCGGCCGAGCCGAGGGACTCCTACGCCTCTGGGATACGGATACCTCACTCACCACCTTCTGTGAGAAGCGACTCTCGCCCGCACAAACAATTCTGTTGCCGACGACTAAGTCTGGATACTCGAATCAAGAGGAAAAGGAACGCAGCTTTACAACACGACGACGGAGTGTTTAGGCCTTGGCGGCCGCAGAAAACACACATACTACAAGACAGCCCGATCCTGTAGGCTCGGACGTCGACAGCCGAAGGGGGCAGCAGCACCCTCGGCATCATCTTCACCTTCGGCGGGGTCTGACCTAGCCTCGGGCGGCAACGCGGCCAAGGACCCCCACTCCGAAGGACAGCATCAGCGCTACACCTGGGCCATCGCCGCCAGGGTCTTCTTCGACGATCCGGCCCGAGCAGGCGGCTCGGCCGGCCACCCCGAGGCCTCGGCCCGCTGTCCGCCGAGGACATCAGCCGACCCGAGGCCTCGGCAGCTCAACTTCGGCGCCGGTTGCGCCAGTGGATGACCCGGCCAGGCTCTGGCCGACCACACCTCCTTTTCGAAGCCAACTCTGCCTCTGTTCGCGCTGGCACCGCTACCCTCGGCCTCGGCTCACCAAAGAGCGGCCTAGGGGTTCCTCTAACTAGGCAAGGGAAGCCTTGGGCAATGAGGTCGACTGAGCCGAGGGACTCCTACGCCTCCGGGATATGGATACCTCACTCGTCACCTTTACATGGGGCGACCCGCGCTTGGTGAAGCGGTTCAAGCAATCAACAGGCGAGTCTTGGCATTCGAAAATAAGGAAGAAACACGGCTCCGTGCCGGAACTACAAACACGTTCAGGCCTCGAAAGCCATGATGAACAAACACGGCTCGGTGCCATTACAAGCAGAACTCCGGTTCCACCTCCGCGGGACGAACAACCCCCCACGAGGGGGAGCCTGCGGAGCAACAGAAGACCGACGAACGGCTCGCCGTCGCCCGCCCCGACAGCGGCAGCGACGACGACTTCTGCTCCGGAGGGCCAAACAGCAGCAGCGATGACCTCAGGGCGGATGCTGTTGCCACGAGGCTCTCGCCCATGCCCCCAACTCGAGAGGCAAGGACGGGCAGGAGGCCGTAGAGTTGGAGGTCGGTCCACGAGTTGCGCCGGCAAGCTCGACGGCGTCAGAACCTCTTCCAGTTGCCGTGGTGGAGGATGGCACCGAGAGCGGCTCCGAAGCTGCTCGACTCGGAAAGCCGGGCACGGTGCAGCTGCCCATGCCGCGACCACCGCACGCATGGGGACTGACCCCAACTCGGCACGCTCCCCTCCCCAGCACCGATGACGAACGTCCTTGAAGCTGAGGGAGGGGCACGGGCCACGGCCTAGCTCGCTTCTCCCCGCCATCAAGTTGGAGGTCACCGTCTTGGGTGGCCCCCGACGAGGGGATGCAGCCAGGCTGCATGACGAGAATCCTTGAAGCCGAACGATGGCTGAAAGGTGCCAACCTCCGCGAGGTTGCGCCCCAACAACGGCAAGACAAAGATGACAAAGCGAAAGAACCCCGGGCGCCCCCCTCCCGGGGGCTCGGAAGGAGGAGAGGCATGATGCATAGGGAGAGCATGAAGGCATGGTCGCTTTCGAAGGGGATCACCCTCCTTTTAAAGGCGACTCTCCCCACTCGCGTCCTCAGCCGTCGCGCGTCGAGTCTTCTTCAACACGCTTCGAGGTTCTCCCCTACGGCGCAGGGGCTGGGGCCCACACGTCATGCAAGCTGCCCCAAGACGGAAGGAGCCAAACCACCGCGCAAGGTGCGCGTAACTTCCCAGCGGTTACGGGCGTCCCTCCGCTCTTGCCCAGACCAGCGGGCGAAAGGGCGGACCACCATGCAGGCGGCATGCAGCCGCGCCAAGTGGGCGCACCTCTCCGACTTCCAACGCACCCGGCACGGAGGCCTAGACCCACGCGTCATGCAACCGGCGCGTCGGTTGCCACGTGCAAGAAACTGCACCACCGCTCACGCCACTACCGCGCCTCCTCGACTGCGGAGTCAAGACCGTGACTCGAGGCGACCCAGCGGCGCTAGCTTGGCGCGACGGTCAAAAGCGGTCAAAAATGGGCCGGCAGTAATGGCGGTGGCAGGCGGGCAGGAGCAGCGGTCAAATCGTCTGCAAGCTCACGTCTCCTCCAGGGACAGCGAGGGAACCCTCTCCCACGGCATGAAGACGACACGCTCATGATCCGTACCTCGAACGGCCCGCGCACGCGCAACGGCCACCCCGCGAACCACTCGTCCGTCGCATTAACTCTGCGGCAGGTCACGCGGCGCTTCGGCAGGAGAAGCGAGTGACGCTTCACCTTCGCCACGATAACCGCGTCGAAAAAGGTACACCACGTCGTTCGATTTCGTATCCTTTTCCTTTTTTCCTCTTTCTCTCTCTTGCAATAGGGACCAGGAAAGGGGGAAACCCCGGAAAGGATCCTTCTCCGTGAAGGAACCAGGCTCCGAGCCTCCCTACTGATCAGAGGTTCGAAGGCTGGCCCCCCGAAAGGGTTCGACAGCCACCTCAGATCGCGTGGGCTCTACACCCACTACTGGTCAGGGGTTCGAAGGTCGGCCCCTCGAAAGGGTTCAACGATCGCCTCAGGCTACTCGGGCTCCGCGCCCACTACTGATCAGGGGTTCGAAGGCTGGCCCCCGAAGGGTTCACAGTCGCCTCAGACACAGAGCAAGGGATGACCAGGGGTACGTTCGATACATAACCGAGGCTTGGGCTACGCTCCCGAGGTACCCTAGGACATTTCCGAGACCAGCGGGAGCGATCCTGTAACAGAATCCCATCGGAGGGAGGCATCGAGCCCTCGGACCCCGTCGCCAGGGGACCGGGTCTGGCAGGTCACCCGCAGGTACTTTTGGGCACGCCTCCGGGCCACAGCCGACCCCTAACGAATGGGGCACGGGCGTCCACTCAGATCACCCGTTCGTAGCTCACTGGAGACACCATGTTCGTCGCCCATCGAGGGCAACATGGCGCTTTCCCCCTTTCCTCCTTGCGGAAAAGCGACGCAGGGGCGTATGTAAAAAAGTCAGGTCTGTCCTTGATCGTCCTCTCGCTCTATGCGGAGGCTCGGGGGCTGCTCTCGCAAACTCGGCTCCAGCCAAACCGTTGACAGCGTCAACTTACCAGCTCGAGAACTTGAGACTCGACGGTGCACCCGGGCTACGGCCAGCTCGCATGAGGGAACGACTAGACCAGCCGAGCCATCACTCGAGGCATTAAGACCTCGAAGGAGTCTAACCACTCCTCCGAGGCCTCGAGGGCTACACCCGGCGGGTGCGCTTGCGCGCCCTCGCCGGAACGAACAGCAACCGAGAAAGGCTGGTCCCCTTGCAAAAAAGTGCGACGAAAGCCTCCAAGCGAGTGTTTACAGTCCCTCGGAGGCTCGGGGGCTACTGTCGGGGACCATAATTAGGGGTACCCCCGAGGTTCCTAAATCTCAGCTGGTAACCCCCATCAGCATGAAGCTGCAAAGGCCTGATGGGTGCGATTAGATTAAGGATCGGTCCATTCGAAGGACGCAATCACGCCTCGCCTGAGCCTAGCCTCGGACAAGGGTAGCCGACCCCAGAGGATCTCCGTCTCGCCCGAGGCCCCCTCAGCGGCTGACGTATTTACAACTCGCCCGAGGCCCTGTCTTCGCCAAGAAGCCGCCCTGACCAAATCGCCGCACCGACCAACCAAATCGCAGGGGCATTTAATGCAAAGGTGACCTGACACCTTATCCTGGCGCGCGCCCTGCGGCTGACAGGGCCGAAGTGACCGCCGTCACTTTGCCGCTCCACTGACCGGCCTGACAGAAGGACAGCGCCGCCTGCGCCACTCCGACTGCAGCGCCACTCGGCAGAGTGAGGCTGACAAGCAGTCAGACCCAGCCGCAGACACCATAGGAAGCTCCGCCCGACCCCAGGGCTCGGACTCGGGCTAAGTCCCAGAAGACGGCGAACTCCGCTCCGCCCGACCCCAGGGCTCGGACTCGGGCTAAGTCTCGGAAGACGGCGAACTCCGCTCCGCCCGACCCCAGGGCTCAGACTCGGGCTATGACCCAGAAGACGACGAATTCTGCCTCGCCCGACCCCAAGGCTCGGACTCCGCTCTGACCTCAGCCGACGATCTCCGCCTCGCCCGACCCCAGGGCTCGGACTCCGCCCTGACCACTGCCGACCGACTCCGCCTCGCCCGACCCCGGGGGCTCGGACTCGGCCTCGGCCACAGAAGACAGACTCGACTTCGGCTTCGGAGGAGCTTCCACGTCGCCCGACCAAGGGCACGGACCGACCACGTCAACAGGAGGTGCCACCATCACCTTACCCTGAGCTGACTCGAACCTCAGGGGACAAGACCAGCGTCCCATCTGGCTCGCTCCGCCAGATGGGCAATGATGGCGTCCCTGCACGCGCAGTGACGATGGCGGCCCGCAGCTCCCTTACGGAAGCAAGAGGACGTCAGCAAAGACTCGATGGCTCCAACAGCTGCCTCTCCACCAGGTTCCAGCACTCCTCTGGCGGCCACGACATCACACCAACAGGGTGCCAAGATCTCTCCAGCTGCCAAGATGGCATGTACTTAGGGCACTAGCTCTCCCCCGCTAGACACGTAGCACTCCGCTACTCCCTCATTGTACACCTGGATCCTCTCCTTGCACTTATAAAAGGAAGGACCAGGGCCCTCTTAGAGAGGGTTGGCCGCGAGGGGACGAGGACGAGACGAAGGCGCTCGCGTGAGGCCGCTCGCTCCCTCTCCCGCGTGGACGCTTGTAACCCCCTACTGCAAGCGCACCCGACCTGGGCGCGGGACGAACACGAAGGCCGCGGGATTCCCCACGTCTCTCTCCTTCTTCGCCTCGCTCTCCCCCCTTCGTGCCCGCTCTCGCGCTCGACCCATCTGGGCTGGGGCACACGGCGACATTCACTCGTCGGCATTAGGGACCCTCGGTCTTGAAACGTCGACAATTATACTGGTGGACCAGAATGAAAAGAGAAATTGCAAAGTACATATCCGAGTGTGACACCTGCCAGAGAATCAAAGCCAGTCATTTGAAGGCAGCAGGCCCCTTGCAACCCCTTCCCATACCATCGTGGAAATGGGAGGACATTTGTATGGACTTCATTGTAGGATTACCCAATACCTCCAGGCACCATGATTCTATTTGGGTCATCGTGGATAGATTAACCAAGACCGCTCACTTCTTGCCAGTGCACACCACTCATAGGACCGAGAAGTATGCAGAGATCTACATCGACCAGATAGTTCGTCTACATGGAATGCCAAAGACTATAGTCTCAGACAGAGGAGCACCATTTGTGGCACGATTTTGGGAGCAATTGCAGGAATCACTTGGGACCCAGGTCATGCGAAGCTCAGCTTACCATCCTCAGACCGATGGTCAGACGGAGAGAGTAAATCAGATCTTGGAAGACATGTTGAGGGCATGTGTACTGCACTACGGAAAGGATTGGGACAAATGTCTTTCCTTGGCGGAGTTTTCTTACAATAACAGCTATCACTCCAGTTTGAAGATGGCACCTTTTGAAGCCTTATATGGGAGAAGGTGTAGGACCCCGTTGAATTGGTCTCAAGCAGGAGAGAGGGAAATATTTGGGCCAGATTTGGTACTTGAAGCAGGGGAAAAGGTCAGAGTCATCAGAAGGAACTTAGAAGCTACTCAGGCCAGGCAAAAGAGCTATCATGACAAGAGGCGGAAGCCTCTACAGTTCGAAGTGGGCGACCATGTTTATCTTAAGGTATCACCCACCAAAGGTGTCCAGAGATTCGGGATCAAGGGCAAGTTAGCTCCTCGCTACATTGGACCCTACGAGATCAAGGAAGCTTGTGGACCCGTAGCCTATCGATTGGAATTGCCACCTCACATGTCCGCAGTTCACAATGTGTTCCATGTATCTCAGCTGCGGAAGTGTGTCCGCCTACCTACTGAAGTGCTACCTGAGCCAGACATTGAGATAGAACCAGACTTGTCCTATCAGGAGTACCCCATCAAGGTCTTGGATCAGAAGGAGAGATCTACCCGGGCCAGATCAATCAGAATGTATAAAGTTCAGTGGAGTCACCATTCAGCAGAAGAAGCTACATGGGAGACTGAGGATTTTCTATGCTCTCGCTTCCCCGACTTTCTGCCCAAAGGAGTCGGTGCGTAACCTCAAAACCCAACCCCCACCTGCCCTTTGAATTCAATTATAAGAAAAACTTAGATAACAAAGATGGTCTAAGTTGTGGTTTTAACTTAAAAAGGGCTTCCTTCTGAAGTTGCAAAGAGGATGACATTCGAAGAACAGTTAACTACATGAACTTAAAAGCAGAAAATCTACACCGGCACACCTTCAAGGCACCCTCCTAAGGACTCTACCTAAAATCTTGGGACGAGATTCCTTTAAGGGGGGAGGGCTGTAACACCTCAGGTGTTGCCATGGCTGGAGCATACCCTGGGTACTAAGGACTGTGATCACATGTGGTAATAACTTAAGGTGAACAAAGAACCTTGGAGATTATGAGTTAACCAAGATTTCTAATGCCCTAAGAGCACCACTTAAGTTTTTGTGCACTTGCTACATTGGACAAGAAGGGGGGGAAGAACCCTAGACCCTCTTGAACCCTCCTTTCCAAAGCCATGGATAAGAGGGAGAAGAGAATGAGCAAATGTGCAAAACATGAGTGATCTTTAACCCAACCTTAAGTAACCTTATAACCAGCAATTAGAGGAAGGAAATATTGCAAAAAGGCCCCTGGAGAAACCCCAAATCAAATCACTAAGTGGAGAGAGAGCTAGAGCTCTCTATTTCTCTCTAAGTTAAAACTACACCTACACTAAAAGATCAGTCATGTTCACCTCGAAGCTGGCACCAAATCCACCTGTGTTCTATACCAAAAATGTGGCATACCACCTAGGGCACCTACTGGAAAAAGCTGAGCCCGAGACTCGGACGTTTGACATGCCATGGCATGGCTTTTGTCGCGAGGTGGGCAGTGTGACACACCCGATTTGGCGACCAGAGATCTCCCTACCTAGGCCATATCTGCCGTGGCAACTCACGGATGAGAGATAGCCCTAGGTGCCAGGAAGAGGTCTGCGCCGGACTTTTGCCAAGATTCGCACGTTTGCGACCTCTGCCGACGTTTGAACAATGGAAGAAACAAACCGCCACGTGTTCGACGCGTTCTACCGCGCCAGAGCACGCCCGCGCGCGCCCCCGCAAGCCCTGCGCCGCGCCCGAGCCAAGCCAGCGCCCTGGTCCGCACCCGCGCCTTTAAAACGCCCAGGAGCCTTGGCCGTACCCCTCCGCACGCGCTCAAGCCTCACCGGAGCTCAGTTCACCGCCGTTCGCCCGTGCGCGACGTGTCCGCGGCCACCCGAGCCACTGCCGCCGTAGATCAGCCAGCCTAGCTCTCCCCAGCCCCATCCAACCCTCGGAGACGAGTGTGCACTCACCAGTGAAGCTCTCCGAGCGAGGAATCGAAGTCTGCTTCGCCGGAGAAGCCAGTCCACGGTCGTCGGAGTTCACAACCCCGCCGGAGTATGTGGACCGGGTAAATCACTGCGCCATTTTTCGATTCAATGCACTGGTAGCCTCTACCTCACCCCGTGAAGCTCACCGTGCCCTTGGATTGGACCAGCTCACCGTAGTTTGGCCGGTACACTCGCCGCCGACGAGGACACCCGCCTGCACGCGTGGACCGAGCATTTCCGACCATCACCGACGGCAAGTCGTACCTCAACGTGACCGCCAGAGCCTCCCCGAGCCAACCCTACCCTTCGCCGGACCTATCTCGCCGCTGGTAAGCTGCGCCACCCTTTTCTTTCCCGTGGGTACTATTTACATTGGGGAAGGACCACGGGTGAGAGGAAGAAAAAGCCAGGGGGCTTTTTGAACTGTCAGCGACCCAGGGGAATAGTGGCGCAAGGGTAGAACTGCGAAGATTGATTTAGCTTTAACCCAGGGACCTCGGTGTAAACTGTTTTTCCAAGAAACTCTTATTAAATCTGTTTTTAATTTGAACAGAAACTTTAAAAACTCATAACTCCTGTTCAGTTCATCCAAATTTGGTCAAACCAATTTTGCCAGACTCTAATTGATGTGACCTACTTAAGAAAAATGTAAAACCCCTAAGTACTATAGAAAACTTTAAGGTTCTGATTTAATTACAGTTTTAGCCAAAAGCTCAATAATAGAAAGAAAAATAGTTGTACTATTTGACTAAGGTTAGAAAAATTTGGAGAAGTTTATATCTACCTACTGACCTGTTTAAAAATGTTAAACCTCTCTGTCCACTCTATTAAGTTAGTGTTTACCCCTTATTTTGCAATATGCTTAAGGTTAAGAAAAATAGAAAATGTGATTTAAATAATGAACCAGAGGGCACCCCTATTTTTGTTAGGATACTTAATCAATGTAGTTCACTGGAAAAATCTATCATACCCTGGTTTAGTATAAAATAAGTAGAATACCTATTATTTGAAGAAAACAGAGAAAACTTAGAAAAACCCTACAAAAATAACCTTAAGGTGAAAACACCCCAACCCTTGGGATAACTAATATTTTGTTATTAAGAACTTAGGAAAAATCTGAAATCTGTTGTTTGATATTTTTCAAATGACAAGTTAGTTCTAAACACCCCTTTTTGCACCAAACTTTAGAAAACCATAATTAAATAACCACCATGTGGCTTTCTGTCATTTTTGGTACAAGAGCCTATTAATACTATTAGAGGCCAACAAAAATAACCCTTAGGTTAGAACCCACTTTAATTAAGATTTGTAGTGCAAAGTGGCTCATTTGCACCACATTTGTTATTTTTGTATAATGTATAGCCTTTCTATTTTGAATCTCATATTCCTAGAACAGGCTATATTGACCAAGGGCAAGCCACTGTAATTTTTGTAGAATTTTTGGAAAAAGTTAATTCACCTTGGTAGTTCAAACCCCCACTAGAATTCATAAATAGAAATTAAAGAAAGGAAAATGAATAATGGAAATTAGTGTCATCCTAAAACCTTTGTAAATTGTCCACTGAAATATATAAATGCAATACCAATTCTCTATGTTTACCCTAAATAAAAACTCAAATCTAAAGGTGATAAGCATAAACCCCTCAAAACCCCCGCATGACCGAGAAACTCTAAGTTACTTCTTGAATTAGTTTCTTTTTAGCACAATGTTATTAAATCCTGCATAATCATGACATACATGTTCATTGCATTCGATAGACTGTAACCTTGCTGAGAGAGAGTACATCCTCGTGCCGGAGCAAGGAGCTGCTCAGGAGGTAGGCCCAGATCCAGCACCCGAGCCTGCACCAGAGGACCTGCCTGCCACTGCTTTGGAAGGCAAGCCCCGGTTTTATGCATAACCTGTTATTTATGCTATTTTACTACACTTATTGATTGTAGGATTGAATGTGCACTTAAGTGTAGGAGTTGTTTGAAACCCTAGATGCATGATCTCAGGAATCATGTTGGAATGAATACTAGTATGCTAGGTCGAGTAGCTGCTTTATTAATTAGGATCTCGGTAGAAGTCGAGTGATTTTTCTAGCACTCGCGCGAGGTCAGGAATTGGTTGTATCCACTTTCTTATCATATTGATGTTGGTTTGTGGGCAACAATCCATGGGGCTTGGTTGTCTACGGGATAAAATTGGAATAAGGATTAAGGTGTGGTACCGTGAGTCAAGCGTTTGAACGTACTAAACATATGCCGAGAAATATGGTAAATCGGTAAGCCTAGTACCTGATTGAACCTGGCAGTGGACTTTACCCCTCACGCGACCTGAGATGTGGTCTCCCATTCCGGTTATGGTGGGTACAAGTGCGGTCACTGCACGACGGCAGTCGGGGTCAGTGAGGCATTGTACGCCAAGGCGGTGAGCCCTGATCTGCTGACGGGGAATCGATGGGGACGGTTGATGTGTGTGGGGACGGAGTGCCTCGCCACGTCGTGTGTTTAGGTTTACCTTGCAAGGATAAAAACTCGATTCGAATCGTCTGCTTCTCGCAGCTAATGAGACTGCTTGATCCATGCTGCTACATTGAGTAATAAGTGGAGATGAGGTGACTGACAAAAGATGTTGATTGGTAAAAATGTTTGATACCATGTATGATTAGCTAGGTACATATCTAGTCTAAAGGATTCTACTAAAACTTGAAAAAGCTAAAACGTGTTTTTAGACTTAGCTAGTGCTTTTGGCAAACCAAACCCCACAGCCAAACAGCTGCATGTCTAGAGGTAGAGGAGTATAGACTCCTCACACCGGGTAAGTCTAGCTGAGTATTAGTATACTCAGCCTTGCTTGTGGCACAATTTTACAGGATCTCTGGAGGACATGGTTGCTGGAGTGACTTGGCCGTCCACCTTGCCACCGGGTTGGACAGTCGAGTGGGACCCCGCCTCGGCTGAGGAGGAGCATGAGGAGTGATGGGACAGGCTTCCCCATCTCCCTGTTTGTTTACCGTTAGTTTTATTCCTCTGCACTTCGAACAATGATGGTCACTTTTGAAAAACTCCAATGATGACGATGTAATAATTTAATACTCTGACATGCATGGTTTTATGCTTTATTGTATTTGCTCTGTGACTCACCATCGAGTGAGACTGTGGTACTTGATCCTGTCAGTGGCCTAGTCGGACTTGATCTGAGGGATTGACGAGTTATTCCCATTTAAGTGTGGTCTAGCCTTCGGGGCAGGACTTAGGCACTTAAGTCGGAATAATTCGGGCAGTTCCGCCACACGAGGGACTTGTTGGGCATTAGTCTCGCGCCTGAGATAACGGCGCATTCCGTCCCCGATGCGACTTCACCACCGTCCATCAACCAGGAGGTACCATCCATTTCCCATCCTGTTCCTTTTAGATTCAGCTTCGATCCACCAAGCGAACCCACTTCGGCGGGTGCTTTCACAAGGGCATATCTTGACCTTCCAGGGTATCATATGTCGTAAACATGGAACCTGTTGACGGTCGCCCCAACCTCCAGACCCACAGGTTCCGAGGAAGAGGACGACCCCGACTTCAGTTGGCATTTCTCCAGACTCCGTGATCCTAGTGCCATGCGAGACTTCATGTCCGCATGTGACCACTGCCTCTCTAGCTACTCTGACGATGACCACAACCTTGATGACGAGGGTTATGGCCCAAGTCACGAGTGTTTCCACATCGATCAGGGGGATCACGACGAAGACAATCACCTCGACATGCCAGAAGATGACGACGCCCCTATGCCTGCGTCTCGCGTTGAGATCTAGCGGGCGCTAGCTGTGGTCCAAGTCCCTGTGGGGGGTTAGGGCACACATCTCGAGCAACTCCACGAGATGTAGGCCAGTCTCGACGAAGAAATGGGGTGACTTGTGCAGCTCCGGCAAAACATCGAGCAGGAGTGGGCAGGCCGAGCACTCGCTGGAGAAGCACGTCATCGGGCCCGGGACGTCCAGCGCTGTATCATTAATGATGCCAGGGCAGGGCTACCCCTGGCCTTCAGCGGGACCGGCCAGAACCTAGCTGCAGCGGTGATGTTACTTCGAACAATGCTAGAGCCATCCACCACCGAGGAGCGACATATCCAGGGCGAACTCAAGGACCTCCTGGAAAATGCCGCTGTCCGACGAGCCGAGAGCTCTGCCTCCCGAAGGCGAGGAGGCCCCTCGGAGCATCATGCAGCGTCCTCCTGACGCATGTGCAAGGCCTCGATCCACACCGAGCACACCGGAGACAAGACACCTGCAGCCTGGGATCGCCTCGGCGACGAGCAACACTGCCACGACCGTCGAGCCTGCCTCGAGGAGAAGGTGCGCCGAGGCTACCACCCTAGGCGTGGGGAACGCTACGATAGTGAGGAGGATCGAAGCCCCTCGCCCGAACCACTAGGTCTGCGAGTCTTCAGCTAGGCCATATGACAGGCACCGTTCCCGGCCCAGTTCCGTGCCCCGACTACCATCACCAAGTACTCAGGGGAGACAAGGCCGAAGTTGTGGCTCACGGATTACCGACTGGCGTGCCAGTTGGGAGGGACGGACGACGACAACCTCATCATCCACAACCTCCCCCTTTTCCTCTCTGACGCTACCCGGGCCTGGCTGGAGCATCTGCCTCCTGCGCAGATCTTTGGCTGGGACGACCTAGTCAAGGCCTTCGCTGGAAATTTCCAAGGTATGTACTTACGCCCTGGGAACTCGTGGGATCTCTGGAGCTGCCGCCAGCAGCCAGGGGAATCCTTGCGAGAGTACATCCGGCGGTTTTCAAAGTAGTGCACTGAGTTACCTAACATCACTGACTCGGATGTCATCGGGGCATTCCTCGCCGGCACCTCTTGTCGGGACCTGGTGAGCAAACAGGGATGCAAGACTCCCACCAAGGCGAGCGAATTGATGGACATAGCCACCAAGTTCGCCTCTGGTCAGGAGGCTGTCGAAGCCATCTTCCGGAAGGACAAGCAGCCTTAGGGAAGACAGAAGGAAGACGTCCCCGAGACGTCCGCCCAGTGTGGCACGAAGAAGAAGACCAGGAAGAAGGAGCAAGCAAAACGCGATGCTATTGACGTGGATCTCGTCGCTGCTGCCGAGCACAGGAACCCTCAGAAGCCTGCTGAAGGGGCCAACATGTTCGACAAGATGGTCAAGGAGTCATGCCCCTATCACAGGGGTCCCATCAAGCACACCCTTGAAGAGTGCGACATGATCCGGCGTTACTTCAATAAGGCCGGGCCCTCGGCAGAAGGTGGCAAGGACCAAGGCAACTACAACAAGGGGGCGACAAGGAAGAGGAGTTCTAGGAGGTCCATTACTGCTTCATGATCTATGGTGGGCAAGTGGCGAACGCCTCGGCTCGGCTCCGCAAGCAGGAGCACCGGGAGGTCTGCTCAGTGAAGGTACCAGCGCCGGTCTACCTAGACTAGTCCGACAAGCCCATCACCTTCGACTAAGACGACCACCCCGACTGCGTACCAAGCCCAGGAAGGTACCCGCTTGTCATCGACTCCATCATCAGCAACGCTAGGCTCTCCAAGGTCCTCATGGACGGAGGCAACAGCCTCAACATCATCTACGCCGAGACCCTAGGGCTCTTGGGGGTCGATCTATCCACAATCCGGGCCGGTGCAGCACCTTTCCACGGGATCATCCTAGGCAAGCGTGTCCTACCCCTTGGGCAACTTGATTTGCCCGTCTGCTTCGGAACTCCCTCCAACTCTAGAAAGGAAACCCTCACTTTCGAGGTAGTCAGGTTCCGAGGAACCTATCACGCGGTGTTGGGAAGGCCGTGCTACGCCAAGTTCATGGCCGTCCCCAACTACACGTACCTCAAGCTCAAGATGCCAGGCCCCAAGGGAACCATCACCATCGGATCCACATACCGCCATGCTTATGAGTGTGACATGGAATGTGTGGAGTACGCTGAGGCCATCGCCAAGTCCGAAGCCCTCATCACCGACCTGGATTGCCTCTCCAAAGAGGCGCCCGACGCGAAGCGGCACGCCGACAACTTCGAACCAGCTGAGGCGGTTAAGTTCGTCTCTCTCGACCCCAGCAACGATGCCGATAAGAAAATCAGGATCGGCTCTGAGCTCGACCCCAAATAGGAAGCAGTGCTCATCGACTTTCTCCGCGCAAACGCCGAAATTTTTGCGTGGAGTCCCTCGGACATGCCTGGCGTACCGAGGGATGTCACCGAGCACTCACTGGACATCCGAGCCGGTGCCCGACCCATGAAGCAACCCCTGTGCCGTTTTGATGAAGAAAAGCGTAGGGCCATAGGCGAGGAGGTCCACAAGCTAATGGTTGCAGGGTTCATCAAAGAGGTATTCCATCCAGAATAGTTAGCTAACCCTATACTTGTAAGGAAAAAAGGTGGGAAATGGAGGGTGTGTAGACTACACTGGCTTAAACAAGGCATGTCCAAAGGTTCCCTACCCTCTGCCCCGCATTGATCAAATTGTGGACTCCACCGCTGGGTGCGAAACCCTGTCTTTCTTCGATGCCTATTTAGGCTATCACCAAATCAAGATGAAATAATCCGACTAGCTCGCGACTTCTTTCATCACACCCTTTGGCATGTATTGTTATCCTACTATGCCATTTGGCTTGAGGAACGCAGGTGCAACATACCAAAGGTGCATGAACCATGTGTTCGGAGAACACATCGGCAAAACGGTCGAGGCTTACATTGATGACATCGTTGTCAAAACAAGGAAAACCTCTGACCTCATCTCTGACCTTGAAGTGACATTCAGGTGCCTAAAAGCAAAGAGCGTGAAACTCAATCCCGAGAAGTGTGTCTTCGGAGTCCCCCGAGGCATGCTCCTAGGGTTCATCGTCTCCGAACGAGGCATCGAGGCCAACCCAGAGAAAATCGCGGCCATCACCAACATGGGGCCAATCAAAGATTTGAGAGGAGTACAAAGGGTCATGGGATGCCTTGCAGCTCTGAGCCGCTTCATCTCGTGCTTCGGCGAGAAAGGATTGCCCTTGTACCGCCTCTTAAGGAAGGCCGAGCGCTTCACTTGGACCCCCGAGGCTGAAGAAGGCCTCGGAAACTTAAAGGCACTTCTTACTAATACGCCCATCTTGTTGCCCCCCGCTGTGGGAGAAGCCCTCTTGATTTACGTAGCCGCAACCACTCAGGTGGTCAGCGCCATGGTCGTAGTCGAGAGACAAGAAGAGGGGCATGCACTGCTCATTCAGAGGCCAGTCTACTTCATCAGCGAGGTGCTATCCGAGACCAAAATCCGCTACCCGCAAATCCAGAAGCTACTGTATGCAGTGATCCTAACACGACGAAAGCTGCGACACTACTTCGAGTCTCATCCGGTGACTGTGGTGTCATCCTTCCCCCTGGGGGAGATCATCCAGTGCCGAGAGGCCTTGGCTAGGATAGCAAAATGGGCAGTGGAACTCATGGGGTAAACACTCTCATTCGCTCCTCAGAAGGCCATAAATTCCCAAGTCTTGGCAGATTTCCTGGCTGAATGGGTCGACACCCAATTGCCGATAGCTCCAATACAACCCGAACTTTGGACCATGTACTTTGATGGGTCGCTTATGAAAACCGGAGCAGGTGCTGGCTTGCTCTTCATCTCGCCCCTTGGGAAACATGTGCGCTACGTACTACGCCTCCATTTTCTGGCGTCAAACAACGTGGCCGAGTACGAGGCCTTAGTTAATGGATTGTGCATCACCGTCAAGCTAGGGGTTCGGCGCCTCGACACTCATGGCGACTCACAGCTCGTTATTGACCAAGTCATAAAGAACTCTCACTGTCGCGATCGGAAAATGGAGGCCTACTGCGACGAAGTTTGGCGCTTGGAAGATAAGTTCTATGGGCTGGAGCTCAACCATGTTGCTCAACGGTACAACGAGACCGTGGATGAGCTGGCGAAAATAGCCTCGGGGCGAACGACAGTTCCCCCGAATGTCTTCTCCAGGGATATATATCAACCATCCGTCAAACTCAACGACGCACCCGAGCTCGAGGGGACCTCGGTCCAGCCCGAGGTACCTTCGCCCGCCGAGGGTGAGGCCCTGCGCGTCGAGATAGAGTAGAACGGGGTCACACCAAACCTAAATTGGCAGACCCCGTACCTAGAATACCTCCTCCGAGGGAAGCTGTCCCTCGACAAGGCCGAAGCTCGGAGACTGTGTGGCGGAACCGCCCGAATTATTCTAACTTAAGTGCCTAAGTCCCGCCTTAGAGGCTAGACCACACTTAAATAGGAATAACCCGTCAGTCCCTCGGATCTAGTCCGATAAAGCCACTTAACCAGGATCGAATACCACTAGCTCACTCGAATGTGAGGCACAGAGAAATACAATAAAACATAATACCACAAATTCAATAAGTATCATTTGTGATTACATTATCGGAGTTTCAGAAATAATAATCATAAATTTTAATGCAGCGGAAATAACTAACGGAGAAAACCGAGTAACATGGCGAAGCCTGTCCACACTACTCCTCCTGGTCCTCTCCCACGGAAGCAATAACCCACTCGACCGTCTATCCCGGTGGCAGGGATGAAGGCCAAGTCACACCATCAACCAATCAACCTAAGGAGTACCTGCAAAAATTATGCCACAAGCAAGGCTGAGTATACTAATACTCAGCTAGACTTACCCGGTGTGAGGAGTCTACTCCTCTACCTGTAGACATGCAGCTGTTTGGCTGAGGGGTTTGGTTTGCCAAAAGCACTAGCTGAGTCTAAAAACAAGTTTTAGCTTTTCAAGTTTTAGTAGAATCCTTTAGACTAGATGTGTACCTAGCTAATCATACAGGGTATCAAACATTTAGCAATCAACATCTTTTGCCCAATCAACTCATTTCCACTTATTACTCAATGCAGTACAATGGATCAAGCAGTCTCATTAGCTGCGAGAAGCAGACGATTCGAATCGAGTTTTTATCCTTGCAAGGTAAACCTAAACACACGACATGTAGGGGCACTCCGTCCCCACACATATCAACCGTCCCCATCGATTCCCTGGCAACAGATCAGGGCTCACCGCCTTGGCGTACAATGCCTCACTGACCCCGACTGCCGTCGTGCAGTGACCGCACTTGTACCCACCATAACCGGAATGGGAGACCACGTCTCAGGTCGCGTGAGGGGATATGTCTGCGGGCAGGTTCACTCAGGTACTAGGCTTACCGATTTACCATATTTCTCGGTATGTGTTTAGTACGTTCAAACGCTTGACACTGGTATCCGCACGTTAATCCTTATTCCATTTTCCCATCTCGTAGACAACCAATCCCCATGGATTGTTGTCCACCACTAGTATCATAATAGTATGAAGGTGGGTACAACCAAATCCTGATCTCGCGCGAGTGCTAGAAAATCACTTGTCTTCTACCGAGATCTTAATTAAATAAAGCAACTACTCGACCTATCATACTAGTATTCATCTTAAGGATTCCTGAGATCATGCAACTAGGGTTCCAAACAATTCCTACACCTAAGTGCACAATCAATCCTACAATCATTAAGTGAAGTAGAATAGCATAAATAACAAGTTATGCATAAAACCGGGGCTTGCCTTTAATTTAACACTTAGATAGTGTTTGCTGGGGGAGGTACTCGCTTGGCGACACTACAAGAAACGCCTAAATTTTCGTGGGCCAAAAACCCACGAAAATAAGCCTAAACCGACGAAAATAGATAATTTTCGTCGGCAGGCCGACGAAAATAGCCGCCGAAAATAAGTTCGATGAAAATATGCGGCTATTTTCGTCGGCACCGACGAAAATAACCTATTTTCGTCGGCTTTCCCAAAGCCGACGAAAATAGGCAGTCGACCATCAATTTTCGTCGGCCGGTGGTGGCCGACGAAAATAGCCTGGGAACATATTTTCGTCGGCCACCACCGAGGCCGACGAAAATTGATGGTTCCCCCCCCCCCCCCAAAACAGATTTTTCTGCACCTATTAATAATTCACAGCAATATACACAATATATCACAATTCACATATACAGATTCACAAGACTAATACATAATTCACAAAACACATTCACATATACATAGATAGTCCATAGTCCATTCAAATAAGTCTAGAGTCTATAAGTCCATTGTCCATTCAAATACACAATTCACAAAACTCTAGTCCATAAGTCTAGAGTCCATAAGTCCATAAGCTACTCACTACTCACTACTCACTACTCACTCCTCACTGATCACTCCGGCGGGCTGTGGGAGTTTTGGCCACTCCCTCCTCCGCCACCAGGAAGGTGGTCACTCCCTCCAGCACCATGGACGTTGACACCACCCTCCGATCCATGAGCATGTGACGCTGAACCCTGCAATTCATCAATCATTCAAATAAGGCTGTATTTTGCTATCACTATACATATACATTGCTGTGTTTGGTCAATATTTGCATAAAACTAAACATGGAACGTCACCTGTGATCCATGGTGAGTAGGAGGTTGTGCATGCATCCACGGGTACTGTTGTGGTGGCCACCCCAGCGGTGGTGGCACCCACCCCGTCGGTGGCGGTGCCATCCACGCTTGAAATGGCTGAGAGCCCACCGGTGGCTGGGAGACCGGTGGCACCCATCCCGGGACTGGCTGCGATCCTTGGGGTGGATGCGTCCAAGTGCCTGGAGGTGCCTGCGTCCACCCAACACCGGTCCACTGTGGCTGCGACGCTGGAGCTTGTCCTGGCCACTGTCCCCATTCTTGTGCCTGCGAGCCATTTTTGATAATAAAGAAAGAGTTGCTATGGAATTGAAGTGTTCAGATAGTGTTACCTGGGGAGGGCGAAAAGCGGGCAAGTTCATATCAGGGTCGAGTCGAGTAGTCATTTCCTGCAAATGGATGCAACGTTAGAATCACAACATTATACTTTGAATTCAATGACGACACGTGATGAGATAGACGGATTACCTGAAAATAAGAAGCCATATATTGCGTCAGCTGTCCAACCTGCTCCTGCGCTGCTCGAGCCTGCTCCTGTGCTGCTCGAGCCTGCTCCTGTGCTGCCCGAGTCTCCTCCTCCAGCTTAGCCTCTCGAGCAGACCTGGAGGAGCGAGAACTCCCTCCCGAAGACGATGCCTTCCCTTGACCTATTGTCCTGTTATATTCCACAACGCCGGTGCCAAAGGCAAACCTGCATGATACACATAGTTGAGCCATTAAGTGGACACATTCTTGTTAATGAAATCGTCGAATCAAACACAAACACCTCACCTGCCATGCTTTCTACCCCCACCACTATGGTACAACGCCGAGGCATCTAAGTCTGAATGCATCCAGTCGAAGTCAGGCCCATGGCGTTGAGTCATTTCCTCCCCATATGCATTCTGCAAAGAAAGTTGGAGTTAGACACAAAACATGCAATTTAATTCGTAAATACAAACTTGTTTACCATTTTCTCCCTTGCCGCCTCGCTGCATAGCACATCAGGGTTCACCGGATCAGGGCCACGGTGACCACGGACGTAAACCTCCATAAAACTTGGAGCAACTCCACTTTCAGCTTCCTGCATGAAAAAGAAGAGTTAAACCATATAATTTTCATAGATGTAACATACAAGTTTGATTTATATACTTACCATGCGGCGTGCGGTACCAAGGTGTCCATCGGCGCCGTACCTGTGCCCCGGTCCTTCAGTGCCACGGTTGGCACGGTGCTTGTTGGACTCTGCAATCCACTCAGGCGACGCCCATCTCTTAGCCAACCACCTCCAGGCTTCCATGTCCTTCGACAGCCAATCCACAACGCTCTCCAGGTACTGCTCCTCTGTGAGGTAGATCTCATTGGCCCCTAATGCTTTGCTCATTTTCTGCCCCTTTATCTTCTTGTAGTAGTAGTTGACGGCCGCGATGCGAGCATTGTACATGGCATCCTTGATTATCTTATCAGCGCACTTCCGAAAGTGCCTCTTCACACGTGTCCACTGAGCCTGATCCTCCTCGATGTCATCCGGCAATTGGAACCTCCCCTACATATCAATGTACAATTTAAGTTAAAGTAAGATTAGGAGAAGCAATAATTCAATGAATTGCTTATATACGAAAGTAAACTCACCCAGAACTCGTCCCACACAGCCACCTGACAAGTCCTTCGTTTTTTTTCCGAACTTCCCCCTCCGCTACTGCTTTCCCCTGACTCCCCTGGCTCGACATAGTCCTTTAGACCCCAGTCAGCCCACTGCATAGCCGCGAACCTCTCGCCATTCAGCTCCACCATGCCAGGGTAGTAGAAGCGACAGAGGCTACCCAACACCGCGTTCACCTTGGGACGTCTGCCTGTACCGTCCCAAGTCAAGTCTTCCCATGACCTACAAAAATTAATAAAACAAGTAAACTAGTGCAATCACGTTCACATTAAAAAATTAACACAACAGAAATAAGCCCCACCATTCTCCATGCGGCCGGATGAGCCTCCGCTCGGCAGGTCTCGGACCAAGCGCATTGCTCTTCTTATACCTAAGTATACAAGTAAATTCAATATGATGAAATGATTAGAAACTAATATCAATTAAACTAATATGCATAATAATACCTGAAGGATGTAGAACCATCTGACGCGTCGCCCGCGCTGCCTGCCCCCATTGGGTCAACCTCCTCATCCTGCTCACCCTCCTCATCCTGCTCACCCTCCTCATCCTGCACATGAGCATCCTGCTGAGGAGTCTCCTGCTCACCCTCCTCACCCTGCACTTCGTCTAGACAGTCGAGAAGTTGCTGCTGCCTCTGTCGGCTCTGTGAGGTGCCCTGAAAAAGCCCACTGCCCAAGCTGTCCTCGCTGGCCGCGCTGCCCCCACTCCTCCTCGATCTCCTATGCTTGAACATGTTCAACTGTAGATAAATTAATGTCAAACCACAGTATATGAAACAAATAATATGAAAATTAATAATGTGGAAATTGGAATACATAGCTTAATTGATTAACTAAAAGAAACATACTAATCAAAAGTCATCTGCATCCGATGATGCTTCTTTGGCTCGTTGTTTATTCATACGCTCTTGATTTCGTTGGATCCTTACTGATCTTCTAACGACGACAGGTCGTTTGCGCTAGGCCTCCATTTCAAAGGCTAAACAAAAGACAAAGAAAATCAACGATCGTTTGTGGCTTAGGTGAACTCCCTATTAGGTAAAGGCCCTAAACCCACCCAAGAGTGTAGGCCGATGCTTGTGATTTGTGACGTGTAGCCTACGATTGCCGCAAAATTTCGGCAGCATAACCCCGCTGCTCTCCAAGCACACGCCTGAACATGGTGCGTTGGAGAACAACTGGGTTACACAACCGAAATTCCGCGTCAATCGTAAGGCACATGTCATAAATCACAAGCATCGGCCTACACTCTCAGGCTGTCCAAAATACGTGGACAATTCCGGAACGGCGAACCTCACAAGCCAATGTGACGTTCGCCGTTCCCGAACGGGTGACGCATACGGTTCGCTACGGTTAACGATTAAAACTGAACTCTAAACATTAAAAAATATCTCGGAGATTAAACAAAAGACATCACCCTCCGATCACCGTCCATTTCAAAGGCTAATTAAACAAAAGATAAATAACATTCAAAAGACGGCACGCGCACGGCCGCGCGCACGGCCGCGCGCACGGCACGCCACGACACTTATTTACTAATAACTATATAGTAAATAAGAAATGACCACATTAACCGAAATTACGAAAACAATGTATACCTGAGGATAATGTACGAGTCCAGCTAACGGTGGAGAAGGTCAAGTCGGAAGAACACCTATGTAAAAAAATTACTATTGTCAATAAAAAAATCGGCAGCACCTCCACTATAAAGTGATGTTTCTAAAACCTGCAAAGAAACAACAACACGATGGTTGCCAACACAGAATACTGCACGATAGCTACACTGGAACATTGGGCTTAACCCCTAATTCATGAGGGTACCCACTGATACTACACCTTAAACCTTACACCCAGTGACAGCAAAGACGCAGACACGCCACCAACCATGTACCGACAGAACGGAACCTAGCAATCTGCATGGGTATGGACATGGGCATCCCTGAATAGACCACAGACAGCAACACTACACACTAGCAGAGCCGGCCAGAGGCTACCCATCCATCCTGCAATTGCAACAATAGACAGCCTACATTTCGCCAGCGTAGCTCCCACAAACAATTGTCTATCCCGAAACCATTCACCCACCCCAGTAACCCTGCCATTGCCAATTACCGTCTGCGGTCGGACGCATGCAAAACCTCGGGTGGCGCTGCCCAATCCATCCCGAGCTTAAACCCTGTATGTGTGTACCCAGGCAGAGCAAGTGAGCAACGACGGGGGTGGAGATGACGTACCTCGGGAAGCAAGGCGGCGGAGAAGGCGACGTACGGATGTTGGATCCTTGCGGCGGCAGGGCGGAGCAGAGGAGGCAGAGGCGGATATACCGAGTGGTGGCGGCGGCGCAGCGTGCTCGCGCGCGAGGGGAGGGCCGGGCGCGCAGCGTGCAGTGGCGGCGCGGCGTGCTCGCGCTTCGAGCGCGCGAGGGGACGGCCGGGCGCGCGGTGTGCGAGCGCGGAGGGCCGGGCGCGCGGCGTGCGGTGGCGGGCCGGACGCGCGGCGTGCGAGCGCGCGAGACGACGATCGGGCGCGCGGCGTGCGGCGGCGGCGCGGCGTTCGATCGCGCGAGCGCGGAGGGCCGGGCACGCGGCGTGTGGTGGCGGCGGCGGCGCGGCGTGCGGTGGCGGCGGCGGCGCGGCGTGCGGTGGCTTCGCGGCGAAAACGACCGAGCGAGAGAAACGCGCGAGCGAGAGAGAAGGTGCGGGCGCGCTGGCGATTTATTGTATTTTCGTCGGCCACCGTGGGGCCGACGAAAATGATTGACGTATTTTCGTCGGCACCGCACAGGCCCACGTAAATAACACGGATTGTCGTCGGTTACGAAGCCGACAAAAATATATTCAGTATTTTCGTGGGCCCGCCGACGAATATAGCTCCCGGCCCACGAAAATACTCTGGATTTTCGTCGGTGACGAGGCCGACGAAAATACCTTCCTTATTTTCGTGGGCCGGCCGACGAAAATATCTGGGCCCACGAAATTTTATGCGTTTCCTGTAGTGCGAGCATCCACTGGTTATGTCCATTCTTCAGGTCGTCCACCATGGCATCTTGTGGTTGGCACCACATCACTGGCTCGATCATCATCTCTTGGTCCTATATGAGATGCAAGATGCATATGTATGAATATAATGAAAGTAGCACAAGATATACAACGACACAGCGGTGAACTAAACATTAAATGAGAAGACACCGTAAATAACCATACGCTAGCACTAGTTATCTACACGTTCTCGGCGATCAACATTAACACCATTAAAAGGACAACAATGTTTTATTTATTTACGCGACGCAACTACGACATTACAAGTACGCGTATCTTATTTATTTGGATACGGCTTTTCATTAGTTCTCCTATTGATCGCACAAAAGCATCACCGACCACATAAGTCCAACCAAGACAACGTAAGCTTGAATACGACATAGGCATCACTAACTACGGAACTCCTATATCGCAATCAACTAGAGCAAGAAACATACAAAACATGACACACGTGCAGTATTAAGCTTAGTCATGGCAAGTCTATATTAATTTAGTGCTAACCAACCATTTTTGCCAAAAGGGTGAACTAACAATCAAATAAGCATAAGCAGAATTTTTGGACAGCATTACAGCAGTCACTTGTTTCAGTCATAACTTTTCAATTATTAATCCAAAACTAGCAAACTAGGACTTTCTGGAAAGCTTAGAAAGTACTCTACAATTTTGGTATTTTTATCACAACATGATTCCACACTTACAAGGTCAAAAAGTGCAATCACAGCAGCTCTGTCCAGAATTGGACAGATTCAGACTTGCGACTTCAAAAATTCGCAACTGAAGATTCAGACATCCAAACAAAGTGATTTTAGACTTTCTGGAAAGGTAATAAAATTGTCTATAATTTATTTATAAACATCACTGGCTGGTTTAACATGTATCAAGGGTAAAATATACTATGAAGGCTGTGCTGTCCAAAACTGGACAGATTCAGTCTTCCCACTTTAAACACATGTAACTTAATCTTCAGACCACCAAAAAGAGTGATCTAAGACTTTTTGGAAAGCTTAGCAAAAGTAATACACAACTTTTATAATCACCAAGAATTGATTCTATGTCGAACTGAATCAAACAATTCAGTTTTCGAAATCTGTTCTGTCAGTGGGCAGAACACAGCAACCAAGTTGTAAAATCCATAACTCTTAAACCATCAGGCCTTTAGTTATGAAATTTTAACACAAGCAAGATAAGAAAAGCATCTACAACTTTCTTATAACAACCATGAACAGATTGCAATACTAAATTGAGCAAACAATGCAGTTTCTGAAATCTGTACAGAATTTGGACAGATTCAGTTACTGAATTTGGAAAAAGCATAGCTCCTAAACCGTCAGACCTATGGCTGTCAAATTTTAACACCAGCAAGATAATAAAGTTATCTACCACTTTTCTATAGCATATATTTACAGAAAACACAATTTATTTCATCAAACATACAGCACAACTAAAACAGCGCATGCAGTCCAAAACAGCAGTCAATAAATTTCAGCTCCTATATAATTCAAGAATTAGTCGTGTTCTAGAGACTTAAATTATTCTAACACTTCACCGTTGATTAGAGTTAAATTAGTCCAATTAGGACCATCAAGTTTACTCATCAATTTTATCCAAGTCATTTTGTGCGCTAGATTTACCATACTCAATTAACCACGCGTTCTCCACGAAAATCAACATCGAAGCGCTTTTCACCCAATAATTTGCATTTTAACTTAGACACCACATGAGCACTTTTAATTTTTACCCGTGATCATAACCATGCGCAATTGGGCTACAACATCCCAAACGGGTGCGAGAACACTAGTTTCTAGTTTTAACCCCAAGATTATTCCATTAATCATTTTAACTACTTAATCGGCATCGACCGACTTAACCTTCATCTCGACGGTCCGAGCACCACAATTCACGAACGTCTACCTAGACATCTAGTATCACACAGAGAGCCTACTACTTCACATTGCAAGTCATGCAAAACCGCAAGGTGACAATACTAACACACAGGCAATCGACCTTTTTCTACGACCTTCAGTTAGGTCACCAACCGACGACTTGATGACTACGAAGGCATGTCACCATTTCATCACACCCATTCATTGCCTATATGCGCACTAATTCTTTTCTTGTGACACATGCACTCAAAATCGATCCACACTACACAAAATACACTTATCTCTTATTTATGCGCAGACTTAACACCTTTCGGGATAAAGCGTCACTAGAGAGTACTAATTAACTTGCAACCACTTGAAGTACTGGAAACACCTACATATAACAATTACTTAACGCAATTGAATTCCTCGATTTAACAAGAGTTGGTTAACACAGCATGAAAAAAAACAATAATTCATACACAAGTTCATATTTTTCTCAATCATAACACCATGAGACCAACAAAACTAGTTTCACCATTTTAGGCATCTTAACTTACAATATAGTTAAAAATAATTCGATTAGTTTTCTTAACTATTTTTCTATATCAGGTCACTTAGCTCCCAATTAATCAACACACCATATTTCCTTTGACGCAATAGGTAGAGCACGACTACTTGTTTCTAACAATCCTTGGGTATCAACAATTAATTGCCTATGGTATTTATCCGACTCGAAAACATAGAGAAGGCGACGACTACTACGGCATGTCGTCACCTCATCTTAATCGCATAATCAATTTTTCTTTACTGATCGAGTCTGCCGACTAACCGTTTAAAATAGTAAAACCTATCCTTTGCACTACAATTCAATCACGGTCATACAACGCATATGTGTTCTACTTTTTTAATCACATGACGCATGAGTTGCACTTCAATCATTGATTGACTGTACATCGCATATTCGTCTACCACCCTATTCTTCGCCTACCCAATACCCTACACTCTACATACGTAGGATCCATTTAACATACTCGATGTATACACTTAATAGAACGTTTTTCATACGACCTATAAAATCAATCTAGCCTTTTTATCGCACAACCTGTCTCTTTCCCTATGTCGAACGCAACCATCTTCGTCATGCATTCAAAATACTTCAAACGACTTTAACGCAATCACTATTATAATACATCGACATACATGTTCAATAATATACCCTACACACAAACTTACTATTTTTAAATTTACACATCACATCCAATCAACATAACTCAGTTATTTCCTCGATTCGCACACGCGTTCACGCCACTACATATGAATAATAAACTTTACCAACATTCAACACCTTACAAGATATCGCCTAATAATAGTTGGAAAACAAAAGGGACAGCTTACTCTTCATTACTTACTTCGTCGAGGTTCTCCACTCGCACGCAAGCAAGGTTTTGGCTGAACCACAAGCTTGCAAGGAGACTCAATGACGATGCGGAGCAATGCGAGCGACGCACGAAGGCGAGGTCACGGCGACCGTGACATCTCTGCTGCTCATGACATAGAGCTTCACTCGGGCATTTCATCGAACGCCCGTGAAGCGCCAATGATGCGGGGCTACGGGGGAAACTCGGCTGCGAGGAGCTGCGCCGTAGGGGGTTGGACATGCTTCAGCCGAAGTGGAGGGGGTGGTGCTGTCCACGGTTGGGAGAGGGAAACAGGGGCGCTGGTCATGGGAAAGAGCAGCAAAGGGGCGAGCTCGGAGAGGGGCGCTGCGTAGGGCTGCTGTTTGGATCGAAGAACCGGGCACAGAGAACTCGGACGCCATGGACAGGGAAGTGCGCAGGCTTGGGCGCCATGGCTGAGTGCGCGAAAATCTGGGCGCCGTCCCTGGGAAGTGGAGCTCGCGCCCATGGAGGGGGGGACAGGGAGCAGCAGAGGCGTCGAGGTAGAGGGAAAGCTGCAGGGGGTGGCGCCATGGGGAGGGAGAGCAGAGGCGCCGCTGGGGAAGAAGGCCCCCTGCTGCAACCGCTCGCCAAAGGAGGAGCAGGGAGCTCGGCGGCCACCATGGCTGGGATGTGGAGCAGAGGACGCGCGCGCCCAGGAGGAGGACAGGGAGTGCTGGCTGGAGCGACTGCTTGCCTGCAGGGAGTGCACGGCTGCTCTCCATCCCTGTAGGGCGAGCAACAGCAGGGGAGGGAGCTCGTCCACGCCATGGAGGAGAGGAGCTTGGCTCCTAGGGAAGAAGACACATGCGAGGGAGAAGAAGCTGCTGGTGGCGGCTGAAAAAAAGATAGGGGTGGGAGTGCAAAACAGCCAATTTGCAAGGGAGAGAGGTCCTATTTATAGAAGGGCCACTAGGGTTAGGGTTTTCTCATGTGCCAAATGGGCCAGGCTAAAATGGGCTTGGCCCAAAACACGTACTCGGGTCACGCTAATTATTTTTCCGAATAAAAATGCTCGCGTGGAATCCGTTTCTACGAAGGACAGAGCGAATTAGAGTTCGGACATGGACGATTGAGCGATTAATTCGACCGAGAGTTGGATTGAACTTTGCTCGGAAATAATTCACTACGCATGATTTAAAAATAAATCGCCTCGAAATATGACCGGCTTTCGGATTTAGGATTGAAAGAGACAAATCGCGACATTTAAAATCATCGCCGATGCTAATTTTTAAATCAGGATCAAACACAGAGGTATGAGTCCAGTCAGATAAGAATTAATTAGATGACGACATATTGAGCATTCCGTTTGAGAGTACGGAGTCGAATTAAATTTTTTTTGGACATAGATCGAACATCGAGAAATCGGAGTTGGACACAGCTCGACTAGCAGCTGTCGAGCGTTTGATTAAACGAGCATCCGATGAGATTTATAATTCGAGATGGATTATCGAGTTCGCATTCGTTCCAAGAAATAAAAGTTTTAACAGGCTCCCAATTCGGCCTTCTGTGAGACTGAACAACTCCGAATTCGGCAAAATGTGAATGAGAAATCGGGATAATCGGAGACATACGTGAGCGAGAAATAGAAATTTTTACTGAGCATCCGAGATTAGGATAAATCTCGCGACGTAACACGAAACTGACACTTGGGGTGTCACAGACTGGCTCGGCGCGCCAAGTCGTTCATTTTACTGGGTGATGAAAAAGAGTTGTATCACCACAGCCCCTCGGGCATTCTCCAACGATGCATATCCGTCGCCCAAGGACAAGAGCTGTTACAAGAAATACACTCGGGGGCTTGTGGTCACCATGCAGCACCTCGGGCCCTCGTGGAAACGCTTTCCGACAAGGTTTCTACTGGCTAACCACAGTGGCCGACACCACTAAGATTGTACGCTCCTACCGAGGGTGTCAATTCTACGCAAGACAGACGCACCTACCCGCTCAGGCCCTCCAGACGATACCTATCACTTGGCCATTCACCGTGTGGGGTCTGGACCTCGTCGGTCCCTTGCAGAAGGCACCCAGGGGCTTCACGCACCTGCCGGTCGCCATCGACAAATTCTCCAAGTGGATCGAAGTCTGACCCTTAACTAGCATCGGGTCCGAGCAGGCGGTGACGTTCTTCACAAATATCATCCACCGCTTTGGGGTCCCAAACTCCATCATCATCGACAATGGCACGCAGTTCACTGGGAAAAAGTTCCTAGACTTCTGTGAAGGCCACTACATCTGAGTGGACTGGGCCGCCGTGGCTCACTCCATGACAAACGGGCAGGTGGAGCGCGCCAATGGCATGATTTTGCAGGGACTAAAGCCGAGGATCTACAACGACCTCAACAAGTTTGGCAAGCGGTGGATAAAAGAACTACCCTCGGTGGTTTGGAGTCTGAGGACGACGCCGAGCCGGGCCATGGGCTTCTCGCCGTTTTTTCTAGTCTATGGGGCCGAGGCCATCTTATCCACGGACTTGGAATACGGTTCCCTGAGGACAAAGGCTTATGACGACCAAAGCAACCAATCCAGCCGAGAAGATTCATTGGACCAGCTGGAAGAGGCTCGGGACGTAGCCTTACTACACTCGGCGCGGTACCAGCAGTCTCTATGACGCTACCACGCCCGAAGGGTTCAGCCCCAAGGCATCCAAGTGGGAGACTTGGTACTTCGGCTGCGACAAGACGCCCGAGGGCACCACAAGCTTACTCCTCCCTGGGAAGGGCCGTTCATCATCGCTAACATTTTGAAGCCCGGGACATACAAGCTGGCCAACAATCAAGGCGAGGTCTACAGCAACGCTTGGAACATCGAACAACTACGTCGCTTTTACCCTTAAAGTGTTTCAAGTCGTTCATGTACCTCGATCCCTTTACATGCATAAATAAAAAGTCTAACCATCAAGGGAGGATCGGCCTTGCCTCAGCATAAATCGAACCTCCCTCGGGGCTAGAAGGGGGAACCCCCTCTGCATCAAAATTTACCTTGAAAAAGTTTTCCACCAAAACGACTTTCGTGCTTTTCGACTATATCAATAACGAAGTCCTAATAACGGCAAGGCCGACCGAGCCAAGGGACTCCTACGCCTCCGGGATACAGATACCTCACTCATCACCTTCCGTGAAAAGTAACTCACGCTCGGATAAGCAATTCTGCTACTGAATAAGTCCTAACGCTCAAAACAAGAGGAAAGAAAACGCAGCTTTATACTCTGACACTAAAAATGTTTAGGCCTTAGCGGCCGCAAGAAACTTTCACATACTTAAAACAAACTTTTCCCCACAGGCTCAGGTGTCGGCAGGGGGAGGAGCAGCACCCTCGGCATCATCCCTGCCCGCGGCAGAATCTGGCCCGGCCTCGGATGGCGACGCAGGCGGAAGGACCTCCACCTCGAAGAAGGAAGCCAACGCCGCGCCTGGGCCCTCGGCAGCCGCGTCAAGCCTTTGGACCTCGGATAGGGCGGCCTCCTCTTCGTCGGGTAAGCAATACCTCTCGCTGACCCGCTCCAAATCCACGTCGTAGTGGGAAGCAAGGACGGCGAAGGCCTGCCTAACGCCGAGGTGCAGCGCCCCGCGGAGTCTGCTGTGCACATGGCTGCCCAAGGCCCACATGCGACTCTGGGGGGAGCTGCCCGAGGGGACGTCGCCGAGGCCAAAGGTCCGGCAGAAGGCCAAGATGGCCTCGGACATGGGCACGCGGTCGACCTCCTTCTGCTCAGCCGCCTGGGCAAGCGCCTCGTAGTTCTTGATGGACTCGTTAAGAGCCGTATCGAACCCTGAAGATAGCCGAACAATATCCTTCAGACGCGAGGAGGAGAATGAAGACAAAAACAAAGTCACGAAACAGGCAAAACATACCTTCGGCCCGGACACGCTGCTGTGAGGCCACGACTCGGGCGGACTGGGCAGACCCGACGGCCACGGCCAGGCCCTCCGCAAGGGTCCCGGCCTGAGCGATCGCCTTGGCTAGCCGCTCTGTACCCTCAGCTAGCTGTCCCCTAAGGGCCTCGGCCTGGCTCGCGGCCTCGGTAGCTTGGCTCTAGAATTGGTCCCGCTCGCTGGTGACCTGGCCAAGCTCCAGCTGCCGCTGACGCATCTCCTCGGCCTAGGAAGCCACCTGCTCCCGTGGCGAGGAAGCCTCCATCCGTGCCGATGCCACCTCTGTCCGCGCCGCCGCTGCCTCCGACTTTAGCTCATCACAGAGCAGTCAAAGGTCTGCCACCTCGATGCTCCGTTGGGCAAGGCGCTCATTGGTCTCGGTAAGCGCGGCCCACTAGGACCGCAACGACTCCCAAACGTCACTTTCGCGGCGGATGAACAGCGACTTAGCGGTGCTCACGTCCGCAAGCTCCTTAGAGAGGAAAACAGGTCACAAAGAATGCCCTGATCACGTGAGGTGTATGTATAAAAACTTTCCTAGAAGACCCTGGGAACGTCCCTGGAGAGGATTTCCATGGTCGACCGAAGCGACCTCATCGCCGCCTCGGTGTATTCATAGAAATTATTCCGAAACTGCTCCTCCAACTCATCGTTGAGGGAGAGGAGGGGCTCCGAGGTGTCGCGGCTCTAGAACAGGAGCGGCTGCCCACACCACTCATTGGGATTGAGCTGCGTGGGGATAAGGCCGCTGCTCCCCAAGGTGGGCCACGGTTCTGCGAGCCCCCCGGCTAAGGTGTCGGGTCCCCCTGCAGTCGGTGCATCGGGTACCACTGCAATTGGCGTCTCGGGCCTCTCCTCGGCCAAGGTGACAGGCCTCCGCTCCCCGACCTCGGCAACAACGGCCGCCCCCTCCTCATGGTCGAGAATGGGGACATCGGGGATGACCAAGGGCGGAGGCACCTTTGCCGTCTCAACGTCAGAGGTGAGGGGCGGCTCCGTGAGCGAATCAGCGACAGCCCCGACAGGAATCGACGCCGGCGCCGGCAACAAGCAGGTGGACTCAGGGCCGCGGCTGCATCAACGGCCTCCCCCGGCATAACGGCCGCTCCAACAGGGGGCTCGACCTGGGAGGCTTGCCCCATGGCAGCCTATGCTGCCTGGGCCCCCCTGTCAGAGGGCACCTTGTGTGGAGGCCAACCAACCAGCGTGGCGCGCCGCAACCCCGGCTGCAGAGGCCGGCCCCGTCTTAAGGGCCTTCGAGGGGGCCAGGCTAGCAGAGCCCTGCCTCCGCTTGCTGAAAAGGAGAAGGGGCAAGTTCAAGACACACAACGAATAAACTGAAACAGAGGTATCCTCAGATACTTACCCGCTCCGGGGCAAGGCCAGTCGTGCCTGCGGGGAGACCCTCGGGTCCCGGTCTCCGCAGGCTCTACCGAGGGTTGTCCCCCGGCCGGCTTTGACGCCGCTTCCACCTCGGACGCCCGAGGCGCCGAGGGGGCGGCCTGCCCAGGCGACATCGTGACAGCCGAGGGGGCAACTTCCCGTACGGCCGGCACGGGCACCTGCTCTTGGGGGACATGCGATTCGGTCTGACCTCCCGGAGTCCCCCCAATTATCTCGGCCAAGGGGTCAAGTACCCCCTCGGCCTGCCTCTGCTCCTTAGACCAGGACCCCAGCGGCCCGACCCCAGACATTGGTGGCGCCAGCCCACCTGGGGGCTGGCTTGACGACCTCTAGCCCAGCCTCGGGACCGGACTGAGACCAAGCCGGGCCGCCATGTCATCATCATCATTGTCGTCAGGCGTGTCCGGCGACGGCTCCAATGGGAGCCCATCCTTTGCTTGCCTCCGACGGAGCTTCTCCAAAGCTTCCCGAACTCGCATCCTCTCGCGAGCTCAGGCCTTCTCCATGTCCTTTTTCTCCTTATCCTTCTCCGTGGCGAGCCTATGCGTGGCCCGGCCCACCGTGTCCTCTGGGATCAGTGGCCGGGAGAGTTTAAAACCCCTTAAACCCTGGGGACGAACGAAAATCCCAACAGTAAGAACTAAAGACGTAGGAAACACGGTGCAAGACAGAAGAAGGGTCAGACACTTACCAGGGACACATACCCCTGGTCAGGGCGCATCAGGGGTTGGCTAAGGATGCCAGCGTCCAGCCTCCCTACCGTGCCCGCTACCCATCTGAGGAGGTCGTCAGCAGAGAGGGAGGTCGAGGACATCCGTGAACCCTCCGAATCAACCCTCGGCTTCATATCCGAAAGCCGCAACCGCCGCTCTGCCAATGGGAGCACCCTCCAGCGGTGGATGGTGGCAACAACCCCCGCGGCGGTAAGGCCCTCGGTTTGCAACTTCTGTAGGGCATGGAGAATGGGCTGGAGCTTCTCCTGGTTTTCGCGTGTGGCCCCCCAATGCCAGTTGTCGCCGGTGGCGGTCACCACTCGTTGAGAAAACGGTGGGAGCATCCCGTCGTCGTTCCGGAGATAAAACCACCGGTTCTGCCACCCCTTGTTCGAAGACACAAGGGCGGCAGGGATGTACTGCGACGCCCACCCCAACCTCAGCTGAAGGGTGCAGCCGCCA
The DNA here is from genome assembly GCA_029449295.1 of Zea luxurians. Lineage (NCBI taxonomy): Eukaryota > Viridiplantae > Streptophyta > Magnoliopsida > Poales > Poaceae > Zea > Zea luxurians. The sequence continues at coordinate 18,847,081 of JAOPSE010000019.1, read as the reverse complement.
GCCCGCACCGCCATATGGACCTTCTTCACATCCGTCGACGCAGCGAAGAACTCAGCGGAGAAGAGATGGGTCCACAGGTCCCAGTGGGGGTCAATCCCCAGAAACCCCTCATAAACTGCCACAAAAATAGCCACCTGCGCAATGGAGTTGGGGTTGAAGTTATGTAGCTCCATCCCATAGTAATGCGGGAGCGCCCGCATGAAGCGGCACGCCGGCATCCCAAACCCCCGCTCATGGAAGGGGGTGAAACTGACCACGTACCCCGACAGCGGAGTCGGGTCAGCCTCGTTCCCAGGAGCCACCCACTCAGGTTGTGGCCTACCGGAGATAGAATGGAGCAAACCATCGGCAACAAGGGCCTCCAGATCCTCCACAGTAACAGAAAGGCCACGGGTCGCACGGCGGAATGACAGTCGCCTTGTCAGCCATCGCCAAGCAGAAGCGGTGGAGGCGAAGGGGATGAGGTGCGCGGTTTTCACTTTTCTGACTACTCTCTTAGGTTGCGAAAACAAAAGCAGAAGGCAAGCACAAATGACAGGGTAAAGAACCGTCATCGGTCCCTCTTCCGGGTATATAAAGTCCCGGGCGAGATCCACCCAAGACTTCACCCGAACCCTTCGTGAATTTCAAACTCGAAGGCAAAACGTTTTTTCTGTTCCTCGAACGACTCGCGCACGCGCAACAGATGCCTCGCGAATCACCCATCCCATTGCATTAACTCCCTGGCAGGGCACATGACACCTCTGGCAGGCGAAGCAGGCGCCGTTTCGTCTCCGTCATGATGACCGCCTCAAAAAAGGTGCGCCACATTGTTTAAATTTATATCCTTTTTCCTTTTCTCTCTCTCTCTTGCCATAGGGATCGAGAAAAGGGGATATTTCAAAAGGATCCTTCTCAGCGAAGGAAACAGGCCCCGAGCCCTCCTACTGATCAGGGGTTCAAAGGTTGCACCCTGCGGGGTTCGGCAACTGCCCCAGAGCACTCGGGGATCGAAGGCTGGCCCCTCAGAAGGGTTCGACAGCCACCCCAGAGCATGCAGAGTGAGGGATGACCCTGGGTACGTCCGTTACATGGCCGAGGCTCGGGCTACGCTCCCGAGGTACCCTAAGACATTTCCGAGACCAGCGGGAACGATTTGTAATGGAATGCCACCGGAGGGAGGCACCGAGCCCTCGGACCCTATCAAATGGGTCCGGGTCTAGTGAATCACCTGCAGGTACTTTTGGAGCGCGCCTCTCGGCCACTAGCCGACCCTTATCGAACGGGGCTCGGGCGTCCACTCGGATTACCGGCTAGCAACTCACTGGAAACACCATGTTCAGCGCCCATCGAGGGTAACATGGCGCATTCCCCCCTCCTCCTTGCGGAAAGGCGACGAAGGGGCATATAATAAAAAGCCGAGACAGCCCTCGATCGTCCTCTCGCTCCGGGCAGAGGCTCAGAGGCTGCTCTCGCACCAGGCTATGGCCAAATTGTTGACCACGTCAACATACCAGCTTAAAAACTCGGAGCCTGACCATGCACCCGGGCTACGGCCAGGCCACGTGAGGGAACAACAAGGCTGACCGAGGAATAACAAAAAGAATTAAGACCTCAGAGGAGTCAAACCACTCCTCCGAGGCCTCGAGGGCTACACCCGACGGGTGCGCTCGCGCGCACCCCTCGGAATAAAATATAACCGAGAGAGGCTGGTCCACTTGCAATAAATCCGGCAGAACCTCCAAGCGAGTGCCTACACTCCCTTCGAGGCTCGAGGGCTACTGTCGAGTACCGTAATTAGGGGTACCCCCACTACTCCTAAACATGACCGAAAAACATCTTCGAAACAAACCGTAAAGACTGATAAGCACGGTTCAAGTCAAGGCCTCGTTTACCAAGGGACGCGATCTCGTCTCGCCCGAGCCCAGCCTCTGGCAAGAACGGTAGTCCCGGACGGATTCACGCCTCGCCCGAGGGCCTCCTCAGGCAATGGGCGCACCATCGGCTCACCCGAAGTCAAGCTCGAACAAACTTTGTCGTACAGCAACCTCGGTCATATCGCCTTACCACCGACCGTATCGCATGCGCATTTAATGCGGAGATCACCTGACACCTTATTGAAAGGGAAATGTGCCCTTGGGCCATTTCTAGTATATTTTGGTGATTAAGTGCCCAACACATATTGAGTGAATAATCATATGCCAAATGATGGATGAAGTGCAAGTCGACAAGAAGGTATGGTTCTAGACTTAGTACATTGGTTTTTGTGTACTAATATATTTGTCTAAGTGCTAGAATCAGGAAAAGAAAAGGATTGGAAAAGAGTTGGCTGTGTACAGCCAACTGCTGCTCAGTCTGGGTGCACCGGACTGTCCGATGGTGCACCGGACAGTGTCCGGTGCGCCAGGCTGGCTCTGGCGAACTAGCCACTCTCGGGAATTCATCGGCGGCGTACCGCTATAATTCACCGGACTATTCGGTGGTGTACCGGACTGTCCGGTGAGCCAACGGCCGCCAGCGCAACGGTCGGCCGTGCAATCCGCGCGCGACGCGTGGCCCCAGCCAACGGTCAGCTGGGGGCACCAGACTATCCGGTGTGCACCGGACAGTGTCCGGTGCGCCAACGGCTATAATTCTGCAATGGTCGGTTGTGCCACTTTAGGAAGGAGATCTGCACCGGACAATGAACAGTGGATGTCCGGTGGTGCACCGGACTGTCCGGCGTGCCACCCGACAGAAGGCAAGAATTGCCTTCCAAGAATGCCTCCAATGGCTCCTAGCTGCCTTGGAGCTATAAAAGGGACCCCTAGGCGCATGGAGGAGTCACCCAAGCATTCTTTGATCATTCCTAGGCACCAAGACTTCATTCTCGCGCATTCGATTCTTTGAGATAGTGACTTGAGCTCCAATTGAGTAGAGAATTCTTTGAGTTGTGTTGTGGGCTCAACTTGTGGCTTGTGTGCGTGATTGTGCTCGTGCTTTGAGTCTTGTGTGTGTTGCTCTTCCCATCCTTACTTCCATGCTTCTTTGTGATCATCTTTTGTAAGGGTGAGAGGCTCCAAGTTGTGAAGATTCCTCGCAAATGGGAAAGAGTATAAGAAAGAAAACAATGGTGGTATTCAAGTGGATCATTGGATCACTTGAAAGGGGTTGAGTGCAACCCTCATCCATTGGGACGCCACAACGTGGAGTAGGCAAGTGTTATACTTGACCAAACCATGGGATAAATCATCATGTCTCTTGTGCTTGTTTTCTTTGTGACTATTGTGTTTCACAAGAGCTCGGTTCTTAGCCACTTGATTCTATTGTGCTAACACTTAATCAAAGTTTTGTGGCTATAAGTTTTAAAGTTTTTACAGGATCACCTATTCACCCCCCCCCCCATCTAGGTGCTCTCAATTGGTATCATAGCCGTTCTCTTCACGAAAGGGACTAATCGCCCGAAGAGATGGATCCTAAGGGAAAGGGGATGGTGGTCAACGATAAGGAGAAGGAATCCATCTTCAATGAGCCAAGAGACGATAAGCCCACTGACTCTGGCTCAAGTCACAAGAAGAAGGACGGGAAGAAGAAGAGGCGCATCAAGAAGATAGTCTACTACGACAGTGACGAGTCTTCCTCTAACCAAAGAGACGACGACGACGAGAAAAAGAAAACGGTTAACTCAAACTTTTCTTATGACTATTCTCGTATTCCGTCTAACTCCAATGCTCATTTACTTTCGATTCCACTTGGGAAACCTCCGCACTTTGATGGAGAAGACTACTCATTTTGGAGTCACAAAATGCGTAGTCACCTATTCTCTCTCCATCCAAGTATTTGGGAGATCGTTGAAAACGGAATGCTTTTTGATAGTACTGACAATCCCATTTTCATTAATGAGCAAATCCATAAAAATGCACAAGCTACCACTGTTTTGCTAGCATCCTTGTGCAGGGACGAGTACCACAAGGTGAGCGACTTGGATAATGCCAAGCAAATTTGGGACACCCTCAAGATTTCTCATGAGGGGAATGATGCCACCATGATCACCAAAATGGAGTTGGTGGAAGGCGAACTAGGAAGGTTCGCAATGATCAGGGGGGAAGAGCCAACTCAAACATACAACAGGCTCAAACCCTAGTCAACAAGATCAGGAGCTATGGAAGCACGAGATGGACGGACCATGACATCGTCCGACTTATGCTCAGGTCCTTCACTGTACTTGATCCTCATCTTGTGAATTCTATCCGTGAAAATCCTAGGTACACCAAGATGACGCCCGAGGAAATACTCGGAAAGTTCGTAAGCGGGCGTATGATGATCAAGGAAGCAAGATACGTTGATGAGGCATTGAATGGTCCAATGCCCATCTACGAGCCTCAAACGGTTTCTCTCAAAGCAACAAGTAGCAGGGAGGTACTACCTAGCAAGGTGGTGCAAGTTGAGGCGGCCGAGCTAAATGAGGATGAAATGGCCCTCATTATCAAGTGCTTCAAGACTGCATTGAAGGGACGCAAGGAGTACACAAACAAGAATAAGGCAAAGGGAAAGCATTCCTGCTTCAAGTGCGGTAAGACAGGTCATTTTATTGCTCAAGTCTCGATAATGAAAATGACCAGGGAGATGAAAGACATGGGAAGAGAGAGAACAAGAAGGCGAAGGGCGAGGCACACATTGGCGAAGAGTGGGACTCAGATTGTTCTTCATCCGAATCCGACGACGAAGGACTCGTCGCCTCGGCCTTCAACAAATCATCGCTCTTCCCCAACGAGCGCCATACTTGCCTAATGGCAAAGGAGAAGAAGGTAAATGCTCAAGAAACTCCTAAGTACTCTACTTCTAGTGATGAGGACTCTAGTGATGATGAAGTAGATTACACTAGCTTGTTCAAAGGATTAGATAGAGCTAAAGTAGAAAAGATTAATGAGTTGATTGATGCATTGAATGAAAAAGATAGACTGCTAGAGAGGCAAGAGGACATCTTGTATGAGGAACATGACAAATTTGTTAATGTTCAAAAGTCTCTTGCCTTAGAGATTAAAAGGAATGAATTACTATCTTCTGAATTATCTATTTGCAATGAATCTATTTCTAGCTTGAAGATTTTGAATGATGATTTAAATGCTAAGCTAGAGGTAGTTAATAAATCTAGTCCTTGTGTCGAGCATGTTGTAATTTGCAATAGATGCAAGGATTTTAATGTTGATACTTGTGATGAACATTTAATTTCTATTTCTAAATTAAATGATGAAGTAGCAAGTCTTAATGCTCAACTTAAGACTTGCAAAAGTGATTTTGATAAATTAAAATTTGCTAGGGATGCCTACACTGTTGGTAGACACCCCTCAATTAAGGATGGGCTTGGCTTTAAGAGGGAAGCCAAAAACTTAACAAGCCAAAGGGCTCCCATTTTCAACAAGGAAAAAGAGAAGGCTCCTATGGCTAGTAGTAGTCAAAAGAATCATGCATTTATTTATGATAGAAAATTCTCTAGGAATGCTCATCATAATAGGAGTTATAATGCTTATGATTCACATGCCATGTTTGTTTCAAGTTCTTCCTTTGTGCATAGTAGAAATATGCCTAGAAACAATGTTGTTCATCATGTGCCTAAAAATGCAAAATAAATCTGCTACTGTTTTTCATGCCTGCAACACTGATTTTGTACTTTCATGTAAAAATAAGAAAGTGGTTGCTAGGAAATTGGGGGCAAAATGCAAGGGAGATAAAACTTGCATTTGGGTCCCTAAGACTATTGTTACTAACCTTGTAGGACCCAACAAGAGTTGGGTACCTAAAACCCAAGCCTAATTTGCCTTGCAGGTTTATGCATCCAGGGGCTCAAGCTGGATTATCGACAGCGGATGCACAAACCACATGACGGAGGAGAAGAAGATGTTCACCTCCTATGTCAAGAACAAAGATTCCCAAGATTCGATCATCTTTGGAGACGGGAATCAAGGCAAGGTTAAAGGACTAGGAAAAATAGCTATTTCTTTCGAGCATTCCATATATAATGTGTTCTTAGTTGAATCGCTCGGGTATAACTTGTTGTCCGTTAGTCAACTATGTAATATGGGTTACAATTGCTTATTTACCAATGTAGATGTGTCTGTCTTTAGGAGTGATGGTTCATTAGCTTTTAAGGGTGTACTAGATGACAAACTCTATTTAGTTGATTTTTCGAAGGAGGAGGCCGGTCTAGATGCATGCTTAATCGCTAAGACTAGCATAGGCTGGCTGTGGCATCGCTGTCTAGCACATATTGGGATTAAGAACCTTCATAAACTTCTAAAGGGAGAACATGTGTTAGGTCTAACCAATGTAACTTTTGAAAAAGATAGACCTTGTGCAGCTTGTCAAGCAGGTAAACAGGTGGGAAGTTCTCATCATAGCAAGAATGTGATGACCACATCAAGACCTTTGGAGCTACTTCACATGGACCTCTTCGGACCTGTCGCCTACCTCAGCATCGGGGGAAGTAAGTATGGTCTTGTTATTGTTGATGATTTTTCCCGCTTCACTTGGGTATTCTTTTTGCAGGATAAAACAGAAACCCAAGAAACCCTCAAGCGCTTCCTAAGGAGAGCTCAAAATGAGTTTGAGCACAAGGTGAAAAAGATAAGAAGCGACAACGGGTTCGAGTTCAAGAATCTTCAAGTGGAGGAGTACCTTGAGGAGGAAGTAATCAAGCACGAGTTCTCCGCTCCCTACACACCACAGCAAAATGGTGTAGTAGAGAGGAAGAACAGGACGCTTATAGACATGGCGAGGACGATGCTTGGTGAATTCAAGACGCCCGAACAATTTTGGTCGGAAGTTGTGAACACGGCTTGCCACGCCATAAATCGGGTCTACCTTCATCGTCTCCTCAAGAAGACGTCGTACGAACTTATAACCGATAACAAACCCAATGTATCATACTTTCGTGTATTTGGGAGTAAATGTTATATTCTAGTGAAGAAAGGTAGAAATTCTAAATTTGCTCCCAAAGCTGTAGAAGGGTTTTTGTTAGGATATGACTCAAATACAAAGGCGTATAGGGTCTTCAACAAATCATCGGGTTTGGTTGAAGTCTCTAGCGATGTTGTATTTGATGAGACTAATGGCTCTGCAAGAGAGCAAGTTGATCTTGATAATGTAGATGAAGATGACGTTCCAACGGCCGCAATACGCACCATGGCAATTGGAGATGTGCGACCACAGGAACAAAAAGAGCAAGATCAACCTTCTTCCTCAACTATGGTGCATCCCCCAACTCAAGACAATGAACAGGTTCATCAAGAAGAGGCGTGTGATCAAGGGGGAGCACAAGATGATCAAGTTATGGAGGAAGAAGCACCACAAGCCCCTCCCACTATAGTCCGAGCGATGATTCTACGGAATCATCCTATCGACCAGATTTTGGGTGATATAAGCAAGGGAGTAACTACCCGCTCTAGATTAGTTACTTTTTGTGAGCATTACTCGTTTGTCTCTTCCATTGAGCCTTTCAGGGTAGAAGAGGCCTTACTAGATCCGGACTGGGTGTTGGCCATGCAGGAAGAGCTCAATAACTTCAAGCGAAATGAAGTTTGGACCCTGGTGCTACGTCCAAAGCAAAACGTTGTGGGAACCAAGTGGGTGTTCCGCAACAAGCAAGACGAGCATGGAGTGGTGACAAGGAACAAGGCTTAACTTGTGGCAAAAGGTTATGCCCAAGTCGCAGGTTTGGACTTTGAGGAGACTTTTGCTCCTGTGGCTAGGCTAGAGTCTATTCGCATTTTGTTAGCCTATGCCGCTCACCATTCCTTCAGGTTGTTCCAAATGGATATGAAGAGCGCCTTCCTCAACGGGCCAATCAAGGAGGAGGTGTACATGGAGCAACCCCCTAGCTTTGAGGATGAACGATACCCCGACCATGTGTGTAAGCTCTCTAAGGAGCTCTATGGACTTAAGCAAGCCCCAAGAGTATGGTATGAATGCCTTAGAGATTTTCTAATTGCTAATGCTTTCAAGGTTGGGAAAGCCGATCCAACTCTTTTCACTAAGACTTGTGATGGTGATCTATTCATGTGCCAAATTTATGTCGATGACATAATATTTGGTTCTACTAACCAAATGTCTTGTGAAGAGTTCAGCAGGGTGATGACACAGAAATTCGAGATGTCGATGATGGGTGAATTAAACTACTTCCTTAGGTTCCAAGTGAAGCAACTCAATGATGGCACCTTCATCTCCCAAATGAAGTACACGCAAGACTTGATCAAGTGGTTTGGGATGAAGGACGCCAAGCCTGCAAAGACACCAATGGGAACTGACGGACACGTCGACCTCAACAAAGGAGGTAAGTCCATTGATCAAAAGGCATACCGGTCTATGATAGGTTCCTTGCTTTATTTATGTGCTAGTGTGCTAAGCATATGCATGTGTGCTAGATTTCAATCCGACCCAAGGGAGTGTCATCTTGTGGCTGTTAAGCGAATACTTAGATATTTAGTTGCTATGCCTTGCTTCGGGATCTGGTATCCAAAGGGGTCAACCTTTGACTTGATTAGATACTCAAACTTCGATTATGCTGGATGCAAGGTTGATAGGAAGAGTATATCAGGGACATGCCAATTCCTAGGAAGGTCCCGGGTGTCTTGGAGTTCAAAGAAACAATCCTCTGTTGCCCTATCCACCGCTGAGGCCGAGTACGATGCCGCAGGACAGTGTTGCGCGCAACTACTTTGGATGAGGCAAACCCTCCGGGACTTTGGCTACAATCTGAGCAAAGTCCCACTCCTATGTGATAATGAGAGTGCAATCCGCATGGCTGATAATCCTGTTGAACACAGCCGCACTAAGCACATAGACATTCGGCATCTCTTTTTGAGAGACCACCAGCAAAAAGGAGATATCGAAGTGTTTTATGTTAGCACCGAGAACCAGCTAGCCGATATCTTTACCAAGCCTTTAGATGAGAAGACCTTTTGCAGGCTGCGTAGTGAGCTAAATGTCTTACTTTCGCGGAACTTGGATTGATCTATAGCATACATGTGTTTTAGGCCTTTGATCATGTAATTTATGCATTTCAATCGAGTTTGTTCATTTGTAGTGCTCAAGTTGTACCCATGACCCCCGGACCTCACAAGTCCATTTGCAAGTGATGCACTTATTTAAGGGGAGGCATGCTACAACTTGACACTTTAAGACTAACCTTGTGTTTGAGTTTATTTGTTTTAGTCTCAAAAGTGGATTGAAAGGGAAAGGTGGACTTGAACCATGAAAGACTTCCACTGCACTCCGATGAGAGGGTACTTAACTCCAAGTTCATCTCTATACACTTATTGCCTTTTTGCTCTTAAATTGAAAATTTTGGTGAGGCAATGAGGTTAAAGGGCCAAGATTGATTCTGTTTTGGTGCTTAATGCCAAAGGGGGAGAAAAATAAGGCCAAAGCAAATGGATCAGCTACCACTTGTGAAATTTTTGAAAAAGAGTAGAGTAGAACTTTTGATTTGTCAAAATAACTCTTACTTTCAAAATTCGGTCTCTTGTGGGAGAATGTTTGATTATGGGAAAAAGGGGGAGTTCTTGGCTCTTAATCATTTTTACTCTTGGATTATCTCTCTTTGTGTCTAAACATGAGTATTTAACTTAGAGATCAGAAAATGAATTTGATTTGCAAAAACAAACCAAGTGGTGGCAAAGAACGATCCAAATATGTCAAATCTTGTCAAAGACTATTTTTGTTCTCAATTGCATTGATGTAGCACTTCTATTTGTTGCTTTTTGATGTGTTGGCATAAATCACCAAAAAGGGGGAGATTGAAAGGGAAATGTGCCCTTGGGCCATTTCTAGTATATTTTGGTGATTAAGTGCCCAACACATATTGAGTGAATAATCATATGCCAAATGATGGATGAAGTGCAAGTCGACAAGAAAGTATGGTTCTAGACTTAGTACATTGGTTTTTGTGTACTAATATATTTGTCTAAGTGCTAGAATTAGGAAAAGAAAAGGATTGGAAAAGAGTTGGCTGTGTACAGCCAACTGCTGCTCAGTCTGGGTGCACCGGACTGTCCGGTGGTGCATCGGACAGTGTCCGGTGGTGCACAAGACAGTGTCCGGTGCGCCAGGCTGGCTCTGGTGAACTGGCCACTCTCGGGAATTCGTCGGCCACGTATGGCTATAATTCACCGGACTATCCGGTGGTGCACCGGACTGTCCGGTGAGCCAACGCCCGCCAGCGCAACGGTCGGCCGCGCAATCCACGTGCGACGCGTGGCCCTAGCCAACCGTCGGCTGGGGGCACTGGACTTTCCGGTGTGCACTGGACAGTGTCCGGTGCGCCAACGGCTACAATTTTACAACGGACGGCTGTGCCACTTTAGGTAGGAGATCCGCATCGAACAATGAACAGTTGATGTCCGGTGGTGCACCGGACTGTCCGGTGCGCCACCCGACAGAAGGCAAGAATTGCCTTCCAAGAATGCCTCCAACGGCTCCTAGCTACCTTGGGGCTATAAAAGGGACCCCTAGGCGCATGGAGGAGTCACCCAAGCATTCATTGATCATTCCTAAGCACCAAGACTTCATTCTCGCGCATTCGATTCTTTGAGATAGTGACTTGAGCTCCAATTGAGTAGAGAATTCTTTGAGTTGTGTTGTGAGCTCAAGTTGAGGCTTGTGTGCGTGATTGTGCTCGTGCTTTGAGTCTTGTGTGGGTTGTGTTGGGGACCTTCGGCTTCCGAAGGTCCTCAAAAACATGGTTTAACAACGTTTTTGGGAGTATAATGCATGAACAGGTACCTTCGGACATGAATTGAAGCCACAGCGTGAAGAAGTGTAAGGAGTACGAAGGATAGCGTGAAGCCAAAGCTGTGCGTAGAAGAGATTCGGCAAGGTGGCGGAAAAGGAAACCGACTTAAGGATGAAAAGGCTATTCAGACCCCAGCGGGTTACTATAGAATTATTAGCAAATGTAAAGGGCATGGATGTAATTTTACATGGGCTACGTCCCATGCCTATAAATAGATGAACAGTACTCCCGTACTGTTCACGCTGACTTGGCATTTGCTCTTGCGTCACGCTTGTACTTTCTACCTTCTCTCAAGCCAAAGGTACATTTGTAATCTAATATCATTTATATTTTTCCATGATAATAAAATAGAAATGATCTTATGATAATGTTGATATTAAGATTCATGTCTTATATAAATTATGCATCGATATCTCTTATGCTTACGAAGGTAAGTCTTTCACGACCTTCGACCGAAACTCATTATATCCCAAAGGGAGATAATGTTTCGTAGGACGAAGGACTTTAGCATTTAACACTTTTTATGTTGCCTTGTTCTTAATTCTTAGCATTTGAGAACAAGTCCCCAACATTGGCGCCCACCGTCGGTGAACTCACTTCCACTCTTCGAGTTTTGAATATCTTCGGCAACTATAGACCTTCGTTATGGCGCTGAAGAAGGCTTCAGCAACAGGGGCTGCAGCTCTGCAACCGCTGGACCCTAATCAGGAGACTCTCTCTCTTCGGGAGGCCCGAAGCCAGAAGAGGAAGGTCGTTAGTCCAACGCCTTAGGAGGATGAGTTAGATCAAGAAATCAGAAACATGGAGATGCTTCATCAACAGGTGCAAAGGAAGAAGGAGAAGATGGCCAGGCTAGCTGAACTACAAAGGCAGATAGACGAAGCCTCTGAAGAAGTTCGCCATCTTACTCAAGATGAGCAGAACCGAAGGCCCCAGCACAGAGAGCTTCATCAGGAGGGGTTCTTCAACGAAGATGTCTGGTATGAGAATTTCCATCATAGAAATTTTGCTTTTGATGATGCTTCTCCTCTGTCAGCTGAGCTGCAGGCTACACCCTGGCCTCCATCCTACAAGCCACCCCAACTCCCCATGTACGACGACCACTCCGATCCGAAGCAGTTTTTAATGAGCTACGAAGCAACAATATCTTCGTATGGTGGCAATACCGCAGTCATGGCAAAGTCTTTTGTCATGGCTGTCAGGAGTGTTGCCCAGACATGGTACTCCTCTCTTCGGCCAGGAACAATTACCTCATGGCAAAAGTTGAAGGACATGTTGTTAACCAGCTTCCAAGGGTTTCAGACGAAGCCGGTCACTGCTCAAGCTCTATTCCAGTGCACCCAGGATCACGAAGAATACCTTCAGGCGTATGTCCGAAGGTTCCTACGTCTGAGGGCACAGGCACCAACAGTGCCCAATGAAATCGTTATTGAGGCCATGATTAAGGGACTTCGGCCGGGACCTTCAGCTCAATACTTCGCTAGGAAGCCTCCTCAAACTTTGGAGAAGCTGCTCCAAAAGATGGATGAGTATATTCGAGCTGACAATGATTTCCGCCAAAGAAGGGAAGAAGCATATAGGTTCTCTGAGATGACCAGGGGCTTCGGAGGAAGATTTCATCCGAGGCATGTCAGGTCAATTCACAACTCTACTCTGCCTGATGATAGAGGGAGTCAACAGCAAAGGCCACAGTAGTCTTCGCAGGCTTCGGGACAACAACAGCAGGCTTCGGGGCAACAGCAAAGCTCCTTCTGGCCGCCAGCTCTAAGGGGCAGAGGCGCCAGGGGCTTCGGAGGAAGATTCGGGGATCAGCCAAGAAAAATCTATTGTTTGTTCTGTGGTGAGGACAAGGGCCATACCACCAGGATGTGCCATGTCACCATCCAGAAGCAAAAGGAGATTGCCGAAGCTGCGGCACAACAGAGTCAGCCAAAGCAAGTCATGCACACCGCTTCATATCATTCGCCTTACATTCCAGAATATGTAGGCAACCACCCTGCAGCTTTTGTTGCTTCGACAAGTCAACCCCAAGCATCTTGGCAACAGCTTCCGCCTCCGCCACCGTTGCAACGAGGCCAGCAGCCAGAAGGGAGTCAGCACACTCAACACCAGAGGGACTTCAGAGAAGAGTCCGAAGCTCGCACAGTCAATAGCACTGTGCCAGAGTCGAAGCACATTTATTGACAAATATCCTATCTTTATGGCGGTCTCTTGCATTTAGTATTATTTTCTTTTTAATAAGGAACACATATGGGAGACTAGAGTGCTTTTTGTCGATTTAAATTTCTTGTAATAATTTTGCTGTTTGTCACAAGAAAAGTATATCTTCTCCCCAGGCTTAAGTTGCCAAAGCTTAAAGATTTGTGACAACAAGGAGAACCTTCGAATTATCAAAAATTTACTTTAAAGGCACACAGTGTGCATTCTTCGAAGCAGCAAAAAGTCGTTCTAAGGAACACAGTGTAAGTTTGCTGAAGCTACAAAAAGTCGTTCCTAAGGGAGCGCAGTGTAAGTTTTCTGCTCAAAAGTCGTTCCAAAGGGAATGCAGAGCTTACAGCGAAAAATAAACGCTGATACCGCCTAAGTAAAGGGCAAAGCGCGAAAAGTCAACGCCGAAAGTAAAAGGCGAAGAAGCTCCTAAGGGAGGCTTACAGCGAAAAATAAACACTGATTCCGCTGAAGTAAAAGGCGAAGAAGCTCCTAAGGGAGGCTTACAGCGAAAAGTCAGCGCTGATATAAAAAGATTGTGTATTTTTATTGCAGGAATGTGTGTATCTTCGGCACAAATATCATTTTGCATAACATAACATCATCACATCATTTCGCATAACATAAGCATCATACATCATGCTGCATATGGCACAAGAAGGGGATACAATATCGATCTTCGGAGAGTATTTTGAAAAAGTGGAAATTGTGCTAAGGCATAAAAAGGGAACACAATATTGATCTTCGGAGAATATTTTCACGAAGCGTAGATATGCTTCATCAGAGTAGTATTGAAGGAGCATGTCTTCTTCACGAAGCATGAAAAGAAGGGAAGGTGTTTTTTCGCCGAAGGCTCAAAAATGGTATGTATGTAAAATTTCATGCATCGTAAAGAATTGTATCATGAAAAGAAACTTGTATATTACATTAGAAATTACAAAATATGTCATAGATCGCATTTTAAGTGTTTTACAATAACATCTAATCTTCTCTAAGTACTACTTCGGCAGCCTCATTTAGAAGTTTTTCAACAACCTTATCCATGATAGCTTCGGCCATTTGTCTAATTTCGTCATTCCCCTTCGTGCGGGGGTCAGCAGACGATCCAGCAAGTTCTGAGGGAAGAAAATATATGTCTATGTTACTATTACAAACCATAAGCAAGTTCGAAATCAAAAATTACAACAGACCCAAAAACCACTAGTTGGTACCTATTTGGCTTTCGGGCTCTGCACTTTTTTCAGCGGCCTTGGTTACTTCCCTAGCGTCATGGATGCCTTGCTCACTTCTTCGAATAATTTCCTATGCCATTTCTCGGCCACCATTGTCCCAGACGTCGGTGAAAAATTTTCCACCAACCTGGCTAGCTTCGGCCGAGGGATCTTTAACATCTTCAGGGGATAGGGTGGCTTCGGATTGCGCAAGAAGCTTAACATGATCACAGCCTTTTCTCTCCAGCATAGTAGCAATCCCCCTGGCACCCGAGAAGGCACAAATGTCTCCACGACTGTTTAGAATTTCTTCAAAGGCTTCAGCTTCGTGGCTGATCCATTCAATCGGGCCTTCTGGGTTACCTCTCACAAAGTCCTCTTCACTTGAAAATGCGCCAACGCTGCCGAAGCTGGTTTTTATCTTCTTCACACATTCCATGGATTTTTCGTAACACCTTTTCTTGGACGACCGAAGCTCTTCAACGGTTACTTCCAAATGGTTCGCCCATTGGTCGCTAAGTTCTCGCCTTGTTTCTTCAAGTATGCGTTCTTCCTTAGCACGGGCTAATTGCTTCCGAAGATTGTCAATCTCGTGTTTTTGAGCTTCGGCCTGTGCTTTAGAGGCAGCTTCGTCTTCTTTTATTTTATTCATCAACGTAACTAGAATTTGGTCTTTTTCTAAGGCTTCGTTCCTCAGCTTAATAACCTCCGTTCGAAGATTATTGAGAGCAATGGTGCAGCTCTCGTCTTCAGCAGTCTTTTGTGTTGTTAAGGCATTGCTGAGTATTAAGCCCTATTCAAAAGAATGCATGGATCTACATAAGAATAAAAGACTAATTTAAGAAATTCATAAGTTTCAAAGTTCACAATTTTTATACCTTCAGACTATTGTAGGCAAGACTATCCGCAAGATCGTCCTTTGACATCGCGCAGAAGCCGGCCTCCAGCTTCGGAAACCCCATGCTTCGGGCCATTTCCCGGCAGACGGGTAATTCCTTGTTATCTGGGAGGCAGTACAAGAAGTCATCTTCGTCCGTGCCGTTGAATATTAAGGCTCCTTTTGGATACCTTAGTTCTTGTGCATAGTGATTAGCTTCAAAAATTTCTTCCTTAGATAGTTTTTTCCCCGAAGCATGTCGAATAATATATTCGAGGGCTTTGGAGGATGCTTCGGGGGCAGCAGTACTGGTTCCTTCAGTTAAAGTTGGCTCTGTTATTTTTGCTTCTTTGGCCTCCAAAGATTTTTCCTCAATGGGCTCTGAAGGCCCAGCCTTGGTCTCAGATTGTTGCTTTGGAGCTTCAGCAACAAAGACTTCAGTTTCCACTTTGGAAGTTTCAGAAATCTTTTTCGGAGTTGTGCTTGAAGACTTAATTGTCTCCAAGACATCTAGCACATTAGCCATTCTTTTCCTTTTTGGGGTCACCGCTGGGCCTTTCTGGTTTTTTGTTGTCTCAATTTTTGTTGAAGGACTTAAGATTTCCAATGTTTTTGTTCCTTCAGTTCTTGGTTCGTCTGCTTTCTCTGTTGACGGTACTTCGGCTTTTTCTTCAATCTTCGGCACTGCAGATGGTCCTTTGGTTTCGGTGGCCGAAGAGGCCTCACCAATAAATGCAGGCACTATGGCCGGTTCGATGTAACGTGCCCGGTGTGTGAGCACCTTTACCTTTTTTCTTTGCGGCGCTGGCTCGCTAGGATCACCCGGGGCAACTTCCTTTACAGGAGAAGTATTTTTCCTTTTGTGGCCTGGCACCGGGTAATGGTAGTCAGGGTAGACAAACCCAATTGCATCAAATACTCGGTTAAGCCTCTTCTTCTTTCGGCCTCCGAAGGCCGCTGATAGAGCAGTATCCTCGGCCTTCGAGTACACCCCAAGCAATTCGTCACTTACGTTTTCAATACTTTTTAACCAGTCGTCATCTGGTTCAACAAACTTATCTCCGTATTTGAATGTATATTTTAGCCTAACCAGCCCACCTTCGTCAGGTTCTTTGATGGTCTCCTTCGGCATTTCCCACTTTCCTGCAAGTGGCCAAACTCTGAAGGCAATATGCTCTTGGACTAAATCCCTTGTCCCAATAAAAGAGCAGATCACGCCGAAGGCTCTCTGGCATTCTTCGGCTGCTTCATCCATTTCTACCTTCGGCTTTCGGAGTCCGAAGCGTTGCCAGATAGTGCGCATGATTATACCCTTAACATCCTCCTGTGCTGTCAAGTCATTCTTCACATAGAGCCATTCTGTCATCTAGGTACCAGGCCACCTCTTCCGGAAGGTCGGCACGGGGCAGCTTGACCCGGAGCGGGCGCCGAAGCTGTAGCAACCAAAGTTGTTGTGGTATTGTTCCTTCCCCCAGGGCTTCGTCTCATATACTAACTCATGAATATTGCAAAAGCTTTTACCATTCGGTTCCAAACCTTGGCTTCTCGCAGCCCAGACAAAGATTCCCATTCTTACAATAGCTTCGGGAGTAATCTGGTGAAGGTAGATTTGAAATGTCTTCAGAACTTCAACAACAAAGCTGCTCAGGGGAAACCAAAGTCCAGCCTTGAGAAAGCTTCGGAAGATCACGACCTCATTTTCTTCGGGGGTAGGAGAAGTTTTCTCTCCGTCATCAGCCCTCACAATAGACACATCTCGGAAATATCTCCCCCTCATATTGTCAAGATGACTCTGTTTGATACTTGATTTTCCGAAAACCGTGTGGCTTGGTCGCCATGGTTGGTCTTCGGACTCTTCTCCGCCACTCTCTACATCATAACTGTCGCTGTCACCTGTATCTTCAGACAAACCTTCCAAAGTTTCTTTGGTAATCTTCTCTGTATTGGTCCTCGCCATTGATTCAAGAAAACCAAGATTCATTTCTTCAGAAAGACTTAGCTTCGGATCAGCAGCCACCTTCTTGTCTGAAGACATCTTCGTAAGCACTGGAAAAGTGTTCTCAACACTGAAGCTTAAAATTTACGCAAATTTTGTTGCACAGGCTAAAAGTTGAGCGAGCAAGAGCAGATGGCAAGAAAGCATGCCAATTAAGCTCGTGGTGCGCTCTTATTTATACGCCTGGTGCGTTATATGCTGTAGGGCCCGCCTGTCAATGGTTGTTGCTAATCTAGCAAAGGGAAGGTGTTTTTTCGGACCTTCGGCTTTGGGCCTTCGTCCTTGTCGCAATCTAAATTTATCATTCTGACAAATTAATATTGCGAGGGGCTACTGTTGGGGACCTTCGGCTTCCGAAGGTCCTCAAAAACATGGTTTAACAACGTTTCTGGGAGTATAATGCATGAACAGGTACCTTCGGACATGAATTGAAGCCACAGCGTGAAGAAGCGTAAGGAGTACGAAGGATAGCGTGAAGCCGAAGCTGTGCGTAGAAGAGCTTCGGCAAGGTGGCGGAAAAGGAAACCGACTTAAGGATGAAAAGGTTATTCAGACCCCAGCGGGTTACTATAGAATTATTAGCAAATGTAAAGGGCATGGATGTAATTTTACATGGGCTGCGTCCCATGCCTATAAATAGATGAACAGTACTCCAGTACTGTTCACGCTGACTTGGCATTTGCTCTTGCGTCACACTTGTACTTTCTACCTTCTCTCAAGCCGAAGGTACATTTGTAATCTAATATCATTTATATTTTTCCATGATAATAAAATAGAAATGATCTTATGATAATGTTGATATTAAGATTCATGTCTTATATAAATTATGCATCGTTATCTCTTATGCTTACGAAGGTAAGTCTTTCACGACCTCCGTCCAAAACTCATTATATCCCGAAGGGAGATAATGTTTCGTAGGACGAAGGACTTTAGCATTTAACACTTTTTATGTTGCCTTGTTCTTAATTCTTAGCATTTGAGAACAAGTCCCCAATAGGTTGCTCTTCTGATCCTTACTTCTGTGCTTCTTTGTGATCATCTTTTGTAAGGGCGAGAGGCCGAGGCTGAGGCTGAGGCCTGAGGTCGGGCGAGGCGGAGTTTCCTGTTACACCCGAGGCTGAACTCGGGGGAGGTCGTGACTTACTGTCATCAGTTTTACCCTGTGGTTGGCACAGTAGTCAGAACGGGGAGAATAGTGTTGTTTTCCTGTCAGATCGGTCAATAAAGGGGGCAAAGTGACTGCGGTCATTTCGACCCTGCCAACTGAAGAGCGCGTGTCAGGATAAGTGAGAGCATCTAGAGGGGGGGTGAATAGGTGATCTTGTAAAAACTTTAAAACTTATAGCCACAAAACTTGATTAAGTGTTAGCACAATAGAATCAAGTGGCTAAGAACCGAGCTCGAGGTCGGCCTCAGCCTCGGCCTCAGGAGAAGGTCTCTGCCTCGCCCGACCCTAGGCCTTGGTCTTAGCCTCGGCCTCGAGAGAAGATCTCCGCCTCGCCTGACCTCGAGCCTCGACCTCAGCCTCGGCCTCGGGAGGAGTCACAACCTCGCCCGACCTCAGCCTCGGCCTCAGGAGAAATCTCTTCCTCGCCCGACCTCGGCCTTGGACCAACTGTGCCACAGGGGATACATCATTACCCTACCCCTAGCTAGCTGCCTCAGGCTACGAAGGAACAAGACCGGTGTCCCATCTAGATTACTCTGGCAATAGGTAATGATGGTTCCCTACATGCGTCCATGACGTCGATTGTTCTCAACTCCCTATGAAGGCAAAGAAACGTCAGCAGGACCCCGGGCCGCACCGTCAGCTACGCTTCTACAGGGCTCAAGTACTTCTCCGCCGGCCACATTAGCACATAGCTACACCCCCATGTATAGCTGGACCATCTCCTTGTATCTATAAAAGGGGATGTCCAAGGCCTTCCCAAGGGGGCAAGCAGAGAAGGCGAGGGCGAACACGAAGGAGGCCAACTCAGACGGCTCACTCCAAGGCCAAACCCTCTCTCTCTCGCGACGCTTGTAACCCCTACTACGAGCACCCCGGTGCAAGATAATATAAGCCTCATCCTTCCTCTTGTGTTTCATCTTGCATCAACCCATCTGGGCAGGGACACGCAGCATCAAATTCACTGGTCGGTTGAGGGTCCTCGTGGGTCCAAAACGTCGACAGTGTTCAAAAATCTCTTGCTTTAGAAATTAAAAGAAATGAAATGCTATCCTCTGAGTTGTCTGCTTGCCATGAATCTATCTCTAGTTTAAAGAATTTAAATGATGAATTAAATGCTAAGCTAGAGAAAGTTAATAAAGCTAGTTCATGTGTAGAGCATGTTGTTATCTGTAATAGATGTAAGGATTTTGATGTTGATGCATGTGATGAACATATTGCTTCTATTACTAAATTAAATAATGAGGTGGCAAGTCTTAATGCTCAACTTAAGACTTGCAAGGTTGATTTTGATAAATTGAAATTTGCTAGGGATGCCTACACTGTTGGTAGACACCCTTCAATTAAGGATGGACTTGGTTTTCAAAAGGAAACCAAGAACTTAACAAGCCAAAGGACTCCCGTTCTCAACAAGGAGAAAGGGAAGGCCCCTATGGCGAGTAGTCCTCAAAGGAACCATGCTTTTATTTATGATAGGAAAATTGCTAGTCATTCTCATTATAATAAGAGTTATGTTCATGCTGCTTATAATGACTCACATACTATGTTTGCCTCTAGCTCCACCTTTGTTCATGGTAGAAGTAGGCCTAGGAGAAATCATGTTGTGTCTCATGCGCCTAGGAGAATGTGCAATGAACCTTCTACCATTTATCATGCTTGCAATACTTTTTTTGTACTTTCATGTAAGAATGCAAAAGTAGTTGCTAGGAAGCTAGGATCCAAATGCAAGGGAGACAAGACTTGTATTTGGATTCCAAAAGTTATTGTGACTAACCTTGTAGGACCCAACAAGAGTTGGGTACCTAAAACCCAAGCTTAAATTCCTTGCAGGTTTATGCATCCGGGGGGCTCTAGCTGGATTATCGATAGTGGATGCACAAACCACATGACGGGGGAGAAGAAGATGTTCACCTCCTACGTCAAGAACAAGGATTCCCAGGA
Organism: Zea luxurians; assembly: GCA_029449295.1. NCBI lineage: Eukaryota > Viridiplantae > Streptophyta > Magnoliopsida > Poales > Poaceae > Zea > Zea luxurians. The sequence continues at coordinate 18,826,933 of JAOPSE010000019.1, read as the reverse complement.
TACGATCATCTTTGGAGATGGGAACCAAGGCAAGGTCAAAGGCTTGGGCAAGATAGCCATCACTAACGAGCACTCAATATCGAATGTATTTCTAGTAGAGTTGCTTGGTTACAACCTTCTATCTGTAAGTCAATTGTGTCACATGGGTTACAATTGTCTGTTTACAAATGTTGATGTATCTGTCTTTAAAAGGAGTGATGGTTCATTAGCTTTTAAGGGTGTATTAGATGGCAAACTCTACTTAGTTGATTTTTCGAAAGAGAATGTCGATCTAGATGCATGCTTAATAGCTAAGACTAATATGGGTTGGCTTTGGCATCGCCGTCTAGCACATGTTGGGATGAAGAACCTTCATAAGCTTCTAAAGGGAGATCATGTGTTAGGACTAATCGATGTCTGTTTTGAGAAAGACAGACCTTGTGCAGCATGTCAGGCAGGGAAACAGGTGGGAAGCACACATCACGGCAAGAATGTGATGACAACATCAACACCACTGGAGCTCCTTCACATGGATCTTTTCGGACCTGTTGCCTATCTAAGCATCGGGGGAAGTAAGTATGGTCTTGTAATTGTTGATGATTTTTCCGGCTTCACTTGGGTGTTCTTTTTATAGGATAAGTCAGAAACCGAAGGGACCCTAAAATGCTTCTTAAGGAGAGCTCAAAATGAGTTTGAGCTTAAAGTGAAAAAGATAAGGAGTGACAATGGGTCCGAGTTCAAGAATCTACAAATTGAAGAGGTTCTTGAGGAGGAAGACATCAAGCACGAGTTCTCCACTCCCTACACACCAAAACAAAACAGTGTGGTAGAGAGGAAGAACAGGATGCTTATCGACATGGCGAGAATGATGCTTGGAGAGTTCAAGACGCCCGAGCGGTTTTGGTCGAAAGCTATGAACACAGCCTACCACGCCATAAACCGGCTCTATCTGCATCGCCTCCTCAAGAAGACCTCCTATGAACTTCTTATTGGTAACAAACCCAATGCCTCTTACTTTCGTGTATTTGGGAGCAAATGCTACATTCTGGTGAAGAAAGGTAGACACTCTAAATTTGCTCCCAAGGCTGTAGAAGGGTTTTTACTAGGATATGACTCAAATACAAAGGCGTATAGGGTTTTCAACAAATCATCAGGATTAGTTGAAATCTCTAGCGACGTTGTATTTGATGAGACTAATGGCTCTCCAAGAGAGCAAGTTGATCTTGATGATATAGATGAAGGTGAAGTTCCAACGGCCGCAATGCGCACAATGGCAATCGGTGACGTGCGACCACAGGAACTACAGGAACAAGATCAGCCTTCTTCCTCGACACTGGTGCATCCCCCAACTCAAGATGATGGACAGGTACCTCAAGAAGAAGGGCAAGATCAAGGGGAGCACAGGAAGATCAAGTGATGGAGGAAGAAACACCATGGTCCCCTCCAACTCAAGTCCAAGCGTCGATCCAAAGACATCACCCCGTCGATCAGATTCTGGGTGACATCAGTAAGGGAGTAACTACTCGCTCACGATTAGCTAACTTTTGTGAGCATTACTCTTTTGTCTCTTCTATTGAGCCTTTCAGGGTAGAAGAGGCCTTGCAAGATCCGGACTGGGTGTTGGCCATGCAAGAAGAGCTCAACAACTTCAAAAGAAATGAAGTCTAGAGCCTGGTGCCACGTCCAAAGCAAAACATTGTGGGAACCAAGTGGGTGTTCCGCAACAAGCAAGACGAGCATGGGGTGATGACAAGAAACAAGGCTCGACTTGTGGCAAAAGGTTATGCCCAAGTCGCAGGTTTGAATTTTGAGGAGAGTTTTGCTCCTGTAGCTAGGTTAGAGTCAATTAGAATTTTATTAGCCTATGCCGCTCACCATTCCTTTAGGCTATTCCAAATGGACGTAAAGAGTGCTGTCCTCAACAGGCCAATCAAGGAGGAGGTATACGTGGAACAACCCCCTGGCTTTGAGGATGACAGGTATCCCGACCATGTGTACAAGCTCTCTAAGCCGCTCTATGGACTTAAGCAAGCCCCAAGAGCATGGTATGAATGCCTTAGAGATTTCCTTATTTCCAATGCTTTCAAGGTTGGGAAAGCCGATCCCACTCTTTTCACAAAGACATGCAATGGTGATCTTTTTGTTTGCCAAATTTATGTCGATGACATAATATTTGGTTCTACTAATCAAAAGTCTTGTGAGGAGTTTAGCAGGGTGATGATGCAAAAGTTCGAGATGTCGATGATGGGCGAGTTGACCTACTTCCTTGGATTCCAAGTGAAGCAACTCAAGGATGACACTTTCATCTCCCAAATGAAGTACACTCAAGATCTTCTCAAGAGGTTTGGGATGAAGGACGCCAAGCCCGCGAAGACACTGATGGGAACTGACGAGCATCTCGACCTCAACAAAGGAGGTAAGTCCATTGATCAAAAGGCATACCGGTCACTGATAGGTCCATTGCTTTATCTTTGTGCTAGTAGACCGGACATTATGCTTAGTGTATGCATGTGTGCAAGATTTCAATCTGACCCCAAGGAATGTCACCTTGTGGCTGTTAAGTGAATTCTTAGGTATTTAGTTTCTACGCCTTGCTTCGGGATCTGGTATCCAAAGGGGTCTACCTTTGACTTAATTGGATACGCAGACTCCGACTATGCCGAGTGCAAGGTTGATAGGAAGAGTACATCAGGGACGTGCCAATTTCTAGGAAGGTCCCTGGTGTCCTGGAGTTCCAAGAAACAGACATTCGTTGCCCTATCCACCGCTGAGGCCGAGTATGTTGCCGCAGGTCAGTGTTGCGCGCAACTACTTTGGATGAGGCAAACCCTCTGGGACTTTGGCTACAATCTGAGCAAAGTCCCACTTCTATGTGACAATGAGAGTGCAATCCGCTTGGCGGATAATCCTATTGAACACAGCCGCACTAAGCACATAGACATCTGTCATCACTTCCTGAGGGACCACCAGCAAAAGGGAGATATCAATATTTATCATATTAGCACCAAGAACCAGCTAGCCGATATCTTCACCAAGCCTTTGGATGAGAAAACATTTTGCAAGTTGCATAGTGAGCTAAATGTCTTAGATTCGCGTAACTTGAATTGATCTATAGCATACATGTGTTCTATGCCTTTGATCATGTTACTTTATGCATTTACATCATTTGTTATCTATTTATAGTGCTCAAGTTGTACAAGTGATCCCCAAACCTCACAAGTCCATATGCAAATGATGCACATGTTTAGGGGGAGATGTGTTACAACTTGATCCCTTTGAGACTAATTTGTTTGTTTAAGTACACTTGATGTAGTCTCAAAGGTACATTGAAAGGGAAAATGAACTTGGACGTCGCAAAGACTTCCACTGCACTCTGGTATTAGTGTATTTAATTCCAAGTTCATACTTATGCTCTCATTGCCCCTTTTGCTCATAATTGACATTTTTGGTGAGGCAATGGGGTTAAAGGGCCAAAAATAATCCCATTTTGGTGCTTAATGCCAAAGGGGGAGAAATTAAGGCCAAAGCAAATGGATCAGCCAACCACTTGTGAATTTTGAAACAAACCAAGTGGTGGCAAAGAATGATCCAAATATGCCAAATCCTAAGTAAAAAGAATTTGGTCTTCATTTGCATTGATGTTGCACTTCTTTTATTGCTTTGTGATGTGTTGGCATAAATCACCAAAAAGGGGGAGATTGAAAGGGAAATGTGCCCTTGGGCCATTTCTATATTGTTTTGGTGATTAAATGCCCAACACGATTGATTAAGTTCTTATGTGCTAAATAAAGAGAGAAATACAAATCATATTACAAGGTATGTTTCTAGACTTAGTACATTGCTTTTGAATACTAATGTGTTTGTCTAAGTGCTAGAAACAGTGACGAAAGAAGAAGAAAAGAAATGAGAAAGAGTTGGATGTGTACAGCCAACCCGAGCTCGGTCTGGCACATCGGACTGTCCGGTGGCGCACCGGATAGTGTCCGGTGCCCTAGGCTGGCCGTCGTTGAACCGGCTGCTCTCAGGAATCGACAGAGTTGTACGGCTATAAATCTTTGGACAGTCCGGTGGTGCACCGGACTGTCCGGTGAGTCGTCAGCGACAAACTCGTCACTCTCGGGAAAAGGAAAAGGCGACGTGGCTATAATTCATCGGACTGTCCGGTGGTGCACTGAACTGTCCGGTGAGCCAAGGCGCCAGCGGCCAACGGTCATCCGCACGATCAATGCGCGACACGTGGCCCTCTCCAATGGTCGGCTGGGTGCACCGGATAGTGTCCGTTGCGCCAACCAGCCCCGAGGAGCAACGGTCGGCTGCGCCCGATATGGAAGGAGATCACGCACCGGACATGAACAGTGGTTGTCCGGTGGTGCACCGGACTGTCCGGTGCACCACTCGACAGAAGGCAAGAATGGCCTTCCAAATTGATCTCCAACGGCTCCTAGCTGCCTTGGGGCTATAAAAGGGACCCCTAGGCGCATGGAGCAGGACACCAAGCTTACAAGAAACATCATAAGGCACCTAGACTCTGCACTCACGCATTCTGATCATAGTTCTTGAGATTTGAGCACTTTCGAGTTGTAAACTCTTCGCGCTGTGTTGTGTGCCCACCTCTTCACGTGTGTGCGTGATTTTGCTACTAACTTGAGTCTTGTGTGTGTTGCTCTTCTCCCTTACTTCTTTGTTTCTTTTGTGATCATCACTGTAAGGGCGAGAGGCTCCAACGTGTGGAGATTCCTCTCAAACGGGAGAAAGACTATAAGAAAGAAAGTCGTGATATTCAAGTTGATCATTGGATCGCTTGAAAGGGGTTGAGTGCAACCCTCGTCCATTGGGACGCCACAACGTGGAAGTAGGCAAGTGTTACTTGGCCAAACCACGGGATAAAAATCGCGTGTCTCTTGTGTTGCGTTTCTGTGATTGTTTAGTTCACAAGAACTCGCTTCAAAGCCACTTAATCACACTAACACCTTAATAATCAAGTTTGTGGCTATTTAGTGTTTAATTTTACAGGATCACCTATTCACCCCCCCCCCCTCTAGGTGCTCTCATGAGGTGACCAAGATCACCAAGCGGGAGACGATCGAGGGGGAGCTCGGTCAATTCATCCTCAACCAAGGAGAGGAGCCACAAGCAATGTACAACCGGCTCAAACCCTTGGTCAACCAAGTACGCAACCTCGGGAGCACCAAATGAGATGACCATGAAATGGTCAAGGTTATTCTAAGATCACTTGTTTTTCGTAATCCTACACAAATTCAATTAATTTGTGGTGATCCTAGATATAAGCTAATGTCTCCCGAGGAGGTTATAGGAAAGTTTGTGAGCTTTGAGTTGATGATCAAAGGCTCCAAACAAATCGTCGAGCAGGGCGGCACCTCCACACCCGAGGTGCAACCCTTCGCATTCAAAGCGACAGAAGAAAAGAATGAAGAGTCTACATCAAGTAGGCTCCCCATCGACGCCTCCAAGCTCAACAACGAGGAAATGGCGCTCATCATCAAGAGTTTCCGCCAAATCCTCAAGCAAATGAGGGGGGAGGATTACAAACCCCGCTCCAAGAAAGTATGCGACAAATGTGGTAAGCCCGGTCACTTTATTGCTAAATATCCTATATCTAGTGATAGTGATAGGGACAACGACAAGAGGGGGAAGAAGGAGAAGAAGAGATATTACAAGAAGAAGGGCGGCGATGCCCACGTGTGTCGGGAATGGGATTCCGACGAAAGCACCACCGACTCCTCCAACGACAAGGACACCACCAACATCGCTGTCAACAAGGGTCTCCTCTTCCCCAACGTCGGCCACAAGTGCCTCATGGCAAAGGACGACAAAAAGAAGAAGGTAAAATCTAGAGCCTCCACTAAATATACAACATCTAGTGATGAGGGTAGTTCTAGTGAAGATGAGGATGATTTGCTTAGTTTTTTTGCCAACCTTAACATGCAACAAAATGAAAAACTAAATGAATTGATAGGTGCTATTCATGAGAAGGAATAACTCTAGGATAGCCAAGAAGAATTCCTCATTAAGGAAAATAAAAAGCATGTTAAGGTGAAAAATGCTTATGCTCAGGAAATAGAGAAATGTGAAAATTGACTAGTGAGCTTAGCATTTTCCATGACACTATCTCCAACCTTAGAATTGAAAATGCTAATTTAATCGCTAAGGTTGAAAAGAGAAATGTCTATGATGATTCAATTGCTAATCTTAAAAATGATAATGCTAGTTTAATTGCTAAGATTGACAAATTGAATGAATCAATTTCTAGCCTTAAGATTGAGAATGATAAATTAATTGCTAAGGCTAAGGATTTGAATGTTTGCAATGATTCTATTTCCTTTCTTAGAAATGAGAATGCTACTTTATATGCTAAGATAGAAGAATTAATATCTTGCAAAACCTCTACTTCTACTGTTGAACATATTTCTATTTGCACTAGATGTAGAGATGTTAATGTTGATGCTATCCATGATCACCTAGATTTAATTAAACAACAAAATGATCACATTAGCTCAACTTACTGCTAAAATCAATGAGCATGAGATAGAAAATGAAAATTTTCAAATTTGCTAGAAGCATGCTCTATAATGGGAGACGCCCTGGCATTAAGGATGGCATTGGCTTCCAACAGGGAGGCAATGTCAAGCTTAATGCCCCCAAGAAATTATCTAACTTTGTTAAGGGTAAGGCTCCCATGGCTCAGGATAACGAGGGCTATATTTTATATCCTGCTAGTTATCTCGAGCATAAAATTAGGAGAATTCATTCTAGGAAGTCTCATTCTGCTTCTCATCATGCTTTTATGTATAAGAATGAGACATCTAGTTTTAGGCATTCTACCCATGTTAAAATGCCTAAAAAGAAATCTCATGTTGCATCAAATGAATCCAATATTTCATTTAAGACTTTTGATGCATATTATGTGCTAACTAACAAATCAGGCAAAGTAGTTGCCAAATATGTTGGGGCTAAACACAAGGGCACAAAGACTTGTGTTTGGGTACCCAAGGTGCTTGTTTCTAATGTGAAAGGACCCAAGACCGTTTGGGTACCTAAGAACAAGGCCTAAATTTGTTTTGTAGGTTTATGCATCTGGGGGCTCAAGTTGGATAATTGATAGCGGGTGCACAAACCACATGATAGGGGAGAAAAGAATGTTCTCCTCTTACGAGAAAAACGAAGATCTCCAAAGAGCTATCACATTCGGGGATGGAAATCAAGGTTTGGTCAAAGGACTTGGTAAAATTGCTATATCGCCTGACCATTCCATTTCCAATGTTTTTCTTGTAGATTCTTTAGATTACAATTTGCTTTCCGTATCTCAATTATGCAAAATGGGCTACAACTATCTTTTTACAGATGTAGATGTTACTGTCTTTAGAAGATGTGATGATTCAGTAGCATTTAAGAGAGTATTAGAGGGTTAGCTATACTTAGTTGATTTTAATAGAGCTGAACTCGATACTTGCTTAATAGCTAAGACTAATATGGGTCGGCTCTGGCATCGCCGACTAGCCCATGTTGGGATGAAGAATCTTCACAAGCTTCTAAAGGGAGAACACATTTTGGGACTAACAAATGTTCATTTTAAGAAAGACAAGCTTTGTAGCGCATGTCAAGCAAGGAAGCAAGTTGGTACCCATCATCCACACAAGAACATAACACTAGTACAATTTGGCTCTATACAAGCGGTAGACTTTTTACATCACAGGCGGTTCAGGCGGTTCGGTACACCTGTGATGTAATAGTATCACAAGCGTTTTTTGTTTAGAACCGCCTGTGGTGCTCTATCCTTTTCACAAACGGACCGTAAGGAAAAACCGCATGTGATTGCGAAAATATGAAAAATACAATTTAAATATGAAAATATTTTAATTTTTAACAGAAATATGCAAATACAATTTAAATGAATTAATATTTAATTTTTAACAAAAATATGCAAATTCAATTTAAATGAATTATAATAGCACACATAGATAACTAGAGAGATTTTAAATTAATTGGCAACCACAATTCATAGTCGATCATACATGATAACAAATACAATTTGATTCATACAATTTTTCATGAACTACCATTTTTCCGCATGTATAGCTTTAAGTTCTTATCAATTTTCTTTTCCACACACTTGATTCTCTCTGGACCGTTAAAGACGAACATCTCTTCATACTTATTGTATTCCTCATCTTGGTCTCCCACATTCTCAACTCCAACAATTTTTTGCTTTCCAGAAATAACTACATGCATCTTCTCATCTGCTGGATCGAGTACATAGAACACTTGTGCAACACATTCGGCGAGAACCCATGGGTCATCTTTATATCCTACTTTCTTTAAGTCTACCAGTGTGAGTCCTTAGTTATCCACTATCACCCCCACGGGATGTTGTACCCATTGGCACTTAAATAAGGGTATTTTCATGCTTGGGCCATAATCAAGTTCCCATATTTCCTCTATGAATCCAAAATATGTGGTCTTCTGTCCATGTAGGTCAAAAGCATCGATACGAACACCGCTATTTTGTGCAACACTTTTCATGTCTTTTGATTTAGTATAGAATGTGTACCCATTGATGTCATATGCTTGCCATGATGTCACAAAACACGATGGCCTAGAAGCTAAATTCTTCATTGTTTTCTCTTCCAAAGAGTCTCCGAATGGGATGTTTTTTGTAACACCCCTGGTGTTACTGTGACTAAAACTTGAGCATGGTATCATAAACATTGGCATTGCATATGTTTGACACACCTAGAGTGCATTTACTAGGTAAAAATTTCAAACAAGTTGTATTGTTACAGCACTTTGCAAATAGACCCCTGGATAGGGAATTTAACCCTAAATAGGGATTAAAGGGGTAAAACTTAACCCAAGTTGAGAAAACCTAAAGGCTTTAAGGGAAATGGTTTAAAGTATTCTTAAAAATGAACTTGAATCACTTTTATACCCCTGAGATGCTAAAAACCCAAATTAGAACGCTGGAAAACCCTAAAACCAAACCCTAGGGGCCTATGTGCAAAAAACTGTGCACATTTGGACTAAAGTGTAAAAACTACAATGTCAAGACATATAAAGTCCCATGGTTCACATTTAGGGTGATTTGCAATCCAACCCTAAGTTTTGGACCAATTTGCAAAAAGACCCCAAGTTGAGAATCCACTCTAAGTCTGAATTTCAGTGTTATGGGCTCAACTTTGGAGCCTTGTAACTTTCAAATTATAGGGTTTTTGCCCTAGGTCACCCATCAAGTTGATAGACCAAATAAAGGAGAACCACTTTACTTAAGGTGGTGAACATAGTTATTAAGAAAATTTGAGAGAAAATTGAGTCTGAAGTCAGGCTGTCAGGCTAATTAAGTCTGAAATTCAGACTGACAGTGGCATTGGATCATCTTTGGAAACAGTTTATGACTAATCTAGTAAGAATTTGCCCATGGCTGCTATAATAAAGATGAAGATGGTATATTGGATAACAACTTTACTGCAGAGCTCTAGGTATGTTGTCATAAAGAATTAGGAGAAAATCTGCTCTAAACTTCGTTTATCAAACCAACTGAATGCCATCGCCATGGTACAGTAACCGATCAGATCAGACCACCAGCTCGGCTCACCGCCGATGACCTCCGCCGCGATCCGTGTCGCCGGCGTCAAGATTCATGCTCGGGTAAGTGGATAACGCCGCGGGGAAAAAGAATCCCTGCCGCCGGTGAACTGGGTGCCACCCCGGCCAGCCGCGGTACCCCTCTCCTTGTTCACCGATCACGAGGATGAGATTTCACCGCCGTTGAGTCATCCCTGCCGTCCGCCGCGTGTCCAAACACTTTACCACGTCGCCGTAGGTCGCGTTAAACATATCCGGTGATCGCCGGAGGTGTCGTCACGGTAAAGGCCATGCTAAGCGGCCACCAGTGACTCACCTTGCTCTTACCGATCCCGATCCGCTGCTCAAATTCGTTGTGCTCGCGGTCGATCCCTATAAATTGAAGCCCCTGCTAGCTTCGCAACATCATCACCCACCCAGCCACTGAGAATTGCTACCAATCGTTCGCCCTAGCTCGCGAATTTTGAATTCGCCCCAAACCAGTTCTCCGCCACCCCGAAACGAACTTCACCGCGGCCAGCCCTTTCCCGGTCAGTTCATCCTCCTCTCTCCCTCGTTTAAGCCTTCTCATAGCTCTATGATGCTCACCGACCCACGCAATTGGGCTGGGAGCCCTCTGGTCGCCGGGAACATGGCTGTTTAGTCGTTGTGCTCTCGGTCACCGTGGCCCGAGCAAACCAGTTGGCCATTGGTGAAATTGGGTTGGGGGAATGGATCGGGGAGGGTTCGATTTGGTGTTAGTCGCTCGGAGGCCCTAGTCGTTGACCCAATCGGCTGGTCCAGGAGCTCGCCGGAGTTCGGTTGCGCGCGACGCCGTCAGGGACTTCACCTCGCGAAGGATTAGAACATGGAGGATTTTTCTGCAAACAGTCAGCGACTCAGCGTAACAGTGACCGAACTCATCTCTAGTTAAGCAGAAACCCGAGGGCCTCTGTGCAAAGACGCCAGAGCGCGCGGGCGCGCGCGCTTTCCTCTCTGGGTTGGGCCGACTGGGCTAGAACCGGCCCAGTACTATTTGATCTTTTTCTTTTTCTTTTCAGTAGAGTTTTGGAAATCTGTTATAAATTATAGGAAAATCCTAAAATTGTCAAACCAATTTTTTTAAACTTCTTATTTTCCATAGTATTTAATAAAAATAGTTTCATGATTTTTAGGTTAAAAAGGAACTTTAAGGCATTTAAAGTAGTTTAAAATATTAGTTTTGAATTTTTAGAAAATATATAGTAATTCCAAAAATGTCCAATCTTTTTATATGAGTTCTATGCATTATTTAGAAGTCTTGGGTAGAATTTGGGTTGATTTGGACCTTGTTTGATAACTAGAACCCAAAACCCCCACCCCTGCTCTATGAACTCCTTTACATGCTCCGGAAACCCTAAGTTCTTGGAGTTCCGTGAAGGAAAAATTGTATTCAAGACCTTAGATAATAAAATCTTATTATCTTTGCACTCTCATGAGCATTACATGGCATTCATCCTTATGTACATGTATATGTGGTTATGTTTAGAAAACAAAGAAGAGATTGAAGTGATCGAAGAGAAGGCACCACCACCTTTGGAATCTCAGGCAGGGACCTATCTTTACTTTGATATCTGCGGGCCCGAGCCAGACTCACCTACTAATGAAGGCAAGCCCCGGTGCATTTGCCACCTTCCTTGATGTTTTTAAATCTTTATAACTTGCTTGATGCATTACGTAATAGGAGTTGATTGATTAAACAATTCCTGCATTACCTTCCTTGAATTTGATTACCTTCCTTGATCACCTGTTTTACAAAAGATTTTGATGCTTAGTCTTGCCTTAGAAAAACAAAATGTTTTGTTTTTACAAAATATGAGATGGCAAAGGTGGGTGGGATGTTTTCGAAAATAAAACTTGATGGGGGATCTGTCAAAGGCCTTGATGGATTCAACATCAGAAAAGATGTACCTCTGCCAGGTACCAAGTTTTTGGGTTTAAATGATTAAGCTGAGACCAGGCGGGTGACTTGCACGAGAAGAGAGTCTCGGTGTAGTGTCTCCGTCTGCGTCGATTAAGGACCGTGTCGATGTAGGCTTGATGACCGAGGACCCTTTAACTGGTCACATGCCTCGTGATGGGTAAGCCTTACTTCAGGTAGACTAAGGCCAGAATAAGATAACACAAAATGGGCGTGGAGCGGTGGCGAGAGTAGCGTGTACCCTCCGTGGCAAGAGGCTGGACGGTGGTGTATCTATGCTCTCGGTTTGCGTGAACCTGATCTGGTCTTAAGAACCCTGGTGGCGGGTTGACATATGCAAGGGTTAAGTGCTACATATGTCGTGTGATTGGAGATCCTCAGTTGAGTATAATCGATTCGGATCGCCGTACCTTCGTGGTTATGAAGACTTGATCACTGACCTATACGTAGCAATCCACTAAAGATGATGGTTTGTTAAGAAATCGGCTAGTGTAGGACAAGTGATTGAACTAGGGTAGAAAGAACTCTAGTTACAGGTAACTTTACTTAATTTGACAAATAAAACTGGATTTTTAAGGATCCACTTTAGTAAGCATTTACGCAAAACAGAGTCTTTGATTATTGAAAGGCCTTACCTTGACTCCCTTAACCAGCATACCCTTGAGAGTCTTTTCTTTAGTCGGGTAAGACTTGCTGAGTAATTCCATACTCAGGGTTTATTCCCTCGTTGTTTTTAGGTGAGGGAGCAGCAGATTTCTGTTGCTTCTGTACCAAGGTGGTTCCCCATGAAGAAAAACAAGAGTGAAGATGCGGGAGGACTTAGTCCTCCATAAGAAACTTTTATGTAAAGACTTTTTGGGAGGAGTTTTTGCCTCCCTGGTAATGTAATAATACTACTCTGCACTCGTTTATATTTTCTGGTCTGTAATAAACAACTTAATCTTACTTTTTAATAAATGTAAGTCCATGTAATCACTTCCGCATTTCGATATCTCCGATGACTTGTAATGTCTACAAGACGGGTGAAACGTTCCTGGAAAGGTAAGAGAAAAGATACCGAACTTAACAAGTGATTCAGGAACATCTACGGGGTGTCTGATGTCTGTTAGACAAGGACAACCGTAGGTGGGCCTAATGACTTGGGAGGTTCCATCACAGCTGGTATCAGAGAGAAGCCCTTCTTTGCAGATATTATGAGGCATATTCAAAAGGATTTTCTAAAAACTTATCTAGAAAGATTTCTTCCCTTCTTACCCCCATATCTGAAGAATCTATATGAAAGACTAGATAGGAGGAGTGCAATGTATAGAAGGTATGAATCAACTAAGGCTGGTTCTGTAATTACACATGCATCATGCTAAGAATTATACTAATAAAGTTTTCCCCCTTAAAGAAATGCCGCCGCGCACGAGGAAGACTACGCGTAAGCATACTGGACCAATCGGAGTACCTCGTCATCAGCTTGCTCCACGAGATGTGGACAGTAGTAGCGGAAGCAATGATCCTATAGGGGATCTTGAAGCTGAAGTAAGTCGGCTCCAAGCGAAACTCCGCCGCAGAATGGCTATATGGGTCGTAGATGGTGACCGCATAAATGAGTTAAGAAGAGACGTCCGCCATCTGCAAGATCAGCTCGCGGACCGGGATTTGGCACTCGATTGGGTTGTTCAATCTCGTTCGCTTGCATGGGCCAAAGAGGAAAAGGCTCAGGCTCATATAACCGAGCTCAATTTAGTCGTTGAAGACCTGCAGGCATATTGCAATACCTTACATGAAGAAGTTCATGTATTGTATTCGCAACTGCATCCCTGTGAGCCTACAAATCCTGTTGAGTCGGAAGCCGGACCCTCGCATGCTGTGGGACACGCGCTTGGTGGTGAGTTAGACCTTTTTCAGCCCCCTCCATCTATGAGGCTGGTCGATGAATGGTCTCCCACACCCGACGATGAAGCTGCCAGGAGCAACCAAAAGCAGGAATAGTGTTGTAGTAATAGAAGTAGTGTATTGTAGGTTGTACTATTGTATAATAGGTAATGATATTGTATACTGGGTAATGTATCCTGTTGTAAAATCGAGTCTGTACATTACTCTTTTAGTAATGTAAAGTGGATGGTTTTGTCTTTGGCATATTATATTTGTTTTTCAATTGATTGTTGCCACAGATGCCGTCCAAGACCCGATCCCAGGATGCAGCGGGACCCTCTAGTGGAAGGGAATCTACACCAAATCCACCTCCTGTTCCTCCCACACTGGCTGAGGCGATTGCCGCCTTAGTAAACGCGACTGCTGATAATACCCGCTTTCTGAGAGAGATGGCGGGTCAACAGTTTCAACAGCAAGGCGGGCGGGGTTATCAACGGGGCCCCCGCGAAACTTCTTATTTGGACTTCTCAGAGACACGTCCACCCCTGTTTGTGAAGGCTGAAGACCCGTTAGAAGCCGACGAATGGATACGGGTTATTGAGCAAAAATTCGGACTTCTGCGCTGTTCCGAGACCCAGAAGCCTTTATTTACAGCCCAGCAACTACGCGGCCCTGCCAACACTTGGTGGGGAAACTTCGTGGCCGTTCAACCGGCCAATCATCAAATAACTTGGGAAGAATTCAAAGTGGCCTTCCGCGAACATTATATACCCGAAGGTCTTCTTCATATGAAGCAAGAAGAATTCATGAAGCTAAAACAAGGTGGGGATACTGTTAATCAGTATCTCAATAAGTTCAATCATCTTTCGCAATATGCAATCGATCAGGTGAACACTGACCTGAAAAAGAAGAATTGTTTTATGAGAGGTCTAAATGATCGACTACAAAGAAAAATGGTGACCTGCATAGATCTTACTTATGGAAGAGCTGTCAGTACAGCCTTGGCTGTGGAAGCGAAGTATGCAGATGTCGAAAAATCTAAGGGATTTGGAGGTGATAGGCCTAGTCAGGGCCCGGTAAAAAGGCAACGGTTTGTTCTCCGGCCTTCCAACCAAAATCGTTCACGTGCACCATCCTTCCCTTTCAAGCAGCCAATAATTATTCGTCCCAATAATGCCCTCACTGCCCCAAGTCAGCCGGGTGCCCCAGGCACTCGATTCCCTGCTTTGCCCAGCTCGTCGACTGGATGTTTCAATTGTGGCAAATCTGGACATTTCATCAAGGATTGCCCCTATCCCAAGCAAAATCAGTCAAATAATCAGCAAGGATCTGGGAATTCGTCTCAAGTCAAGGGGAAATACTTCAGGCAAGAACACCAAGAAGACGGGACGTATATACTATACACAAGTGGCCACTACACCGGACGGAGAGCCGGTAATGATGGGTACGTTCCTCGTGGCCAATCATCCTGCAGTCATTCTCTTTGATTCTGGTGCTTCGCATACAGTTGTTAGCAAGAAATTTGTGGAGCAACATCACATTTCATGTCATGAATCAAAAGAAGGGTTTAAAATTCACTCACCTGGGGGACAGATTTTTACTAGAGAAGTGGCCTATCAAGTGCCCATAACCTTGGCCGGACGGGACTTTCTTACTAATATGATCGTTCTGAAAGGCCAGGACATAGATGTTATTTTGGGTATGAATTGGTTGGCCAAGTATAAAGCAACCCTCAACACTGATCAAAGAATTATCAGGTTGATTCATAATCAAGAAGAAATTCTTTTACCTATCCCCATTCCAACTCAAGCTACTGGCAGAGTGTATGAAGCCATCGTACCGGAAATCAAGGATATTCCGGTAGTGTGTGAGTTTCCCGATGTCTTTCCCGAGGATTTGCCGGGATTGCCACCTGAAAGGGATGTAGAGTTTGTAATTGAGCTAAAGCCCGGTACGGCTCCCATTTCTTGAAGATCGTACCGTATGCCTCCAAATGAGTTGGCAGAACTGAAGATTCAATTAAAAGATCTCTTAGAGAAAGGATTTATCCGGCCAAGCTCGTCACCATGGGGTTGTCCAGCCATATTCGTCAAGAAGAAGGATCAAACTTTACGGATGTGTGTGGATTATCGACCCCTGAATGAGGTCACCATCAAAAACAAGTACCCTCTTCCAAGGATTGACATTCTATTCGATCAACTGACTGGAGCAAGGGTATTTTCCAAGATTGATCTCAGATTGGGCTATCACCAGATCAGTATTCGGCCCAAGGATATACCGAAAACCGCGTTCACTACGCGGTATGGATTATTTGAATATCTGGTAATGTCTTTCGGATTGACAAATGCTCCTTCCCACTTCACGTATTTGATGAACTCGGTATTCATGCCCGAGTTGGATAAGTTTGTGGTGGTCTTCATTGACGACATTCTGATATATTCCAAGAATGAAGAGGAGCACGCTCAACATTTATGGATCGTGTTAACGCGCCTGAGGGAACATCAGTTGTATGCTAAGTTCAGCAAATGCGCGTTTTGGCTGGAGGAAATTCAATTTCTGGGACATGTTCTATCTGCCAGAGGGATTGCGGTAGATCCCAGTAAAGTCAAGGACATTTTGGAGTGGAAGCCCCCAACCATTGTTCATCAAGTCCGAAGTTTCCTTGGACTAGCGGGATATTACCATAGATTCATACCAGATTTTTCTAAGCTTGTGAAGCCAATCACAAGTTTATTAAAGAATGATGTTAAATTCAATTGGTCTTCCAAGTGTAATGAAGCTTTTAAAAAATTGAAGACATTGTTAACCACTGCTCCGGTATTGGCTCAACCGGACATCACCAAGTCCTTCGATGTATATTATGATGCATCAGGCAGTGGACTCGGCTGTGTGTTAATGCAAGAAGGCCGAGTAATTGCATATGCTTCAAGGCAGTTGCGCCGACATGAGGAGCATTACCCAACTCATGATCTGGAGCTAGCTGCTGTGGTTCATGCCCTAAAAATCTGGCGTCATTATCTACTGGGTAATATCTGTCATATTTATACAGATCACAAAAGTTTGAAGTATATCTTTACCCAGTCAGAATTGAATATGAGACAAAGGCGATGGCTTGAGCTTATTAAGGATTATGAACTGGAAATTCATTATCACCCAGGCAAGGCCAATGTGGTGGCAGATGCACTTAGCCGTAAGGTTTCCTGTCACTGTCTTATGGTGAAGACTTCTAACAATACATTATGTCAGGAAATGGAGAAGCTAAACCTGGGAATGGTCCAACAAGGAACCCTAAGTCAGCTAAAGCTTGAGTCAGTCATCTTGCAAAGGATAATTGATGCTCAAAGGGATAATGAGGGTATGAAACACATTCGTGAAAAGATAAGGGCTAGAAAAGCCAAATGCTTTAAAGAAGATGATCAAGGCATTATATGGTTTAATAACCGCATAGTGGTACCGAAGAATGAAGAGCTCCGCCAACAAATTCTTGAGGAAGCACATCTTAGTCGCTATTCTATTCATCCCGGAAGCACTAAGATGTACCAAGATCTGAAGCAACATTATTGGTGGACAAAAATGAAGATCAAGATTGCACGCTATGTGGCTAGATGTGACACCTGCAGACGTGTCAAGGCCATACATTTGAAAGCTGCCGGTCCACTATAGTCTTTACCAATACCAACATGGAAATGGGAAGACATAAGTATGGACTTCATTGTGGGATTGCCCAGGACCGCAAAGGGGTATGACTCTATCTGGGTTATTGTTGATCGGTTCACGAAGATTGCTCACTTTCTGCCAGTCAAGACATATTACCCGGTTCTTACCTATGCGAAATTATACATTGCTCGCATTCTCAGTTTGCACAGGATTCCAAAGACTATAGTGTCGGATCGTGGACCTCAATTTGTATCCAAGTTTTGGGAAGAACTTCATAAATCCCTGGGTACTAAACTGCTCCACAGTTCGGCCTATCATCCTCAAACCAGTGGGCAAACTGAGAGGGTTAACCAAATACTTGAAGATATGCTACGGGCATGTGTTCTGGACTTCTCACAAAAATGGGATGAATTTTTGCCTTTAGCGGAGTTTTCATATAATAATAGCTATCAAGAAAGTATCAAGATGGCACCTTTCGAAGCTTTATATGGACGACGATGTTGTACTCCGCTAAATTGGTCTGAACCTGGCGAAAGGTATTTCTTCAAACCTGATATGGTGAAAGAAACCGAAGAAAAGGTTCAGAAGATAATTCATAATATGAAGAAAGCCCAAGCTCGTCAGAAGAGTTATGCAGACAAACAGCGAATTCCCTTGTATTTTCTTGAAGGAGACTATGTCTACTTGAAGGTTTCTCCAATGAAAGGCATATCGCGTTTTGGGGTTAAAGGAAAGCTTGCACCCAGGTACATTGGTCCATTCCTTATACTTGAGCAATGTGGACCAATGGCGTATCGACTTCAACTCCCCGAAACTTTGTCTGCTATACATAATGTGTTCCATGTGTCACAATTGAAGAAGTGTCTTCGGGTACCAGATCGAACCGTGGAAGTGACAGATGTTGTCCATGAACCAGACTTGACATTTTCCGAACATCCCATTCGGGTCTTGGATCAAAAGGATAGGGTTACCCAGAGAAAAACTCTCAACTTTTACAAGATACAGTGGAACCAACATTCTAAGGATGAGGCTACATGGGAAACTCAAGACTTTTTAGATAAACATTTCCCAGGCTTTTTAGCCTCATGTAAATTGTAAAATGTGTTTTGTAAAGGTGTATTTAGTTGTTGTAATAAACAGTGAACCCACACCACCCCCTGTTTTGTACCAGAAATAAGGAAATAAAAATGTGACACATTTCCTTTTCCATTACTCACCCTAGGACTTTTAATCTCGGGACGAGATTCTTTTATGGGGGGAAGGATATAACACCCCTGGTGTTACTGTGACTAAAACTTGAGCATGGCATCATAAACATTGGCATTGCATATGTTTGACACACCTAGAGTGCATTTACTAGGTAAAAATTTCAAACAAGTTATATTGTTACAACACTTTGCAAATAGACCCCTGGATAGGGAACTTAACCCTAAATAGGGATTAAAGGGGTAAACCTTAACCCAAGTTGAGAAAACCTAAAGGCTTTAAGGGAAATGGTTTAAAGTATTCTTAAAAATGAACTTGAATCACTTTTATACCCCTGAGATGCTAAAAACCCAAATTGGAACCCTGGAAAACCCTAAAACCAAACCCTAGGGGCCTATGTGCAAAAACTGTGCACATTTGGACTAAAGTGTAAAAACTACAATGTCAAGACATATAAAGTCCCATGGTTCACATTTAGGGTGATTTGCAAGCCAAACCCTAAGTTTTGGACCAATTTGCAAAAAGACCCCAAGTTGAGAATCCACTCTAAGTCTGAATTTCAGTGTTATGGGCTCAACTTTGGAGCCTTGTAACTTTCAAATTATAGGGTTTTTGCCCTAGGTCACCACATCAAGTTGATAGACCAAATAAAGGAGAACCACTTTGCTTAAGGTGGTGAACATAGTTATTAAGAAAATTTGAGAGAAAATTGAGTCTGAAGTCAGGCTGTCAGTCTAATTAAGTTTGAAATTCAGACTGACAGTGGCATTGGATCATCTTTGGAAACAGTTTATGACTAATCTAGTAAGAATTTGCCCATGGCTGCTGTAACAAAGATGAAGATGGTATATTGGATAACAACTTTACTGCAGAGCTCTAGGTATGTTGTCACAAAGAATTAGGAGAAAATCTGCTCTAAACTTCATTTATCAGGCCAACTGAATGCCATCGCCATGGTACAGTAACCGATCGGATCAGACCACCAGCTCGGCTCACCGCCGATGACCTTCGCCGCAATCCGTGTCGCCGGCGTCAAGATTCACGCTCGGGTAAGTGGATAACGCCGCGGGGAAAAAGAATCCCTGCCGCCCGTGAACTGGGTGCCACCCCGGCCAGTCGCGGTACCCCTCTCCTTGTTCACCGAGCATGCGGATGAGATTTCACCGCCGTTGAGTCATCCCTGCCGTCTGCCGCGTGTCCAAACACTTTACCATGTCGCCATAGGTCGCGTTAAGCATATCCGGTGATCGCCAGAGGTGTCGTCATGGTAAAGGCCATGCTAAGCGGCCACTAGTGACTCACCTTGCTCTTACCGATCCCGATCCGCCGCTCAAATTCGTTGTGCTCGCGGTCAATCCCTATAAATTGAAGCCCCTGCTAGCTTCGCAACGTCATCACCGACCCAGCCACTGAGAATTGCTAGCAATCATTCACCCTAGCTCGCGAATTTTGAATTCGCCCCAAACCAGTTCTCCGCCACCCCGAAACGAACTTCACCGCGGCCAGCCCTTTCCCGGTCAGTTCATCCTCCTCTCTCCCTCGTTTAAGCCTTCTCATAGCTCTGTGATGCTCACCAACCCACGCAATTGGGCTGGGAGCCCTCTGGTCACCGGGAACACAGTTGTTTAGCCGTTGTGCTCTCGGTCACCGTGGCCCGAGCAAACCAGTTGGCCATTGGTGAAATTGGGTTGGGGGAATGGATCGGGGAGGGTTCAATTTGGTGTTAGTCGTCGGAGGCCCTAGTCGTTGACCCAATCGGCCGGTCCAGGAGCTCGCCAGAGTTCGGTTGCGCGCGACGCCGTCGGGGACTTCACCTCACGAAGGATTAGAACATGGAGGACTTTTCTGCAAACAGTCAGCGACTCAGCGTAACAGTGAATGAACTCATCTCCAGTTAAGCAGAAACCCGAGGGCCTCTGTGCAAAGACGCCAGAGCGCGTGGGCGCGCGCGTGCTTTCCTCTCTGGGTTGGGCCGACTGGGCTAGAACCGGCCCAGTACTATTTGATCTTTTTCTTTTTCTTTTCAGTAGAGTTTTGGAAATCTGTTATAAATTATAGAAAAATCCTAAAATTGTCAAACCAATTTTCCTAGACTTCTTATTTTCCATAGTATTTAATAAAAATAGTTTCATGATTTTTAGGTTAAATAAGGAATTTTAAGGCATTTAAAGTAGTTTAAAATATTAGTTTTGAATTTTTAGAAAATATATAGTAATTCCAAAAATGTCCAAACTTTTTATATGAGTTCTATGCATTATTTAGAAGCCTTGGGTAGAATTTGGGTTGATTTGGACCTTGTTTGATAACTAGAACCCAAAACCCCCACCCCTGCTCTATGAACTCCTTTACAGACTCCGGAAACCCTAAGTTCTCGGAGTTCCGTGAAGTAAAATTGTATTCAAGACCTTAGATAATAAAATCTTATTATCTTTGCACTCTCATGAGCATTACATGGCATTCATCCTTATATACATGTATATGTGGTTATGTTTAGAAAACGAAGAAGAGATTGAAGTGATCGAAGAGAAGGCACCACCACCTTTGGAATCTCAGGCAGGAACCTGTCTTTACTTTGATATCTGCGGGCCCGAGCCAGACTCACCTACTAACGAAGGCAAGCCCCGGTGCATTTGCCACCTTCCTTGATGTTTTTAAATCTTTATCACTTGCTTGATGCATTAGGTAATAGGAGTTGATTGATTAAACAATTTCTGCATTACCTTCCTTGAATTTGATTACCTTCCTTGATCACCTATTTTACAAAAGATTTTGATGCTTAGTCTTGCCTTAGAAAAACAAAATGTTTTGTTTTTACAAAATATGAGATGGCAAAGGTGGGTGGGATGTTTTCGAAAATAAAACTTGATGGGGGATCTGTCAAAGGCCTTGATGGATTCAACATCGGAAAAGATGTACCTCTGCCAGGTACCAAGTTTTTGGGTTTAAATGATTAAGCTGAGACCGGGCGGGTGACTTGCACGAGAAGAGAGTCTCGGTGTAGTGTCTCCGTCTGCGTCGATTAAGGACCGTGTCGATGTAGGCTTGATGACAGAGGACCCTTTAACTGGTCACATGCCTCGTCATGGGTAAGCCTTACTTCGGGCAGACTAAGGCCAGAATAAGATAACACGAAATGGGCGTGGAGCGGTGGCGAGAGTAGCGTGTACCCTCTGTGGCCAGAGGCTGGACGGTGGTGTATTTGTGCTCTCGGTTTGCATGAACCTGATCTGGTCTTAAGAACCCCGGTGGCGGGTTGACATATGCAAGGGTTAAGTGCTACATATGTCGTGTGATTGGAGATCCTCAGCTGAGTATAATCGATTCGGATCACCATACCTTCACGGTTATGAAGACTTGGTCACTGACCTATACGTAGCAATCCACTAAAGATGATGGTTTGTTAAGAAATCGGCTAGTGCAGGACAAGTGATTGAACTAGGGTAGAAAGAACTCTAGTTACAGGTAACTTTACTTAATTTGACAAATAAAACTGGATTTTTAAGGATCCACTTTAGTAAGCATTTACGCAAAACAGAGTCTTTGATTATTGAAAGGCCTTACCTTGACTCCCTTAACCAGCATACCCTTGAGAGTCTTTTCTTTAGTCGGGTAAGACTTGCTGAGTAATTCCATACTCAGGGTTTATTCCCTCGTTGTTTTTAGGTGAGAGAGCAGCAGATTTCTGTTGCTTCTGTACCAAGGTGGTTCCCCATGAAGAGAAACAAGAGTGAAGATGCGGGAGGACTTAGTCCTCCATAAGAAACTTTTATGTAAAGACTTTTCGGGAGGAGTTTTTGCCTCCCTGGTAATGTAATAATACTACTCTGCACTCGTTTATATTTTCTGGTCTGTAATAAACAACTTAATCTTACTTTTTAATAAATGTAAGTCCATGTAATCACTTCCGCATTTCGATATCTCTGATGACTTGTAATGTCTGCAAGACGGGTGAAACGTTCCTAGAAAGGTAAGAGAAAAGATACCGAACTTAACAAGTGATTAAGGAAAATCTACGGGGTGTCTGATGTCTGTTAGACAAGGACAACCGTAGGTGGGCCTAATGACTTGGGAGGTTCCGTCACATTTTTGTCCATTAACCATTTACTGAAACGATGTTTGTGCTCCCTCATGATCCAGTCCTCTGTGCGGTTCTGATTTTCTTTATGAAGCTCATCCAGGTGTTCCTCTATGTAAGGCTCGGCTATCATGAGATGTTGTAGTACACTACCATGAGCACAATGTACTAGCTTGTAATCCTCAACGCGAAAAGTTTTCTTGCCCATTCTCCCTCTCCCACATAGTTTACCCTCATGTTTAGGTACAGGCACACCTATCATTGTTCCGTCACTGATGTAATCTATACAGCTCTCAATCACTTCTTCTGTAGTGTATCCCTCCATGATTGAACCCTCTGGGTGAGCGCGATTTCACACATAACCTTTTAATACTCCTAGGTATCGCTCCAACTAAAACATATGATGTAAATATAGTGGTCCTAATATTTTTATCTGATCCACGAGATGTATGATTAGGTGTACTTGCAGATCAAAAAATGATGGAGGAAAACACATTTCAAGCTTGCACATAGTCTCGATGATGTATGCCTTTAGATAGTCCAAGTCTTCTAAAGCTATTACTTTTTGTGAAACCGCATTGAAAAAGTAACACAAGCGTGTGATGACAACTTTGACATGCTCTGTTTCGAGGGCTCTTACCGCAATTGGGAGGAACACCGTCATCATCACATGGTAGTCATGAGAGTTGTAGCCAAATAGAGAAAAGTCCTTCATCCTGACTAGTCTGCTGATATTGGATGAGAAACCTGTGGGCACTTTGACCCCATGCAAACATTTGCAAATCTTTGTTCTCTCCTCAACTGACAAGTTGTAGCTAGCTGGGGGGAGGTAAGGCTTCCCTTTGCCACTATCCACTGGATGAAGTTCTGGTCTGATTTGAAGATCTACTAGATCATTGCGTGATTTGAGTCCATCTTTTGTCTTACTCGGCATGCCCAGCAAAGTTCCAATGATGCTGTCAGAAACATTTTTTATTACATGCATCAAATCAATGCTGTGGCAAATTTCCATATCCTTCCAGTATGGGAGGTACTTGAAAAAAATTGATTGCTTCTTGAAAGTTGTGTAAGTTGAAGGGTCAGCTCTCTTTCTCTTTTCTCCTTTGTTTTTTCCCTTTCTGAATACAACATGAATGTTCTTTACAATTTCAAAAACAAGTTTCCCACTATAAGGCTTTGGTGCACCTTCACTTTCCAGTTGATTGTTAAATTCCTCTTTCATCTTTCGGTACTTATGCTGCTTCATCAAGAACCGTCTGTGTCCCATGAACACCAACTTCTTGGATGATTTAAGGTACATGGAAGCAGTTCCATCGACGCACACTACACAACCATTCTTTCCTTTAGTCTTTTGCCCTGATAGTGTGGCGCCACCGGGAGAATCATGGATGGTAACAAATATAATTGCTCTTAAGTTGAAATACTCATGGCAATACTCATCCCATATTCTAACTCCTTCATTCCTGAGCTTTGTCATATCTTCCATAAGAGGTTCTAGGAACACATCAATATCAACACCAGCTGATTTCGGACCTTGAATAAGAATAGTCAACATAATGTACTTTCTTTTGTGACACAGCCATGATGGAAGGTTGTACATCGTTAAAGTCACGGGCCAGGTGCTATGTACACTTCTTTTTTCACCAAATGGATTCATTCCGTCTGTACCCAAAGAAAATCTTACATTTCTGGTTTCTTTGGCAAACTCAGGATACATAAGATCGAAATTTTTCCATTGTGATGCATCAGCAGGGTGTCGAATCTGTTTGTTATTCTGCTTGCGATTTTCAGCATGCCAACGCATAAGCTCAGCCTCCCTAGGATTTGAGAACAAACGTTTTAAGCGATCAATTACTGAAAGATACCACATCACCAAAGCTGGGATCTTTGACTTCTTTTTCCCATCCATGTCATTAAAAGTGTCATCGTCACATTCAGGTCCAATAGTGGATTTTTTGTTTTTATTTTTCTTCGGGAATTTTTTTACACAGTCTTGATTGTAGCTCTTCTTGTATCGACTGACATTGCAAACTAGGCATCTTGATGCGTTCTCAAAATCGTCACGATACAGAATACAATGGTTCGGACATGCATGAATTTTTTGCACACCCAGAGCTATGGGAGATATAAGCTTCTTCGCTTTATAAGTGCTTGTTGGTAGTTTGTTGGGTTTTGGTAGTAATTGGGACAGAAAATTCAAAAGATCTGTGAAGCTAGTATCAGACCATCCGGCGCTAGCCTTCAACTTAAGAAGTTCTAGAACTATACGCAGTGTAGTAAACCCTTTGTCACAACCCTTTGATTCATCATATAAAGGTTCTTTTGAGGCACTTTCCAGTCCCTCCATTTTAGATAGCCCTTTCTGCGATGCCACAGAACTCAACATTTCTGGTTCCATATGGCGCAACATCTCTTCGCAATCAAATTCTTCAAAATCTTGATTAGCATCCACATAATCCACTTTACCATCAACTTTAAGATCTAAAATTCCGACAACTCTCTCGTCATTACCAGGCACTTCACACGGATCCAACTCACCATGTTCTGACCATATCGTGTAATTGTTTTTAAACCCTCTTTTTAGCAAATGTGCTTGGATTACTCCTGTATCTCTCCAAGCTATCTTATTATCACAATCGATGCACGGACATAATATCTCCTTACTCTTTCGCAAATTCGCGTGCTTGTTGGCCGCTTCAATAAAGCTTCTCAAATTTCGAATGTACGACGGATGTGGTCTTGGCACATTATACATCCAACCTCGGTCCATTACCTATCCCTATATTGATTAACGTCAATATCGAGATGTAACATGAAAAAATAAATGTACATGAAAGTTAAACAAGATCATATCGAGATGTACCTAGCACATGATACAAAAAAAATTTAAAATATCCCTAATTAATTGAATTTAATCCCTAAATCATGAACGAATTATTGTGCATGAAAATGAAACAAGATTGCAGCAATATAGGTACCTTGAGGTGAGACAACTCTTTATAAAAAATCTTTAAATTAGATCAACTACAAGTCCAAATCTTGGAATTCCTGAGTTTTTCTTCAATTCCGGTCTATATTACAAAATTGAGGCAAAAATCGTATCAAAATGAGAAAGAAAACAAACGGAGATCATATATATGCATAAACTCTTAAAATCAATCAATAAAATCAAAAACAAAACCTTCTCCCCGTAGATCAAAAAAATTCGCCGCCGCTACAGTGCGCAGCTTGGCGGCGTGTCGGGCTCCGGGAGTTAGGGTTCCTGCGCTGGAACCACCGAGCCTTTTATACTACATACACATCATAGGCGGATTTTTATAAAAACCGCTTGTGATCCGCCTGTGATGTGTATGTAGTATAAAAGGCTCGGTGGTTCCAGCGCAGGAACCCTAACTCTCGCTCGGATTGATACTGCGCCGCCAGGCTGTTACTGTGCCATGTTGTCGCCGAGCCCAAGCCCAAGCGTCGCTGTCTCTGAGCTAGGCGCCCGCCACGCCGCCGTCTCCGAGCCTAATGCCGCCGTCCCCGAGCCCAAGCCCAAGCGCCACCGTCTCCGAGCTGGGCACACGCCACGCCGCCGTCCCCGAGCCCAACGCCGCCGCGCACCGCCACCACCTCCTCCTCCAGGTATGCACACACGCACACACCGTTTGCCAGCACCATGTCCATGCCGCACACCACCCACACGGTGGCAGGGAGGAAGAAGACGACCACGGGGAGGAAGAAGATGACCATCCATACGTGTATGCTTCAAAGCTATAGACCTGTAGTTGTTTTTTCACAGTTCTTTATACGCTTAAAGTTAGGGGTGAGTAAACCACCAAGACATTAAAAACTTGTAATGCTGCTTTCTTATCTGCCTTCTCAACGAAGCTCATCGCGGTGCAACTCTGGATGACTAGATCACTTTGGGGCAAATGCCAGAACCCGATGACTGGATCAGTTAGAGGACCCATGTTCCGACTGTAGCTCTGCTGGCATCGTTGGTCAGTTCCATTTCATGCCCCCTATTGTAATTTCTCTGGCTCTAGCATGTAGAGTGTAGAAGAAGAGGCATGTGCAGAAATATACAAGAAAGAAAAATAAACTTGCACGTTAAATGTATAGAAGGCAACTAGATTGAATGGATGAAGACAGGTATAGCTAGTAGTACTTTCAGTCTTCTTCTTTTGACAAAGCTCGGAACACTACTGTTAAATAGTTCTTGGGAACTGATAGGAGTCATAGAACAGGAACTTCTTATCTATCTACAATTCCCCACTGCTATCTTCTGAAAGAACTGTAACATGCGCTTTCAACCATTTTTCGCATCCTTCTAATCCATCATCCCCATTGGTTGCATAGCCTGTATCTGTTCTCAAGAACCCCAAAATCTGTGCAACATATCCCACAGGTACAGTTGGGCGATATGACCTAGACATGCATTTCATAGCTTCAAAGCACATCCGCTCCACATATAGATCTGTTAATGAGAATGGTTACAACATCAGGAACTTCTTCCAAGAAGAATATTGCATTTTAAGCTAGTATATTGCTCTTTACCCATGAGGCATGAGTTCAAATTGGGTGCCTTCTTGTATAGTTTGAAAAATTGAACGTAATTGCCAGATAAACAGAAGCATGAACTGCAAGGGCATGCTTAACAGCTGCATCTTGTTTGGCTTCTTTTGACAAGCTTAAATAAAAAAGATAACAATTACCACTACACCAAAATCATACACTTCCTACGGTTTTTTAACTTCCTACAGCTTTTATAACAAACCGTAGGAAATAAATAACTTCCGAGAGGCAACTGGTAGCTCTAGGAAATAAACATAACTTCCTACGGTATTTTACAAAAGCTGTAGGAAGTTAGATTTCACATGCTGACCCATGCATGCGGTCAAACAAGCCGTTAACTTCCTAGAGGCGGCCGTAGGAAGTTAGCATGAGCAGCTAACTTCCTACTGCTGCCTCTAGGAAGTTAGCATGAGCAGCTAACTTCCTACGACCTCCTCTAGGAAATTAGCTTTCAGTTCCTTATCCGCGGGTGCGGTCAAACGAGCCGCTAACTTCCTACGGCCGCCTCTAGGAAGTTAGCTGCACATGCTAACTTCCTACGGCCTCCTCTAGGAAGTTAGCTTTTAGCTTTTGACCAGTCAAACAAAAAGCTAACTTCCTACGGCCACCTCTAGGAAGTTAGCTGTCCATGCTAACTTTCTACGGCCTCCTCTAGGAAGTTAACTTTCGGCTTTTGACCAGTCAAACGAAAAGCTAACTTCCTACGGTCGCCTCTAGGAAGTTAGCTTCATCCACCATCTAGCTTGTTACTTTATCCTCCACAGCCGTGGAAATCTCTTAAGTTTCCATCTCCCTTATCTCTTTCCCTCACCCACGTATTCTTTTCTCTCTGAAATTTTTCCCCAGCAGCACCGGCCGCCCTTCTCCTATCTCCTTGCTCGCCCTGCCTCTTCTTCCTTGAGCCGTGCCCGGTGCTCCTCCACCAAGCCTCGCCGGCGTACTCTCCTGGCCGTGGTCGGATCTGTCCCCCTGCTTCCTATTCCCAGCTCCTTGCCCCTCTCCATGGCGTCGCCCAGCTCCAGCTCGCCCCCCTCTGATCTACACGCAGGGGTTTCTTCCATGGCGAGCTCCCCCAGGCCAGCCACCATATGTGCAGTGGGGGATAGCTTCTCGGTCCTCCGTCGAAAGATCAAGTGTATTTCTCCTCCCTCCCTCTCCTTTCGCTTGATGTGTGTGTGTGTATTTTCTGCTGTGAAGTCGTCACAAAGCTAGCTAGTAATAAGCAGGCCTCCTTTTTATACTTTAGATTTCGCTTGGCTCTATATACCTAGCTACCTCACTGCAGTTTGGCCGTTGCAGTACACATGAATCTGCAAGGGCATATAATTCGATGTTGCTGTGTGTCTATAAGCTGGTATTGTGCAAATTAATCTGTATTTTGGCGATGGATCATTTATATATAAGAAGGATGTGGGCTCAGCGCATCGTTCCACCTTAAGCACCCTTCGTTCACTAAACACTCTATTCTTGTACTGTTTGCAGTTTAGATTGATTAGTTGTCAGTGTCTCGGCCTTCCGCTTTCGATTGATTAGTTGGTGAATTGAAACAAAAAAGGTAGTCTATATTGAAAATAGCAGTGGGTATGTATGTATGCATAATTAATTAATTAAGTACTGTCTAATTATTGTGGATGATTATTCTCGCTTCACTTGGGTGTTCTTTTTGCAAGAAAAATCATAAACCCAAGAGACTTTAAAGGGATTCTTGAGACGAGCTCAAAATGAGTTCGGCTTAAGGATCAAGAAAATTAGAAGCGACAACGGGACGGAGTTCAAGAACTCTCAAATTGAAGGCCTTCTTGAGGAGGAGGGAATCAAGCATGAGTTCTCTTCTCCCTACACCCACAACAAAATGGTGTAGTGGAGAGGAAGAATCGAACTCTATTGGACATGGCAAGAACCATGCTTGATGAGTACAAGACGTCAGATCGGTTTTGGGCCGAGGCGGTCAACGCCGCCTGCTACGCCATCAACCGGTTATATCTACACCGAATCCTCAAGAAGACATCATACGAACTCCTAACCGGTAAAAAGCCAACATTTCATATTTTAGAGTCTTTGGTAGCAAATGTTTTATTCTTGTTAAAAGAGGTAGAAAATCTAAATTTGCTCCTAAGACTGTAGAAGGCTTTTTATTAGGATATGACTCAAACACAAGGGCATATAGAGTATTTAACAAGTCCTCAGGACTTGTTGAAGTTTCTTGTGACGTTGTGTTTGATGAGACTAACGGCTCTCAAGTAGAGCAAGTTGATCTTGATGAGATAGGTGAAGAAGAGGCTCCGTGCATCGCGCTAAGGAACATGCCCATTGGAGATGTGTGTCCTAAGGAATCCGAAGAGCCCATTCAAGCACAAGATCAACCATCCTCCTCCACGCAAGCATCTCCACCAATTCAAAATGAGGACAAGGCTCAAATTGATGAAGGAGAGAATCAAAATGATGAACCACCTCAAGATGATGGCAATGATCAAGGGGGAGATGCAAATGATCAAGACAAGGAGGATGAACAACCAAGGCCGCCACACCCAAGAGTCCACCAAGCAATCCAACGAGATCACCCCGTCGACACCATCCTCGGCGACATTCATAAGGGGGTAACCACTAGATCTTGTGTTGCTCATTTTTGTGAACATTACTCGTTCGTTTCCTCTATTGAGCCAAACAGGGTAGAGGAAGCACTCCAAGATCCGGATTGGGTGATGGCGATGCGAGAGGAGCTCAACAACTTCACTAGGAAGGAGGTATGGCATTTAGTTCCACGTCCTAATCAAAATGTTGTAGGAACCAAATGGGTCTTCCGCAACAAGCAAGATGAGCATGGTGTGGTGACAAGGAACAAAGCTCGACTCGTGGCCAAGGGGTATTCACAAGTCGAAGGTTTGGATTTTGGTGAAACCTATGCACCCGTAGCTAGGCTTGAGTCAATTCGTATATTATTAGCCTATGCTACTTACCATGGCTTCAAGCTTTATCAAATGGACGTGAAGAGTGCCTTCCTCAACGGACCAATCAAGGAAGAGGTCTATGTTGAGCAACCTCCCGGCTTTGAAGATAGTGAGTACCCTAACCATGTCTATAGGCTCTCTAAGGCGCTTTATGGGCTCAAGCAAGCCCCAAGAGCATGGTATGAATGCCTAAGAGATTTCCTTATTGCTAATGGCTTCAAAGTCGGCAAGGCCGATCCTACTTTATTTACTAAGACTCTTGCAAATGCTTTGTTCGTATGCCAAATTTATGTTGATGACATTATATTTGGGTCTACTAACGAATCTACATGTGAAGAATTTAGTAGGATCATGACACAGAAATTCGAGATGTCGATGATGGGGGAGTTGAAGTATTTTCTAGGATTCCAAGTCAAGCAACTCCAAGAAGGCACCTTCATTAGCCAAACGAAGTACACTCAAGATATTCTAAACAAGTTTGGGATGAAGGATGCCAAGCCCATCAAGACTCCCATGGGAACAAATGGGCATCTCGACCTCGACACGGAAGGTAAATCTGTCGATCAAAAGGTATACCGGTCAATGATAGGTTCACTACTCTATTTATGTGCATCTCGACCGGACATTATGCTTTTTGTGTGCATGTGTGCAAGATTCCAATCCGACCCTAAGGAATCTCACCTTACGGCCGTAAAACAAATCTTGAGATATTTAGCTTATACTCCTAAGTTTGGGCTTTGGTACCCTCGGGGATCCACTTTTGATTTAATTGGTTATTCGGATGCCGATTGGGAAGGGTGTAAGATTAATAGAAAGAGCACATCAGGGACTTGCCAGTTCTTGGGAAGATCCTTGGTGTCTTGGGCTTCAAAGAAGCAAAATTCGGTCGCTCTTTCTACCGCCGAAGCCGAGTACATTGCCGCAGGCCATTATTGCGCGCAACTACTTTGGATGAGGCAAACCCTGCGGGACTATGGTTACAAATTAACCAAAGTTCCTCTTCTATGTGATAATGAGAGTGCAATCTGCATGGCGGATAATCCCGTTGAGCATAGCCGCACTAAACACATAGCCATTCGGTATCATTTTCTTAGGGATCACCAACAAAAGGGGGATATCGAGATTGCATACATTAATACTAAAGATCAATTAGCCGATATCTTTACCAAGCCACTAGATGAACAAACCTTTACCAAACTTAGGCATGAGTTAAATATTCTTGATTCTAGGAATTTCTTTTGATATCTTGCACACATAGCTCATAA
The DNA here is from genome assembly GCA_029449295.1 of Zea luxurians. Classification (NCBI taxonomy): domain Eukaryota; kingdom Viridiplantae; phylum Streptophyta; class Magnoliopsida; order Poales; family Poaceae; genus Zea; species Zea luxurians. The sequence goes on along the minus strand of JAOPSE010000019.1, from coordinate 18,795,841 downwards.
ATATACCTTTGATCATGTCTCTTTTATATATGATATGACTAATGTGTTTTCAAGTGAATTTCAAACCAAGTCATAGGTGTATTGAAAGGGAATTGGAGTCTTCGGCGAAGACAAAGGCTTCCACTCCACTCCATAACTCACCCTTCGTCGTCGCTTCAAGCAATTCTTCGTCTTTGGTATAATCTTCACTCATATGTTTTATTTGCCAAAGGGGACAAAGTAGTTAGTAAAAGGGCTTATATTTCACTCTAAGTATCCGTTTTTGGCGATTCATGCCAAAGGGGGAGAAAGTATTGGCCCAAAGCAAAAGGACCGCACCACCACCCTATTTTTAAAATGATTTTCAAATTGGTTGGTAATTTTCAAATTGGTATCTTATTGTGTTTTAAAAGAGGAGATTTCAAAAATTGGTATCTTAAAACCCTCTTGAACACTAAGAGGAGAATTTATTGAGGGGGAGTTTTGTTTAAGTCAAAGGAAAAGCATTTGAAATAGGGAGAGAAAATTTCAAATCTTGAAAATGCTTCACAAAATCTTATTCATTTACCTTTGACTATTTACAAAAAGACTTTGAAAAAGGATTTACAAAAAGAATTTGCAAAAACAAAACATGTGGTGCAAGCGTGGTCCAAAATGTTAAAATTAAAGAAACAATCCATGCGCATCTTATAAGTATTTATATTGGCTCAATTCCAAGTAACCTTTGCACTTACATTATGCAAACTAGTTCAATTATATACTTCTATACTTGCTTTGGTTTGTGTTGGCATCAATCACCAAAAAGGGGGAGATTGATAGGGAATTAGGCTTACACCTATTTTCCTAAGTGATTTTGGTGGTTGAATTGCCCAACACAAATAATTGGACTAACTAGTTTGCTCTAGTCTATAAGTTATACAGGTGCCAAAGGTTCACAAAAGGCCAATAAAAAGACCAAGAAAAGGGTTCAACAAAAAGAGCAAGGGATAACCGAAGGCAACCCTGGTCTGGCGCACCGGACTGTCCGGTGTGCCACCGGACAATGTCCGGTGCACCAGGGCACTCCTGGCTGAACTCTTCACCTTTGGGAATTTTCAGAGGCGCTTCGCTAAAATTCACCGGACAGTGTCCGGTGCCCCAAGGAACAGCGACTCTGAACTCGCCAGCTTCGGGAATTCGCTCCGCTATAATTCACCAGACATGTCCGGTGCACACCGGATTGTCCGGTGAGCCAGCGGAGCAACAGCTACTTCGCGCCAACGGTCGACTGCAGGCGCATTAAATGCGCGCCAGAACGCGCAGAAGTCAGAGCTCGCGCGAGTGGCACACCGGACAGCCTACAGGGCTTGTGCGGTGCACCACCGGACAGCCAGGCGGGCCCACGAGTCAGAGCTCCAACGGTCGGAACCCAACGGCAGGCTGATGTGGCTGGCGCACCGGACAGTGTCCGATGGCGCACCGGACAGTGTCCGATGGCGCACCGGACTGTCCGGTGCGCCATACAACAGCACACTTCCAACGACCATTTTTGGTGGTTGAGGCTATAAATACCCCCAACCACCCCACATTCAATGGTATCCAAGTCACTACACTTCTACACCTTACAAGAGCTCTAGCATTCATTCCAAAGCACACCAAAGAGATCAAATCCTCTCCCAACTCCACACAAAAGCTTTAGTGATTAGAGAGAGTGATTTGCCGTGTTCATTTGAGCTCTTGCGCTTGGATCGCTTCTTTTCTTTCTCATTTGTTCTTGTGATCAAAACTCATTTGTAACCGAGGCAAGAGACACCAATTGTGTGGTGGTCCTTGCGGGGAAGTTTTGTTCCCGGCTGATTTGAGAAGAGAAGCTCACTCGGTCCGAGGGACCGTTTGAGAGAGGGAAAGGGTTGAAATAGACTCGGCCTTTGTGGCCTCCTCAACGGGGAGTAGGTTTGCGAGAACCGAACCTTGGTAAAACAAATCCGCATGTCACACTCCTTATTTGCTTGTGATTTGTTTTGCGCCCTCTCTCGCGGACTCGTTTATATTTCTAACGCTAACCCGACTTGTAGTTTGTGATTAAGTTGTAAATTTCAGATTCGCCCTATTCACCCCTGAAAGGGAAATGTGCCCTTGGGCCATTTCTAAGGATTTTGGTGACTTAGTGCCCAACACAAGTGCCTAATTGTAAAATGGTGGACAAAGTACAAATCAAGAACAAAGGTATGTTTCTAATACTTAGTACATTGGTTTTGTGTACTAACATACTTGTCTAAGTGTTAGAAACAGAAACAAGAAGAAAAGAAAAAGGGGAGAGAAAGACTTGGCTGTGTGCAGCCAAGACTCAGTTCGGTCTGGAGCACCGGACTGTCCGGTGGTGCACCGGACAGTGTCCGGTGCGCCAGGGTTCCTCGGCGCGAACTGGCTGCTCTCGGGAAATTCTCCGGCGACTTCGGCTAAAATTCACCGGACTGTCCGGTGTGCACCGGACTGTCCGGTGAGCCAACGGTCGGCCGGGCCAACGGTCGGCCGCGCGATCGGCGCGCGACACGTGGCCGAACCAACGGTCGGGAAGGAACACCGGACTGTCCGGTGTGCACCGGACATGTCCGGTGCGCCAACTGTGCGCAGATCTGGAGCAGCCAGCAACGGTCAGAAGTGCTGTTTTTGGAAACAAATCGGGCACCGGACAGTGTCCGGTGTGCACCGGACTGTCCGGTGCGCCACGAGACAGAAGGCAAAGATGGCCTTCCAGATTTGTTCCCAACGGCTCCTAGCTGCCTTGGGGCTATAAAAGGGACCCCTTGGCGCATGGAGGAGACACACAAGCAACTCTTAAGCATTCTTGATCATCCACACTTAGTCTTTGCGCATTCGATTGTGATTCTAAGAGATTCGAGCTCCGTTCTAGTGAGAACTGTGTGATACTCTTGTGAGCTCGATTCTTGGCCGTGTGTGTGCGTTTTTGCTGTGGATTTGTGTGTGTTGCTTCCCTCCCTTACTCTGTGTTTCATTTGTGATCATATACGTGTAAGGGCAAGAGACTCCAATTTGTGGAGATTCCTTGCAAACGGGATAGTGAAAGGAACAACAAAACACCGTGGTATTCAAGTGGGTCTTTGGACCGCTTGAGAGGGGTTGATTGCAATCCTCGTCCGTTGGGACGCCACAACGTGGAGTAGGCAAGCGTTGGTCTTGGCCGAACCACGGGATAAAACCACTGTGTCACTCTGTGCTTGATTCTCTTGTGGTACTGTGTTTTGTTGAGACTTCACCTTAGCCACTTGGCAATAATCGTGCTAACACTTAACAAGTTTTTGTGGCTTAAGTTTGAAGTTTTTACAGGATCACCTATTCACCCCCCCCCCCCCCCTCTAGGTGCTCTCAATTGGTATCGGAGCCGTTCTCTTCGCAAAGGGACTAACCGCCCGAAGAGATGGATCCGAAGGGGAAGGGTATAGTGATCAACGACAAAGAAAAGGAGACCTTCGTCAACGAGCCGAAGGACGACAAGCCTATCGACTCCGGCTCGGGACATCGACGAAAGGAAGGGAAGAAGAAGAAGACGAGGCGTATCAAGGAGATCATCTACTACGACGATAGTGATGAATCCACTTCTTCCCAAAAGGACGACGACAACGACTACAGGAAGACGGTCAATTCGAACTTTTCATTTGATTATTCCCGTATTCAACATAGTTCGAATTCGCATTTGCTTTCCATTCCTCTTGGCAAACCTCCACACTTCGATGGGGAGGACTACGGATTTTGGAGTCACAAAATGCGTAGTCACTTATTCTCTCTCCATCCTAGCATATGGGAGATTGTGGAGAATGGAATGAAATTCGATAGCTCGGATAGCCCTATGCTTATAAATGAACAGATTCATAAAAATGCACAGGCTACTACTGTTCTCTTAGCATCTTTGTGCAGGGAAGAGTACAATAAGGTGAGCGGCTTGGACAATGCCAAGCAGATATGGGACACCCTCAAGATCTCTCACGAGGGGAACGACATCACCATGCTCACCAAGATGGAGTTGGTGGAGGGCGAGCTTGGACGGTTCGCCATGATAAGGGGAGAGGAGCCAACTCAGACGTACAATCGGCTCAAGACCCTTATCAACAAGATAAAAAGCTACGGGAGCACACGATGGACGGACCACGACGTCGTCCGCCTAATGCTCAGGTCCTTTACCGTACTTGATCCTCATCTCGTGAACAATATTCGTGAGAATCCCAGGTACACGATGATGACGCCCGAGGAAGTGCTTGGAAAATTCGTAAGCGGGCGGATGATGATCAAGGAGGCAAGATACGTCGACGAAGCCTTGAATGGTCCGATCAACGAGCCGCAACCCCTTGCTCTCAAGGCAACACAAAGCAAGGAGGCGCTACCCAGCAAGGTGGCACAGATTGAGGCGGCCGGACTCAATGATGAAGAGATGGCTCTCATCATCAAGAGGTTCAAGACGGCGCTAAATGGTCGCAAGGGGCAGCCAAGCAAGACCAAGACCAAGGGGAAGCGCTCATGCTTCAAATGCGGTAAGCTTGGTCATTTTATCGCTAACTGTCCCGATAATGAAAGTGACCAGGAAAAGGGGAACAAAAGAGAGAAGAAGAAGCAATACAAGAAGGCAAAGGGCGAGGCGCATCTAGGAAAGGAGTGGGACTCGGATTGCTCCTCCTCCGACTCCGACAACGAAGGACTCGCCGCCACTGCCTTCAACAAATCAGCTCTCTTCCCCAACGAGCGTCTCACTTGTCTTATGGCAAGAGAGAAGAAGGTAAGTACTCAAGACTCCACTTATGCTTCTTCTAGTGATAGTGAGTCTAGTGACGATGATGACATAGATTATTCTTGCTTGTTCAAGGGCTTAGATAGAACTAAGATAGATAAAATCAATGAATTGATTGATGCATTGAATGAGAAGAATAGGCTTTTAGAAAAGCAAGAGGATTTATTGTATGATGAACATGATAAGTTTGTAGAGGCACAAAAATCATATGCTTTAGAAGTGAAAAGAAATGAGGTGCTTTCTAGTGAAATATCTTCTTGTCATGAAACCATTGCTACTTTACAAAGTGTTAACCATGATTTAAATGCTAAATTAGAAGTAACCAATAAATCTAAATCTTGTGTTGAAAATGTTACGATTTGCACTAGGTGTAAGGATTTTGATGTTAACGCTTGTAGTAAACACTTAGTTTCAATTTCAAAACTAAAAGATGAAGTGGCTAGTCTTAATGCCCAACTTAAGACTAGCAAGATTGAAGTTGATAAAATAAAATTTGCAAGGGATGCCTACACGGTTGGTAGACACCCCTCAATTAAGGATGGTCTTGGCTTCAAGAGAGAGGCCAAGAACTTAACAAGCCATAAGGCTCCCATCTTCGTCAAGGAGAAAGGGAAGGCCCCTATGGCTAGTAATGCTAAAAAGAACCATGCTTTTATGTATTATGATAGGAGAAATGCTAGAAATGCCTATAATGATTTTGATTCACATGTTTATGATTCTCATGCCATGTTTGCTTCTAGTTCATCTTATAAGCATGATAGGAGGAATGTTGTACATATGCCTAGGAGAAATATTGCTCATGTGCCTAGAAAGAATGTTATTCATGCTCCTAGGAAAATAGTGAATGAACCTTCTACCATTTATTATGCTTGTAATGCTCCCTTTGTTATTTGTAGAAAGGGTAAGAAGGTAATTGCTAGGAAGTTAGGGGCAAGATGCAAGGGAGATAAAACTTGCATCTGGGTCCCTAAAAACATTTGTGCTAACCTTGCAGGACCCAACATGAGTTGGGTACCTAAGACCCAAGCCTAAATTTGCCTTGCAGGTTTATGCATCCGGGGGTTCAAGCTGGATTATCGACAGCGGATGCACAAACCATATGACGGGGGAGAAGAAGATGTTCACCTCCTACGTCAAAAGTAAAGATTCCCAAGATTCAATTATATTCGGTGACGGGAATCAAGGCAAGGTAAAAGGGCTAGGTAAAATTGCAATTTCTAATGAGCATTCTATATCAAATGTATTCTTAGTGGAGAGTCTTGGATATAACTTGCTATCTGTTAGTCAATTATGTCAAATGGGATATAATTGTTTATTTACAAATGTAGATGTGTCTGTCTTTAGAAGATGTGATGGTTCACTAGCTTTTAAGGGTGTACTAGACGGCAAGCTTTATTTAGTTGATTTTGCAAAAGAAGAGGCCGGTCTAGATGCATGCTTAATGGCTAAGACTTGCATGGGCTGGCTGTGGCATCGCCGCTTACCACATGTGGGGATGAAGAACCTCCACAAGCTTCTAAAGGGGGAACACGTAATAGGTCTAACAAATGTGCATTTCGAAAAGGATAGACCTTGTGCAGCTTGTCAAGCAGGGAAACAGGTGGGAGGAGCACATCACAGCAAGAATGTGATGACCACGTCAAGTCCCCTGGAGCTACTACACATGGACCTCTTCGGACCCGTCGCCTATCTAAGCATAGGAGGGAGTAAGTATGGTTTAGTTATTGTTGATGACTTTTCCCGCTTCACTTGGGTATTCTTTTTGCAGGATAAGTCTGAAACCCAAGGGACCCTCAAGCGCTTCCTCAGGAGAGCTCAAAATGAGTTTGAGCTCAAGGTGAAGAAGATAAGGAGCGACAACGGGTCCGAGTTCAAGAACCTTCAAGTGGAGGAGTTCCTTGAGGAGGAAGGGATCAAGCATGAGTTCTCCGCTCCCTACACACCACAGCAAAATGGTGTAGTAGAGAGGAAGAACAGGACGCTAATCGATATGGCGAGGACGATGCTTGGAGAGTTCAAGACCCCCGAGTGCTTTTGGTCGGAAGCTGTGAACACGGCTTGCCACGCCATCAACAGGGTCTACCTTCACCGCCTCCTCAAGAAGACGTCATATGAGCTACTAACCGGTAACAAACCCAATGTATCTTACTTTCGTGTTTTTGGGAGCAAGTGCTACATTCTAGTGAAGAAGGGTAGAAATTCTAAGTTTGCTCCCAAAGCTGTAGAAGGGTTTTTGTTAGGTTATGATTCAAATACAAAGGCGTATAGGGTCTTCAACAAATCATCGGGTTTGGTTGAAGTCTCTAGCGACGTTGTATTTGATGAGACTAATGGCTCTCCAAGAGAGCAAGTTGTTGATTGTGACGATGTAGATGAAGAAGATGTTCCGACGGCCGCCATACGAACCATGGCGATTGGAGACGTTCGGCCACAGGAACAAGATCAACCTTCTTCCTCAACCACGGTGCATCCCCCAACTCAAGACGATGAACAGGTTCATCAAAAGGAGGCGTGTGATCAAGGGGGAGCACAAGATGATCACGTGATGGAGGAAGAAGCACAACCGGCACCTCCAACCCAAGTTCGAGCGATGATTCAAAGGGATCATCCCGTCGACCAAATTCTGGGTGACATAAGCAAGGGAGTAACTACTCGATCTCGATTAGTAAATTTCTGTGAGCATTACTCTTTTGTCTCCTCTATTGAGCCTTTCAGGGTAGAGGAGGCCTTGCTAGATCCGGATTGGGTGTTGGCCATGCAGGAGGAACTTAACAACTTCAAGCGCAATGAAGTTTGGACGCTGGTGCCTCGTCCCAAGCAAAATGTTGTGGGAACCAAGTGGGTGTTCCGCAACAAACAGGACGAGCACGGGGTGGTGACAAGGAACAAGGCTCGACTTGTGGCAAAAGGTTATGCCCAAGTCGCAGGTTTGGACTTTGAGGAGACTTTTGCTCCTGTGGCTAGGCTAGAGTCCATTCGTATCTTGCTAGCATATGCCGCTCACCATTCCTTCAGGTTGTACCAAATGGATGTGAAGAGCGCCTTCCTCAACGGGCCAATAAAGGAGGAGGTGTACGTGGAGCAACCCCCTGGCTTCGAGGATGAACGGTACCCCGACCACGTGTGTAAGCTCTCTAAGGCGCTCTATGGACTTAAGCAAGCCCCAAGAGCATGGTATGAATGCCTTAGAGACTTTTTAATTGCTAATGCTTTCAAGGTTGGGAAAGCCGATCCAACTCTTTTTACTAAGACTTGCGATGGTGATTTGTTTGTGTGCCAAATTTATGTCGATGACATAATATTTGGTTCTACTAACCAAAAGTCTTGTGAAGAGTTTAGCAGGGTGATGACGCAGAAATTCGAGATGTCGATGATGGGCGAGTTGAACTACTTCCTTGGGTTCCAAGTGAAGCAACTCAAGGACGGCACCTTCATCTCCCAAACGAAGTACACGCAAGACTTGCTAAAGCGGTTTGGGATGAAGGACGCCAAGCCCGCAAAGACTCCGATGGGGACTGACGGACACACCGACCTCAACAAAGGAGGTAAGTCCGTTGATCAAAAAGCATACCGGTCAATGATAGGGTCTTTACTTTATTTATGTGCTAGTCGACCGGATATTATGCTTAGCGTATGCATGTGTGCTAGATTTCAATCCGATCCTAAGGAGTGTCACTTAGTGGCTGTGAAGCGAATCCTTAGATATTTAGTCGCTACGCCTTGCTTCGGGATCTGGTATCCAAAGGGGTCTAACTTTGACTTGATTGGGTACTCAGATTCCGACTATGCTGGATGTAAGGTAGATAGGAAGAGTACATCGGGGACGTGCCAATTCTTAGGAAGGTCCCTGGTGTCATGGAACTCTAAGAAACAAACATCCGTTGCCCTATCCACCGCTGAGGCCGAGTACGTTGCCGCAGGACAGTGTTGTGCGCAACTACTTTGGATGAGGCAAACCCTCAGGGACTTTGGCTACAATCTGAGCAAAGTCCCACTCCTATGTGATAATGAGAGTGCTATCCGAATAGCGGAAAATCCTGTTGAGCACAGCCGCACAAAGCACATTGACATCCGGCATCACTTTTTGAGAGACCACCAGCAAAAGGGAGATATCGAAGTGTTTTATGTTAGCACCGAGAACCAGCTAGCCGATATCTTTACCAAGCCTTTAGATGAGAAGACCTTTTGCAGGCTGCGTAGTGAGCTAAATGTCTTAGATTCGCGGAACTTGGATTGAAGTGTAGCATACATGTATTTATGCTTTTGATCATGTTCCTTTCTGCATTGTGTTGCTTATTGTGGTGCTCAAGTTGTACAAACACTCCCTGGACCTCACAAGTCCGTTGCAAAGTGATGCACATGTTTAGGGGGAGATGTGTTACAACTTGACCCTTTGAGACTAACCATATGCTTGAGTTTGCCTGTTTTAGTCTCAAAGGAGAATTGAAAGGGAAAAGGTGGACTTGGACCATGAAAGACTTCCACTGCACTCCGATGAGAGGGTAAATTATTCCAAGTTCATCTCATGAATTCTTATTGCCATTTGTTCTTAATTAAAGATTCTGGTGAGGCAATGGGGTTCAAGGGCCAAGATTGATCCCGTTTTGGTGCTTGATGCCAAAGGGGGAGAAAATAAAGGCCAAAGTGATAAATGGATCAGCTACCACTTGAGAATTATTGAAAATAGTAGAGTAGAACTTTTGGTTTTGCAAAACTCTTTTATGGTCTCTTTTGGCTTCTTATGGGGAGAAGTAGTAATTATGGGAAAAAGGGGGAGTTTTTTGAAATTCTTGATCAATCTCTTGTGGAATGACTCTCTATTTGCTTCAACATGTGTGTTTGACTTAGAGATAGAGATTTGAGTTTGATTTGCAAAAAACAAACCAAGTGGTGGCATAGAGTGATCCATATATGTCAAAAATGAATCAAAATAGTTTGAGTTCTTATTTGAAGTGTTTTTTTTGTACTTGTTCAACTTGCTTTATGTTGTGTTGGCATAAATCACCAAAAAGGGGGAGATTGAAAGGGAAATGTGCCCTTGGGCCATTTCTAAGGATTTTGGTGACTTAGTGCCCAACACAAGTGCCTAATTGTAAAATGGTGGACAAAGTACAAATCAAGAACAAAGGTATGTTTCTAATACTTAGTACATTGGTTTTGTGTACTAACATACTTGTCTAAGTGTTAGAAACAGAAACAAGAAGAAAAGAAAAAGGGGAGAGAAAGACTTGGCTGTGTGCAGCCAAGACTCAGTTCGGTCTGGAGCACCGGACTGTCCGGTGGTGCACCGGACTGTCCGGTGGTGCACCGGACAGTGTCCGGTGCGCCAGGGTTCCTCGGCGCGAACTGGCTGCTCTCGGGAAATTCTCCGGCGACTTCGGCTAAAATTCACCGGACTGTCCGGTGTGCACCGGACTGTCCGGTGAGCCAACGGTCGGCCGGGCCAACGGTCGGCCGCGCGATCGGCGCGCGACACGTGGCCGAACCAACGGTCGGGAAGGAACACCGGACTGTCCGGTGTGCACCGGACATGTCCGGTGCGCCAACTGTGCGCAGATCTGGAGCAGCCAGCAACGGTCAGAAGTGCTGTTTTTGGAAACAAATCGGGCACCGGACAGTGTCCGGTGTGCACCGGACTGTCCGGTGCGCCACGAGACAGAAGGCAAAGATGGCCTTCCAGATTTGTTCCCAACGGCTCCTAGCTGCCTTGGGGCTATAAAAGGGACCCCTTGGCGCATGGAGGAGACACACAAGCAACTCTTAAGCATTCTTGATCATCCACACTTAGTCTTTGCGCATTCGATTGTGATTCTAAGAGATTCGAGCTCCGTTCTAGTGAGAACTGTGTGATACTCTTGTGAGCTCGATTCTTGGCCGTGTGTGTGCGTTTTTGCTGTGGATTTGTGTGTGTTGCTTCCCTCCCTTACTCTGTGTTTCATTTGTGATCATATACGTGTAAGGACAAGAGACTCCAATTTGTGGAGATTCCTTGCAAACGGGATAGTGAAAGGAACAACAAAACACCGTGGTATTCAAGTGGGTCTTTGGACCGCTTGAGAGGGGTTGATTGCAATCCTCGTCCGTTGGGACGCCACAACGTGGAGTAGGCAAGCGTTGGTCTTGGCCGAACCACGGGATAAAACCACTGTGTCACTCTGTGCTTGATTCTCTTGTGGTACTGTGTTTTGTTGAGACTTCACCTTAGCCACTTGGCAATAATCGTGCTAACACTTAACAAGTTTTTGTGGCTTAAGTTTGAAGTTTTTACAGGATCACCTATTCACCCCCCCCCCCTCTAGGTGCTCTCAACCCCCCCCCTCTATGCGACTTTCAAACCTGACAAGTAAAAATGGATTTTTAAGGATCCACTCATAGTAAGCTTTTCTGCAAAAAGAGTCATTGATTCTTGACAAGCTTTACCTTGACTCCCTCTAGCTAGCATACCCTTGAGAGTCTTTTCTTTAGTCGGGTAAGTCTTGCTGAGTAATTCCGTACTCAGGGTTTTATTCCCTGTTGTTTTTCAGGTTATAGTTTTGTGCTGCTGATGATGGTGTTAAGTGCCGGTGGGCTCGGCCTTCTTATAAGTCTAAGTAACTCTCCTATACTTCTTATTTAGGATGGTCACTTGAGCTAGCATATATTTTAAAACTACAAATAATTTATAACAGTTTAAAGTTATTTCTTTGAATCACTTTTGTAATCACTCCGATCATGTACAAAATAAATTTTTATAACTTGTAAAATTTGGTAATAAGATTTCCGCTGCAAAAATGTTGGTGTGTGTGATTTGTGTTACTTAATCTCACGAGCTTAGTTGTAAGTGGTTTATCCGATGTCCTTGGGGCAATTGGATGGATCCTGTTAAGTTATCTGGTGCACATGCATAGCCGTCTGAGGTCTTTGAGACAAGGACAGGTGCATGTGGGCCCAATAACTTGGCAGGTTGCTACAGGCTAGTATCGGAGCAAAATTAAGTATATATGATCACATACATATTTTCAAAACAAAAGTTTTGGTTTTAGAAAACCTATTTTCAACTAAACACATTGTTTGGCTTTGAAAAACAGTTTTGAAAAACTATAATGCTAGCGACATCTTCTGTTAAGACCTAAACTAAGGACTATCAGGTGGCTTAGTTCAAAACCACTAACCCACAATCGGGGGTATCGCATACATGTGTATTGTTATTTTTGAGGCCATTTGATTGTGAATGGATCAACGCTTAAGGTAAGGTGAGATGTGAGAGCATGACCGAACAAACGTCGGTCTAGGGAAGAGCATAAAAAGTGCTTGATTATATACATGTTCTACATTTGTATATATGAAGGCTGCGATATGGAGTATTTACTTTTCCAGGAATTCAGTACCCCATGGATAGGGATGTCAACGGGGCTGATCCCCGCCGGGGAGTGCTCCCCGTACCCGTCCCCGCCAAATTAAATATTCCCCGTTCCCCGTCCCCGTCCCCGCCCGCGGGGAGAAATTTCCCCCGTACCCGTCCCCGTCGGGTATACGGGGATCCGATGGGGAAAAATCCCCACCAACAACCCACATAAAAATTCTGCCCACCACAATAAATCAATAGCATATCCGAGCAAGATTTAGACTTCAAATCAACAACCATGCACGAACTGTAGATCTATGTGTGATACTACTAAACTTATTTGCTACTTAAGTTGCTCTGCAAATCCGAGCAGGAGGCGTTCTGGAACTAGAAATGGAAGCCGAGCAGCAGGGGTCGACCGACCGACGAGCAGCGGAGCACAGGGGCTAGGGGTCAACGAGCAGGAGGCATTGCTCACCTGGATATCTGGAAATGGAACCCGAGCAGCAGGGCCCAACGAGCAAGTGAGCAGCCGAGCAGCAGGGGCCAGGACCGACCGACGAGCAGGAGGCTAGGAGCACTAGAACAGCCGCCGAGAAGGAACCAGGAAGCCGAGTAGCTGAGCTCGAGTGGATGACGAGCAGGAGTCCAACGGATGGAGCTGGAGGGCTGGACGCCTAGAGCCCTGGACCGTCGCCATTCGCTGGAGGTGGGAGGGCGGCACCGCGGCAGGCACTAAGGCATGGAGCGCACTGCGCAGTGCGCACAAGAGCTAAAGAGCAGCCGCCAGGCACTGCACTTCGCACCAGAGCAGCCGCCGCCAAAACGAAGCTAGGCCCTAGGGTTAGCCGCCAAATAGAAGCGAGGATCGGAATGGATGAGAAATTGAAGATCAGGGAATTTGGAATAGGGACGCTGAGACATTTGAGACACTGACTAATGGTCCCACCTGTCATAATGGGGCCCCGACGGGTAGCGGGTATGGGGGACGATAAACCGTCCCCGTCCCCGCCATCCCCGATGGGGATTGATTATTGCCTATATCTTTCCCCGCGGGGACTATTATCTCCCCATCCCCGTCCCCTAATGGAGGAATTCCCCGCCGGGGATCGGGGAATGGGGCCCCGTTGCCATCCCTACCCATGGATGTGTATGGGTATACAGACATGGGAATACTGAGAAGTGTAATGTACTTGCAACGACGCACCTACGCTTAGGTAAGAAGGTGAGTTACCATAATAAGTTGCCCTATAATTAAAGTGTGGCAACGGCGCCTATGCGTGGCTCGGCGCTTAATGATGAGCTTGCCTCCATATAGCAATATATGGAGTATAAACTGTGATAAACTGTCATGTGTGGATCTTGCATCATGGGAAATTGGGCTATGATGGATTTTTCTGCAGGTACACTAACCCCGAAAACGTATGTGTAGCTGACGACTAGCAAAATATCGAGAGAGAACGTATGCCACTGATATAGAATGTTATTGCCACATTATGTTGGCAAAATCAGTGAGGACGAATAAGACGAGCATGCATTCTGATTGTTGCATCATGTTTGTCACCTATACATCCAAAATACTTCTCTCATCCTTATTCCAGTAACCATTGATGGTAGATAATGTGATGTAATGCGGTATTATGAACGTCAGTGAAATAGTTATTCTCCATTTCCTTAGGTAATACGTTTAGGTGTTATATGTGTTTGCACTTGTACCTGATGTGCCGATAGAAGGTTGGTGACTTATTTGCCTAAACCCAAAACTAGGCCATGTTCTTATTTAGTGAACCATGACCCAAGTTTGAATTTTCCGTTATCCCTCCATGACCAAACACATACAAATAAATGCTTAGATAATTTCTTTATTGGACATAAAGTGTACCCAAGCTTAAAACAGGAATCTCAAGTCATGTCTCCTTCTAGAACCATTCTCTTGATCAGTTGATGCAGGTTGAGGTCTCTATTGTATTTGGCCTCTCCTTGCGGATTATCTTGTCACTTTATCAACCCAACCTAGGAAATACATGTCCGATCATTTTCTTAAGTTTGATGCTTTTGGTTTCCTCATATCTATCCAAGGCATACCAACTTAATCTTATAATTGTCTTCCCTCCATATCTAATCAGATACTAATCCTTGACCTTGTAATCTTTGCGATGGGCATAGAAATATGCTTGGGGCTGAATTAACAGTCTCCCATTGTACTCCTTTCATTAAGATTAGGTTATGGCCATACCTTGTTCATTTCATCGGGCCATGATCTATTTGGCTCTCTACTTGTAACCATCCTTACAGGTGGAGTATCTCTTTGTATATTGTCACCCTTGCCCAATTCATTTGTGTCGCGTGAGATTTCTTATTGGTCATGTCTGATAATGGTGTTATGACTAAAACTAGTGGTGCCGTGAAGAAACCGAGGGTCTTCTATGTGTGCGCACATGGTTGCGCTACTCAGCACACGCTAGTATCACAGTTAGTAGTCATAATCCATTATGAGATTATATCAATATGTTATCTTTCGTAGACCTCTTCCTTGAAACAATTTCTATGTTGTTTGTCAAGTGATCAAGCAACATATATCATCTCTATTGGATCAAAAGGGGCATACCGCTTTCTTATGTGGTCTCTTTTCTTTTGATCTTGGTAGTGATTACTTATACAAGTTCCCATTGCATCCTTTGTTGCAAAGGTGAAGCCTTGGAGCTTTTTAGTGTTGGAAAACAACTGATTAGCTCTCAAATTGGAGATTGACTTTCCCCTGCTGCTGAGATGCAGGAGTTTGTTCATTCGATCTCTTAATTAATCCAGGTATTCCCTCACCAAATCAGTTCATCTCGCATGAGGAAATGGATGAACAATCTGACCAAATGGATTTCTACCCAAATGCATGACCTTTTGCTCGCAAATGTGAACTCTCAACCCTTGGCTTACCGATGGTACTGAGAGGACCTGCTCAATGTCAAAAGTAGTTCAACAAGTTGGTTTTACTAACTTGTAACTGCCCAATGAATAAATGTTGAGTTTAGAGATCGTTCTATCGAGTTGTCTAAACTCACTTTGGTTCAACCCACCCTAAAGAAAGTACTTACAAGAATCGAGATTAAGTCGGCCAGTAACCACCTAGTCATCGCTCTAGTCGTGTCTCGATCGCCTCACGTATGGTTTTCCGACGTGTGTGATCAGTTCGAGCCATGATTAGCGCTGGATAAAACGGACTGGTTGCAAAGACCGCATCTACAGATCCCTCCACTGGTGATTTTTCGAGTCTTTATCATTTTCTTGGACTTGGATTCTCTGGCTAACACGGGTCAACTATGATGTTGTTCGACATTCACACCTGTCTCGTGTGCTATGAATTTACCATGACCACTTGTTGGTAAACCTCTTTCTGTGTGTTTTACCCAAGGAGTTGCATCTGGTTCTGTTTGGGTAAAATCGTGTATTTGCCGCTCGCTCAATAGACTCAGATAGTATAGTGTCATCAGAAAAAAAGCAAACTACACATATGGAACCTTATGTGTTCTTCTGGCAGACATCGTCTCTATTAGTGGACATTCTAAATTAGCCTAAGGCGATACATGTTATGTCCGCTAGAGAAACCACATCCTGAGACACTTGCCTTTGTTTGGAACTGCCTTATGATTATCGCTGATATGGACATGAGTTACATGCTTCTCTACTCTTAGAAGTCTTTCGCTCCAAATCTCGGGACGAGATTCTTTTAAGGGGGGGGTTGTAACACCCCAGGTGTTTATATTCCGCTCGACAACGAGTACGGATTTAAGCACGTAATATCAGTGGATAAAACATATGCTAAATTTTAATTATCTTTGTCGATCGCGATTTTTATATCGCATCGGTTTCGTCTGTCGCGAGTGCGACATCGTTTTTATTTCTATCTATCCGGGCTCTTCCTAAATTTTCGTGATGTTCGGAACAGAGTTGTTCTAAAAATCGGTGCGTCAGGTGATTATTTAAAAATTCATCGCTCGCGCAAATACAAATTTGGAAGCTCGATTCACCGTTACAATCCGTATCTCAAATAAACTAATTATAATTCGATGATTAAAATACTCAATGCAAAATAGTTAGGATCGCAATCTCGATGCCGCATCGATATCGTGCATTTATTCTGCGATATGTCGAGTTGTGTGCCTGTTTAAAAGTTATACAGAGAATGCGAATTCGGGACGTATCGAGACTTGCCCTATTTAAAATTAAATCGGGCTGAGATAGTTAGAGCTGACACCTAGCATTTAGAATTAATTTATTTCCCTGATTCATAGTAGGAGGTAAATTTTTGTTCGACTCCAAATTAATTGGAATTCACAAACATAGTTTTCAGTCCAAAACAACCCAGACCAAATGTAATTAGAACTGAAAGCAAGTAATTAGCGATTAATTTGGTTCGCTAATTCATAGAAAGAAATGTGAATCCTGTAGCATGTCGACCTTTTGTTTATCGCGAGAGATCGTGATCTAAAATATCTGTTATTCTTTGTTAAAGGAAAAGGAAAAAAAGAAAATATCCCAGAGATCTCATCCTATCGCCGTTTAAGTAATAGATTTTTTCTTCCAGCCGTGGTGGTTATCTCCTTTACGTGTGTTTCTCTTTCCTGGATAAAAATCGCGTCGCGCGTGCTTCTTCTCCCCACGTGGTCCTCTGTCCGGCCACCTTCGCCCCAGCTCGACGCTCCCTGCTTCCCCATGGTCGAGCACCCTGCGCTCTGCTCGCCGTCGCAAGCCATGGCTCTCTCCAGCTTGCTCGGTTCTTCCCCAGGCGCCAGAGCTTTCTCTGCTCGGTCCCCTACCGGTCGCCCTGGATTGTTCACAAATTCCGCCGCCCAGCCGCTCCTCCTCTCTCCCCTCCGCGCGGTCCTCTTCAAGCTCGCCTGCGCGTGTCCTCCCTGCCCCAGTCCGTCTCCAAGCTCCCATGGCGCCCCTGCTGTGTGTTAGCCATGTCTTCCTCCCTGCAGCTCGCCCATCCTTCCCTCCCCTGCTCGCCCCAACGGCTCCCTCCATGCATCTTCCTGGTCAAGCTCCTCTCCTTCCCCGCGCGCAACGTTCTGTCGTGTTCCTGCTTCAGCCTAGCCACGCGTCTTTTCTACTCGTCCAGCTCGTGCCCAGCCCCCGCGTCGACTGCTCATCTTCCATGGCCGAGTTTCCATCTCCTTGCCCTCTGCTCGACGTTTCCCCGGCGTCTGTCCCATGGCCAAGCGCCCAGCTACCCCTCTTTTCTCCCTCTCTGCTCGTTGCACGCTGCTCCTTGGAGTTCGCCGGCGTTTGGACCGTGTTCCTTCACCTGTTCGCCGCATTCCACGCCCTGGCATACGGCGTCGAGCCAGCGCTCGCCGCGCACCTGCTGGGGTGTGAGCGCGGGTCCTTGGCGTCGCGCGCGTAGAGTCTCAACCTGCTTGCCGCGGTGCCCGTCTCCATGTTCGCGCGCCCGGGTTCCTGCTCCTTGTTTTCCTCGCGTCCCCTAGATCCTTCTCTACGCACGCACCGCCGTCGAGTTCTCTGGTGTCTGCGCACCGTGAAGTTCCTCCAACGTCGTGGCTTCCCAGTTCCTTTTAGCCGCGCGCGCGAATTTTCTCTGCTCGGTCCTAATCCCCATCGCGTCGTCGACCTCGCCGGTTATCGTCGTTCGTCGTCGCATCGTGTGTGCAGCTCTATATACGTCACCCTCCTGTATCGTCGCCGAGCCCGTCGAACCTCGTTCTTCCTTGCTCAATCTCGTCCAACCCCGAATCCCGGATGTTATGCAAAAATAAGCGAGGTCCCTGTACATCGCTTATCAAGTGCTCGGTTGAAGACTTCAATCGAAGGTCATCGTCGTTCCGTGCGCCATCAAGAAATCACAAGAATCTGGTGAAGACGAAGCTAGCAGCGCGATATTCTCCAAGCGCTCGACAAATTGCCTAGATCGGAAAATCATTACCGATCCCACGGATTCGAGTCAGATATTGGAACGGTGAGCTGTTTTGCTATTTTTATTGACTAGTTTGATAAATGAATTGATAGGTATGTATGTCACGACGATTATTTCGCTTGTAGCTCAGGCACGTATTTATTTGACGCTTGTAGGAATATGGGGCTACCTGCAGCATGGTAATTGTGTCCCTGATTGTGAAGTCGTTGTGTTGCATAGCTAAGTTCAGGTTTAACGACATAGGTTATGCAAGAAAGATTAAATCGGTGGTTCGTATCCGATGAGTGGTCGAATTAATAATGGGAAGGTTAGGTTCAGATGTTTATTTTGCGAGGAATGTATGGGTAAACCTGTGTGAGGTATAATGAGTTAGTAACGCGAAAGATAGGTTAAATTATATGATTAAGTTTAGTATTTTAAGCAATTATCGGTAAGTCTGTCGATGCTAATTCTCTCTAGTGCGCGTAAGATGAAGTCAATGCTCGGCTTTAGTGATCGTTATATTATAACAAGTGACCAGATAGATGCCTTGAATAAGGTGGTGATTGTTGGCCCGAGTGTCTAAACATAAGTAATATAAATAAGCCGGTTATAACTAAAACTTGAAAAACTTCGTAGATTAGTGTTTTGTGATGTCTGAACTTGCATCAGTTGAGCAGGAAAAACGCAAGTATTGTACTTAGTATGTCTAGTTTATTACTTCGTGGTGTTTGTGTTTGATCTGGTTAATCTAGAAATGCATAATCATCATGCGTAGTCGTATATCGGATAACTAGTATTTTCGTATGAAATAGTACGACGCTTCATCAATAAGTGTTTAATTCTTGTCGATGTAGCACTATTTAGATTTGTGCTATTCCTATCTATATGCATTCATGTGCATAATACATTCCATTCAGATACGCTAATTAATCGCGTGATGCGGAAGATGAGCCAAGTCGACCCCAAGCGCGGGCTAATCCGCAGGATGATGCTGATGGACGAACCGGAAGATGGATAATTTGAACGAGTGCCAACACAAAAGATGGTCGCCAAGTGGTCGCCACTTAACAACACTAACCTAGTGTTATTCAGGCAAGCCCCGATGCATTTGTCACCTCCTTGTGTTTTAAAATCTTTATCACCTTGTTTGATGCATTAGGTGATAGGAGTTGTGTGCTAAACCATTGATGCATTTCCTTCCTTGAAAAATTGATTACCCTTCCTTGATACCCTTTTTGAAAAGAATTTTATGATGCTTAGCCTTGCTTTAGCAAACAAAAATGTTTTGTTTTAAAACAAAGGTGATGCTTCAGTAGGTGGGAATGTTTTCAAAAATAAAACTTGATGGTGAATCCATCATGGCCGTGATGGGTTCAACATCGGAAAAGATGTACCTCTGCCAGGTACCAAACTTTGGGTTAAAAATAATAAAGCTGAGACCGGATGGTTGACTTGCACGAGAATGGAGTCTCGGTGTAGTGTCTCCGTCTGAGTCGATTAAGGACCGTCTCGATGTGGGCCTGCTGACCGAGGACCCTTTAACTGGTCACATGCCTCATCATGGGTAAGCTTTGCCTCGGGCAGACTAATACCAGAATAAGATAACACGCAATGGGAGTGGAGAGATGGCGAGAGTAGCGTGTACCCTTCGTGGCAAGAGGCTGGACGATGGTGTATCTGTGCTCTCGGTTGGCTTGAACCTGATCTGGTCTTAAGAACCCCGGTGGCGAGTTGACATATGCAAGGGTTAAGTGCTACATATGTCGTGTGATTGGAGATTCTCAGCTGAGTATTAATCGATTCGGATCGCTGTTACTTCTCGTATATGAAGACTTGGTCACTGACTTACATGTAGAAATCTAATGAACTGAAGGGTGGATAAAAGACGGCTAGTATAGGCCAAGTGCTTGAACTAGGGTAGAAAGAACTCTAGATGCACGTAACTTTACTTAACCTGACAAGTAAAAATGAATTTTTAAGGATCCACTCATAGTAAGCTTTTCTGCAAAAAGAGTCATTGATTCTTGACAAGCTTTACCTTGACTCCCTCTAGCCAGCATACCCTTGAGAGTTTTTTCTTTAGTCGGATAAGTCTTGCTGAGTAATTTCGTACTCAGAGTTTTATTCCCTGTTGTTTTTTAGGTTATAGTTTTGTGCTGCTGATGATGGTGTTAAGTGTCGGTGGGCTCGGCCTTCTTATAAGTCTAAGTAACTCTCCTATACTTCTTATTGAGGATGGTCACTTGAGCTAGCATATATTTCAAAACTATAAATAATTTATAACAGTTTAAAGTTATTTCTTTGAATCACTTTTGTAATCACTCCGATCATGTACAAAATAAAATTTTTGTAACTTGTAAAATTTGGTAATAAGATTTCCGCTGCAAAAATGTTGGCGTGTGTGATTTGTGTTACTCAATCTCGCGATCTTGGTTGTAAGTGGTTTATCCGATGTCCTTAGGGCAATCGGACGGCTCCTGTTAAGTTATCTGGCGCACATGCATAGCCGTCTGAGGTCTTTAAGACAAGGACAGGTGCACGTGGGCCCAATAACTTGGGAGGTTCTGCCACACCTCGCCTCCTCGGTAGAGGTGTATGAGATTGGTCGTCTCTTGGTAGATGGGTAACATGACTTGTGGGTAAAGATGCGCAACCTCTGCAGAGTGTAAAACTGGTATACTAGCCGTGCTCATGGTCATGAGCAGCTTGGACCCTCACATGATTAATCTTTGGAATTAAAACTCAAATTGTCATTTGCATCACATTGGGACTATTTTATTATTATTTTTACTTATTATTACTAAGGTTTGGTATTTACTTATACTTAGAAATTGCTAATAAAATTTTGAGCAACTTATAAAAGCAATGCTCAGCTTCAGCCTTTATTTTGTTAATCAGCCTTACACTTCACATGAACTCCCACCTTTAGTGAGTTCATACACATTATTCCTCATGACTTGTTGAGCTATGAACGTATGTGAGCTCATTCTTGCTGTCTGACATCCCCCACAGGAGAAGAACAGGTGGTCGAAGAGGAGCCGCCCAACACTGAGGCTTTCGACTTGATCTAGGTGGCGTCTCCTAGTCAGCTTTGTGGCGCCAGAGAATAATATTTAGTTCGCTTTATTTTATCATTTATTTTTGTAAGACTTTCGTTATGTAATAAGTATATTTATGATATTTATGACATTTATCTCTACGCACTCTGTTATTATATGTGTTGTCTTCTCTGACGCATATATGAGATGTACCCGGTTTTGTTCTTTAAATCCGGGTGTGACATGATCTGGACGCCAATTACTGCGATGAGAACTAACAGCGGTGCTCTTTGTGAAGACGCGGACGGTCCGCGACCTAGCGCAGAGGCTATGGTTCCTGCCTGACAAGCCAGATAGTCCGCGCCTGGTGGCCGGAGGGTCCGCGCGTGCACAAGGGCGGCGGAGTTCGTCGATGACGTCTAGATCTCGCTCCCGAGAGGGACTCCGTCGGGGAGAAGAGATCATAAGGTGTGTCTTGGGATCGATAGGCCATCCAAGACGCTTCTAATCAACGTACAGTCGGAGAGATGTGAAGATTTAGAGAGAGAAAACTAAGTTACTGTCTACTCCTATGGCAAAATGTAAAGAACTAGATGTATATTGATTGGTTGATCGATTTTTCGGTTCCAATCGGTCGTAGCCCTTCATATATATAAAGGAGGTGTCTGGACCCGTTACAAAGTCAGTTCCCGAGTTAATCCTGCAGATATAGCTAACAGACCCCGCAAGAAACTCGGAACCCTAACTGATTCTGCGCGCGCCACCACTGCGGACTGTTCGGCTTGCAGGGTCAAATGGTCCGCTTGCCCAAAAGTGGGCTCAACACTTCCGATAAAACAAATATAAAGCTTAGATATATTGAGTTGTATGATTTTTTTAGATATATTTAATACTTATAGAATCATAATATAATATCTAGGTTGTATATGTCCTATGAAAGGCTAAGCCAATGCTTGAAAAGCCCAAACCCATGAGATTGGCTTGTGTGGCGTGTGGGAGAGACTAGGGATGGCAATCGGGCAGGTAGTAAATGGATATATAGTTCGTGAATCTATACCCGCGAGACAAAACCCAACCCATACTTATATCCATAAACGTTTATGGGTATGGATCTGTATCCATACTCGTACCCGCTAGGTATCCGCTGTCCAATGGATACCCGTTACCCGCCCGCCCACTGTAGTTTTAACATTAAACATCAAACAACAATTTTATTACATTTCAAAATAATTATCATTCCAATAGCATTAAATGATAATTTCAGCACCAAACAACATGTTATAGATAAAAATTGTAAAATAAGAATTTATGATAATATATAAATCCGGATGACCCACGTGTTAGATATCCATTGGGTAACAAGTATGGATACTGGATATCTATACCCGCGAAAAAAATATCTGTGGATACTTTATTATATCCATAACCGTACCCGCGGATATCAAATTCTATCATATACATATCTAATGGATAATTATCTACGGTTATATCCGTATCCATGACCATCCCTAGGAGAGACATCCCTCAAAAACTGCTTTGGAAGCTCATGTGAGGTGTCAATTGATCGCCGACCCGAACGGTCGAGGCCCTCCGTCGCAGACGTTGCTGGAGAAGTGGAGAGCAAGGATTTCAAAAACCGGTTGAAAGTTTACCGGTTTTCGAAAGTTTTTAAATTAAAAACCGTTCGATTTGGTGAAAACCGTCGATTCACCGGTGGTAAACCGTTTTCGGTGACCGGTTTTTGGATTTCAAACGGTCTGGTATAGGAGAGGAATTGAAATTTTTCAGCACGGACTTCGTTGGACACAGCCTGAATTCATGAATTCAGCCCAAGTCCAAGTTCCACCACACGTTTCTTTACCCTAACCTTTTCGCTGCCCCAGCGAGGCATACAGCCGCCGCCGTTTCTTCATTCTTCCTTGCAGCGCCGGCGCTCCATCTTCGGCTCCCTCCCTTGCTCGCGCTCGGCACGTAGGCGACGGTGGCAGCGCTCAGCCTCGGGCTCTCGGCTTCCCCTCTCGCCAGTCGCCTCGTCCTCCGCACACCGGCCGGTGGCCCTGCGTGCGTGCCCCCCCTCTCTCTCATTCTACCCCCGCCTCCGATCGTCAACCGCGCCCGGCCCCGGCGGACAGCCGCGCGCGGCCTGAGGGCAGCGGGAGCCAGCAGCCGCCGCTGCACCAAGGCGGTCGCGCCGCTTTGGAAGCGCTTAGGCATCTCCAGCACTGTAAATTGCACTGTTTGTAGAGTGAAGTTTGAAATAGGGAGTGAGATAGGGAGTGTGATAGGGAATCTGCTGGAGATAGTCTTAGCGAAGCGTTACCCGTCATCTTAGCGTTGAAGCGTGCGCTTAGTGCCACTTTTTAGAACCCTGATAATTATCGACCATGATAGTTATTGAGTAGTCAGCCCCTAGTCTGATCCGTTCCGGAGGTCCACCACTGGTGCTAGATATAGGACTTAAGTGAAACCTCACTAAATACTAATGTCGGTCAATTTCCTGGTGTTTTTGGGCAGCAGCAAAGAGGCAACGGAGATGGTTTCCGGAACAGAGTATACAGAGGGCAAGGCTGTTATGAGCAACAAGGAGGAGAAAGAATGCCAAATGACCAAAGAAGAGAAGAGGCGGAAGAAGAGGGAGAAACATAAGGACAAGGGTCAGAGCGGCGATTATGAGGGTAAGGCTGTTATGAGCAACAAGGAGGAGAAAGACTGCCAAGTAACCGAAGAAGAGAAGAAACGGAAGAAGGGGAAGAAGCATAAGGAGAAGGGTCAGGGCAGCAATTCTGATAGCTCATGTGCCAGGAACCACAGCATTAAGATGGAGCAAGCTGATGTGTCACCCAAGATGGCTGAAGACTCCTGCTTGGAGCATGCAGAGGCTGTTACGAGCAAAAGCTCTGTGAAGAAACACAGGAAGAAAAAGAAGAAAGATAAAGAGGTTGAAACTATTGGCCAGAAGCAGATACTCAATGCTGATGAAAATGTTGGGTCAGAAGATGCGAAGAGGAACAGCAGAGAAAGGGAACATGATAGGAAGTCAAAGAAGCACAAACGAAAGCATCAGGATGAAGAGACTGCCTCAAATGGTTCTTCTGGTAATCAAATTGTTTTAGGGGAAGATAAGAGGACGGAAAAAGAGTGTTTAGTTACCTTGGACTTGGAAGAGGACAATAAATCTGATATGTCAAAGATTGGGAAGAATACAGAGAGCAAGAAGAAGAGGAGAAAGGAGACAAATGATGGTGTTGACCTAAGACAAAATACACTAGTTGGAGAGGGCAAGAATGGTAAGAATAACAAAGAGAAAAAAATGTGTGAGGATGAGAATGGTGGCGGTGAAAGAGAAAAAGAAAACATGGGAAAGCGGAAGGACAAGGGTAGACGAGTGAGCTTCACTGATGATGTGGAGGTGTTTAATATAGGTGGTAGTGATGATGTAGAGGGTGATGGGAGTGGTGAAACTGAACTTGTGCATGGACGACGGTTTAGCCCTGAGGAAGATGCAAAGCTAATGGAAGCGATATTGAAATATGCAGAGGTTTCTTCTCTTGCTTTATAGTTTATATATTGCTGGGTTTCACAAATTATATGCATTCTATTTAGTGCCTTTGCTTGCTAATAAGTGTATGGTAATGTATTAGCATGCTAATTGATAGGAAGCTATGTAGACATGGAAGTTTGAGACAATGGTTACTATTATTTGTTACTAAGTGATGTGGATTATTATTCTTTAATTAACAAAGATGGATCTCGACAATTCTTTATCCAATTTTAATGTATGTACTACCCGATTGTTGTCAGTTATATGCTGAAATGCTGAACATATTGATGGAATGAACTTGTCATTTTGTACTTATATTTTCATATACTGTTTTTTGTATAAGGTAGTTCAACTCAGTGTTCAGCATTCATGTAAATCACTCTTGTTATGCTTATTTATATTTCTTTTTTTTGCATTAACTTTAATGGGGGAGTTCAGAATGTTCTTTACATAAGCTTAACCGATATGTTTTGGTATTCTCATGTTCTATGTTTGATTAGTAATCAGTATTACATATATTAATTGTTCTGTAGTTTCGGGGCTATATCATGTTTCTACTTGTTCTGTTTATCAAATAAATAAATAGGTGGGTGGTGGCTATAGTTTATGTGCTCACCATGATTCATACTTCAATTTTGTAATGTTTTCATCAATATAGATGAAGCAATTAGGAGAGAAAGGGTTAGAGATGATTGGGGAAAGTAATAAGCATCCAGAGACCAGGGGTTGTTGGGCTGAAATAGGTAAGCCATAAACATCTGGACTGGAGCTATCTATTTTACACTTCCCCTCTTATACCAGATTTTCCTTCTGTAATTAATATATCAGTTACACATGTAAACTTTTAAACACAAATTAAAATTAGTCCTTAGGCTCATATGCTGAAAACAATGGTTAGATTGCAAATTTTATTCTTGTCAAATATGCACTTTGATGATAATTTAGGAATTTGGTTTGTGAATTATGTTAGATGAATCTTGTCAAAGTCCATGTTTTTTCTGATCTGGTTAGCAGATGGCTTATTGAGTATTTGTTGAAGGAAAAGCATTACCTCATAGACCCAAACGAGCCAAATACGCGCGCGGAAAGGTTTTACTTCAAAGGAGTGCTGAACGTAAATGGACCGCTGAAGAGTATGAGATAATTCGACGGTAACATAAAATCCTCCTACTAAGAATTTTGAACTTTAGTTTTGTTTTTGATTATATATACTAACTTTACTTCACATTTCCACATTTTAGTTTTAGCTGTAGACCTCTACCAAAAAGTTGGATTATATGTAGCACTAGTCCTTAATTCTATCTTGATTCTGTGTAGTATTAACAAATGTGATAGATACTAGCATCCTTGCATTACTGAAGTTAGATTAACTACTCCCTTTGTTCCAAATTGTAAGTCGTTTTAGCTTTTTCTAGGTACATAGCTTTTGCTATACATCCAGTTTAGATATAAACTATGCCTGTATACATAATGATAACTATGAATCTAGAAAAGCCAAAAGGGCTTACAATTCGGAAGGGGGGTGTATGGTAGCATATTAGCTGTAATGTGCTATATGCCTATATTCTTATGCTCTCTGCCTTTCCCCATCTCTAGCTTTGAAGACATTATTCACAAACTTAGCAAGAAATGCAATATTTGATTTGTTACTGTGTTTAAGATTAGTAAATTTCTTGGTCTATTATGGACCTTTCTACTTCTTAATATATTGATACGCAGCTCTCCTGCGTGTTCGAGAAAAAGATTAGTAAATTTCTTTAAATTGATTTTTTTGTAACTGATAATTTTTTTGGCGTCACTGTATATCCTGTTCTTGCTGCATAGTATAAACCCTAGCTGTTGCATATCATTCATATTGCAGCATGCTTTCTTGGCATTTATTGTGAAGTAATGTTAGGATCTTATTTCATGATGACTGGCTCATGTGATTAACATTGCCATGCATGACACAGGTTTGTTGAAAAGAACGGCCGAAATTGGAAGGTATTAGCAAAAGAACTTGGAAAGAGTGAAATTCATGTAAAAGATACTTGGAGACGAATAAAGTTCAAAATTTGAAAAGAGGTGTCTTTACTATATAGCCTTTAAGCTCATCACAAGTTAGCTAATTCATTAGCAAATATCCATTTTCATCATCACAACTATACCTCTTTTTTTATTGTTGTGTTTGGTTTTCACTCTATCAGAATGTTTTTTTCTTGAATTAGCACTCATTTGGTTTATAAAAAATAAGATTATGGGGATATAATTTTACTTTAGTTGATTTTAGTTTTGTCCATAACTTAATGATATATTCCACAGATAATTGCATAGCATGTGTTCATGGTTTTCCATATATATCTAATTTGAAACTTGGTATGAGCTATACATGGTTCACAATAGTTACACCTTCATCTTTGGAGTAGATACCCCTTATTTTGGGTGCAGTTGGTTAATTTGAGCACATTGTTAAAAAGTAACGGCATGGCAAATGGCAACAACCATAAATTTCATTCAGTTTCTGTTAGCTTTGAATGACAGACACCTGTTTGGAGAAAATGTCAAAGCATTGGTACTTCTGTATAACATAGCTAGACTGCATGTGTATCTGTATCTTCAGTTGTGTTGAGTGAGTTAAGGGTCCGTTTGGCAGGATCCAGATTCCTGTAGGAACATTGTAGATCCATATTTCCTCAAGAAACGTTTCAGGTGATGAATCAGAACCACTTCATGAAGCTGTCTGGCTGTTATGTTGGATTCTGTTACTCAAATAAATGTTTTTAAAATCGTGTAAATACAAATATATTTAAAATTTTGTTGATTATTTTTGTGGGCAAATACTAAATGCAACCCATTTTAACTTGTCGCACTAAAAATGATAGAGAGGGTAGACCCAGTGTTGGATGCTCTTACATAAGTGGGGTCTGAGAAGGGATAAATCGGTGCAAGTCTTCCCTTGTAAATGTGGAGAGGCTGCTTTGAACCCGCGACTTGGTGACTCAGTGAAACAGCTCTCAACAATACACCAGGCCTGCACTTCTTACACTAAAAAAGGACAAGTAGGAAAAAATAATCACTATTATGTGCAGGAAATCTCAAAACCACCTTTTCTCCGTTCTGCGAGTTTCCAAAGGAAAGAACTGTCCCAAGTGAATCGTTTCGCTAAAAACTTGTTTGACACCGTTTCCAGCGATTCTAGTAAAAACTGGAACTGATTCCTATCCAAACACACCCAAAATGTAGTTTCAAAGAATGTACAAATTAGGTTTTGAGAAAGACCATAGTTTAAAGGATTCAGTGATTTACTAATTAGATAAACAGGGTTCCACAATGCAAACAATGTGTCCCAAGTTTTTTGTACCATGAAGTGAAGTTTCATTATTAATATAGAAAGATAATACTTTGATGTGCTAATTTGTCCATTGTGTTTCCCCTTTATTTGGCGAAATGTTCAGGGACTTGGAGTCAGGATGAGTACCAAAACTTGTTTGATTTGGTAAATCTGGACTTGCGTGTGAAAGCCCATCAAAACATCAATCCTGGTCACCGTCATGTGTGTAATTCTTTATCCTTGTGCATATTTTATATCAATTTCATGCTTACCATCTTCAATTAGTTCTCTTTCACACTGCTATATCCTTGATTCCATATAATCACGTGTACTCGTTTGTGACAGATAAGAGATAACATTTCTTGGGAGGCTATCAGTGAAAAATTAACCACTCGTAGAGCCGAAGAATGCTGCACGAAGTGGTTAGTGTTGCCAGCCATTTAATGCATAATGCAGTTTCCTTCTTGAATATGTGCCTAATTCTGTATATTTCAAGTTTTTCTGTATTTTCTTTTACGCTGGTCAGCCTTGTCTCATCAAACTGATTGGGTAATGGGTATCAGTTCTGTTCGTAGAAGTGCAGTGCGTGGTATCTCTTTGGCATATTTATTCTTAGACATTTTCTAGTATGCTGATACCTGACATTGGTACAGACTCTGTTGAGAACGTAAATTATTTTTCACATTGTCTAAACTAACATGGTTGTATTGAAACTCCTGTAAAGCGATTAATAACTTCGATTTTTTGAGATTTTATGTAGTGTCGGGTTGGCATGCCTTGATTACTGAAACCCAATTCTTTGTATTGCTAATTTTGGTTTGTTTGTCCTAAATTTTCAGCTCATATATGAAGATACTATCTTCAGACATATATAGTCATCAAATGAAATTTATTTATACATAACAGGTACGGGCAATTGGCATCGCCGCTGGTTAAACAAAGAATCTGGGCAGATACAGATGACTATATGTTAGTGGAAGCGTAAGTTTCTATGGGTTACCTATCGAATACGGTACTACTGTCATAAGAAAATGTCATCTTGTCTTTGGGATTGTGATTGTGGTGTGGCCTGAAAGTGCCTCTGAACTGAGGTAGTATAAATCTATGTTTCAGTAAGGAAAACTTGTGTATTTGATCCCTCTACTTTTGAGTAAATGATGGAATAAGTCTTGAGCATCTAGAGGACAACAATCGCTTTTTGACTGTCCTCTGTAGTCTTTTTAGCATCTAGAGGACATCAGTCGCTTTTTGACTGTCCTCTGTAGTCTCTTTAGCATCTAGAGGACAATCCTGTTGTGTAGTGTGTGTGAAAAGGTGTGGTAGTGCAGCCTCTAGGGCTATAAATATGTGTCTCCAACCCTTAGATGGCTATGACATTTGAGTAGTGTGTGAGAAATAAACGAAAATTGCCCCAACTCATAGTGTCATCCTCTAGATGAGAGTTAGAGTCCCTTTGCTTACAATTGGTATTAGAGCCAAACTATCCTGCAGAGTAAACATCTCTTGCTCATCTCCTTCCCGCGCCTCTTCCCACACTCAGTCGGCGGCAAGAGCCAACTGTTCCTTCCTCTCCTGCTCAGACGAGCAGCCTTTCGTCTAAGACAGCCTCTTCCACACGCAGCGACCCCTCACTAGCCCACTATGTCCCTACGCTTGGTCACTTCGAGTGCGCAGCGCCAGCAGGAGGCCGAGGTCGCCGCGGCACAAGAACGCGAGCAAGCAGCAGCAGCGGCTGCAGCGACATCAGCGAGGGCAGCACGACTGGCGGCGGCGGAACTGGCAGCAGCGAGAGCGGAAGTAGAAGCAGCGGAGGCGGCGGATGCTGCACGTTCGGTGGCAGCAGAGCTCGAGGCTCTGCGTGGCAGTAGAGCCGGCAGCTCTGCTTCTGTCGACGACAACACCAACGAAGAGCTCAGGCTGGCGAGTGAAGCAGCGCGAGAGCAGGCGGCACAGTGGGCAGCCACACATCCCCATGGGGGCGCGCGTGGCGGTAGCCTCGATAGGCGCCGACGCGCCAACGGCTCTCCAGGCGAGGGCACACGCAGCGGCAGCCCAGACGGGCGTAGACACGTCGGCGGTGATCTCAGCCGCGGCGACCGAGTCGACGGAGATCGCGGCCTCTACAGGCGGCGTGGCTCTCCCTCCCCGGATCGGTACCATGGTCGCCGCATGGCCCAGGCCATTGTCAGGGACATCGGTCGCAGCGATGGGTGGCCTACCCTCACCAAGACCAACTACATCGAGTGGGCTGCGGTGATGAGGGTACGACTCCAGGTTCGCGACATGTGGGAAGCAGTTTGGTACGACGACGTTGACTACCACGAGGATCGACGGGTGCTGGATGCCCTCATTGCTGCAGTCCCGCCCGAGATGCAGTTTTCGCTTTCCTAGAAGCGGACTGCCAAGGAGGCCTGGGACGCCATCGCTGCGACCCGCATCGGCAGCGACCGTGCCCGCAAGACCACACTGCAGGCACTTCGCAAGGAGTGGGAGAACCTGGCCTTCAAGCCAGGTGAGGATGTTGATGACTTTGCTCTCCGCCTCAACACTGTTGCAGAAGATGGTGCAGTTCGGCGACGACACCTACGATGAGGAGAGAGCTGTTCAGAAGCTCTCCCGTTGCATCCCCGAGAAGTACAAGCAGATTGCTCGCTCGATTGAGTCTCTGCTAGACCTCTCCACGATGACAATTGAAGAGGCGATAGGTCGTCTCAAGGTGGTCGACGGCGACGAACCACAGGCTCCCTCTGGGCCTATCACTATCGGTGGGAAGCTACATCTCACTCGGGAGCAGTGGGAGGCCTGCCAGGGTGACAAGAAGGGGAAGTCCTCCTCGACACGAGGCCGCAAACGCGGCAAGCCACGCAAGGCGCGTGGAGGCGCCCAAGCCAGGGTGCGATGACATGATGAGGGTGGTGCCCGTGGAGGTGCCCAAGGCGGCGCCGTCGGCAACAAGAAGCCGGCATGAGACGACGACTGTCACAACTGCAGCAAGCTTGGCCACTGGGCCAGGGACTATCGACAGCCACGACGTGGCCAGGCCAACGTCGCACAGGCGGAGGAGGCTCTGCTCCTAGCACATGCAAGCATCGAGCTATCTCCAGCGACACCGCCCGCAGTGGCACTCCTCCACCTTGATGAGTCAAAAGCACGCGCTTTCCTCGGCGATGACTCCAGCAAAGACATGATCGAAGGATGGTGCCTCGACACCGGCGCCACTCATCACATGACCGGTCGACGGGAGTTCTTCACCGAGCTTGACTCTAGCGTCCGAGGCTCCGTCAAGTTTGGGGACGCCTCTGGCGTAGAGATCAAGGGCGTCGACTCAGTCATCTTCACCGCCGCATCTGGTGAGCACAGGCTGCTCACCGGAGTCTACTACATCCCCGCGTTGTAGAACTCTATCATCAGCTTGGGACAGCTGGATGAGAACGGTTTGCGCGTGGAGGTCGAGCACGGAGTCATGAGGATCTGGGATCCCTCTCGTCGCCTTCTTGCCAAGGTACGTAGGAGTCCAAATCGGTCTACATCCTCAACCGCTCGCCCACCAAGGCACTCAACGGGATGACACCGTACGAGGCTTGGCATGGGCGCAAGCCGGCGGTCTCTCAACTACGGGTCTTCGGCTGCCTCGCGTTCACCAAGGAGCTTGGCCACATCGGCAAGCTCGACGACAGGAGCACCCCAGGGGTGTTCATTGGCTACGTGGAGGGCTCGAAGGCCTACCGCATCCTTGACCCAGGAACACTGCGTGTGCGCACGACGCGTGACGTAGTGTTCGACGAAGGGCGAGGATGGGCCTGGGAGAAGGCGGTGGACGACGGCACGACTCCGACATACGACGACTTCACCATCGAGTACGTCCACTTTGAGGGAGCCGGGGGAGTAGGCGACCCTTCTTCGAGTAGGCCTACTCCAGCCCCCAAGTCTCCACCGACTACAACGCCACACTCTCTAGCTTCGGCTACAACGAGCTTTTCGCCACCACGTCATCCAGCCACGACTCTGGCTCCAGCGAGCTCTCCGTCACCACGTACTCCAGCACCGACGGTACCCTCCCCGGGAACAACTTCTCCGACGCCAGCTCGTGTCGAACATGACCCAGTGGAGCTCGTGACCCGCTCTCCCACGACGAGGAGCGCGTCGACGCGTGCTACGACGGCGAGCCGTTGCGGTATCGAAAGGTGGAGGGCCTTCTCATCGACCCATCAGTGCCGAGCCCAGCGTCTCGCATTTTGGCAGGAGAGTTGCATCTTGCATGCGACGATGGTGAGCCTCAGTCTTTCGCGGAGGCCGAGAAACACGCGGTTTGGCGTGCCGCGATGCAGTCGGAGATGGACGCGGTTGAGACGAACCACACCTGGGAGCTCGCTGATCTCCCTCATGGTCATCGCGCGATCACCCTTAAATGGGTGTTCAAACTGAAGAGGGATGAAGCCGGCGCCATCGTCAAGCACAAGACTCGCTTGGTGGCACACGGTTTCTTACAGCAGGAGGGGATCGACTTCGACGATGCTTTCGCCCCTGTGGCACGGATGGAATCCGTGCGACTCCTCCTTGCGCTGTCAGCCCAGCAGGGCTGGCACGTTCATCACATGGACGTCAAGTCGGCGTTTCTTAACGGCGACTTAAAGGAGGAGGTCTACGTACACCAGCTGCCAGGTTTTGCGATCCCTGGCAAGGAGGGCAAGGTGTTGCGCCTGCGCAAGGCTCTCTATGGCCTGCGACAGGCACCGAGGGCGTGGAATGCCAAGCTGGATTCCACGCTCAAAGGAATGGGCTTCACGCCAAGCCCGCACGAGGCGGCCATCTATCGGCGGGGCAATGGAGGAAGTGCCATGCTGGTGGGTGTCTACGTCGACGACTTGGTGATCACCGGCGCCAAGGATGCAGAGGTGGCATCGTTCAAGGAAGAGATGAAGGCCACCTTCCAAATGAGTGACCTGGGGCGTCTCTCCTTCCACCTGGGGATTGAGGTGCACCAGGGAGACTCCGGGATCACACTTCGCCAGACCGCCTACGCCAAGTGCATTGTTGAGCTGGCTGGGCTCACCGACTGCAACCCAGCTCTCACTCCGATGGAGGAGAGGATGAAGCTGAGTCGCGACAGCACGACGGAGGTGGATGCTACACAATACCAGCGTCTTGTGGGGAGCCTTCGCTACCTCGTCCACACACAGCCTGACTTGGCATACTCCGTCGGCTACGTTAGTCGGTTCCTACAGCGACCGACGACGGAGCATGGGCAGGCTGTGAAGAGGATCATCCGCTATGTTGCGGTGACTCTCGACCACGGTCTCTACTACCCGAGGTGCCCTGGGGAGGCACACCTTGTCGGGTACAGCGACCACGCCGGTGACATCGACACTAGCAAGAGCACAAGTTGGATCCTCTTCTTCCTCGGCAAGTGCCTCATTAGCTGGCAGTCGGTCAAGCAGCAGGTGGTGGCCATGTCCAGCTGCGAGGCCGAGTGCATAGCGGCGTCCACTGCTTCGACTCAGGCGCTCTGGCTGGCTCGACTGCTCGGTGATCTCCTCGGGAGAGACACTGGAGCGGTGGAACTCAGGGTGGACAGCCAGTCCGCTCTGGCATTGGCCAAGAACCCCGTGTTCTATGAACGGAGCAAGCACATCCGGATGAGGTACCACTTCATCCGAGACTGCTTGGCAGAAGGGAGCATCAAAGCGCGCTATATCAGCACCAAGGATCAGCTTGCAGACCTGCTCACCAAGCCCCTTGGGAAGATCAAGTTTCTTGAGCTTTGCTCCAGATCCGGGATGGCCGAACTTTCCCACAAGACGACGTCCAAGACTTAGGGGGAGAATGATGGAATAAGTCTTGAGCATCTAGAGGACAACAGTCGCTTTTTGACTTTCCTCTGGAGTCTCTTTAGCATCTAGAGGACAACAGTCGCTTTTTGACTGTCCTCTGTAGTCTCTTTAGCATCTAGAGGTCAATCCTGTTGTGTAGTGTGTGTGAGAAGGTGTGGTAGTGCAGCCTCTAGGGCTATAAATATGTGTCTCCAACCATTAGATGGGTATGGCATTTGAGTAGTGTGTGAGAAATAAACGAAAATTGTCCCAACTCGTAGTGTCATCCTCTGGATGAGAGTTAGAGTCCCTTTGCTTACAGTAAATGCAACTTGCCCTCTATACTTTTAAAACCTGGCAAATTATCGTTTCTACTTCCATACCAACTCAAAATAGGCCTAATACCAGACATGAAATTTTGTTACCCTTTTGATTTACTCTTTTTTTCTTTCCATGCACAAAGTCAGAACGAATAGAATGAAATGCAAGTTCTTTTAGATGGAGGAGGTGTGTACCTGAACGATATTTATCATGTTCACCATGATAGACATAGACTGATAATGTGTCTCATATGTTTGAACTGTGGGCAATATGCCTCCCCTGTCAGTGTTGCCTGGTAGCATTGTCTTGTTTCTTGGTAGCATTTTTCTTTCCTATCTTTGTTATCATCACGATACGTTATTTGTTGCCTGCACTAATTTTTCTTAACAATAAACCAGGCTTCAAAATGTCGATGCTGTTTGTGCTGAAGATGTGGACTGGGAGAACCTTCTCGAGCACAGGTGATTGTTGATTGGTGACTTGGCTTCAATACTCTTTCGACATAGCTTGTTGCTAGAATTTAGTAGTTTTGGTATATGGCTCCCGTTTTCATTCTTTCGTAACGTGAAATTTAAATGAATCGATCCGATCAGCACGTGTTATCAGACCACTTTGGTTAGTGGCCACAGTAACCGGGTGTTTCCTCTTTGCTCAGGTCTGGGGAGCTTTGCCGTCATAGATGGAACCAGATGATTCGCCTGATGGGTGACCATAGATATAGGCCTTTCATTGAGCAAGTGGAAGTGCTTGCAAGGCGGTACTGCCCAGAGATGCTTGCGTACAGGAAACCAGTCGCAGGTGGATCCTCAGCCGACGAACCTGCTGCAGCCTCTGACTTGTAATATGGGATCTTTAGAAACGTTAGCAGCATATGGTTCTAGAGCTGCCAAGGGTGTCGTCAGCACTCTGATCTCAACAAACTTTGGTATTGTTGAGGGCTTATGTATCTTCTGGATTTGAAATCACGGATGTTTTGTCGCCCAACTAATCATGATTTGGGGCTCGATTAGAGAACGACTAGAAATCAGATCGTCCAGTTAGAACTAATAGTCTGATTAAGTGTTGGATGACTGTTGAAAATGCAATGTGAACTTAGCAGCTGTGCGCTTGCACTTTTACCTTGGACTTAGAAATTGCCGTTGCCTTCTTGGCTTTCAACCTTCCCAGCTGCTGTTAAAAAACGGAACCTATTACCCCCGGTTTTCAAGGAATAGTTAGATTAGATTCAAATTATATATATTAAGAATAATGTACATAGGTCCATATCGTCAATGAATATCACAGCACAATACTTTATGTACTAAATAAATCACTAAACTCTTGGTACATACCAAATCTTTAATACATGAGAGTAGTTACATTAAATCGTTTGAGCATTGACAATACATTTATTTGGTTTTGCATGTCGAAATATTTGCATGTAAACTTGATCAAAGTTGGAGCAAAACTAAAACGACCTACAATTTATAGAACGGAGAGAATGTCTAGCAATAAGCAGACAAACTGATGGTTCCACAACCAGGAGGAAAATAAACACTGTATACATAAATCCAACACATTCTTGTGCTATTTCTTTTTGCAGTACATGATCATCATCACCCTTCTATAGCTGATAACAGGCACACTTACATGGCCAATACACGATC
The DNA here is from genome assembly GCA_029449295.1 of Zea luxurians. NCBI lineage: Eukaryota > Viridiplantae > Streptophyta > Magnoliopsida > Poales > Poaceae > Zea > Zea luxurians. The sequence continues at coordinate 18,760,181 of JAOPSE010000019.1, read as the reverse complement.
AGGAAGAAACACACAGGTACATGCACATATAGCTCTATGCAGTGAAGTTCTGTCACGGATGGACTAAACTTCACAGCCATCTGCACTGAGAGCTCTATATCCACGTTTACTACACCGTAGTCTCAGTAAGGAACGATGATGGATTCAATGAGCTCCTGGAGTGGAGCCAGCTCCTTCTTGTCAATCAGGCCAAACTCCTGCAGCACAAAAATACCAAAGGACGTTAACTGCTGCCATTTTCTTTTTTTCTTGGCCAAGAATGTAAATATGTAATTGTGTTGTATGAAAAAGCAATTGCCATGACTGATGGGACCTACATTTGTAAACAGAATGAAGTGCTTGAAACAGGTATTGAGATGGGCCTCCTCTTTAAGGCTAACAATCTTCTGGAAATGAGAGTGGTAGATGTGGGCATAAACACGAAACAAGCGCTTGAATATTGTCTTCACTACTTCCTTGAAGTTTGGTGGGAATGGTGTACCTTGACAAAGGGGAAACAAAATCCGAATCAGATAACATGCTCGATTGCATCAGATACCAGGTGTTCTCAAGAAACTGAGAGAGCTCCATAAATCCACAAAAAAAGCAACATACCAAGTTTTTGAGGAAATATGGATTCATCGTCAAGCTGGCCTTCAATCCAATCCATCAGATACTCCATATATTTTGGTGCTGATACCTCTATGGGTTTCTTTATCTGCACACCATCAGCCCATCTGTACTCATACCTGCATAAACCTCATGATTGTTCTGTCATGATATGATCTAAATATAAACTAATTTCCAAGAATATGCATCACAGGATTATGGGCACCAATTTATAACAGATGAAGTTATATGACAAAACACTAACTTGTTAAATGCTTAGCACTATAAAATGCATGGCCACAAACAAAGTCTTTTTCGAAAATTTTCTTCTCGCAAAAAGAAGCATAACCTTGACTATAAACTACCAAGGTTCAAAATACACTAGAGCAGCATGTGAAAATGACTGTGGCCTTGCATTGCAGGGAAATGCAAGCACAATTAAGAAAAGGTAACCATGAGGCATACATGTTTTAGGTACACTAATATTGAAATTTTGAGCCGTATTCCTAAGCTTTGACACCCTAACAATTGATAGTTATGTATAGCTTCTACAGCAAGAGACTAATTGGTTTTCAAAAACTGTTGATATTGTTCGCTATGAAGCCAGAAAACTGAGTAGCTAATTAAGATATAATAGCAAATACCAACTTAGCAAGGAGACAGAGTCATCATTAAATAGCAGCCTTGGTGAAACAGTTCACCATAAGCAAAATTCTAGTTACTGATAAACGTTTTGGATAATTTTTCACCATTTTGTATTTTAACAATCCAGAAGGATAGAATGTATGTAAAGGCTTACTTTGGGCCAGCTGTCATTGTCGGGCAGCTCTCAGGTGTGCAGAATTCTGTGAGCGTGCCATACAGCATATTAACTTGGTTAAAGAAATCCACGGCTACAAAACAAAGCAAACATATTAGCTTCAATGGAATATCCAAGTTAGGTGAAAACTGAAAATAGAAGGGAAGAACATTACTATTCACAGCAAGCCATTCATTGATATCCTCTCCAGGAGGCAACCTCACAGCTTCCCTAAGGTTTCCACTGCCGAGAGTGGCATCTATGTGTTTACGGAGCTGTGCTCCCTGCAGACAGAAAGAAAATATCAAGTTATGCATCACATTATTCACAATGTAATTATGACTCAATGTCTGTGCTTATTTCAAGTGGCAAATAAAACATGCAAGATCTGAAGACAGTGTATAGGAAAACCTAGAAAGTTTGCTCATACAGGCAATTTTAGAGCCACGACATGTACTGAACATTAAAAGTTGCTAGAAATAACTGCTGCAAGTCTTTGATTAACACCATCCAATGTTAAATAAGCATCCTGCTTGGTTTCACAAAGGATTCACTGGGTATATAAATACTACCGCCATAGATGTGGGACAAACAAAAGGGCCTCTAGCCAAGTTAGTTAGGTGGTCTCAGTACCACTCAGGTCCTAGGTTTGACTCCTCGTGGGAGCGAATTTCAGGCTGTGGTTAAAAAATCCCCTCGTCTATCCTATGCCAAAGCATAGGTATAAGGCCCGGTCCCGGTCGTGTTCTTACATGGGCTATGGTGCCGCTGTGTATGGGTGGGGCAGGGGTTCAGAGGTTTTCTTGACCTGCGTGAGAAGGTCTTCTTCTTAATGACCGAGGGTTGTCTTACCTTCCACAGATCGAGTTTTTTTTACAGATGTGAGACAACGTTCATTAGACCTTTCACTGAAAGTGTTTTTGTAATGGATTTAATTGACACATGATAAGCAACAAAGGGAATCCCGTTAGCAGTGTTTCAAGATGTTTAGCGCATAGTGTCTTGGAATAGATGGAAGAATAAAGCAATCCAACAAAACTGTTGTGTCCCTTATGTTAACAAATGTTCAACAATAAACAGAGCTCTTGGCGAGATAGGCAACAAGAGTGTCAGCCGCGCAAGATATCTTTAGTTCTGGACATAGCCAGAACAGAAAGGCTAAAAGCAAAACAGATAACTTAAAGCCTGTCTACTTCCAGAACACTGATAAGATCCATCACCAATTCATACTACTGAAGTTAACTCAAAGTTCTAACAAGACTAATTGCACATACTTTTCAGTGACAAGCATAGCCCGCACCTGCATGCCCTCTAAACAGTTCATGAGAACTGATTAAAATCCTGGATGTAGTACAGGCAAAGGAATCACTAGATGTTGCAATAAATTGACACCTAGATAAATTGCTCCCGTATGCAGTCATGCTTCAGATTTTGATTGATGGCCCAGAGCAACGGCCACCACGCATGATACGCACTTTGCATGATGTGTAGCACGCCAAATAGTGGCGCAGGTGCAGGGAGGTATCTAATAACTCGTGCAGTACTTAAAAGAAGGAACTGGGAAGCCGAAATTGTTACCTTGCTGCCTGATGGAGCGCTCTTCTTGGGGCGGAATGTCTTCTGGTTCCTGCCAAAAGAATAAAAAACACTGATCAGCATGGTTGCTGCATCAGAAGCTAAAATCAGCGTAGTCCCTCAGTAACGAATAATCCAAGCAGGCTGAGCCCGCCAAACTCGGCTCAGCATGATCTGACGTTGGGTAAAAAAAAAACGCCGAGACAAATCCAAAATCAAGGTGAAGAAACAAGGTCTGAGCAGAGCGGAGCAGAACTCCCCAGTGGCACTGGTTGCTACGCAGAATTACTAATTAGGGCCGTCAGAAGAGAGCCACAGCCACTCACTCAGCTCGAGCAGCGGATCAAGCAGGGGAATTCCCCGATCCCCTGAACGAAACCCCGCGCGAGATCTCAGTTCCATCAGCGGGCCTGGATCCCGCGGTCCCGAACCCACGGGCGACGAGCCGGGGACGAGGAATAATAAAGCAAAGGGCGCAGAGCGAAGTACGTGTACAATACTACAATACGATCGAGATCCCGCGAGCGCTCACCGTCCAAGCCCGAAGAGACTCATCCTCCCTCCTCCGCGTCTGCCTGCCCTCCCTCGATCCGGGGCGCGCGTGGCAGTGGTGGGAAGTGGGAACGGCGACGGCTGGACCTGCTGCTGCAGTGCTGCTTTTGGCGCACGCAGCGTCAGCTAGCGAGTGCGAGGAGACGAGAGGACGAAGCGGACGAGGTGGGTCTGGGGCTGGGCTGCTCTGCGACCTGCGAGAGCCAGATGCGAAATGATTGGGCTCACTCGTCAGAGGCGGCGTGGGCCGGCACAGCGAGGCGCGGCAGAACGCGCGGCGGATGGAGCCGGCCGCCTGGCTGGCATCCATGATCCATCATGCCCCGGGCCCCACCGGGTCAGAAGTCAGATCTCCCGGCTATCGTCTGCGGTCGTGTCGAAGTTGATATTAGAACAAGTTTAATAACAGAGTCTATTGTGCCTAACTTTTTTACTATATTATCTAAATCTAACAATAAACACACTTATATAATAAAGCTGACTTTAAAGTTAATTTTTAGATAAATCTCTTATCTCTTGTCTCTTTTATCTTTTTGTCTTGAAGCCTGTGTAGCATCTAGTTCTTGCACAAGTGTCCACTCTCTTTACTTTTTGATGTCTCTCTCTTCCACATAAGCAAAAATACTATATAAGCAGTCTTAGAGCCCATTATTATACTTGCTCTTAGTATCCAATACTCATACCCACTATAAAAAATAATAATCCACGGGATCATCAATATTCACTTGTGGGTATAGATTTACCCCATATACATACTCAGGTCACCTGTCGGGTCACTCGTACCCACAAAGATTAGAAATATATCATATGTAATAAGCATCAATTTATAAATATAATGAATTGTAAAAATAATAGTTATTAAACGTCAAATTTAAATAAACCATGTGCCATACTTAAGCATCACGTCATTTGATTTCTAACATTATAGACACATGAGGCTCTAGGATTGTGCTCAGATCTGTAGAAATAATATCTAATTACATAATTGCATAAGAAATAACGATAAAATCTGCTTAGAGATTATATAACTAGGGTTTCATTTATTTTGATCTAGGCTAAATGCTCAAGTTTATGTTTTTGGGCAGGTTTATATTGGGTATTTTATACTCACGCGTTAATGAGTATGAGTGAGGGCAGAACGTTCTAATGCTTGTTTTTTCTTTTGGAGAAGGTTTTTATCCAGTAAAAAAATCTATGATAGAATATTTAGCCTATATATATATTCTAATAGGATAAATACCTATCAATTATCAAATCATGATACTCGTTACCCTTTCTAACTGTACTATGCTCTTCGGTCTCCCTACCACTGAGGCTTTGTTTGGTTATAGAGGGATTGAAGTGGATTGAGGTGTATTGAAGGGGATTGAAAAAAAATTATTTTATATTACACTTCAATTCAGCACATACCACCTCAATCCACTCTAATCTAACATTACCCAAACAAGCCCTGAAATATGTGGCAACACTCGTGGTGCACGGTAGCCGAGGTGCATATGTGTCGTATATCGATATACGGTTCGTACCTAAGCGTTAACGAATCATTATTCAAATGTTTCTTTATTATTTATTTAGCTTTTAATTGATTTTGTTTAAAAATAAATAGGAATAAAATCTAATCTTAATTTAATTTGATTTTTAAATTTTATAATCTAAAATTTAGAGTCTTTTGCCACCTTAATCGTATCTCATGTTTTCTACTATAGCAAACTTGGTTGATGGTCATCCAAGGCACAGCGGGGTGTTTAGTTTTTTTTTCTAAAGTTTGGTCTTTGTCAAATGCAACCAGGCCTCGAGAGTCGAGACTGACTCAAGGAGGCTCACCGCGCACTACCGCGCTACATAACTCGCTCTCCCTCTCTCTCATGTAAGGATCGTCCGTTAAAGTATAAAAGGAAGTCTCTCTCTGTTTAGACACAAGCATAGCTACAGTAACATGTCTCTAAGCAATACTATGATCAGCACTACACTAGACTAGGACGAAAGCCTAAACCAGTATAACCCATGTGTCTCCGTTCTTTGCTCGGATCTATGTGATCCACCATTCAAAGTGAGTCCGCGCTTACATCCCCACTGGACACAAATCTATTGGTCCCTGGTTTCCGAAACCATGACAACTGGCGCACCAGGTAGGGGACCACGAGCTTCCTAAGCGACTTTATTCACTCTGATGGCTAGTCCATCAGTACCTGCTGAGGTCGAAGCCTTTGCCCCCTAGAGCAACATCAAGTTCGGTTCTTTTGACTTCTATGCCACTGCCACCGACCGACACCGAGCGCATAAGACCTACATGCCCCATAAAAGGCAGGGTGGAGAGGTGACATTGCGAGAGGAGGGACGCCGCCCCCAGACAGAGCTCACGCTGGACCATGGGTAACACCGAAGCGGGAGAAATGCCTTCCTCGGGAGATGTGGTTGGAGACGACCGCCATTAGGCGCCCAACAACAAGCGTCGACACGAAGGCTATGAGGTGTACACGACACAACTCCACCCCTCGATATCTCTAGTGGTCGGAGCTACCGATCATCTTCGATCGACGCAAACACCCGGGCAGGGTCCCACACCCTGGAACCCACCCCCACCGTAGTCGAGCCGACCGTGGGCACATAACGACTCTCCGAAGTCCTCATGGATGGAGGAAGAGACCTTAATGTCCTATACGTTGAGACCCTCAACCGCATGGGGATCTCGGGCTCCGCGCTGCACCCAAGCATGAAGCCAATCCACGGCGTCACGCTCGACAGAGGGATTCACCCGCTCGGGTGAATCACACTACCAGTTACGTTCGACGCCCCCTCCAATTTCCGAACCGAGCTGCTGCACTTCGAGGTGATGGACATCCCTGGAGCTTAAAACATCCTATTTGGGAGACCATGCTACATCCAATTCATGGCGATTCCCAATTACACCTACCTCAAGTTGAAGATACCTTGACTCCTTAGGGTTATTATGGTGGCTGCCTCTTTCGAGGAAGCCTAAGCGTGTCAGGAAGCTAGCTGCGAACTCACATCGGCGCTCGCCACCGCAAGGGAACTAGCCGAGCTACAAAATGTCACCGCCCAGCAAGGCACCCCCCGACGCCCCGAAGGCCAGCTCTAGTACCTTCAAGTCCGCCGAGGACAAGAAGAACATGCAGATTGACATAGTCGACGCCTCCAAATGCGTCGGAATCGGGGTGGCGCTCTCCGACAAACAAGAAAGTGCGCTCGTCCGACAAATAAGAAGAGACCATCCAGTGCATGGGCCCCATATAGAATCTGAAAGAAGTACAACGGCTGGTCAGGTGTGTGGCCGCACTTAGCCGTTTTGTTTCTAGACTCGGAGAGAAGGGATGCCTCTCTACAAGCTGTTGCGGGAGAGTGACCATTTCACCTGGACAACGGAAGCCCAGGAAGCCCTTGATCGGATCAAGGTATTCCTAACCCCGCCACCGATCTTGGTCACGCCCAAGCTAGGCGAGACCCTCCTCCTTTATGTGGCGGCCACCACTCAAGTGGTCAACGAGGCGCTGGTAGTGGAAAGGGAAAACATGGGCCACGTACTCAAGGTACAGACACTACAGGAAAACACTTAATTCCCGTCGGCCTAAAACCGACGGGAATAAGCCCTAAACCGACGGGAATTACTTATTCCCGTCGGTTTAGGGCTTATTCCCGTCGGTTTCAGGCCGACGGGCGTCCCTTGTCGGGGATAAGGTTATCCCCGTCGGCAGCTGACGGGAATAATTAATTCCCGTCGGCTAGATAGTGGCCGACGGGAATTACGTCTAATTCCCGTCGGTTCTGGTGGCCGACGGGAGTTATTAATTAATTCCTGTCGGTTCCTAGGCCGACGGGAGTTATTAATTAATTCCCGTCGGCCTCACGTGGCCGACGGGAATTAATTGGGCCGACGGGAATTACTGTATACTGCTACAAAAACAGCACTAAATTATGTCACTATTTCTGCACACATAACATATATCAAACATAATCACATATAACAGCCACATTACAAACACATGTAGAGATACGACATCCACAAACACATGCATTTAGACATAGTGCATTTATAATTAAAACATCCACCAACGTGTACGACATAGTATTCAAACATAACATCCACCAACATCAAACAACGAGTACGACATAGTATTGAACATAACATCCATCAACGAGTACGACATTTCAAACATAAGTTTAAGTGTTTAGAGATAACCACCACTTGGGTGGTTAGAGCTATGACCGCTGCCGCCTTCACCACCAGGAGGAGGGAACGCGAAGAGCGAGTCAACAAATCCAGTCCCTACTGCTGGATCAGACCCACTGCCACCCGCTTCAGGCGTAACCTATGCAAGTTAGCAAATATCAACACGTTAAATGCAAATATCAAAAAGTATACAAGTGTATAAATTAATGGAGAGTTATCAAACGTACCCTATCTCCAGGTGCAGGTATATGTGTCGGAGGGGTGGTGAATTGTGGTGGTGGAACTGGTGTGTTTGCAAATTGGCTCCATTGTGGTGGCGGTGGAAAATTTGATGTCATGCCCTGTTGCTGCATTAACTGTTAAACACATATGTGTTACTACTGAAGATGTTGTATTGAAATATAATAATTTAGAGTTCGGATTATGTGTACTCACTTGATACATCGCTTGATTATGAGCATTGCAAGCTTCCATAAATTCGCGTTGTTGTCTCATCTCTTCACGCATCCTCATAATCTCCAACTCCTGCTCGTTCGGTCGACGAGAGCATGAGCTACGGGAAGATGAACCCGTCCTCTGAGATCTCACCGACGACGAGTCAATGAATCCGTCGAAGAGTGCGTATCTATAAGTGATTCAAAAAATGTTATTACTGCATAATCAATTTAGTGTCAACCATATAATTTCATAAGTTAGAGCTTACCGTCCATGCGCTTTGCCACCACCACTTGCGTACACGACCGAGGGATCCACCGGTTCATGGCGCCAGTCGTAGTCAGGGCCATGGCGACGAACCATCTCCTCCCCATATGCCGCCTATACATCATTCACAACCTTACAAATGCAGGAATTTATATACTTTGAACGTTTGAACTTTTGAGCCAAAACTCACCAAGCGATCCGTGGCTGTCTGGCTGCAGAGCTGGTCAGGGTTGTTTGGGTCTGGTCCTTTGTGGCCCTCCTGGTAGACCTCAATGTCACTAGGCTTTTGGCCACTCGTAGCTTCCTGTATAAACAAAAAACATTCATAAGCAATCGTATTATTTGTTGATCGACATAGAAAGATGAAACTTACCATTCTTTTAGCTTTTCGTATCATGTCGTCACCGCCAAACTTGTGGTTAGGATTGGTTCCTCGACATTGTCTGTGATGCGCTGACGCTTTCTGGAAGCCTTCGGAAGCCCAATATCGACACCAAGCATAGTACGCATCAGGCACGGGCGCCATCCATGGAACCATCACCTGCACACACACAATGTTACATATTATATCAATCACGACAATAAATATAAAGGGTAAAACAAATTGAATACTAACCTCACGATATTGATCCTCAGTCAAATATATCTTTGAGGACCCTTCCTTTTTATTCAAGGGGCCTGCTTCTTTCGGATGCTTTTGAAAATACAGGTTTGTAGCCTGAATTCTCGCATAGTATATGACATCCTTCACCAGCTTCTTTGCATTGTTTTGCAAGACACGTTCAGCGTGCCCCATGTAATCCTCTCCGTCAGGCAACCGATATCGAAGCTACAACATAAAGAATACAAATGGTATAAGTAATAGATTTACAATATTAAGAAACATAACAAAAATAATAAAGAATTCATACCCAAAAGTCATTACGCACAAGTCCCTGTCTGTCGGTGTGGTTTCGTTCCTTTTTAAACTTGTACTCTTCCCAGGTACTGACGAGCACCTCATCCTCGGTATCACCGTTTGACACCTTCACTATACCAGGGTAGTGAAGGCGGCAAAGAGAACCCAACGTAAGGTTAACCTGAGTGTGGTGTCCCTTGCCGTCAAAGGACAGGTCCTCCCAATTCCTGCATTACACAAAAACATTAACAATACACATAATAGTTATATTAGATAAGTTAATATATTACACTCACCGATCTCCATGTGGCATGATTAAAGTCCTATCAGCCTCTCGCTCTATCGCGTGACGAGGCTTTACTGAGTGGCTTTTTCTTGAGCGACGTGTGCGTGTCGCTGAAGAGCCTCCCGAGCCATCATCCATCGGGTTGTCAGCCGGTTCGCCCTGTTGGCCCCACTGGTCCCACGCCTGTTGCTGCTCTCTCTGGTGGTCCCACTGGTCCCATGGCTGGTGATGCTGTGCGGCCTGGTCCCATGTCACGTGCTCCACCTCCTCATTGAGCTCCACCTCCTCATTGTGCTGCTCAGCCTCATTGTGCTGCTCCTCCTCAATGTGCTGCTCCTCAGTGTGCTGCTCATCCTGGTACATACAACTCAAGATTTATTTGTAAATATGTAAACAAATTTATTTGTACAAGATATGTTACCTCATCTCCATGTACCGCGCTCAATAGCTCTCGACGTCTGCTGCTGCTCGAAGAACTGCCCTGAAAAAGGCCCAGGCCCTTGAACAACCCCTTCACTGACTTCTTTGATTTTGGCGGCATCCTGCATAAAAAATAAGAAATTATTCATTAGTGCATCAAAATGACATAATACTTAAAATATAAACAAATGAAATAACAAAACAACTTTACTTGTTAAATATCATCAAAATCAGGATCTATTTGTTCTCTTCTATGTAGAGGTCGCCATGTAACTTTTCTCCTAACAGGTTGTCTTCTCCGTCTCTCGGGAAAAGTTAAGTCGTTAACGTCTGCAACTAGTGAATCTAATGCCGGTGCAGGATCAATATGAAAACTAGTTGGCAACTCTTCTTCTTGAAACACCTCATCAACCTGCTCAAGGTGACCAATTTGATATTCGTCCTCACCAGGAGTGTATAGGCGTTCTCGGGGATTTACATTGTACACAACCCTCCATTTAGACAACTTTTTGCATGGATATGTCGAGAAATAAACTTGGTCTGCTTGATGGGCAAGGATATACGTGTCGTGTCCTTGAAGCAATTTCTCAGGTTGGATCTGTGTCATCCCAAATTCGGTCCTATAATACTTCGGGTCATACCATTTACACTCAAAGAAAACTAGCGCTAAAGGCTTATTTCCAGCAAATGTAATCTCGATTATATTTTTGATTTTCCCGTAATAGCAGGCTTCGTGTCCTTCCATGTCGGTTGCCCTAGTAACGACTCCACTATTTTGAGTGGCGGCCATAGGATGACTTGATTCGAAAATGCTTGAACGAAAGCGATATCCATTGACGTCGTAACGTCCATAGCTTTTGGCAGTTACGCTTCCAATAGATAACTGACGTAAGTCATCATTCAAATTCATTATGTGGAAGTCATGGCTCTTCAGTCCATTCATCTTCATTATCTTCAAGTTCACAGATCTTCTAAAACCAGCGGCATAACCATCGGGGAATTTAATATCCTTCATCCACTTCATCACTTCTTTCCGTTGCTTAGATTTCAGACAATAGTCAGCTTTTGGTTTGCCTCCGTTTTCTCTAAGCACTTGGGTTGGACGATCACATATCACTGCTAAGTCCATGCGTGCCTTGTCATTGTCTTTCGTTTTATCAGGGAAATCCATGCATGTATTTATGAGGGCTTGGCAAAAGTTACTCTCTTGATGCATGACATCGATGTTGTGCATCAAAATCAATGACTTAGCATAAGGAAGCTCCCACAAGCCACATATGTGAGTCCAGTTATGCTCCTCACCGAAACCTTGATACCTTTTCCCACTCTCGTCTAGGACAAGTTTCATATGCTCTTCTGTAATTTCTATCCCACTACGTCGCTTGGGCGGTCCCTTCGTGACAATGGTGCCCTTCCTAAATTCCTTTCTCTGCCTTCTGAAGGGGTGATTGAAGGGTAGAAAACATCTATGGCAATCAAAGTAACATATCTTGCCACCAGCACTAAGACGAAAACAATCTGTATCTTTAGCACAATAAGGACACGTCAATCTACCATGCACGCTCCATCCAGAGAAAATACCATACGCCATAAAATCATGAACCGAGAACAGATATGCAACACGAAGATTGAATTTCTGCTTCTTGAAGCAGTCATAGGCTTCCACACCTTGCCATAGCTTCTTTAACTCTTCAATCAGTGGTTGAAGCATCACATTGAGGCGTACGCCAGGATGCTCAGGCCCAGGTATAACAAGACATAGGAACATAAACTCATATTTCATGCAAAGAGCAGGTGGAAGGTTGTACGGTATGGCAATGACAGGCCAACATGAATACGACGCAGCGGTCATATTGAACGGCGTGAAACCATCAGTTGCCAAGCCAATACGAACGTTTCTTGCATCGTTGGCAAAATCTGGATCAAATTTGTCAAGAGCCTTCCATGCATCACCATCTGACGGGTGCACCATTAACCCATCTTGTCTGTCCGTACAATCTTTATGCCACCTCATGTGCATAGCGGTCTTCCTCGAGAGAAACAAACGTTTCACTCTAGGAGTGAGAGGCATGTACCGAAGCTGTTTATGTGCAACCTTTGTCACCACCTTCTCACCATCTTCATTTACAAGCTCCACGTACCTCGACTTCCCACATTTTAAGCATTTCTGTTCTCTGCCATGTTCCTTCCAAAAAAGCATACAATTGTCTTGGCAAACATCAATCTTCTCATACTCCATACCAAGACCTTCAAGCAATTTTTTGGACTGGTACATGTCTTTGGGCATCTTGTGACCCGTAGGAAGAACCTCGCTAATCAAATCCACAAGCTCCTTGTAACAATTAATTGAAAATGCAAACTTGGACTTGATTGACATCAGTCGGGTCACGAATTCGAGCACGGTCACGTTAGTGTGCCCGTGAAGAGGCTCTTCTGACGCTTTAAGTAGGTCGAAGAACTTCTGAACCTCCGGTGTAGGTGAATCATGATGATCTGGTGCCAGTTCAGGCTGCAGATCCTCAAGCATCTGGTCCATCCTATCAACATCATCTTCACCGTCATCAACTTCTACTTCTGCTGCTCGTTCAGCATCTTCACCATGGAGATACCAGACCTTATAGCCTGGCACGAAACCATGCGAGCACAGGTGTAGTGTGACCTGCCTCTTGGTGTGGCTCGTCATATTTCTACATTTATTGCATGGACACCTAATATTATCTATTTGTGACAAAGCAGCTGCATGGTCCAGAAACATCTGCGTCTTGGCAAACCATTCACTTGTGTGACACCCACCCTTCTTGAAACCTTCATACATCCAATCACGTCTATCACCCATTATTGCGGCTGTGTGTACGAGTAAAGAGTGTGTGAGACAATATCACGTTTCTAAACGTAACACATACATCTATATGTAAGTAGTAAAACTATATATATATATACATAAATAACTATATATATACATAAATATATAGTTATATACATAAATAACATTAAATTTATCAATAGCGAAACCTTCATACAACCTAATATGATAAGTTAAATCTATTCAATAAATAACATCAAATTCAACAATTTAATAGAATAAGTTAAATTTATTATAATAATAAAAATTTTGAATTATACGTAACATCAAGGCACACATGTGATATTAAACTAACTCTATTCACACTCTAATCACATGTTATATTAAACTAACTCTAATTACACTCTAATCACACCCTAAACTAACTCTAATCACATGAAAGTTAACTCCCGTCGGCCATAAAAAACCGACGAAAATAAACATTTATACACACATTTAACAATAACACTCGCATTTACATTATAATTCAAACCATAATATACCTTAACGGTCCGGAGGGGCTGCGGCGCTCCGCGGCGGCGGCGGCGTTGGTGGCGGCGAGCAGCGGGCGACGCTTCGGGGGCGGGCGGCGCAACGGGGACGGGCTGCAGACGGCGCTCCGGGGCCGGCGGCGCGGCGGACGGCGCTCCGGAGGCGGGGCGGGCGGCGGTCGTTGCTCCTAGAGCGGGCGGCGCTCCGGGGGCGTGGGTGGGCGGCGCTCCGGGGGCGTGGGCGGGCTGCGGGCGGCGCTACGGGGGTGGCGGCGGGCGGCGCTACGACGCCGGGGCGGTGACGGTTGGGGGCGGCGCTCCCGGGGCGGCGGCGGGCGCGCTCTAGGCCGCGGGCGGCTGGCCGGCGTCGGTGGTGAGCGGCGGCCGGCGTCGGGGGCGGTGGTGAGCGGCGGCGGCGTGAAACCGAGAGAGACAAGCGAGAAAATGAGCCGCGCGGCGGCGGCGTCGGGCACATAAAGAATTAATTCCCGTCGGCTGGCGTCAGGGCCGACGGGAATTAGTTAACTCCCGTCGGCTGGCGGCTGGGCCGACGGGAGTTAAACTAAAGCCCGTCGGCTGGTGGCTGGGCCGACGGGAATTAAAATAAAGCCCGTCGGCTGGCGGCTGGCCGACGGGAGTTAAAATAAAGCCCGTGGGCTGGAATTGAGCCGACGGGAGTTATTTAATTCCCATCGGCCCGAGCTCGGGCCGACGGGAATTAAAATGGCTGACGGGAATCTTCCTGATTCCTGTAGTGAGAGGCATGTCTACTTCATCAGTGAGGTACTGACCGAGTCTAAGACATGGTACCCATAGTCCAAAAGCTGTTGTACATGATACTCATAGCCAAGAGGAAGTCGATCCACTACTTCGATCGACACTCCATGTCGTTAGTATCCATGGCGCCGCTCGGCAAAATCGTCCGAAATCATGATGCGTCCGGACACATCACGAAATGGTCCCTCGAACTCAACGAACTTGACATAAGTTATGTCGTTAGGATGGCTGAAAGGGAAATAGGGTCAAAGCTTTTCCAATATGAATTTTGGTGGTTGAATTGCCCAACACAAATTATTGGACTAACTAGTTTGCTCTAGATTATGAGTTCTACAGGTGCCAAAGGTTCACAACAAACCAATATAAAGACCAAGAAAGGGTTCAAATAAAGGGAGCAAAATACAACCGAAGTGTGCCCTGGTTTGGCGCACCGGACTGTCCGGTGCACCAGGGAACCCAACTCCGAACTTGCCACCTTCGGGAATTCTGGGAGCCACTCCGCTATAATTCACCGGACTGTCCGGTGTGCCAGCGGAGCAACGACTACTTCGCGCCAACGGTCATCTACAGAAAAATTAAATGCGCTACAGTGCGCGCCTGCGCGCGCAGAAGTCAGAGTAGGCGCTAGAAGGCGCACCGGACAGTCTACAGGACCTGTCCGGTGCACCACCAGACTGTCCGGTGGCCCCACAAGTCAGAGCTCCAACGATCAAACCCTAACGGCCGGGTGACATGGCTGGCGCACCGGACAGTGTCCGGTGGCGCACCGGACTGTCTGGTGTGCCATGCGACAGCAGCCTCCACCAACGGCTACTTTGGTGGTTGGAGCTATAAATACCCCAACCACCCACCATTCATTGCATCCAAGTTTTCAGCATTCTCACCTCTTACAAGAGCTATAGCATTCAATACAAGACACAACCAAAGAGATCAAATCCTCTCCCAAGTCCGGAATCACTCCAAATAAATTAGTGACTAGAGAGAGAGACATTTGTGTTCTTTTGAGCTCTTGCACTTGGATTGCTTTTCTTCTTCCTCATTCTTGTTTCCACAACACTTGTAATCAAAACAAGAGACACCAATTGTGTGGTGGTCCTTGTAGTGGACTTAGTGTCCCATTTGACTGAGAAGAGAAGCACACTCGGTCTAGGTGACCATTTGAGAGAGGGAAAGGGTTGAAAGAGACCCGGTCTTTGTGACCACCTCAACGGGGAGTAGGTTTGCAAGAACCGAACCTCGGTAAAAGAAATCACTGTGTCATTCATTCTTATTTGCTTGTGATTTGTTTTTCACCCTCTCTTTTGGACTCGCTTATATTTCTAACGCTAACCCCAGCTTGTAGTTGTGCTTAAGTTTATAATTTTCAGATTCCGCCTATTCACCCCCCTCTAGGCGACTTTCAATTGGTATCAGAGCCCGGTGCTTCATTAGAGCCTAACCGCTCGAAGTGATGTCGGGAGATCACGCCAAGAAGGAGATGGTGACCAACGATAAGCCCGTTACAAGCCACGGGTAGACTCCATCGGGAGAGTCTCGCAACAAGGGGAAGGGGAAGGAATCCCCTTCACACAAGTCGCATCGGAGTGGCGAAAAAAAAAGAAGATGAGGAAGGTGGTCTATTACGAGACCAACTCTTCATCGCCATCCACCTTCGGCTCCGACGCGCCGTCCATAACTTCTAAGCATCATGAGCGCAAGAAATTTAGTAAGATTCCCCTACACTACCCTCGCATTTCTAAACGTACTCCATTACTTTTCGTTCCATTACGCATACCACCGGTTTTTGACGGTGAAGATTATAACATGTGGAGTGACAAAATGAGGCATCACCTAACCTCACTCCACACTAGTATTTGGAACGTTGTTGAGTTTGGTGTACAGGTACATCCGTAGGGGATGAGGACTATGATTCGGATGAAGTTGCCCAAATCCGGCACTTCAACTCACAAGCCACCACAATACTCCTCGCCTCTCTAAGTCGAGAGGAGTATAACAAGGTGCAAGGATTGAAGAGCGCCAAAGAGATTTGGGACGTACTCAAAACAGCGCACGAAGGAGATGACATGACCAAGATCACCAAGAGGGAGACGATCGAGGGGGAGCTCGATCGATTCATGCTTCACCAAGGGGAGGAGCCACAAGCGATGTACAACCAGCTCAAAACCTTGGTGAACCAAGTGCGCAACCTCGGGAGCACAAAGTGGGATGACCATGAAATGGTCAAGGTTATTCTAAGATCAGTAGTTTTTCTTAATCCTACTCAAGTACAATTAATTCGTGGTGATCCCAGATACAAACTAATGTCTCCCGAGGAAGTGATAGGTAAATTTGTGAGCTTTGAACTAATGATCAAAGGCTCCAAAAAGATCATCGAGCAAGGCGCATCCTCCTCCGTACCCGAAGCACAACCCGTTGCATTCAAAGCAACAGAGGAGAAGAAAGAAGATTCTACTCCAAGTAGAATCCCCATCGACGCCTCCAAGCTCGATAATGAAGAGACGACGCTCATCATCAAGAGCTTCCGTCAAATCCTCAAACAAAGGAAGGGGAAAGATTACAAGCCCCGTTCCAAGAAGGTTTGCTACAAGTGTGGTAAGCCCGGTCATTTTATTGCAAAATATCCATTATCTAGTGATAGTGATAGGGGCGACGACAAGAAGGGAAAGATGAGAGAAAAGAAAAGGTACTACAAGAAGAAGGGCGGCGATGCCCATGTTTGCCGGGAGTGGGACTCCGATGAGAGCTCCACCGACTCCTCCTCTGACAAGGACGCCGCCAACATCGCCGTCAACAAAGGGCTCCTCTTCCCCAACGTCGGCCACAAATGTCTTATGGCAAAGGACGACAAAAATAAAAAGGTAAAATCAAGATCCTCAACTAAATATGCAACATCTAGCGATGAGGCTAATTCTAGTGATGATGAGGATGACTTGTTTACTCTTTTTGCCAACTTAAACATGCAACAAAAGGAAAAATTAAATGAATTGATTAGCACTATTCATGATAAGGATGAACTCTTGGATAGCCAAGAGGACTTCCTAATTAAAGAAAACAAAAAGCATGTTAAGGTAAAAAATGCTTATGCTCTAGAAGTAGAAAAATGTGAAAAATTAACTAGTGAGCTAAGCACTTGCCATGATATTATTTCCAACCTTAGAAATGAGAATTCCAATTTAATTGCTAAGGTTGGGAAGCTTGATGTTTGTGATGATTCAATTGTTAGTCTTAGAAATGATAATGCCAATTTAATTGCTAAGATTGATCAATTGAATACCTCTCTTGCTAGCCTTAGAAATGAGAATGAAAAATTAATTGCTAAGGTTAAGGATTTAGATGTTTGCAATATTTCTATTTCCAATCTTAGAGATGAGAATAACATTTTACATGCTAAGATTGTTGAGTTAAATGATTGCAAACCCTCTACATCTTCCGTTGAGCATGTTACTTGTTGGGGACTTGTTCTCAAATGCTAAGAGTTAAGAACAAGGCAACATAGAAAATGTTAAATGTTAAAGTCCTTCATCCTCCATAACATTATATCCCTTCAGGATATAAAGAATTTCGGACGAAGGTTACGAAGGACGTACCTTCGTGAGCATAATAACGAAGGACGAAGTATTCATATAAATCATGAGGTATGAAATAAACATTTAAATGTTATCATAGAATTATCTCCATTTTTATTATCATGAACAAATGTAAATGACTTCAAATTATAAATGTACCTTCGGTCCTGAAGAAGGCAAAAATACAAGTGTGATGCGAAGGCAAATGACAGGTTCGCGTGAACAGTACAAGGGTACTGTTCATCTATTTATAGACACAGGACGCAGCCTGTGACGAATTACAATTATGCCCCTTACAAAAGTTTACAACATTAACTCAGACCTCTATGGATAAAAAGGTCATTCTATCTCTATGTCGGTTTGTAACGCCGAAGCTCCATAAAAAGGAACCTTCGGCCATCCCCTGGGGGCAACTTCGGCCGAAGCTGCTTCTTCATGTAAGACCTTCGGCGCAACGAAGCATGGCCCCAACAGTAGCCCCTTTCGCGGCGCTAGATCGTTTTTCGTAACGAGCTTGATCCGTGAAAAAAGCCTCTTAAGCTTCGGGGAGCCGAAGGTCCAAAAAACACCTTCCCTGAGCTCGTTGCCGAGAAACGATTCAATTCCCGAGCTCGTGTCGGTCCCACCTTGCAGAGTTACTGTTTGATCTTTGCGGTCCACTGCGCAGCGAGTACAAGTGACTGCCCGCCTGGTGTAAAAATCCTGCCGCTTCGACTTCTTACCTGCAGCACTATATAAACAGACGAGTAGGTGTGAAGTTACCACAACATTCATTGCTATTTGCACTGTTTTGCTGCCAAAATTTTTAACTATAGCCGAAGCTTGATCCTCAGAATCTAACGAAGGTCCATCTCGAAGTCTGCTTCGTCAGAAAGGAAAGCTTCGGGAAAAAAGAAAAAAAAAGTGTTTTAACTTCCCCAAACTCAGAATCAAATGGCCAGAGTGCGATCTACTGCCAGAGTTGAACGTGAAGGAGACGAAGCCGAAGGTTCGAATACTGTGCCCATCTCCGAAGCAATGCAGCGTTCCGGACTGGTGATTGCGGAAGAAATGCCCGCTGCCGAAGCAAACCCGACAACTGCCGAAGGAGAAGAGAACATTGAAGAAACTGACTCCGAAGATGACTACCGCATTGCCATGCCCAGCAAGCCCAGCCACCTAGACTTCGGAAAGTCGACTGTTTCAAAGGCTGATCTCGCCAAGATGGTGAAGGCAGGTTATTTCAGCGAAAATCAGAAGAAGCTACTTCGCTTCGGGGGAGAAGAAACTACCCCGAAGCCAGAGAAGGACGAGATTGTTATTTTCAAGAGTTTTTTAAAGGCTGGGCTGAGATTCCCTCTTCATGGAATTATTGCAGATATATTGAAGAAATTTGGTATTTACTTTCATCCATTGACTCCTAACGCTATCGTTAGGCTTAATGTTTATATCTGGGCCCTCCGAAGCCAAGCAGTGGAGCCATTTGCCGACAGTTTCTGTCGAGTTCATGAGTTACATTATCAAACAAAGGCCAGAAAAGATGGATTACATGATAACTTCGGCTGCTATAATTTTGCCTACCGGAAAACAACAAAGTGCCCTGTTATCAGCTACCGAAGCAAATGGCCAGCAGGCTGGAAATCTGAATGGTTTTATGTGAAGGTTGACGAAGATGAAGAGAAATTGGTACAAAGTCCACTTGATTTAATCTTCGGAGAGACAAGGCCACGGTGCCACATGACATTGGAGGGTCCCACCTGGGCTGCGCTGGGTGAATTTGAAATTATTTCGGAGCATATCGGTACCAGGGATCTGGTTCAAGAATTCTTGGCGTTCAGAGTCTTCCCTACTCTGAAAGAATGGGAGATGCCCAAGCTAGAAGGGGAGAAGAAGAAGGGGGAACTTGTCTGGCTACCTTATCACTTCAAATTCAAGAAATACTTTAAAAAGCCCTGCCAAGAGTGGCTGGACACAGTTGAGGTGATGTGTAATGAAATTCTTGGGAATTATTCCAAAAAAGAAGATCAACTGATGACCGCGGCCTTCGGCACCCGTCCGAAGCGAAGGCTGAACCGAGTGCTCGATGCCCTGGGCTTCGAGTACCCTGATTATGAACGGCTGAACAAGGGTGCTGAGGGCCAAAAAAGGAAAAGAGTGGCCGAAGCTTTAAACAAGGATGAAGAAAAACCACCAAAAGAGAAGAAAATTCCCAAGAAGAGAAAAATATCAACTCCAAAGCGAAAATTATCCGATGAAGAGGGGACCCCCACACCACCTTCTACCAGCGACGTGGAGGAAATTCTAAAGGTAATGACTGAACCCATGCCCACGAAGCTAAGTCCTTTAGGGCCTCAACTGACGAAGCTTTTTCGAAAGGTGGAGGAGCCGGAAAAAACGAAGATAACCAAAGCAAAAAGGCAAAGAATTATTGCCGTAACAGAAGTTATTGACAAGACGCCACCGAGGGCGTCAATTCGGAAAACGCCAGCTGTTGAGAGCACAGAAAATGTCGAAGTTGCGCCTTCGGAGGTCGCGGCTACCGAAGCCGCTACAGCCGAAGATGTGAACTTAGAAACTACTATTGAAGACATCAACAAAATTTTGACAGACATGGCTGCAGAAGAAGCTGCCACCACTGCCGAAGAAACCATGGCCACAGTGCCTGGGAAAGGGAAAGAAATAGCCGAAGACACTTCGGACGACGAAGCCTACTCATTTCAAAATTTAATTGGGCAAAAACTGTCGAAGGCCGAAAAAGAAGAGCTTAAGGAATACGCCAAATCTTGCGGATACAAGCCAGGAGCTCTTCTATTTGGAGGCATTGATGACGAAAAACTGGGCTGCATCCGGGATCCAACTGGGGCTAAGGTCATCGGTACTCTATCAAAGAGTATCGGTTTTCCGAAGCTAGAAACAGACATCAGCCGCTACCGACGACAACATATCGTCGGCAGCTTATTTTATTCGAATTTCAAGGTAAACATCCTTCTCTCTAACTTCTATTGTTTTTTTTAATAATGGAAATATCTCTAACGAAGGTTGTTTATTTGCAGAGCATGCTACTAAGTAAAGCTTTAAAGATGCAGCAAGATTTGGAGGACAAAAAACACGAAGCTATAATTGAAAATTTAGAGAGCAAGATAAAAGAACAATCAGCTATTATTGAAAAGAAAGACTTCGAACTTCAATCAACCGAAGGCTTGCTGGCAGAGACTGAAGCTAAAATAGCAGAATTGAATTCGAAGCTTCTCTGCCAATCAAAACAATTTGAACAAGAGAAGCTAGAACTTGATTCGAAACTTGAAGCCGAAGTCCGAACCAACTCAGACTTGAAGAAATTATTAACAAGCCTTCAAGACAGATGCTTGAAATTTAGCAACAATTGTATCCAACAATTAAAGAAGATCTTTTACTCAGTTGGAGCCAGCAGTGGGAAGTTTACCCCTTCGGATGAAAATTTACCAAAAGCCTTCGATCATATTGAAGCTGAAATTGAAGAACTTGACGAAGTTATAGCCGGGCACGGTGACTTCTGTGCCTGGGTAGCTTCTCGGGGTATCGCTGCAGCGTTCCTGAAGGCCGGCTGCGAGCATGGAAAAGTCGTCAACAGGCCCAACTTCGCCCTGTCTCCATCAATTCTCGACGACATTCCTGACCTCGCCCGGAGCATCTCAAATAGATTCATAAAAATGATATGGACAAAAGGCGGGCGAGAGAAGGCTGGGGACGAAGCTCAAAGTCATCTTGAACCAGTAAGAAATCATACTTTGTACTTACCTTCTCCTTCACACTTGATTTTTACTCGGGATACCTTGATTCATGTAGGATGACGAAGCTGAAGGTGATACTTAAAGAATATGCCGCCGAAGCGGAAGCCTGACGAAGATTAGTAGGAGTAGGCTAGAAAAAACTCAGGAGAATTTGTAACAACTTTTTGTAAATACAATTAAACTGTTCTCAAGGAACTTTGTACATACCTTGTAATATATTCTTACCCCTCTATTGAAATGCTTTGATGTGGACGAAATCTGTATTTTGAGCCGAAGGCGAAAAAACACCTTCCCTTCTTTTCGTACACAACGAAGCATAAAAGACCACTTCTTCTTTTTTCCGAAGCAACCACTTAGGAACACAAATGCTATGAATGAATGCTTATGAATGCAAATGCTATGATGTAATGTAATGTGCGAATGAATGTCCAAAGCATATGTCCGAAGCCACACTCTCAGCCATTATTTCCTTAGAAACAACCACACATCAGCTCTGCATTCCCTTAGGAACGACTTTGGAGCTTCTTCGCCTTTTACTTAGACAATATAAGCTCTGCATTCCCTCAGGAACGTCTTTGGAGCTTCTTCGCCTTTTACTTAGGCGGTATAAGCTCTGCATTCCCTTAGGAACGTCTTTGGAGCTTCTTCGCCTTTTACTTAGGCGGTATAAGCTCTGCATTCCCTTAGGAACGTCTTTGGAGCTTCTTCGCCTTTTACTTTCAGCGGAATCAGCGTTGACTTTTCGCTGTGAGCTCTGCATCCCCTTAGGGACGTCTTTGGAGCTTCTTCACTTTTTCAGTTTCGGCACTCGATGGTGCGTTCTCAGCTTTTACATTTACATTTTTTGGGGGATTTTGCTCTTATAAGACTAAAAAGAAAATTACACATGATGGCCCCATTAAAAACCTTTCTCCCCCTTTAGAAAGGAAAAGGGTGCCATGAAAAAGAAAAGAAAAAACATAAAAAGTTACATCAAGCTATACATAATATCGCCGAAGCTCATCCGCATTCCAAGATCTTGGAATTTCGTTGCCATCCATGTCCTTCAATCTGTACGATCCAGGCCTTGACGAAGATACTACTAAGAAAGGTCCTTCCCATTTCAACTGTAGCTTGCCCACTGTGTCTGGGTTGGCTACTCTCCGAAGCACCAAGTGACCCGGCTCAATATTTTTTAACCGGACCTTTCTATCTCGCCACTTGACTGTTTCAGCTTGATATTTATTGATATTCTCCACGGCCTGAAGCCTGATCCCCTCTAAAGCATCTTTTTCCACAAGGCAAGCATCTTCGGGACCTGATTCTGTCGAAGCTACTACTCTTATTGACCCAGCTTTAGCTTCCTCCGGAGTTATTGCTTCGTCACCGAATAATAATTTAAATGGGGTAAAGCCTGTAGACCTTGATGTTGTTGTATTGTGGCTCCACACCACTTTGATTAACTGATCTGGCCACTTTCCCCTGGGTTGATTGAAGATTAACTTCATTATTCCTGTCATTATAATGCCGTTGGCCCTTTCAACGAGCCCATTTGACTCCGGATGCCTGACTGATGCAAAATGGATCTTCGTTCCAATTTGATCATAGAAATTTCTGAAAGCTTCGGAGTCAAACTGCGTTCCATTATCTACAGTGATGGCCTTCGGTACCCTGAAGCGACAGACAATATTCTGCCAGAAAAACTTTTGGACAGTGGCCGAAGTTATTGTGGCCAATGGCTTCGCCTCAATCCACTTGGAAAAATACTCACAGCCACTATAACATATTTTAGATTCCCTTGAGCCGGTGGTAATGGACCCAACAAGTCAAGGCCCCACCTTTGCAATGGCCAGATGGGTTGTATCAGCTGTGTCAAAGACGAAGGTTGCTTTTGATCTCTTGCACATTTCTGACAACCTTCGCACTTTTGAACTAACTCCGCTGCATCCGAAGCTGCCTTTGGCCAATAAAACCCTTGGCGGAAGACTTTTCCAAGTAATGGCCTAGATCCAATGTGGGATCCACACAGGCCTGCATGTATTTCTTTCATCAACTCTATACCTTCGACTCTAGAAAGACACTTGAGCAGCGGAGCGCAAACTCCATGCTTGTATAACTCCCCTTCTATCATGATATACGGACGGGCTCTTGCCTCTATCCTTTTATTATAAGCTTCGTCATCTGATAAGAAGTTACCCTGAAGGTAAGAGATGATTTCAGTTCTCCAATCTTCGCTGTAAACAGGAGATATGTTGAGGACCGCTCTTTCGAGGAGCTCCACTGAAGGTGCCTTTATTGTTTCGAAGAATACATCCGAAGGTAACGGCAGCCCCTGTGCTGCAGACTTGGCTAGCAAATCAGCATGCTCATTTTGTCCTCGAGGGATATTCTTGACAGAGAATCCTTCGAAGGAGGCTTCGATCCTTCGGACCGTGTCTAGATATTTTTCAAGCTTCGGATCTTTAGCCTTGCAACTTTTGTCAACATGACCCGAAACCACCTAGGAATCAGTTTTAAGAATCGCCCTTCTGATTCCCATTGCCTTTAATTTCCGAAGGCCCAGAAGCAGAGCTTCGTACTCAGTAATATTATTTGTACAGCTGAAATCAAGTCTTGCTGCATAACAAGTTTTAACCTTGGATGGTGAAACCAACACAGCAGCTGCACCTGCTCCGAAGGTTCCCCAAGAGCCATCACAAAACACTGTCCACACTTCGGCATCTTTATTTGCTTCTTCATCCTGAGCCCCTGGCGTCCAGTCGGCAATGAAATCTGCCAATGCTTGAGACTGGATCGAGGATCTATGCACATAATCAATGTAAAATTCATTGAGCTCTGCGGCCCATTTTCCAATCCGTCCAGTAGCTTCTCTATTTCTCATTATATCCTTCAACGGCTGCGAAGAAGGAACGATGATATTGTATGCCTGAAAATAATGCCGAAGCTTTCTGGAGGCCATTAAAACAGCATACAATACCTTCTCCAGCTCTGTATAATTTTTCTTTGATACACTAAGGACTTCAGATACAAAATACACTGGAACTTGTTTCTTAACTTGGCCATCAAGCTTCTCCTGGACAAGTGCCGCACTTACTGCTGAGTGCGAAGCTGCCACATATAACAACAGAGGAGCCCCTGGTGTTGGCGGAGTTAATGTTGTTAGATCTATCAAGTATTGCTTCAGTTCTTCGAAGGCTTTTTGTTGACTTGGGCCCCATTGAAAGACTTCAGCTGACTTCAGCACCTCGAAGAAGGGTAGATTTCTTTCTGCTGATCTGGATATGAATCTGTTGAGAGATGCCAGCCTTCCTGTCAATCTTTGGGCCCCCTTTCTTGTGGTTGGTGGCTCCATTCGAAGTATAGCTTCGATTTTATTTGGATTAGCTTCGATTCCCTTTGTTGAAACCAAGCATCCAAGGAATTTCCCCTTCTTGACCCCAAAGACACATTTTTCTGGATTCAGCTTCAAACCAGCTTGCCTGAAACTGGCGAAGGTCTCCTGCAAATCAGCAATATGATTTTCTTGCTTCGTGCTTTTTACAATAATGTCATCGACATAAGTCAACACATTTCTGCCAATCTGAGACTGGAGGACCTTCGCAGTCATTCTGCTGAAACTTCCTCCAGCATTTTTGAGCACCTCAGGCATCCGAAGATAGCAATATGTGCCACTTGGAGTTATGAAGCTAGTCTTCGGCTCATCTTCCTTCTTCATCCAGATTTGATGATAGCCTGAGTAGCAGTCCAGGAGACTCATGAGCTCTGAAGAAGCTGCTGCATCGACTAAAGAGTCTATCCTTGGCAGCGGGAATTCATCCTTCGGACAAGCCTTGTTGAGATCTGTGAAATCGATACACATTCTCCACTTGCCATTGGCCTTCTTCACCATAACAGTGTTAGCTAGCCACTCTGGATACTTTACTTCTCTGATAACTCCTGCACTGAGGAGTCTTTTTACTTCATTGCGAGCCCCTTCGGCCTTGTCATCCGACATCTTCCGAAGCCTCTGCTTTCGGGGTCTGAAGGATGGGTCAACATTGAGCGAATGTTCAATAACATCGCGATTTACTCCACAGAGATCATTAGCTGACCATGCAAAAACATCTTTGTTGTTGAATAAAAACCTTATCAAGGTTTTCTCCTGGTCTTCAGGTAATTGTGAGCCCAACAGCACCTTCTGCTCTGCTATGTCCTCACACAATAGCATGGGCTTCGGCTGATCTGCTGAAGCTGCCTTCTCCCTTCTGAATTTGTACTGTTCACAAGCTTCAGCTCCATCTATGTTATGGATTGCTTTGGAGTCAGTCCAGCTCCCTTCGGCCCTTCTAGCAGCTTCCTGACTTCCATGGATAGCAATAGGCCCTTGGTCCGAAGGTATCTTCATGCAGAGATAAGCTGGGTGGAGAATTGCTTCGAAGGCATTAAGAGTACCACGGCCAATGATAGCATTGTAAGGATACTCCATGTCAACAATATCAAACACAATTTGCTCAGTCCTTGTGTTGTTAACAAATCCGAAGGTTACCGGCATGGTAATCTTCCCAAGTGCTACAATCTGCCGCCCTCCGAAGCCACAAAGAGGGTGCGTAGCATCATGAATCTTGTCTTCGGGCTCTTGCATTTGTCTGAAGGCTTTAGCAAATATAATGTCAGCTGCACTGCCTGTATCAACTAGGACATTGTGGACCAGAAATCCTTTGATCACGCAAGAGATAACCATGGCATCATTGTGAGGATAATCCTTAAGCTGAAGGTCTTCCTGAGAGAAAGTAATTGGAATGTGGGACCATTTTGACTTGATGAAGGGTCCCTGCACTCCAACATGCTGCACCCTTCTCTGAGCCTCCTTCTTCTGCTTCTTGTTAGCCGGCTCTGAGCAAGAACCGCCTGTTATCGGGAGCACCAGCTTCGAAGCCGAAGCAGCTCCAGCTTGATTGTTGAACGAAGCCATCAGCTCAGAAAAGTGGAAGTGAGTTCACCGGAGGTGGGCGCCAATGTTGGGGACTTGTTCTCAAATGCTAAGAGTTAAGAACAAGGCAACATAGAAAATGTTAAATGTTAAAGTCCTTCGTCCTCCATAACATTATATCCCTTCAGGATATAAAGAATTTCGGACGAAGGTTACGAAGGACGTACCTTCGTGAGCATAATAATGAAGGACGAAGTATTCATATAAATCATGAGGTATGAAATAAACATTTAAATGTTATCATAGAATTATCTCCATTTTTATTATCATGAACAAATGTAAATGACTTCAAATTATAAATGTACCTTCGGTCCTGAAGAAGGCAAAAATACAAGTGTGATGCGAAGGCAAATGACAGGTTCGCGTGAACAGTACAAGGGTACTGTTCATCTATTTATAGACATAGGACGCAGCCTGTGACGAATTACAATTATGCCCCTTACAAAAGTTTACAACATTAACTCAGACCTCTATGGATAAAAAGGTCATTCTATCTCTATGTCGGTTTGTAACGCCGAAGCTCCATAAAAAGGAACCTTCGGCCATCCCCTGGGGGCAACTTCGGCCGAAGCTGCTTCTTCATGTAAGACCTTCGGCGCAACGAAGCATGGCCCCAACATTACTATTTGCACTAGATGTAGAGATATTAATGTTGATGCTATTCATGATCACCTAGCTTTAATTAAACAACAAAATGATCACATAGCTCAACTTAATGCTAAAATCAATGAACATGACTTAGAAAATGAGAAATTTAAATTTGCTAGAAGCATGCTCTATAGTGGGAGACGCCCTGGTATTAAGGATGGCATTGGCTTCCAAAAGGGAGACAATGTCAAGCTTAATGCCCCTCCTAAAAGATTGTCCAACTTTGTTAAGGGCAAAGCTCCCATGGTTCAGGATAACGAGGGTTACATTTTATACCCTGCCGGTTATCCCGAACATAAAATTAGGAGAATTCACTCTAGGAAGTCTCACTCTGGCCCTAATCATGCTTTTATGTATAAGAGTGAGGCATCTAGTTCTAGGCAAACAACCCATGCTAAATTGCCTAAGAAGAAAACTCCTAAAGCATCAAATGATCATAATGTTTCATTCAAAACTTTTGATGCTTCTTATGTGCTAACTAACAAATCAGGCAAGGTAGTTGCCAAGTATGTTGGGGGCAAAAACAAGGGATCAAAAACTTGTGTTTGGGTACCCAAAGTTCTTGTATCTAATGTCAAAGGACCCAAAACTGTTTGGGTACCTAAAATCAAGAACTAAATTTGTTTTGTAGGTTTATGCATCCGGGGGCTCAAGTTGGATCATCGACAGCGGGTGCACAAACCATATGACTGGGGAGAAAAAGATGTTCTCCTCCTACAAGAAAAACCAAGATCCCCAACGAGCTATCACATTTGGGGATGGAAATCAAGGTTTAGTCAAATGATTTGGTAAAATTGCTATATCACCTGACCATTCCATTTCCAATGTTTTTCTTGTAGATTCATTAGATTACAACTTGCTTTCCGTTTCTCAATTATGTAAAATGGGCTACAACTGTCTTTTTACGGATACAGGTGTTACTGTCTTTAGAAGAAGTGATGATTTAGTAGCTTTTAAGGGAGTATTAGAGGGTCAGCTATACTTAGTTGATTTCAATAGAGCTGAACTCGATACTTGCTTAATCGCTAAGACTAACATGGGTTGGCTCTAGCATCGCCGACTAGCCCATGATGGAATGAAGAATCTTCACAAGCTTCTAAAGGGAGAGCACATTTTAGAACTAACAAATGTGCATTTTGAGAAAGACAGGATTTGTAGCGCATGCCAAGCAGGGAAGCAAGTTGGTGTTCATCATCCACATAAGAACATCATGATGACTGACAGGCCACTCGAGCTCCTCCACATGGACCTATTCGGCCTGATAGCTTACATAAGCATCGGCGGGAGTAAGTACTGTCTAGTTATTGTGGATGATTATTCTTGCTTCACTTGGGTATTCTTTTTACTGGATAAATCTCAAACCCAAGAAACTTTGAAAGGTTTCTTGAGACGAGCTCAAAACGAGTTTGGCTTAAGGATCAAGAAGATAAGAAGCGACAACGGGACAGAGTTCAAGAACTCTCAAATAGAAGGTTTTCTTGAGGAGTGAAAGTTCCCTTTGGCCCGGGAACAGGATCTAGATGTCGCCTAGAGGGGGGGGGGTGAATAGGCGAATAAAAATTATCACTTTAAAACTTAAATCTTACTCTACTCGAAGACAAGATCGCAGTGGAGTGAAGAACCCTTCGAGTAGGTTGCAGTGGAATTGAAGTTCCTGTCTTACGAATATCCTGCACTTCAAGGAAAGCTAGTACCACAAGTAAGTAGTGAAGTGCAGATATATAAGCGAGTAAGACAGAGAGTCAGAGTACAATACAGAACAGAGCACACAGACGCAAGGATTTATCCCGAGGTTCGGCCAAGCCTGAAATGCTTGCCTAGTCCTCGTTGGAGTTAGCCACACCTGGGCTTGGAGTCTATTTCAACTCCTTCCTCCGTTTGCTCAGATCTGTCAGTATGACAGATAGAGCCTTTCACTATTGAGTGGGGTTACAACAGAACCGCGGCTGCTTACAACCTTCTTAGCAGCACCCCGGCAGAGTAACGATACGCTCAAGACCTTGCTCTAGCTCTAAGCAGCACTTCTCCTCTCTCTTAAGGCTTATAGCTGTGCCTTCTACACAAACTATAGAGTTACACACAAGAGGGAGAGTGAGAATTGATTCGAGTGAAGTCTACACTTGTTGGCTGCGCTTATTATTGCTTGAGGCGCCTAGGGGTCCCTTTTATAGGCACAAGGGGCCTAGGAGCCGTTGGAATCCCATTTGGAAGGCAATACTTTCTTTCTGTCGGGTGGCGCACCGGACAGTCCGGTGCACACCGGACATTGTCCGGTGCCCGATTTCTTTCCTTCTATGGCGAAGCCGACCGTTGGAAGTCTTGGAGCCGTTAGCGCACCGGACATGTCCGGTGCACACCGGACAGTCCGGTGCCTCCATCTAGCCGTTGGCTCGGCCACGTGTCCCGCGCAGATCGCGCGGCCGACCGTTGGCCCGGACGACCGTTGGCTCACCGGACAGTCCAGTGCACACCGGACAGTCTGGTGAATTATAGCCGTACGTCGCCGGTGAATTCCCGAGAGCGGCCAGCTCGCCAGAGTTCAGCCTGGCGCACCGGACACTGTCCGGTGCACCACCGGACAGTCCGGTGTGCCAGACTGAGCTGCCTTGGCTGTACATAGCCAAGCCCTTTGCACCTCTCTTCTTTTCTTCTTCTTTCTGTTTCTAACACTTAGAAAAGTATATTAGTACACTAAAACCAATGTACTAAGTATAGAAACATACCTTCTCTTAATTATTATATCCATAGCATTTCACATGCTTGAGCTTTGATGTTGGACTCATAAATCATCAAGTCGGCTTGACTTGATCTAGATTGACATTTCTTAGCTCCAACATCCTGCAAAGGTCACATAGAACATCTCCAAACATAGGAACAACCCAAACTAAAGATTAAGGTGAACTTAGCTCTTTTGGGCTGCTTCCAGTTCTGGTTTTGACACTTGTTCTCCTTCTAGTGACCTTGATCTCTTTCTTAGAGCTTGATCTTGAGCCTTATGACTTACACCACATAACTGTAGCTGTTACCTCATTGGCTGTAAGTCACGTTCTTATGTAGTGATCCTTGATGTGCCGTAGCTGTTCTCAACTCGATCACCCTTGACTTTGCAAGCCTTCTTCTTCACCCTTGGCTTTGGGTTCCTCAGCCTCCTTGACCTTCTCCCGTGCACTTGGTACCTCGAAGCTTTTCTTGCCTCCGTCCTTGGCTTGATCAGTTGTCTCCGAGCTACGCACCCGAGTCTCACTTATGCAATGTCCATCTTACTTGTGATGTCCATTATGTATCCATAATCCAGTTCTTGGACCATCACATTTGTTCACTTGTGTTGAACCCTGTAGGCTTTACCTTAAGCACCTGTTCAACACTTAGTACACTTGTTAGTCCTTTAATTGAGTTGTCATCCAAACACCAAAACTCACAAGAGAGCTTTCAATCTCCCCCTTTTTGGTGATTGATGGCAACACAATTAAAGCTTACATAAGAATAAGATTTGAAGCACAAATTTTGAATTCTAAGTTTATAGAATGCTCCCCCTAAATATGTGCTTACTTCAAGAACCTAATTTTGGCCTCAGACGCCAATTTGCACATACTTAGGCAATTCGAAACATTTCTACACCTTAGCACTTTTTAGGATGCATTGTGTCAAGAATCAAACCATGATGCTATAACACACAAATGCACAAAATCAGAGTTAAACACCATTCAGATTAGTGGATATATCACAGGAATATCAACCTACCACTATTCATCATTAAGATACCAATTCAAACTAATACCAATTTAAACTAAGACACTAATTTAAGACAATCTTAAAGCACCATTAACCACATGACTATCTATTACACTATAGAAGCCAAATAATTCATCGCAGCGGAAACACTAGTCCATATGAGCAACACATATAATACTGCAAGAAACATATGAATATCACACTTGGCAAAGCTCAAACTAACACATCACCCATTAGGATAAGCTTTCCTCTCAGGTTGAGATAAGCTTTAATACACAAATTCTCCCCCTTTGACATCAAACACCAAAAACCATACTCAAGCAAGAACATAGGATGATGTCAAGGGACAGCAGGGTGTTAAGGAAGAAAAACGACTATCAAAACTCCCCTTATTGAATATATACCCTATCAACATTTAGGTAAGATACATATATATGCAAAAAGATTAATACTTCCTTTTGTACCTTTACCATGTTGTAGTGTACTTCCCATCTTGAAAGTAGTTAATCTCTCGAGAGCTTCTCCACACTGGTGCCTGAATCTTTCTCTTAACTTTTTCTTGTTGCTAAGACACCAAACTTAGAACAAGTTATAGTATTGGGCACAAGAAGAAACTTCTATTCTCATGATTATCAAAAGATGTCAATTGAAGCGAACTATTACGGCTACCAATTTAAAGATACCAATTTAAAGATACCAATTGCAAAGTTCATTTATTATCATGGCTCCATGATATTTAAGAATAAGCATCTATTATCACCAGATATTATAGAGCATGAGCAATCTAAAAATATGCACTTACTCACAACTTGAGATACCAATTTCTTGACTTACAGAGGTACCCAAGTCCTGATTGCTCCATTTCTTGCTTATCTTCTCTTTTCCACCTAGAGACTATACAAGATTGCTCAAGAAACAGTTAGTCTCAAAAGACACAAGTTATGTGTGCTCCCCCTCAAGTTGTGCATCAAGTATTTGAATGACTTGCACTTTGCACATTCTAGCTTCCTTAGAACTAGAGGGGATCACAACATACCTTGGTCAAGGCATACTCTACCACTTTCATCACCCAAAGATGCCAATTTGAATATCAAATGAAACGCCACTTAACACCAATTGAAGGCTAAATGAAAGGTTGACTAAATACAACAATGCACGCCTCAGTGGCACCTAAGCCAATTGAATACTCACAGGAAGTCTTAACATTTACACAACTTGTACATGCTTCATACTTAACTATCATTGCATATACCAATTGAAGATCAACACAATCATGTATATAAAGCGAAATATCTAAGCATGTCATAATTAAGAAGGTTTCTTAGGTGCACAAAAGAAACAACATTTTAAAGGCATAAATTACCTAAGCCAAGATATTACCAATTGAAAGACAAGAACATAGCTATGATCACAATGAATGGAATTTCAAGAATATTTAATGAAATTGCATAGCTCTATTTTCCATACCTTTGCCTTTATGAGAGCACTTGTTATCACCAATTCAGGGCTCCTTTTGCTCATGCACCTCATAGCTCAAAAGGGCACGGCATGGATTTGAAATTCACACAGTACCAAACTAGGGTAATCATGTGAACATGGACTAAACAATATGTCATAATTGCACATAGCATGACTTACAAAAAGTTACAGGTTTATCCATATACACCAAGAGAGTTAATCGTTGTGGATATAACAAATGAAAGAGCTACCCATGAATGATTCAAAAGATATATCCTATATAGCACCAGTCATGATTAAGCAAACATCATTATGATTCATTTAACATAGACAATCATAAAGCATAACTACTCCAAAGACAGGTATCACAACAATCCAACTTAAGAGCAATACTAAATTGCAATTATGTACTTAAAATACACGGGGTACCGTCCTTCGGAGAAGCTAGTTGTAGATTCTCATCAAAGTCCTTTTACTTGATTCACCAATAATGATTAAGGACCTATACACCTTATTTTACTTGAGATGAACATGGGATTAGTATCTCACAATAATTCAACCTTGGGACAATAAACACCAAAACAATCAACAGCTTAAGCATAGAGTTTTAGATACTGTCTTAAGCTCTCCCATGGTCTCCAGTCCATCTCAAGGCACCTGCATGGTCTAGTTAGCACAGTTAGGTACCCATCTCGGGATGGGTACATAATGATCATGTAAATGTGCCTTTAGTACCCAAATTGCCTTTGTGCTAGTTCTAGGTGATCTCGTTATAGATCTAGCACAAGTGTATGATTTGGGTCTCCTACGCGAATAAGATTGACACAAATTCACTTGTTTAGGAATCTTACCTTTGTAACATACCTTGGATAGATGACCCTGCTCACCACACTTGTAGCAGAAACGTCGCTCAACTTGACATGATGCTTGCTATGTGTCATTTTCCTTGGTGAGGGTCACTTTGGAGGATGCACATCCTTGATTCTTCATGACCGGACATGAAGTGATCGTGTGGTCCTTATTGTTGCATCCAAAACAACTCCTTGTCCCTTCATTTTTGTCTTTGTACGGACAAGACGCGATGAGGTGGCCTAACTTCTTGCACTTGAAACACCTCCTTTTTCCTTTTCCCTTTGTGTACTTGAATGACATGGAGAGAGGGTCAGTGCAAACAACATGATTAATTGAATCTTTACCTTTTTCCAAGCTCATGTTGATTTCTTTATCTTTAGGAATATTTTTCTTATTGAGCTTGACACTTGCTGTAGTTTTTCCTTTCTCAAGCTTCTTCACCACGCGCCCGTGGATATCTTGAGAGAGTTGAGCAAAGTGTCTTCTCCTCAGTTGTCGTTGCTTCTTATTCCCACAGAATGTCTTTTGTGACCCTAAAACTTGTTGCTCAATCAATGATTGGCTTTCTTTTGAGCAACAGGGGTTAGCACATGATGATATACAATTCAAATGCGCACACGTGCGAGAATGAGGTTCACATGAATTTAAGTTTGCAATTATAACCTCATGAGCAACATTAAGCATGATATGGTCATCAACTAGTTTATTATGAGAATATGACAACATATCATACTCTTCACCTAGAGCAAGTTTTTCTAAATTTAGAATTTCTACTTGTCTCTTAAGCATGGCGTTTTCCATTTTAAGTTGAGCAACACAGGATAAAGCATCATCATTATTTCTTTGCTCAAATAAAATAGATTCATACCGTTGGACCAAATCGTCATGAGAGCACTTTAGCTCCTCATGTTCTTTGGTCATCTTCTCCAGGCTGTTGTTGGTTTTGATGAGGGTCTCCTCTAGCCTGAGAAGCGTCTCGCCTTGTTCCTTGTTCCTTCTCAACAACTTAACCAAGAGAGCTTTGTCCGTTTTGTTGAGATGGTTGTAGAAACGGCGAATCTCCTCTTCTTCCATATCATCGTACTCATTTTCCCTGTCATTGATGTCAGTGGAAGCAATATAGGAAAATGTACCTTGTGATGATGAAGATTCATCCTCGCTATCATCCTCATATTTCTCCTTATCATGGCTTTCGTCTCCACCGTCATTGTTAGCAATAAAACCTTTATCACTGGTGGAGAACAAACCTGTCGACGAGGTGGATTCATCGTTTGGGTGCCATCGTTCTCCCTTTGAATGGTTAGTATCACGAGTAATATAGGGAGTAGGAGCATCACAGTTTGCCACAAAATATTTTTCTTTAATCCTATTCCATAAATCATGAGCATCAACAAATAGATCACTATCACTACTCATGATGGCAAAATAGGCACTTCTAGAAAGAGAGTCAACTAAGATGTTGCAAGCATGGTGATTGAGAGATAAACATCTTAGTTCTTCATTAGAAGGATTTTTACTAAAATCAGAGGAAAAAATACTTCTACTAAAGATCTGTCTCAAATCAGAATCAACATTCATGAAAGCTTTGTAAATAGAGACAGACCAAGATTTGTAATTAGAACCATCGCCTAAGAGAAGTTCTACAGTTACCTCTTGTGACGACATTGTTATCTCCGGACGGCTAAGCCCACACTGGAGAGGCCTAGTTCTGATACCAATTGAAAGTTCCCTTTGGCCCGGGAACAGGATCTAGATGTCGCCTAGAGGGGGGGGGGTGAATAGGCGAA
This sequence comes from Zea luxurians, assembly GCA_029449295.1. NCBI lineage: Eukaryota > Viridiplantae > Streptophyta > Magnoliopsida > Poales > Poaceae > Zea > Zea luxurians. The sequence goes on along the minus strand of JAOPSE010000019.1, from coordinate 18,725,322 downwards.
TAAAAATTATCACTTTAAAACTTAAATCTTACTCTACTCGAAGACAAGATCGCAGTGGAGTGAAGAACCCTTCGAGTAGGTTGCAGTGGAATTGAAGTTCCTGTCTTACGAATATCCTGCACTTCAAGGAAAGCTAGTACCACAAGTAAGTAGTGAAGTGCAGATATATAAGCGAGTAAGACAGAGAGTCAGAGTACAATACAGAACAGAGCACACAGACACAAGGATTTATCCCGAGGTTCGGCCAAGCCTGAAATGCTTGCCTAGTCCTCGTTGGAGTTAGCCACACCTGGGCTTGGAGTCTATTTCAACTCCTTCCTCCGTTTGCTCAGATCTGTCAGTATGACAGATAGAGCCTTTCACTATTGAGTGGGGTTACAACAGAACCGCGGCTGCTTACAACCTTCTTGGCAGCACCCCGGCAGAGTAACGATACGCTCAAGACCTTGCTCTAGCTCTAAGCAGCACTTCTCCTCTCTCTTAAGGCTTATAGCTGTGCCTTCTACACAAACTATAGAGTTACACACAAGAGGGAGAGTGAGAATTGATTCGAGTGAAGTCTACACTTGTTGGCTGCGCTTATTATTGCTTGAGGCGCCTAGGGGTCCCTTTTATAGGCACAAGGGGCCTAGGAGCCGTTGGAATCCCATTTGGAAGGCAATACATTCTTTCTGTCGGGTGGCGCACCGGACAGTCCGGTGCACACCGGACACTGTCCGGTGCCCGATTTCTTTCCTTCTATGGCGAAGCCGACCGTTGGAAGTCTTGGAGCCGTTAGCGCACCGGACATGTCCGGTGCACACCAGACAGTCCGGTGCCTCCATCTAGCCGTTGGCTCGGCCACGTGTCCCGCGCAGATCGCGCGGCCGACCGTTGGCCCGGCCGACCGTTGGCTCACCGGACAGTCCGGTGCACACCGGACAGTCCGGTGAATTATAGCCGTACGTCGCCGGTGAATTCCCGAGAGCGGCCAGCTCGCCAGAGTTCAGCCTGGTGCACCGGACACTGTCCGGTGCACCACCGGACAGTCCGGTGTGCCAGACTGAGCTGCCTTGGCTGTACATAGCCAAGCCCTTTGCACCTCTCTTCTTTTCTTCTTCTTTCTGTTTCTAACACTTAGACAAGTATATTAGTACACTAAAACCAATGTACTAAGTATAGAAACATACCTTCTCTTAATTATTATATCCATAGCATTTCACATGCTTGAGCTTTGATGTTGGACTCATAAATCATCAAGTCGGCTTGACTTGATCTAGATTGACATTTCTTAGCTCCAACATCCTGCAAAGGTCACATAGAACATCTCCAAACATAGGAACAACCCAAACTAAAGATTAAGGTGAACTTAGCTCTTTTGGGCTGCTTCCAGTTCTGGTTTTGACACTTGTTCTCCTTCTAGTGACCTTGATCTCTTTCTTAGAGCTTGATCTTGAGCCTTATGACTTACACCACATAACTGTAGCTGTTACCTCATTGGCTGTAAGTCACGTTCTTATGTAGTGATCCTTGATGTGCCATAGCTGTTCTCAACTCGATCACCCTTGACTTTGCAAGCCTTCTTCTTCACCCTTGGCTTTGGGTTCCTCAGCCTCCTTGACCTTCTCCCGTGCACTTGGTACCTCGAAGCTTTTCTTGCCTCCGTCCTTGGCTTGATCAGTTGTCTCCGAGCTACGCACCCGAGTCTCACTTATGCAATGTCCATCTTACTTGTGATGTCCATTATGTATCCATAATCCAGTTCTTGGACCATCACATTTGTTCACTTGTGTTGAACCCTGTAGGCTTTACCTTAAGCACCTGTTCAACACTTAGTACACTTGTTAGTCCTTTAATTGAGTTGTCATCCAAACACCAAAACTCACAAGAGAGCTTTCAAGGAGGAAGGCATCAAGCATGAGTTCTCTTCTCCCTACACGCCACAACAAAATGGTGTAGTGGAGAGGAAGAATAGAACTCTATTGGACATAGCTAGGACCATGCTTGATGAGTACAAGACTTCAGATCGGTTTTGGGCTGAGGCGGTCAACACCGCTTGCTACGCCATCAACCGGTTATATCTACACCGAATCCTCAAGAAGACATCATATGGACTCCTCACCGGTAAAAAGCCCAATATTTCTTATTTTAGAGTCTTTGGTAGCAAATGTTTTATTCTTGTTAAAAGAGGTAGAAAATCAAAATTTGCTCCTAAGGCTGTAGAAGGCTTTTTACTAGGATATGATTCAATCACAAGGACATATAGAGTCTTCAACAAGTCCACTGGACTAGTTGAAGTTTCTTGTGACATTGTGTTTGATGAGACTAACGGCTCTCAAGTAGAGCAAGTTGATCTTGATGAATTAGATGATGAAGAGGCTCCGTGCGTCGCGCTAAGGAACATGTCCATTGGGGATGTGTGTCCTAAGGAATCCAAAGAGCCCATTCAAGCATAAGATCAACCATCTTCCTCCATGCACGCATCTCCACCAACTCAAGAAGAGGATGAGGCTCAAGATGATAAAGGAGAAGATAAAGAAGATGAGCCACCTCAAGAAGACAACAATGATCAAGGGGGAGATGCAAATGATCAAGACAAGGAGGATGAACAAAATCAAAAGCCGCCACACCCAAGAGTCCACTAAGCAATCCAACGAGATCACCCCGTGAACACCATCCTAGGAGACATTCATAAGGGGATAACTACTCGATCTCGTGTTGCTCATTTTTGTGAACACTACTCGTTTGTTTCCTCTATTGAGCCACAAAGGGTAGAGGAAGCACTTCAAGATTCAGATTGGGTGCTGGCGATGCAAGAGGAGCTCAACAATTTCAAGAGGAATGAGGTATGGCATTTAGTTCCACGTCCTAACCAAAATGTTGTAGGAACCAAGTGGGTCTTCCGCAACAAACAAGATGAACATGGTGTGGTGACAAGGAACAAGGCACGACTTGTGGCCAAAGGGTATTCACAAGTCGAAGGTTTGGATTTCGGTGAAACCTATGCACCCGTAGCTAGGCTTGAGTCAATTCGAATATTACTTGCCTATGCTACTCATCATGTCTTTAAGCTCTACCAAATGGACGTGAAGAGTGCCTTCCTCAATGGACCTATCAAGGAAGAGGTCTATGTTGAGCAACCTCCCGGCTTTGAAGATAGTGAGTATCCTAACCATGTTTACAAACTCTCTAAGGCGCTTTATGGGCTCAAGCAAGCCCCAAGAGCATGGTATGAATGCCTAAGAGATTTTCTTATCACTAATGGCTTCAAAGTCGGAAAGGCCGATCCTACTTTATTCACTAAAACCATTAAGAATGATTTCTTTGTGTGCCAAATTTATGTTGATGATATCATATTTGGGTCTACTAACAAATCTATTTGTGAAGAATTTAGTAGGATCATGATTCAAAAATTCAAGATGTCTATGATGGGGGAGTTGAAGTATTTTCTAGGATTTCAAGTGAAGCAACTCCAAGAGGGCACCTTCATCAGCCAAACGAAGTACATTCAAGATATTCTTATTAAGTTTGGAATGAAGGATGCCAAGCCCATCAAGACACCCATGGGAACCAATGGGCATCTCGACCTCGACACGGGAGGTAAATCCGTAGATCAAAAGGTATACCGGTCGATGATAGGTTCTTTACTCTATTTATGTGCATCTTGACCGGATATTATGCTTTCTGTATGCATGTGTGCAAGGTTCCAAGCTGACCCTAAGGAAGTTCACCTTAGGGCCGTGAAACGAATCTTGAGATATTTAGTTCAAACACCTAAGTTTGGTCTTTGGTACCCCAAGGGATCCTCATTTGGTTTATTAGGATATTCCGATGCCAATTGGGCAGGGTGTAAGATTAATAGGAAGAACACATCAGGGACTTGTCAGTTTCTGGAAAGATCCCTGGTGTCTTGGGCTTCAAAGAAAGAAAACTCAGTAGCTCTTTCTACCGTCGAAGCCGAGTATATTGCTGCAAGCCATTGTTGCGCGCAATTGCTTTGGATGAGGCAAACCCTTAGGGACTATGGCTACAAGTTTAACAAAGTCCCTCTCCTATGTGATAATGAGAGTGCAATCCGCATGGCGGATAATCCCGTTGAACACAGCCGCACTAAGCACATAGCCATTCGGTACCACTTTCTGAGAGATCACCAACAAAAAGGGGATATCGAGATAGCCTATATAAACACCAAAGATCAATTGGCTGATATCTTTACCAAGCCTTTAGATGAGCAATCCTTTACCAAACTTAGGAATGAGCTAAATATTCTTGATTCTAGGAATTTTGATTGATTCTTGCACACATAGCTCTTTTATATACCTTTGATCATATCTCTTTTTATGTCTATAACTAATGTGTTTTCAAGTATCATCTTATGCTTAGTCATAGATATTGAAAGGGAAATGGAGTAGTCAGCAAAAAAGGCGCTTCCACTCAACTCCAATTGTATTTGCCGGTACTCCGCTTCATTCCCCACTTTGGTATAATCTTCACTTATACTTTTGTGATTGCCAAAGGGGGAGAAAGTTTGAACAAGGGCTTATATCTCACTCACAAGTATCCGTTTTTGGCGATTCATGCCAAAGGGAGAGAAAGTATGAGCCCAAAGCAAAAGGACCGCACCACTACCAAATTTTAAAAAATGAAGTTTTTCAAATTGATATCTTATTGTGTTCAAAAGGGGGAGAAAGTAGTATCTTCAAAACTTGCAAAACCCTCTTGAACACTAAGAGGAGAATTTTATTTAGGGGGAATTTTGTTTTAGTCAAAGGAAAAGCATTTGAGACAGGGGGAGAAAATTTCAAATCTTGAAAATATTTTCTTCAATCTTATTCATATACCTTTGACTATTTGCAAAATGATTTTGAAAAGAATTTTACAAAGGATTTGTAAAAACAAAACTTGTGGTGCAAATGTGGTCCAAAATTTTAATAAGAAGAAAAACCATCCATGCATATCTATTGAAATAAGTACATTGGTTTCAATTCCAAGCAACCTTTGCACTTACATTATGCAAACTAGTTCAATTCTGCACTTCTTTATTTGCTTTGGTTTGTGTTGGCATCAATCACCAAAAAGGGGGAGATTGAAAGGGAAATAGGGTCAAAGCTTTTCCAATATGAATTTTGGTGGTTGAATTGCCCAACACAAATTATTGGACTAACTAGTTTGCTCTAGATTATTAGTTCTACAGGTGCCAAAGGTTCACAACAAACCAATATAAAGACCAAGAAAGGGTTCAAATAAAGGGAGCAAAAGACAACCGAAGTGTGCCCTAGTCTGGCACACTGGACTGTCTGGTGCACCACCGGACAGTGTCTGGTGCACCAGGGAACCCAACTCCGAACTTGCCACCTTCGGGAATTCTGGGAGCCGCTCCGCTATAATTCACCGGACTATCCGGTGTAGCACCGGACTGTCCGGTGTGCTAGCGGAGCAACGGCTACTTCGCGCCAACGGTCGTCTGCAGAGGAATTAAATGCGCTACAGTGCGCGCCTGCGCGCGTAGAAGTCAGAGCAGGCGCCAGAAGGTGCACCGGACAGTCTACAAGACCTGTCCGATGCACCACCAGACTGTCCGGTGGCCCCATAAGTCAGAGCTCCAACGGTCGAACCCTAACGGCTGGGTGACGTGGCTGGCGCACCGGACAGTGTCCGGTGGCGCACCGGACTGTCCGGTGCGCCATGCGACAGCAGCCTCCACCAACGGCTACTTTGGTGGTTGGGGCTATAAATACCCCAACCACCCACCATTCATTGCATCCAAGTTTTCAGCATTCTCACCTCTTACAAGAGCTATAGCATTCAATACAAGACACAACCAAAGAGATCAAATCCTCTCCCAAGTCTGGAATCACTCCAAACAAATTAGTGACTAGAGAGAGAGACATTTGTGTTCTTTTGAGCTCTTGCGCTTGGATTGCTTTTCTTCTTCCTCATTCTTGTTTCCACAACACTTGTAATCAAAACAAGAGACACCAATTATGTGGTGGTCCTTGTAGTGGACTTAGTGTCCCATTTGATTGAGAAGAGAAGCTCACTCGGTCTAGGTGACCGTTTGAGAGAGGGAAAGGGTTGAAAGAGACCCGGTCTTTGTGACCACCTCAACAGGGAGTAGGTTTGCAAGAACCGAACCTCGGTAAAACAAATCACCGTGTCATTCATTCTTATTTGCTTGTGATTTGTTTTTCACCCTCTCTTTTGGACTCGCTTATATTTCTAACGCTAACCCTGGCTTATAGTTGTGCTTAAGTTTATAATTTTCAGATTCTACCTATTCACCCCCCTCTAGGCGATTTTCAATGGCGATTAACTCTCAAGCCATCGTTGACTTTGTCATAGAGTGGACTGAGGCTCAGGACCTACCCATAGTCGAGGACCCAGAGTACTCGACCATGTACTTTGACGGATCCTACCTCAAGATCGAAAGTGGCGCGTGCGTCGTCCTCACATCACCTCAAGGACACAAACTCTGGTACATGATCTGCCTACACTTCGACACCATCAATAACATCGTCGAGTATGAGGCCCTTGTCAACGGACTCTAGATCGCAATCGAAGTAGGAGCCCGGCGGCTCCTGGTCAGGAGGGACTCCAAGTTGGTCGTTGACCATGTCATGAAGGCGATGGAGCCGCATGACCCACAGATGTGCATGCACTACGACATGGTATGAAAGCTAGAAGAAAAATTCAAAGGATTCAAGCTACATCATAGCTACAACGCTTCAACATCGAGGCATATGAGCTTTCAACCATCACGTCAGGGCAGAAGCCTATCCCAGATGAGATCTTCGCCTCTGACCTCTACGAGCCCACTATAAAAACTAGGTAGGCGAAAGTAGAACAGGACGATCGAGCCGACGATCAAGCAACTCTGGCGAGTCACATCAACGAGATGGTGGCGACGACTAGCCAGCTGGACTAGTGTTTGCCCTTCATCGATCGACTGACCAACGGGACCCTGCCCCAAAGGCATGACTATGTCTAGACGACTCTCCCAGAAGGCAAAATCCTTCATCATCATCAATGGGACGCTCTATAAAAGGAGTGCCTCTAGGATCAAACAGAAGTGTGTCGTGCTTGAAGAAGGACGACATCTGCTTGCCAAGGTACACAAGGAACATGCGGGCACCATGTAGCCCCATGGTCCCTGGTAAGCAAGGCGTTCAGATAAGGATTCTACTGGCCCACAGCCATGATCGACACCGAGCAGGTCATTCACACCTGTGAGGGCTGCCAGTACTATGCACGACAGACCCACATGCCGACATAGGCCCTCCAGACATACTCGTCACCTGGCCATTCACAGTCTGGGGACTGGACTTGGTTGGGCCTTTCAAAAAGGCACCTGAGGGCTACACCCACCTGCTCGTGGCGTTGGACAAGTTCATGAAGTGGATCGAGGCCAAGCCAATCGCAAAGATCGGGTCTTCAGAAGCCGTCGCTTTCTTCCGAGACATCGTCTACCGGTTTGGGGTACCCAACTCCATCATCACTGACAATGGAACCCAGTTCACAAAAGAGTCATTCTTGCAGTTCTACAATGACTTCAACATTCATGTCGACTGGGTCGCAGTGGCTCACTTGAGGTCAAACTGAAAGTCGCCTAGAAGGGGGGGGGGTGAATAGGCGAAACCTGAAATTTATAAACTTAAACACACACTAAGACCGGGATTAGCATTAGAATTAAATTCGAATGCGGAAGATTGTTTCTCTTGCTATGAGTTGCTCAAATGGATGTGTATGATTTTGGGAGCAAACTTAAAACAATATTAGCAAGGAAGCGTTAGAGAGAGAAAAGTGGAAAACAAATAAAATGGAAATCAACACAAGTGAACATGGTGATTTGTTTTACCGAGGTTCGTTTCCAAAGAACCTAGTCCCCGTTGAGGAGGCCACAAAGGCCGGGTCTATTTCAACCCTTTCCCTCTCTCTCAAATGATCACTTAGATCGGATGAGCCTTCTCCTTAATCAATTGGGTCACTAAGACCCCACAAGAACCACCACACACTTAGGTGTCTCTTGCTAGCTTTACAAAGCACTTAGAGAATAAGAGTGGGAAGGAGAAAGGCAATCCAAGCAACAAGAGCACAAATGAACACAAAAACTCTCTCTCTCTCTCTCTCAAGTCACTAAGTGATTGAGTTGATTTTGGGACTTGGAGAGGATTGAATGCTTTGAATGTGTCTTTGAGTGGTTGGCTTTGCTCTTATATTGAATAGGAACTTCCTAGCAGTTGGCTGAGTCTGCTGGCGATGGGCACACTGAATAGTCAGTTCGCACACCAGACAGTCACTGTTCACTGTCCGGTGCGTGCCACGTCCGCACGCCCGTTGGGGTTTGGAGCGATTTGACCGTTGGAGCCGTTGTCCTATAGCTACACCGGACAGTCTGGTTCCACACCGGACATGTCCGGTGACCTCTAACTTCGCTGCTCTGACTTCTGCCATGCACTGTTCATCACTATTCACTTTTGCAGTCGACCATTGACGCCCAGTGACCGTTGCTCCGCTGGCTCACCTGACATGTTTGGTGCACACCAGACAGTCCGGTGAATTATAGCGGAGCGCACCTGGTAGAAACCCGAGAGTGGCCTGTTCGCTTGCGCTCGGGCCTGGTGCACCGGACACTGTCCGGTGCACCATTTTTCAGCACACTCTCAAGTCTTGCTTCAAATAAATTTGAGTCCCCAACTAAATTTCTTTCTTGGTTTGTGTTGAACCTTATGCACCTGAGATAAATGACATCTTGACAAACTAGTTAGTCCACTTGGTTTGTGATGGACGTCAACCACCAAAATCGATTATAGGAAATGATTAGGTCCATTTCCCTTTCAATCTCCCCCTTTTTGGTGATTGATGCCAACACAAACCAAAGCAAATAAAAATTGTAGAAATGTAACTAGCTTGCAATTGAGATAGGTGTGCATAGGTTACTTAGAATTAAACCATATGTCTAAGAGTGAATGTGATTGCCTTTCTCTTATTAACATTTTGGACGACATTTGCACCACTTGTTTATTTTTGCAAATCTTTTGGAAAAAATATTTTCAAAATCTTTTGCAAATAGTCAAAGGTATAGGAATATGATTGCAAGAAGCATTTTAAGATTTGAAATTCCCCCCTGTTTCAAATGCTTTTCCTTTGACTAATAAAAAGCTCCCCCTAAATAAATTCTCCCCTTAGCTTTCAAGAGGGTTTTTGATATAAGATACCAATTGAAAGATCTTGATAAAAACTCAAATACCAATTTGAAATAAACATGTCCTTTTGTTTTTGAAAATATGGTGGTGCGGTGCTTTTGCTTTGGGCTTAATACTTTCTCCCTCTTTGGCATTAATCGCCAAAAACGAAGAACTTGAGAGCCCTCTATACTTTCTCCCATATTGGTAAAGGAAATATGAGTGAAGAGTTATACCAATTGAGAGTTTCCAGAGTAATGACAAAGTATAAATGATACCGTTAGAGTTGGAGTGGAAGCCTTGTCTTTGCCGAATACTCCATTTCCCTTTCAATCTAAGACTAAACATAGGAATATACTTGAAAGCACATTAGTCTTAGCCTTGGCACAAGAAGAATAAGAAATATGCATTTGTACCAAATGAAAGAGACATGATCAAAGGTATATGAATTAGCTACTTGTGCAATATTTCAATCAAAGTTCTGAGAATCAAGTATATTTAGCTCATTCCTAAGTCTGCTAAAGGTCTTTTCATCTAATGGCTTGGTAAAGATATCGGCTAATTGGTTGTGGGTGTTAACATAAGCAATTTCGATATCCGGCCCCCTTTTGTTGGTGATCTCTCAGAAAGTGATACCAGATGTCTATGTGTTTAGTGCGGCTGTGTTCAATGGGATTATCCGCCATGTGGATTGCACTCTCATTATCACATAGGAGAGGGACTTTGCTCAATTTATAGCCATAGTCCCTAAGGGTTTGCCTCATCCAAAGTAATTGTGCACAACAGTGTCCTACAACAATATACTCGGCTTTGGTGGTAGAAAGAGTTACTGAGTTTTGTTTCTTTGAAACCCAAGACACTAGGGATCTCCCCAGAAACTAGCAAGTCCCTGATGTGCTCTTTCTATCAATTTTACACCCCGCATAATCGACATTGGAATATCCAATTAAATCAAATGTAGATCCCATGGGGTACCAAAGCCTAAACTTAGGAGTGTAAACTAAATATCTCATGATTCTTTTCACGGCCCTAAGGTGAACTTCCTTAGGATTTGCCTGGAATCTTGCACACATGCATACTGAAAGCATAATGTCCGGTCGAGATGCACATAAGTAGAGTAAAGATCCTATCATCGACCGATATACCTTTTGATCTACAGACTTACCTCCCGTGTCGAGGTCAAGATACCCATTTGTTCCCATGGGTGTCTTGATGGGTTTGCCATTCTTTATTCCAAACTTCTTAAGTATGTCTTGTATGTACTTAGTTTGGCTGATGAAGGTACCCTCTTGGAGTTGCTTGACTTGAAATCCAAGGAAATACTTCAACTCCCCCATCATAGACATCTCAAATTTCTATATCATTATCCTACTAAACTTTTCACAATATGACTTGTTAGTAGACCCAAATATAATATCATCAACATAAATTTGGCATAGAAACAAGTCTTTTGCAATAGTTTTAGTGAAGAGAGTAGGGTCAGCTTTTCCAACTTTGAAGCCATTAGTGATAAGAAAGTCTCACAGGCATTCATACCATGCTCTTGGGGCTTGCTTGAGCCCATAAAGCGCCTTTAAGAGCTTATATACATGATTAGGATACTCACTATCTTCAAAGCCGGGAGGTTGCTCAACATAGACCTCTTCCTTGATAGGGCCATTGAGGAAGGCACTTTTCATGTCCATTTGATATAACTTAAAGCCATGTTAAGTAGCATAGGCAAGTAATATACGAACTGACTCAAGCCTAGCTATGGGTGCATATGTTTCATCGAAATCCAAACCTTTGACTTGTGAATAACCTTTAGCAACAAGTCGAGCTTTGTTCCTAGTCACCACACCATGCTCATCCTGCTTGTTGCGGAATACCCACTTGGTATCTACAACATTTTGGTTAGGACGTGGAACTAAATGCCATACCTCATTCCTTGTGAAGTTGTTGAGCTCCTCTTGCATAGCCACCACCCAATCCGGATCTCTTAGTGCATCCTCTATCCTGTATGGCTCAATAGAGGACAAAAAAGAGTAATGTTCACAAAAATGAGCAACTTGAGATCTAGTGGTTACCCCTTGTGAATGTCACCAAGTATGGAGTTGACGGGGTGATCTTTTTGAATTGTTTGGTGGACTCTTAGGTGTGGTGGACTTTGATCCCATATCTCTTGATCATCTTCCTTGTATTCATTATTATCATCTCCCCCTTGATCAATGTCCTCATCTTGAGGTGGCTCATCGTCTTGATCTTTATCTTCTCCTTCTTGAGCCCGATCTTCATCTTGAGTTGGTGGATGAAAGGGAAATGGAGCTAATCATTTCCTATAATCGATTTTGGTGGTTGACGACCAACACAAACCACATGGACTAACTAGTTTGTCAAGATGTCATGTTCTTAGGTGCATAAGGTTCAACACAAACCAAGAAATAAATTCAGTTGGGGACACAATCAAATTTGGAGTAAGATATGAGAGTGTGCTACCAAGTGGCGCATTGGACACTGTCTGGTGCACCAGGCGCTCGACCAAATGAACATGCCACTCTTGGTAATTCGCCAGGCGCGCTCCGCTATAATTCACCGGACTGTTCGGTGTGCACAGGACATGTCCGGTGAGCCAACGGAGCAACAGTTAACTGCGCGCCAACGGTCAACTGCAAAAGGAACAGTGATGAACAGTGCCGCGTAGAAGTTAGAGCGCAGATGTTAGAGGTCACCGGACATGTCCAGTGTGACAACGAACTATCCGGTGCAGCAAAAGGACAAATGGTTCCAATGGTCAATAGCTCCATACCCCAATGGACACGCTGACGTGGCGTGCATCAGACAGTAAACAGTGGTTGTCCGGTGCGCCACCGAACTGTTCGGTGTGCCCAACGCTAGCAGAAACAGCCAACGACTAGGAAGTGGTTGGAGGCTATAAATACCCCCAACCACCTCATTCAAAGCCATCCAAGTATTCTGAACTTCCCATTCAATAAAAGAGCAAAGCCAACCACTCAAAGACACATTCAAAGCATTCAATCCACTCCAAGTTTCCAAAATCAACTCTAGTGCTTAGAAACTTGAGAGAGGATCATTTGTGTTCATTTGCGCTCTTGTTGCTTGGATTGCCTTTCTCCTCCATTTTATTCTTAAGTGCTTTGTAAAGCTAGCAAGAGACACCTAAGTGTGTGGTGATCCTTGCGGGGTCTTAGTGAACCGTTTGATTAAGGAGAAGGCTCACTCGGTCTAAGTGACCGTTTGAGAGAGAGAGAGAGAGAAAGGGTTGAAATAGACTCGGCCTTTGTGGCCTCCTCAACGGGGACTAGGTTCTTTGGAACCAAACCTCAGTAAAACAAATCACCGTGTTCACTCATGTTGATTTCCACTTGATTTGTTTTTTTGCTTTCCTCTCTCTAACATTTCCTTGCTACTATTATTTTGAGTTTGCTCCCAAAGTCATACACATCCATTTGAACAACTCATAGCAGGTGAAACAATCTTCTGCACTCGAATTTAATTCTTACGCTAACCCTGACCTTAATGTGTGTTTAAGTTTATAAATTTCAGGTTTCGCCTATTCATCCCCCTCTAGGCAACTTTCAATTGGTATTAGAGCCAGTGCTTCATTAAGAGTCTAACAAACTTGAAGTGATGTCTGGAGATCACGCCATGAGGGAGATCGTGACCGGTGACAAGCCCACGGGTTCGGGGATGACTCCATCAAGGGAGTCCGACAACAAGTACAAGAAGGAATCCTCTTCCTCCATCAAGTCACATCGGAGGGGTGACAAGAAGAAGATGATGAAGAAGGTGGTCTACTATGAGACCGACTCTTCAACACCCTCCACATCCGGCACCGAGTCATCCACTACTTCTAAGCGCCATGAGCGCAAGAAGTATAGTAAGATGCCACTATACTATCCCTATATTTCCAAACGCCCTCCTCTACTTTCCGTTCCCTTAGGCAAACCACCATATTTTGATGGTGAAGATTATTGTATGTGGAGTGATAAAATGAGGCATCATCTAACCTCACTCGATGAAAGTATATGGGACATTGTTGAATTTGGAGCACAGGCACCACAGGTGGGGGACGAGGACTATGACTCGGACGAATCCACCCAAATTAGACACTTTAAATCACAAGCAACTTCTATACTCCTTGCCTCTTTATGCCGAGAGGAGTAGAACAAGGTGCAAGGGTTAAAGAATGCCAAAGAAATTTGGGACGTACTCAAAACGGCGCACGAAGGGGACGAGGTGACCAAGATCACCAAGTGGGAAACAATCGAGAGAGAGCTCAGTCGATTCAACCTCAACAAAGGAGAAGAGCCACAAGCGATGTACAACCGGCTCAAGACGATGGTCAATCAAGTGCACAACCTCGGGAGCACAAAATGGGAAGACCATGAAATGATCAAGGTTATTCTAAGATCCCTCATTTTTCGTAATCCTACTCAAGTACAATTAATACATGGGGATCCTAGATATAAACAGATGTCTCCCGAGGAGGTGATTGGCAAGTTTGTGAGCTTTGAACATATGATCAAAGGCTCCAAACACATTGTCAACTTGGAGCAAGGCGCCACCTCTACACCCGAGGTGCAACCCGTTGCATTCAAAGCAACAGAAGAAAAGAAGGAGTCTACACCAAGTAGGTCTCCAATCGACGCCTTCAAGCTCGACAACAAGGAGATGGCTCTTATCATTAAGAGCTTTCGTCAAATCTTCAAGCAAAGGAGGGGGAAGGACTACAAACCCCGCTCCAAGAGGGTGTGTGTTGGGGACTTGTTCTCAAATGCTATGAATTAAGATCAAGGCAACAAAAAATGTTAAATATTAATGCCCTTCGTCCGCTGAAGCATTATCTCCCCAAGGATTTAATGAGCTTCGGACGAAGGCCATAAGCAAGAAATACCTCGAAGGTCGTACCTTCGTGATCTAATATTAATAATGCAAAATGAAATATAAAATATTAAACATTATAGGAAAAACAAATTACATTATTCATATTCATATATTCCATAATATGAACTTAAATGTCAAAACATAATATTTAGATACATTTATACCTTCGTCTTTAGATAGAAGATGATTCCAGCGTGATGCGTTAGCGATTACAGGATTGCGTGAACAGTGCCGAGGTACTGTTCACCTATTTATAGGCATAGGGTGCAGCCTGTGTAAAATTACATTTATGTCCTTTACAACCGACTACAATAATGACACAAAACATTATGGGTCTTTAAGTCAATCTATCTTTAAGTCGGTTCGGCCCTACGTCTTGAGATTTGCTATTATGCCGAAGCTCTATAGATAGTAGCTTTGGCGCTTGCTCCTGAGAGGATCCTTCGAAGGTGTTCTCTTTATTTAGGATCTTCGGCTACGAAGCATACCCCCAACAGTGTGCTACCGGTGTGGTAACATTTTATCGCTAAATGTCCATATACAAGTGATAGTGATAGGGACGACGACAAGAAGGGGAAGAAGAAAATGGAGAAGAAAAAGTATTACAAGAAGAAGGGTGGCGAGGCGCACATGGTGCGGGAATGGGACTTTGACGAGAGCTCCACCGACTCCTCCAACGAGGACGCCACCAACATTGCTGTTGCCTGTTGGGGACTTGTTCTCAAATGCTATGAGTTAAGAACAAGGCAACACAAAATGTTAATGGTTAAAGACCTTCGTCCTTCGAAGCATTATCTCCCTTAGGATATAATGATCTTTAGACGAAGGTTATGAAGGGCGTACCTTCATCATCTCAGTATATAATAATGAAAGTAGAAGCATATGAAACATGGAAAATAACATGAATAATCATATGACATTATCAGAACATTTTTATTATATTATTACGAATAAACATGAACAATAGCGAACTACATTTATACCTTCGGCTTGACAGAAGGTGAAAATTCAAGTGTGACGTACGAGTGAATACCAGTCAGCGTGAACAGTACGAGGGTACTGTTCACCTATTTATAGGCACGGGACACAGCCCGGACAGAATTACATTTTTGTCCTTAACAACTAATCATACTCATGGTATGAAATATTAGGGACTAGATGGTCCTTTCCTCTTTAAGTCGGTGCTGCCCTTCGTATCAAGCGCGTCACTGTGCCGAAGCTTCCTTGATAACAGCTTCGACATATGGTCTTGTTGAAGGTGTTTCTTCTTAGAGTACCTTCGGCAAAGAAGAAGGCCCCCAACAATCGCCATCAACAAAGGCCTCCTCTTCCCCAACGTCGGCCACAAATGTCTCATGACAAAGGATGACAAGAAGAAGAAGGTACATTCTAGATGTACCCCCAAATACACTACATCTGATGATGAGGGTAGTTCTAGTGATAATGAAGATGATTTAGTTTCTATCTTTGCCAACCTTACCATGGACCAAAAGAAAAAAAATAAATGAATTAATTGAAACATTAACGAGAACGATGATCTCTTGGAATGCCAAGAGGACTTGCTCGATAAGAAAAATAAAAATTTTGTTAAATTGAAAAATGCTTATGCTCTAGAGATAGAAAAATGTGAAAATTTGTCTAGAGAGCTTAGCATTTGCAATGATTCAATTTCATGTCTTAGAGATGAGAATGCTAGTCTAAATGCTAATATTGATGAATTGAATGTTTGCAAACCATGTACATCTACTGTCGAACATGTTTCCATTTGCACTAGATGTAGAGATATAAATGTTGAAGCTATTGATGATCACATTGCTATGATTAAAGAACAAAATGGACACATAGCACAATTAAATGCTAAAATTGGTGAGCATGAGCTAGAAAATGAAAAATTTAAATTTGTTAGAAGCATGCTCTATAATGGGAGATGTCCTAGCATTAAGGATGAGATTAGTTTCCAACAAGGAAGCCAAAACAACACCAAACTTAATGCCCCTAAGAAATTGTCTAATTTTGTAAAGGCCAAGGATAGAGAGGGTTACATTTTATATCCTGCAAACTATCCTGAGCATAAGATTAGGAAAATTATGCCAGAAAACCTCACAACGTTTCTCATCATGCTTTTATGTATAGAAATGAGGCTTCTAGCTCTAGGCATACCACTCATATCAAAATGCCTAAGAAGAAAATTCCTAATGCATCAAATGAGCATAACATTTCATTTAAGACTTTTGATGCTTCCTATGTGCTTACTAACAAATCAGGCAAAGTAGTTATCAAATATGTTGGAGGCAAACACAAGAGTCCAAAAACTTGTGTTTGGGTACCCAAGGTACTTGTTTCTAATGTGAAAGGACCTAAGACCGTTTGGGTACCTAAGAACAAGGCCTAAACTTGTTTTGTAAGTTTATTGAGAGCACCTAGAAGGGGGGTGAATAGGTGATCCTGTAATTAACAATACTAAATAGCCAAAAACTTGGTTATGAAATGTTAGTAATATTAAACCAAGATGCTATAGCGAGAACTCTTCACTTGATTGTTCCTTTAGAATGAGTATTGAACTTAGGAACAATAGCATAAGTGATTGAGCGATAACTCAAGAAGAGAAACCAATCACAATAAAAAATGACACAAGAGACACGGTGATTTTATCCCGTGGTTCGGCTAATGCCCACTCCACGTTTGTCACAACCCAACCAAGTTATCGGGCCCATTTACACCAATCCTTACCATCAAGGCCTCAGATAGATATGTAAGTGGATCAGATAACTTACTCAGGGTGTTGAGTTTTGATGAACTCGTTCAATTCCAAGGACCATTCACCCAAAGTTGCAAATATTACAATAATCATACATGAACATAAACTTTAAACACAGGAGTTGAGCGGAAGACTTTGCAATAAGGTAATAGACATTAAGTAACCTTTAAGTATACAAACCAAGTAGCATTTATTATTACATGCCCGAGGTAGAGTTAAAGTGCTAACTTATTACATCAACTAGGAAGACACCATCTTCCCGCAGTACACACATAATGCACATAGATAAAAGTCACCATTAGGAGTTTAAGAAAACTCATACGTGTTGATAGTTTCTCCTACAGCAATAATGGGAATAAAACCCTGAGTATGGAATTACTCAGCAGGACTGACCCAACCAAAGAAAAAGACCCTCAAGGGTATGCTGGTCTGTTGGGAATCAAGGTTAAGCTTACAAAATTTCAAAGACTCAGTTTTGTAGAAAAGCTTACTAGTAGTGAATCCTTATGCCAAACTTTTACTTCACAACTTAAGTTCTTTTCCTGAATCTAGATTTGCCTAACCTAGAGCATTCACTTGTCCTACACTAGCTTCATTTTAGCAGCTTTAGTTTCGCTTGTTATCTACGATGAGGGTCGAAGATCCAGTCTTCATATCCGAGAAGTTCGGTGATCTGAATCGATTAATACCCAGCCGGGGATCTCTAACCACACGACATATGTAGCACTTAACCCTTGCATATGTCAACTTGCCACCAGGTTTCTCAAGACCAGAATGGGTTCACACGACCCGAGAGCACAACACCCCACCATCCAGCCACTTGCCAGGTGGGCACACGTTACTCTCGCCATCTCTCCACTCCTAGTGCGTGCCAGCTATTCTGGTATTGGTCTGGTTGAGGCTAAGCTTACCCATGATGAGGCATGTGGCCAATTAAAGGGTCCTAGATAAGCAGTCCAACAATCGAAACGATACTTAATCGACACAGATGGGTGACCTTTCCTGCTCAATGTCTGGTCTCACATTAAATTATTTTTGAAAACCTGGTACCTGTCAGAGGTACCCTACTAAAATGATGAAGTCATCATGGCCTTTGATACCTTCATCACTCTAGCCTCTTTTTCTTTGTAAAAACATGATTCATAGATCAAAACATTTTGTTATTAGTCTATAAGCATACTAAGCACATCTAGCTTTTTAAAACAGGTATCAAGGATGGTAATCAATAGTTCAAGGAAGTTATGCAACAAAGGTTTAATCATTCAACTCCTAATACCTAATGCAACATATAAGTGATAAAAATTTTAAAACAACAAGGAGGTGGCAAATGCACGAGGGCTTGCCTTGGTGAGGAGGAGAGTCGGGCTCTTCTACCAGGATATTGCAGTTAGCAGCAAATCCAAATGGGGCACCTTCCAGAGGACCTTCGGAGAGACCTTCAGCTGGAGAGACTTCAGATTGAGGAGTTGGGTCCGCTTCCACTTCCACTTCAATTTCTTCTTCTAGGTGCTCTACAAGTCAATTACAAGTATATGGATGCTTATGAAATGTTATGAAATGCAACTCTCACAAGGGAGAGGAGAAGAAACATCAAGTTCTCAAAACAAGCATAGGCTAAGAATATCCACCCTTCTATACTACCAAATTTTGCTGAACTTGCCCCAATGTGAATTTACTAAGACCACCCAGAGAAGTAAACATACTACAAATTACCAAACTTGCCGTTCTTCAATTGATAGAGTTCCAATTTGAGGTAAACATATATTAACACCAAGTTTTATTAATTTAAACTTCCTTATTTAGTTATTTTAAGGTTCTCTGGTCAAATCAATTCCAAATAGGTTCAAATTTACCACAGAATAATTTACTAATAAATAACTTCTCCACAAATTCTCATAATTTTTGGTGCTCTGGTTTTATTTCTAAAATTCTTTTATGCATTCCAGAAGGGCAGTACGGTAGAGTTCAAAAGGGCAACACTATGAGAACCATTGTAACCTATAGACAAAGAAACATGAACTAATGGTGTAGGATTCACCTCAGAAATTGCTGGTCGCGGTGAACTAAGAGGAACAAGTGTATGGTCACCGGTTTCAAGGTCTTCAAAGGCACTGGGGGTTTTCTGGGTGGAGGGATGGTGTCAGTTGGCTATCCACAATAGTGATAGCAGTTGATGCTCTATCAGGTGGTGGTCGAGGAGCCCAGAGATATTGGAAGTACCCCTTTATGGGAGTTGAGAGTGGTGGCAAGAAGTAAAAAGGATAAACTCTATTGACCTCCACATGTTCATAGGAGGGGTGGATTTGAGACCCCAGTCAGTGCATGAACATATGCACGTGTACAACCTCACCATGACCCACACCAGTCCCATGTACAGAAGCGGGTTGAACCATGCCTTTGCATGCTAGATAGGGGGGGGGGGTAAAGGAAGGAGAGCTGCAGTTGCTGACAACAAAGCAAATCAGCAACTGAGTCATCTTCAAGGAACATGCCCCACACTTATCTTCTCTCTGCACTCAGGGTAGTAAAAATATTTCCAATACTCCACTTTCAAATCCCAAGTTAACTCTATCTACAAGCTGCCCAGAATCTGCTAGAAAGGATAAGGAATCAGGATATTCTTCTGACATTTTGAAAAAGAAAAACTAGAATCTGATCAATCGACTGAAATATTAATTCCTCCCCGCTTCCCTTCCAATTCCACATAAGGACAGACCTTGCCCATTACACCAAACTTGTTCACCAAGTATTGGTCTTCCACTTTGCTATAACATTACATATCTAATAATACATGAATTTTGTGTTACATTGCCCCAAAGTCGAGCACCCTGCCCTGGTTTTTATTTCTGTTATCTGAAACCGACTCCATCTGCACAGTCTAATAGGGCAAATTGGGAATCACTTTCCTCCCATTTTGTGTAGCACCAAGCCATACAACCTATAAGAAGGTTGTTATACTTACTATGGTCTACCAACTTACTACAGAAGCTTCAGCCAAAAACTGCATGGTTTGAGTACCAAAGAGCCCCAATCTAGGTGCCACATGCAGTCCTGTGGTTCTTCAGCGACTGAATAACCCTCAGTTGCCACTACGTGTCAGTCCATATGAGCATTGATTTTCTTTTAAATTTTTGATGTAGTGCCAGGCTTAATTACCTCAGTCCCTTTATTCTTCTTGAATTAAGCTACCACTTACCAAAGATATCTTTGCCCAAATCCCTACAACTAAGCTACAGGAACTCTCCAAGGTTTGAGTAAAACACTGAAATTGGCACTGACTACTATTTATCATCTGAAAATCCCAAGGGCCTAACAGCCCATTTTCAGGCGCCATTTACTTCACCTTTTATGTAGTACTAAGCCCATCTCCCTTAAACAAAGTTGCACACCAACATCTACTCTTCAACTTTGTTGTGACATGTATGGCTCAATACTCTACTGATCTTCCCCAAAGGGACTCCAAAGTTAGATCAATCACACCAATTTCAGTGAGCTGAAATGGGACTAAGTCTGAGAATTCGGCTTTGAGGATAGGACCTTTGGGCCAAGTTTTCTAAAAGTTCCATATAGATTTAGGGCTTCAACACTTAATAAAAGTTGTTCTCATATAGTTACTCTACAAGTTTACTATAGCAACCTTTTGCCAAAAGCCCCCAGATTAAAACATACAGGGGTCCAAAAATAGGTAAAGCAAAATGTTTTTAGCTGAACCAAAACTGTATCAAGTCTGAAATCTGCAAGTTACTCCAAATATCTCTTCAAAACTTGAAAATCTCAACACATGAAAGTTGCTTGGTTTTGTAAACTCTATAACTTTGGTATTTTGACTTTTGGCAACCTATGGCCAGATCTCAAATTTCACTTTTGAGCTCTAATTTAGGGTTTTGAAGTTTATCCATCTCCTCCAGTGATTCTTCCACTTTGATTTAGCTTTTAAAAGTAAAGTTGCTCTGGGTTCTAAGATTCACCCTTAGTACTTAAGACTCAAAATCAAGTTATCATTTGTTTAAGAGATGACTTACCCCCACTTACTTAAACAAAACCCTTAAACTAAGTCCTATACTCCAATACACAACATCACACTAATTGAAAAATTTTAACCTAATGAATGCATTCTAGGTATATCAAGCAAGTTAATGCAAGTGCATATGATGACATGCTAGGTTTTAGTTTCTCGTAACACCAGGAGTGTTACAACGTTGTGGTGACCTCCTTCGGTCAAGGATTGCACTCAATCCCTCTCAAGTGATCCAATGATCAAACTTGAGTACCACAGTTTACTTCCTTAGTAGATGTTTCCTGTTTGTGAGGAATCTCCACAAGTTGGAGCCTCTCACCCTTACAAGATTGATCTCAATGAAAACCACAAGAGTAAAGGAGGGAAAGGAACACATGCAAGAGCTAGAGTCACAGCAAAATCACGCACACAAGTTAAGACAAGAGCACACCAAACACAACGCAACAAGTTCACAACTAGACAAGTGCTCAAATCTCAATCGCAATGATCCGGATGCGTGCTTGCGGAGTCTAGGCATCTTAGAATGTTTAATTAATGCTTGGTCTGTTGCTCCATGCGCCTAGGGGTCCCTTTTATATCCCCAAGGCAGCTAGGAGCCGTTGGATCTCCATTTGGTAGGCAATTCTTGCCTCCTGTCGGTTGGCGCACCGGACAGTTCGGTGCACCACCGGACATGAACAGTGCCCGATTTCTTTCCTCTTCGGGCGAAGCCGACCGTTGAGCCTTAAGTCCCCTTGGCGCACCAGACACTGTCCGGTGCACACCGGACAATCTAGGGCGCCCTGGTGACCGTTGGCTCTGGCCACTCGTCGCCCGCTGATCTCCCTGCCGACCATTGGCACGGGCGCTGTTGGCTCACCGAACAATCTGGTGAATTTTAGCCACAGCGCCCTTGGCGATTTCTCGAGAGCAGCGAGTTCGTTGTTGGACTAGCCTGTGCACTAGACACTGTCCGGTGCATCGAAGGCTGGTGCAAGTTTGGCTGAACTTAGCCAAACTTCTCCAATCCAATTTCATTTGATTTGTCAAGGTTCCTAGCACTTAGAGAAATATGTTAGTACCAAAAACAATTCACTAAGGCCAGAGTCATACCTTGATTCTTTGATTTTCATCTCTTTAGCACTTAGCACATATGAACCAAAATACTATGTGTTGGGCATCTAATCACCAAAAACATTTATAGAAAAGGCCCAAGGGCACATTTTCCTTTCAATCTCCCCCTTTTTGGTGATTTATGCCAACACATTAAAAGCAACTCAAAATGCAATAACATTTTCAAAGAGAAGCTAAAAAGTGCAAACTGAAGACTAATTTAACTCACACAGGATTTGGCATATTTGGATCATGTTGGAGACTTGTTCTCAAATGCTAAGAGTTAAGAACAAGGCAACATAAAAAATGTTAAATGCTAAAGTCCTTCGTCCTTCGGAACATTATTCCCCTTCGGGGAATAATGAGTTCTTGGACGAAGGTCACAAGAGACATACCTTCGTAAACGTAATAAATAAAGACGAAGGATTTATATAAAGCATGAAATATGAAGTGAACATCATCATAAAATCATTTCTATTAATCATGAAAAGATAGAAATGATTTTAAATTACAAATGTACCTTCGGTCTTGAAAGAAGGTAAAAGTACAAGCGTGACGCAAAAGCAAATGCCAAGTCAGCGTGAACAGTACGGGAGTACTGTTCACCTATTTATATACGCGGGACGCAGCCCACGTAAAATTACATCTATGTCCATTACATTTCTCAATGACTTATGGAAATCCGTTAAGGTCCACGTAGTCTTTTCATCTCTAAGTCGGTTCCTCCCCTTCGCTATCGCGACGAAGCTTCCCTGCGCACAGCTTCGGCCGAGCACCACCCTTCGTAGAGCTTGGTAATCAGCCCGTCCTTCGTCTGGTTCGGGCTTCGTCCTGACCGTACTTCATATTCATAATTTTGAATCCGAAAGCACCTGTTCACATAATCCACTTGGAAAACATTGTCAAATCATGTTTTTGAGGACCTTCGGAGGACGAAGGCCCCCAACAGCCGCACTAAGCACATAGACATCTGGCATCACTTTTTGAGAGACCACCAGTAAAGGGGAGATATTGATATTTACCATATTAGCACCAAGAACCAACTAGCCAATATCTTCACCAAGCCTTTAGATGAGAAAAGGTTTTGCATGTTGAGTAGTGAGCTAAATGTCTTAGATTCGCATAACTTGGATTGATCTATACCATACATGTGTTCTATGCATTTGATCATGTTACTTTAAGCATTCACGTCTTTAATTGCTTATTTTCGGTGCTCACGTTGTACAAGTCATCCCCGGACCACACAAGTCCCTCTGCAAATGATGCACATGTTGAGGGCAAGGATGTGCTACAACTTGACACTCTTGAGACTAACTTGTTTGTTGAAGTACTCTTGAAATAGTCTCAAAGGTGTATTGAAAAGGAAAAGTGAACTTGGACAAAGGAAGGGCTTCCACTGCACTCCAATATAAGTGTATCTTGTCTCAAGTTCATACCAGTGTGCTCATTGCCTTTTGCTCGTATTTGACACTTTGGTGAGGCAATGGGGTTAAAGGGCCAAAAGTTATCCTGTTTTGGTGCTTAATGCCAAAGGGGGAGAAATTAAAGCCAAAGCAAATGGATCAGCCAACCACTTGTGAATTTCAAAAATTGTAGAGTTAGAATCTTTGTGTTTGATCAAAACCCTCTTACATCAAAAGTTGTTCTCTTACGGGGGAGAATTTTGATTATGGGAAAACGGGGGAGTTTGTGGCATTTGATCAAATTTACTCTTGAAAGATCTCTTGATTTGCCAAAACAAGTGTTTTTTATATAGAAATAGGAAAAAGAATTTGTTTTGTGAAAATAAACCAAGTGGTGGCAAAAGTGATCTGTTGGGGGCCTTTGTCCTCCGAAGGTCCTCAAAAACATGATTTGACAATGTTTTCCAAGTGGATTATGTGAACAGGTGCTTTCGGATTCAGAATTATGAATATGAAGTACGGTTAGGACGAAGCCCGAACCAGACGAAGGACGGGCTGATTACCAAGCTCTACGAAGGGTGGTGCTCGGCCGAAGCTGTGCGCAGGGAAGCTTCGTCGCGATAGCGAAGGGGAGGAACCGACTTAGAGATGAAAAGACTACGTGGACCTTAACGGATTTCCATAAGTCATTGAGAAATGTAATGGACATAGATGTAATTTTACGTGGGCTGCGTCCCGCGTCTATAAATAGGTGAACAGTACTCCCGTACTGTTCACGCAGACTTGGCATTTGCTTTTGCGTCACGCTTGTACTTTTACCTTCTTTCAAGACCGAAGGTACATTTGTAATTTAAAATCATTTCTATCTTTTCATGATTAATAGAAATGATTTTATGATGATGTTCACTTCATATTTCATGCTTTATATAAATCCTTCGTCTTTATTTATTACGTTTACGAAGGTATGTCTCTTGTGACCTTCGTCCAAGAACTCATTATTCCCCGAAGGGGAATAATGTTCCGAAGGACGAAGGACTTTAGCATTTAACATTTTTTATGTTGCCTTGTTCTTAACTCTTAGCATTTGAGAACAAGTCTCCAACAGCGGCTGTGTTCAATAGGATTATCCGCCAAGCGGATTGCACTCTCATTGTCACATAGGAGTGGGACTTTGCTCAGATTGTAGCCAAAGTCCCGGAGGGTTTGCCTCATCTAAAGCAGTTGCGCACAACACTGTCCTGTGGCAACGTACTCGACTTCAGTGGTGGATCGGGCAATGAAAGTTTGTTTCTTAGAGCTCCAAGACACCAGGGACCTTCCCAGGAACAGGCAAGTCCTTGATGTGCTCTTCCTATCAACCTTGCACCTAGCATAGTCGGAATCTGAGTATCCGATTAAGTCAAAGGTAGACCCCTTTGGATAACAGATCCCGAAGCAAGGTGTAGAAACTAAATATCTAAGAATTCACTTAACGGCCACAAGGTGACACTCCTTGGGGTCGGATTGAAATCTAGCTAAGAGCACTTAGATGGGGGTGAATAGGTGATCCTGCAAAATTCAACACTAAATAGCCAACACTTGATTATGAAATGTTAGTACAATTAAAACCAAGTTGCCAAAGTGCAAACTTAAGAAGAAAAGCAATCACAAGAAGATGAACACAAGACACAGTGATTTATCCCGTAGTTCGGCCAATGCCTACTCCACGTTGTGGTGACCTCCTTTGGTCAAGGATTGCACTCAATCCCTCTTAAGTGATCCAATGATCAACTTTGAGTGCCACATTTATCTTCCTCAGTAGACTTTTTCCTGTTTGCGAGGAATCTCCACAAGTTGGAGCCTCTCGCCCTTACAATGTTTGATCACCCAAGAAGCACAGAAGCAAGGGGGAAAGTAACACACGCAAGACTCAATCCGCAGCACACACACGCACACAAGCCAAGACTTGAGCTCAAAAGACAGCGCAGGGAGTTCACAACTCAAATGGAGCTCAAATCACTAACACAACAATCCAAATGTGTGGAGGAGGAGTCTAGAAGTCTTAAGATGTTTTGAGAATGCTTGGTGTACTTCTCCATACGCCTAGGGGTCCCTTTTATAGCCCCAAGGCAGCTAGGAGCTGTTGGAGATCAACTTGGAAGGCAAATCTTGCCTTCTGTCGAATGGTGCACCAGACAGTCCGGTGCACCACCGGTCAGCTACTGTAGCAGTCTAGTGCGTGATATCTTTCCTTTTCTAGCGAAGTTGACCATTGGATCTTCGGATCTATTGGCGCACCAGACACTATCCGATGCACACCGGACAGTCTAGTGCGACCATCCGACCGTTGGTTTAGCCATGTGTCGCCCGTTGATCGCGCAGGCGACCGTTGGCCGTGGGCGCCGTTGACTCACCGGACAGTCTGGTGATTTTTAGCCGCAGCACCTGCTCCTTTTCCTGAGAGCGACGAGTTCGTCGTCGAAGAACTTGGGCACGTGCGCAGAAGACTCACTGGACAGTCCAGTGCACCACTGGTCAGTCCGGTGATTTATAGCCACTTCACCACGCTAATTCCCGAGAGCAAAGACTTCGCCGCCGGGCCATTCTAGGCATCGGACACTGTCCGGTGCACCACCGGACAGTCCGGTGCGCTACGACTGGTGCTGGTTTTGGCTAAACATAGCCAAATCTTCTCCAGTTTGATTTCAGTTTTTTTGGCTGTGTCCCTTGTACTTAGATAAACATGTTAGTACCCAAAAACAATTTACTAAGTCCGGACACATACCTTTCTCTTGGATTTGCACTTCTCACTTAGTTAGCACATATGAATTTAAAACAATGTGTTGGACATCTAATCACCAAAACAATTATTGAAATAGCCCAAAAGCACATTTCCCTTTCAATCTCCCCCTTTTTGGTGATTTATGCCAACACATTAAAAAGCAACTAAGAAGTACAAATTTAAGACCAAATTTATTCATATAGGATTTGGCATATATGGATAACTCTTGCCACCACTTGGTTTTGTTTTTGCAAATCAATTTCTTTTTCCTATCTCTAAGTCAAACACACTTGTTTGGGCAAATCGAGAGATATTCCAAGAGCAAAATTGATCAAGTGCCAAAACCCCCCCTTTTTCCCATAATCAAAATTCTCCCCCATAAGAGACCAAATTTTACAATAAGAGGATTTTGGGCGAAATACAAATTCTAACTCTTCTATTTTCAAAATTCACAAGTGGTGGGCTGATCCATTTGCTTTGGCCTTAATTTCTCCCCCTTTGGCATTAAGCACCAAAACGTGATCACTTTTGGCCCTTTAACCCCATTGCCTCACCAAAATGTCAAATAAGAGCACAAAGGCAATGAGAGCATTAGTATGAACTTGGAATAACATACACATATACCGGAGTGCAGTGGAAGTCTTTTCATAGTCCAAGTTCAATTTCCCTTTTGATAGTCCTTCGAGGCTACTTCAAGTGTACTCAAACAAACAAGTTAGTCTCAAAGGAGTCAAGTTGTAGCACATCTCCCCCTAAACATGTGCATCATTTGCATATGGACTTGTGAGGTCCGGGGATAATTTGTACAACTTGAGCACCATAAATAACAACAAATGATGTAAATGCTCAAAGTAACATGATCAAAGGCATAGAATACATGTATGCTCTAAATCAATCTAAGACATTTAGCTCACTACGCAACCTGCAAAACCTTTTCTCATCTAAAGGCTTAGTGAAGATATCGGCTAGCTGGTTCTCGGTGCTAATGTGGTAAACATTGATATCTCCCTTTTGCTGGTGGTCTCTCAGGAAGTGATGCTGGATGTCTATGTGCTTAGTGCGGCTATGTTTAACAGGATTATCCGCTAAGCAGATTGCACTCTCATTGTCACATAGGAGTGGGACTTTGCTCAGATTGTAGCCAAATGTCCTGGAGGGTTTGCCTCATCCAAAGCAGTTGCACGCAACACTGTCCTGCGGCAACGTACTCGGCCTCAGCGGTGGATAGGGCAACAATGTTTGTTTCTTGGAACTCTAGGACACAAGGGACCTTCCTAGAAATTGGCACATCCCTGATGTGCTCTTCCTATCAACCTTGAGCCCGGCATAGTCGGAGTCTGAGTATCCAATTAAGTCAAAGGTAGACCCCTTTGGATACTAGATCCCAAAGCAAGGCGTAGAAACTAAATACCTAAGAATTCGCTTAACGGCCATAAGGTGACATTCCTTGGGGTCGGATTGAAATCTAGCACACATGCATACACTAAGCATAATGTCCGGTCTACTAGCACAAAGATAAAGTAATGAACCTATCATGGATCGGTATGCCTTTTGATCAACCGACTTACCTCCTTTGTTGAGGTCGAGATGTCCGTCAGTTCCCATTGGTGTCTTCGCGGGCTTAGCATCCTTCATCCCAAACCTCTTGAGAAGATCTTGAGTGTACTTCGTTTGGGAGATGAAGGTGCCGTCCTTGAGTTGCTTCACTTGGAATCCAAGGAAGTAGGTCAACTCGTCCATCATCGACATCTCAAACTTGTGCATCGTTACCCTGCTAAACTCCTCACAAGACTTTCGGTTAGTAGAACCAAATATTATGTCATCTACATAAATTTGGCAAACAAAAAGATCACCATCACAAGTCTTTGTAAAAAGAGTGGGATCGGCTTCCAACCTTGAAAGCATTAGAAATAAGAAAATCCCTAAGGCATTCATACCATGCTCTTAGGGCTTGCTTAAGTCCATAGAGCGCCTTAGAGAGCTTATATACATGGTCGGGATACCTGTCATCCTTAAAGCCAGGGGGTTGTTCCACGTATACCTCCTCCTTAATTGGCCCATTGAGGAAAGCGCTTTTTACGTCCATTTGGAACACCTAAAGGAATGGTGAGCAGCATAGGCTAATAAAATCCGAATTGACTCTAACCTAGCCATAGGAGCAAAAGTCTCCTCAAAATCCAAACCTACGACTTGGGCATAACCTTTTGCCACAAGTCATGCCTTGTTTCTTGTCACCACTCCGTGCTCGTCTTGCTTGTTGCGGAACACCCACTTGGTTCCCACAACATTTTGCTTTGGACGTGGCACCAAGCTCCAGACTTCATTCCTTTTGAAGTTGTTGAGCTCTTCCTGCATGGCCACACCCAGTCCGGATCCTACAAGGCCTCTTCTACCCTGAAAGGCTCAATAGAAGAGACAAACGAGTAATGCTCTCAAAAATTAGCTAATCGTGAGCAAATAGTTACTCCCTTGCTGATGTCACCTAGAATCTGATCGACGGGGTGATGTCTTTGGATCGAGGCTCAGACTTGAGTTGGAGGGGCCCATGGTGCTTCTTCCTACATAACCTGTTCTTCCTGTGCTCCCCCTTGATCTTGCCCCTCATCTTGAGGTATCTATTCATTATCTTGGGTTGGAGGATGTACCATTGTCGAGGAAGAAGGTTGATCTTGTTCCTGCAGTTCCTATGGTCGCACATCTCCTATCTCCATATTTCGCATTGCGGCCGTCGGAACCTCATCTTCATCTATATCATCAAGATCAACTTGCTCTCTTAGAGAGCCTTTAGTCTCATCAAATACAACATCGCTAGAGACTTCAACTAATCCCGATGATTTGTTGAAGACCCTAAATGCCTTTGTATTTGAGTCATATCCTAGTAAGAAACCTTCTACTTCTTTGGGAGCAAATTTCGAATGTCTACCTTTCTTCACCAGAATGTAGCATTTGCTCCCAAATAAATGAAAATAAGAAACGTTTGGTTTGTTACCAGTTAGGAGTTCGTAAGAAGTCTTCTTGAGGAGACAATGCATATAGAGCCGTTTTATGGCATGGCAGGCTGTGTTCACAGCTTCCAACCAAAACCGCTCAAGCGTCTTGTACTCTCCAAGCATCGTTCTTGCCATGTCAATTAGCGTCCTATTCTTGCTCTCTACCACACCATTTTGTTGTGGTGTGTAGGGAGCGTTGAACTCGTGCTTGATGCCTTCTTCCTCAAGAAATTCTTCAACTTGAAGATTCTTGAACTCGGACCCATTGTCGCTTCTTATCTTCTTCACCTTTAGCTCAAACTCATTTTGAGCTCTCCTTAAGAAGTGCTTTAGGGTCCCTTGGGTTTTTGATTTGTCCTGCAAAAAGAATACCCATGTGAAGCGGGAAAAATCATCCACTATTACAAGACCATACTTACTTCCCCTGATGATGAGATAGGCAACGGGACCGAAGAGATCCATATGAAGAAGTTCCAGTGGTCTTGACGTCGTCATCACATTTTTGCTATGATGAGTGCTTCCCACCTGTTTCCCTGCTTGGCATGCTGCACAAGGTCTGTCTTTCTCAAAACAGACATCGGTTAGTCCTAACACATGATCTCCCTTTAGAAGCTTATGAAGGTTCTTCATCCCAAATGTGCTAGACGGCGATGCCAAAGCTAGCCCATATTAGTCTTAGCTATTAAGCATGCATCTAGATCAACATTCTCTTTCGAAAAATCAACTAAATAGAGCTTGCCGTCTAGTACACCCTTAAAAGCTAGTGAACCATCGCTTCTTCTAAAGACAGATACATCAATATTTGTGAATAAACAATTATAACCTATGTTACATAATTGACTCACAGACAACAAATTATACCCGAGCGATTCAACTAAAAACACATTAGAGATAGAATGCTCGGATGTGATGGCGATTTTTCCCAACCCTTTGACCTTGCCTTGGTTCCCATCTCCAAAGATGATTGTATCCTAGGAATCCTTGTTTTTGACGTAGGAGGTGAAAATTTTCTTCTCCCCCATCATGTGGTTTGTGCATCCGCTGTCGATAATCCAGCTTGACCCCCCAGATGCATAAACCTGCAAGGCAATTTAAGCTTGGGTT
Source organism: Zea luxurians (assembly GCA_029449295.1). NCBI lineage: Eukaryota > Viridiplantae > Streptophyta > Magnoliopsida > Poales > Poaceae > Zea > Zea luxurians. Next base: position 18,695,151 of record JAOPSE010000019.1, on the reverse strand, counting down.
TTAGGTACCCAACTCTTGTTGAGTCCTACAAGGTTAGTCACAACAACTTTTGGAACCCAAATGCAAGTCTTGTCTCCCTTGCATTTGGATCCCAATTTTCTAGGTACTACTTTTGCATTTTTACATGAAAGTACAAAAGAAGCATTGCAAGCATGATAAATAGTAGTAGGACCATTATAAACTTTCCTGGGTGCATGAGAAAGAGCATAATTTCTCCTAGGCCTACTTCTACCATCAACAAAAGCGGAACTAGATGCAACCATAACATGAGAATTAAATGTAGCATCATGATCATATCATCTATCCTTATAAGAACGGTTCTTTTGATCATGTGAAGAATATGAGCTACTAGCCATAGGAGCCTTCGCTTTCCCCTTGAGATCGGAAGTCCTTTGGCTTGTTAAGTTCTTGGTTTCCTTTCAAAAACCAACTCCATCCTTAATTGAGGGGTGTCTACCAATAGTGTAGGCATCCCTAGCAAATTTTAGTTTCTCATAATCATTTTTGCAAGTCTTAAGTTGATCATTAAGACTTGCAACATCATCATTTAGTTTGGCAATAGTGACAACATGTTCATCAAAATCAACATCTTTACACCTATTGCAAATAACTACATGTTCTACACATGAACTAGTTGCATTTATTTTCTCTAGCTTAGCATTCAATTCATCATTTAAATTCTTTAAACTGGAGATAGATTCATGACAAGTAGACAACTCAGAGGATAATATTTCATTTCTTTTAATTTCTAAAGCAAGAGATTTTTGAACACTAACAAATTTATCATGTTCCTCATACAAAATGTCTTCTTTCTTTTCTAGCAATTTATCCTTTTCATTAAGGGCATCAATTAATTCATTTATCTTGTCTACCTTAGATCTATCTAGTCCTTTAAATAAATTACTATAATCTATCTCATCATCGGAAGATTCCTCATCGCTAGAAGAAGAGTACTTAGGAGTATCTCGAATGCGTACCTTCTTCTCCTTAGCCATAAGGCATATGTGTCATTCGTTGGGGAAGAGTGAGGACTTGTTGAAGGCCGAGGTAGCTAGTCCTTCGTCTTTGGAGTCGGATGAGGAACAGTCAGAGTCCCATTCCTTCCCGTTGTGTGCCTCGCCTTTGGCCTTCCTGTAGTTCTTTTTCTTCTCCCTCTTGCCTGGTCATTTTCATTATCGGGACATTGAGCTATAAAATGACCAGTCTTACCGCATTTGAAGCAGGAGCGCTTTCCTTTTGTTTTATTCTTGTTGGGGTATTCCTTGCGTCCTTTCAAGGCAGTTTTGAAGCGCTTGATGATGAGCGCCATCTCATCCTCGTTGAGCCCAGCAACCTCTACTTGTGCTACCTTGCTCGGTAGCGCCTCCCTACTGCTTGTTGCTTTGAGAGCAATGGGCTTTGGCTCGTAGACGGGCAGTGGATTGTTCAAGGCGTCATCCACATATCTTGCCTCCTTAACCATCATGCGCCCGCTTACGAATTTTCCGAGGATTTCCTCGGGCGTCATTTTGGTGTACCTAGGGTTTTCACGAATAAGGTTCACACGATGGGGATCAATAACTGTAAATGACCTGAGCATGAGTCAGATGACGTCATAACTCGTCCATCTTGTGCTCCCGTAGCTTCGGATTTTGTTAACCAGGGTCTTGAGCCTGTTGTAGGTCTATGTTGGCTCCTCTCCCCTGATCATCGCGAACCTCCCCAGCTTGCCTTCCACCAGTTCCATCTTGGTGATCATGATGGTGTCATTACCCTCGTGAGATATTTTGAGGCTGTCCCAAATTTGTTTGGTGTTGTCCAAGCCGCTAACCTTGTTATATTCATCCCTGCATAGAGATGCTAACAAAACAGTAGTGGCTTGGGCATTTTTATGAATTTGCTCATTTATGAAGACGGGATTGTCAGTACTATCAAAATGCATTCTGTTTTCAACAATCTCCCAGATACTAGGATGAAGGGAAAATAAATGACTACACATTTTATGACTCTAGAAAGAATAGTCTCCTCCATCGAAGTGTGGGGGTTTCCCAAGTGGAATCGATAGCAAATGAGCATTTGAATTATAAGGGACGCGAGAATAATCAAACGAGTAATTTTGGTTAACCGTTTTTCATTTGGACGAGGAGTCGTCGTCATCCCTTGGTGAAGAGGAAGAGGCATCACTGTCGTAGTAGATGATCTTATTGATGCGTCTCTTCTTCTTCTTCTTCTTCCCGTCTCTCTTCTTGTGACTCGAGCCTGAGTCAGTTGGCTTGTCGTCTCTTGGCTCGTTGAAGATGGACTCCATCTCTTTGTCGTTGGCCACCATCCCCTTACCCTTAGGATCCATCTCTTCAGGCGGTTAGTTCCTTAGATGAAGAGTACGGCTCTGATACCAATTGAGAGCACCTAGAGGGGGGGGGGTGAATAGGTGATCCTACAAAATTCAACACTAAATAGCTAACACTTGGTTATGAAAAGTTAGTACAATTAAAACCAAGTTGCTAAAGCGCAAACTTAAGAAGAAAACCAATCACAAGAAGATGAACACAAGACACAGTGATTTATCCCGTGGTTCGGCCAATGCCTACTCCACGTTGTGGTGACCTCCTTCGGTCAAGGATTACACTCAATCCCTCTCAAGTGATCCAATGATCAACTTTGAGTGCCACGGTTATCTTCCTTAGTAGACTTTTTCTCGTTTGCGAGGAATCTCCACAAGTTGGAGCCTCTCGCCCTTACAATGTTTGATCACACAAGAAGCACAGAAGCAAGGGGGAAAGTAACACACGCAAGACTCAATCTGTAGCACACACACACAAGCCAAAACTTAAGCTCAAAAGACAGCGCAGGGAGTTCACAACTCAAACGGAGCTCAAATCACTAACACAACAATCCAAATGCGTGGAGGTGGAGTCTAGAAGTTTTAAGATGTTTTGAGAATGCTTGGTGTACTGCTCCATGCGCCTAGGGGTCCCTTTTATAGCCCCAAGGCAGCTAGGAGCCGTTGGAGATCAACTTGGAAGGCAAATCTTGCCTTCTGTCGAGTGGTGCATCGGACAGTCCGGTGCACCACCAGACAACTACTGTAGCAGTCCGGTGTGTGATCTCTTTCCTTTTCTGGCGAAGCCGACCGTTGGATCTTCGGATCTATTGGCGCACCAGACACTGTCCGATGCACACCGGACAGTCCGGTGCGACCATCCGACCGTTGGCTTAGCCACATGTCGCCCGTTGATCTCGCAGGCGACCATTGGCCGTGGGCACCGTTGACTCACCGGACAGTCCGATGCACCACCGGACAATTCGGTGATTTTTGTCACGGTGCTTGCTCCTTTTCTCGAGAGCGACGAGTTTGTCGCCGAAGAACTTGGGCGCGTGTGCAGAAGACTCACCGGACAGTCCAGCGCACCACCGGACAGTCCGATGATTTATAGCCACTTCACCGCGCCAATTCCAGAGAGCAAAGACTTCACCGCTTGGCTAGCCTGGGCACCGGACACTATTCGGTGCACCACCGGACAGTCTGGTGCGCCACGGCTGGTGCTGGTTTTGGCTAAACTTAGCCAAATCTTCTCCAGTTTGATTTCAGTTTTCTTGGCTTTGTACTTAGATAAACATGTTAGTACCCAAAAACAATTTACTAAGTCCAGACACATACCTTTCTCTTGGATTTGTGCTTCTCACTTAGTTAGCACATATGAATTTAAAACAATGTGTTCGACATCTAATCACCAAAACAATTATAGAAATGGCCCAAAAGCACATTTCCCTTTCACTAGCACACATGCATACACTTAGCATAATATCCGGTCTGCTAGCACAAAGATAAAGCAAAGATCCTATCATAGACCGGTATGCCTTTTGATCAACGGACTTACCTCCTTTATTTAGGTCAAGATGTCCATCCGTTCCCATCGGTGTCTTTGCGGGCTTTGCATCCTTCATCCCAAACCTCTTGAGCAAATCTTGAGTGTACTTTGTTTGGGATATGAAGGCTCCTTCCTTGAGTTGCTTCACTTGAAATCCAAGGAAGTAGTTCAACTCGCCCATCATTTACATCTCGAACTTTTGCATCATCACCCTGCTAAATTCCTCACAAGACTTTTGATTAGTAGAACCAAATATAATGTCATCGACATATATTTGGAATACAAAAAGATCACCATTGCAAGTCTTAGTAAAGAGAGTAGGATCAACTTTCTCAACTGAAAGTCACCTAGAGGGGGGGGGGGGGGGTGAATAGGCGTAACCTGAAATTTATAACTTAAAACACACACTACAAGCCGGGGTTAGCGTTAGAATTAAATTCAAGTTCGAGAGAGAGGGGAAAACAAATCAAATGGGAATCAAGCGAATGAACATAATGATTTGTTTTACTGAGGTTCGGTTCCAAAGAACCTAGTCCCCATTGAGGTGGTCACAAAGACCGGGTCTCTTTCAACCCTTTCCCTCTCTCAAACAGTCACTTAGATCGAGTGAGCCTTCTTCCTTAATCTCACGGGTCACTAAGACCTTGCAAGGACCACCACACACTTGGTGTCTCTTGCCTCGCTTACAAAGCACTTGAGAATACGAGAAAGAAAAGAAGAAAGGCAATCCAAGAAGCAAGAGCTCAAAAGAACACAAAATCTCTCTCTCACAAGTCACTAAGTGTTTGAGATGAATTTGGGACTTAGAGAGGCTTTGATCTTTTGAATTGTGTCTAGGAGTGAATGCTAGAGCTCTTGTATTGAATGTGATACTCAGAAATCTTGGATGATTGGAGTTGTGGTGGTTGGGGGGTATTTATAGCCCTCAACCACCAAGGTAGTTGTTGAGGAGGCTGCTATCGATGGGCATACTGGACAGACACTGTTCAGTGTCCGGTGCACCGCCACGTCACCCAACCATTAGGGTCCAGAGCTCAGTCGACCGTTGGAGCTTTGTCTTCTTGCGGCACCGGACAGTCCGGTGCCTCACCGGACAGTCCGGTGCCCTCTGACTTCGCTGCTCTGACTTCTGTTGTTCACTGTAGCTGCACTGTACACTTTGCAGAGTCAACCGTTGCGTGCTGGATAGCCGTTCCCCGCTGACTCACTGGACAGTCCAGGGAATTATAGCGGAGCGCGCTTGTGTTTTCCCGAGAGTGGCTGATTGGCACTTGTACGGTCCTGGTGCACCGGACACTGTTTGGTGGCACACTGGACAGTTCGATGCGCTAGACCACATCACACTCAAGTTCTTTTTGCTCCTTTTGAATTGGGTCCCTAACTTGAATATTTATTGGTTTGTGTCAAACCTTATGCACCTGTAATATATGGATTCTAGAGCAAACTAGTTAGTCCATATGTTTGTGTTGGATATTCAACCACCAAAATCAATTGTAGGAAAAGGTTAACCCTATTTTCCTTTCAATCTCCCCCTTTTTGGTGATTGATGCCAACACAAACCAAAGCAAATATAAAGTGCAGAAATGAACTAGTTTGCATATAGTAAGTGCATAGGTTACTTAGAATTAAACCAATATGAAAGTCTTACTAAGAATAAGAGTGAATGGATTGCTTTCTTTTTAATTAACATTTTGGACCACTTTTGCACCACTTGTTTTGTTTTTGCAGATCCTTTTTGAAAATCTTTTCAGAGACTTTTTGCAAACAATCAAAGGTATATGAATGATATTGCAAGAAGCATTTTCAAGTTTTGAAATTTCTCCCCTTGTTTCAAATGCTTTTCCTTTGACTAAATAGAAACTCTCCTTGAATGAAATTCTCCTTTTAGCTTTCAAGAGGTTTTTAAATGGATATCAATTTTGAAATCTTCTTTTCATAAACATAGATACCAATTGATACCAATTTGAAAATACATTATTTGAAAAATTTATTTCGAAAATTTTGAAATTTTGAAATGGTGGTGGTGCGTTCCCTTTGCTTTTGGGCTTAATATTTTCTTCGCCTTTGGCATTAATTGCCAAAAACGGAGAGCGTTGGAGCCCTTTTATCTTTTCTCCCCCATTGATAAAAGAAAGATAAATGAAAGATTTTACCAATTGGAGAGATGGTGGAATACCGGCAAAGGGTAAATAATACCGATGGAGTTGAGTGGAAGCGTTGTCTTTGCCGAATACTCCATTTCCCTTTCAATCTAAGACTAATACAAGAAATACTTATGGAAACACATTAGTCTTAGCCTTGGCACAAGAAGAATAAGAAATATGTATATGTACCAAATGAAAGAGGTATGATCAAAGGTATATAAATGAGCTATGTGTGCAATGTTTCAATCAAAATTCCGAGAATCAAGAATATTTAGCTCATTCCTAACTTTGCTAAAGGTTTTTTCATCTAGTGGCTTGGTAAAGATATTAGCTAATTGATCTTTGGTGTTAACATAAGCTATTTTGATATCCCCCCTTTGTTGGTGATCTCTCAGAAAGTGATACCGAATGTCTATGTGCTTAGTGCGGCTGTGTTCAACAGGATTATCCGCCATGCGGATTGCACTCTCATTATCACATAGGAGAGGGACTTTGCTCAATTTGTAGCCATAGTCCCTGAGGGTTTGCCTCATCCAAAGTAATTGCGCACAACAATGGCCTGCGGCAATGTACTCGGCTTCGGCGGTAGAAAGAGCTACAGAGTTTTGTTTCTTTGAAGCCCAAGACACCAGGGATCTCCCCAGAAACTGACAAGTCCCTGATGTGCTCTTCCTATCAATTTTACACTCTGCCCAATCAGCATCAGAATATCCTATTAAATCAAAAGTGGATCCCCTAGGGTACCAAAGCCCAAACTTAGGAGTGTAAACTAAGTACCTCATGATTCTCTTCACGACCCTAAGGTGAATTTCCTTAGGATAGGCCTGGAACCTTGCACACATGCATACTGAAAGCATAATATCCGGTCGAGATGCACATAAGTAGAGTAAAGATCCTATCATCGACCAGTATACCTTTTGATCTACGGATTTACCTCCCGTGTCGAGGTCGAGATGCCCATTAGTTCCCATGGGTGTCTTGATGGGCTTGCCATCCTTCATTCCAAACTTCTTAAGTATGTCTTGAATATACTTTGTTTGGCTGATGAAGGTGCCATCTTGGAGTTGCTTGATTTGAAATCCTAGAAAATACTTCAATTCCCCCATCATAGACATCTCGAATTTCTGTACCATGATCCTACTAAACTCTTCACATGAGAACTTGTTAGTAGACCCAAAAATGATATCATCAACATAAATTTGGCCAAACAAGTCTTTTTCAATAATTTTAGTTAAGAGGGTAGGATCGGCTTTTCCGACTTTGAAGCCATTAGTGATAAGAAAATCTCGCAGGCATTCATACCATGCTCTTAGGGCTTGCTTTAGCCCATAAAGCGCCTTTAAGAGTTTACAAACATGGTTAGGGTACTCACTACCTTCAAAGTTGGGAGGTTGCTCAACATAGACCTCTTCCTTGATTGGTCCATTGAGGAAGGCACTCTTCACGTCCATTTGATAAATCTTGAAGCCATGGTAAGTAGCATAGGCAAGTAATATACGAATTGACTCAAGCCTAGCTACAGGTGCATAAGTTTCATCGAAATCCAAACCTTCTACTTGTGAATAACCCTTGGCTACAAGTCAGGCTTTGTTTCTTGTCACCACACCATGCTCATCTTGCTTATTGTGGAATACCCACTTGGTACCTACAACATTTTGATTAGGACAAAGAACCAAATGCCATACCTCATTCCTCGTGAAATTGTTGAGCTCCTCTTGCATTGCCAGCACCCAATCTGGATCTCTTAGTGCATCCTCTACCCTATATGGCTCAATAGAGGACACAAAAGAGTAATGTTCACAAAAATGTGCAACCCGAGATCTAGTGGTTATCCCCTTATGAATGTCACCAAGGATGGAGTTGACGGGATGATCTCGTTGAATTGCTTGGTGGATTCTTGGGTGTGGCGGTCTTTGACCCTGCATTTCTTGATCATCTTCCATGTCTTCATTATCTTCATCTCCCCCTTGATCATTGTCCTCCTCTTGAGGTGGCTCATCCTCTTGATCTTCATTTTCATCATGTTGGGCCTAATCCTCATCTTGAGTTGGTGGAGATGCTTGGTTGGAAGATGATGGTTGATCTTTTGCTTATGTAGGCTCTTCGGATTCCTTAGGATACACATCCAATGGACATGTTCCTTAGTGCGACGCACGGAGCCTCTTCATCATCTAGTTCATCAAGATCAACTTGCTCCACTTGGGAGCCATTAGTCTCATCAAACACAATGTCACAAGAAACTTCAACTAATCCAGTGGATTTGTTAAAGACTCTATATGCCCTTGTGTTTGAGTCATAACCAAGTAAAAAACCTTCTATAGCCTTAGGAGCAAATTTAGATTTTCTACCTCTCTTAATAAGAATAAAGCATTTTCTCCCAAAGACTCTAAAATATGAAATATTGGGCTTTTTACCAGTGAGGAGTTTGTATGATGTTTTCTTGAGGATTCAGTGAAGGTCGAGCGGTTGATGGAGTAGCAAGCAGTGCTGATTGCTTCCGCCCAAAACCGGTCTAGTGCCTTGTATTCATCAAGCATGGTTCTTGCCATGTCCAGTAGAGTTCTATTCTTCCTCTCCACTACACCATTCTGTTGAGGTGTGTAGGGAGAAGAAAACTCATGCTTGATGCCCTCGTCCTCAAGAAATCCTTCTATTTGTGAATTCTTGAACTCCGTCCCATTATCGCTTCTTATCTTTTTGATCCTTAATCCGAACTCATTTTGAGCTCGTCTCAAGAATCCTTTTAAGGTATCTTGGGTTTGAGATTTTTCCTGCAAAAAGAACACCAAAGTGAAGCGAGAATAATCATCCACAATAACTTGAGAGTACTTACTCCCGCCGATGCTTATGTAAGCGATCGGGCCAAATAGATCCATGTGGAGTAGCTCGAGCGACCTGTCCATAGTCATGGTGTTCTTGACATGCGCTACAGACCCTGTCTTTCTCAAAATGAACATTGGCTAGTCCTAAAATGTGCTCTCCCTTTAGAAGTTTGTGAAGATTCTTCATTCCAACATGGGCTAGTCGGTGATGCCAGAGCCAACCCAATTAGTCTTATCAATTAAGCAAGTGTTAAGTTCAGCTTTGTTCTCATTAAAATCAACTAAATATAGCTGACCCTCTAACACTCCCTTAAATGCTATTGAATCATCACTCCTTCTAAAGACTGTAACGCCTAACTCAGTAAAAAGACAGTTGTAACCCATTTTGCATAATTGAGAAACTGAAAGCAAATTGTAATCTAATGAATCTACAAGAAAAACATTGGAAATAGAATGGTCAAGTGATATAGCAATTTTACCCAAGCCTTTGACCAAACCTTGATTTCCATCCCCGAATGTGATAGCTCGTTGGGGATCTTCATTTTTCTCGTAGGAGGAGAACATTCTTTTCTCCCCTGTCATGTGGTTTGTGCATCCACTATCGATTATCCAACTTGAACCCCTAGATGCATAAACCTGCAAAACAATTTAGGCCTTGTTCTTAGGTACCCAAACAGTCTTGGGTCCTTTCATGTTAGAAACAAGCACCTTGGGTACCCAAACACAAGTCTTAGGACTCTTGTGTTTGCCCCCAACATACTTGTCAACTACTTTGCCTGATTTGTTAGTTAAAACATAAGATGCATCAAAAGTCTTAAATGAAATGTTATGTTTATTTGATGCAGCAGGAGTTTTCTTTTTAGGCATTTTAACATGAGTGGAATGCCTAGAGCTAGAGGCCTCATTCTTATACATGAATGCATGATGAGAAACAATGTGAGGTTTTCTAGCATGAATCTTCCTAATTTTGTGCTTAGGATAATTAGCAGGATATAAAATGTAGCCTTCATTATCCTAAACCATGGGAGCTTTGCCCTTAACAAAACTAGACAATTTCTTAGGGGCATTAAGCTTGACATTACTTCCTTGTTGGAAACCAATGCCATCCTTAATGCCAGGGCGTCTCCCATTATAGAGCATGCTTCTAGCAAATTTAAAATTTTCATTTTCAATTTCATGCTCATTAATTTTAGCAGTTAATTTAGCTATATGATCATTTTGTTGTTTAATCATAGCAAGGTGATCATTAATAGCTTCAATATTAACATCTCTACATCTAGTATAAATAGAAACATGATCAACGGTAGATGTAGAGGGTTTGCATGCATTTAATTCTTCTATCTTAGCATTTAATTTAACATTCTCATCTCTAAGATAGGAAATAAAATCATTGCAAACATTTAAATCTTTAACCTTAGAAACTAGGCTAGCATTTTCATATCTAAGGCTAGAAATTGTATCATTGCAAATGTTCAATTCATCAATCTTAGCATTTAGACTAGCATTTTCATTTCTAAGACAGATAATTGAATCATGGCAAATGCTAAGCTACTTAGTCAAGTTTTCACATTTTTCTACTTCCTGAGGATAAGCATTCTTCAACTTAACGTGTTTTTTGTTTTCTTTAATAAGGAAGTCCTCTTGGCTTTCCAAGAGATCATCCTTCTCATGAATAGCTTCTATTAATTCATTTAATTTTTCTTTTGTTCCATTTGAGGTTGGCAAAAAGAGTAAGTAAATCATCTTCATTTTCACTAGAGCTACCCTCATCACTAGATGTTGTATATTTGGGGGTGGCTCTAGAGTGTACCTTCTTTTTCTTGTCGTCCTTAGCCATGAAACATTTGTGGTCGACGTTGGGGAAGAGGAGGCCCTTGTTGACGACGATGTTGGCGCGTCCTCGTCGGAGGAAGAGTCGGTGGAGCTCTCATCGGAGTCCCATTCCCTACACACATGGGCATCGCCGCCCTTCTTCTTGTAATACCTCTTCTTCTCCTTCTTCCCCTTCTTGTCGTCGCCCCTTTCACTATCACTTGAAATTGGACATTTAGCATTAAAATGATCGAGCTTACCACACTTGTAGCACACCCTTTTGGAGCAGGGTTTGTAGTCCTTCCCCCTCCTTTGCTTAAGGATTTGGCAGAAGCTCTTGAAGATGAGCATCATCTCCTCATTGTCGAGCTTGGAGGCATCAATTGGAAGCCTACTTCGTGTAGACTCCCTCTTTTCTTCTTCCGTCGCTTTAAATGCGATGGGTTGCACATCGGGTGTGGAGGTGGCACCTTGCTCCAAGTTGACGATGTGTTTGGAGTCTTTGATCATTAGCTCAAAGCTCACAAACTTACCAATCACTTCCTTGAGAGACATTAGTTTATATCTAGGATCCCCACGTATTAATTGAACTTGAGTGGGATTGCAAAATACAAGGGATCTAAGAATAACCTTGACCATTTCATGGTCGTCCCATTTGGTGCTCCCGAGGTTGCACACTTGGTTCACCATGGTCTTTAGCCGATTGCACATTACTTGTGGCTCTTCTCCTTTGTTGAGGACGAATCGACCAAGTTCGCCCTCGATTGTTTTGCGCTTGGTGATCTTGGTCACCTCATCTCCTTCGTGCACGGTCTTGAGGACGTCCCAAATTTTTTTGGCGTTCTTCAACCCTTGCACTTTGTTATACTCCTCTCGACACAAGGAGGCGAGGAGTATAGACGTGGCTTGAGAGTTGAAGTGCCTAATTTGGGCTGCCTCGTCCGAGTCATAGTCCTTGTCCCCCACCTTTGGTACCTGCACTCCAAATTCAACAATATCCCATATGCTTTCGTGGAGTGAGGTTAGATGATGCCTCATTTTATCACTCCACATAGAATAATCTTCACCATCAAAATATGGTAGCTTGCCTAAGGGAACGGAAAGTAGAGGAGCGCGTTTTGAAATACGGGGATAGCGAAGGGGCATCTTACTATACTTCTTGTGCTTATGGCGCTTAGAAGCGATGGATGACTCGGAGCTTGATGTAGAGGGCGACGATGAGTCGGTCTCGTAGTAGACCACTTTCTTCATCTTCTTTTTCTTGTCGCCTCTTTGATGGGACTTGATAGAGGAAGATGATTCCTCCTTGTGCTTGTTGCCGGATTCCCTTGAGAGAGTCCTCCCCGAGCTCGCGGGCTTGTCGCTGGTCACGATCTCCCTCTCGACGTGATCTCCCGACATTACTTTGAGTTGTTAGACTCTAATGAAGCACCAGGCTCCGATACCAATTGAAAGTCGCCTAGAGGGGGGGGGGTGAATAGGCGTAACCTTAAATTTATAACTTAAAACACACACTACAAGCTGGGGTTAGCGTTAGAATTGAATTCAAGTCTGGGAGAGAGGGGAAAACAAATCAAATGAGAATCAAGCGAATGAACACGGTGATTTGTTTTACCAAGGTTCGGTTCCAAAGAACCTAGTCCCCGTTGAGGTGGTCACAAAGACCGGGTCTTTTTCAACCCTTTCCCTCTCTTAAACTGTCACTTAGACTGAGTGAGCCTTCTTCCTTAATCTCACGGGTCACTAAGACCCCGCAAGGACCACCACACACTTGGTGTCTCTTGCCTCGCTTACAAAGCACTCGAGAATAAGAGAAAGAAAAGAAGAAAGGCAATCCAAGAAGCAAGAGCTCAAAAGAACACAAAATCTCTCTCTCACAAGTCACTAAGTGTTTGAGATGAATTTGGGACTTGGAGAGGCTTTGATCTTTTGAATTGTGTCTAGGAGTGAATTCTAGAGCTCTTGTATTGAATGTGATACTTGAAAGTTCCCTGTGCCTGGGAACAGGATCTGGATGTCGCCTAGAGGGGGGGGGGGTGAATAGGCGAATAAAAATTATTACTTTAAAACTTAAATTCTTACTCTACTCGAAGACTAGAACGCAGTGGTATGAGAAGGCCCTTCGAGTAGGTTGCAGCGAAATAGAAGATCCTGTCTCAAAATGTCCTGCACTTCAAATATAACTTGTACCACAGATAAGTATTGAAGTGCAGATATAAAGATTAAGTGAGACAGAGAATCAGCACACAGCATAGAGTAGAGCACACAGACACAGGGATTTATCCCGAGGTTCAGCCAAGGCTGAAATGCTTGCCTAGTCCTCGTTGGAGTTAGCCACACCTGGGCTTGGAGTCTATTTCAGCTCCTTCCTCCATTTGCTCAGATCTGTCAGTATGACAGATAGAGTCTTCCACTATGTTGAGTTGGTTACAACGAAACCGCGGCTGCTTACAATCTTCTTGGCAGCACTCCGGCAGAGTAACAATATGCTCAAGACCTTGCTCTAGCTCTTAGCAGCACTTCCCACTCTCTCAAGGCTTATAGCTTTGCCTCTACACAAACTAGAGAGATATACACGAGAGGGAGAGAGAGAATTGATCCAAGTGATGTCTACAATTGTTGGCTGCTCTTCTATCACTGTTGGTGGCGCCTAGGAGTCCCTTTTATAGACCCAAATGGCCTAGGAGCAGTTGAGAACAATCCAGGAAGGCAATTCTTGCCTTCTATCGGGTGGTGCACCGGACAGTCCGGTGCACCACCGGACACTGTCCGGTGCCCGATTTCCTTCCAAAATTGGCGCAGTCGACCGTTGCAGTCTTAGAGCCGTTGGCGCACCGGACAGTCTGGTGCCCCCTTCTGACCATTGGCTCGGCCACGCGTCACGCGCGGATTGCGCGGCTGAACGTTGGCGCGCCGACCGTTGGCTCACCGGACAGTCCGATGCACCACCGGACAGTCCGGTGAATTATAGCCGTATGCCGCCAAACTTTCCCGAGAGTGGCCTGTTCACCAGAGTCCAGCCTGGCGCACCGGACACTGTCCGGTGCACCACCGGACAGTCCGGTGTGCCAGACTGATCTGACTTTTGGCTGTACACAGCCAAGCCTTTTGCATCTCTTTTCTTTTCTCCTTTTTATCTGTTTCTAACACTTAGACAAATATATTAGTACACAAAAACCAATGTACTAAGTCTAGAAACATACCTTCTCTTTGATTTTCACTTCTTTAACATTTGGCATGATTGAGAATGATGTTGGACTCATAAATCATCAAGTCAGCTTGACTTGATCTAGATTGACATTTCTGAGCTCCAACATCCTGCAAAGGTCACATAGAATATCTCCAAGCATAGGAACAACCCAAACTAAAGGTCAAGGTGCACTTAGCTCTTTTGGGCTACTTCCAATTCTGATTTCAACATTTGTTCTCCTTCTAGTGACCTTGTTCACTTCTAAGAGCTTGATCTTTAGCCTTATGACTTACACCACATAACTATAGATGTTACCTCATTGGTTGTAAGTCATGTCCTTATGTAGTGATCCTTGATGTGCCATAGCTCTTCTCAACTCGATCACCCTTGACTTTGCAAGTCTTCTTCTTCACCCTTGGCTTTGGGTTCCTCAGCCTCTTTGACTTTCTCCCGTGCTCTTGGTACCTCGAAGCTCTTCTTGCCTCCATCCTTGGCTTGATCAGTTGTTTCTGAGCTACGCACCCGAGTCTCACTTTATGCAATGTCCATCTTACTTGTGATGTCCATTATCTATCCATAATCTAGTCCTTGGACCATCACACTTGTTCACTTGTGTTGAACCCTGTTAGCTTTGCATTCAGCACCTATTTAACACTTAGCACACTTGTTAGTCCTTTAATTGGGTTGTCATCTAAACACCAAAACCCACACGAGAGCTTTCAATCTCCCCCTTTTTGGTGATTGATGGCAACACAATTAAATCTTACACAAGAATAAGATTTAAAGCACAAATTTTGAATCCTAAGTTTATAGAATGCTCCCCCTAAATATGTGCTTACATTAACATCATAACTTTGGCCTTAAATACCAATATGCACATACTTAGGCTAATTCGAAGCATTGCTATACCTTAGCACCTATGGGATGCATTGTGTCAAGAATCAAACCGTGATGCGTATGACACACAAATGCACAGAATCAGAGTAAAACACCAATTGAAAGGATGTCCCATAGGAATGTCGACCTAACACTATTCACCATTGAGATACCAATTTAACACAATTAAAGAGCCATATGAATATCTATCACCTGATAAACATGAATATTATCTATCACAGGATAGACACAATAGATACCAATTGATTAACGTCAACAGAAGCACTAATTTTGCATCAACACCATATAAGACTCAAGAAGCATATGATAAGATTTATCAATAACACAAACTCAAACTAATAAGAATTATCAATGACACAAACTCAAACTAACACATTCTTCCTTAAGGTCCAAGAAAACCCCTTTAGGATAAGCTTTCCTCTCAGGTTGAGATAAGCTTTAATGCACAGTTTCTCCCCCTTTGACATCAAACACCAAAACCATATTCAAGCAGGAACATAAAATGATGTCAAGGGACATCAGGGTATTAAGTAAGGAAAATGCAACATACTCACATTACTCCCCCTTACACAAGCATTGGAGGAAATAAAGATACAAATACATAAAAAGATCAATACCTCCTTTTGTACCTTTACCATGTTATGTTGTACTTTCCATCGAAGTAGGTAGAGTTCCTTATTCATCAACTTGATTTCCATCTTGCAAGCTTTATCTCTAGGGAGATTCTTCACATTTGTGCCAGATCCTTTTCTTGTTGCTAAGGCACCACACTTAGAACAAGTTATAGTATTGTGGCACAAAATGAAGCATCTATTCTAATGATCACCAGATGATATCACTTGAAGCACACACCAAGGTTACCAATTGAACAATCATCAATGTCATAGTTCTATGATATGTGCATCTAGGATCACCAATTATTATAGAGCATGAGCAATTCTTAAATATGCAATTACTCACAACTTTAGATACCAATTACCCAACTTGTGGAGGCACCCAAGTCCTGATTGCTTCATTTCCTGCTCATCTTCCCTTTTCCACCTTGAGACTACACAAGATCACTCAAGAAACAATTAGTCTCAAAAGATACAAGTTATGTGTGCTCCCCCTAAAGTTGTGCATCAAGTATTTGAATGACTTGCACTTTGCACATTTTAGCTTCCTCAGAACTAGAGGGGATCACAACATATCTTGGTCAAGGCATACTCTATCAATTTCATCACAAGGAGATACCAATTGAATAGTTGACTTAATGCAACAATGCAGGCCTCAAGGAGTATAACAAGCAACCTAGGCGAGCTTCACACATGATAATCATTTCACAACATATACCAATTTAAAATGACAAGATAAAGCACAATGTCTAAGTACGCCAAGATTAAGAAGAATTTTCTTAGGTATACTAAGGGAAACAACATTTTAAGGCATAAGACTCCTACTCCAAGATACTACCAATTCAGAGGCAAGAACATAGCTGTGATCACAATCAATGGAACTTCAAGATATGAGATTGCATAGTTCCATTCTCCATACCTTTGCCTTTTACCTGAATTGCCATGAGAGCACTAGTTGTCACCAATTGAGTGTTCCTTTTGCTCATGTACCTCATAACTCAAGAAGGTGCATTAGTGGCACAACATGGATTTGGTATACACACAGTATCATAATAGGGTAATTATTTGAACATGGACTTAACAAGATGTCATGCTTGCACACATAGGTTACTCATTAAACACCATATAGCATGACTTACAAACAGATACAGGTTTATCCATGAACACATAAAGAGTTAATCATGGTAAATATATCAAATGATAAGCTACTCATTAAATGATTCAAGAGATTTAACACACAATCATGATTAAGCAGGCATCAATGTGATCTTTGAAATCATGAATCAATGATCAAAAAGTATTCAACACAAGCAATCTCAAAAGCATAACTACTTCGAGGACAGATACAACAATCAAACTTTAGAGCAATACTGATTTGCAATAATGTACTTAAAATACATGGGTACCGTCATTTGGAGAGCACGTTGCATATTCTCATCAAGGTCCTTTGCTTGATTCACTAATAATGATCAAAGACCTCTACAACTTATTTTACTCAAGATGAACATGGGATTAGTATTGCACAATAATTCAACCTTGGGTCAATAAATAGACAGTAGAATTGACAACTTAAGCATAGAGTTTGAATTAACCATCTTAAGCTCTCCTATGGTCTCCAGTCCATCTCGAGGCACCTGCATGGTCTAGTTGGTACAGTTTGGTACCCATCTCGGGATGGGTCCATAACGATCATCCATAAGAGCTTTTGGTACCCAAATAGCAATTGTGCTAGTTCTAGGTGATCTCATTACTGATCTAGCACAAGTGTATGGTTTGGGTCTCCTAAGCGAATAAGATTGAGATAGATTTACTTGCTTAGGAACCTTACCCTTTTTACATACCTTGGATAGATGACCCTACTCACCACACTTGTAGCAGAGACGTCGCTTGACCTGACATGACACTTGCTGTTTGTCTTCTTTCTTAGTGGGGGTCATCCCGGAGAGTGCACGTGCTTGATTTATCATTAGCGGACAAGAAGTGATCGTATGGTTCTTGTCATTGCATCCGAAGCATCTCCTTACCCCTTCATCCTTATCGTTGTATGGACACGACGCAATGAGGTGTCCTGACTTATTGCACTTAAAGCACCTCCTTTCCCCTTTTCTCTTTTTGTTCTTGGATGACATAGAGAAATGGTCAGTGCAAACAACATGACTAATTGAATCTTTACCTTTTTCCAAGCTCATGTTGATTTCTTCACTTATTGCTTTAGGAACATCTTTCTCAAGGAGTTTGACCCTTGCTGCGATTTCTCCTTCCTCAAGCTTCTTCACCACGTGTTCGCAGATATCTTGAGGAAGTCGAGCATGGCGTCTTCTCCTTAGTTGTCTTTGTTTATTGTTCCCAAGCAATTTTCTTTTAGACCCTACAACTTGTTGCTCAATCAAGGATTGGCTTTCTTTTGAGGAGCAGGGGTTAGAACATGGTGATATACAATTTGAATGCGTACACTTGCAAGAATGAGGTTCACATGAATTTAAGTTCGCAAAGACAACCTCATGAGCAATATTGAGCATGATATGGTCCTCAATTAATTCACTATGAGAATTTGACAACATATCATACTTTTCATTTAGAGCAAGTTTTTCTAGATTTATCATCTCTACTTGACTCCTAAGCATAGAATTTTCAGTTTTAAGTTGAGCAACACAAGATAAAGTATCGTCATTATTTCTTTGCTCAATTAAAATTGAATCATACCGTTGGACCAAATCATTATGAGAGCACTTTAGCTCCTCATGTTCTTTGGTCATCTTCTCCAGGCTGTTGTTTGTTTTTATGAGTATCTCCTCTAGCCTGAGAAGCGTCTCGCCTTGTTCCATGTTCCTTCTCAACAGTTTAACCAAGAGTGCTTTGTCTTCTTTGTTGAGATGGGTGTAGAACCGACGAATCTCTTCTTCTTTCACATCATCGGTCTCATTTTCCCTGTCATTATTGTCAATGGAAGCAAAACAGGAAAATGTACCTTGTGATGATGTAGACTCCTCACTATCATCCTCATATTCCTCCTCATCATGGCTTTCGTCTCCACCATCATTGTTAGCAATAAGACATTTATTACTAGTAGAAGACAAACCTGTCGATGAGGTGGATTCATCGTTTGGTGGCCACCGCTTTTCTTTTCCCTTTGAAGGATTAGTGTCACAAGTAACATAGGGAGTAGAAGTAGTGCAATTTGACTCAGAATTTTTTATTTTAATTCTAGTCCATAGATCATGAGCATCGACAAGAACATCACTATTACTACCTATGACAGAAAAATAAACATCCTTGCTAAGGGAATTGACTAGGATGTCATAGGCTTGATAATTTTGACGCAGACATCTTAGATCATGCTCAGATGGATTTTTCATATCAATATTAATGGGCAAAACACTAGCATCAAATATTTGCTCTACTTCATGACCTAAACTCCTAAAAGTATTATATAAATGAAAAGACCAGGATGCATAGTTAGAGCCATCAGAATTAAGAAGTTCTACAGTTACCTCTTATGACAACATCATCATCTCCGGACGGCTAAGCCCACACTGGAGAGGCCTAGCTTTGATACCAATTGAAAGTTTCCTGTGCCCGGGAACAGGATCTGGATGTCGCCTAGAGGGGGGGGGTGAATAGGCGAATAAAAATTATTACTTTAAAACTTAAATTCTTACTCTACTCGAAGACTAGAAAGCAGTGGTATGAGAAGACCCTTCGAGTAGGTTGCAGCGGAATAGAAGATCCTGTCTCAAAATGTCCTGCACTTCAAATATAACTTGTACCACAGATAAGTATTGAAGTGCAGATACAAAGATTAAGTGAGACAGAGAATCAGCACATAGCACAGAGTAGAGCACACAGACACAGGGATTTATCTCGAGGTTCGGCCAAGCCTGAAATGCTTGCCTAGTCCTCGTTGGAGTTAGCCACACCTAGGCTTGGAGTCTATTTCAGCTCCTTCCTCCGTTTGCTCAGATCTGTCAATATGATAGATAGAGTCTTCCACTATGTTGAGTTGGTTACAACGAAACCTCGGCTGCTTACAATCTTCTTGGCAGCACTCCAGCAGAGTAACGATATGCTCAAGACCTTGCTCTAGCTCTTAGCAGCACTTCCCACTCTCTCAAGGATTATAGCTTTGCCTCTACACAAACTAGAGAGATATACACGAGAGGGAGAGAGAGAATTGATCCAAGTGATGTCTACAATTGTTGGCTGCTCTTCTATCACTGTTGGAGGCGCCTAGGAGTCCCTTTTATAGACCCAAAGGGCCTAGGAGCCGTTGAGAACAATCCAGGAAGGCAATTCTTGCCTTCTGTCGGGTGGTGCACCGGACAGTCCGGTGCACCACCGGACACTGTCTGGTGCCCGATTTCCTTCCAAAATTGGTGCAGTTGACCGTTGCAGTCTTAGAGCCGTTGGCGCACCAGACACTGTCCGGTGCACACCGGACAGTCTGGTGCCCCCTTCTGACCGTTGGCTCGGCCACGCATCACGCGCGGATTGTGCGGCCGACCGTTGTCACGCCGACCGTTGGCTCACCGGACGGTCCGGTGCACCACCGGACAGTCCGGTGAATTATAGCCGTATGCCGCCAAACTTTCCCGAGAGTGGCCTGTTCACCAGAGTCTAGCCTGGCGCACCGGACACTGTCCGATGCACCACCGGATAGTCCAGTGTGCCAGACTGATCTGAGTTTTGGCTGTACACAACCAAGCCTTTTGCATCTCTTTTCTTTTCTCCTTTTTATTTGTTTCTAACACTTAGACAAATATATTAGTACATAAAAACCAATGTACTAAGTCTAGAAACATACCTTCTCTTTGATTTTCACTTCTTTAACATTTGGCAAGATTGAGAATGATGTTGGACTCATAAATCATCAAGTCAGCTTGACTTGATCTAGATTGACATTTCTGAGCTCCAACATCCTGCAAAGGTCACATAGAATATCTCCAAGCATAGGAACAACCCAAACTAAAGGTCAAGGTGCACTTAGCTCTTTTGGGCTGCTTCCGATTTTGATTTCAACATTTGTTCTCCTTCTAGTGACCTTGTTCACTTCTAAGAGCTTGATCTTGAGCCTTAAGACTTACACCACATAACTATAGCTGTTACCTCATTGGTTGTAAGTCATGTCCTTATGTAGTGATCCTTGATGTGCCATAGCTCTTCTCAACTCGATCACCCTTGACTTTGCAAGTCTTCTTCTTCACCCTTGGCTTTGGGTTCCTCAGCCTCTTTGACTTTCTCCCGTGCTCTTGGTACCTCGAAGCTCTTCTTGCCTCCATCCTTGGCTTGATCAGTTGTTTCCAAGCTACGCACCCGAGTCTCACTTTATGCAATGTCCATCTTACTTGTGATGTCCATTATCTATCCATAATCTAGTCCTTGGACCATCACACTTGTTCACTTGTGTTGAACCCTGTTAGCTTTGCATTTAGCACCTGTTTAACACTTAGCACACTTGTTAGTCCTTTAATTGGGTTGTCATCTAAACACCAAAACCCACACGAGAGCTTTCAATACTCAGAAATCTTTGATGTTTGGAGTTGTGGTGGTTGGGGGATATTTATAGCCCTCAACCACCAAGGTAGCCGTTGGGGAGGCTGTTGTCGACGGGCACACCGAATAGTCCGGTGCGCCACCGGACAGAGACTGTTCAGTGTCCAGTGCGCCGCCACGTCACCCAACCATTAGGGTCTGGAGCTCGGTCGACTGTTGGAGCTTTGTCTTCTTGCAGCACCGAACAGTCCGGTGCCTCACTGGACAGTCCGGTGCCCTCTGACTTCGCTGCTCTGACTTCTGCTGTTCACTGTAGTTGCACTGTACACTTTGAATAGTCAACCGTTGCACGCTAGATAGTCGTTGCCCGCTGACTCACCGGACAGTCCGGTGAATTATAGCGGAGCGCGCTTATGTTTTCCCGAGAGTGGCTGATTGGCACTTGTACGGTCCTGGTGCACCGGACACTATCCGGTGGCACACCGGACAGTCCAGTGCGCCAGACCACATCACACTCAAGTTCTTTTTGCTCCTTTTGAATTGGGTCCCTAACTTGAATATTTATTGGTTTGTGTTGAACCTTATGCACCTGTAAGATATGGATTCTAGAGCAAAATAATTAGTCCATATGTTTGTGTTGTATATTCAACCACCAAAATCAATTGTAGGAAAAGGTTAACCCTATTTCCCTTTCACCAACCTTGAAAGCATTAGTAATAAGAAAATCTCTAAGGCATTCATATTATGTTGTTGGGGCTTGCTTAAGTCCATAGAGCGCCTTAGAGAGCTTGTAGACGTGGTTGGGATACCTGTCATCCTCAAAGACAGGGGGTTGTTCCACGTATACCTCCTCCTTGATTGGTCCATTGAGTAAGGTGCTCTTCACGTCCATTTGAAAAAGCTTAAAGAGTGGTGAGCAGCATAGGCCAATAAAATCCGAATTGATTCTAGCCTAGCCACAGGGGCAAACGTCTCCTCAAAATCCAAACCTGCGACTTGGGCATAACATTTTGCCACAAGTCGAGCCTTGTTTCTTGTCACCACACCGTGTTCGTCTTGCTTGTTGCAGAACATCCACTTGGTTCCCACAACATTTTGCTTTGGATGTGGCACCAGACTCCAAACTTCATTCTTTTGAAGTTGTTGAGCTCTTCCTGCATGGCCAACTCCCAGTCTGGATCCTGCAAGGCTTCTTCTACCCTGAAGGGCTCTGTTGGGGACTTGTTCTCAAATGCTAAAAGTTAAGAACAAGGCAACATAAAAAGTGTTAAATGTTAAGGTCCTTCGTCCTTCGAAACATTATTTCCCTTTGGGATATAATGAACTTCGGACGAAGGTTATGAAGGACATACCTTCAGAAGCATAACGAATAATGAAGAAGGGTTCGTGTAAAGTATAAGACATAATGTAAAAATTTAAACATCATTATTGAACCATTTCTATTTTATTATCACGAAATAATAGAAATGGTAATGAACTACAAATGTACCTTCAGCTTGAGGGAAGGTAAAAGTACAAGCGTGACGCAGAAGCAAATGCTAAGTCAGCGTGAACAGTACAGGAGTACTGTTCATCTATTTATAGGCAAGGGACGTAGCCCATGCAAAATTACATTCATACCCTTTATAAAAGTTTACAACGATGACTCAGACCCCTAAGGACTAAAAGGTCATTCTATCTTTAAGTCAGTTCAATCCTTCACCTTCGGGTATGCTATAGCACCGAAGATTCATAAGTGGTAGCTTCGGCATTTCATATAAGCAACTTTTACCGAAGCTGTTTCTTCCTATAGGACCTTCGGCGACGAAGCATAGTCCCAACAGTAGCCCCTTCGCAGTACTAGATCATTTTTTGTAACGAGCTTGATCCATGAAAAAAGTCTCTTAGGCTTCGGGAAGCCGAAGGTCCGAAAAAACACCTTCCCTGAGCTCGTTGGCGAGAAACGATTAAAATAGTCCACGCGCACGCGGTAGATCCAACCTGGAACAGTGGCACGTGTCCTGGCGATTCACCTTCCCAGACCCTATGGCCCACCGATCAGCGAGTGTGGATAGTTGTCTATTCGATGCAGAAGACCTTGACGATTCACCTGTTCACCTGCGGCACTATATAAACAGACGGGTAGGTGTGAAGTTACCACAGCATTCATTGCTATTGCACAGTTGTACTGCCAAAAATTTCACCACTGCCGAAGCTTGTTTGTTGTGCTCAACCAAAACAGCGGTTGCAATACTGCTTCGGCACAAGAGAAAGAACTTCAGAGAAACCAAAAAGGGCAACAACAAAAATCTGAAACTAGTCATAATCAAAATGGCCAGAGTTCACTCTATTGCTCAAGTCGATCGTGAAGGAGATGAGACCGAAGCTACTGAGACTGTTCCTATTTCAGAAGCAATGAGGTGCTCTGGGTTAGTAACGCCGAAAGGCACACAAGCTGCCGAAGACATCCCTGCTGTTGAAATAGAACGGGCTGCTGTTGAAGAGACTGATTCCGAAGATGATTACAGCAGCGTAGTGCCGAGCAAACCCAGCCACCTGGACTTCAGCAAGTCTACCATCTCCAAAGCTGATTTTCCTAAAATGGTAAAGTTGAGCTATCTTAGTGAAGCAGAAAAGAAATCAATTCGTTTTAGTGGAGAAGAAACCACCCCGAAGCCAGAAAAAGATGAAATAGTGGTTTTTAAAAGTTTCTTCAAAGCTGGATTAAGATTTCCCCTCCATGGGATGATTGCAGATGTATTGAAGAAGTTTGGGATCTACTTTCATCAGCTGACCCCTAACGCTATCGTTAGGCTCAGTGTTTATATCTGGGCCCTCCGAAGCCAGGGGGTGGAACCATTTTCTGAAGGTTTTTGTCGGGTGCACGAACTGCATTACCAAACCAAAGCCAGAAAGGATGGATTACATGAAAATTTTGGTTGTTACAACTTTGCTTATCGGAAAACTACAAAATTTCCTGTGATTAGCTACCGAAGCAAGTGGCCGGCAGGCTGGAAATCAGAATGGTTCTACGTCAAAGTTGAAGATGACAAGGAGAAGCTGGTCCAGAGTCCGCTTGAGCTGACCTTCGGAGAAACCAGACCCCAATGCAATATGACACCAGAAGGCCCAACCCAAATTGTTTTGGCTGAATTTAGAATTATTTCGGAGCATATTAGCACTAGGGACCTGGTGCAAGAGTTCTTGGCTTTTAGAGTATTCCCGACTTTGAAAGAATGGGAAATGCCGAAGATAAAAGGGAAGAAGAAAGAAGGGGAACTTGTCCGGCTACCTTATTATTACAAGTTTAAAAAATATTTTAAAGCACCTTGCCAAGAGTGGCTAGACACAATTGAAGTTATGTGTAACGAGATCCTTGGCAATTATTCTAAGAAAGAAGATCAGTTAATGACTGCAGCCTTCGGTACCCGTCTGAAGCGAAGAATGAATCGAGTGATGGATGCCTTGAATTTTGAATACCCTGACTATGAGGGGCTGGATAAGGGTGCCGAGGGCCAGAAGAGAAAAAGAGTACCTGAAGCTTTGAATAAAGACTACGAAGAACAGCGAAAAGAGAAAAATCCGAGGATTGACCCGAAAACAAGTATTCCAAAGAAAAGAAAAGTTTCGTCTCCGAAGCGAAAAATAACTGAGGAAGAAGAAGGGGCTCCTGCATCACCCTCTACCACCGACGTGGAAGAAATTTTAAAGGTAATGACTGAATCCTTGCTTGTGAAGCTAAGTCCATTAGGGCCTCATCTGACGAAGCTTTTTCAGAAGGAAAAGGAGCCCACAAAAACGAAGAAAACCGCTAAAGCAAAAAAGCAAAGAATCATCATAGTGAGAGAAGTCATTGACAAGACGCCACCAAGAGCTTCAGCTCAGAAAACGCCAGCCGCTGAGGACATAACAAGTATCGAAGTTGCACCTTCAGGTCACCGCCGAAGCTGCCACAACCGAAGATTTTAACATGGAAACCACAATTGCACATATCGATAAGATACTGCTAGACATGGCCACAGAAGAAGCTGCAACAAGCACCGAAAAGGCTTTGACCTCGGAGCTCGAGAAAAAGAAAGAAATAGTCGACGATACTTCGGAAGATGAAGCTTTCAAATTTCAAAACTTAGTTGGACAAGAGCTGACAGAAGCCGAAAAAAGAGCTAAAAGAATATGCCAAATCTTGTGGATATAGGCCGGGAGCACTTCTCTTCGGGGGTGTTGATGATGAAAAACTGGACTGTATCTGGGATCAGACTGGAGCCAAGGTTATCGGTACTCTATCAAAGAGTATCGGCTTCCCGAAACTTGAAACAGACATTAGCCGCTACGGATGACAATACATCGTTGGTAGTTTATTTTATTCCAATTTCAAGGTAAACACCTTTTTCTCTATCTTTTAATTGTTTTAATATGACGAAAATGTTTTCTAATGAAAATTATTTATGTGCAGAGCATGTTGCTGAGCAAAGCTTTAAAAATGCAACAAGATTTGGAAGACAAGAAGCATGAGGTTATGATCGAAAGCCTAGAAAGCAAAATAAAAGACCAATCAGCTGTCCTTGAAAAGAAAAACTTCGAGCTTCAGGCAACCGAAGGCTTACTGGCGAAAGCTGAAGCTAAAATAGCAGATCTAAATACGAAGCTGGTCTCTCAGTCAGAAAGTTTCGAACAAGAAAAATAGAAGCTTAATGAAAAATTTGAGGCCGAAGTCCAGAAGGTTTCAGATTTGCAAAAATCATTAACAAGCCTTCAAAATAAATATTTAGAATTCAGCACTTGATGTATTCAACGGCTGAAGAAGATCTTCTATTCGGTCGGGGCCAGCAGTGGAAAATTTACTCCTTCAACTGAAGATCTACCGGGAACCTTCGAACATATTGAAGGTGAAATTGATGAACTCGATGATGTCATTGCCGGGCATGGTGACTTCTATGCCTGGGTAGCTTCTCGGGGCACTGCTGCTGCATTCCTAAAGTCTGGTTGTGATCACAGAAAAATTGTCAATAGACCCAATTTTACTCTGTCACCAGCAATTCTAGATGATATACCTGACCTTGCTCGAAGCATTTCGAATAGATTTATAAAGATGATATGGACAAAGGGTGGGCGAGAGAAAGGTAGAGACGAAGCTCGGAGTCATCTTGAACCAGTAAGAAAATCGTACCTTGTGCTTACTTCTTCCTTCAAACTTGAATTTTACTTACAATACTTTAATTTATGTAGGATGACGAAACCGAAGCCGACGCTTGAAGAATATGACGCCGAAGCTGAAGCTCAATGCAGACTGATAGAAGTAGACTGTAGAAAAACTCTAAGAACTTTTTGTAATAACTTTTGTAAATGCAACTACACTTTTCTTGATGAACTTTATTCATACCTTGTAATATATTCTTACCCTTCCGTCGATGTATGAGGTGCTTTGATGTGGACGAAATTAACATTTTGAGCCGAAGGCGAAAAAACACCTTCCCTTCTTTTCGTACACAACGAAGCATAAAAACTGCTTCTTCTTTTTGCCGAAGGCTGATCTTTAAAGCCGAAACAATTGCTTATGCTATGATGATGGTGATCCTACATATGTCTGAATGAATGTTTATGAATGCAAATGTTATGATGTAATGTGATGTGCAAATGAATGACCAACACATATCCGAAACCACAACTGCAGCCGTTGTTCCCTTAGGAATAAGCACATATCAGCGCTGACTTTTCGCTGTAAGCCTCCCTTAGGAGCTTCTTCGCCTTTTACTTTCGGCGGTATCAGCATTTATTTTTTGCTGTAAGCCTCCCTTAGGAGCTTCTTCGCCTTTTACTTTCGGCGGTATTCGCGTTGACTTTTCGCGCTTCGCCTTTTACTTAGGCGGAATCAGCGTTTATTTTTCGCTGTAAGCTCTGCATTCCCTTTGGAACGACTTTTGAGCAGAAAACTTACACTGCGCTCCCTTAGGAACGACTTTTTGGCAGCTTCGTCGTGCTCTGCATCCCCTTAGGGACGGCTTTTGAGCTTCTCCCCTGTTTTCTTTTTTTCTTTTAGCACTCGATGGTACGTTCTCAGTTTTTACATTTACATCTTTGGGGGATTATGCTCTTATAGAGCTGAAATAAAAGAGAAGTTACATGTTATGGCCCCATTAAAAACCTTTCTCCCCCTTCGGAAAGGAAAAGGGTGCCATAAAAAAAAATAAAATAAAGTATAAAAAATTACATCAGACTACACATAATATCGCCGAAGCTCATCCGAATTCCAAGATCTAGGAATGTCGTTGCCGTCCATATCCTTCAATCTGTATGAACCGGGTCTTGACGAAGAAACTACCAGAAAAGGTCCTTCCCATTTCAGCTGCAATTTGCCCACTGTATCTGGGTTGGCTACTCTCCGAAGCACCAAATGTCCTGGCTCAATATTCTTTAACCGAACCTTTCTATCACGCCATTTTATTGTTTCGGCTTGATATTTATTGATGTTTTCCACAACTTGAAGCCTGATCCCTTCTATAGCATCTTTTTCCACAGAGTAATCAGCTTCAGCCTCTCCTTCTGCCGAAGCTAGTACTCTTATTGATCCTGTTTTGGCTTCTTCCGGAGTTATTGCTTCGTCACCAAACAATAATTTGAATGGGGTAAAGCCTGTTGATCTTGATATTGTTGTGTTGTGGCTCCACACCACTTTGATTAATTGATCTGGCCACTTTCCCCTGGGCTGATTGAAGATTAACTTCATTATTCCAGTCATTATGATGCCATTAGCTCTTTCAACAAGTCCATTTGACTCCGGATGTCGAACTGATGCAAAATAGATCTTTGTACCAATTTGATCACAAAATTCTCTGAAAGCTTCGGAGTCAAACTGTGTCCCATTATCTACAGTGATAGCCTTTGGTACTACGAAACGACAAACAATATTCTGCCAGAAAAACTTTTGAATGGTGGCCGAAGTTATTGTGGCTAAAGGCTTTACCTCAATCCATTTAGAAAAATATTCCACTGCCACTACAACATATCTTAAATTCCCTTGTGCTGGTGGTAACGACCCTAACAAATCAAGGCCCCACCTTTGTAACGGCCAGGTGGGTTGTATTAACTGAGTCAGAGACGAAGGTTGTTTTTGATCTTTTGCACATTTCTGACAACCTTCGCACTTTTGGACTAATTCTGCTGCATCCGAAGCAGTCTTCGGCCAATAAAATCCTTGACAAAAAACTTTCCCAAGCAACGGCCTAGATCCAATGTGGGCTCCACACAGGCCTGCGTGTATTTCCTTCATTAATTCTATGCCTTCGGCTCTGGATAAACACTTGAGTAATGGAGCACAGACTCCATGCTTGTACAACTCCCCTTCTATTATGACATATGGTCGAGCTCTTGCCTCTATCCTCCTGTTATAAGCTTCGTCATCTGAAAGAAAGTTACCCTGAAGGAAAGAGATGATCTCAGTTCTCCAGTCTTCACTATAAACAGGAGATATATTGAGGACTGCTCTTTCAAGGAGTTCCACCAAAGGTGCTTTTATTGTTTCGAAAAATACATCCGAAGGTAAGGGCAGCCTCTGTGCTCCTGACTTGGCTAGCAAATCAGCATGTTCATTTTCTTCTCGAGGAATATTTTTGACAGAAAACCCTTCAAAGGAAGCTTCAATCCTTCGGACCGTATCTAAATATTTCTCAAGCTTCGGGTCTCTAGCTTTACAACTCTTATCAATATGACCAGAAATAACCTGGGAATCAGTTTTAAGAATTGCCCTTCTAATTCCCATTGCCTTTAACTTCCGAAGGCCCAAAAGTAAAGCTTCTTACTCAGCAATGTTATTTGTGCAGCTGAAATCAAGCCTTGCTACGTAGCAAGTTTTAACTTTGGAGGGTGCGACCAACACAGCGGCTGCTCCTGCCCCGAAGGTTCCCCAAGAACCGTCGCAGAATACTGTCCAAGCTTCGGCGTCTTTACTCGTTTCTTCTTCTTGAGCCCCTGGCGTCCAATCAGCAATGAAGTCTGCCAATGCCTGGGACTAAATCGAAGATCTATGCACATAATCAATGCAAAATTCATTGAGTTCCGCAGCCCATTTTCCAATCCTTCCAGTAGCTTCTCTATTTCTCATAATATCCTTCAACGATTGCGAAGAAGGAACAACTATATTGTAAGCTTGAAAATAATGCCGAAGCTTCCTGGAGGCCATCAGAACAGCATATAACACCTTCTCCAATTCTGTATAGTTTTTCTTTGATAAGCTGAGGACTTCGGAGACGAAGTATACTGGGGCTTGCTTTTTGATTTGTCCTTCAAGCTTTTCCTGCACAAGCGTTGCACTTACTGCAGAATGTGAAGCTGCCACATATAATAACAGAGGAGCCCCTGGCGTGGGTGGAGTTAACGTCGTTAGGTCTATTAAGTACTGCTTTAGCTCTTCGAAAGCTTTCTGCTGAGCTGATCCCCATTGAAAGACTTCGACCTACTTCAGCACTTCAAAGAATGGTAAATTTCTCTGTGCTGATCTAGATATGAATCGATTCAGAGATGCCAGTCTTCCTGTCAGCCTTTGGGCTCCCTTCTTTGTACTTGGCGGCTCCATTCGAAGAATAGCTTCGATTTTGTTTGGATTAGCTTCGATCCCTTTTGTTGAGACTAAACAACCAAGAAATTTCCCCTTCTTTACTCCGAAGACACACTTTTCTGGATTCAATTTTAGGCCAGCTTGCCTAAAGTTAGCGAATGTCTCCTGCAGATCAGCAATGTGATTTTCTTGCTTAGTGCTTTTTACTATGATATCATCTACATAAGTTAGCACATTTCTGCCTATCTGAGAATGAAGGACTTTGGCTGTCATTCTGCTGAAGCTTCCTCCAGCATTCTTGAGCCCCTCAGGCATTCGAAGATAACAATATGTACCACTGGGAGTTATGAAGCTGGTTTTTGGCTCATCTTCCTTCTTCATCCAGATTTGATGGTAGCCTGAATAACAATCTAGTAGACTCATGAGCTCTGAAGAAGCTGCTGCATCTACTAGAGAATCTATCCTTGGTAATGGAAACTCATCCTTCGGGCATGCCTTATTAAGATCAGTAAAATCGATGCACATTCTCCATTTACCATTGGCTTTCCTCACCATAACAGTGTTAGCTAGCCATTCTGGGTATTTTACTTCTCTGATGACTCCAGCACTAAGAAGTCTTTTTACTTCATTTCGAGCACCTTCGACTTTGTCATCAGACATTTTCCGAAGCCTCTGCTTTCTGGGTCTAAAGGATGGATCGACATTGAGCGAGTGTTCAATAACATCCCTGTTAACCCTGCAAAGATCATTAGCTGACCATGCAAAAACATCTTTGTTGTTGAACAGAAACCTTATCAAGGTTTTCTCCTGTTCTTCGGACAATTGGGATCTCAACAGCACCTTCTGCTCTGGTATGTCCTCACATAAGGGCATGGGCTTCGGCTGATCTGCCGAAGCAGCTTTCTCCCTTCTGAACTTGTATTGCTCACAAGCTTCAGCTCCATCTATGCTATGGATTGCTTTTGAGTCAGTCCAGTTTCCTTTGGCCCTTCTGGCAGCTTCCTGACTTCCATGAATAGCAATGGGTCCTTGGTCCGAAGGTATCTTCATGCAAAGATAAGCAGGATGAAGAATTGCTTCGAAGGCATTGAGAATACCACGACCAATGATTGCATTGTAAGGGTATTCCATGTCAACAATATCGAACACAACTTGTTCGGTCCTTGTGTTGTTGATAAATCCGAAGGTTATTGGCATTGTGATCTTTCCGAGTGCTACAATCTACCTTCCTCCGAAGCCACAAAGGGGATGTGTAGCATCATGAATCTTATCTTCGGGCTCTTGCATCTGTCTGAAGGCTTTGGCAAATATAATATCCGCTACACTGCCTGTGTCAACCAGAACATTGTGGACCAAAAACCCCTTGATAACACAAGAAATAACCATGGCATCATTGTGAGGATAATCCTTAAGCTGAAGGTCTTCCTGAGAGAAGGTGATTGGAATGTGAGACCATTTTGACTTGATGAAGGGTCCCTGCACTCCAACATGTTGCACCCTTCTCTGAGCCTCCTTCTTCTGCTTCTTGTTAGCCGGCTCTGAGCAGGAACCGCCTATTATGGGGAGAACCAGCTTCAAAGCCGAAGCAGCTCCAGCTTGGTTGTTGAACGAAGCCATCAGCTCAAGCAAGTGGAAGTGAGTTCACCGGAGGTGGGCGCCAATGTTGGGGACTTGTTCTCAAATGCTAAGAGTTAAGAACATGACAACATAAAAAGTGTTAAATGTTAAGGTCCTTCGTCCTTTGAAACATTATTTCCCTTTGGGATATAATGAACTTCAGACGAAGGTTATGAAGGACATACCTTCGGAAGCATAACGAATAATGAAGAAGGGTTCGTGTAAAGTATAAGACATAATGTAAAAATTTAAACATCATTATTGAACCATTTCTATTTTATTATCATGAAATAATAGAAATGGTAATGAACTACAAATGTACCTTCGGCTTGAGGGAAGGTAAAAGTACAAGCGTGACGCAGAAGCAAATGCTAAGTCAGCGTGAACAGTACGGGAGTCTGTTCATCTATTTATAGGCAAGGGACACAGCTCATGCAAAATTACATTCATACCCTTTATAAAAGTTTACAATGATGACTCAGACCCTTAAGGACTAAAAGGTCATTCTATCTTTAAGTCGGTTCAATCCTTCACCTTCGGGTATGCTATAGCACCGAAGCTTCATAAGTGGTAGCTTTGGCATTTCATATAAGCAGCTTTTACCGAAGCTGTTTCTTCCTGTAGGACCTTCGGCGACGAAGCATAGTCCCAACAGGCTCAATAGAACAAACAAATGAGTAATGCTCACAAAAATTAGCTAAACATGAGTGAGTTGTTACTCCCTTGCTGATATCACCCAGAATCTGATCCACTGGATGATTTCTTTGAATTGTCGTCTGGACTTGAGTTGGAGGAACTTGTGATGCTTCTTCCTCCTTATCATGTTCTTTATGTGATCCCCCTTGATCTTTCCCTTCTTCTTGAGGTTCCTGTTCATTATCTTTAGTTGGGGGATGCACCAACATAGAGAAAGAAGGTTGATCTTGTCCTTGTGGTTCCTGTGGTCGCACATCACCTATCACCATTGTTCGCATTGCGGCCGTCGGAACCTCATCTTCTTCTACATCATCAAGATCAACTTGCTCTCTTGGAAAGCCATTAGTTTCATCAAATACAATGTCGCTAGAGACTTCAACTAATTCTTATGATTTGTTGAAGATCCTATACACTTTTGTATTTGAGTCATACCCTAGTAAAAACCCTTCTACAACTTTGGGAGCAAACTTTGAATGCCTACCTTTCTTTACCAAAATGTAACACTTGCTCCCAAATACACGAAAATAGGAAATATTAGGTTTGTTACCAGTTAAGAGTTCATATGACGTCTTCTTGAGGAGGCGATGCAAGTAGAGCAGGTTTATGGCATGGCAGGCTGTATTCATAGCTTCCGACCAAAATCGCTCACGCGTCTTGTATTCCCCAAGCATTGTTCTTGCCATATCAATTAGCATCTTGTTCTTCCTCTCTACCACACTATTTTGCTGTGGTGTGTAGGGAGCAGAGAACTCGTGCTTTATGCCTTCCTCCTCAAGATATTCTTTGACTTGAAGATTCTTGAACTTAGACCCATTGTCGCTTCTTATCTTTTTCACTTTTAGCTCGAATTCGTTTTGAGCTCTCCTTAAGAAGCACTTTAAAGTTCCTTGGGTTTCAGATTTATCCTGCAAAAAGAACACCCAAGTGAATCGGGAAAAATCATCTACAATAACAAGACCATACTTACTTCCCCCGATGCTGAGATAAGCAACGGGCCCGAAGAGATCCATATGTAGGAGTTCCAGTGGTCTTGATGTTGTCATCACGCTCTTGCTTTGATGAGTACTTCCCACCTGCTTCCCTGCTTGGCACACTACACAAGGTCTATCTTTCTCAAAACAGACATCGGTTAGTCCTAACACATGTTCTTCATTCCAACATGTGCTAGACGATGGTGCCAGAGCCAGCCCATATTAGTCTTAGCAATTAAGCATGCATCTAGATCGACATTCTCTTTTGAGAAATCAACTAAGTGGAGCTTGCCGTCTAATACACCCTTAAAAGCTAATGAACCATCATTCTTCTAAAGACAAATGCATCAATATTTGTAAATAAACAATTATAACCCATATGACATAATTGGCTTACAGACAACAAATTATACCCGAGCGATTCTACTAAAAACACATTAGAGATCGAATGCTCGGTTGTGATGGCTCTTTTGCCTAAGCCTTTGACCTTGCCTTGGTTCCCATCTCCAAAGATAATAGTGTCTTGCGAATCCTTGTTCTTGACATAGGAAGTGAATATTTTCTTCTCCCCCGTCATGTGGTTTGAGCATTCGCTATCAATAATCCAGCTTGTGTGGCGGAACCGCCCAAATTATTCCAACTTAAGTGCCTAAGTCCTGCCTTAGGGGCTAGACCGCACTTAAATAGGAATAACACGTCAGTCCCTCGGATCTAGTCCGACGAGGCCACTAACAGGATCAAGTACCACGTACTCACTCGATGGTGAGGCACAGAGCAAATACAATAAAGCATAAAACCATACATTAAGGAGTATTAAATTTATTACATCATCATGGGAGTTTTAGCAAAAGTACTCCTCATTGTTCGGAATGCAGTGGAATAAAACTAACGATAAGTAAATAGAGAGATGGGGAAGCCTATCCCATCACTCCTCATGCTCCTCCTCA
Source organism: Zea luxurians (assembly GCA_029449295.1). Lineage (NCBI taxonomy): Eukaryota > Viridiplantae > Streptophyta > Magnoliopsida > Poales > Poaceae > Zea > Zea luxurians. The sequence continues at coordinate 18,661,570 of JAOPSE010000019.1, read as the reverse complement.
GCCGAGGTAGGGTCCCACTCGACTGTCCAGCCCGGTGGCAAGGTGGACGGCCAAGTCACTCCAGCAACCATGTCCTCCAGAGAACCTGTAAAAATTATGCCACAAGCTAGGCTGAGTATACTAATACTCAGCTAGACTTACCCGGTGTGAGGAGTCTACTCCTCTACCTCTAGACATGCAGCTGTTTGGCTGAGGGGTTTGGTTGCCAAAAGCACTAGCTGAGTTTATAAATCAAGTTTTAGCTTTGTCAAGTTTTAGTGTGACTCTCTTAAGACTAAATGTGTACTCATTCATAGTATCAAGCCATTTAGCAATCAACATCTTTTGCCACATCATCACATTTCCACTTGTTACTCAATGTAGTAGCATGGATCAAGCAGTCTCATTAGCTGCGAGAAGCAGACGATTCGAATCGAGTTTTAAACCTTGCAAGGTAAACCTAAACACACGACATGGCGAGGCACTCCGTCCCCACACACATCAACCGTCCCCATCGATTCCCCGTCAGGAGATCAGAGCTCACCGCCTTGGCGTACAATGCCTCACTGACCCCGACTACCGTCGTGCAGTGACCACACTTGTACCCACCATAACTGGAATGGGAGACTACGTCTCAGGTCGCGTGAGGGGATATGTCCACTGCCAGGTTCACTCACGTACTAGGCTTACTAATTTATCATATTTCTCGGCATATGTTTAGTACGTTCAAACGCTTGACACACGGTACCACACCTTAATCCTTATTCCATTTTCATCTCGTAGACCACACATCCCCATGGATCCGTGTCCACAGACCATTATCATTCTGTTATCAAAGGGGATACAACCAATTCCTGACCTCACGCGAGTGCTAGAAAAATCACTCGACTTCTACCGAGATCCATAATTAGCAAAGCAGCTACTCGACCTACCATACTAGTATCCATCTCAAAGGAAATCCTGAGGTAATGCAACTAGGGTTTCAATCAACTCCTACACTTAAGTGCACAATACAAGCCTACAAACATTAAGTGTAGTAAAATATCATATAGAACAGGTTATGCATAAAACCGGGGCTTGCCTTCCAAAGTTGGGGCAGGCAGATCCTCTAGGGCAGGCTCTGGTGCTGGATCCGGGGCTACCTCTTGAGCAACTCCTTGCTCCAGCACGAGGACGTACTCTCCATCAGCGAGGTTGCAATCTATCGAATGCAATGAGTAAGAATATGTATGCCATGATTATGCAGAATTTAGAAATCATTATGTTAAGTGAAGGAAACTAAGTTAGTGAATAACTTAGGGTTTCTTGGTTATAAGAGGCTCTTAGTGGTTTATGCTTACCAATTTTGATTTGAGATTTTGCCTAAGCATAAGGGGGTTAAGACTTGGATTGCCCCTTAAATGTTTTAGTAGGCACTCAAGGGGTTTTGCTGGTTTGGTTAGGGTAACAGTAGTCTTCACTATTAAATCCCCTTTATTTTTCTATTTATGATTTTTCGAGTGTGTTTGAACTACAACAGTGATTTAATTTTTTTCAAAAATTCTATAAAAATTATAGTGGGTTACTATTGGTCACTGTAGTCTGTCCTATAAATTTGAGGTGGATACTAATTCATATACTACTTGTGCAAAATTAACAAAAACAAGTTTTAAAAGGGCATTTTGTACTATAGCTGTGATTTAAGTGAGGTTTCTGTTGGGGGCCTTCGGCTTCCGAAGGTCCTCAAAAACATGATTTAACAAAGTTTCTAGAGTATAATGCATGAACAGGTATCTTCGGACTTGGGTTAAAACCACGGTGTGAAGAAGCACAAAAGGAATACGAAGGATGGCACGGAGCCGAAGATGTACACAGGAGAGCTTCGGCAAGATAGTGGAAAAGGAAACCGACTTAAAGATGAAAAGGCTATTCAGACCCCGGCGGGTTACTACAGAGTTTTTAGCAAATGTAAAGGGCATGGATGTAATTTTACATGGGCTGCGACCCGTGCCTATAAATAGATGAACAGTGTTCCTGTACTGTTCACGCTGACTTGGCATTGGCTTTTGCGTCACGCTTGTACTTTTGCCTTCCCTCAAGCCGAAGGTACATTTGTAATCTACAATCATTTCTATTTTTCATGTTAATAAAATAGAAATGATCTGATAATAATGTTTGTATTACGCTTTATACCCTATATAAATTTTTCAACATTATCTCTTGTGCTTACGAAGGTATGTCCTTCATAACCTTCGTCCGAAACTCATTATATCCCGAAGGGAAATAATGTTTTGAAGGACGAAGGACTTTAACATTTAACACTTTTTATGTTGCCTTGTTCTTAACCCGAAGCATTTAAGAACAAGTCCCCAACATTGGCGCCCACCTCCGGTGAACTCACTTCCACTTTTTGAGTTTCGAACACCTTCGGCAAGCATAGACCTTCGTCATGGAGCCGAAGAAAGCTTCAGCAACAGGGGCTACGGCTCTGCAACCACTGGACCCCAATCAGGAAACTCTCTCTCTTCGGGAGGCCCGAAGCTAGAAGAGGAAGGTTGCCAGTCCGACGCCTCATGAGGACGAACTAGATCAAGAAATCAGAGATATGGAGATGCTTCATCAACAGGTGCAAAGGAAGAAGGAAAAGATGGCTAGGCTAGCTGAACTGTAAAGGCAGATAGACGAAGCCTCCGAAGAAGTTCGCCATCTTACTCAAGATGAGCAGAATCGAAGGCCCCAGCACAAAGAGCTTCATCAGGAGGGTTTCTTCAACGAAGATGACTGGTATGAGAATTTCCATCATGGAAATTTTGCTTTTGATGATGCTTCTCCTCTGTCAGCTAAGCTGCAGGCTACACCCTGGCCTCCGTCCTACAAGCCACCCCAGCTTCCCATGTACGACGGCCACTCAGATCTGAAGCAGTTTCTGATGAGCTATGAAGCAACAATATCTTCGTATGGTGGCAATACTGCAGTCATGGCAAAGTCTTTCATCATGGCTATCAGGAGTGTTGCCCAAACCTGGTACTCCTCTCTTAGGCCAGGGACAATCACTTCATGGCAAAAGCTGAAGGATATGTTGATAACCAGCTTTCAAGGCTTTCAGACGAAGCCAGTCACGGCTCAAGCTTTATTCTAGTGCACCCAAGATCACGAAGAATACCTTCAGGCATATGTCCGAAGGTTCCTACGTCTGAGGGCACAGGCACCAACAGTGCCCAATGAAATTGTCATTGAGGCCATGATCAAGGGGCTTCGACCAGGACCTTCAGCTCAGTACTTTGCCAGGAAGCCTCCTCAAACTTTGGAGAAGCTGCTCCAGAAGATGGACGAGTACATTCGAGCCGACAATGATTTTCGCCATAGAAGGGAGGAAGCTTTCAGGTTCTCTGAAATGACCAGGGGCTTCGGAGGAAGATTTTACCCGAGGCACGTCAGATCAATTCACAATTCTACTCAAAATGATGACAAAGGGAGTCAGCAGCAAAGGCCACAGTGCTCCTCGCAAGCTTCGGGGCAACAACAAAGCTCTTTCCGGCCGCCAGCCCCAAGGGGCAGAGGCGCCAGGGGCTTCGGGGGAAGATTTGGAGATCAACCAAGGAAAATTTACTGCTTATTCTGTGGTGAAGGCAAGGGCCATACCACCAGGATGTGCCATGTTACCATCCAGAAGCAAAAGGAGATAGCCGAAGCTGCAGCACAACAGAGTCAGCCGAAGCAAGTCATGCACACTGCTTCGTATCATTCGCCCTACATTCCAGAATATGTAGGCAACCACCCTGCAGCTTCTGTTGCTTCGGCAAGTCAACCCCAAGCATCTTGGCAACAGCTTCTGCCTCCACCACCGTTGCAACGAGGCCAGCAGCCAGAAGGGAGTCAGCATACTCAACACCAAAGGGACTTCAGAGAAGAGTCCGAAGCTTGCACAGTCAATAGCACTGTGCCAGAGTCGAAGCACATTTACTGACAAATATCCTGCCTTGATAGCAGTCTTTTGCATTCAGTATTATTTTCTTTTTTAACAAGGAACACTTATGGGAGACTAGAGTGCTTTTTGTCGTTTTAAATCTCTTGTAATAGTTTTGCTTTTTGCCACAAGGAAAATATATCTTCTCCACAGGCTTAAGTCGCCGAAGCTTAAAGATTTGTGATAGCAAGGAGGACCTTCGAATTATCAAAAATTTATTTTAAAGGCACGCAGTGTGAATTCTTCAAAGCAACAAAAAGTCGTTCTAAGGAACGTAGTGTAAGTTTGCTGAAGCTACAAAAAGTCGTTCCTAAGGGAGCGCAGTGTAAGTTTTCTGCTCAAAAGTCGTTCCAAAGGGAATGCAGAGCTTACAACGAAAAATAAACGCTGATACCGCCTAAGTAAAAGGCGAAGCGCGAAAAGTCAACGCGAATACCGCCGAAAGTAAAAGGCGAAGAAGCTCCTAAGGGAGGCTTACAGCGAAAAATAAACACTGATTCCGCTGAAGTAAAAGGCGAAGAAGCTCCTAAGGGAGGCTTACAGCGAAAAATAAACGCTGATTCCGCTGAAGTAAAAGGCGAAGAAGCTCCTAAGGGAGGCTTATAGCGAAAAGTCAGCGCTGATACAAAAAGATTATGTGTTCTACTGTGGGGATGTGTGTGTATCTTCGGCACAAATATCATTTTGCATAACATAACATCATCACATCATTTCGCATAACATAAGCATCATACATCATATTGCATATGGCACAAGAAGGGGATACAATATTGATCTTCGGAGAATGCTTTGAAAAAGTGAAAATCGTGCTAAGGCACAAAAAAGGGGATACAATATTGATCTTCGGAGTATAGCTTCGGAGAATGTTTTCACGAAGCTTGGATATTCTTCATCAGAGCAGTATGGAAATTGTTGTGATACATAAAAGTTTTTCTTCACGAAGCATGAAAAGAAGGGAAGGTGTTTTTTTCGCCGAAGGCTCAAAAACGGTACGTATGTAAAATTTCATGCATCGTAAAGAATTGAACCATAAAAAGCTTGTATATTACATTTAAAGTTACAAAATATTACACAGATTACATTTCAAATGTTTTTACAATAGCATCTAGTCTTCCCTAAGTACTACTTCTGCAGCTTCGTTCAGTAGTTGATCGACAACTTTGTCCATGATGGCTTCGGCCATTCTCTTAATTTCGTCATCCCCCTTCGCGCGGGGGCCTGCCGATGGTTCGGCAGGTTCTGAAGGAGGAGAAGATATGCCTATGTTACTATTACAAACCGCGAATAAAGTTTAAAATCAAAAATTACAAACCACTAGTTAATACCTATTTTCCCTTCAGGCCCTGAGCCTTTCTCAGTAGCCTCTGCTACCTTCCTAGCATCATGGATGCCTTTTTCGCTTCTTTGAATGATTTCTTGAGCCATTTCTCAGCCGCCATTGTCCCAAATGTCGGTGAAAAATTTTCCACCGACCTGGCTTGCTTCGGCTGAAGGGTCTTTTATATCTTCAGAGGATAGAGCAGCTTCAGATTGTGCTAAAGATTTCACATGCTCGCACCCTTTCTTCTCCAAAATAGTAACAATTCCCCTGGCGCCCGAAAAAGCACAAATGTCCCCGCGACTATTCAAGATTTCCTCGAAGGCCTCAGCTTCGTGACTGATCCATTCAATCAGGCCTTCTGGATTCCCCCTTGTGAAGTTTTCTTCACTAGAGAACGCGCCAATGCTGGCGAAGCTGGATTTTATCTTCTTAACACACTCTATGGATTTATCATAGCATCTTTTCTTGGAAGCATGAAGCTCTTCAACATTTATTTCCAAATGATTTGCCCATTGATCACTTAGTTCTCATTTTGTTTCTTCAAGAATGCATTCCTCTTTAGCTCGGGCTAATTGTTTCCGAAGATCTTCGATTTCGCGTCTCTGAGCTTCGGCTTGAGTTCTAGAAATAGCTTCGTCTTCCTTTATCTTATCCACCAATGTAAGCAGAATTTTGTCCTTTTCCAAGGCTTCGTTTCTTAGCCTAATAACCTCTGTTCGAAGGTTGTTAAGAGCAATGGTACAGCTCTCGTCCTCAGCATCCTTCTGTGCCCTTAAGGCATTGCTGAGTATTAAGCCCTATTCAAAAGAATGAATGGATCAACATAAGAACAAAAGACTAATTCAAAATTCATAAACTCCAAAATTCACAATTTTTGTACCTTCAGACTATTGTATGCAAGGCTATCCGCAAGATCGTCCTTCGTCATGGCGCAAAGGCCAGCTTCAATCTTCGGGAACCCCATGCTTCTAGCCATCTCCCGGCAGACGGATAACTCTTTATTGTCTGGGAGACAGTATAGGAAGTCATCTTCGTCTGTCCCATTGAACACTACGGCCCCCTTCGGATACTTCAGTTCTCGGGCATAGTGATTAGCTTCAAAAATCTCTTCTTCAGATAATTTCTTCCTCGAAGCATGTCGCACAATATAATCACGTATTTTGGAAGATGCTTCGGGGGCGACAGTGTCAATTTCCTCAATCAAAATAGGCTCTGTGATTTTTGTTTTTTCGGTTTCCAAAGTTGCCTCTGTCAATTTTGTTTCTTCAACTTTCAAAGGTTTTACCTTGGTGGGCTCTGAAGGCCCAGCTTCAGTTTCAAATTGTTGCTTCAAAGCTTCAGCAACAAAGGCTTCAGTAGACACTTCTGAAGCTTCAACAGTTTTCTTCGGAGTTATGCTTGAAGATTTAATTGTTTCCAAAACATCCAGCACATTAACCATCCTTTTTCTTTTCGGGGTTGCTGCTGGCCCCTTTTGGATTTTTGTTGAAGGACTTAAAATTTCTAATGTTTTTGTTTCTTCAGTCCTCGGTTCTTCTGTTTTCTCTGTTGCCGGTACTTCGGCCATTTCTTCGATTTTCGACACTAGAGCTGGTTCTCTAGCTTCGGTGGCCGAAGAGGCCTCACCAATAAACTCAGGCACTGTGGCCGGTTCAATATAATGTGGCCGGTGTGTGAGCACCTTTACCTTTTTTCTCTTCAGCTCTGGCTCGCTAGGAGCAGTTGGAGCAACTTCTTTTGCAGAAGATGTATTCTTTCTCTTTTGGCCCTGTGTGGAATAGCGGTAGTCGGGGTAAACAAACCCAACTGCATCAAATACTCGATTGAGTCTCTTCTTCTTTCGGCCTCCGAAGGCCGCTGATAATGCAGTATCTTCGGCCTTCGAATATAGTCCGAGCAATTCGTCACTTACGGCTTCAATGCTCTTTAGCCAGTCGTCGTCTGGCTCGATAAACTTATCTCCGTATTTGAATGTGTATTTCAGCCTAACCAATCCACCTTCATCAGGTTCCTTGACGGTTTCCTTTGGCATTTCCCACTCTTTTACAAGTGGCCACACTCTGAAGGCAATATGTTCCTGGACCAAGTCCCTTGTTCCAATAAAAGAGCAAACCACACCGAAGGCCCTCTGGCATTCTTCGGCCGCTTCATTCATTTCTACCTTCGGCTTCCGGAGACCGAAGCGTTGCCAGATAGGGCGCATAATGATACCTTTAATATCTTCCCGTGCTATCAAGTCATTCTTCACATAGAACCATTCTGTCATCCAGTCGCCGAGCCACCTCTTCCGAAAGGTTGGCACGGGGCAGCTTGACCCAGAGCGGGCACCGAAGCTATAACAACCAAAGTTGTTGTGATATTGTTCTTTCCCCCAGGGTTTTGTCTGATATACTAGCTCATGAATATTACAAAAACTTTTTGCATCTGGCTCCAAGCCCTGGCTCCTCACAGCCCAGACAAAGATTCCAATTCTTATAACAGCTTCGGGAGTAATCTGGTGAAGATAGATTTGGAATATCTTCAGAACTTCAACCACAAAGCTGCTCAGGGGGGAACCAAAGCCCAGCCTTGAAGAAGCTTCGGAAGATCACGACCTCATTTTCCTCAGGAGTAGGAGAAGTTTTCTCTCCGTCATCAGCCCTCACAATAGACACATCTTGAAAATATCTCCCCCTCATATTGTCAAGATGACTCTGCTTAATAGTTGACTTTCCGAAAACCGTGTGGCTTGGTCGCCATGGTCGGTCTTCGGACTCTTCCCCGCCACTTTCTACATCATAACTGTCGCTATCACCAGTGTCTTCAGATAAACCTTCTAAAATCTCTTTGGTAATCTTCTCTGTATTAGTCTTCACCATTGATTCAAGAAAGCCGAGGTGCATTTCCTCAGAAAGGCTTAGCTTCAGATCAGCAACAACTTTCTTGTCTGCAGACATCTTCGTAAACGCTGGGAAAGTGCTCTCAAAACCGAAGCTTAAAAATTCAAAAAAGCCAAGCAAGTTTTGTTGTGCGGGCTAGAAGGTGAGTGAGCAAGAGCAGATGGCAAGAAAGCGTACCAAATAAACTCGTGGTGCGCCCTTATTTATATACCTAGTGCGTTAAAAATCCGAAGGTCCCGTTTGTCAGTGACTGTTGCTATTCTAGCAAAGGGAAGGTGTTTTTTCGGACCTTCGGCTTAGGGCCTTCGTCCATATCGCAATCTGAATTTATCATTCTAACAAATTAATATTGTGAGGGGCTACTGTTGGGGGCCTTCGACTTTGGAAGGTCCTCAAAAACATGATTTAACAAAGTTTCTGGAGTATAATGCATGAACAGGTATCTTCGGACTTGGGTTAAAACCATGGTGTGAAGAAGCACAAAAGGAATACGAAGGATGGCACGGAGCCAAAGATGTACACAGGAGAGCTTCGGCAAGATAGTGGAAAAGGAAACCAACTTAAAGATGAAAAGGCTATTCAGACCCCGGCGGGTTACTACAGAGTTATTAGCAAATGTAAAGGGCATGGATGTAATTTTACATGGGCTGCGACCCGTGCCTATAAATAGATGAACAGTGTTCCTGTACTGTTCACGCTGACTTGGCATTGGCTTTTGCGTCACGCTTGTACTTTTGCCTTCCCTCAAGCCGAAGGTACATTTGTAATCTACAATCATTTCTATTTTTCCATGTTAATAAAATAGAAATGATCTGATAATAATGTTTGTATTACGCTTTATACCCTATATAAATTTTTCATCATTATCTCTTGTGCTTACGAAGGTATGTCCTTCATAACCTTCGTCCGAAACTCATTATATCCCGAAGGGAAATAATGTTTCGAAGGACGAAGGACTTTAACATTTAACACTTTTTATGTTGCCTTGTTCTTAACCCGAAGCATTTAAGAACAAGTCCCCAACAGTTTCTGTACCAAGTTTTATTTTTGTCCAGATTCATAGGTGATATTAGGCCTCTATGTTAAAAATCACAGAAAAAGGCCTACTGGATATTTAGTTGTGAATTTCTAAAGTTTTATGCCAAAAAGGTGCTTACAACTAACTTGTTATTTGAAAAATATCAAACAACAGATTCCATATTTTTTCTATGTTCATAATAGCAAAACATTAGTTATCCCAAGGGTTGGGGTGTTTTCTCCTCAGGGTTATTTTTCTAGGGTTTTTTCTAAATTTTCCTTGTTTTCCTAAAATAAAAGGTATCTCCTTTCTTTTGCACTAAACAAGGGTCTAATGAAATTTTCCAGTGAACTATATTAAATAAATGAGCTAACAAAAATGTGGTTGCTCCCTGGTTTCTATTTTAAATTACCTTTTCTATTTTCTTTATAATTAAGCTAAAAATGATATAAATGGCAAACCCTTACTTAATTTGGTGTACTGAGGGGTTTACTATTTTTAAACAAATGAGGGAGTGATTAAATACTTCTCTGATTTTTCTTAATCTCAGTATAACAGTGTAACTATTTTTTCTTTCTATTATTTAACTTTTAGCCAAAACAATATTTAAATCCAAACCTTAAATTCTTGTGCAATACTAAGGGGTTTTGTATTTTTCCTAAGTAGTTCACATTATTTAAAATCAGGAAAAATTGGTTTGACCAAATTTGATTGAATAAAACTGAAGTTATGAATTTTACAAACTCTGTTTGTATTTAAATTAGAAATATTAAAAGATTTCCTAGAAAAATCAGTTTACACCGAGGACCCTGGGCTTTTCTTAAACCAATCCTTCAATTTATACCCTTGCGCCACTATTCATTTGAGTCTCTGATAGTTAAAAAATCCCCCCGACTTCTATTCCTTCTTCCCCGAGGTCCCTCCCCCTCTTTGAACAGTACCCGCAGAAGTAATTAGGGTGGCGCGGTTTACTGGCGGCGAGGGAGGTCCGGCGAAGGACAGGGTTGGCTCCAGGAAGTCTCTACGGTCACGTCGAGGTACGGCTTGCCATCGGTGATGGCCGGAATCGATCGGTCCACGTGCGCAGGCGGGCGAGCTCATCGGCGGCGTGTGCTCCAGCCTACCCACAGCGATATAGTTTAATCCAAGGGCACGAGGAGCTTCACGAGGTGCTAAGGAGTCTAACCGTGCAAGGAATCGAAGAAAGTCTCACCGTGCAGCTCGGTCCACGTTCGCCGGCGGTCGGGTGAAGTCCGGTGACCTTGATCTGGTGTCTCCGGCGAGGCAGAGCTCGATTCCTCGCTCTGGGAGCTTCACTGAGGCACGTAAAGTCTCTCTCGAGGGCCGGACGAGGCTGGGAATGGCTCGGTTGGCCGGTCTACGGTGGTGGGTTGTCAGGTGGCCGCTGACACGCCTTGTGCAGGGCAAACACCGGTGATCTCTGGCTCTGGTGAGGTTGAGAGCGCGCGGGGGAGTACGGTCGAAGCCTTGGCTGGCTTTACAGGCGCGGGCGCGGGCAGGGAACACGGGCGTGGCTTGGCGCGGCGCGAGGTGCGCGGGGCCGACCACTGGGCGTGTTCTGGCGCGTTCAGAGCGCGTCGAACACGTGGGCGTTTGTTTCTGCCTGTGTTCTAACGCTTGCTGAGATCGCAAACGTGTGAATCTCGCCAAGGGTCTTATGCAAATCTCTTCCTGGCACCTAGGGCTAGCTATTATGTGTGAGTTCCAATGGGAGATATGCCCTAAGTCACAAGATATGGGGGCGCCAAGTCAGTGCTGTCGGCACTGTTCACCAGGGACAAAACCGATGTCAAACCATGTCAAACGACCTCGGTTTGAATTCAAAATTTTCAGAGATGTGCCTTTGGTGATTTTGGTACTTTTTGCTATTCGGTCCAAGTGGTTTTGGCGCCAGCACAAAGGTGAACACCTATGATCTTTAGGCTAGGGTTGGTTTTGGGACTTAGAAAAATTTTGAATGGCTCAAGTGTGCTCCCCACTTGGTGAAATGTTTTGGGGTTTTTGTGGGGCCTTTTTGTAATGTTTCACTTAATACATTTTGTAGATTTGCTACCATACTTCATTTTTGGTAATGGCTCCCTAGTGTGATTTGGCCATTTGCCCACTCTTTTCCCTTTTGATCCCATGGTTAGGGTTTAATGGCTTAGGAGGGGAATTAGGGCTTTAGAACCTTGTTCATAAGTGAAAATTGTATGAAGGCTAGGGTTCCTCTCTTTTGATGATCAATACTTAGCTTATCTTATCCATGGTTCTAAGGTTTTAAGTACCTTCACTTCCTAATTTACACATTGGATTAGAGGCCATAGGTGTGCTTCTTTGGCCAGGGCCTTGGGTAACACCAAGGGTGTTACAACCCTCCCCCCTTAAAAGAATCTCGTCTCGAGATTTAGGTAGAGTCCCTTGGAGGGGTGCCATGAAGGTGTGCTGGTGTGTTGCTTCTTCCTTTGTCCATGTTTCTTTAGTTAACTGCTCTTCGAATGTCATCCTCTTTGCAACTTCAGAAGGAAGTCCTTTTTGAGTCATTTCTAGAGCTTACAACACCTTTAACATCTAAGTTCTTCTTATATTTAGATTCAAAGGGCAGGTGGGGGTGGGGTCTTTGATTACGTACCGACTCCTTTAGGCAGAAAGTCGGGGAAGCGAGAACGTAGAAAATCTTCAGTCTCCCACGTAGCCTCTTCTACTAAATGGTGACTCCACTGAACCTTATACATTCTGATCGAGCTAGCCTGTGTTGATCTCTCCTTTTGATCCAATACCTTGACGGGGTGCTCTTGATAAGACAAGTTTGGTTCTATCTCAATTTCTAGTTCAGGTAATACTTCTGTGGGTAAGCAGACACATTTCCGTAGCTAAGATACATGGAACACATCATGAACTGCTAACATGTGGAGTGGCAACATCAATTGATATGCTACAGGTCCACAAGTCTCTTTGATCTCATAGGGTCCAATGTAGCGAGGAGCTAACTTGCCCTTGATTCCAAATCGCTGAACACCTTTGGTGGGTGACACCTTAAGGTAAACATGATCTCCCACTTCAAACTGTAGATGTTTCCTTCTCTTGTCATGATAGCTCCTTTGCCTGGCCTGAGCAGCTTCTAGGTTCTTCTTAATAACTCTGACCTTTTCCTCTGCTTCAAGTACCAAGTCTGGTCCAAAAATTTCCCTTTCTCCTGCTTGAGACCAATTCAGTGGGGTCCTACACCTTCTCTCATACAAGGCTTCAAAAGGTGCCATCTTTAGACTGGACTGATAGCTGTTATTATAAGAGAACTCCGCCAAAGAGAGACACTTGTCCCAATCCTTTCCATAGTGTAGCACACATGCCCTCAACATGTCTTCCAAAATCTAATTTACTCTTTCTGTTTGGCCATCTGTTTGCGGATGGTACGCTGAGCTTCTGATTACATGGGTTCCAAGTGACTCCTGTAATTGCTCCTAAAATTGTGCCACGAATGGTGCTCCTCTGTCAGATACTATAGTCCTTGGTATTCCATGCAAGCGAATTATCTGATTGATGTAAATTTCCGCATACTTTTCCGTCCTGTGGGTGGTGTGTACCAGCAAGAAATGAGCTGTCTTGGTTAATCTGTCCACAATGACCCAAATAGAATCATGGTGTCAAGAGGTATTGGGCAATCCCACAATAAAATCCATGCAAATGTCCTCCCATTTCCAAGATGGTATGGGAAGGGGCTGTAAGATGCCTGCTACCTTCAAATGACTGGCCTTGACTCTCTGGCAGGTGTCACATTCGGATATATACTTGGCAATTTCCCTCTTCATTCTGGTCCACCAGAATAAAGATCTGAGATCATGATACATCTTGTTGCTGTCGGGGTGCATGGAGAATTTGGAAAGGTCAGCTTCATCCAATATCTTCTTTCTGAGCTCAGGGTTCTTGGGAACAACCAATCGGTCTCCAAACCATAGGATTCCTTTGCTGTCCTGACGGAAGCATTTGTATTTTTCTGCTTTCTGCTTGATCATTTCCTTAATGACCTGAACACCCTTGTCACCAATCTGTGCCATGACTATTTGCTCTTGTAAGGTGGGCTCCACTGAAATATAGCTCAAAGCACCGGAGGAAATGACTTCTATTTTCAGCTTGCATAACTCATCACACAGGGTGGTGATTCTTGCATCCATGTTCATACAATTACACTGGGCTTTCCTGCTCAAGGCATCTGCCACAACATTGGCCTTGCCAGGATGGTAATGCACCTCCAAATCATAGTCCTTGATTAGCTCTAACCATCTTCTTTGCCTCATATTAAGATCCGCCTGAGTGAAAATGTACTTGAGACTCTTATGATCAGTGTAAATGTTACAGTGAGCTCCCATCAAGTAATGTCTCCAAATCTTGAGAGCATGAACCACTGCTGCTAACTCCTGATCATGCGTGGGGTAGTTCTGCTCATGGGGTCTAAGTGCTCGGGAGGCATAAGCAATGACTCTATTGTCCTGCATTAAGACACATCCCAATCCAGTACCGGAAGCATCGCAATAAACCTCAAAGGGCTTGGTGTTGTCAGGTTGAGCTAGCACTGGTGCTTTTGTCAAGTGTTGCCTAAGTGTATGGAAGGCATCCTCACACTTCTGGCTCCATTCATACTTGACTCCCTTCTTCAACAGTTCAGTCATTAGCTTGGCAATTCTGGAGAAATCCGGAATGAATCGTCGATAATACCCTGCCAATCCTAGAAAACTCCGAATCTATCTCACCGTGGTAGGAGGTTTCCAATCCATTACTGTTGGGGCAAAGGCGAACACGCCACCCTTCGCTCCATGCCTTCGCCGCAGTCGTCGGACCAACGAAGGCAGGACAACAGGCGGAGTCACCCTTCGTCCCACTGATCGTCGGGCGAAGACCAGTGACGAGGTCATCCCAACATTGTGACCCCGTCCAAGACAGAGGCCCACGTGTAATCCGGCCCATTGTAACAGGCCCTACGTGGCCGCAACGCATTACAGGCCTAATTTATAAAGGCATCCCTGTAATTACAGTCTGTAACCCCGCTTTATGGGAATATTCCGGGGACAACCTAGATGCTTGAGGGCACAAGCGTCCTTGACACAGGACGCAGGGCGCTCAGGTGCCTATAAATACCCCCGCACAGTGCCCTCACTGGGCCACATGAACAGTGCTTTTGCCATTGCGTGCGGAAACCCTGTTTGCGCTTACACACCCCCTCCCTGTTGGATTCACTTGTGCCAGTAGCAAGTTCCAACATTTGGCGCCCACCGTTCATGCTCCGAAAAAACCACCTGCGATGGCACCCAAGAGAGCTAGCTCGAAGGCTGACGAGGCTGCGAAGGCAGCAGCACTGCTGGCCGCAAAAAAAGGCAAGGCCCTTGCACTCAACCACTCCACCCACCCAGCAGCTGCTGAAAACGATGCTCCCCACACCGGCGAAGACGACGCTTTCCGCACCTGCGGCCTCGAAGGACAACAGCCACCCCCACCAAGCTTCGCCCCAACGGAGGAAGCGGACCTCGCCGAGGACGGCGAAGTCTTTGGCTTCGCCCCACCAGAGGGCACGGACCTCACCGAGGACGGCGAAGTCCTCAGTGTTTCAGTGGAAGAACAGCTACAGCTGCGCACCCTACGCCTCAAGAACCGCAATCTCCAGCGGCAAAAGGAGATATTGGAAGCCAAGCGCCAACGCGTGTCTGCACTAGCCAAGGTGCGGCAAATGATACGCGACGAAGAGCAGAAGGCCCAGGACCTCGAGCGGGAGATCGCGCAGATGCAGCGTGAAGGCCACCTCGGCCTGCAACGCGGACCACCCCTGCAGCAGCACGCGCAGGTCGAAGACCCCCACTTCGCCCAACGTGACTACGCCTTCCCGCACGCCGCGCCATTCCAAGGGGTCAACTACCTCGACGAGCGAAGTCCCCTGGCGCCACACCTGCAAGTGACGCCCTGGCCTGCCAACTTCCGGGCTGGGACCTATCCAAAGTACAACGGCAGCACGGACCCGACACAATACATCATGAGTTACCAGGTCGCCGTTGCATCTTCTGGAGGGGACGACGCCACAATGGCCAAGTATTTCATCATAGCCCTCGAAGGCCCAGCTCTCACCTGGTTCACCAGGTTGCCCCCGCTCTCCATTGACTCCTGGAGAAGCCTAAGGGACAAATTCCTCCTCAACTTCCAGGGGTACCGCCCGGACACCGACGCACTGGCCGAGCTCTCACTCTGCAAGCAGCTGGAAAAAGAGACTCTGCGGGAGTACTACCGCAAGTTTCTAATGCTCAAGTCACAGCTGCCCTCGGTTGATGACCAGATCGCTATTCACTACGCCATCAGCGGCCTTCGCGCCGGCGTCCTATACAGCCATTGCATCAGGGACCCGCCCAACAACCTCCAAGAATTATACTAGCTATTTGAAAAATATGCCAAATCCGAAGAGCTCCACCAGCGCAAGGTCGAGTCACAGAGGAAGCCCAAAGATGCTCCACAGTCCAGCCGCACGTGGACAAGGACTCCGCAGCCAGACTCCGGCCGAGACGGCCGCAGTCAGCAGCAGGTGCACAACATTGCCAACCAGCACCCTGCTGGTGACACCCCTCGCCGCCAGGATTACCCCCCAGGGCCGTGGAGGTGGAGCTCGCGGCAGAGGCCGGGGGCGCGCGCCGCCGCCGCGCCGATTCTACTGCCTCTTCCACGGCGAAGACTGCGCCCACCAAACCAAAGACTGCCTCAAGACGAAGGCCACCAGAGACAGGATGGCATGGGCGCAGCCGGCCGACAACCCAAGGGTCGTCGTGCACACTTACCAGCAACACCCTCCACCATACACCCACGCCCTCGCCCCGCATCCACCGCACCACGCTTACCAACACCATCAGGAAGTACAAATCGTACCTCCTCCACCCCCACCTCCACACCAGCAACAACAAAACATCCCCCACCACCATGCCCCCAAACAAGAAGATTTCGCCGATCAACCGTATCGCGGAGTCATTCATATGATCACTGGGGGGTCCAGTGTCGACTTCGACACCAAGCGGCAGAAGCGGGACCACTACCGCAGCATTAACCACGTCGCCATCACCGGCCCAGTCGTGCAGACGAAGTGGTCCCATGTACCGCTAACTTTCGACGCCCGAGACGTCGACCTGCGTAGCGCCCCCCATATCGACGCCATGGTCATCAACTGCAGTGTCGCAGGCTGGGACTTGCACAAAGTCCTCGTCGACAACGTTAGTCAGGCAGACATCATTTTTCTCCATGCCTTCGATCGCATGGGGATAAGCCACAACTTGCTCAAGCCTTCGGACAATCCGTTGTACGGCTTCGGCGGCAAGGGCACTTTTCCTATCGGAAAAATTGAGTTGCCTCTCTCCTTCGGTGTAGCGCCCAATGCCCGAAGCGAGCAAATAACCTTCGACATCGTTGACATGGTCTACCCATACAACGCCATCATGGGCCGCGGGTCCATCAACAAGTTTGAAGCAGCCATTCACGGATTATACCTGTGCATGAAAATACCAGGTCCGTTAGGCGCCATCTCGGTCTTCGGCAATCAGCAGACCGCACGCAATATAGAGCGGGACTTCATCCCCGGGCAAAGAAACGTGCACTGCCTCACGGCCCAGTGCGAGGTCTCGACGCTGGCCAGCCCAATTGAAAAACAACACAAGGCGCAGCTGCAAAGCAACGACGGGACCAAGACGGTCCCCCTCGACCAGGCCACGCCCAAGCAAACAGTCACGATCAGCGAAGACCTCCCCTCGCATGACGAGGAGAAACTCCTGTGCTGCTTGTCCAAGAACAAGGACGTCTTCGCTTGGTCAGCCCTCGACCTGGCCGGGGTCAGCCGCTCTATAATCGAGCACAGCCTGGGAATCGACCCCTCGGTGAGACCAAAGAAGCAGCGACTTCGCAAAATGTCCGACGAGAAAACAGAGGCCGCCAAGGCAGAGGTACACCGCCTCCTGGAGGCCAAATTTATCGATCCAGTAGCCTACCCCACGTGGCTCTCCAACGTGGTAATGGTGCAGAAGAAGAGCGGCAAGTGGCGAATGTGCATTGACTTCACCAGCCTCAACAAGGCCTGCCCAAAAGACAACTTCCCGTTGCCCCGGATCGACAAAATAGTCGATAGCGCGGCCGGGTGCGAGGTCATGTCACTCCTCGATTGCTTCTCCGGTTATCATCAAATATACATGAAGGAGGAGGACAAGGCCAGCACCAGCTTCATAACACCCTTCGGCACATATTGCTTCATCAGAATGCCGGAGGGGCTCAAGAACGCCGGGTCCACCTTTTCCCGGCTCACTAAAACAGTGCTCGAGGGGCAAGTTGGCAGAAACGTATTCACATACGTGGATGACATCGTCGTCGCCAGCAGGAATAAAGAGGACCACCTCGCAGACCTCGCCGAGACATTCGCGAACATGCGGGACGCACGACTTCGCCTGAATCCCGACAAGTGCGTTTTCGGTGTTCGCCAGGGGAAAAATTTGGGTTATCTGGTATCACACCGCGGCATAGAGGCCAACCCAACGAAAATCCAGGCCATTATCAACATGGCACCCCCGCAGTCAGCCAGAGAGGTCCAGCGTCTGACGGGCAGATTGGCCGCCCTCAACAGGTTCATTTCCAAATCCGCCGAGCGAAGTCTTCCCTTCCTTAAAACACTCCGCGGCACAAAAGACTTCGCTTGGGGTCCAGAGCAGGCGGTGGCCTTCGCCTCGCTCAAACAGTATCTGATGGAGCTGGCCGTTCTTACGAGCCCCGACTCTTCGCTACCACTGCTGCTGTACGTCGCGGCCTCGCCGCACGCGGTCAGTGCGACACTGGTTCAGGAGCAGACAGTAGAGGGCGTGACCAGGCAGTGCCCAGTATACTATGTCTCCGAAGTGCTCACGCCATCGAAATGCAACATGACGGAGCTCGAAAAGATTGCATATGCAGTTGTTATGTCTTCGCGCAAGCTGCGCCACTACTTTGAAGCATTCAAGGTCCGAGTCACCTCAGATAGGGGACTCGGCGAATTATTCAGAAACCCAGAGGCATCGGTACGGATCGCCAAATGGGCGGCCGAACTCTCCGGCTACCATATTTCTTTCGAGCCCAGGACAGCGATCAAGTCACAAGTCCTAGCAGACTTCGTCGTCGACTGGACCGGGCCAATAACACAACCGGATGTGCCCGTAGAGAAGGCTTGGACAATCCACTGCGACGGCGGTGCTGCAGTCATCACCTCACCCGCCGGGGTTAAGCACAAATACGCGGCACGCTTAAGCTTCGCTCTGGAATCTGACAGATGCACAAACAACATAGCAGAATATGAAGCTGTCATTCTCGGCCTCCGCAAATTAAGAGCCCTCGGCGTCACCACCTGTATAGTCCGCACAGACTCCAAGGTAGTCGCCGGCCAAGTCGAGAAAGATTATGCGGCAAAAGACCCCGCGCTCATGCAGTACCTCGCGGCCATCCGAAGTCTCGAGAAACAATTTAAGGGATTCACATTGCAGCATGTGGAACGGGCCAAGAATGAAGAAGCTGATGCATTGGCCAAGGCAGCCGCCAGAGGCGAAGCCTTACCCTCCGACGTGTTCTACCACGTCATTGGCACGCCAGCCGTCCGCTGCCCTGAAGGGCTCCAAATAACCAACGACAGCGAAGGCCACCGCATGATAAACCTTATCATGACCGAAGACTGGCGGGCGCCAATAACCCTGTACCTACAGGGGTATTACCACCCAATCGACAGTAACGAGGCCAAGCGCCTCCACCACCGAAGCCAGGACTTCGCACTGATCGAGGGCCAACTTTATAAAAAGGGGGTCAGCCAGCCGATGCTTAAATCCTCCTCTACCACTTCAAACGGAGGGTAGGCTGAATAAAAATGTGAGCACATCTCGGACACGGGTAGCCCCGGATGGTCTTTGACTGCACCCTCCGCGACATAAAACCAAAACTCTTGCCAATTGCCCCACTTGTTGCGGGCGCAAGGGACTAACTCCATGACCTCCATTGTGGTCTTGCCGGTCTTCGGCGTAAATGTGCAAGACCCAAACTGCGCAACTTCATTCCCAATCATTCTCTTTTGCCAGTGCAGCCAATAGTTCTTTGCGAAGACTTCGACTGACGGCTGCCCGCCATACGAAGTCGTTGCCCAGACATACTTCGCCAGGGCCACCACGGCGTTCGGAGTGAGTTGATGGATCTGGACACTAAACCTGTGCAGGACTTCACCCACAAATCGATGTGCGGGCAGGCGAAGGCCAGCAGCAAAGAACGCCTCAAAAACAACCAATTCGCCCTCCGGCTCGGGGACCTCCTCCGTCCCCGGGACACGGGCAACTCCGCCGCCAAAGTATCCAAGTCGCTGCATATCCTGCACACGGGCCGACGATATCCGCGACACACCAAAATCCACCATCTCGCCGGCGCGCAACTCCTCCGCCGCCACTGCGCTCAGCGTCTCCTCTGACGACGTGTCGGCCGGCGGCGTAGCGGCAGCAGAAGAAGAAGAAGTTGGCATTGCTACGTACCGTCGGCGGCGGCGGGCGGTCTGCTTCACTCGGGCCAGATCTCCGGCGAAAAAGGGCAAGGAGGGCAAAGGATCGGCAGAACGGCAGGAAAAGGCAGCTAGGGTTTTCACGAAGCGCGGAAAGGCAGAGGTCAAACCGCACCGCTGCCCGTCCCCTTTTATACACAGAGCGCGGCGCTTCGGAAAACCCGCAGTCCAACAGTACGACGTCAACTCAACGGTCATGTCAAAAACCCCCGCGGAACCACTTCGAGCGAGGGCAGCGTCTCCGCCATCTAGCGACGTCTTCGGCACCAGATGACTTAGTCGAACTGGTCCCTTGGAGGGCAAATGTTGGGGCAAAGGCGAACACGCCACCCTTCGCTCCATGCCTTCGCCGCAGTCGTCGGACCAGCGAAAGCAGGACAACAGGCAGACTCACCCTTCGTCCCACTGATCATCGGGCGAAGACCTGTGACGAGGTCATCCCAACATTGTGACCCCGTCCAAGACAGAGGCCCACGTGTAATCCGGCCCATTGTAACAGGCCCTGCGTGGCCGCAGCGCATTACGGGCCTAATTTATAAAGGCATCCCTGTAATTACAGTCTGTAACCCCGCTTTATGGGAATATTCCGGGGACAACCTAGATGCTTGAGGGCACATGCATCCTTGACACAGGATGTAGGGCGCTCAGGTACCTATAAATACCCCCGCACAGTGCCCTCACTGGGCCACATGAACAGTGCTTTTGCCATTGCGTGCGGAAACCCTGTTTGCGCTTACACACCCCCTCCCTGTTGGATTCACTTGTGCCAGTAGCAAGTTCCAACAATTACTTCTTGTACCATCTCAGGATCAACTGATATCCCATCCTGAGAAATTGTGTGACCCAAGAATTTAATTTCCCTTAGCCAGAAATCACACTTAGACAACTTAGCATAAAGACGATGATCGTGCAGTCGCTGAAGCACGATGTGTAGATGCTCTGTATGCTCGTCTTCATTCTTGGAATAGACTAGAATATCATCAATGAAAACCACCACGAATTTGTCTAGCTCTGGCATGAATACTGAGTTCATCAGGTACATAAAATAAGACGGGGCATTGGTTAGCCCAAAAGACATCACCAAAAACTCATAGAGCCCATATCTGGTGGAGAAAGCCGTCATCAGAATATCACTGGCACAGATCTTGATTTGATGGTAGCCCGAGCGAAGGTCTATCTTGGAGAACACTTTGGCTCCCACCAACTGATCAAACAAGACATCAATGTGGGGCAGTGGGTATTTGTTCTTGATGGTCACCGCATTGAGAGGGCGGTAATCAACACACATTCTCAAACTCTCGTCTTTCTTCTTCACGAATAAGGCTGGACATCCCTAGGGTGAAGTACTTGGGCGAATGAATCCCTTGTCCAATAATTCTTGCAACTACTTTTTCAACTCTACTAACTCTGCTGGAGGCATCCTATATGGTCTCTTGATATAGGTGCAGTTCTGGGTTGCAATTCAATCGCGAACTCTATGTCTCTATCGGGTGGCATCCCTGGCAATTCATCCGGAAAAACATCTGGGTAGTCACAGACCACTGGGATCCTCTTAACTGGGGACTCTATCATGACGAAGGCATAGGAACGGGTACAACCCTGATCGAGCAAATATAACGTGGTTTCGCCACAAGTAGGCGAGTGCACCTCGATGGCCCTTGCTTCAATATCAATCACTGCCTGATGTTTGGTTAACCAGTCAGTTCCCAATATGATATCCACACTATCCAAACCCAAAATGAGGAGGTTGGTTTTGATTATCAAACTACCAAACTTTATAGGCACATTCTTGTTGATTTGATAGGTGGCAACCCTGCCTCCTGGTGTTGAAATTTTAATAGCCCCATTGGTGTGATGGAAAGGTAGCTGACATTTGGCACTAAATTTTGCACTGATAAAACTATGTGATGCACCAGAATCGAAAAGAATAATAGCAGGATAATTCAAAACTGAAAAGATACTAGTCATGACGGGTGCTCCCTCTGGAATGTCAGCGATGGTGGTGAAGTTCAGTCTGCCTTGTCTTACTTGCACCTTCTGTCTCTTGCCTTGATTCTGGTTGGCATTCTGCCCCTGCTTCTGCTGGTTTCTGGGGCAATTCTTAGCATAATGCCTGGTGTTACCACAAGTAATACACCTGTTGTCATTTGCCTGACGGTACTGCTGCTGCTCTGGCTGATTGTTCCTCTGAACTGGAAACTGGGTGCGGCTGGGTACCTGCTACTGCTGCTGTGGTCGGATCACCCAACGTCCTTGTTGCTGCTAAGGTCCTCTACTCTGAGTGTCAGACATGATCCTGAAGTGCTGTGGCTTAGCTGAAGGTCCTGCCATAGGGGTCTTCCTCTTCTTCTTTGCCTGACGAGCTGTGATACAGTCCTCCTAAGAAATGGCCATGTTGACTAACTCATTATAGCTGTTGGCCCTAACTGTGTTGAGACGGTCACGGAGCTTAGTGCTGAGCCCCCTCCGGAATCTGTCCCTCTTCTTCTCGTCGGTGTCTGCATGATATCCGGCATACTGGCACAGGTCATTGAAAGCCTGAGCATACTATAACACTGTCCGGTTCCCCTTAGTGAGTGCTAGAAACTCATTGAGCTTGCGGTCCATAATGCCTGCTAGAATATAATGCCCCCTGAAGGCTGCCTTGAACTCTCTCCATTCCACCTCATGGTCAACTGGCTGCATAGCGAGGAAATGGTCCCACCATGTCCGCGTGGGTCCGCAAAGCTGCTGGGTGGCGAACCTAACCTTAGTCACCTCTGAACAAACTCCATTGAGTAGTGGGAATTTGGATTCCACTACCCTAAGCCATACATCAGCATCAAGTGGGTCATCTGCCCTGGTGAACAATGGTGGCTGGGTACTGAGGAACTCCTGATACGTGGCTGCTGCGGGGTGACGCTGATGATCACCACCACCATAATGCTGAGGTGGCGACTGACGCTGCGCCAACTGTCCCAGAATCTCGTTCTGCTGAGCCATCAGCTCTTGCAGAGTAGGAGGCGGTGGCGGTGGTGGAGGAATGCGCTCATTCTATCCATGACGCGCTCTTCCTGCCATCTGAAAAATCATGTATAGTCTTAATATCATATTTCTGAGGTTCAAGGTTCAATCGTGGTGAAAGAGTCAAAGGGTAAAACCAATATATTCTTGCATAATTGTAAAAGATTCCACATGGCATAAACTTTTCTTCTTAAATTAAAACTGGCATCGTTCATCATCCATACTTCCAAAAGAGTTTGTCATGATTACATCAATAACTCAAAAAAAACTCAACTCTATCTAGCCTAGTACCCTAGGGGTGCAAAAGCTAAGCTAGCTTCGAGGAGTTCTACCGTCACCGACTTCTAACTCCATCTCTATGACCTAGTGAGCAAACGAGGCAACGCTCGACTCGGGGGAAGGTGGTCTCCTTGAGCCAGCAGTGTCCAAGCTGGAGGCAGGCTCCTCTCCTCCCTCGATGTCGACATCCTCGTTGGCCTCTAAGTCCTGGATCTCCTGGTGGTGCATATCCAGATGCTGGTTAGCCTCCGCGAGCTGCTGCTGAGTGTTGATACGCTGATCCTCGAGAACCTCGATGGTGTTCTCCCTGGTTCCCACTAGCTCCTCAAGCTCGTGGATCTCATCTGACAACTGCTCCACTTGTAAGTCTTTTTCCACCATCTCAGTGGACAAGTCTACTACAAGTTCCTCCCTGTTATCTAAGGTGATCTTGGTAGCCTCCAACAATGCCATCAGATGGGACATTGCCTCTCCTCACATCACTTGCAGACGATACAAGGCATTCATGCACCGCATGTCAAGTGAGCAGTCTGACCTGGGTAGATAGCCCATATATCCTTGGCATGCTCCACTCGGTCCTTCCACATTGGGTCGTCCTCCTTTTCCACAGGGAACAAACCAATGGGGTGAGTGGACAGCTCCAAGGGGTGGAATCCGCAGAAGGTGGTTAGCCCGTGAAGAGCAATCACCTCGATGGTATCCTCAGCCCTGTATCCAAAAGATTCTGAATCCAATGAACGCCAGCCTGGCTGTAGGGGATGAGGCTCTAGGGTCATCCTCACCCTACAGTGGGGCACTCGGTGCTTCTCAAACAGCTGCACCGTGTACTGGGGAGGCGTCGTGTAACCAGCTCCCTGAAGTACCTCCTACAAGATACGAGGAAAACCCTCTCGTGCAAGCCCATCAGTGTGGGACTGTGCATTCCCTTCATCCGTGGATCCATGAGAAGTCATCTGTGTACGGTTAAGTGTAAGTAAAAGAAAAAGAATTATAAAATGAAAAGGGATCACAACTCAACCTCTCTATAACTACGACAATGGTACTGGGGTACTTAATTTGTCATCATGGTATATTTAAGTTCTTACCCGATTCTTAAATAGTTTAATTAAGAATATATGCATGCTCGTCCTAAACGACCTCACATCAACTTAGAGGGATTAGGGAAGAACTCCCATCCCGTATAATAGCCTGTAGGGCTTACTCAATTAGCCACCTAGCTACCCCTCTATCATCCTAGGGCTTCATGTCCTAGGTCTATCCTGATCGTCCTACGATCTATCCAACATTTGTTTCTACCAAGTTTTACTTTGGAAAAAGATGGTGTTTATAGTTTATTGATTCCTCTATGGTGGTACGAGCTCTGATACCAGCTATGGCAGAATCGCCCGAATTATTCCAACTTAAGTGCCTAAGTCCCGCCTTAGGGGCTAGACCACACTTAAATAGGAATAACACGTCAGTCCCTCAGATCTAGTTCGACGAGGCCACTAACAGGATCAAGTACCACGTACTCACTCGATGGTGAGGCACAGAGCAAATACAATAAAGCATAAAACCATACATTAAGGAGTATTAAATTTATTACATCATCATGGGAGTTTTAGCAAAAGTAGTCCTCATTGTTCGGAATGCAGCGGAATAAAACTAACGATAAGTAAACAGAGAGATGGGGAAGCCTGTCCCATCACTCCTCATGCTCCTCCTCAACCGAGGTAGGGTCCCACTCGACTGTCCAGCCCAGTGGCAAGGTGGACGTCCAAGTCACTCCAGCAACCATGTCCTCTAGAGAACCTATAAAAATTATGCCACAAGCAAGGCTGAGTATACTAATACTCAGCTAGACTTACCCAGTGTGAGGAGTCTAATCCTCTACCTCTAGACATGCAGTTGTTTGGCTGAGGGGTTTGGTTGCCAAAAGCACTAGATGAGTTTATAAATCAAGTTTTAGCTTTGTCAAGTTTTAGTGTGACTCTCTTAAGACTAAGTGTGTACTATCTACTCATTCATAGTATCAAGCCATTTAGCAATCAACATCTTTTGCCACATCATCACATTTCCACTTGTTACTCAATGTAGCAGCATGGATCAAGCAGTCTCATTAACTACGAGAAGCAGACGATTCGAATCGAGTTTTAAACCTTGCAAGGTAAACCTAGACACACGACATGGCGAGGCACTCCGTCCCCACACACATCAACCGTCCCCATCGATTCCCCGTCAGCAGATCAGGTCTCACCGCCTTGGCATACAATGCCTCACTGACCCCGACTGCCGTCGTGCAGTGACCGCACTTGTACCCACCATAACCAGAATGGGAGACTATGTCTCAGGTCGCGTGAGGGGATATGTCCACTGCCAGGTTCACTCAGGTACTAGGCTTACCGATTTACCATATTTCTTGGCATATGTTTAGTACGTTCAAACGCTTGACACACGGTACCATACCTTAATCCTTATTCCATTTTCATCTCGTAGACCACGCATCCCCATGGATCCGTGTCCACAGACCATCATCATTCTGTTATCAAAGGGGATACAACCAATTCCTGACATCGCGCGAGTGCTAGAAAAATCACTCGACTTCTACCGAGATCCCTAATTAGCAAAGCAGCTACTCGACCTACCATACTAGTATCCATCTCAAAGGAAATCCTGAGGTAATGCAACTAGGGTTTCAATCAACTCCTACACTTAAGTGCACAATACAAGCCTACAAACATTAAGTGTAGTAAAATACCATATAGAACAGGTTATGCATAAAACCGGGGCTTGCCTTCCAAAGCTGGGGCAGGCAGATCCTCTGGGGCAGGCTCTATGCTGGATCCGGGGCTACCTCCTGAGCAACTCCTTGCTCCGGCACGAGGACGTACTCTCCGTCAGCGAGGTTGCAATCTATTGAATGCAATGAGTAAGAATATGTATGCCATGATTATGCAGAATTTAGAAATCATCATGTTAAGTGAAGGAAACTAAGTTAGTGAATAACTTAGGGTTTCTTGGTTATAAGAGGCCCTTAGTGGTTTATGCTTACCAATTTTGATTTGAGATTTTGCCTAAGCATAAGGGGGTTAAGACTTGGATTGCCCCTTAAATGTTTTAGTAGGCACTCAAGGGGTTTTGCTGGTTTGGTTAGGGTAACAGTAGTCTTCACTATTAAATCCCCTTTATTTTTCTATTTATGATTTTTTGAGTGTGTTTGAACTACAACAGTGATTTAAATTTTTCAAAAATTCTATAAAAATTACAGTGGGTTACTATTGGTCACTGTAGTCTGTCCTATAAATTTGAGGTGGATACTAATTCATATACTACTTGTGCAAAATTAACAAAAACAAGTTTTAAAAGGGCATTTTGTACTATAGCTATGATTTAAGTGAGGTTTCTGTACCAAGTTTTATTTTTGTCTAGATTCATAGGTGATATTAGGCCACTATGTTAAAAATCACAGAAAAAGGCCTACTGGATATTTAGTTGTGAATTTCTAAAGTTTTATGCCAAAAAGGTGCTTACAACTAACTTGTTATTTGAAAAATATCAAACAACAGATTCCATATTTTTTCTATGTTCATAATAGCAAAACATTAGTTATCCCAAGGGTTGGGGTGTTTTCTCCTCAGGGTTATTTTTCTAGGGTTTTTCTAAATTTTCCTTGTTTTCCTAAAATAAAAGGTATCTCCTTTCTTTTGCACTAAACAAGGGTCTAATGAAATTTTCCAGTGAACTATATTAAATAAATGAGCTAACAAAAATGTGGTTGCTCCCTAGTTTCTATTTTAAATTACCTTTTCTATTTTATTTATATTTAAGCTAAAAATGATATAAATGGTATACCCTTACTTAATTTGGTGTACTAAGGGGTTTACTATTTTTAAACAGATCAGGGAGTGATTAAGTACTTCTCTGATTTTTCTTAATCTCAGTCTAATAGTGTAACTATTTTTTCCTTCTATTATTTAACTTTTGGCCAAAACAATATTTAAATCCAAACCTTAAATTCTTGTGCAATACTAAGGGGGTTTTGTATTTTTCCTAACTAGTTCACATTATTTAAAATCAGGAAAAAATGGTTTGACCAAATTTGGTTGAATAAAACTGAAGTTATGAATTTTACAAACTCTGTTTGTATTTACATTAGAAATATTAAAGATTTCCTAGAAAAACCAGTTTACACCGAGGACCCTGGGCTTTTCTTAAACCAATCCTTCAATTTATACCCTTGCGCCACTATTCATTTGAGTCTCTGACAGTTCAAAAATCCCCCCGACTTCTATTCCTTCTTCCCCGAGGTCCCTCCCCACCTTTGAATAGTACCCGCGGAAGTAATTAGGGCGGCGCGGTTTACCGACGGCGAGGGAGGTCCGGCGAAGGACGAGGTTGGCTCCAGGAAGTCTCTACGGTCACGTCGAGGTACGGCTTGCCGTCGGTGATGGCCAGAATCGATCGGTCCACGTGCGCAGGCGGGCGAGCTCGTCAGCGGCGGGTACTCCGGCCTACCCACGGCGATATAATTTAATCCAAGGGCACGGGGAGCTTCATGGGGTGCTAAGGAGTCTAACCATGCAAGGAATCGAAGAAAGACTCACCGTGCAGCTCGGTCCACGTTCGCCGGTGGTCGGGTGAAGTCCGGTGACCTTGATCCGGTGTCTCCGGCGAGGCAGAGCTCGATTCCTCGCTCTGGGAGCTTCACCGAGGCACATAAAGTCTCTCTCAAGGGCCGGACAGGGCTGGGAATGGCTCGGTTGGCCAGTCTACGGTGGTGGGTTGTCGGGTGGCCGCTGGCACGCCTTGTGCAGGGCAAACGCCGGTGATCTCTGGCTCCGGTGAGGTTGAGAGCGCGCGGGGGAGTACGGTCGAAGCCTTGGCTGGCTTTACAGGCGCGGGCGCAGGCAGGGAACACGGGCGCGGCTTGGCACGGCGCGGGGCGCGCGGGGCCGAGCGCTGGGCGTGCTCTGGCGCGTTTAGAGCGCGTCGAACACGTGGGCGTTTGTTTCTGCCCGTGTTCTAACGCTTGCTGAGATCGCAAACGTGCGAATCTCGCCAAGGGTCTTGTGCAAATCTCTTCTTGGCACCTAAGGCTAGCTATTATGTGTGAGTTCCAATGGGAGATATGCCCTAAGTCATAAGATATGGGGCGCCAAGTCAGTGCTATCGGCACTGTTCACCAGGGACAAAACCGATGTCAAATCATATCAAATGACCTCGGTTTGAATTCAAAATTTTTAGAGATGTGCCTTGGGTGATTTTGGTACTTTTTGCTATTCGGTCCAAGTGGTTTTGGCGCCAGCACAAAGGTGAACACCTTTGATCTTTAGACTAGGGTTGGTTTTGGGACTTAGAAAAATTTTGAATGGCTCAAGTGTGCTCCCCACTTGGTGAAATGTTTTGGGGTTTTTGTGGGGCCTTTTTGCAATGTTTCACTTAATAAATTTTGTAGATTTGCTACCATACTTCATTTTTGGTAATGGCTCCCTAGTGTGATTTGGCCATTTGCCCACTCTTTTCCCTTTTGATCCCATGGTTAGGGTTTAATGGCTTAGGAGGGGAATTAGGGCTTTAGAACCTTGTTCATAGGTGAAAATTGTATGAAGGCTAGGGTTCCTCTCTTTTGATGATCAATACTTAGCTTATCTTATCCATGGTTCTAAGGTTTTAAGTACCTTCACTTCCTAATTTACACATTGGATTAGAGGCCATAGGTGTGCTTCTTTGGCCAGGGCCTTGGGTAACACCAGGGGTGTTACAGCTTGAGCCCCCGGAAGCATAAACCTGCAAGGTAATTAAGCTTAGGTTTTAGGTACCCAACTCTTGTTGGGTCCTACAAGGTTAGTTACAATAGATTTTGGAACCCAAATGCAAGTTTTGTCTCTCTTGCATTAAGATCCCAACTTTCTAGCAACTACTTTAGCATTTTTACATGGCAGTACAAATGAAGCGTCACATGTATGATAAATAGCAGTTGGACCAGTGGATACTTTCCTAGGCACATGAGAAACAACATGATTACGCCTAGGCCTATTTCTACCATGAGCATATGTAATACCCAAATTTGTAAACCTTGGTAATAGAGGTAATTCTCTTATTTGCTCTATTTCAATTTAACTAACCATGAGAACAACCCCATTTATGGGGATTAAATGACTAATGTCAACTAAACAACATGTGCATGATATTGGAGTTTTGTTTGTTATGCATATAATAATAGCAACACTATTAATCCAAATATACTAATAAGAAAATTGAATTAGAACTCAAAAGGAGATTAGGGTTTGAAAATAGAAATGGGAAAAAGGAGAGAAAAGAGAAGGGAAAGGGTATAAAATATAAAGAAAAAATATATAAATATACCTCCAAAATTTGTAATTTTAAATTGTGCAATATAATTAGTGAATAATCCGCAAATCAAGTTTGAAATTCGAATATTAGAATTTGAATAAAGAAGGATCTAAAATAGAATAATAAAAAAGAAGAAACAGAACTGTGTAACCGGGCCGACCGGTCCAGCTAACCACCTCAGCTCGCGCGGCCCATTTCCACTCTCTCCGCGCAGCTGAGAAAACGTCACTGGGCAGTGGGGCCCACTTCTCAGTCTTTGTGCACGCGTGCTCTAATCACGCGCAAGGCGCCGCCTGTGCGGGCTGACAAACGGGGCCACTGTCTAGTCCTCCGCCATGTGGGTGATCAAGTCTCCACACTAACACATGGGCCCGGGCAGCATTCACCTCACCATGCGCGGTCCACGCACTAACTCCATGCCATGTCTCTAACACGTGGGCCCAGTCGGTCGGACAGTGCTTCTTCCCTTTCCCCGCCCGCATTGCGCGGATCCGAGCTCCACGGCTCAACCTCGCCGCGTGACTCTGGCCGGTGGGCCTCACTTCTCCTTCCACCTGTGCGTGGGTCTGGAGGGGCCCATTTGTCAGCTCATCCGGTCACCTCGGAACAGAACCGGGCTCGGACTCGGTACGCCGCGTATGGCGGAGCTTGCCGTGCGTTTCGGTGCTGCTTGCAGCGCTAACCTGTGGCAGGGGCCAGCAACAAATCCTCATGCCAATCCGTTTACCTAGTCTCTCGTCTCTCGGGCCCATGGTCTGCACGGATCGTGCTCAACGGTGGGCGCGCAGAGGCTGGTGCCACTAGCTCAACGACTCCTATGCCATACCTGACCAGCACGCCTTCCGCAATTTAGGTGCTCGTGGACTATAGGTAGCTTGCGTGTAACTGCCGCAGCGGCTGCGAGCTCCGCGGAGCTTTAAAACTGCGCTGACGGGTGCCTCCTTCTCGTTCAGTCGCACATTATCCTAAGCTCCAGTGCCGGTGCTGTGGGCTACGGCGACCGCCGCACGCCATCTCCACCACACCGTCGAATTAGCCTCGATTGAGGGTCACAGGTCAAAGCCAGAGGAGTATGGGTGCTATTGCACCGAACGACCAAACCCAAAATCGTTGTGTACGCTTGGAATTGCTCGTCGGAAGCCCGCCTCTGTCGCCATGTCGCTGCTGATCAAGGACATGGCTACCGGCGCCCAAATCCTCGGTAAGAAATGACTCCCGTTACTCACCGTTGTCTTCTATACGTGTAGAAGCCTCGGTATTTCGATTTTGGGACTCGAGTGGCCGGATCAGTGCACGCCAGCGTGAGCGCCGCCGTGGGTGCGCCAGTGTCGCCGCTCGGGACGCTAGATTGGGGCTGAATTGGGGCGGGAGCCTTAGGCCATTGGATCACGATCGGACGGCTAGGATTAGAGGAGAGGATAACCATTCGCGGCATTGAATCATGACCGCAGATCTTCGATCAGATGGACCCGAAGAGATCACAGTTAATTGATTTCGGACCGTGGATCCCAAATCCAAAGGCCGATAGCATATACCGGTTCGATGGTTGGGGTTTCTAATCTTGACCGTTGATATCGGATTGAGGGAGTGATAATAGATCGGCTGAAATAAAATCAGGCCCATTGTTTTTAGATCCAACAGTCAAATCTGATCGGTACCCCTTCGCCATAACCATTTTGCATATGAGCCCCCGACTTTATAAGAAACCAACCCGCCGTCCACCCGAGGGTTTGATCTGAGTCTTAGGTACTTTTACTCCAGAGACCCTCTAGTTTCCTGTATTTGATGCCCAGTCCAGGGAATTAGAAATTCAATAAAAGTGATTAGAAAACAATTTTTAATGTGAAAATAAATGCTAGAATATGTTTAATTCATAGAAAATTCATATGATGTCCAAATTAGTTCATTCCAATTTCTATAATTCTATAATATTATTGTTTATCACATAGTACCTCTGTTTTGACATGAAAGTCTTATTAAAATTTATACTCTATTTAATCTTGTACAAAACACATAAAACCATTAGAAATTCATAACTTAAAATCTATGACTCCGATTTGATTCATTCAAGTTGTGTTAGTCTCTTGTAAATGTTTACTATGCCATAACAATATTTATTACACCATGTTTCATTATTTTATGATTAGATCTTAATTTAACTTATGTTGGTTAGTCTTGTTAAACTGCTTATTATTATAATTTACTAGAATATGATCTATGGTCAATTTATAACTTAGATTAAAGTTAAGGTAATTATTCATAGAATAATCTCTCATATGATTTATACTAACCAATTTATAATATAGTTTAATATTTTAATCACACAGATCTTCTATAAAATCATAACTCCTTAATCGTGACTTCGATCTTAGTAGTTCTCGATCTCGTGATCTCGTAGCTTCGCGTAGATCATTATTATTTAGTTTGTACTTATGCTTGGTGTGATGTTAATTTTATCTATACCATGTTTGTTTGTATTGCTACAACTGGCAGTGAGGTCACGAGGATTTGAAGAATCACCCTGGTTACTGGAATCTCAAGTGCCAGGCAAGTTGTGCCCTTGACCACTTTTGTTACCTAATAATGTTCTTTATTATAACTTATCAATGCATAGGTTTAATTTTGATGGAACCCAATAGGTCACCCTAGTCTGTTTATCCTTTTTACCTTGTTTACCCTTAAATCAATTGGGTAGTTATGCTATTGCTTTATATGGTTTTGGGATAATATTTCATTATATCCATATTCCAATTATTTTGTTATGTTATTTATGTTCATGATAAGATCATTATGTTAATTGGAACATGGAGCGACCACTCGGGAAAACAGTGCTACCACAAGGGTTTAATGGGACGCCCTTGGCTGATTAATTAGAAAAGCTAGTGGATGACTAACTTACCCGAAAGGGGCAAGGGCAGTAGGGGAGTGGTCAGTGTAGGGAGGTCCTTGGGTTGATTTTGCTGCGATGGTGGTCAGGCGAGGGATTCTTGCACTGGAGCATCCTATAAACTGTAGCGGGTTTTCTAAAGCTAGTGGAACTTTGTAAAGGCCTCGTAGTGTTACCCTGCCTCGCTTCCTTGGTAGAGGTGTATGGGATTCATGACCCCTTGGCAGATGGGTAACATGACTTGTGGGTAAAGATGCGCAACCTCTGTAGAGTGTAAAACTGGTATACTAATCGTGCTCACGGTCATGAGCGGCTCGGACCCTCACATGATTAAATGATGGAACCTAAACTCAATTGGTCATATGCATTGCATGAGGTTTGTTATTAATTTTGTTCTATTATTTATTATGGTTTGGTATTTACTTACATCTAGTAATTGCTAATAAAATTTTGACCAACTTATTAAAAGCTATGCTCAGCTTTAACCCCGGGGCCACTTAATTCCCGTTGGCCAGGAACCGATGGGAATAAGCCCTAAACCGACGGGAATTACTAATTCCCGTCGGTCGTAAGCCGACAGGCGTCAGATATCGAGGATAAGATTATTCCTGTCGGCCGTTGACGGGAATAATTAATCCCCGTCGGCCACTTACAGGCCGACGACAATTAACACTAATTCCTGTCGGCCATGGCTGACCGACGGGAATTAACATTTAATTCCCGTCGGCTATGGTGGGCCGACGTGGATTACCAATTAATGTCCGTCGGCTCTCCTGACCAACGGGAGTTACTTGGCCAACAGGGATTAATTGTTTATCCCCATTGGTTCGACAATAGCCGACGGGAGTTACTGGGCCGATGGGAATTAACCTATACTGTTGCAAAACCATCACTAAATTAGGTCGCTATTTCTCCATAATTGCACACATAACATATATATCATCACATAGAACAGACACATTACAAACACATACATTGAGTTTACACACATAACATATATATCAATTCACACATAACAAACTTAACATCACCAACATAGTTTACACAAACATTTCAAATAGGAACAACGAGATAAGTTCAAGTGTTTAGTTCGCGAAAAAAACATAGCGTCCATGAGTTAAGAAACATAGCATGCACGAGTTCAAGTGTTTAGAGATAACCACCACTTGGGTGGTTAGAGCTTTGACCGCTGCCGCCACTAGGAGGAGGGAACGCGAAGAGGGAGTCAACAAATCCAGTCCCTGCTGTGGGATCAGACCCACTACCACCCGCTTCAGGTGTAACCTATGCAAGTTAGCAAATATTAACATTTTTAATACAAATATCAAACGTTAAATGCAAATATCAACAAGTATACAAGTGTATAAATTCATCGAGAGTTATCAAACGTACCCTATCTCCAGGTGTAGGTATATGTGTCGGAGGGGTGTTGAACTTTGGTGGCAGAGTTGGTGTGGATGCAAACTGGCTCCATTGTGGTGGCGGTGGAATATTTGTTGTCATGCACTGTTGCTGCATTAACTGTTAAACATATGTGTTACTATTGAAGATGTATTGAAATATGATAATTTAGAGTTCGGATTATGTATACACACTTGATACATCGCTTGGTTATGTGCATTGCAAGCCTCCATAAATTCTCGTTGTTGTCTTATCTCCTCACGCATCCTCATAATCTCCAACTCATGCTCGTTCGGTCGGCCAGAGCACGAGCTACGGGAAGACGAACCAGTCCTCTGAGATCTCACTGACGACGAGTCAATGAATTCGTCGAAGAGTGCGTATCTATAAGTGATTCAAAAATTGTGATTACTGCATAATCAATTTAGTGTCAACCATGTAATTTCATAAGTTAAAGCTTACCGTCCATGCGCTTTTCCACCACCACTTGCGTACACCACCGAGGGATCCACCGGTTCATGTCGCCAGTCGAAGTTAGGGCCATGGCGACGAACCATCTCCTCCCCATATGTCGCTTATACATCATTCACAACCTTACAAATGTAGGAGTTTCTATACTTTGAACGTTTGTACTTTTGGACCAAAACTCACCAGCCAATCTGTGGCTGTCTGGCTGCAGAGCTGGTTAGGGTTGGTAGGGTCTGGTCCTTTGTGGCCCTCCTATTAGACCTCAGTGTCACTAGGCTTTTGGCCACGCGTAGCTTCCTGTATAAACAAAAAACATCCATAAGCAATCGTACTATTTGGTGATCGACATAGCTAGATCAAACTTACCATTCTTTTAGCTTTCCAGAGCATGTCGTCAACGCCAAACTTGTGGTTTGGATTGGTTCCTTAACATTGCCTGTGATGCACTGATGCTTTCTAGAAGCCTTTGGAAGCCCAATATCGACACCAAGCATAGTACGCATCAGGCACGGGCGCCATCCATGGAACCATCACCTGCACACACAATGTTACATATTATATCAATCACAACAATCAATAAAAAGGGTAAAACAAATTGAATACTAACCGCATGATATTGATCCTCAGTCAAATATATCTTTGAGGACCCTTCCTTTTTATTCAAGGGGCTTGCTTCTTTCGGATGATTTTGAAAATACAGGTTTGTAGCCTGAATTCTCGCATAGTATATAGCATCCTTCACTAGCTTCTTTGCATTGTTTTGGAACACACGTTCAGCGTGCCCCATGTAATCTTCTCCATCAGGCAACCGATATCAAAGCTACAACATAAATAATACAAATACAATGGTATAAGTCATAGAATTGCAATATTAAGAAATAGAACAAAAACAATAAAAAATTCATACCCAAAAGTCATGACGCACAAGTCCCTGTCTGTCGGTGTGGTTTCGTTCCTTTTTTAACTTGTACTCATCCCAGGTACTGACGAGCACCTCATCGATGCTATCTCCGTCTGACACCTTCACTATACCAGGGTAGTGAAGGCGGCAAAGAAAACCCAACGTAAGGTTAACCTGAGTGTGGTGCCCCTTGCCGTCAAAGGACAGATCCTTCCAATTCCTACATTACACAAAAACATTAACAATACACAAAATAATTATATGAGACAAGTTAATATATTACACTCACCGATCTCCATGAGGCATGATTAAGATCCTATCAGCCTCTCGCTCTATCACGTGACAAGGCTTTACTGAGTGGCTTTTTCTTGAGCGACGTGTGCGTGTCGCTGAAGAGCCTCCTGAACCATCATCCATCGGGTTGTCAGCAGCTTGGGCCGGTTGGCCCCACTGGTCCGACACCTGTTGCTGCTCTCTCTGGTGGTCCCATTGGTCCCATAGCTGGTGTTGCTGCGCGGCCTAGTCCCATGTCGCGTGCTGCACCTCCTCATTGTGCTGCTCATCCTCATTGTGCTGCTCATCCTCAGTGCGCTGCTCATCCTGGTACATACAACTCAAGATTTAGATACATGTAAATATGTAAATAAATTTATTTGTACAAGATATGTTACCTCATCTCCATGTACAGCGCTTAACAGCTCTCGACGTCTGCTCCTACTCGAAGAACTACCCTGAAATAGGCCTAGGCCCTTGAACATCCCCTTCACTGACTTCTTTGACTTTGGCGGCATCCTATATCAAAAATAAGAAATTATTCATTAGTGCATAAAAATGACATAATCCATAAAAATTATAAACAAATGAAAGAACAAAATAACTTTACTTGTTAAATATCATCAAAATCAGGATCTATTTGTTCTCTTCTATGTAGACGTCGCCATGAAACTTTTCTCCTAACAGGTTGTCTTCTCCGTGTCTCGGGAAAAGTTAAGTCGTTAACGTCTACAACTAGTGAATCTAATGCCGGTGTAGGATCAATATGAAAACTAGTTTGCAACTCTTCTTCTTGAAACACCTCATCAACCTTCTCAAGGTGACCAAATTGATATTCATCCTCACGAGGAGTGTATAGGCATTTACAAGGATTTACACTGTACACAACCCTCCATGTAGACAACTTTTTGCATGGATATGTCGAGAAATAAACTTGGTCTGCGTGATGGGCAAGGATATATGTGTCGTGTCCTTGAAGCAATTTTTAGGTTGGATCTGTGTCATCCCAAATTCGGTCCTATAATACTTCGGGTCATACCATTTACACTCAAAGAAAACTAGCACTAAAGGCTTATTTCCAGCAAATGTAATCTCGATTATATTTTTGATTTTCCCGTAATAGCAGGCTTCGTGTCCTTCCATGTCGGTTGCCCTAGTAACGACTCCACTATTTTTAGTGGCGGCCATAGGATGACTAGATACGAAAATGCTTGAACGAAAGCGATATCCATTGACGTCGTAACGTCCATAGCTTTTGGTAGTTACGCTTCCAATAGATAACTGACATAAGTCATCATTCAAATTCATTTCCTCCCCAAACTGTCAATTATGCCACAAAGCATTACCAAATTTTGTAATATTAGTTAACTAAAATTAGGTCTCGGAGCCACATAATTGAGACTTACACAGTCCCGAAGCCACATAATGAAATTAGGTCGCCCATGCATTCCATCGCGTCGCAACTTGTCTATGTCTCTCGCTGTTGGCCTACCGAGACACCTCATGTTTTGTTCATCAAACTTCCTGTCAAATATTATTGTATGACATGAGATATTTGATAACATAAACTAATTCACATATGAGCAATTTAAGGAAATAAGTCTTACACAAAGTATTTCTCCACCTCAGGCATATTCGTGAACATGTACAGTAAAGCAGACTTTCGTCTTCCATACTGAGGTGATATGCCTTGGGTGGACCAACGGCTTTGCCGTTTGCCTGAAAAATCGAAAGATCACTACACGGAGGCAACTCTCGTTCATCATCATGGTACCTCTTCTTTCGAGCAAATACATTATGTTCTTCTGCAAAGTAACAACTTGTGAAGTGTGCTACCTCCTTCAGTTTAAATTGTTCCGCAATACATCCTTCAACTCTTGCCTTATTGCCCACCATTGCTCTAAGCTTCTTTAATGCTCTTTCTATATGAAACATCCACCTGTACTTAATAGGACCACCGACCTTAGCCTCATGTGGAAGATGTATAAAGAGATGCTGCATAGGATTGAAGAAACCCGGTGGAAATATTTTTTTCCAATTTGCACAAAAGCACCGGTGCCTCTTTCTCCAGCTGTTCCATCACATCTCTTCTGATTTCTTTAGCACATAACTGTCTGTAGAAATAGCTAACTTCAGCTAACATTTTCCACACAGCATCGGAAGTGTACCCACGAAACATTACAGGCATGAGCCTTTCCATAATTATGTGGAAGTCATGGCTCTTCAGTCCATTCATCTTCATTGTCTTCAAGTTCACAGATCTTCTAAAACCAGCAGCATAACCATCGGGGAATTTAATATCCTTCATCCACTTCATCACTTCTTTCCATTGCTTAGGTTTCAGACAATAGTCAGCTTTTGGTTTGCCTCCATTTTCTCTAAGCACTTAGGTTGGACGATCACATATCACGGCTAAGTCCATGCGTGCCTTGTCATTGTCTTTCATTTTTATCAGGGAAATCCATGCATGTATTTATGATGGCTTGGCAAAAGTTACTCTCTTGATGCATGACGTCGATGTTGTGCATCAAAATCAATGACTTAGCATAAGGAAGCTCCCACAAGCCACATATGTGAGTCCAGTTATGCTCCTCACCAAAACCT
Source organism: Zea luxurians (assembly GCA_029449295.1). Taxonomy (NCBI): domain Eukaryota; kingdom Viridiplantae; phylum Streptophyta; class Magnoliopsida; order Poales; family Poaceae; genus Zea; species Zea luxurians. Next base: position 18,623,714 of record JAOPSE010000019.1, on the reverse strand, counting down.
TGATGCCTTTTCCCACTCTCGTCTAGGACAAGTTTCCTATGCTCTTCTGTAATTTCTATCCCACTACGTCGCTTGGGCAGTCCCTTCGTGACGATGGTGCCCTTCCTAAACTCCTTTCTCTGCCTTCTGAAGGGGTGATTGAAGGGTAGAAAACATCTATGGCAATCAAAGTAACATATCTTGCCACCAGCACTAAGACGAAAACAATCTGTATCTTTAGCACAATAAGGACACATTAATCTACCATGCATGCTCCATCCAGAGAAAATACCATACACTATAAAATCATGAACCGAGAACAGATACACAACATGAAGATTGAATTTCTGCTTCTAGAAGCAGTCATAGGCTTCCACTCCTTGCCATAGCTTCTTTAACTCTTCAATCAGTGGTTGAAGCATCACATTGAGGCGTGCGCCAGGATGCTCAGGCCTAGGTATAACAAGACATAGGAACATAAACTCATATTTCATGCAAAGAGCAGGTGGAAGGTTGTACGGTATGGCAATGACAGGCCAACATGAATACGACGCAGCGGTCATATTAAAAGGTGTGAAACCATCAGTTGCCAAGCCGATATGAACGTTTCTTGCATTGCTGGCAAAATCTGGATCAAAGTTATCGAGAGCCTTCCATGCATCACCATCTGACGGGTGCACCATTAACCCATCTTGTCTGTCCGTACAATCTTTATGCCACCTCATGTGCATAGCGGTCTTCCTTGAGAGAAACAAACATTTCACTCTAGGAGTGAGAGGCATGTACCGAAGCTGTTTATGTGCAACCTTTGTCACCACCTTCTCCCCTTCTTCATTTACAAGTTCCATGTACTTCGACTTCCCACATTTTAAGCATTTCTGCTCTCTGCCATGTTCCTTCCAAAAAAGCATGCAGTTGTCTTGGAAAACATCAATCTTCTCATACTCCATACCAAGACCTTCAAGCAATTTCTTGGACTGGTACATGTCTTTGGGAATCTTGTGACCAGTAGGAAGAACCTCGCTAATCAAATCCACGAGCTCTTTGTAACAATTAATAGAGAATGCAAACTTGGACTTGATTGACATTAGTCATGTCACAAATTCAAGAACGGTCACATCGGTGTGCCCATGAAGAGGCTCTTCTGACGCTTTGAGGAGGTCGAAGAACTTCTGAACCTTCGGTGTTGGTGAATCATGATGATCTGGGGCCAATTTAGGCTGCAGATTCTCAAGCATATGGTCCATCGTATCCACATCTTCACCATCATCAACTTCTACTTCTGCTGCTCGTTCAATGCGTGACTCCCCGTGAAGATACCAGACCTTATAGCCTGGCACAAAACCATGCGAGCAAAGGTGTAGTGTGACCTGCCTCTTGGTGTGGCTCGTCATATTTCTACATTTATTGCATGGACACCTAATATTATCTAATTATGACAAAGTAGCTACATGGTCCAGAAACATCTACGTCTTGGCAAACCATTCACTTGTGTGACATCCACCCTTTTTGAAACCTTCATACATCCAATCACGTCTATCACCCATTATTGCGGCTGTGTGTATGAGTAAGGAGTGCGTGTGAGACATTCATATTTCTACATGTCACACATGTCTATAGGTAAGTAGTAAAACTATATATACACATAACATCACCTTCATCACATTAACATGATATTCAACAATTAACAATATTTGCAACATCCAATCCATCAAATTAAATTATAATTGCAGAACATCAAATTCATTACCAATAACATCAAATCTATCTAATTGATTAGTACTTGCATAACATCATATCATATTTACAAAATCAAGTTAGAAATAACAAATACCATACATCAAATCATATTAGGTCAAATCATACTAACAAATAACAATATTAACTAAATTGTAATCACATTACAGTTAACTCCCGCCGGCCATAAAAACCGACGAAAATAAAACACCTAAATATATTTATTTAACATCTCTAATTGATCACATTCATTAACTTATACCTTGACGATTCAAATGCGGACCGGACGACGAGCTCCTCGGTGGTGTTGGTTGACCGGCGCGTCGGGGCATCGGCGGACGACAGAGTGATGGGGACGACGGCCTGGCTGGGTACGACGACGAGCTTGGGACGGCGGCATAATGTTTGTGGGCGGCGGTGCGATGGGTGTGGTCTGTGGGCTAGTGCCGATGGCTGGGGCGGCACTGGTGGGTGTGGGCAGCGGGCTGGTGCGTGGCGGTTGTGGGCGGCCGGCGACACGCTGGGCGGGCTGGGGGGCGGTCTCAGGGCGGCAGCCTCGAGACGACGCGGTGGCGTGGCAGGCGGCCTGGGGCCGGCGACTAGGGGCGGCCCCGGTTTGCGCAATGGTTGGGAGTGGCTCGGGGTTGCGGGCGGCGACGGCAGGCGACATCGGCGAGCAGCGTGGTCGGCGGTTGGCGGCGGCACTCGAGGAAAATGAGACTGCGCGTGCGGGGGCTTGGCCATATAACGATAATCCCCGTCGGCCTGCTTAAAAGGCCGACGGGAATAACATAACTCCCGTCGGCTTGGTGAATCGGTCGACGGGGACAAGAAATTTGAACGTGGGCGCGTCCCAACCCTAAGGACTCCCGTCGGCTTGGTTTTGGTGCCGACGGGGATTATTTAATTCCCGTTACTTAATTCTTGTCGGCCATCCCGTAGCCGACGGGAATTATTTAATTATCGTTGGCTTTAGGCAAAACTGACGGGGATTAATTTAGCCGACGGGGATTGTTATTATTCCTATAGTGGGCCTTATTGTTGATCAGCCTTACACATCACATGAATTCCCACCTTTGGTGAGTTCATGCACATTATTCCCTACAACTTGTTAAGCGATGAACATGTGTGAGCTCACCCTTGCTGTTTCACACCCCCTCACAGGAGAAGAACAGGTGGTCCAAGAGGAGCCACACAACATGGAGTTTGATTCGATCTAGGTGGCGTCTCCCAGTTGACTTTTTGGCGCCAAGGATGGATTTTAGTTCGATCTATATTTATATTTTATTTTGTAAGACTTGTGCTATGTAATAAGTACTCTGATTTTATTGTGACATTTATCTCTATACACTCTGTTATTATATGTGTTGTCTTCTTTGGCGCATCTATGAGATGCACCCGACTTTGTCTCTTAAAACCCGGGTGTTACAGCATAAGAGGAGCTAGTTGCAAACATGGCATGAGAACTAAATACATCATCATGACACACAGGAAAAACAGAATGATTATGACACTTATCATGATGAGTAACATTAGTAACTTTCCTATAAAGATAGGCATGGTTCTTTTGAGAACTACTAGCCATAGGAGCCTTCCCTTTCTCCTTGTTGAGATTGGAGGTGCTATGGCTTGTAAAGTTCTTGGTCCCCTTTTGGAAACCAAGTCGATCCTTAATTGAGGGGTGTCTACCAATGGTGTAGGCATCCCTAGCAAATTTTAGTTTATCATAATTATCCTTGCAAGCCTTAAGTTGAGCATTAAGACTTGCAACATCATTGTTTAATTTAAGAATAGTAGAGGCATGTTCATTACAAGCATCAATATCAAAATCTTTACACCTATTGCAGATTACAACATGCTCTACACATGAACTAGCCACATTAACTTTTTCTAGCTTAGTATTTAAATCAACATTCAAATTTTTAGACTAGAAATAGAATCATGGCATGTCGACAATTCAGAGGACAACAGTTCATTTTTCTTAACTTCTAGTGCAAGATATTTTTGAACATTAATAAACTTATCATGTTCATCATAGAGAATATCTTCTTGTTTTTCTAGTAGCTTGTCTTTTTCATTAAGTGCATCAATCAATTCATTTATCTTGTCTACCTTAGATCTGTCTAATCCTTTAAAAAGATCACTATAGTCTATTTCATCATCATCAGAAAATTCCTCATCGCTAGAAGAAGTGTACTTAGGTGTATCTCGTATACGTACCTTCTTTTCCTTAGCCATGAGGCACGTGTGTCGTTCATTGGGGAAGAGAGAAGAATTGTTGAAGGTCGAGGTAGCTAGTCCTTCATCATTGGAGTCAGATGAAGAACAGTCGGAGTCCCACTCTTTTCCAATGTGCGCCTCGCCCTTCGCCTTCCTCTAGTTCTTCTTCCTTTCCTTCTTCCCATACTTTTCTTTGTGCCTCATCATTGTTATTATCGGTACATTGTGCTATGAAATGACCAGACTTACCGCATTTAAAGCAGGAGCGCTTTCCCCTTGATTTGTTCTTGTTAGGGTACTCCTTGCATCCCTTCAAGGCGGTCTTGAAGCGCTTGATGATGAGCGCCATTTCATCCTCGTTGAGCCCAGCAGCCTCCACTTGTGCTACCTTGCTAGGTAGTCTCCATGCTGTTGGTTGCTTTGAGAACAAAGGGTTGTGGCTTGTGTAGAGGAAGCGGTTCATTTAAGGCATCGTCCACATACCTCGCTTCATTTACCATCATGTGCCCGCTCACGAATTTTCCAAGAATTTCTTCGGGCGTCATCTTGGTGCACCTGGGGTTCTCACGAATAAGATTTACAAGATGAGGATCAACAATGGTAAATGACCATAGCATGAGTCGGACGACGTCATGATCCGTCCATCTTGTACTCCCATAGCTTCGGATCTTGTTGATAAGGGTCTTGAGCCTGTTGTACGTTTGAGTTGGCTCCTCTCCCCTTATCATGGCAAACCTCCCAAGTTCGCCTTCCACCAGTTCCATCTTTGTGATCATGGTGACATCATTACCCTCATGAGAGATCTTGAGGGTATCCCATATTTTCTTGGCATTGCCCAAGCCGCTCACTTTGTTGTATTCATCCCTGCATAGAGATGCTAGCAAAACAGTAGTGGCTTGGGCATTTTTATGTATTTGCTCATTTATGAATACAAGATTCTCAGTGCTATCGAAATGCATTCCATTTTCAACAATTTCCCAAATAATAGGATGGAGGGAAAATAAATGACTACGCATTTTATGACTCCAGAATGAATAGTCCTCTCCATCAAAGTGTGGGGTTTTTTTCCAAGTGGAATAGATAGTAAGTGGGCATTCGAATTATAAGCGATGCGAGAATAATCAAAGGAATAGTTTTGATTAACTGTTTTCTTTTTCAACAAAGAGTCTTCGTCGTCGTCGTCCCTTGGTGAAGAAGAGGAGGCATCGCTGTCGTAGTAGATGATCTTCTTTATGCTCCTCTTCTTCATCACATCCCTCTTCTTGTGACTCGAGCCTGAGTTAGTTGGCTTGTCATATTTTGGCTCATTGACATAGAGGGTCTCCTTCTCCTTGTCGTTGATCACCATCCCCTTACCCTTAGGATCCATCTCTTCGGTCGGTTAGTCTCTTAATGAAGAGTATGACTCTGATACCAATTGAGAGCACCTAGAGGGGGGTGAATAGGTGATCCTGTAACTAACAACACTAAATAGCCAAAAACTTGGTTATGAAATGTTAGTAATATTAAACCAAGATGCTATAGTGAGAACTCTTCACTTGATTGTTCCTTTAGAATGAGTATTGAACTTAGGAACAATAGCATAAGTGATTGAGCGAGAACTCAAGAAGAGAAACCAATCACAATAAAAAGTGACACAAGAGACATGGTGATTTTATCCCGTGGTTCGGCCAATGCTTACTCCACGTTGTGGTGACCTCCTTTGGTCAAGGATTGCACTCAATCCCTCTCAAGTGATCTAATGATCAAACTTGAGTACCACGGTTTACTTCCTTAGTAGATGTTTCCCGTTTGTGAGGAATCTCCACAAGTTGGAGCCTCTCTCCCTTACAAGTTTGATCTCAATGAAAACCACAAGAGTAAAGGAGGGAAAGAAACACACGCAAGAGATAGAGTCACAGTAAAGTCATGCACACAAGTTAAGACAAGAGCACACCAAACACAACGCAACAAGTTCACAACTAGACAAGTGCTCAAATCTCAATCGCAATGATCTGGATGCATGCTTGTGGAGTCTAGGCATCTTAGAATGTTTAATGAATACTTGGTTTGTTGCTCCATGCGCCTAGGGGTCCCTTTTATAGCCCTAAGGCAGCTAGGAGCCGTTGGATCTCCATTTGGTAGGCAATTCTTGCCTCCTGTCGGTTGGCGCACCGGACAATTTGGTGCACCATCGGACATGAACATTGCCCGATTTCTTTCCTCTTTGGGTGAAGCCGACCATTGAGTCTTCGGTCCCCTTAGCGCACAGAACATTGTTCGGTGCACACCGGACAGTCCGGTGTGGCCTGGTGACCGTTGGCTCTGGCCACGCGTTGCCCGCTGATCGTGCTGCTGACCATTGGTGTGGGCGCTGTTGGCTCACCGGACAGTCCGGTGCACCACCGCACAGTGCAATGAATTTTAGCCGCAGCGCCCTCAGCGATTTCCCAAGAGCAGCGAGTTTGCTGCTGGACCAGCCTGTGCATCGGACAATGTCCGGTGCACCAAAGGCTAGTGCAAGTTTGGCTGGACTTAGCCAAACTTCTCCAATCCAATTTCATTTGATTTGTCAAGGTTCCTAGCACTTAGAGAAATATGTTAGTACCAAAAACAATTCACTAAGGCCAGAGTCATACCTTGATTCTTTGATTTTCATCTCTTTAGCACTTAGCACATATGAACAAAAATACTATGTGTTGGGCATCTAATCACCAAAACATTCATAGAAAAGTCCCAAGGGCACATTTTCCTTTTATTTATGCATCCAGTGGATCAAGTTGGATAATTGATAGCGGGTGCACAAACCACATGACAAGGAAGAAAAGGATGTTCTCCTCATACGAGAAAAATGAAGACCCCCAAAGAGCTATTACATTCGGGGATGGAAATCAAGGTTTGGGTAAAATTGCCATATCCCCTGACCATTCCATTTCTAATGTTTTTCTCGTAGATTCTTTAGATTACAATTTGCTTTCTGTTTCTCAATTATGCAAAATGGGATACAACTGTCTGTTCACTGATGTAGGTGTTGCTGTCTTTAGAAGAAGTGATGATTCAATAACATTTAAGGGAGTGTTAGATGATCAGCTACATTTAGTTGATTTTAATAATAATCAAGCTAAACTAGACACTTTCTTAATTGCTAAGACTTACATGGGCTAGCTCTGGCATCACCGACTCACCCACGATGGGATGAAGAATCTTCACAAACTTCTAAAGGAGAGCACATTTTAGGACTAACCAATGTTCATTTTGAGAAAGGCAGGATTTGTAGCACATGTCAAGCAGGGAAGCAAGTTGGAGTCCATCATCTACACAAGAACATCATGACGACTGATAGGCCGCTTGAGCTGCTCCACATGGACCTATTTGGCTCGATCGCTTATATAAGCATCAGTGGGAGTAAGTACTGTCTAGTTATTATGGATGATTATTCTCGCTTCACTTGGGTATTCTTTTTGCAGGAAAAATCTCAAACCCATGTGACCTTAAAGAGATTCTTAAGACAGGCTCAAAATGAGTTTGGATTGAGGATCAAAAAGATTAGAAGCGACAATGCAATGGAGTTCAAGAACTCTCAAATTGAAGGATTTTTTGAGGAGGAGGGCATCAAGCATGAGTTCTCTTCCCCCTACACACCTCAATAAAATGGTGTAGTGGAGAGAAAGAATAGAACTCTACTGGACATGGCAAGAACCATGCTTGATGAATACAAGACACCAGACCGGTTTTGGGCGGAGGGGAACAACACCGCTTGCTACTCCATCAACCGGTTATACCTTCACCGAATCCTCAAGAAAACATCGTATGAACTCCTTACTGGTAAAAAGCCCAATGTTTCTTATTTTAGAGTCTTTGAGAGCAAATGCTTTATTCTTATTAAGAGAGGTAGAAGTTCTAAATTTGCTCCTAAAGTTGTAGAAGGCTTTTAACTCGGTTATGACTCAAACACAAGGGCATATAGAGTCTTCAACAAATCCATTGGATTAGTTGAAGTTTCTTGTGACATTGTGTTTGATGAGACTAATGGCTCCTAAGTGGAGCAAGTTGATCTTGATGAATTAGATGATGAAGAGGCTCCGTGCATCGCGCTAAGGAACATGTTCATTGGGGATCTGTGTCCAAAGGAATCCGAGGAGCCCACACAAACACAAGATCAACCATCATCTTCCATGCAAGCATCTCCATCAACTCAAGATGAGGATAAGGCTCGAGAAGAAGAGGATGAAGATCAAGATGATGAGCCACCTCAAGAGGAGGACATTGATCAAGGGGGAGATGATGATAATGAAGACAAGGAAGATGAACAAGAGATTCGAGATCAAAGACCGCCACACCCAAGAGTCCACCAAGCAATTCAAAGAGATCACCCCGTCAACTCCATCCTTGGTGACATTCATAAGGGGGTAACCACTACATCTCGAGTTGCACATTTTTGTGAATATTACTCTTTTGTGTCCTCTATTGAGCCATACAGCATAGAAGATGCACTAAGAGATCCGGATTGGGTGGTGGCAATGCAAGAGGAGCTCAACAACTTCACGAGGAATGAGGTATGACATTTAGTTCCACGTCCTAACCAAAATGTTGTAGGTACCAAGTGGGTATTCCGCAACAAGTAAGATGAGCATGGTGTGGTGACAAGGAATAAAGCTTGACTTGTTGCAAAAGGTTATTCACAAGTCGAACGTTTGGATTTTTATGAAACCTATGCACCTGTAGCTAGGCTTGAGTCAATTCGTATATTACTTGCCTATGCTACTTACCATGGCTTTAAGCTTTATCAAATGGACGTGAAAAGTGTCTTCCTCAATGGCCCTATCAAGTAAGAGGTCTATGTTGAGCAACCTCCCGGCTTTGAAAATAGTGAGTACCCTAACCATGTGTATAAGCTCTCAAAGGCGCTTTATAGGCTCAAGCAAGCCCCAAGAGCATGGTATGAATTCCTGAGAGACTTCCTTATCACTAATGGCTTCAAAGTCGAAAAGGTCGATCCTACTCTTTTCACTAAAACTATTGCAAAAGACTTGTTTATATGCCAAATTTATGTTGATGATATTATATTTGGGTCTACTAACAAGTCAACTTGTGAAGAGTTTAGTAGGATTATGATACAGAAATTCGAGATGTCAATGATGGGGGAGTTGAAGTATTTCCTTGGATTCCAAATCAAGCAACATCAAGAAGGCACCTTCATCAGCCAAACTAAGTACATTCAAGACATACTTAAGAAGTTTGGAATGAAGAATGGCAAACCCATCAAGACACCCATGGGAACAAATGGGCATCTCGACCTCGACACAGGAGGTAAATCCGTAGATCAAAAGGTATACCGGTTAATGATAGGTTCTTTACTCTACTTATGTGCATCTCGACCGAATATTATGTTTTCAATATGCATGTGTGCAAGGTTCTAGGCAAATCCTAAGGAAGTTCACCTTCGGGCCATGAAAAGAATCATGAGATATTTAGTTTACACTCCTAAGTTTGGTCTTTGGTACCCCAAGGGATCTACCTTTGATTTAATTTGGTATTTCGATGCCGATTATGTTAGATGTAAAATTGATAGGAAAAGCACATTAGGGACTTGCCAGTTTCTGGGAAGATCCTTGGTGTCTTGGGCTTCAAAGAAACAAAACTTAGTAGCTCTTTCCACCGCCGAAGCCGAGTATATAGTCGCAGGTCATTGTTGTGTGCAATTACTTTGGATGAGGCAAACACTTAGGGACTATGGCTACAAGTTGAGCAAAGTCCCTCTACTATGTGACAATGAGAGTGTAATCTGCATGACGGATAATCCCGTTGAACACAGTCGCACTAAGCACATAGACATCCGGTATCACTTTCTGAGAGATCACCAACAAAAGGGGGATATCGAAATTGCTTATGTCAATACCCACAACCAATTAGCCGATATCTTTACCAAGCCACTAGAAGAAAAGACTTTTAGCAAACTTAGGAATGAGCTAAATATACTTGATTCTTGGAATTTTGATTGAAACATTGCACACATTGCTAATTTATATACATTTGATCATGTCTCTTTCATATGGTACAAATGCATATTTCTTATTATTCTTGTACCAAGATTAAAACTAATGTGTTTTCAAGTATACCTCCATGTTTAGTCTTAAATTGCAAGGGAAATGGAGTATTCGGCAAAGAAAAGACTTCCACTCCAACTCTGACAGTATCACTTACTCTTTGTCGTTACTCATGTAACTCTCAATTGGTATGACCCTTCACTCATATTTCCTTTACCAATGGGGAGAAAGTATTAGGAGAAAGTATAAAGGGCTCTCAAGTTCTCCATTTTGGCGATTAATGCCAAAGGGGGAGAAAGTATTAAGCCCAAAGCAAAAGGAATGCACCACCATTTTAAAATTTTCAAAAACCAAAAGAAGTGTTTATTTCAATTGGTATCTTATAAATTTTCAATTGGTATTTCAATTAGCCTCATAATGGATTATTCAATTGGTATCTCATTTGGCTTCAAAATTTCAATAAGTATAGAGATTTCAATTAGTATAATTTCTTTTGGCATCTATTTCTAAAAAGGGAAAATCGTTTCAAAAACCCTCTTGAAAGCTAAGGGGAGAATTTCTTCAAGTGGAGCTTTCATTTAGTCAAAGGAAAAGCATTTGAAATAGGGGGAGAAATTTCAAATCTTAAAAATGTATCTTGCAATCATATTCCTATACCTTTGACTATTTGCAAAAGATTTTTCCAAAGGATTTGCAAAAACAAACAAGTGGTGCAAATGTGGTACAAAATGTTAAATAAGAGAAAAAGCAATCCATTCATTCTTAGACATATGTATAAAGTCTTTCATTGGTTTAATTCTAAGTAACCTATGCACATCTATCATAATTGCAAACTAGTTACATTTCTGCACTTCATATTTGCCTTGGTTAGTGTTGGCATCAATCACCAAAAAGAGGGAGATTGAAAGGGAAATGGAGCTAACCATTTCCTATAATCGATTTTGGTGGTTGACGACCAACACAAACCACGTGGACTAACTAGTTTGTCCAGATGTCATGTTCTTAGGTGCATAAGGTTCAATAAAACCAAGAAAGAAATTTAGTTGGGGACACAATCAAATTTGGAGCAAGACATGAGAGTGTGCTGCCAAGTGGCGCACCGGACACAGGCCCTCGACGAAACGAACAGGCCACTCTCGGGAATTCACTAGGCACGCTCCGCTATAATTCACTGGACTGTTTGGTGTGCACCGGACATGTCTAGTGAGCCAACGGAGCAACGACTAACTACGCGCCAACGGTCGACTGCAAAAGGAACAATGATAAATAGTGTCGCGCAGAAGTCAGAGCGTAGAAGTTTGAGGTCACCGGACATGTCCGGTGTGGCACCGGACTGTCTGGTGCAGCAAAAGGACAAAGGGTTCCAACAGTCAACAACTCCAAACCCCAATGGGCGCGATGACGTGGTGTGCACCGGACAGTAAACAGTGGTTGTCCGGTGCGCCACCGGACTGTCCGATGTGTCCATCGCCAGCAGAAACAACCAACGGCTAGGAAGTGGTTGGAGGCTATAAATACCCCCCAACCACCTCATTCAAAGCCATCCAAGTATTCTGAACTTCCCATTCAATATAAGAGCAAAGCCAACCACTCAAAGACACATTCAAAGCATTCAATCCACTCCAAGTTTCCAAAATCAACTCTAGTGCTTAGAAACTTGAGAGACGATCATTTGTGTTCATTTGCGCTCTTGTTGCTTGGATTTCCTTTCTCCTTCCCCATTCTTATTCTTAAGTGCTTTGTAAAGCTAGCAAGAGACACCTAAGTGTGTGGTGATCCTTGCGGGGTCTTAGTGACCCGTTTGATTAAGGAGAAGGCTCACTCAGTCTAAGTAACCATTTGAGAGAGAGGGAAAGTGTTGAAATAGACCCAGTCATTTTGGCCTCCTCAACGGGGACTAGGTTCTTTGGAATCGAACCTCGGTAAAACAAATCACTGTGTTCACTCGTGTTGATTTCCACTTGATTTGTTTTTCTGCTTTCCTCTCTCTAACATTTCCTTGCTACTATTATTTTGAGTTTGCTCCCAAAGTCATACACATCCATTTGAGCAACTCATAGCAGGTTTCGCCTATTTACCCTCCCTCTAAGCAACTTTCAGTGGATATGATTGTATAGAAGATGATGATTGATCTTGTGCTTGTGAAGGCTCTTCGGATTCCTTTGGACACACATCCCCAATGGACATGTTCCTTAGTGCGACGCATGGAGCCTCTTCATCATCTAGTTCATCAAGATCAACTTGCTCCACTTGGGAGCCATTAGTCTCATCAAACATAATGTCATAAGAAACTTCAACTAATCCGCTAGACTTGTTGAAGACTCTATATGCCCTTGTGTTTGAGTCATAACCAAGTAAAAAACCTTCTACTGCTTTAGGAGCAAAATTTGAATTTCTACCTCTTTTAATAAGAATAAAGCATTTGCTCCCAAAAACTCTAAAATAAGAAATATTAGGCTTTTTACCAGTGAGGAGTTCATATGATGTTTTCTTGAGGATTTGGTGAAGATATAACCGGTTGATGGAGTAGCAAGCGGTGTTAATCGCCTCCGCCCAAAACTGGTCCGGTGTTTCGTATTCATCAAGCATGGTTCTTGCCATATCCATAAGAGTTCTATTCTTCCTCTCTACTACAACATTTTGTTGAGGTGTGTAGGGAGAAGAGAACTCATGCTTGATGTCCTCCTCCTCAAGAAATCCTTCAATTTGTGAATTCTTGAACTCCGTTCCATTATCGCTTCTAATCTTTTTGATCCTTAATCCAAACTCATTTTGAGCCTGTCTTAAGAATCTCTTTAGAAACACTTGGGTTTGAGATTTTTCTTGCAAAAAGAATACCCAAGTGAAGCGAGAATAATCATCCACAATAACTAGACAGTACTTACTCCCGCCGATGCTTATGTAAGCAATCAGGCCGAATAGGTCCATGTGGAGTAGCTGAAGCTGTGGCAGAACCACCTGAATTATTCCAGCTTAAGTGCCTAAGTCACACCTCGGGGGCCATAACATACTTAAATCGGAATAACCCGTCAGTCCCTCAGATCTATTCTGATAAAGCCACTTAACCAGGATCAAATACCACATACTCACTCGAAGGTGAGTCACAGCAGAAACACAACAAAACAGGAAAACCTCAAATTAAAGTACTGGAATTATTACATAAATCAGAGTTTCACAAGTAAATTGAAATAGTTCATAAGATAAAATGCAGCGGATAATCAATATCGTCGGTAGCGAGGAATTAGGCAAGGCCTAGCCCACTACTCCTCTTGCACCTCTCCTGCCAGAGCAGCATCCCACTCGACCGTCCAACCCGGTGGCAGGGTGGTAGGCCAAGTCACGCCATCAACCATATCCTGAAGCGTACCTGCAAAAATTATGCCACAAGCAAGGCTGAGTATACTAATACTCAGCTAGACTTACCCGGTGTGAGGAATCTACTCCTCTACCTCTAGACCATGCAGCTGTTTGGCTGAGGGGTTTGGTTTGCCAAAAGCACTAGCTGTTTCTAGAATCAAGTTTTAGCTTTTCAATTTCTAGCATCATTATGTTAACTATATTTGCTCCTTCTAAGCATACATGGTAGCAAGCATTTAGTACAAACAACAAGTTATCTCATGTAACCTCATTTCACTTCTTACTCAATGTAGTACAAGGGGTCAAGCAGTCTCATTAGCTACGAGAAGCAGACGATTCGAATCGAGTTTTAACCTTGCAAGGTAAACCTAAACACACGACATGTAGGGGCACTCCGTCCCCACACACGTCAACCGTCCCCATCGAATCCCCATTCACGTCTAGGCCTCACCGCCTTGGCATACAATGCTCCACTGACCCCAGCTGCCGCCGTGCAGTGACCGCACTTGTACCCACCATAGCTAGCATGGGAGACCCAGTCTCAGGTCGCGTGAGGGATAAAGTCTGCGCCCGACTTCACTCAGGTACTAGGTTTACTGGTTACCATATTTCCCGACATGTGTTTAGTACGTTCAAAAGCTTGACACATTAATCCTTAATTCCTTTTTCCCGTCTCATGGACAAGGCATCCTCCCTGGATCCAAGTCTATAGACCAACATAGATCCCATTATCGAGATGAATACAATCAATTCCTGACCTTGCACGAGTGCTAGAAAAATCACTCGACTTCTACCGAGATCCTGATTAGCAAAGCAGCTACTCGACCTAGCATACTAGTATCCAACTCAAAAAGGAAACCTAAGTTCATGCAACTAGAGGTTTCAAGCAACTCCTACACTTAAGTGCACATTACAATCCTACAAACATTAAGTGTAGTAAAGTAGCATATATAGATACGGTTATGCATAAAACCGGGGCTTGCCTTCTATAGCTGGGGCTGCGGGGAGATCCTCGATGGTAGTCTCGGGAGCTTGCTCCTGCTCTTCCTCGTGGACAGCTCCTTGCTCGAGGATGAGCACGTACTCTCCGTCAGTGATATTGCAATCTAATGAATGCAATGAGTAAGACATATGCATGGTATGATATGCAATTTAGCACTTAAACTTTGATGGCGAATGATCAAATTAATGAGGTAGAGCTTAACCTTGCTACTTGAAGATTTTTGGGGGTATACTTAGTAGTTCAGGGTTAAGCTTAGTTTAACTAAGTGGTAAGTCTATTTTGGTGTTCCACTGAATTCTTTTTAATGTTTTAGTGAGAATTTATCAAGATTTTTAGTTGAACTTATTGGAGCGAGGGTTGTCCTTCCTCTCTTTCCTTCTATTTCTCTTATGCTTTTAAGGTGGGTTTGAACTACAAGTTATCTTAATAAATTTCCAAAAATTATGTAAAAATTACAGTGGCTTCTTAATGGTGTATAATTCTCTGTCTTAAAAGTTGGGGCTTAAAAAGTGAATAGTTCTTTCTGTATAAAATTATGAATTATTAGGGTAGAGGGGGTGTTTTGAACTACAACTCCTTTTTAACAGAGGGTTATTCTCTAAGACATATTTTTGCTGGCATTTAGATGTTATAACATGACTTTGTACAAATTTCTAGCCATTAATACTTATTAGTTATTTGCTATGATTTTCTAAAGTTTCTAGCCAAAGGGGTGCTTTCTACTACCACTATATTTAAAAAATATCAAACAACAGATTTCTAATTTTTCTTATCTTCTTCTTTGTGCAAGAGCAATCATTCTAAAGTTTGGCAACCTTTTGCTTAAGGGAATGGTGATAGGAATTATTTGGATTAAATGGCCTTTTTCATGAAGTATTGGCAATGGGTAGTATTTTGCAGCTTTCAATTCGGTTTTGCATTTTTCTCTGGTGCCCTATTTCATTAGTGATCTAGTAAAAATTTATTTGCCTATTATTGCACTCTTTTGGGCTTACTTATGATTTACTTGAAATATGGCTTAATATCAAGTTTTATTTGTTTACCCTACTTAAAATGATGGACTGGGGTGTTTATCATTTTTGTAGTGGTGTCTCAGGGGTTACTAGTTCACTGGATTTTTATTAACAATTTTGAAATTGTTTTCTTAATTCTAATAATTGTTTTTCTAGTTTGGTTTGTGCTTAATAAAACATTTCACTTGGAATATGTTTTGGTCTTAGGGTCCCTTTATTTTACCTAGGTTCTCTGTTACTTAAGTAGACTAGGAAAAATAATTGTATTCACTGTTCATCATTTTCTAATGCCTTTCTGATTTTCCTAAATCTTGGGCAAAAATGGCTTTTAGTAGATAATCCTACTTAAACTTTCAATACTGGGGTGCTCACTATTTTTAAACAGTGTCTAAATGGGGTTTAAACATCTATAAATTTTCTTAAGGTTAGCACAGAAGTATAACAAATTTTCTTTAATTCAATAAGGTTTGGTCATTTCCCTTAATCAATTCCAAACTCTAAAATTTAAAACAGAAAGCATGGGGTTCAGTATTTTTAAACAATAGTCCATAATATTTTGAATCCAGCAAAATTGGTTTGGTTAAATTTGGTTGAATCTAACTCAAGATATAAATTTTCTAAGTTCTCTGCTGAAATTAAAAAGATTAATTTAGAAATGGTTAAAGGAAAAGTAGTTTTGCGCTGGGGTCCCTAGCAAAAGATCCTAAGTGAATTACAGATAGGTCCCTGGTGCACTATTCACATGAGTCTACGGCTCTGCAGAAAACCCCCTAGGGTTTCTAGAAATCGAACCCGCGGTCCTTCCCTAATGGAATAGTGGCCACGGAGGAAGAAAGGGGCGGAGGGGCTTACCAACAGCGAGACTGCTCCAGTGAGATGGTCGAGGTTGTAGGGGAGGTCCTAAGGGTCACGGCGATGTGCGGGTCACCGTTGGGGATGGCTAGAGTCGGTCGGTCCACATGCGCAGGCGGAGAAGCCCGTCAGCGGCGAGGAGCCCGGCCTGCTCACGACGCGATAGTTCAATCAAATGGGTCATAGAGCTTCACTGGGTGCTAGGGAAGACGTGGGTGCAAGGAATCAGAGAATGACTCACCGGATTGCTCGGTCTACGTGCGCAGGTGGGCGACCGAAGTCTGGTGAGGGCGATCTTGGGTCTCCGGTGAGGTTCTGGCGGGTCCAAGAGCTTGGAAAGCTCCACGGGCCACTGGTGAAGGTAACCGAGGGGCAGGCGCGGCTTGGATGCGACTAGAGCGGGCTAGCCGCGGTGGCCAAGGCTTAGGCAGTGGTGGCGGGCGGAGGAAAGGCTCACCGGAGCTAAGGAGGAGCGTCTAGCCAGCGAGGGTGAGCACAGGGTGAGGTGAGGCGCGCCCAGGGAGGCTTTATAGGCGCGGGCGTCCATGACCAAGCACGAGGGTGCATGACAGACTTGACCGGACGCTGAGGCGAGCACGCGTGCGGGTTGGGCGAACGCCGGCGTGCCGACCAGGGTCGAACACTTGTGTGCGTTCATTCTGCCCGTGTTCTAGCGCGTGTGGTCATTCATCTGAGCCTGCTCTTGCCTTGGTCAGTGCACAAAACCTATTCTCCTCTCTATAAGCTACCAATCTTGTGTGGGGTCATAGGATTTGGCCTACTGGTTTCAAAGATTTGGAGCTCTGAAGTCTGGTCTATCTCGTAGCCCGAGCCCAAGGCAAATCCTTGGATTTGACGTGTCTAGGGCTCATGTCCCAATGCCATCTTCTGGCATATGATAGAGGGGTTAGTTCGACACGATTTTGTCAATGGGAGCATTTGGATTAGAGTTAAGGATCAAGATGAACACGCTCGGTTTTTGTTCAAGGACGGAAAATTCAGAAATCTGAATTTCAGATTTCCCCATTAAACCTCCACTTGAATGGCTTGTTTGGAGTTTTTAATAAACTATTTTGGCCAAGCTTTCATAATCTTTATTGTAGTTTATTTAGTGTACTTCAATGTTTATAATTAGCCTAAGCCATGATTTTATGTTCTTCATGGTCTTTCATCCCTTTTCTTCATTTCTACTTAAATAGCTTAATTAGGGGTGGTATTAGGGTTTCAACATTTTTCCCACTTTTGAAAATCTCATTTGTTTTGAACATGATTCTTTAGATATAAACTTAGTGCATCCTTCATTCTTAAGTTGATTTGGGGCTTCATGCTCAATTTGGTTCACATGAAATGATGGTTCTTGGGTTAGCACTGAAAAAAAACCTTAGGTGACCCTAGGGTGTCACAGCCTTCCCCCCTTAAAGGAATCTCATCCCGAGATTCGGGTCGGAGTCCTCCCGGGGTGAAGCGAAGGGTGAGACTTACATGGAGTGGGTGCTTTATTTATTAGGGCAAACTGCTCTTCGAATGTCATTCTCTTTGCAACTTCAGAAGGAAGTCCTTTTAACTTTAGTTTTATAATTACTTCATTCTGATTTAAGATCATTTTTCTGAATTTTTGATTCGAAGGGCAGGGAAGGGATTGAGCATGATTACGCACCAATTTCCTTACGTAGGCAATCGGGGAAGTTGGAGCGCAAGAATTCCTCAGTCTCCCAAGTAGCCTCTTCCTCTAAGTGATTACTCCATTGGATCTTATACATTTTGATCGATTTAGCCCAAGTTGATCTTTCTTTGCAATCCAGAACCTTGGAAGGGTACTCTTGGTACGATAGACCTAGCTCTATCTCCAATTCTAGTTCTGCTACGATCTTGGTCGGCAATCGAACACACTTCTTCAGCTGGGATACATGGAACACATTGTGGATGACAGACATTTCTGGAGGTAACTTCAATTTGTATGACATGGGTCCACATGCTTCTATGATCTCATAAGGTCCAATGTAACGAGGGGCTAACTTGCCTTTGATCCCGAATCTTTGCACTCCCTTGGTGGGTGATACCTTCAGATATACGAAATCTCCCAACTCAAACTGGAGAGGTTTCCTCCTCTTATCATGGTAACTCTTCTGCCTAGCTTGAGCAGCTTCTAGATTCTTCCTGATTAGTTTGACCTTCCTTTCGGCTTCAGTCACTAAGTCAGGTCCGAAAACTTCTCTTTCTCCAAGCTGAGACCAATTGAGGGGTGTCCTACACCTTCTTCCATAGAGAGCTTCGAAGGGTGCCATCCTTAGGCTGGATTGATAACTATTGTTATAAGCAAACTCTGCCAAGGAGAGGTGCTTATCCCAGTTCTTGCCACAATTGATTGCACAAGCTCTCAGCATATCTTCAAGAATTTGATTTACCCTCTTGGTCTGACCATCAGTCTGTGGGTGGTAAGCTGAACTTCTAATTAGCTTGGTTCCCAAAGACTCTTGTAGTTGTTCCCAAAATCTGGCAACAAATTGGGCTCCTTAGTCAGAAACAATGGTCCGAGGCAATCTGTGCAAACACACGATTTGGTCAATGTACAACTCTGCATACTTTTGAGCCTTATCAGTGGTGTGCACTAGGAGAAAATGTGCCACTTTCGTCAGTCGGTCCACAATAACCCAAATCGAATCATGATGACGAGAGGTGTTGGGCAGACCCACAATGAAATCCATGCTGATGTCGTCCCATTTCCATGAAGGTATAGACAAGGGTTGCAAAGCTCCAGCTGATTTCAAGTGGCTTGCATTTATCCTCTGACAGGTGTCACATTCCGATACATATTGGGCTATCTCCCTCTTTCATTCTGGTCCACCAATACAAGAGCTTCAGATCATGGTACATTTTGGTGCTCCCTGGATGCATAGAGAATTTGGAGAGATGGGCCTCGTCCAAGATTTTCTTCTTGAGATCCTTGTTTTTAGGAACCACCAATATGCTTTCAAACCACAATATGCCCTTGCCATCTTGGCAGAAACACTTATACTTCTTGGTCTTCTGATGGAGGTTCTCCTTAATAATCTACACTCCCTTGTCACTGAGCTGGGCCATGATGATCTGGTCTTGCAAAGCTGGCTCAACGGAAATGTGAGACAAAGCACCAGAAGAAATCACTTCAATCTTCATCTTGCTCAACTCATCACACAAGGTGTCAATGCGAGAATCCATCGTGACACAGTTGCATTGCAACTTCCGACTCAAGGCATCTGCTACCACATTGGCTTTTCCTGGGTGATAATGTACCTCCAGGTCATAGTCCTTGATCAGCTCTAGCCATCTTCTCTGCCTCATGTTGAGATCAGCCTGAGTAAAGATATACTTGAGGCTCTTATGATCAGTGAAGATGTTGCAGTGGGTTCCCATCAAATAGTGCCTCCACATTTTTAATGCATGAACCACGGCTGCCAACTCTAGATTATGAGTGGGATAATTCTGCTCATGAGGTGATAGGAACGGGGTGCCTGATCTTCCGTTAGGTGTAGATAACTATCG
The DNA here is from genome assembly GCA_029449295.1 of Zea luxurians. Taxonomy (NCBI): domain Eukaryota; kingdom Viridiplantae; phylum Streptophyta; class Magnoliopsida; order Poales; family Poaceae; genus Zea; species Zea luxurians. Next base: position 18,604,005 of record JAOPSE010000019.1, on the reverse strand, counting down.
ATTTGGTGGAGATATCACACAGACGATCCGGCTTCCAATCAACAAGACTAGAACCCCGCAATCGCAGCACCACTTCTCCTCTGGTTATCAACCGTGCGCTGCTCGATTGACCTTGCCACGAGGGCTAATCGTTGCCTACGAATCAAAGACACAAGCAAGAATGAGAAAGAACACAATTTGAAAACTGTGGATGTATGAATTACGCTCTCGAGTTGGGGTCTCACAAACCGATCTAAACGGCGAACTGTTCTCGATAGATTAACTAAAGCAAAACCCAACCCTAATGTGGTGGCGGCTACTGATTATATAAGGGTTAGGAGCGGACTCCCTCCCTGGACGCGCCCTAATGGGCCCAACAAAGATACATGGCCCAAAGGCCCATTTATGGTGTCGCAGCACCGAGACAAATTACGGACGTCGGTTTGGTCCTCCACCTTGATCCGAATGTCCTTGCTGGCCTTCCACGCCTCCAAGTTCTTCACCATGTCCTTGTTAGTCCTTTCCTTCATTCCTAAGTACAATTAATTCATTAGGTAGCACACTATTCTCAAATGTACAAGAATAAGTACATAGGAACGAGCTCACGTGCAAATTCAATTGTCTTGCGCGTGCGCGAGTAATCGGACCTTGAACATCAACTAGGGGAGTGTTGTTTGTATCCATGGTAGTGATGTCCTCATCATCCTCCCCCTCTTGAAGTGGAGTCGTTCTCGACTCAAGCTCATCTTCTTCCCCCCAAATACGGTTTCAAATCTGCAATGTTAAATGTAGGACTAACACAGAACTCGGGAGGCAACTCAAGTTTATACGCATTATCATTTATTTTCTCCAAAATCTTATATGGACCAGCAGCACGTGGTATCAATTTAGACTTTCTTAACTCTGGAAATCTATCTTTTCTCAAGTGCAACCTGAAAGTCGCCTAGAGGGGGGTGAATAGGGCGAAACTGAAATTTACAAAGTTAATCACAACTACAAGCCGAGTTAGCGTTAGAAATAATAATGAGTCCGCTAGAGAGGGTGCAAAACAAATTGCAAGCGAATAAAGAGTGTGACACGCGGATTTGTTTTACCGAGGTTCGGTTCTCGCAAACCTACTCCCCGTTGAGGAGGCCACAAAGGCCAGGTCTATCTCAACCCTTTCCCTCTCTCAAACGGTCCCTCGGACCGAGTGAGCTTCTCTTCTCAAATCAACCGGGAACAAAACTTCCCCACAAGGACCACCACACAATTGGTGTCTCTTGCCTTGGTTACAATTGAGTTTTGATCACAAGAACAAATGAGAAAGAAAAGAAGCGATCCAAGCGCAAGAGCTCAAATGAACACGACAAATCACTCTCTCTAATCACTAAAGCTTTGTGTGGAGTTGGGAGAGGATTTGATCTCTTTGGTGTGCTTTGTATTGAATGCTAGCTCTTGTAATGTGGTTGGAAGGTGAAAACTTGGATGCCCTTGAATTTGGGGTGGTTGGGGTATTTATAGCCCCAACCACCACAAAGTGGTCGTTGGAAGGCTGCAGTCGCATGGCGCACCGGACAGTCTGGTGCGCCACCAGACACTGTCCGGTGCGCCAGCCACGTCAGCAGACCGTTGGGTTCAACCATTGAGCTCTATCTTGTGGGCCCGCCTGGCTGTCCGGTGGTGCATCGGACAGGCCCTGTAGGATGTCCGGTGTGCCACACACGCGTGCCCTGCTCCTCTGCGCGCGCTGGCGCGCATTTAATGCGTTGCAGTGGACCGTTGCGCGCGAACTAGCCGTTGCCCCGCTGTCACACCGGACAGTCCGGTGTGCACCAGACATGTCCGGTGAATTATAGCGGAGCGGATTCCCGAAGCTGGCGAGTTTAGAGCCGCTCTCCTCTGGAGCACCGCACACTGTCCGGTGGTACACCGGACAGTCCGGTGAATTATAGCGGAGCGCCTCTGAGGATTCTCGAAGGTGCGAAGTTCAGCTTGGAGTCCCCTGGTGCACCGGACACTGTCCGGTGGTGCACTAGACACTGTCCGGTGGCACACCGGACAGTCCGGTGCGCCAGACCAGGGCTGCCTTTGGTTATCCCTGTGGCGGAACCGCCCGAATTATTCCAACTTAAGTGCCTAAGTCCCGCCTTAGAGGCTAGAGCACACTTAAATAGGAATAACACGTCAGTCCCTCGGATCTAGTCCGACGAGGCCACTGACAGGATCATGTACCACAGTCTCACTCGATGGTGAGTCACAGAGCAAATACAATAAAGCATAAAACCATATATTAAGGAGTACGAATTTATTACATCATCATTGGAGTTTTAGCAAAAGTAGTTATCATTGTTCGAAGTGCAGCGGAATGAAACTAACGATAATTAAACAGAGAGATGGGGAAGCCTGTCCCATCACTCCTCATGCTCCTCCTCGGCCGAGGCGGGGTCCCACTCGACTGTCCAACCCGGTGGTAAGGTGGACGGCCAAGTCACTCCAGCAACCATGTCCTCCAAAGAACCTGTAAAAAATTATGCCACAAGCAAGGCTGAGTATACTAATACTCAGCTAGACTTACCCGGTGTGAGGAGTCTACTCCTCTACCTCTAGACATGCAGCTGTTTGGCTGTGGGGTTTGGTTGCCAAAAGCACTAGCTGAGTTTCTAAATCAAGTTTTTAACTTTGTCAAATTTAAGTGTGACTCTCTTAAGGCTAAATATGTAATATCTACTCATACATAGTAGCAAACATTTTTAGCAATCAGCATCTTGTATCAACTCATCATATTTCCACTTGTTACTCAATGTAGCAGCATGGATCAAGCAGTCTCATTAGCTGCGAGAAGCAGACGATTCGAATCGAGTTTTTATCCTTGCAAGGTAAACCTAAACACACGACATGGCGAGGCACTCCGTCCCCACACATATCAACCGTCCCCATCGATTCCCCGTCAGCAGAGAGGGGCTCACCGCCTTGGCGTACAATGCCTCACTGACCCCGACTGCCGTCGTGTAGTGACCGCACTTGTACCCACCATAACCGAAATGGGAGACTACGTCTCAGGTCGCATGAGGAGGGCAATCTACTGCCAGGTTCAATTAGGTACTAGGCTTACCAATTTACCATATTTCTCGGTATGTGTTTAGTACATTCAAACGCTTGACACATGGTACCACACCATAATCCTTAACCAAAATTTTCATCTCGTAGACAACCAATCCCCATGGATTGTTGTCCACAGACTGACACCAATGTGATATGAAAGTGGGTACAACCAATTCCTGAACTCACGCGAGTGCTAGAAAAATCACTCAACTTCTACCGAGATCCCTAATTAGTAAGGCAGCTACTCGACCTAGCATATTAGTATCCATCTCAAAAGGAATCCTGAGTTCATGCAACTAGGGTTTCATTCAACTCCTACACTTAAGTGCACAGTACAAGCCTACAAACATTAAGTGTAGTAAAATAGCATATATAAATGGTTATGCATAAAACCAGGGCTTGCCTTCCAAAGCAGTGGCAGGCAGATCCTCTGGTGCACGCTCTGGTGCTGGATCCGGGGCTACCTCCTGAGCAACTCCTTGCTCCGGCACGAGGACGTACTCTCCGTCAGCGAGGTTACAGTCTATCAAAATGTAATGAATATGCATGTCATGATTATGCAGGATTTAATAACATTAGGCTAAAGGAAGAAAAACCAAGTTAATGAGTGACTTAGGGTTTCTTAGTCATACGTGGCTTTTAGTGGTTTATGCTTATCACTTCTAGGTTTAGATTTTGCTAAGGATAAGCATAGTGGATTTGGTATTTCCTTTATATATTTCAGTGGACAATTTACAAAGGTTTTTAGGATGACACTAATTTTCATTATTCATTTCCCTTTCTTTATTTTCTATTTATGAATTCTAGAATAGGTCTGCACTACAACAGTGAATTAACTTTTTCCAAAAATTCTGTAAAAATTACAGTGGCTTGCCATTAGTCAATATAGCCTGTTCTAGGAATTTGAGGTTCAAAATAAAAAGGTTATGCTTTAGACAAAAATAACAAAAGTGGTGCAAATGGGCCACTTTGCACTACAACTCTTAATTAGGGGTGGGTTTTGTCCTAAGGGTTATTTTTGTTGGCATCTAACAGTAATAATAAGCTTCTATGCCAAAAATCACAGAAAGCCAATTGATGGTTATTTAATTGTGATTTTCTAAAGTTTTATGCCAAAAGGTGCTTACAACTAACTTGTCATTTGAAAAATATCAAACAACAGACTTCATATTTTTCCTATGTTTTTCATAACAAGACATTAGTTATCCCAAAGGTTGGGTTGTTTTTGCCTTGGGGTTATTTTTGTGGGGTTTTTCTAAGTTTTCCTTGTTTTCTTAAAATAAAAGTTAGCCTATTTATTTTATACTAAACTAGGGTATAATAAATTTTTCTAGTGAACTATACTGAATAATTAGACTAACAAAAATATGGGTGCTCTCTGGTTCCTTGGTCATGTGCTTCTCCAAATTTTCTTAACCTCAGTCTAACAGTGTAACCATTTTTCCCTCCATTATTTAGCTTTTGGCCAAAACAATTTTTAATTCCAAACTTTAAATTCTTCTGCAATACTAAGGGGGTTTTATATTTTTCCTTAGTAGCTCACATTATGTAGAGTTAGACAAAATTGGTTTGACCAAATTTGGTTGAATAAAACTGAAGTTATGAATTATTCAAGTGTTGTTTATATTTTAAATTAGATTTAATTAAAGGTTTCCTTGAAATCCACTTTGCACCGAAGTCCTCAGAGTATTTCCAAACCAACTCTTTCAGTTATACCCCTGCGCGACTATTCATCTGAGTCACTGACATTGCGCAAAACCCCTTGGCTTCCGCTTCTTCTTCCCCACGGTCCCTCCCTAGGTTTAAACAACACCCACGAGAAAGAAAAGGGTGGCACGGCTTACCGGCGGCGAGGAAGGTCCGGCGAAGGGTGGGGTTGGCTCCAGGAGGCTCTGGCAGTCACATCGAGGTACGGCTTGCCGTCGGTGATGGCCGGAATCGGTCGGTCCACGCGCGCAGGCAGGTGAGCTCGTCGGCGGCGTGTGCTCCGGCCTATCCACGGCGGTATAGTTTAATCCAAGGGCACATGGAGCTTCACGGGGTGCTAAGGAGTCTAACCGTGCAAGGAATCGAAGAAAGACTCACCGTGCAGCTCGGTCCACGCTCGCCGGTGGTCGGGTGAAGTCCGGTGACCTTGATCCGGTGTCTCCGGCGAGGTAGAGCTCGATTCCTTGCTCAGGGAGCTTCACCGAGGTACGTACGGTCTCTCTCAAGGGTCGGACGGGGTTGGGAATGGCTCTATTGGCCGGTCTACGGTGGCAGGGGAATCGGCGGCCGCGGACACGCTGTGCACGGCAGCGCCGGTGAGATTTTGTGCTCCGGTGAGGTCGAGCGCACGCGGAGGGGTACGGTCAAGGCTCCTAGGCGTTTTATAGGCGCGGGCGCGGGCCATGGCGCTGGCTTGCCTTGGGCGCGGCGCTGGGCACGCGGGGGCGCGCGCGGGTGTGCTCTGGCGTGCGCAGAACGCGTCGAACACGTGGAGGTTTGTTTCTTCCATTGTTCAAACGTCTGCAGAGATCGCAAACGTGCGAATCTTGCCATGAATCTGGCGCAGACCTCCTCCTGGCACCTAGGGATATCTCTTATATGTGAGTTCCAATGGAAGATACACCCTAGATCAGGAGATATGCGGGCGCCAAATCTGGCTTGTCTCTCTGCCCACATCGCGACAAAAACGATGCCAAGACATGTCAAACGTCAAAGGCTCGGTCTCAACTTTTTCCAGGGGGTGCCTTAAGTGGTATGCCACATTTTTTGTATAGAACCTAAGTGGTTTTGGTGCCATCTTCAAGGTGAACATGGCTGATCTTTAGATTAGGGTTAAAATTTGACTTAGAGAAAATTAGAGGGCTCTAGCTCTCTCTCTCTCTCTATTTAAGGAATGGATTTGGGGTTTCTTAAGGAGTCTTTTTGTAATGTTTTCTCTCTATATTTGTTGGTTAAAATGTTACTTAACCTTTGCCAAAGGTTAGGTCATGATTTGCACATTTGCTTAATCTCTCCCTTTAACCAAGGTTTTAGGAGATAGGGGTTTCAAGAGAAGCCCAGGGTGTACTCCCTCCTTGCCCAAGGTAGTAGTGCACAAAAGCTTGAGTAATGCTTTTAGGTCACTAACATTCTTGGCTAACACAAGGTCTCCAAGGTTCCTATGCTTTTCTCCGTAAGTTTCTTCCACATGTGATCACAGTCATTGGTGTATAGATGCCATAGCCATGGTAACACTTGGGGTGTTACAGCCCTCCCCCCTTAAAGGAATCTCGTCCCGAGATTTTAGGTAGAGTCCTCAGGAGGGTGTCTTGAAGGTGTGTTGGTGTGGGGTTTCTGCTTTTATTTAAGTTTCTTTAGTTAAAAGTTCTTCGAATGTCATTCTCTTTGCAACTTCAGAAGGAAGCCCTTTTTAAGTTAAATCCACAACTTAGACTATCCTTGTTATCTAAGTTTTTCTTACAATTGTATTCAAAGGGGCAGGTGGGGGTGGGTTTTTTTTGGGTTACGCACCGACTCCTTTGGGTAGAAAGTCGGGGAAGCGCGAGCGTAGGAAATCCTCAGTCTCCCATGTAGCTTCTTCTACTGAATGGTGACTCCACTGAACCTTATACATCTTGATCGACCTTGCCCGCGTTGATCTCTCTTTCTGATCCAATACCTTGACGGGGTATTCTTGATAGGACAAGTCTGGCTCTATCTCAATGTCTGGTTCAGGTAGCACTTCTGTGGGTAAGCGAACACATTTTCGCAGCTGAGATACATGGAACACATCATGAATAGCTGACATGTGTGGTGGCAACTTCAATTGATATGCTACTGGTCCACAGGCTTCCCTGATCTCATAGGGTCCAATGTAGCGGGGAGCTAACTTGCCCTTGATTCCAAATCTGTGAACACCTTTAGTGGGTGACACTTTAAGATAAACGTGGTCTCCCACTTCAAACTGTAGAGGCTTCCGCCTCTTATCATGATAGCTCTTTTGCCTGGCCTGAGTAGCTTCTAAGTTCTTCCTGATGACTCTGACTTTTTCCTCTGCTTCAAGTACCAAATCTGGCCCAAATATTTCCCTCTCTCCTGCTTGAGACCAATTCAGCGGGGTCCTACACCTTCTCCCATACAAGGCTTCAAAAGGTGCCATCTTCAGACTGGACTGGTAGCTGTTATTATAAGAAAATTCTGCCAAAGAAAGACACTTGTCCCAATCCTTTCCATAGTGTAGCACACATGCCCTTAACATGTCTTCCAAAACCTGATTTACCCTTTCCGTCTGGCCATCTGTTTGAGGATGGTATGTTGAGCTTCGTATTACATGGGTCCCACGTGATTCGCGCAATTGTTCCCAAAATCGTGCCACAAATGGTGCTCCTCTGTCTGATACTATAGTCCTTGGTAGTCCATGCAAACGAACTATCTGGTCAATGTAGATTTCCGCATACTTTTCCGTCCTGTGAGTGCTGTGTACTGGCAAGAAATGAGCTGATTTGGTCAATTTGTCGACAATGACCCAAATGGAATCATGGTGCCTGGAGGTATTGGGCAATCCCACGATAAAATCCATGCAAATGTCTTCCCATTTCCAAGATGGTATGGGAAGGGGTTGCAAAGGGTCTGCTGCCTTCAAATGACTGGCTTTGATTCTCTGGCAGGTATCGCACTCGGATATGTACTTGGCAATTTCCCTCTTCATTCTGGTCCACCAGTATAGAGATCTGAGATCATGATACATCTTGTTGCTACCGGGGTGCATGGAGAATTTGGAAAGGTGGGCTTCATCCAATATCTTCCTTCTGAGCTCAGGGTTCTTGGGAACAACCAATCTATCTCCAAACCATAGAATTCCCTTGTTGTCCTGACGGAAACATTTATATTTTTCCGCCTCCTGCTTGACCATTTCCTTGATGACCTGAACACCCTTGTCTTCAATTTGTGCCATGATTAATTGCTCTTGTAAGGTGGGCTCTACTGAAATATAATTCAAGGCACCTGAATAAACAACTTCCAGGTTTAGCTTGCACAACTCATCACATAGGGTGGTGACTCTTGCATCCATGCTCACACAATTGCACTGGGCCTTTCTGCTTAGGGCATCTGCCACAACATTGGCTTTGCCCGGATGGTAATGCACCTCCAAATCATAGTCCTTGATTAGCTCTAACTATCTCCTCTGCCTCATGTTAAGATCTGCCTGAGTGAAAATGTACTTGAGACTCTTATGATCAGTGTAAATGTTACAGTGAGCTCACATCAAGTAATGTCTCCATATCTTGAGAGCATGAACCACGGCTGCTAACTCCAGATCATGTGTAGGGTAATTCTGCTCATGGGGTCTGAGTGCTCGGGAAGCATAAGCAATTACTCTGTTATCTTGCATTAAGACACATCTCAATCCAGTACCGGAGGCATCACAATAAACTTCAAAGGTCTTGGTGTTATCAGGTTGAGCTAGCACTGGTGCTGTTGTCAAATGCTGCCTCAGCGTATGGAAGGCATCCTCACACTTCTAGCTCCAATCATACTTGACTCCCTTCTTCAACAATTCGGTCATTGGCTTGGCAATTCTGGAGAAATCTGGAATGAATTGTCGATAATACCCTGCCAATCCCAGAAAACTCCGAATCTGTCTCACTGTGGTAGGAGGTTTCCAATCCATTACTTCTTGTACCTTCTCAAGATCAACTGATATCCCATCCTGAGAAATTGTGTGACCCAAGAATTTAATTTCCCTCAGCCAGAATTCACACTTAGACAACTTAGCATAAAGACGATGATCGCGCAATCGTTGAAGCACGATGTGCAGATGCTCAGTATGTTCATCTTCATTCTTGGAGTAGACCAGAATATCATCAATGAAAACCACTACAAATTTGTCCAGCTCTGGTATGAAAACTGAGTTCATCAGATACATGAAGTAAGCCGGGGCATTGGTCAGCCCAAAAGACATCACCAAAAATTCATAAAGCCCATATCTAGTTGAGAAAGCCGTCTTCGAAATATCACTGGCACGGATCTTGATTTGATGGTAGCCCGAGCAAAGGTCTATCTTGGAGAACACTCTGGCTCCCACCAACTAATCAAACAAAACATCGATGCGGGGCAGCGGGTATTTGTTCTTGATGGTCACCGCATTGAGAGGGCGGTAATCGACACACATTCTCAAACTCTCATCCTTCTTCTTCACAAACAAGGCCGGACATCCCCAAGGTGATGTACTTGGGCGAATGAACCCCTTGTCCAACAACTCTTGCAGTTGCTTTTTCAGTTCTGCCAATTCCGCAGGAGGCATCCTATAGGGTCTCTTGGAGATAGGAGCGGTCCTGGGTTGCAATTCAATGGCGAACTCAATGTCTCTGTCGGGTGGCATTCCTAGCAATTCATCTGGGAAAACATCGGGGTAGTCACAGACTACTGGGATCCTCTCAACTGGGGACTCTATCAGGGTGAAGGCACAAGAACGGGTGCAACCCTAGTCAGGCAAATATATAGTAGTCTCACCATAAGCAGGGGAGTGAATCTCAATAGCCCTTGCTGTAATATCCAATACTGTCTGATGCCTGGATAACCAATCCGTCCCCAATATGATGTCCACGCTATCCAATCCTAAGATGAGGAGGGTGGTTCTAATCACAAGACTACCAAATTTTATAGGCACTTGCCGGTTGACTTGATTGGTGGCAATCCTGCCTCCTGGTGTGGAAATCATATTACCCCCATTGGTGTGGTGGAAGGGTAACTGACACTTGGCACTAAATTTGGCACTGATAAAACTATGCGATGCACTAGAATCAAAAAGAATGATAGCAGGATAATTCAAAACTGTAAAAATACCAGTCATGACGGGTGCTCCCTCTGGGATATCAACCATGGTGGTGAAGTTCAGCTTGCCCTGCCTCACTTGCACTTTTTGCCTCTTGCCTTGATTCTGGTTAACATTCTGCCCCTACCTTTGCTGGTTTCTGAGGCAATTCTTGGCATAATGCCCGGTGTTGCCACAGGTGAAACACATGTTGTCATTGGCTTGACGGGGTTGCTGTTGTTGATTGTTCCTCTGAGCTGGAAACTGGGTGCGGTTGGGTGCCTGCGGTTGCTGCTGTGGTCGGATTACCCATCGCCCTTGCTGCTGCTGAGGCCCCCTATTCTGAGTCAGACACAATCCTGAAGCGCTGTGGCTGAGATGAGGGTCCTGCCACCGGGGTCTTTCTCTTCTTCTCTGCCTGACGAGCTGTGATACAGTCCTCCTGGGAGATGGCCATGTTGACCAACTCATTATAACTGTTGGCCCTGACTGTGTTGACGCCGTCGCGGAGCTTAATGCTGAGCCCCCTTCTGAACCTGTCCCTCTTCTTTTCATCTGCGTCTGCGTGATAACCGGCATACTTGCATAGGTCATTGAAGGCCTGAGCATACTGTAGCACTGTCCTGTTGCCCTGAGTGAGAGCCAGAAATTCGTTGAGCTTTCGGTCCATAATGCCTGTTGGTATGTGGTGCCCCCTGAAAGCTGCCTTGAATTCTCTCCACTCCACCTCTCTGCCCTCTGGCTGCATGGCAAGAAAATGGTCCCACCAAGTCCTTGCGGGTCCGCGAAGCTGCTGGGTGGCGAACCTGACTTTAGTGACCTCTGAGCAAACTCCATGGAGTAGCGGGAATTTGGATTCCACTACTCTAAGCCAAACATCAGCATCCAGTGGGTCCTCTGCCCTAGTGAACAATGGTGGCTGGGTACTGAGGAACTCCTTGTATGTGGCTGCCGCGGGGTGACGTTGATGATCTCCACCACCATAGTGCTAAGGTGGTGGCTGACGCTGAGCCAGCTGCCTCAGGATCTCATTCTGCTGAGCCATTAGCTCCTGCAGAGTGGGAGGCGATGGCGGCGGTGGAGGAACGCGCTCATTCTGACCATGACGCGCTCTCCCGGCCATCTAAAAAATCACATGTTTGCTTAATAACACATCTTCAAGTTTAAGGTTTAATCGCGATAGGAGGGTTAAAAGGCGAAATTGATCGATTCTTTCATAACATAAAGGATTTCACAAGACATCAACTTTTCTTCCCAAATTAAAATTAACATCATCCATCAACCATGCTTCCAAAAGAGTTTATCATGAGTACATCAATGGCCCAAAAGATTCAACTCTATCTAGCCTAGTACCCCAAGGGTGCAAAAGCTAAGCTAGCTTCGAGGAGTTCTGCCATCACCAACGTCTGGCTCTAGCCCTGGTACCTAGTGAGCGAACAAGGCAACACTCGACTCGGGGGAAGGTGGTCCCCCTGAGCCAGCAGTGTCCAAGCTGGAGGCAGGCTCCTCTCCTCCCTCAATGTCGACATCCTCGTTGGCCTCCACGCCCTGGATCTCCTGGTGGTGCATATCCAGGTGCTCGTTGGCCTCCGCAAGCTGTTGCTGAGTGTTGATCAGCTGGTCCTCGAGAACCTCGATGGTGTTTTCCCTTGTTCCTACTAGCTCCTCAAGTTCATGAATCTCATCTGATAACTGCTCCACTTGTAAGTCCTTTTCCACCATCTCAGTGGACAAGTCAACCACAAGCTCCTCTCTGTTATCCAAAGTGATCTTAGTTGCCTCCAACAATGCCATCAAATGAGACATAGCCTCACCACGCAACACTTGCAAACGATACAGGGCATTCATGCACCGCACCATCAAGTGAGCAGTCTGGCCTGGGTAGAGAGCCCAGATATCCTTGGCGTGCTCCACTCAGTCCTTCCAAATTGGGTCATCCTCCTTCTCCGCGAGGAACAAGCCAATGGGGTGGGTGGATAGCTCCAAGGGGTGGAATCCGCAGAAAGTGGTCAACCCATGCAGAGCAATTGCCTCGATCGTGTCCTCGGCCCGGTACCCAAAGGACTCTGAGTTCAGCAAACGCTAGCCGAGCTGCAGGGGATGAGGCTCCAGGGTCATCCTTACTCTATAGCGGGGTACTCGGTGCTTCTCAAACTGCTGTACCACGTACTGAGGAGGTGTCGTGTATCCGGCCCCCTGAAGTACCTCCCACAAAATACGGGGAAAGCCCTCTCGTGCAAGCCCGTCAGTGTGGGACAGTGCATTCCCGTCGTCTGAGGATCTGTGGAAGTCATCTGTGTATGGTTAAGTGTAAGTAAAAGAAAAGGAATTATAAAAAGAAAAAGGAAGCCCAACTCAGCCTCTCTCTAAATAGAATAATGGTACTGGGGTACTTAGTTGGTCATCATTTTGTACTAGAGTCCTTACTCAATTATCCATTTGTTTAAGTGTAAGAATGCATGCATGCTCGTCCTGAACGACCTCACGCCCATATAAAGGGAACAGGGAAGAACTCCCATCCCCTATAGTAGCCTGTAGGGCTTAGTCACTTAACCACCTAGTTACCCTTCTATCGTCCTAAGGCTTCACGTCCTAGGTCTACCCTGATCGTCCTATGATCTATCCAACATTGTTTCTAGCAAGTTTTACTTTGGAAAAGGACGGTATTCATATTTTATTGATTCCTCTGTGGTGGTACAAGCTCCGATACCAGCTATGGCGGAACCGCCCGAATTATTGCAACTTAAATGCCTAAGTCCCGCCTTAGAGGCCAGACCACACTTAAATAGGAATAACACGTCAGTCCCTCGGATCTAGTCCGATGAGGCCACTGACAGGATCATGTACCACAGTCTCACTCGATGGTGAGTCACAGAGCAAATACAATAAAGCATAAAACCATATATTAAGGAGTACGAATTTATTACATCATCATTGGAGTTTTAGCAAAAGTAGTTATCATTGTTCGAAGTGCAGCGGAATGAAACTAACGATAATTAAACAGAGAGATGGGGAAGCCTGTCCCATCACTCCTCATGCTCCTCCTCGGCCGAGGCGGGGTCCCACTCGACTGTCCAACCCGGTGGTAAGGTGGACGGCCAAGTCACTCCAGCAACCATGTCCTCCAAAGAACCTGTAAAAAATTATGCCACAAGCAAGGCTGAGTATACTAATACTCAGCTAGACTTACCCGGTGTGAGGAGTCTACTCCTCTACCTCTAGACATGCAGCTGTTTGGCTGTGGGGTTTGGTTGCCAAAAGCACTAGCTGAGTTTCTAAATCAAGTTTTTAACTTTGTCAAATTTAAGTGTGACTCTCTTAAGGCTAAATATGTAATATCTACTCATACATAGTAGCAAACATTTTTAGCAATCAACATCTTATATCAACTCATCATATTTCCACTTGTTACTCAATGTAGCAGCATGGATCAAGTAGTCTCATTAGCTGCGAGAAGCAGACGATTCGAATCGAGTTTTTATCCTTGCAAGGTAAACCTAAACACACGACATGGCGAGGCACTCCGTCCCCACACATATCAACCGTCCTCATCGATTCCCCGTCAGCAGAGAGGGGCTCACCGCCTTGGCGTACAATGCCTCACTGACCCCGACTGCCATCGTGCAACGACCGCACTTGTACCCACCATAACCAGAATGGGAGACTACATCTCAGGTCGCATGAGGAGGGCAATCTGCTGCCACGTTCAATTAGGTACTAGGCTTACCGATTTACCATATTTCTCGGTATGTGTTTAGTACGTTCAAACGCTTGACACACGGTACCACACTATAATCCTTAACCAAATTTTTCATCTCGTAGACAACCAATCCCCATGGATTGTTGTCCATAGACTAACACCAATGTGATATGAAAGTGGGTACAACCAATTCCTGAACTCACGCGAGTGCTAGAAAAATCACTCGACTTCTACCGGGATCCCTAATTAGTAAGGCAGCTACTCGACCTAGCATATTAGTATCCATCTCAAAAGGAATCCTGAGTTCATGCAACTAGGGTTTCATTCAACTCCTACACTTAAGTGCACAGTACAAGCCTACAAACATTAAGTGTAGTAAAATAGCATATATAAATGGTTATGCATAAAACCGGGGCTTGCCTTCCAAAGCAGTGGCAGGTAGATCCTCTGGTGCAGGCTCTGGTGCTAGATCCGGGGCTACCTCCTGAGCAACTCCTTGCTCCAGCACGAGGACGTACTCTCCATCAGCGAGGTTAATGTCTATCGAAATGTAATGAATATGCATGTCATGATTATGCAGGATTTAATAACATTAGGCTAAAGGAAGAAAAACCAAGTTAATGAGTGACTTAGGGTTTCTTGGTCATACGTGGCTTTTAGTGGTTTATGCTTATCACTTCTAGGTTTAGGTTTTGCTAAGGATAAGCATAGTGGATTTGGTATTTCCTTTATATATTTCAGTGGACAATTACAAAGGTTTTTAGGATGACACTAATTTTCATTATTCATTTCCCTTTCTTTATTTTCTATTTATGAATTCTAGAATAGGTCTGCACTACAACAGTGAATTAACTTTTTCCAAAAATTCTGTAAAAATTACAGTGGCTTGCCATTGGTCAATATAGCCTGTTCTAGGAATTTGAGGTTCAAAATAAAAAGACTATGCTTCAGACAAAAATAACAAAAGTGGTGCAAATGGGTCACTTTGCACTACAACTCTTAATTAGGGGTGGGTTTTGTCCTAAGGGTTATTTTTGTTGGCATCTAACAGTAATAATAAGCTTCTGTGCCAAAAATCATAGAAAGCCAATTGATGGTTATTTAATTGTGATTTTCTAAAGTTTTATGCCAAAAAGGTGCTTACAACTAACTTGTCATTTGAAAAATATCAAACAACAGACTTCATATTTTTCCTATGTTTTTCATAACAAGACATTAGTTATCCCAAAGGTTGGGGTGTTTTTGCCTTGGGGTTATTTTTGTGGGGTTTTTTCTAAGTTTTCCTTGTTTTCTTAAAATAAAAAGTAAGCCTATTTATTTTATACTAAACCAGGGTATAATAATTTTTTCTAGTGAACTATACTGAATAATTAGACTAACAAAAATATGGGTGCTCTCTGGTTCCTTGGTCAACCCATTCATTAACATTTTTTTTAACTTTAGGCTAAAAAGGGTTTAAATGGTAAACTCTATCCTAAGGGGGTGTATAGAGAGGTTTAGCATTTTTTAATAGGCCAGTAGGTGGTCATGTGCTTCTCCAAATTTTCTTAACCTCAGTCTAACAGTGTAACCATTTTTCCCTCCATTATTTAGCTTTTGGCCAAAACAATGTTTAATTCCAAACTTTAAATTCTTATGCAATACTAAGGGGGTTTTATATTTTTCCTAGGTAGCTCACATTATGTAGAGTCAGACAAAATTGGTTTGACCAAATTTGGTTGAATAAAACTGAAGTTATGAATTATTCAAGTGCTGTTTATATTTTAAATCAGATTTAATTAAAGGTTTCCTGGAAATCCACTTTGCACCGAAGTCCTCAGAGTATTTCCAAACCAACTCTCTCAGTTATACCCCCGCGCGACTATTCATCTGAGTCATTGACATTGCGCAAAACCCCCTGGCTTCCGCTTCTTCTTCCCCACGGTCCCTCCCTAGGTTTAAACAGCACCCGCGAGAAAGAAAAGGGTGGCGCGGCTTACCGGCGGCGAGGGAGGTCCGGCGAAGGGTGGGGTTGGCTCCAAGAGGCTCTGGCGGTCACGTCGAGGTATGGCTTGCCATCGGTGATGGCCGGAATTGGTCGGTCCACGCGCGCAGGCGGGTGAGCTCGTCGGCGGCGTGTGCTCCGGCCTATCCACGGCGGTATAGTTTAATCCAAGGGCACGAGGAGCTTCACGGGGTGCTAAGGAGTCTAACCGTGCAAGGAATCGAAGAAAGACTCACCGTGCAGCAAGGTCCACGCTCGCCGGCGGTCGGGTGAAGTCCGATGACCTTGATCCGGTGTCTCCGGCGAGGTAGAGCTTGATTCCTTGCTCGGGGAGCTTCACCGAGGTATGTACGGTCTCTCTCGAGGGTTGGACGGGGTTGGGAATGGCTCCATTGGCCGGTCTACGGTGGCAGGGGAATCGGCGGCCGCGGACACGCTGTGCACGGCAGCGCCGGTGAGATTTTGAGCTCCGGTGAGGTCGAGCGCGCGTGGAGGGGTACGATCAAGGCTCCTGGGCGTTTTATAGGCGCGGGCGTGGGCCATGGCACTGGCTTGGCTTGGGCGCGGCGATGGGCACACGGGGGCACGCGCAGAATGCGTCGAACACGTGGAGGTTTGTTTCTTCCATTGTTCAAACGTCTGCAGAGATCGCAAACGTGTGAATCTTGCCATGAATCCAGCGCAGACCTCCTCCTGGCACCTAGGGCTATCTCTTATATGTGAGTTCCAATGGAAGATATGCCCTAGATCAGGAGATATGCGGGCGCCAAATCTGGCTTGTCTCTCTGCCCACATTGCGACAAAAACGATGCCAAGACATGTCAAACGTCAAAGGCTCGGTCTCAACTTTTTCCAGGGGGTGCCTTAGGTGGTATGCCACATTTTTGGTATAGAACCTAAGTGGTTTTGGTGCCATCTTCAAGGTGAACACGGCTGATCTTTAGATTAGGGTAAAAATTTGACTTAGAGAAAATTAGAGGGCTCTAGCTCTCTCTCTCTCTCTATTTAAGGAATGGATTTGGGGTTTCTTAAGGAGTCTTTTTGCAATGTTTTCTCTCTATATTTGTTGGTTAAAATGTTACTTAACCTTTGCCAAAGGTTAGGTCATGATTTGCACATTTGCTTAATCTCTCCCTTTAACCAAGGTTTTAGGAGATAGGGGTTTCAAGAGAAGCCCAGGGTGTACTCCCTCCTTGCCCAAGGTAGTAGTGCACAAAAGCTTGAGTAATGCTTTTAGGTCACTAAAATTCTTGGCTAACACAGGGTCTCCAAGGTTCCTATGTTACAATCCCTTGCTTTTTTTGTTGAACCCTTTTCTTGGTCTTTTTATTGGCCTTTTGTGAACCTTTGGCACCTGTATAACTTATAGACTAGAGCAAACTAGTTAGTCCAATTATTTGTGTTGGGCAATTCAACCACCAAAATCACTTAGGTAAATAGGTGTAAGCCTAATTCCCTTTCAATCTCCCCCTTTTTGGTGATTGATGCCAACACAGACCAAAGCAAGTATAGAAGTACATAATGGAACTAGTTTGCATAATGTAAGTGCCAAGGTTACTTGGAATTGAGCCAATATAAATACTTATAAGATGCGCATGGATTGTTTCTTTAATTTTTTATATTTTGGACCATGCTTGCACCACATGTTTTGTTTTTGCAAATTCTTTTTGTAAATCCTTTTCAAAGTTCTTTTGCAAATAGTCAAAGGTAAATGAATAAGATTTTGTGAAGCATTTTTAAGATTTGAAATTTTCTCTCCTTATTTCAAATGCTTTTCCTTTGACTTAAACAAAACTCCCCTTCAATAAATTCTCCTCTTAGTGTTCAAGAGGGTTTTAAGATATGAATTTTGAAAATATTACTTTCTCCCCCTTTTTAACACAATAAGATACCAATTTGAAATTTACTAATAAAAATCATTAGTTTTTAAAATTAGGGTGGTGTTGCGGTCCTTTTGCTTTGGGCTAATACTTTCTACCTCTTTGGCATGAATCGCCAAAAACGGATACTTAGAGTGAAATATAAGCCCTTTGCTAGCTACTTTCTTCCCTTTGGCAAATAAAACATATGAGTGAAGATTATACCAAAGACGAAGAATTGCTTGGAGCGATGGCGAAGGATGAGTGATAGAGTGGAGTGGAAGCCTTTGTCTTTGCCGAAGACTCCAATTCCCTTTCAATATACCTATGACTTGGTTTGAAATTCACTTGAAAACACATTAGTCATAGCATATATATATAAGAGACATGATCAAAGGTATAATTATGAGCTATGTGTGCAAGACATCAAAAGAAATTCCTAGAATCAAGAATATTTAACTCATGCCTAAGTTTGGTAAAAGTTTGTTCATCTAGTGGCTTGGTAAAGATATCGGCTAATTAATCTTTAGTGTTAATGTATGCAATCTCGATATCCCCCTTTTGTTGGTGATCCCTAAGAAAATGATACCGAATGGCTATGTGTTTAGTGCGGCTATGCTCAACGGGATTATCCGCCATGCGGATTGCACTCTCATTATCACATAGAAGAGGAACTTTGGTTAATTTGTAACCATAGTCCCGCAGGGTTTGCCTCATCCAAAGTAATTGCGCGCAACAATGGCCTGCGGCAATGTACTCGGCTTCGGCGGTAGAAAGAGCGACCGAATTTTGCTTCTTTGAAGCCCAAGACACCAAGGATCTTCCCAAGAACTGGCAAGTCCCCGATGTGCTCTTTCTATTGATTTTACACCCTGCCTAATCGGCATCCGAATAACCAATTAAATCAAATGTGGATCTCCGAGGGTACCAAAGCCCAAACTTAGGAGTATAAGCCAAATATCTCAAGATTCGTTTTACGGCCGTAAGGTGAGATTCCTTAGGGTCGGCTTGGAATCTTGCACACATGCATACGGAAAGCATAATATCCTGTCGAGATGCACATAAATAGAGTAGTGAACCTATCATCGACCGGTATACCTTTTGATCGACGGATTTACCTCCCATGTCGAGGTCGAGATGCCCATTGGTTCCCATGGGTGTCTTGATGGGCTTAGCATCCTTCATCCCAAACTTGCTTAGAATGTCTTGAGTATACTTCGTTTGGCTAATGAAGGTGCCTTCTTGGAGTTGCTTCACTTGAAATCCTAAGAAGTACTTCAACTCCCCCATCATAGACATCTCGAATTTTTGTGTCATGATCCTACTAAATTCTTCACATGCAGATTCGTTAGTAGACCCAAATATAATATCATCAACATAAATTTGGCATACAAAAAAATCATTGTCAAGAGTTTTAGTAAATAAAGTAGGATCGGCCTTTCCGACTTTGAAGCCATTATCTATAAGGAAATCTCTTAGGCATTCATACCATGCTCTTGGGGCTTGCTTGAGCCCATAAAGCGCCTTAGAGAGCCTACAAACATGGTTAGGATACTCACTATCTTCAAAGCTGGGAGGTTGCTCAACATATACCTCTTCCTTGATTGGTCCATTGAGGAAGGCACTTTTCACGTCCATTTGATAAAGCTTGAAGCCATGGTAAGTAGCATAGGCTAATAATATACAAATTGACTCAGGCCTAGCTACGGGTGCATAGGTTTCACCGAAATCCAAACCTTCGACTTGTGAATATCCTTTGGCCACAAGTCGGGCTTTGTTCCTTGTCACCACACCATGCTCATCTTGCTTGTTGCGGAAGACCCACTTGGTTCCTACAACATTTTGGTTAGGACGTGGAACTAAATGCCATACCTCATTCCTAGTGAAGTTGTTGAGCTCCTCTTGCATTGCCACCACCCAATCCGAATCTTGGAGCGCTTCCTCTACCCTGTGTGGCTCAATAGAGGAAACAAAAGAGTAATGCTCACAAAAATGTGCAACACGAGATCTAGTGGTTACCCCTTATGAATATCGCCGAGGATGGTGTCGACGGGGTGATCTCGTTGGATTGCTTGGTGGACTCTTGGGTGTGGTGGTCTTGGTTGTTCATCCTCCTTGTCTTGATTATTTGTATCTCCCCCTTGATCATTGCCGTCATCTTGAGGTGGCTCATCATTTTGATTTTCTTCTTCATCAATTTGAGCCTCGTCCTCATTTTGAGTTGGTGGAGATGCTTGCGTGGAGGAGGATGGTTGATCTTGTGCTTGAATGGGCTCTTCGGATTCCTTAGGACACACATCCCCAATGGACATGTTCCTTAGTGCTATACACGGAGCCTCTTCTTCACCTATCTCATCAAGATCAACTTGCTCTACTTGAGAGCCGTTAGTCTCATCAAACACAACGTCACAAGAAACTTCAACAAGTCCTGAAGACTTGTTAAAGACTCTATATGCCCTTGTGTTTGAGTCATATCCTAATAAAAAGCCTTCTACAGTCTTAGGAGCAAATTTAGATTTTCTACCTCTTTTAACAAGAATAAAGCATTTGCTACCAAAGACTCTAAAATATGAAATGTTGGGCTTTTTACCGGTTAGGAGTTCGTATGATGTCTTCTTGAGGATTCGGTGTTGATATAACCGGTTGATGGCGTAGCAAGCGGTGTTAACCGCCTCTGCCCAAAACCGATCCGGCGTCTTATATTCATCAAGCATGGTTCTTGCCATGTCCAATACACCATTTTGTTGTGGGGTGTAGTGAGAAGAGAACTCATGCTTGATGCCCTCCTCCTCAAGGAAGCCTTCAATTTGAGAGTTCTTGAACTCCGTCCCGTTGTCGCTTCTAATTATCTTGATCCTTAAGCCGAACTCATTTTGAGCTCGTCTCAAGAATCCCTTTAATGTCTCTTGGGTTTGAGATTTTTCTTGCAAAAAGAATACCCAAGTGAAGCGAGAATAATCATCCACAATAACTAGACAGTACTTACTCCCGCCGATGCTTATGTAAGCGATTGGGCCAAATAAATCCATGTGTAGGAGCTCCAGTGGTCTGTCAGTCGTCATGATGTTCTTGTATGGATGATGAACACCAACTTGCTTCCTAGCTTGACATGCGCTACAAATCCTGTCTTTCTCAAAAAGAACATTTGTTAATCCTAAAATGTGTTCTCCCTTTAGAAGCTTATGAAGATTCTTCATTCCAACATGGGCTAGTCGGCGGTGCCATAGCCAACCCATGTTAGTCTTAGCAATTAAGCAAGTGTCGAGTTAAGCTCTATCAAAATCTACCAAGTATAGCTGACCCTCTAGCACTCCCTTAAAAGCTATTGAATCATCACTTCTTCTAAAGACAGTGACAACTACATCAGTAAATAGACAGTTGTAGCCCATTTCACATAATTGGGATATGGAAAGCAAATTGTAATCTAATGAATCAACAAGAAAAACATTGGAAATGGAATGGTCAGGAGATATAGCTATTTTACCCAAACCTTTGACCAAACCTTGGTTTCCATCCCCGAATGTGATAGCTCGTTGGGGATCTTGGTTTTTCTCATATGAGGAGAACATTTTCTTCTCCCCTGTCATGTGGTTTATGCACCCGCTGTCGATGATCCAACTTGAGCCCCCAGATGCATAAACCTACAAAACAATTTTAGTTCTTGACTTTAGGTACCCAAACGGTTTTGGGTCCTTTAGCATTAGAAACAAGAACTTTGGGTACCCAAACACAAGTTTTGGAGCTCTTGTGTTTGCCCCCAACATACTTGGCAACTACCTTGCCTGATTTGTTGGTTAGCACATAAGAAGCATCAAAGGTTTTGAATGAAATGCTATGATCATTTGATGCAGTAGGAGTTTTCTTCTTAGGCAACTTAGCACAGGTTGGTTGCCTAGAGCTAGATGTCTCACCCTTATACATAAAAGCATGGTTAGGGCCAGAGTGAGACTTCCTAGAGTGAATTCTCCTAATTTTGCTTTCAGGATAACCGGCAGGGTACAAAATGTAACCCTCGTTATCCTGAGGCATGGGAGCCTTGCCCTTAACAAAATTAGACAATTTTTTAGGAGGGGCATTAAGTTTGACATTGTCTCCCCTTTGGAAGCTAATGCCATCCTTGATGCCCGGGCGTCTCCCATTATAGAGCATACTTCTAGCAAATTTAGGGTGTGTTTGGTTTGACTTTTGGCTTTTGGCTTTTGCCCACTAAAAGCCAAAAGCCAACCAAAGGGTTGGATCCAGGAAGCAGCTTTTTCTAAAAGCTGACTTTCTCACAGTGCAAATCTGAAAGCACCCCTGAACCTGCTTTTAGTGGCTTTTCGGATGAAACTATGAAAACATATATCGAATAACTTTTAACGATTTTTAGTGGTTTCCACCAAACGGTTTTTAGCTTTTTAACGGCTCACAGCCTACAGCAGCTTTTCCACAGCTCACAGCCCACAGCAACTTTTTTCACAGCCACAGCCCAACCAAACAGACCCTTAAACTTTTCATTTTCTAAGTTATGCTCGGTAATTTTAGCATCTAGAATTGTTATATGATCATTTTGTTGTTTAATTAAGGTCTTATGATCATGAATAGCATTAATATCAACATCTCCACATCTAGCACAAATAGACACATGCTCAACGGTAGACGTAGAGGGTTTGCAAGATTTTAATTCTACAATCTTAGCACGCAAAATATCATTGTTATCTCTAAGATCGGAAATTGTAACATTGCAAACATCTAATTCTTTAGCCTTAGCAAGCAATTTTTCATTTTCACATCTAAGGCTATCAAGAGAAATGTTCAATTCATCAATCTTAGCAAGTAAATCAACATTATCATCTCTAGGATTAGGAATTGAAACATTACAAACATTAGAATCAACCTTAGCTAACAAATTAGCATTCTCATTTCTAAGGTTGTCTATAGTCTCATGGCAAGTGCTTAGCTCACTAGATAGTTTTTCACATTTTTCTATTTCAAGAGCGTAAGCATTTTTAACTTTAACATGTTTCTTGTTTTCTTTAATAAGGAAGTCCTCTTGGGAGTCCAAAGAGATCATCCTTCTCATGGATAGCACTAATTAATTCATTTAATTTCTCCTTTTGTTGCATGTTTAAGTTGGCAAAAAGAGTGCGCAAGTTATCTTCCTCATCACTAGCATTATCATCACTAGAGGAGTCATATTTAGTGGAGGATTTGGATTTAACCTTCTTCTTTTTGCCGTCCTTTGCCATGAGGCATTTGTGGCCAACGTTGGGGAAGAGAAGTCCCTTGTTGACGGTGATGTTGGTGGCGTCCTCGTCGGAGGAGGAGTCGGTGGAGCTCTCGTCGGAGTCCCACTCGCGGCACACATGGGCATCGCCGCCCTTCTTCTTGTGATATCTCTTCTTCTCCTTTCTTCTTCCCTTCTTGTCGTTGTCCCTGTCACTATCACTTGATAATGGACATTTAGCAATAAAGTGACCGGGCTTACCACACTTGTAGCAAACTTTCTTGGAGCGGGACTTGTAATCCTTTCCCCTCCTTTGCTTGAGGATTTGGCGGAAGCTCTTGATGATGAGCGCCATCTCCTCATTGTCGAGCTTGGAGGCATCGATTGGTTGTCTACTTGATGTAGACTCCTCCTTCTTCTCCTCCGTCGCCTTGAATGCCACGGGTTGTGCTTCGGGCGCGGAGGGTCCATCTAGCTCGATGATCTTCTTTGAGCCTTTGATCATCAACTCAAAGCTCACAAAATTACCTATCACTTCCTCGGGGGTCGTTTGAGTATATCTAGGATTACCTCGAATTAATTGAACTTGCGTAGGATTAAGAAATACGAGGGATCTTAGAATAACCTTGACCATCTCATGGTCATCCCATTTTGTGCTCCCGAGGTTGCGCACTTGGTTTACCAAGGTCTTCAAGCGGTTGTACATGGCTTGAGGGTCCTCGCCTTGGTTGAGTCGAAACCGACCGAGCTCCCCCTCGATCGTCTCCCGCTTGGTGATTTTGGTCACCTCGTCTCCTTCGTGCGCGGTCTTGAGTACGTCCCAAATCTCCTTTGCACTCTTTAGCCCTTGCACCTTATTATATTCCTCTCGACTTAGAGAGGCGAGGAGTATAGTGGTGGCTTGGGAGTTAAAGTGGTGGATTTGGGCCACTTCGTTCGAGTCGTAGTCTTCATCCCCTACGGATGGTACCTGTACACCAAGCTCAACAACATTCCATATGCTTGTGTGGAGTGAGGTTAGATGATGCCTCATTTTATCAATCCACATGTTATAATCTTCACCATCAAAAACCGGTGGTTTGCCAAGTGGAACGGAGAGTAAAGGAGTACGTTTTGAAATACGTGGGTAGCGTAGGGGGATCTTACTATACTTCTTGCGCTCATGGCGCTTAGAAGTAACGGACGCTGCGTCGGAGCCGGAGGTCGATGGTGATGAAGTGTCGGTCTCGTAGTAGACCACCTTTCTCATCTTCTTCTTTTTGTCACCACTCCGATGCGACTTGTGGGAAGAGGGTTTCTTCTCCTTCCCTTTCTTTTTGTTGTGGGACTCTTCCGATGAAGCCTTCCTATGATTTGTAGTGGGCTTGTCGCCGATGGGCTTGTCGCCGGTCTCCATCTCCCTCTTGGCGTGTTCTCCCGACATCACTTCGAGCGATTAAGCTCTAATGAAGCACCGGGCTCTGATACCAATTGAAAGTCGCCTAGAGGGGGGGTGAATAGGGCGAAACTGAAATTTACTAAGTTAATCACAACTACAAGCCGGGTTAGCGTTAGAAATAATAATGAGTCCACTAGAGAGGGTGCAAAACAAATCGCAAGTGAATAAAGAGTGTGACACGCAGATTTGTTTTATCGAGGTTCGGTTCTCGCAAACCTACTCCCCGTTGAGGAGGCTACAAAGGCCGGGTCTATCTCAACCCTTTCCCTCTCTCAAACGGTCCCTCGGACCGAGTGAGCTTCTCTTCTCAAATCAACCGGGAACAAAACTTCCCCACAAGGACCACCACACAATTGGTGTCTCTTGCCTCGGTTACAATTGAGTTTTGATCACAAGAACAAATGAGAAAGAAAAGAAGCGATCCAAGCGCAAGAGCTCAAATGAACACGACAAATCACTCTCTCTAATCACTAGAGCTTTGTGTGGAGTTGGGAGAGGATTTGATCTCTTTGGTGTGCTTTGTATTGAATGCTAGCTCTTGTAATGTGGTTGGAAGGTGAAAACTTGGATGCCCTTGAATGTGGGGTGGTTGGGGTATTTATAGCCCCAACCACCACAAAGTGGTCATTGGAAGGCTGCAGTCGCAAGGCGCACCGGACAGTCCGGTGTGCCACCGGACACTGTCCGGTGCGCCAGCCACGTCAGCAGACCATTGGGGTTCGACCATTGAGCTCTGTCTTATGGGCCCGCATGGATGTCCGGTGGTGCACCGGACAGGCCCTGTAGGCTGTCCGGTGTGCCACACGTGTGTGCCCTGCTCCTCTGCGCGCGCTGGCGCGCATTTAATGCGTTGCAGTCGACCGTTGCGCGCGAACTAGCCGTTGCCCCGCTGTCACACCGGACAGTCCGGTGTGCACCGGACATGTCCGGTGAATTATAGCGGAGCGGATTCCCGAAGCTGGCGAGTTCAGAGCCGCTCTCCTCTGGAGCACCGGACACTGTCCGGTGGTACACCGGACAGTCCGGTGAATTATAGCGGAGCGCCTCTAAGGATTCTCGAAGGTGCGAAGTTCAGCTTGGAGTCCCCTGGTGCACCGGACACTGTCCAGTGGCACACTAGACAGTCCGGTGCGCCAGACCAGGGCTGCCTTCGGTTATCCCTTGCTCTTTTTGTTGAACCCTTTTCTTGGTCTTTTTATTGGCCTTTTGTGAACCTTTGGCACCTGTATAACCTATAGACTAGAGCAAACTAGTTAGTCCAATTATTTGTATTGGGCAATTCAACCACCAAAATCACTTAAGAAAATAAGTGTAAGCCTAATTCCCTTTCACAACCACACTAAATCACCCACTTCAAGCTTAACTTGTTTTCTACCTTGACTACCAGCAATTCTATATTTTTCAGTCATCTTTTCAATGTTTGCTTTAGTTGAAGCATGAAGTTTCAAAATAAAGTCAGCACGCTCCTTAGCATCACTATGTACTTGCTCGGTAGTAGGTAGAGGTAAAAGATCAATAGGAGCACGAGGGTTAAAACCATACACTACATAAAAAGGACTTACCTTGGTGGTGGAGTGTTCCGCCCGATTATATGCAAACTCCACATGCGGCAAACACTCTTCCCACATTTTCAAGTTTTTCTTCAATATTGCTCGCAGCATTGCAGACAATGTTCTATTCACAACTTCTGTTTGTCCATCAGTTTGGGGATGACAAGTAGTAGAAAACAGCAATTTTGTCCCCAATTTGTTCCATAGAGTACACCAAAAATGACTCAAGAATTTTACATCATGATCTGAAACAATAGTAGAAGGCATACCATGCAAACGAACAATCTCTTTGAAAAAGAGGTTAGCAATATGAATGGCATCATCTGTTTTGTGACAAGGTATAAAATGTGCCATCTTAGAAAAACGATCAACCACAACAAAAACACTATCACTCCCCCTCTTCGTCCTAGGCAATCCCAAAATAAAATCCATAGAAATATCCGCCCACGGAACTGAAGGAATAGGAAGAGGCATATACAAACCATGTGGGTTCAATCGTGACTTAGCTTTTTGACACGTCGTGCATCTTGCTACAAAGCGCTCAACATCACGCCGCATTCAAGGCCAAAAGAAGTGTGTGGACAACACAACCTCCGTCTTCTTGGCACCGAAGTGACCCATCAAACCACCACCATGCACTTCCTGCAACAACAAAAGACGAACTGAACCAACTGGAATGCATAGGCGGTTAGCTCTAAACAAGTATCCATCATTTAGCACAAATTTATTCCATGTATGGCCCTCTTTACAATTTAATGCAACCTCTTTAAAATCATCATCAAAAGCATATTGTCCCTTAATTGTTTCAAGTCTAAAAATACAGTAATCAAGTTGAGACAACATAGCATAGCGTCTAGACAAAGCATCAGCAATCACATTATCATTCCCCTTTTTATGTTTAATGATGTAAGGAAAAGTTTCAAGAAATTCTACCCACTTAGCATGTCTACGGTTCAGATTTGTTTGACTACGAAGATGCTTAAGTGACTCATGATCAGAATGAATAACAAATTCCTTAGACCACAAATAATGTTTCCATGTTTGCAAAGATCTTATGAGAGCATATAATTCTTTATCATAAGTAGTGTTGGGGGTATGCTTCGTAGCCGAAGATCCTAAAAGAGGAATGCACCTTCGGTAAGATCCTTTCAAGAACAGCGCCGAAGTTATCACCGATAGAGCTTTGGCACAGTGACAAGTCTCAAGACGAAGGGGCCAAACCGACTTAAAGATCAAATGACTCAAAGACCCATGATGTTTTGTGTCAGTATTGTAATTGATTATAAAGGGGATAAATGTAATTTCACATAGGCTGTGTCATGTGCCTATAAATAGATGAACAGTACCCCTATACTGTTCACGCAATATTGTAATTATTGACGCATCACACTGGAATTATTGTTTTCCATCGAGGAGAAGGTATAAACGTACTCAAATATCATGTTTTAATATTCAGATCCATATAATGAAATATAAGAATAATGTTATCTGCTTCTAACATATGTTTTACACGTTATGCTTCATTTTACATTGTTTTATAAACCTAATCACGAAGGTATGACCTTCATGATATTTAATCTACGACCTTCGTCCGAAGTTCATTAAATCCTTGGGGAGATAATGCTTTAGCGGACGAAGGGCATTAACATTTAACATATTTATGTTGCCTTGTTCTTAATTCATAGCATTTGAGAACAAGTCCCCAACATTGGCGCCCACCTCCGGTGAACTCACTTCCACTTTCTGAGCTAATGGCTTCGGTCAACAACCAAGCTGGAGTTGCTTCGACTACGAAGCTGGTGCTCCCGATAGCTGGTGGATCATCCTCAGAACCGGCCAACAAGAAGCATAAGAAGGAGGCACAGAGAAGGGTATAGCATGTCGGGGTGCAGGGACCCTTCATCAAGTCAAGATGGTCTCACATCCCAATTACTTTCTCCCAAGAGGACCTTCAGCTCAAGGATTATCCTTACAATGATGCCATGGTTATTTCTTGTGTTATCAAAGGCTTTCTGGTCCACAATGTTCTGGTTGATACAGGCAGTGCAACGGATATTATATTTGCTAAGGCCTTCAGACAAATGCAAGAGCCAGAAGATAAGATTCATGATGCTACACACCCTCTTTGTGGCTTCGGAGGAAGATAGATTATAGCACTAGGCAAGATCACGATGCCAGTGACCTTCGGATTTGTTAACAACACCAGAACTGAGCAAGTTGTGTTTGATATTGTCGACATGGAGTATCCCTACAATGCAATCATTGGTCATGGAACACTCAATGCTTTCGAAGCAATTCTTCATCCAGCATATCTTTGCATGAAGATACCTTTGGATCAAGGACCTATTGCTATTCATGGGAGTCAGGAAGCTGCCAGAAAGGCTGAAGGGAGCTAGACAGAATCAAAGGCAATCCATAGTATAGATGGAGCTGAAGCTTGTGAGCAGTACAAGTACAGAAGGGAGAAGGCTGCTTCGGCCGATCAGCCGAAGCCCATACTTTTATGTGAAGATATTGCAGAGCAGAAGGTGCTGCTGGGATCTCAATTGTCTGAAGAATAGAAGAAAACCCTGATAAGGTTTTTGTTCAACAACAAAGATGTCTTTGCATGGTCAACCAATGATCTATGTGGTGTTAACAGGGATGTCATTGAACACTCGCTCAATGTTGATCCATCCTTTAGACCTAGAAAGCAGAGGCTTCGGAAAATGTCTGATGATAAAGCTGAAGGTGCTCAGAATGAAGTGAAAAGACTTCTTAGCGCTGGAGTCATCAAAGAAGTGAAATACCCAGAATGGCTAGCCAACACTATTATGGTAAAGAAGGCCAATGGTAAATGGAGGATGTGTATTGATTTTACTGATCTCAACAAGGCTTGTCCAAAGGATGAGTTTCCATTACCAAGGATCGATTCTCTAGTAGACGTGGCAGCTTCGTCAGAGCTTATGAGTCTGCTAGATTGTTATTCAGGCTATCATTAAATTTGGATGAAGAAAGAGGATGAGCTGAAAACCAGCTTCATAACCCCTAGTGGAACATATTGTTATCTTCGGATGCCTTAGGGGCCCAAGAATGCTGGAGGAAGCTTTAGTAGAATGACAGCGAAGGTTCTCCATTCTCAAATAGGCAGAAATGTGCTAACCTACGTTGATGATATTATAGTAAAAAGCACGAAGCAAGAAAATCACATCGCTGATTTGTAGGAGACATTCGCTAAATTTAGACAAGCTGGTCTGAAGCTGAATCCAGAGAAGTGTGTCTTCGGAGTGAAGAAGGGGAAATTCCTTGGTTGTCTGGTTTCAACAAAAGGAATCGAAGCTAATCCAAATAAAATTGAAGCTATTCTTCAGATGGAGCCGCCAAGCACAAAGAAGGGGGCTCAACGGCTGACAGGAAGACTGGCATCTCTAAATCGATTCATATCTAGAGCAGCAGAGAGAAATCTACCATCCTTTGAAGTACTGAAGTCAGCTCAAGTCTTTCAATGGGGATCAGCTCAGCAAAAGGCCTTTGAAGAGCTGAAGCAGTATCTGATAGATCTAACGACCCTAACTCCACTAGCGCTAGGGGCTCCTCTGTTGTATGTGGCAGCTTCGCACTCGGCAGTGAGTGCGGCACTTGTCCAAGAAAAGCTTGAAGGACAAACCAAAAAGCAAGCCCAAATATACTTCGTCTCCGAAGTCCTCAGTCTATCAAAGAAGAACTATACAGAATTGGAAAATGTGTTATATGCTGTCTTAATGGCCTCCAGGAAGCTACGACATTACTTTCAAGCATATCATATAATTGTTCCTTCGTCACAACCTTTGAAGGATATCATGAGGAACAGAGAAGCTACTGGAAGAATTGGAAAGTGGGCTGCGGAACTCAACGAGTTCAGCATTGATTATGTGCATAGATCCTCAATACAGTCCCAGGCATTAGCAGACTTCATCGCTGATTGGACGCCAGGGGCTCAGGGAGAAGAAACAACTAAAGATGCCGAAGCTTGGACAGTATTCTGTGACGGTTCTTGGGGAACCTTCGGGGTAGGAGCAGCTGCTATGTTAGTTGCACCTTCCAAAGTTAGAACTTGCTAAGCAGTAAAACTTGATTTTAGCTGCACAAATAATATTGCTGAATACGAAGCTTTGCTTTTGGGGCTTCGCAAGTTAAAGGCAATGGGGATTAGAAGGGCGGTTCTCAAAACCGATTCCCAAGTTATTTCTGGTCATGATGACAAGAGTTGTAAAGCAAGAGACCCGAAGCTTGAGAAATACTTGGACGTGGTCCGAAGCATTGAAGCTTCCTTCGAAGGGTTTTCTGTCAAGAATATCCCTCGAGGAGAAAATGAACATGCTAATTTGCTAGCCAAGTCAGTAGCACAGGGGCTGCCCTTACCATTGGAAGTATTTTTTAAAACAATAAAAGCACCTTCGGTGGAACTTCTTGAAAGAACAGTGCTCAATATATCTCCTGTTCATAGTGAAGATTGGAGAACTGAGATTATGTCTTTCCTCCAAGGCAATTTCCTTTCAGATGACGAAGCTTATAATAAGAGAATAGAGACAAGAGCCCGACCATATATTACAATAGAAGGGGAGCTATACAAGCATGGAGTCTATTCTCCATTGCTCAAATGTTTATCCAGAGCTGAAGGTATAGAATTGATGAAGGAAATACACGCAGGCCTGTGTGGATCTCAAATTGGATCTAGGCCCTTGCTGGGAAAAGTTTTTCGTCAAGGATTTTATTGGCCGAAGGCAGCTTCGGACGCAGCAGAATTAGTTCAAAAATGCGAAGGCTGTCAGAAATGCGCAAGAGATCAAAAACAACCTTCATCTATGTCTCAGTTAATACAACCAACTTGGCCATTGCAAAGGTGGGGCCTTGATTTGTTAGGCCCGCTACCACCAGCACAAGGAAATTTAAAATATGTTGTGGTGGCAGTAGAATATTTTTCTAAGTGGATTGAGGCGAAGCCCTTAGCCACAATAACTTCGGTTACCATTCAGAAATTTTTCTAGCAGAATATTGTTTGTCGCTTCGGAGTGCCAAAGGTCATTACTGTGGATAATGGAACACAATTTGATGCCTAAGCTTTTAAAGAGTTCTGTGGACAAAATGGCACGAAGATTCATTTTGCATCAGTTAGGCATCCAGAGTCAAATGGACTTGTCAAAAGAGCTAACGGCATCATAATGATGGGAATAATGAAATTAATCTTTAATTAGCCTAGAGGAAAATGGCCAGATGAATTAATTAAAGTGGTGTGGAGCCACAATACAACAGCATCAAGGTCAACAGGCTTTACACCATTCAAGTTATTATTTGGTGACGAAGCAATAACTCCAGAAGAAGCAAAAGTGGGATCAATAAGAATAGTGGCTTCGGTAGAGGACGAAGCTGATTACTCTGTGGAGAAAGATGCTCTAGAAGGAATCAGGCTTCAGGCTGTGGAAAACATCAATAAATATCTTGCCGAAACAATAAAATGGCGTGATAGAAAAGTTTGGCTAAAGAACATTAAGCCAGGACATTTGGTGCTTCGGAGAGTGGCCAACCCAGATACAGTAGACAAGCTACAGCTGAAATGGGAGGGACCTTTTCTGGTAGTATCTTTGTCAAGACCCGGTTCTTATAGATTGAAGGATATGGACGGCAACGACATTCCTAGATCATGGAATGCAGATAAGCTTCGGAGATATTATGTTTAGCTTGATGTAATTTTTTTCTGTTCTTTCTTATGGCACCCTTTTCCTTTCCAAAGGGGGAGAAAGGTTTTTAATGGGGCCATAGCATGTAATTTCTCTTTTTCTTATTTCAGCTCTATAAGAGCAGTATCCCCCAAAGATGTAAATGTAAAAGCTGAGCAAGCACCATCGAGTGCAAAGAAAAAGAAAAGAAAATAGGGAGAAGCTCAAAAGACGTCCCTAAGGGGATGCGGAGCACGACGAAGCTACAAAAAAAAGTCGTTCCTAAAGGAGCGCAGCGTAAGTTTTCTGCTCAAAAGTCATTCCTAAGGGAATGCAGAGCTTACAGCGAAAAATAAACGCTGATTCCGCCGAAGTAAAAGGCGAAGAAACTCCTAAGGGAGGCTTATAGTGAAAAATAAACGTTGATTCCGCCGAAGTAAAAGACGAAGAAGCTCCTAAGGGAGGCTTACAGCGAAAAATAAACGCTGATTCCGCCAAAGTAAAAGGCGAAGAAGCTCCTAAGGGAGGCTTACAGCGAAAAATAAACGTTGATTCTGCCGAAGTAAAAGGCGAAGAAGCTCCTAAGGGAGGCTTACAGTGAAAAGTCAGCGCTGATACACCTAAAAGTAAACGGTGAAGCCGAAAAATAAACGGCAAAGAGACTGTGTCTATTCCTAAGGGAACGGAGACTATGGTTATGGCTTCGGATATGTGTTTGGACACTCATTTGCACGATACATCACATCATAGCATTTGCATTAATAAACATTCATTTAGACATACATAGGATCATTATCATCATAACACAAGTAATCGCTTCGGCTCTAGAGATCATGCTTCGGCAAAAGAGGAAAAAGAAGCAGTTTCTTTTACTTCACTGTGTACGAAAAGAAGGGAAGGTGTTTTTTTGCCTTCGGCTCAAAAATGATAATTTCGTCCACACCAAAGCACTTCATACATTGACGGAAAGGTAAGAATATATTACAAGGTATGGACACAGTTCATAGAATACAATTTGATTACATTTGTAAAAGTTATTATAGAAAGTTTTTAGAATCTCTTCTATAGTCATTTATCTAAGCTTCATCAATATTCGTTGAGCTTCAGCTTCAGCATTGTTATCCAGTAAAAGCTTCGGCGTCATCTTTCTACTCTTCAAGTTTTGGTTTCCGCTTCATCATCCTACACGAATTAAAGTATCATAAGCAAAATTCAATTTCGAAGGAAGAGGTAAGCACGAAGGTATGATTTCGCTACCGGCTTAAGATGACTCCGAGCTTCGTCACCAGCTTTCTCTCGCCCACCCTTTGTCCATACCACCTTTATAAATTTGTTCCCAATGCTTTGGGTGAGGCTGGGAATATCATCCAGAACTGCTGGTGATAGACTGAAATTGGGTATGTTGATAATTTTTCCATGTTCACAGCCAGATTTCAGGAACGCAGCAGCGGTGCCCCGAGAAGCTACCAGGGCACAGAAGTCGCCGTGTCCAGCAATAACATCATCAAGGTCATCAATCTCACCTTCGGTGTGTTCGAAGGCTCCTGATAGATCTTCAGCTGATGGAGTAAATTTTTCGCTACTGGCCCCGACTGAATGAAATACCTTCTTTAGCCATTGAACACATTGATTGCCGAATTCTAAACATTTGTTTTGAAGGCTTATCAATGATTTTTTCAAATCTAAACCCTTCTGGACTTCGGCTCAAGTTTTTCATTAAGCTTCAGCTTTTCCTGTTCGAAACTTTCTGACTGGCAGAGAAGCTTCGTATTCAGTTCTGTTATTTTTGCTTTGGCCTCCGCTAATAAGCCTTCAGTTGTCTGAAGTTCGAACTCTTTCTTCTCAAAAGCAGCTGATTGTTCTTTTATTTTATTCTCCAAGTTTTCAATTATAACCTCATTCTTTTTATCTTCTATATTCTGTTGCATCTTCAAAGCTTTGCTTAGTAGCATACTCTGTACACGAACAATCTTCGTTAGGAAACATTTTCGTTATGAAAAATAAAAAGTTGGAGAGAAATTGTTTACCTTTAAATTGGAATAAAACAAACTACCGACGATGTGCTATCGTCTGTAGCGGCTAATATTGGCTTCGAGCTTCAGAAAACCGATATTCTTTGATAGAGTACCAATAACCTTCGCTCCAGCTTGATCCCGAATGCAGCCTAGCTTCTCATCATCAACACCCCCAAAGAGAATCGCCCCCGACCGATAGCCGCAAGATATGGCATACTCTTTTAGTTCTTCTTTTTTGGCTTTCGTTAGTTCTTGCCCAATCAAGTTTTGAAAATTGAAAATTTCATCTTCCGATGTTTCTTCGACAATTTCTTTCTTTTTCTCGGGTTCTAGGGCCGAAGCTTCTTCGGTGGCCTCAGCAGCTTCTTCTACGACCAGGTCTACCAGAATTTTATTTATATTAGCAACCATGCTTTCTAAATTAATATCTTCGGCTCCAGTAGCTTCGGCATCTGTGGCCTCCGAAGGTGCAGCTTCAGTAGTTGCCGAACTTTTAGCAGCTTGCACCTTCGGAGCTGAAGCTCCTGGTGGTGTATTTTCAATGACCTCTGTCACCGTGATGATTCTTTGCTTCTTTGCTTTAACTGCTTCCCTCGATTTCATGGGCTCCTTTTCCTTCTAAAAAAGCTTCGTCAGTTGTGGCCCCAGTGGACTTAGCTTGACAGGCAAAGATTCAGTCATTACCTTTAAAATTTCCTCTACTTCGGTAGTAGACGGTGTTGCAGGAGTTCCTTCTTCTTCGTCAATTGCTTTTTGCTTCGGAGATGAAGCTTTTCTCTTCTTCGAAACACCTATTTTCGGCTCTAACTCTGGTTTTTTCTTTTTTGGTTGTTCTTCAACGTCTTTGTTCAAAACATCAGCTACTCTTTTTCTCTTTTGGCCTTCAGCACCCTTATCTAGCCACTCGTAGTCAGGATATTCAAAACCCAAGGCATCCATTACGCTGTTTAGCCTTTGCTTCAGATGGGTGCCGAAGGCCGCAGTCATCAATTGGTCTTCTTTCTTAGAATAATTTCCAAGTATTTCATTACACATTACTTCAATTGTGTCCAGCCACTCTTGACAAGGTACTTTGAAAAGTTTCTTGAATTTGAAATGGTAGGACAGCCGAACAAGTTCCCCTTTCTTCTTTTTCCCCTCTAGCTTCGGCATTTCCCACTCCTTCAAAGTCGGGAATACTCTGAAGGCCAGAAATTCCTACACCAAGTCCCTAGTGCCAATATGATTTACAATCACTCTAAATTCAGCTAGAGCAATTTGACTTGGACTCCCTGGTAACATGTTGCACGGGGTCGGGTCTCTCCGAAGATCAATTCTAACAGAATTTGGACCAACTTATCTTCATCTTCGTCCACTCTGACGTAGAACCACTCAGATTTCCATCCAGCTGGCCATTTGCTTCGATAACTGATCACTGGAAACTTTGTAGTCTTGCGGTAAGCAAAGTTGTAGCAGCCAAAATTTTCATGAAGACCATCTCCTCTAGCTTTGGTCTGATAATGCAGTTCATGCACTCGGCAGAAACCTTCAGCCAATGGTTCCACCCCCTGGCTTCGAAGAGCCCAGATATAAACATTTAGCCTAACGATAGCGTTAGGGGATAGCTGATGAAGGTAGATCCCAAATTTCTTCAGCACTTCTGCAATCATCTTGTTCAAAGGGAATCTTAAACCAGCTTTAAAAAGGCTTTTGAAAACCACTACTTCATTCTTTCCTGGCTTCAGGGTAGTTTCTTTTCCACCAAAACGAATCAACTCCTTCTTCGCTTCACTAAGATAGCCCAACTTCACCATCTTAGGAAAATCAGCTTCGGAGATGGTGGACTTTCCGAAGTCCAGGTGGCTAGGTTTGCTCGGCACTGCACTGTTATAATCATCTTCGGAATCAGTTTCTTTAGCATCAGCTTGTCCTGCTTCGGCGACAGGAATATCCTCCGATGTTACCAGCCCAGACCGCCTCATTGCTTCGGAAATTGGAACAGTTTCAGTAGCTTTGGTCTCATCTCCCTCATGGTCAATCCTGGCAGTAGAACGCAATCTCGCCATCTGATTATGAATTTTTTGAAAGTTTTTGAAGTTGTTGACTTTCTCGATTTCTTCGAAGTTCTTTCTCTTGTGACGAAGCAGAATCGAAAGCGGTGCTTCGCTTGAGCACAATGATCAAGCTTCGGCTATGGTTAAATTTTTGACAGCACAACAGTACAATAGCAATGAATTTTGTGGTAACTTCACATCTACCCGTCAGTTTATATAGCGCCGCAGGTGGGAAGGTAAATCGTCAAGATCTTTCACACCAGAAAAACAGCCACCCACACTCATTGACTGGTGGGCCACAAGGTCTGCAAAGGTGAATTGCCAGGGCACGCGCAACTGCTGCAAGATGGGGCCACCTAGTGCGCGGATTATTTTAATCGTTTCTCGTCAACGAGCTCAGGAAAGGTGTTTTTTCGGATCTTCGGCATCCCGAAGCCTAGAAGACTTTTTCACGGATCAAGCTCATTACGAAAAACGATTTAGCACCACGAAGGGGCTACTATTGGGGGTATGCTTCGTAGCCGAAGATCCTAAAAGAGGAAAGCACCTTCGGTAAGATCCTTTCAAGAATAGCGCCGAAGTTATCACCGATAGGGCTTCGGCACAGTGACAAGTCTCAAGACGAAGGGGGCGAACCAACTTAAAGATCAAATGACTCAAAGACCCATGATGTTTTGTGTCAGTATTGTAATTGATTATAAAGGGGATAAATGTAATTTCACATAGGCTATGTCCTGTGCCTATAAATAGATGAACAGTACCCCTATACTATTCACGCAATCTTGTAATTATTGACGCATCACACTGGAATTATTGTTTTCCATCGAGGAGAAGGTATAAACATACTCAAATATCATGTTTTAAAATTCAGATCCATATAATGAAATATAAGAATAATGTTATCTGCTTCTAACATATGTTTTACACGTTATGCTTCATTTTACATTGTTCTATAAACCTAATCACGAAGGTATGACCTTCGTGATATTTAATCTGCGACCTTCGTCTGAAGTTCATTAAATCCTTGGGGAGATAATGCTTCAGTGGACGAAGGGCATTAACATTTAACATTTTTATTTTGCCTTGTTCTTAATTCATAGCATTTGAGAACAAGTCCCCAACAAGTAGAATAATTAAGAATAGGGCCATTCAATTTCTCACTAAAATAGGCAACGATTTACCTCCTTGCATCAAAACAGCACCAATGCCAACTCCACTTGCATCACATTCGAGTTCAAAAGTCTTAGCGAAGTCAGGAAGTTGGAGTAGTGGCGCGTGAGTAAGCTTCTCTTTTAAAAGAGCAAAAGAATCGTCTTGTGACTGCCCCCAATTAAATGAAACACCCTTCTTGGTCAACTCATGTAATGGGGCAATGATGGTGCTGAAATCCTTCATGAAACGACGATAAAATCCTGCAAGTCCAAGAAAACTCTGCACTTGTGTCACCGTCGATGGTGTTGGCCAACTCTGAATAGCATGCGCCTTGGCCTCATCAACCTCAATACCCTATGGAGTGACAACATAGCCAAGAAACGATACTCGTTCGGTGCAAAAGGTGCATTTGTCAAGGTTAGCAAATAAGCGCGCGACACGCAAAGCATCAAAAACAGCACGTAGATGGTCAAGATGTTCAGATAAACAAGTGTTGTAGATCAAGATATCATCAAAATAAACCACCACAAATTTTCCAATAAATGGGCGCAAAACCTCATTCATCAAATGCATAAAAGTACTAGGGGCATTAGTTAATCCAAAAGGCATCACTAACCACTCATACAAGCCGAACTTGGTTTTGAAAGCAGTTTTCCATTCATCGCCTAATTTCATTCTAATTTGGTGGTACCCACTGCGCAAATCAATCTTAGAAAATATTTTAGAACCACTTAACTCATCAAGCATATCATCTAATCTAGGAATAGGATGATGGTACCAGATAGTGATGTTGTTAATGGCTCTACAATCTACACACATGCGCCAGCTACCATCTTTCTTTGGAACCAAAATGACAGGAACAGAACAAGGACTAAGGCTCTCACGTTCATACCCACGGTCCAAAAGGTCTTGGACTTGGCATTGAATCTCCTTAGTGTCCTCAGGATTTGCTCGATATGCAGCACGGTTGGGCAAGCTTGCTCCAGGAATCAAATCAATCCGGTGCTCAATCCCATGAATGGGAGGAAGTCCTAGAGGTATCTCAGAGGGAAAAACATCTCGGAACTACTGCAAAAGGTTAGTCACAGATGCAGGCAAAGTGCTAGGAATATCATCAATAGAAAAGAAAGCATCTTTGCAAACCAAGGCATAGCAACAGGCATCAGTAGCATAAGTTTCAAGAAGATCAGATTTAGTAGCAAGCATGACAGGAACTTTCAATTTAATTTGTTGCTGAATTTCTGTCTCATTAGTTGGTTCCTTATAGGTACTTGTAGCTCTATCTTTATCAGCTTGTACAATTTCAGCAAGAGTCAAAGGTAGCAAAGTAATGTTTTTATCTTTATGCCTAAAAGTGTATGTATTACTCCTACCATGGTGACGTGCATCAGTATCATATTCCCAAGGTCTACCCAACAAAAGAGAACAAGCTTCCATAGGTACTACATCACAATCCGCATAATCAGAATACATAACAATGGAAAAATGCACTCGTACCATGTGTGTTACCTTAACCTTGCCTGAATCATTGATCCACTGAATGTGGTATGGATGTGGCCGTGGATGTGTGGTCAGGCCAAGCTTCTTGACCAAATCTGAACTCACCAAATTATTGCAGCTTCCACCATCAATAATAACACGTGCACGCTGATTCTTGATGGCGAAGAAGGTCTGGAACAAATTATGGCATTGCTGCTTCTCTAATGATTCAGGCTGAGAACTAAGAACACGCTGCACCATGATGCTTCGAAGGTTCACCGTAGCATCAGCACCAAGCATGGCATCATCATTAGCAGCAACATCACTGGAGTCATCATCGTCATCCTCACCATCGGAAGCACTAATGTAGCCATCATCCGTAGCAATGTATGTTCGCTGACTCGAGCAATCCTTCTTCACGTGACCAATCCCATGACAACGATGGCAAATAATACTCGAAGAACGACCACTAGAAGGTACTGCAGGTGCTGGTGAATTGTGTTTCTTGGCGGGTACCTACAAAGGAAGTTTACCAACATGTGCAGCAGGTGTCAAGGGAGGTCACGTGGACACTGGAGTGGTCGAAGGTGTATTACTCGAGGCAGGTGTGTGCGTCCGTGATGTAGAGGAGGCACCAAAAGTAGCCCTAGGTCGATGTTGGCGTCCCTGTAATTCCTTCTCTGCAAGCATAGCAAACTGGAACAACTTGTTGACAGTGTTAAATTCTTTGTAATCCACAATGTCCTGAATATCACGCCGCAAACTTGAATAAAAACGGCAAAGAGCGTCCTCATGTCCCTCTACTATCCCACAACGCTGCAATCCCTTCTGAAGCTCAGCATAATAATCTTGAACAAATTTATCCCCTTGCTCTAAACGCATCAATTTCTTACGCAATTATCTATGATAAGATGGGGGAACAAATCTATCGCGCATAGCTACCTTAAGATCTTCCCAAGTCGTAGGTGCTCTACCATCCCCAACTAGACCAGTCCACCAGACAATAGCAAAATCTTTAAATTCACTAGTGGCTTGTCTAACTTGATGTCGTTCAGGTACAAGGTGGGTAGCAAATTTCTGTTCTATCGTCATCTCCCAATCAAGATATCCCTCAGCATCATAATGACCCAAAAAAGATGGTATAGTAAATTTAATCTTAGCATAAGGGTTGTCAGGAGCACGATTGTTATTACCTTGCTGGCGGTGCATACCTTCTGTGTTTCGATGAAGACGGCGACGTAGGCGCAAATCTCGGGTGGCCACTTCATCATAATTACCTTCTTCATCAAACACCGCATCATCGAGAAGACGTGGACGAGGAGGTGGTGGTGGCGGTGCTTGTTGTTGCGTCTCCAACACGGCAAGTCTATCGACGATCTCGGACAATCGACGATCCAGCCTCTCGTAAGTCTTGCCAAGGTTCATGTCAATGAAGGCATCATGCACTGACTTGTGGACCGTCTCCTCCATTTGCTCCTTCAGGAGCTTGTTGTTTGCCTCAAGATCTTGGCGGCTAACACATTCATCGAAGTCTGTAGTGATCCCTGCCATCGAAACACAAAAACAGGAAACAAACGGTGAAGGTTATCCCTAATAATTTCACTACACGCTCCTCTCAGGTGGAACACAGGAACACGCTCTATTGTATCTTACCAAGCTCTTACAAGTGTCTGACGAAAATACAAGCAAAGGATGGTACAATCGGAGGCTGGTTCATGATACTTACCAAGAGGGAGTGAAACTGCGATTGCAAGGTCAAATCTGTATTGATCAGAAGATATAGTATGTGGAGCTGTAGGACAGGCATAATATGTATGTGAATGTGGAACAAAATTGAGTGCAGATGAGCAAAGTTCAATAAATATCCAAAGCACAAGTCACAATTGTTGGCTAAGAGATGTATCCGAGGCATAGCACAACGAGGTTGGAACAAAGAGCAATGGAACTAGCAGAATGGCAGTACCGTAAATATTGTACTAGCGAGGCCAAAAAGGCACTAGTAGGAATCACAGATGATTTTGCTTTTCTTTTTTGTATGATTTTTTTGATATTTTTCTTAGCACAAGAAGCAACAAAATAAGAGCTACACCAAGTTTGACCTAAAACAGAGATCAGATATGGTCTACAGAAAATCAGCAAGTTCTCTGAAAAGCATGCAAGAGCTTTGACAATTTTTTCTTTATTTTCCTAAATTTTTTTGGCAATTTTATCGAAACCAAACAGGCCGAAGGTACCTCAGAATCACGTCACCAAGCTCCTGTAAAAATTTCAGATTTTTTGGACACCCGAGCGGAAAGTTATGCCCAGTTTAAGGAAGGTACCTCAAGTTATGTTTTTGGGAGGCACGACTAGAAGGCGGCGGTTAGGGCCAAAAATCCCTATCTACAATCACAGCGATTAATGGATTGACTTGTGATCTAGGTAATGGTGGATGGAATAGCGGCGTATCTGCAATCTATCTAGGGCTGGCGCGGCGGTGGCTAGCGAGGGCAAGTCGATTAATGGATGGATCGACTTGTGATCTAGGTAATGGTGGATGGGATAGCGGCTAGCGAGGGCAGTTGATCTACGACGAAGATACACCCTAAACCAGCAACACGACTCGACCACGGACACGAACTGAACAAAGCCAAACTAAAAATGAAATTGCAAAGGCTAAACAAAGGTTCTAGGACAGCGGAATTTTTTTGTACGGCAATTATCTGGAGTTATAGGATGAAAAACCTAAACTAAACTAGGGTAAGCCTGGCAGTAATACCTGAGTCTTTGAATACCACTTGATAGGAACGGGGTGCCCGATCTTCCGTCAGGTGTAGATAACTATCGATTTGGTGAAGATGTCACACAGACGATCCGGCTTCCAATCAACAAGACTAGAACCCCGCAATCGCAGCACCACTTCTCCTCTGGTTATCAACCGTGCGCTGCTCGATTGACCTCGCCACAAGGGCTAATCCTTGCCTGCGAATTGAAGACACAAGCAAGAATGAGAAAGAACACAATCTAAAAATTGCGGATGTATGAATTACGCTCCCGAGTTGGGGTCTCACAAACCGATCTAAATGGCGAACTGTTCTTGACAGATTAACTAAAGCAAAACCCGACCCTAATGTGGTGGTGGCTACTGATTATATAAGGGTTAGGAGGACTCCCTCCCTGGATGCGCCCTAATGGGCCCAACAAAGATACACGGCCCAAAGGCCCATTTATGGTGTCACAGCACCGAGACAGATTACGGACGTCGGTTTGGTCCTCCACCTTGATCCGAACGTCCTTGCTGGCCTTCCACGCCTCCATGTCCTTCACCATGTCCTTGCTGGTCCTTTTCTTCATTCCTAAGTACAATTAATTCATTAGGTAGCACACTATTCTCAAATGTACAAGAATAAGTACATAGGAACGAGCTCACCTGCAAATTCAATTGTCTTGCGCGTGCGCGAGTAATCGGACCTTGAACATCAACTAGGGGAGTGTTGTTTGTATCCATGGTAGTGATGTCCTCATCATGAGGCCTGAGTGCTCTCGACGCATAAGCAATGACTCGGTTGTCTTGCATCAAGACACAACCTAGTCCAGTGCCAGAGGCATCACAATACACATCAAATGGCTTGCTGCTGTCGGGTTGCACTAATACCGGTGTTGTGGTCAGATGTTGCCTTAATGCATGAAAGGCATCTTCGCACTTCTGACCCCAAACAAACTTGGCTTCTTTCTTCAACAGCTCAGTTATGGGCTTCGCAATTCGAGAGAAATCCGGAATGAATCTTTGGTAATAACCAGCTAATCCTAGAAAACTCCGAA
Source organism: Zea luxurians (assembly GCA_029449295.1). NCBI lineage: Eukaryota > Viridiplantae > Streptophyta > Magnoliopsida > Poales > Poaceae > Zea > Zea luxurians. Next base: position 18,562,269 of record JAOPSE010000019.1, on the reverse strand, counting down.
TATGACGGACAGTCGTTGGCGGCTTCTAGTTCATCACCTCTTGCACCTTATCAGGATCAACAGCTGTACCTTCCTGAGAGATAGTGTGACCTAAGAATTTGATCTCCTTTAGCCAAAAAATCACACTTTGACAATTTGGCATAAAGGTGGTGCTCTCGCAGATGTTGAAGCACTACATGCAAATGGCTGGCATGTTCTTCTTTGTTCTTCGAGTACACCAAGATATCATCGATGAAAACCACTACAAATTTGTCCAATTCAGGCATGAAAACAAAATTCATCAGATACATGAAATATGCTGGTGCATTAGTCAGCCCAAAAGACATCACCAAGAATTCATATAGCCCATATATGGTTGAGAAAGCAGTCTTCGGAATATCGCTTGCTCGTATCTTGATCTAATGGTAGCCAGAGCGAAGGTCTATCTTGGAAAACACTTTGGCTCCGACCAACTGATCAAAAAGAACATCAATACGAGGCAAAGGATACTTGTTCTTGATAGTCACCACATTAAGTGGGCGGTAATCTATACACAGCCTCAAGCTTTCATCTTTCTTCTTTACAAACAAGGCTGGACATCCCCAAGGCTAAGTACTTGGGTAGATAAAGCCCTTGTCCAGCAATTCTTGCAACTGCTTCTTCAATTCTGCCAACTCAGCGGGTGGCATCTGGTAAGGCCTCTTGGAAATAGGTGTCGTTCCCGGTTACAACTCGATGGCGAATTCAATATCCCGGTCTGGTGGCATTCCTAGCAATTCATTAGGAAAGACATCTGCATACTCACAGACCACTGGAATCATCCTCAAGGGTAACTCCGTCATAGCAAAAGCACATGACCGAGTAGAAGCTTGACTGGGCAGAAACAAGGTGAAACTCCCACAGATCGGGGATTTGATTTCCACGATGCGGCTGGCTACATCAAGCACTACTTGGTGTAGGGTCATCCAATTAGCTCCCAGAATAACATCCACATTTTCCAAACCCAAAACAAGAAGGGTGGTTTTGATAATGTGGCTTCCCAGTTGAATATGCACACTTTGGTTTAATTGATTAGTTGCAATTTTACCCCCAGGTGTGGCTATCATAAATGACCCTTTTGTGTGATAGAAAGGCAATTGACATTTAGCACTGAACTTTTGGCTAATGAAACTATGAGATGCACTAGAATCAAATAGAGAAGGACAATAAACCATGAATACCAATTTTCAAAATCTAAAACTTGCTTAGAAACTAATAAGAATCGTTAGGACTAGACCGCTAGACCTAGGACGCAAGGCCTTAGGAATAGTTGGAGAAATAGGTGGCTATTTAAGTAGGCCCTGTGGGCCAGTACTTAGATTTTTGAAGGATGCCCTAGGAGCACCCTTTTATTCGGAGAGGAGACGTTATTTTCAGCATGCATGCATTACAAAAACTAAAAGGGATTAGACACAAAAAAAAATTTGAGCTAACCCGCTTCCTTTTAAACCACTCAGGCTCTTTTATTTTTTCCTTCCGCCATAATCTTTACCTCTGATACCCTTCCACAGATGACTTCACCCACCCCGCTAGTGGAGGAGACACTCGTTTCAGCTCTAACTTCCTTTCCCATGATGGCTTTCCTTCCATTTTGTGGGAAGTGCTTAACTCTGCCGGTTACCCTATGCCCCCTTTGTACACGGTGCAGTTGTACGAGGAGCATCGGGTACCATGATGCCGAGTCTGGCTTGATAAATTCTCACTAAAACATTAAAAAGAATTCAGTGGAACACCAAAATAGACTTACCACTTAGTTAAACTAAGCTTAACCCTAAACTGCTAAGTATACCCCAAAAATCTTCAAGTAGCAAGGTTAAGCTCTACCCCAATATCGCCGACGGAGAGTATGTGCTCATCCTCAAGCAAGGAGCTGTCCACGAGGAAGACCAGGAGCAAGCTCCCGAGACTGCCATCGAGGATCTCCCCGCAGCCCTAGCTATAGAAGACAGGCCCCGGTTTTATGCATAACCATATCTATATATGCTAATTTACTACACTTAATGTTTGTAGGATTGTAATGTGCACTTAAGTGTAGGAGTTGCTTGAAACCTCTAGTTGTATGAACTTAGGATTCCTTTTTGAGATGGATACTAGTATGCTATGTCGAGTAGCTGCTTTGTTAATCAGAATCTCAGTAGAAGTCGAGTGATTTTTCTAGCACTCACGCAAGGTCAGGAATTGATTGTATTCATCTCGATAACGGGATCTATGTTGGTCTATGAACTTGGATCCTGGGAGGATGCCTTGTCCATGAGACGGGAAAAAGGAATTAAGGATTAATGTGTGGATACCTGAGTCAAGCTTTTGAACATACTAAACACATGTCGGGAAATATGGTAACCGGTAAACCTAGTACCTGAGTGAAGCCGGGCATGGACTTTATCCCTCACGCGACCAAAGACTGGGTCTCCCATGCTAGCTATGGTGGGTACAAGTGCGGTCACTGCACGACGGTAGCCGGGGTCAGTGGAGCATTGTATGCCAAGGCGGTGAGGCCTGGATGCGAACGAGGAATCGATGGGGACGGTTGACGTGTGTGGGGACGGAGTGCCCCTACATGTCGTGTGTTTAGGTTTACCTAGAGTAGTGAAGTTGAGCTTCCCTTGCCTAACTTGTACCTTCTGCTTTCTTCCCTTGTCTTGATTTGGTGCTGGCATCTGCTTCTGCTGGTTTCTTGGGCAATTCTTGGCATAGTGGCCCACATTGCCACAAGTGAAGCACTTGTTCCCGTTGCCCTGGCAAAACTACTGCTGCTGTGGAGGCTGATTGTTCCTGGGAGCGGGAGCTGGAAAAAGAGTGGGTGCCGGCTGCTGTTGCTGAGGTGGCCTGATCACCCATCTGCCTGCCTGCTACTGAAATCCCCTGCTCTAATTATGAGAAACAATCCTGAACCTCTGGGCCTGAGCGGATGGTGCTGCCATTGGTGCCTTTCTCTTCTTCTCTGCCCGGTGAGCTACAATACAGTCCTCTTGGGAGATGGCTAGGTTGACCAACTCATTGAAGCTATCGGCCCGGATAGTGTTGAGACGTTCCCGCAGCTTCGTGTTGAGACCCCTGCGGAAGCGGTCTCTCTTCTTCTCGTCAGAATCAATATGATAACCTGCATACTAGCACAGGTCGTTGAAGGCCTGGGCATACTGCAATACCGTGTGGGTTCTTTGATTAAGTGCCAGAAACTCATTCAGCTTGCGATCCAGAATTCCTGTTGGAATATGGTGCCCTCTAAAAGCAGTCTTGAATTCCTCCCAAGACAACTTCACAATCAGCGAGTAGCATAGCACGGAAGTGGTCCCACCAAGTTCGAGCAGGGCCACAAAGCTACTGCGCGGTGAAGGGAGCCTTGGTATCATCAGGGCAGTCTCCCATGAGGAGGGGAAACTTGGACTCAATGATGCGGAGCCACACGTCGGAATCCAACGAATCCTCTGCCTTGGTGAACAAGGGTGGCTACATACTCAGGAACTCCTGGTAGGTTGCCGCTGTCAGAGGTCACTGCTGCTGGCCTCCACCATACTGTTGACGGTGGGGCTGGCGCTGCAAGAGCTATCGCAGAATCTCATTCTGCTGGGCCATAAGCTCCTACATTGTGGGAGCTAGAGGAGGTGGCAGGGGAACTTGCTCATTTTGCCCACGACACTGCCTAGCTGCCATCTGAAAATAGAGATGGTCGCCATTGTTATCCCGATTCACAATTTCAAACAACATGCAATTATCTCGTATGGGAATAAATTGCCATAATCATAACATTAAGTTCGAATGAAGATATCATGGTTACAACATCCCACAGATTCAAAAGTTCTCAAGGGTTACATTAGCTAGGGGAAAGTACCTATAAGCCTAGTCCAAAATTTGCCATTACTAAGCTCACATAGGTTTCTATCTGCCTAAAGCATCTAAGTGACTGATCAACCCTAAGCGATGGAAGTGACACAGCATGCGGGTGAAGGGGGCCTCGCGGAGGTAGTCCCATTGGCACCAGGGGCTAGTCCTAACTCCTCAGGAGCCTCTTCTCCCTCGCTTCCGGCCTCATTGGCCTCCATCTCTAAGTGGTGCATGTCCAGGTGGTCATTAGCTTCTTCGAGTTCTCACTGCACATCATGGAGCTAGTTCTCCAAGACATCAATAGTGTTGTCTCGGATCTCCACCTACTGCTCCAAGGTGGTAATGCGCTGGCTCAGCCTTTCCACCTGTAGATCCTTCTCCACTAACTCAGAGGACAAGTCGACCACAAAGTCTTCTCGGCTATCGAGGGTGAGCTTGGTGGTTTGAGTGATGTTAGCAAGATGTGCCATAGCATCGCTCTGTAGGGCCTGAAGGCGGTACAGCGCACTCATGCACTGAACAGTGACCCTCCCAACCAAGTCAGGATACATTGCCCACACATCCTTCACATGGCTCACATGGTTACACCACATGGGGTCATCCTTCTTCTCAGCAGGGAAGAGTCCCAAGGGGTGCAACACCATCTCTAGGGGATTGTAGCCACAGAAAGTTGTCAGAGTCTTCATGGCTGCTGCTTCAGTGGTGTTGTCCTTCCTGAATCCAATTGTCTCAGAGTCAAGATAACACCAACCTGGCTGAAGGGGATGAGCCTCCAAAGTCAGCCAGACTCGACATCGAGGTACCCGATGCTCCTCGTACAACTGCACCGTGTACAAAGGGGGCGTAGGGTAACCGGCAGAGTTAAGCACTTTCCACAAAATGGAAGGAAAGCCATCGTGAGAAAGGAAGTTAGAGCTGAAACGAGTGTCTCCTCCACTAGCGGGGGTGGGTGAAGTCATCTGCGGAAGGGTATCAGAGGTAAAGATTATGGCGGAAGGAAAAAATAAAAGAGCCTGAGTGGTTTAAAAGGAAGCGGGTTAGCTCAAATTTTTTTTGTGTCTAATCCCTTTTAGTTTTTATAATACATGCAAGCTGAAAATAACATCTCCTCTCCAAATAAAAGGGTGCTCCTCGGGCATCCTTCAAAAATCTAAGTACTGGCCCACAGGGCCTACTTAATTAGCCACATATTTCTCGCACTATTCCTAAGGCTTGCGTCCTAGGTCTAGCGGTCTAGTCCTGACGATTCTTATTAGTTTCTAAGCAAGTTTTAGATTTTGAAAATTGGTATTCATGGTTTATTGTCCTTCTCTGTGGTGGTATTTGCTCTGATACCAGCTGTGGTAGAACCGCCTGAATTATTCCAGCTTAAGTGCCTAAGTCACGCCTCGGGGACCGTAACACACTTAAATTGGAATAACCCGTCAGTCCATCAGATCTAGTCTGATAAAGCCACTTAACCAGGATCAAATACCACATACTCACTCGAAGGTGAGTCATAGCAGAAACATAATAAAACAGGAAAACCTCAAATTAAAGTACTGGAGTTATTACATAAATCAGAGTTTCTCAAGTAAATTGAAATAGTTCATAAGATAAAATGCAGCGGATAATCGATGTCGTCGGTAGCGAGGAATTGGGCAAGGCCTAGCCCACTACTCCTCTTGCTCCTCTCCTACCGGAGCAGCATCCCACTCGACCGTCCAACCCGGTGGTAGGGTGGTAGGCCAAGTCACACCATCAACCATATCCTGAAGCATACCTGCAAAAATTATGCCACAAGCAAAGCAGAGTATACTAATACTCAGCTAGACTTACACGGTGCGAGGAATCTACTCCTCTACCTCTAGACCATGCAGCTGTTTGGCTAAGGGGTTTGGTTTGCCAAAAGCACTAGCTGTTTCTAGAATCAAATTTTAGCTTTTCAATTTCTAGCATCATAATCTTAACTATATTTGCTCCTTCTAAGCATACATGGTAGCAAGCATTTAGTACAAACAACAAGTTATCTCATGTAACCTCATTTCACTTCTTACTCGATGTAGTACAAGGGGTCAAGTAGTCTCATTAGCTGCAAGAAGCAGACGATTCGAATCGAGTTTTAACCTTGCAAGGTAAACCTAAACATACGACATGTAGGGGCACTCCATCCCCACATACGTCAACCGTCCCCATCGATTACCCGTTCACGTCCAGGCCTCATCGCCTTGGCATACAATGCTCCACTGACCCCGGCTGCCGCCGTGCAGTGACCGCACTTGTACCCACCATAGCTAGCATGGGAGACCCAGTCTCAGGTCGCGTGAGGGATAAAGTCTGTGCCCGGCTTCACTCAGGTACTAGGTTTACCGGTTACCATATTTCCCGACATGTGTTTAGTACGTTCAAAAGCTTGACTCAGGTATCCAGACATTAATCCTTAATTCCTTTTTCCCGTCTCATGGACAAGGCATCCTCCCTAGATCCAAGTCCATAGACCAACATAGATCCCGTTATCGAGATGAATACAATCAAATCCTGACCTCGCGCGAGTGCTAGAAAAATCACTCGACTTCTACAGAGATCCTGATTAGCAAAGCAGCTACTCGATCTAGCATACTAGTATACATCTCAAAAAGGAATCCTAAGTTCATGCAACTAGAGGTTTCAAGCAACTCCTACACTTAAGTGCATATTACAATCCTACAAACATTAAGTGTAGTAAAGTAGCATATATAGATACGGTTATGCATAAAACCGAGGCTTGCCTTCTATAGCTGGGGTTGCGGGGAGATCCTCGATTGCAGTCTCGGGAGCTTGCTCCTGGTCTTCCTCGTGGATAGCTCCTTGCTCGGGGATGAGCACGTACTCTCCGTCAGCGATATTGCTATCTAATGAATGCAATGAGTAAGACATATGCATGGTATGATTTGCAATTTAGCACTTAAACTTTGATGGCGAATGATCAAATTAATGAGGTAGAGCTTAACCTTGCTACTTGAAGATTTTTGGGGTGTACTTAGCAGTTTAGGGTTAAGCTTAGTTTAACTAAGTGGTAAGTCAATTTTGGTGTTCCACTGAATTCTTTTTAATGTTTTAGTGAGAATTTATCAAGATTTTTAGTTCAACTTATCAGAGCGAGGGTTATCCTTCCTCTCTTTCCTTCTATTTCTCTTATGCTTTTAAGGTGGGTTTGAACTACAAGTTATCTTAATAAATTTCCAAAAAATTCTGTAAAAATTACAGTGGCTTCTTAATAGTGTATAATTCTCTTTCTTAAAAGTTGGGCTTAAAAAGTGAATAGTTCTTTCTGTATAAAATTATCAATTATTAGGGCAGAGGGGGTGTTTTGAACTACAACTCCTTTATAACAAAGGGTTATTCTCTAAGACATATTTTTGTTGGCATTTAGATGTTATAACATGACTTTGTACAAATTTCTAGCCATTAATACTTATTTGTTATTTACTATGATTTTCTAAAGTTTCTAGCCAAAGGGGTGCTTTCTACTACCACTATATTTGAAAAATATCAAACAACAGATTTCTAATTTTTTCTATCTTCTTCTTTGTGCAAGAGCAATCATTCTAAAGTTTGGCAACCTTTTGCTTAAGGGAAGGGTGGTAGGAATTATTTGGATTAAATGGCCTTTTTCATGAAGTATTGGCAATGGATAGTATTTTGCACCTTTCAATTGGGTTTTGCATTCTTCTCTGGTGGCCTATTTCATTATTGATCTAGTAAAAATTTATTTGCCTATTATTGCACTCTTTTGGGCTTACTTATGATTTACTTGAAATATGGCTTAATATCAAGTTTTATTTGTTTACCCTACTTAAAATGATGGGCTGGGGTGTTTATCATTTTTGTAGTGGTGTCTCAGGGGTTACAAGTTCACTGGATTTTTATTAACAATTTTGAAATTGTTTTCATAATTCTAATAATTGTTTTTCTAGTTTGGTTAGTGTTTAATAAAACATTTCACTTGGAATCTGTTCTGGTCTCGGGTCCCTTTATTTTACCTAGGTTCTCTGTTACTTAAATAGACTAGAAAAAATAATTGCATTCACTGTTCATCATTTTCTAATGCCTTTCTGATTTTCCTAAGTCTTGGAAAAAATGGCTTTTAATAGATAATCCTACTTAAACTTTCAATACTGGGGTGCTTACTATTTTTAAACAGTGTCTAAATGGGGTTTAAACATCTATAAATTTTCTTAAGCTTAGCACAGAAGTATAACTAATTTTCTTTAATTCAATAAGGTTTGGTCATTTCCCTTAATCATTTCCAAACTCTAAAATTTAAAACGGAAAGCATGGAATTCAGTATTTTTAAACGATAGTCCATAATATTTTGAATCCAGCAAAATTGGTTTGGTTAAATTTGGTTGAATCTAACTCAAGATATAAATTTTCTAAGTTCTCTGCTAAAATTAAAAAGGTTAATTTAGAAATGGTTAAAGGAAAAGTAGTTTTGTGCTAGGGTCCCTGGCAAAAGATCCTAAGTGAATTATAGACAGGTCCTTGGTGCACTATTCATATGAGTCTACGGCTCTTCAGAAAACCACCTAGGGTTTCTGGAAATCGAACCCGGCCTACTCACGGCGCGATATTTCAATCAAATGGGTCAGAGAGCTTCACTGGGTGCTAGGGAAGACGTGGGTGCAAGGAATCGGAGAATGACTCACCAGATTGCTCGGTCTACGCGCGCAGGCGGGCGACCGAAGTCCGGCGAGGGCAATCTTGGGTCTCCGGTGAGGTTCTGGCAGGTCCGAGAGCTTGGAAAGCTCCACGGGCCACTAGCGAAGCTAACCGAGGGGCAGGCATGGCTTGGATGCGACTAGACTACGGCGATGGCTGAGGCTTGGGCAGTGGTGGTGGGCGAAGGAAAGGCTCGTCGGAGCTAAGGAGGGGCGTCTGGCCAGCGAGGATGAGCACGGGGTGAGGTGAGGCGCGCCCAGGGAGGCTTTATAGGTGCGGGCGGGCACGGCTGAGGGCGAGGGTGCGCGTGGACTTGATCGGACGCTGGGGTGAGCGCGCGGGCGGGTTGGGCGAACGCCGGCGTGCCGACCAGGGTCGAACACGTGTGCGCGTTCATTCTGCCCGAGTTCTGGCGCATGTGGTCATTCATCCGAGCCTGCTCTTGCCTTGGTCAGTGCACAAAACTTCTCCTCCTCCCTATAAGCTACCAATCTTGTGTGGGGGTCATAGGATTTGGCCTACTGGTTTCAAAGATTTGGAGCTCTGAAATCTGGTCTGTCTCCTAGCCCGAGCCCAAGGCAAATCCTTGGATTTGTCGTGTCTAGGGCCCGCGTCCAAATGCCATCTTCTGGCATGAGACAGAGGGGTTAGTTAGACACAATTTTGTCAATGGGAGCATTTGGATTAGAGTTAAGGATCAAGGTGAACACGCTCGGTTTTTGTTCAAGGGCTGAAAATTCAGAAATCTGAATTTCAGATTTCCCCGTTGAACCTCCACTTGAATGGCTTGTTTGGAGTTTTTAATAAACTATTTTGGCCAAGCTTTCCTAATCTTTATTGTAGTTTATTTAGTGTACTTCAATGTTTATAATTGGCCTAAGCCATGATTTTATGTTCTTCATGGTCTTTCATCCCTTTTCTTCATTTCTACTTAAATAGCTTAATTAGGGGTGGTATTAGGGTTTCAACATTTTTCCCTCTTTTAAAAATCTCATTTGTTTTGAACATGATTCTTTAGATATAAACTTAGTGGATCCTTCATTCTTAAGTTGATTTGAGGCTTCATGCTCAATTTAGTTCACATGAAATGATGGTTCTTGGGTTAGCACTGAAAAAAAACCTTAAGTGACACTGGGGTGTCACACAAGCGGCCTGTCACTCGTCATGATGTTATTGTATGGGTGATGGACTCCAACTTGCTTCCCTGCTTGGCATGCACTACAAATCCTGTCTTTCTCAAAATGAACATTTGTTAGTCCTAAAATGTGTTCTCCCTTTAGAAGCTTGTGAAGATTCTTCATTCCAACATGGGCAAGTCGACGATGCCAGAGCCAGCCCATATTAGTCTTAGCAATTAAACAAGTGTCTAGTTCAGCCTTATTATCATTAAAATCAACTAAATATAGCTGACCATCTAACACTCCCTTAAATGCTATTGAATCATCACTTCTTCTAAAGACAGTAACACCTATATCAGTAAAAAGACAGTTGTAGCCCATTTTGCATAATTGAGAAACAGAAAGCAAATTGTAATCTAAAGAATATACAAGAAAAACATTAGAAATGGAATGGTCAGGAGATATAGCAATTTTACCCAAGCCTTTGACCAAACCATGATTTCCATCCCCGAATGTAATAGCTCTTTGGGGATCTTCATTTTCTCGTATGAGGATAACGTCCTTTTCTCCCCTGTCATGTGGTTTGTGCACCCGCTATTGATTATCCAACTTGATCCACAGGATGCATAACCTATAAAACAAATTTAGGCCTTGTTTTTAGGTACCCAAACGGTCTTGGGTCCTTTTACATTAGAAACAAGCACCTTGGGTACCCAAACACAAGTCTTGGGACTCTTGTGTTTGCCCCCAACATATTTGGCAACTACTTTGCCTAATTTGTTAGTTAGCACATAAGAAGCATCAAAAGTCTTAAATGAAATATTATGCTCATTTGATTCATTAGGAATTTTCTTCTTAGGAATTTTTATGAGTGGTATGCCTAGAACTAGAAGCCTCATTTTTATACATAAAAGCATGATGAGAAATAGTGTGAGGTTTTCTAGCATGGATTTTCCTAATTTTATGCTCAGGATAGTTTGCAGGATATAAAATGTAAACCTCTCTATCCTTAAACAAGGGAGCCTTACCCTTAACAAAATTGGACAATTTCTTGGGGGCATTAAGCTTGGCATTGCTTTGGCCCCCTTGTAGGAACCCAATGCTATCCTTAATGCCAAGGCATCTCCCATTATAGAGCATGCTTCTAGCAAATTTAAACTTTTCATTTTCTAGCTCATGCTCGACAATTTTAGCAGTTAATTTAGCTATGTCATCATATTGTTCTTTAATCATAGCAAGGTGATCATCTATAGCATCAATATTAACATCTCTACATCTAGTACAAATAGTGACATTTTCAACAGTAGATGTAGAGGGTTTGCAAATATTCAATTCTTCTATCTTAGCATTTAAACTAGCTTTTTCATCTCTAAGACAGGAAATTGAATCATTGCAAATGCTAAGCTCTTTAGATAAGTTTTCACATTTTTGTACTTCTAGAGCATAAGCATTTTTTAACTTAACAAATTTTTTATTTTCCTTAACGAGCAAGTCCTCTTGACATTCCAAGAGATCATCCTTCTCGTTAATGTTTCTATTAATTCATTTATTTTTTTCTTTTGGTCCATGGTAAGGTTAGCAAAGAGAGAAACTAAATCATCTTCATTATCACTAGAGCTACCCTCATCATCATATGTAGTCTATTTAGGGGTGACTCTAGAGTGTACCTTCTTCTTCTTGTCGTCCTTAGCCATGAGACACTTATGGCCGACATTGGGGAAGAGGAGGCCTTTGTTGATGGCGATGTTGGCGGTGTCCTCGTCGGAAGAGTCGGTGGAGCTCTCGTCGGAGTCCCATTCCCGCCCCATGTGCGCCTCGCCACCCTTCTTCTTGTAGTACCTTTTCTTCTCCATTTTCTTCTTCCCCTTCTTGTCATCGTCCCTCCCCTTCCCCTTCCTTTACTTGAACGACCGGACTTACCACACCAATAGCACACCCTTTTGGAACGGGGTTTGTAGTCCTTCCCCTTCCTTTGCTTGAGGATTTGACGGAAGCTCTTAATGATAAGAGGCATCTCCTCGTTGTCGAGCTTGGAGGCGTCGATTGGAAGCCTACTTGGTGTAGACTCCTCCTTTTCTTCCATTGCTTTGAATGCAATGGGTTGTACCTCGGGTGTGGAGGTGGCGCTTTGCTCCAAGTTGACAATATGTTTGGAGTCTTTGATCATAAGTTCAAAGGTCACAAACTTTCCAATCACCTTGTAACGCCCTAAATTTGGGGGTAGAATTTTTTCTTCTTTTTACTCACCAAATTTAGGCATTACTCTCTTTTCTCTTCCCGTTTCGCTCCTTCTTCCCAATTTCAAAGCAGTATAGTGACTGGTGTCCGTATTGTGTGTGAACAAAAACCTAAGTTGTCATGGGTGTTGCATCATGCCGAGGCATATTTCTAGTCTGATGTCGTGTTTAATCACGTGTTTTGCTTAGTCTTGTTTCGCGAATTGGATTCCGACCTGTGGTTGTGCGTGTCGTGGGTTTTTGCTCCGCGACGTGACCCAGCCCGGGCCAGCCCAGCCTGTGTTGGGGACTTGTTCTCAAATGCTATGAATTAAGAACAAGGCAACACAAAAACAGGTTAATGATTAATGCCCTTCGTCCTTCGAAGCATTATTTCCCTGAGGATATAACGTTCTTCAGACGAAGGTTATGAAGGACGTACCTTCATCATTGCAACATAAATCAATGAAAGACGAAGCATATGAAACATAATAACATGAATAATTACATGACATCATAATATACTTTTCTTTTATATAATTAGGAATGAATAAAAACAATATCAAATTACATTTGTACCTTCGGCTTGATTGAAGGCAAAGGTACAAGCGTGACGCACAAGTGAATACAAGTCAGCGTGAACAGTACAGGGGTACTATTCATCTATTTATAGGCACAGGGCACAGCTTGTGTGAATTTACATTCATGCCCTTTATAAATAGTTACAATCATGACACAGATTATCATGGGTCGATCGGTCTTTTCACCTTTAAGTCGGTGCTACCCTTCATCTCAAAGCGTGTTATTATGCCGAAGCTCCCTAGATGGTAGCTTCAGCATTGCTTCTGTGTTGATCGTACGAAGGTGTTTCTCCTTGCAGGACCTACGGCGACGAAGCAGACCCCCAACAGTAGCCCCTTCGCGGTGCTAGATCGTTTTTCATAAGGAGCTTGATCCGTGAAAACATTTCTGAAGCTTCAGAATGCCGAAGGTCCAAAAAACACCTTCTCTGAGCTCGTTGCCGAGAAACAATTAAAATATTCCAGGCGCGAGAGATGGTCCACCATGCAGCAGGTATGTAAGGTCTAGAGGTTCTCCTCCCAAGCGCCGGTTGGTCCACTGTTCAGCGGGTGCGGTCACCTTGGCGATTCACCTTCCCACCTGCAGCACTATATAAATAGACGGGTAGATGTGAAGTTATCATAGCATTCATTGCTATTGCACTGTTGTGCTATTGAAAATTTTAACCATAGCCGAAGCTTTTTCACTGCATTTCCGAGCAAGCCATTGTTCTGGATTAGCTTCGTCAAAAGAGAGAGCTTCGTCAAAAGAGGGAGCTACGTCAAAGAAAACTGTGAAAAAACAATCAACTTCATAAGAACTGCAAGAAAATCATCAAATGGCTAGAGTATGTTCAACTGCAAGAGTGACCCGTGACGGAGAGGAGGCTGAAGCTACCGAGACTGCTCCGATCTCCGAAGTGATGAGACAATCGGGACTAGTTGTGACAGAGGGAGCCATTGAAGAAGGTGCAGCTGTTGTCGAAACTGAACAAGACGTCGAGGAAGAAATTGCTGACGAAGAAGAAGAGGAGGATTATAGTATCTTGATCCCATCAAAACCTAGTCACTTGGATTTTGAAAAATCTACTGTCTCTGAAGCTGATATGCCCATGATGATGAAGCTAGGCTACTTCGGAGAGGCTGAGAAAAAGCTGATTCATTTTGCTGGGGAAGAGACCACTCCGACACCGAAAGTTGATGAAGTGGTGGTTTTCAAAAGTTTTTTCATAGCAGGATTACGGTTTCCGCTGAACGAGATTATTGAAGAAATTTTCATCTAGGCCATTGTTAGGCTCAGTATTTCTTCATCAGCTGACCCCTAACGCCATTGTTAGGCTCAGTATTTTCATCTAGGCCCTTCGAAGCCAGGGGATGGACCCGAATGCCGAAGCTTTCTACCGAGTGCATGAGCTACATTACCAGATGAAGGCTAGAGAAGACGGGCTCCATGAAGATTTTGGCTGCTATAACTTCGCGTATCATAAGGATACAAAGGCCCTAGTCCTGAGCTATCGGTCCAAATGGCCAACTAGATGGAAAAGTGAGTGGTTTTATGTTAAGGCTGACAAGAAGAAAAGGGAGAAGTTGAAGAAGCTAGTCATGAGCCCACTAAGCCTAAGCTTCGGGATGACCAGATCCCTATGCAACATGAAACCAGGGTTACCATGCCAACTAGCCATGGCAGAATTCAGAGTGGTGGCTGAGCATATCAGTACTAGAGATCTAGTGCAAGAATACCTGGCGAACAGGGTATCTCCAACATTGAGTAATTGGAGCATGCCGAAGTTGAAAGGATCAAAGAAGATGGGTGAACTTGTTCGATTACCCTATCGCTTCAAGTTTGAGAAGCAATTCAAAGAGCCAGGAATGGCTAGAAATGATTGAAACTATGTGTAATGAAATTCTGGGCAATTATACGAAGAAAGAAGATCAACTAATGACTGCGGCCTTCGGCACCCGAACAAAACATAGGCTAAATCGAGTAATGGATGCTTTAAACTTTGAATATCCTGATTATGAACGATTAAACAAGGGTGCCTGTCGGTACCCTGAATCAGGGGTACCCCTTACTACAGCATGAAGATGCGGTGCCCACATGACTATCTCTAGTCACGTGGCGAACAGCACCTGACTCCACCACGTGGATGGCCCCAGGGTCGCCATATGGCCAGAGAAAACGATACACTCCAAGATGCCAATAGTTGGTCCAGACCCCCATGGGAAAATACCGGACCCCTGTACATATAGACCGAACCTCCGGAGCAAGGTACAGGACTCCCGCGAGTGCAACCCAGACCTCCGGGTCGGGTCCCGGACCCCTCTGCGTAGGGTCCGGACTACCCTCAGCCGGGCCCTGGGACTCTGGGGAAGAGAATACCCTAGCCTTACTCAGGTAGGGGTCCGGTGCCGACGTGTGTCTAGGCCCAGCCCGGTGCGGACCTGTCCGCATAGCGCTACTGCTCCTCGCCCAGGCAGAGACCTGATGCTGCCATGTGGCCTACCGCGCTTGACGTAAGCCAGTGGATGGAGCCTGACGTAAGGCCTCTGGGCCACGCTGTCTCTGCATTTATTGCGAAGAAGACGCGCTGCCTGACTATCTCGCTGACAGGCGATGTGCCCCTTCAGCATTTAATGTGCCCTGCCCACTCAGCTGGCAGGCGGCGTCCAGGCCATCCTGCAGGTGGCATGCCTGTCCATCCCATTGCCAAACAGTACACCCATGCTGCGAAGGGCACTATGCCCATCCATCATCACTCATAGTTGCCAGGGAAGCTTCCCCTACACGCCAATACTATGCAGATCGCGGATATCAGGGCACAAGGAGATTGCTCCAACGAGGAGCATTAGTTGCTCCAAGTATTACATCTGTTATGTTCCTGGGACCACATGTCAGGGTTGTAAGTGCAATCAACCCCAAATGAGGGTTTTGGTGATTTAATGACAAAACAAATAAGGGTACTAACAGTTTTTGTTCTCAGTGTATGATTAGAAAGAAACAGGAACTTAAGGAAGCACCAAGGACTTCATGCAACAGCCGTATAAAATTTTATGTAAAATCTTGTGTTGCATGATGTAATTCTTCCTTATTCTTTTCCGCACAGGTATAGGTGTTTGCTATAGCTCAAGTCCCCAAATTCAAAAGCTATTTTTGAAAACCAAAAATCACTTTAACATTATTTGGTTGACCATGGTTAGGGTTGAGAAACCTAGAGTGTTCTTGCTGAAAAGCAGTTGAACTTCTTCAACTGCAGCTGAGCTTTCCAGCTGAACTTAACTTCAGCTGTGTTGAGCTTCTTCAGCTGCAGCTGAGCTTTTTAGCTCAGCTGGACTTCAGCTGGGTTGAGCTTTCAACCCCAGCTGAACTTCAACTTCAGCTGTGGACCTCTTTGACCATACACCAGCTGAACTTGCCCCCGGGCAGCTGAGCTGGGGTTTTCTCTCCAAAACTCTCTGGTCTAGACCAGCTGAACTGGTCCTGGGGGGCAGCTCAACTGGTCTCTGACCCTCTGACTTCTGATCTGCTGTCTGCCAGTCAGACTGGCAGTCAGGTCGCCAGGGGTGTCAGGGGGTGGTTCAACTACCCTAGGGGGCGGTTCAACCGGTCCTACCCGCCTGCAAGTCAGTCTGCCAGTCAGTCTGGCAGTCAGACTGGCAGACAGTCTGCTGACCTGTCAGGGGGCGGTTCAACCGGTTTTCTGCGTGGTTTTTGGTCAAACGGCTAGTTTTTGAGCCGTGACTATAAATAGAACCCTCTCTCTCTTCTTCAATATTGCTGGACACTTACTCATTTATTGCTCACCTAACTTGAGACAAAGCACTCATCTCTCCATCTCTCTCACACTTAAATCTTCCTCAAGATTCAACCTTGTTGGAGGAGTTCTTGGGTGTGAGGTTTGTGCTTGTGCTCACGATTTGGTTTTCCTCCCCCATCTCTTTTACAAAGACTTGAGCTTGTGCAAACCCCTCTTGTGCTTTCTTGATGTTCTTGAAACCCTAGGTTTCAAGATCTTTTGAGGTTGCTTGGGAGTCTCCAAATTTGTGGACGACCCTAAGAAGTTTGTATCACCCGCTCTTTGAGCTAAGATAAGAAGAGATTGCTTTGACCTTTGTGGTTGGCTTTTGGAGGATTAGGGTTGAAAAAGACCCGGCCCTTTGTGGGCTCCTCAACGGGGAGTAGGACACCTTTGTGGTGTGGCCGAACCTCGGATTAAATCTTGTGTCTTGTGTTCTTGCTTGTTTTAACTTGAGATATTTTTACTTGCAAGATTGACATAAAGATTTTTCCGTAGATTTTATCTAGAAGTGAAATAGCCTTTACATATTCATCTTTTCATCCTAACTTAGCTATATCTTACTTCTCACAAGAACTCGCGAAATACTTTTTCGAGTAGATTTTAGTCTAAAGTTTATAAAACAGTTGGATTGGTTCAGAGTGGTTCAACTTGCGCACGTAGCTGTTGAACCGGCCTGCACCAGTCGAACTGTGTATTTAACAATCTTTCGAAGTTTGTTGTGAAAATTTTCAGATTAGCCTATTCACCCCCTCTAGGCTACTTTCAATTGGTATCAGAGCTTCGTACCTCGTTTTACGCTTAACCGCGTGAGGAAACGATCAAGTCTACTCAACAGGACCATGTGGATCCTATCCTCGAGGATATCCCCATCACATCTTCTGGTGAGGAAGTGGACCCCAAGGTCCTCGACCTCGCCATGAAGATTGCCGAGAAGATGTTCCTCAAAATGAAAGAGGAAGATGCTAAAAAAAGGCCGAAGAAGAAGAATCAAGAAGAAAGGCCGAAGAAGATAAAGGTAAAGGAAAATTTGATTACAATGACGATCTAGTGGATCTTTTGGTGTCGAAGGTGTTGAGCAAGGTAAGTCTCAACACCGAAGGATCATCTACCAAAAGCAAAGGTAACGAATTTAGTAAAGTTCAATTCGATTACTCTAGAAATTTTATTCCCAACTTCTCTTCCGCCCCACTTGGAAAGTTACCAACTCTTAGTGAGTTGAACTATGACGAGTGGGCCAACAAGATGAAGTCACATTTAATCGGTGTACATCCTAGTCTTTGGGAGATTGTTAATGTAGGTATGTATAAGCCCGCCCAAGGAGAAGAGATGACTCCGGAAATGATGCAAGAGGTTCATCGCAATGCTCAAGCGGTGAGCATAATTAAAGGAAGTCTTTGTCCAGAAGAATACCGGAAAGTTCAAGGAAGAGAAGACGCCCGTGACATTTGGAACATTCTTAAAATGTCACATGAAGGAGATCCCAAAGCTAAGAGACATAGAGTTGAAGCTTTGGAAAGTGAGCTTGCTAGATATGATTGGATCAAGGGTGAGTCGCTTCAATCACTCTTTGATCGATTGATGGTGTTAGTAAACAAAATAAGAGTGCTTGGAAGTGAAGATTGGAGTGACTCCAAGGTCACAAGACTATTCATGAGGGCATACAAAGAAAAGGATAAGAGTTTAGCAAGGATGATAAGGGATCATGACGACTATGAGGATATGACGCCTCATCAATTATTTGCAAAGATTCAACAACACGAGTCCGAAGAAGCCCCTATCAAGACAAGAGACTCTCATGCCTTGATCACTAATGAACAAGACATCCCTAAGAAGAACAAAGACCACAAAGCAAAGAAAGTGGTCGAGACATCAAGTGATGAAGATAGCTCAAGTGATGAAGACACAGCTATGTTCATCAAAACATTCAAGAAATTTGTAAGGAAAAATGACAAGTTTCAAAGGAAAGGAAAGAAGAGGGCATGCTATGAATGTGGCCAAACCGGTCATTTCATAGCGGATTGTCCTAACAAGAAGGAACAAGAAACCAAGAAGGAATACAATAAGGACAAGTTCAAAAAGGGAGGCAAGACCACAGGACATTTCAAGAAGAAGAAATATGGTCAAGCCCATATTGGTGAAGAATGGAACTCCGATGAAGAGAGTTCTAGCTCTGAAGAAGAGGAAGTGGTGGCAAACGTTGCCATCCAATCTACTTCAAGCTCACAACTCTTCACCAACCTACAAGACGACTTCTACACTCCAACTTGCCTCATGGCAAAAGGAGATAAGGTAACTTTATTTAGTAATGATTTTCAAAATGATGATGATGATGAACAAATTGCTATGAAAAATAAAATGATAAAGGAATTTGGCTTGAATGGATATAATGTTATCATCAAATTAATGGAGAAGCTAGATAAAAGAAAAGCAACTCTTGATGCTCAAGAAGACTTGCTTATCCTTGAAAAGGAAAGAAACCTAGAGCTTCAAGGATTGCTACTCAATAAAGATGAAATGCTAGATGCCTTGACTAAGGAAGTATCTTTAGTCAAGATAACTATAGAGGATAAAGAAAAAGAAGTAATCAATATGAAAACCTCTATAGCTAATCTTGCAAATGAAAAGGATGCACTTGAATCAAGCATGTTAAGCTTGAATGTCCAAAATCAAGAATTTCAAGTGCAACTTGAAAAATGCAAGAACATCAATGCTTCATCTTTATTGGTTGAATCTAAGTCTAGCTCCTCAAATAATAACTCTTGCAAACATTGTGCCAAATATCATGCTTCTTGTTGTCTAACTAACCATGCAAGGAAGAAGGGCCCACAGGTAAAGGTCAAAGAAATATTGAAAAGGTGCTCTAGCAATGATGGGTTAAAGAAAATTGAACCCAAGTACAAGTCCCTAAAGCCCAACAATGGAAGAAGGGGGCTTGGGTTCAACTCATCCAAGGAAAACCCTAGTACAGTGCATAAGGGGTGGAGATCCCCCAAGTTCATAGAGGGAACCACCCTATATGATGCCTTGGGGAGGATTCACTCCTCAAATGACAAGTCACCTCAAGTAAGGGTAAACTTGAGTTCCACAAAGAGTAAGATGAAGGAAGTGGGATCCTCAAGTGGACAACAATTTAATGCTCCCATTTCGCATTCTTACCTTTGTGATTATATGTTGACTTGGGATTCAGGGAAACTAGTTATTAAATATGTGGGTGCCTACACTAAAAGAAAAGTCATGAAAAGAAGTGTGTGGGTACCCAAGGCTATAACTAACACTGTAGGACCCAATTCAATTTGGGTACCTAAAAGCATAGCCTAAACTTGTTTTGCAGGTCTACTCCTCTGGTGGGTCAAGTTGGGTGCTTGACAGTGGATGTACAAATCACATGACCGGGGAGGAAGACATGTTTCATTCATTGCAACTAACTCAAGAAGCACAAGAAATTGTGTTTGGAGATAGTGGCAAGAGTAAGGTAATTGGTATTGGTAAAATTCCTATCTCTGACCAACAATCACTTTCAAATGTTTTATTGGTAGATTCTTTAAGCTACAATTTGTTGTCCGTTTCACAACTTTGTGGAATGGGTTATAATTGTTTATTTTCTGATGTGGATGTGAAGATCCTTAGAAGGGAGGACTCCTCAGTTGCCTTTACGGGTCGCTTAAAGGGCAAGCTTTATCTTGTTGATTTCACAACAAATAAAGTGACGCCTGAGACTTGTTTAGTGGCAAAGTCCGACAAGGGTTGGCTATGGCATCGCCGTCTAGCCCATGTCGGTATGAGGAATTTGTCCAAACTTCAAAAGGATAATCACATCATTGGACTAACAAATGTTGTATTTGAGAAAAATAGGGTTTGTGGCACATGCCAAGCAGGAAAGCAACATGGAGTCCCACATCAATCAAAGAATGTGGTCACAACAAAGAGGCCATTGGAGCTTCTTCACATGGACCTCTTCGGACCTGTGGCTTACATTAGCATTGGTGGTAATAAGTATGGTTTAGTCATTGTTGATGATTTTTCTCGATGCACCTAGGTTTTCTTCTTGAGTGATAAAAGTGAAACTCAAGAGATATTGAAGAAATTCATGAGGAGAGCTCAAAATGAGTTTGAGCTCAAAATCAAGAAAGTGAGAAGTGATAATGGGACGGAATTCAAGAACACATGTGTCGAAGAATTTTTAGGTGAAGACGGAATCAAACATGAGTTCTCGGTTCCTTACACTCCACAACAAAATTGTGTTGTGGAAAGAAAGAACCGAACTTTAATTGAAGCAGCTAGAACCATGTTGGATGAGTACAAGACACCTGACAATTTTTGGGCAGAAGCGGTCAACACCGCCTGTCATGCAATCAACCATCTCTATCTTCACAAGATCTACAAAAAGATTGCTTATGAGCTTCTCACTGGTAACAAACCTAAAGTTGATTATTTTAGAGTTTTTGGTTGTAAGTGTTTTATTCTTAACAAGAAAGTCAAGAGCTAAAAGTTTGCTCCTAGAGTGGACGAGGGTTTCTTGCTTGGCTATGCATCAAATGCGCATGGATATCGCGTTTTCAACAATACCACTGGTCTTGTTGAAATAGCGATAGACGTGACATTTGATGAGTCTAATGGCTCGCAAGGGCATGTTTCTAATGGCACTGCAGGAAATGAAGAACTACCTTGTGAGGCCATAAAGAAACTTGCAATAGGTGAAGTGAAACCTCAAGAAAAGGATGATGAGGAAAGGACTTTGTGGATGACCAATGAGATTGTCGATGTGGGTGCAAAGGTGGTGGGTGACAAATCCTCCACCCAAGCAAACCCATCAACCTCAAGTCATCCAAGTCTTGAAGAAAATCATCAATTCCAAAGGATGCCAACTGTGGTAGAAGATGAACACGAAAGAGTTAATGGTGAAGTGCCTCTTGATCAAGTGAATGATGAAGAGGAGCAAATATAAAGACAACCATCAGTGCCTCATCCTAGAGTCCATCATACAATTCAAAGGGACCATCCAGTGGACAACATCCTAGGTAGCATCAGGAGAGGGGTAACAACTCGATCTCGTTTAGCTAATTTTTGTGAATTTTACTCGTTTGTTTCCTCTCTTGAGCTACTTAAGGTTGAAGAAGCATTGGGTGATCCAGATTGGATAATCGCCATGCAAGAGGCATTGAACAACTTCACCCGAAATGAAGTCTGGTCCTTAGTCCAAAGACCCAAACAAAATGTGAGTGGGACTAAATGGGTCTTTAGGAACAAACAAGATGAACATGGCGTAGTTACAAGAAACAAAGCATGGTTGGTTGCCCAAGGCTACACTCAAGTAGAAGGACTTGATTTTGGTGAAACATATGCACCGGTAGCAAGGTTAGAGTCAATTAGAATATTAATTGCCTATGCTACTAACCATGATTTCAAGCTATATCAAATGGATGTCAAGAGCGCATTTCTAAATGAACCACTACAAGAGAGGGTCTATGTGGAGCAACCACCGGGCTTTGAAGATCCAAAGAAGCCAAATCATGTTTACCTACTTCATAAGGCACTCTACGGGCTTAAGCAAGCCCCTAGAGCTTGGTATGATTGCCTTAAGGATTTCTTGCTTAACAATGGTTTTGAAATAGGAAAAGTAGACTCTACTTTATTCACTCGTAAAGTTGGCAATCAATTATTTGTTTGTCAAATATATGTCGACGACATTATATTTGGCAGTACTGATGAAACTTTTTGTGAGGAATTTAGTAGGGTTATGACAAATAGGTTTGAGATGTCCATGATGGGTGAGCTCAAGTACTTCCTGGGTTTTCAAGTTAAACAACTCAAGGAAGGAACCTTTCTGTGCCAAATCAAGTACACACAAGACATGCTCAAAAAGTTTGGCATGGAAAAGGCAAAGCACGCCAAGACACCAATGGCTTCAAGTGGTCATCTCGACTTAAATGAAGAAGGTAAATCTGTAGATCAAAAGCTTTATAGATCAATGATAGGATCTCTACTATATTTGTGTGCATCTAGGCCATATATCATGCTTAGTGTGTGCATGTGTGCCCGTTTTCAAGCTAACCCAAAAGAGTGTCACTTAGTGGCTGTTAAGAGAATTTTGAGATATCTAGTTCACACCCAAAATCTAGGTCTCTGGTATCCTAAGGGCTCCTTTTTCGATTTATTTGGCTACTCTGATTCAGACTATGCCGGTTGTAAAGTAGATCGAAAAAGCACCTCGGGGACTTGCCAATTCCTTGGGCGGTCCCTAGTGTCCTAGAGCTCTAAGAAGCAAAACTGTGTTGCACTTTCCACTGCCGAGGCCGAATACATAGCTGCTGGTGCTTGTTGTGCTCAGTTGCTATGGATGAAGCAAACCTTGAGAGATTTTGGCTATGATTTTAAAAGAATCCCACTACTATGTGACAATGAGAGCGCCATTAAATTAGCCAACAATCCTGTGCAACATTCTAGAACCAAACACATAGATATAAGACACCATTTTCTGAGGGACCACGAAGCAAAAGGAGATATCGAATTATGTCATGTAAACACAGAAAATCAACTAGCCGATATCTTCACAAAACCCCTCGATGAGACTAGATTTTGCTTTCTTAGGAGTGAATTAAATATCTTGGATTCTCGTAACTTAACTTGAAAACGGACACACAGATTGTTTGATTCACTATTTTTGTTTGATAATTTTTAAAGCTTAGTGATGATCATTCAAAACTTGGTGAAAATGTTGAAATTCGAATGAATTTTAGTGCTAAGATTTTTTTAAAAAAAACTTTTTCTCTTGAAGCTCAACTGGCTTGGCCAACTGAACTTTCTAGTTTAGCTGGAGGAGGGCAGCTGAACTTCGGAGCTGAACTTCAGCTCAGCTGCTTTTAACCAGATTTTACCAGGACCATCCTGGCAAAACCGGTTGAACCGGCATTGAAGACCGGTTGAACCGGTCTCTGACCGGTCAGCGCAGGTCTGTCAGATGCAGTTCTTTTGCAGGGCGCGCAGAATCTTTTTCTTTTTGACCGGTCGCTTCCACTCTGCAGGGCACGCAGATTATTTTTTTTTGGGGCTGCCCGGTCACAGCTAGGCATGCTGTGTCAGGGCGCCATGCAGAAACTTTTTTTTGTCACAGCCATGCTCTAGTGTTAGGGCGCGCAGTTTTTGGCTTGTCCGGTCGCATCCGGTCTGCTGCAGGGCGCGTAGAAATTGTCTTTTGGCCTGTCCAGTCGCTGTTCACTCACCCGTGTCAGCCAGCGCAGCAATTTTTTTACCGATCGCATCTGCACAAAGCTTTGTCAGCCCGCGCAGCTAGAGATTTTTTTTGTCACAGCCGAGCAAGCGTGTCAGGGCGCCATGCAGATTTTTTTTGCCACAGCCACGCTCAAGTGCAGGGAGCGCAGAAATCTTCTTTTGCGCAGCTTTTTCGGTCACTGCGCAGCAAACTTTCTTTTGCTGTCTGGTCGCATCTGCTCAGAACCTTTTTGACTTTTTGTGGCGCATGGATTCTCTGCAGTACACTTTTTCAGAATCCTGCATCAGAAATTTGAATTTTTGGAGTTTTCCCTCTGCTGTTTCTGGCTCTCTGACCACACTGGTCAGAACCAGTTGAACTGGCCCATGGGGACGGTTGAACCGGTCCTGAGGACCAGCTGTTGGAGACTTGTTCTAAAATGCTAAGAATTAAGAACAAGGCAACACAGAAAATGTTAAATATTAAAGCCCTTCGTCCTTCATAACATTATATCCCTTCGGGATATAATGTATCTCAGACGAAGGTTTCGAAGGACGTACCTTCGTGAATATAGAAAATAATGCCGAAGGACTCATATAAAACGTGAAGTATAAACATCAACATAAAATCATTTCTATTTTATTAATATGAAGAAATAGAAATGATTTCATATTACAAATGTACCTTCGGTCCTGAGAGAAGGTAATAAGTACAAGCGTGACGCAAAAGCCAATGTCAAGTCAACGTGAACAGTACGGGAGTACTGTTCATCTATTTATAGACGCGGGACGCAGCCCACGTAAAATTACATCTATGTCCATTACATTCGTTAACGGTTTATGGAAATCTGTCGAGGCCCCCGAAGTCTTTTCATCTTTAAGTCGGTTCCCCCTTATATCATCGCGCCGAAGCTTCCCTGCGCACAGCTTCGGCTGCCCTCGACCTTCGTCTAGTTCGAGCTTCGTCCTGGCCGTGCTCCACATCCATAATTCTGGATCCGAAAATACCTGTTCACATAATCCACTTGGAAAACATTGTCAAATCATGTTTTTGAGGACCTTCGGAGGACGAAGGCCCCCAACAGTAGCCCCTCGCAATATTAATTTGTAAATAGTAAATTCAGATTGCGATATGGACGAAGGCCTTGAGCCGAAGGTCCGAAAAAACACCTTCCCTTTGCTAGAATAGCAACATTCACTGACAAGCGGGGCCTTCCAATTTTCAACGCCCTAGGCGTATAAATAAGATCACATCGCGAACTCATTTAGTATGCACACTTGCCTTCTGCTTCGGCCCACTAAAAATTTTAGCTCTTGCACACTAAGATTTGTTGGTCTTTTTGATTTTGAAGCTTCGGCATCGGGAACAATTTTTTAGTGTTTCCGAAGATGTCTGAAGGCAAGAAGATCCCTGCCGAGACGAAGCTGAGTCTCGAGGAGGAGAAGAATCTGGGGTTCCTGATAGCGATGGCAGAGACCAATACAGAGAAAATCACCAAGGAGATTCTCGAAGGTTTGTCCGAAGATACTGATGACAGCGACAGCTTTGATGTGGAAAGTGGTGGGGAAGAGGCCGATGATCGACCGTGGCGACCGAGCCACACAGTTTTTGGGAAGACCACCATCAAGCAAAGTCATGTTGATAATATGAGGGGGCGATATTTTCGAGATATATCTATTGTGAGGGCCGACGCTGGAGAAAAGACCTCTCCCACCCCGGAAGAAGATGAAGTTGTAGTCTTCCGAAGCTTTCTCAAGGCTGGGCTTCGATTCCCCCTGAGCAACTTCGTTGTTGAGGTACTGAAGACATTTCAGGTCTACCTTCATCAACTTACTCCTGAAGCCATCATAAGAATGGGGATGTTTGTCTGGGCTGCAAGAAGCCAAGGTTTAGAAGCAAATGCTAAAAGTTTCTGCAACATTCATGAACTGTTATATGAGACGAAGCCGTGGGGAAAAGAACAATATCACAATAATTTTGGATGCTACAGCTTCGGTGCCCGCTCCGGGTCAAGCCGCCCTGTACCAACCTTTCGGAAGAGGTGGCCCGGAGCCTGGATGACCGAATGGTTTTATGTAAAAAATGACTTAACGGCGCAAGAAAACGTCAAGAGTATCATTATGCGCCCCATCTGGCAACGCTTCGGACTTCGAAGGCCGAAGGTTGAAATGGACGAAGCAGCCGAGGAATGCCAAAGAGCCTTCGGCATAGTCTGCTCTTTCATTGGGACAAGGGACTTAGTCCAAGAGCACATTGCCTTCAGGGTATGGCCACTTACAGAAAAATGGGAAATGCCGAAGGAAACCATTAAAGAGTCCGACGAAGGCGGACTAGTCAGGCTGAAGTACACATTCAAATATGCAGATAAATTTATTGAACCTGATGACAACTGGTTGAAAAGCATAGAGACATTAAGTGACGAATTGCTTGGGGCATATTCGAAGGCTGAGAATACTGCGTTATCAGCAGCCTTCGGAGGCCGAAAAAAGAAAAGACTCAATCGGGTGTTTGATGCAGTCGGGTTCTTCTACCCTGATTATCGTTATCCCATCTGAGGGCAGAAAAGGAAAGACACAACCTCTGCAAAAGAAGAAGCTGCAACTGCCCCTAGCGAGCCGGAACCAAAAAGAAAGAGGATAAAGGTTCTCACACATCGGCCACGCCATATTGAACCAGCTTCGGTGCCTGAGTTTGCCGGAGAAACCTCTTCGGCCACCGAAGCTGAACAGCCAACCTTGTTGCCAGAAATTGTAGTAATGGCCGAAGGGCCATCAACAGAAAAGTTGGAAGAAGCGAAAGAATCGACTAAGGAAAAAATTTCGAAAGTTTTGAGTCCTGCAGTAAATGTAGAAACGGCAAAAAACCAAAAGGGTCCATCAGTGACCCCAAAAAGGAAAAGAATGGTAAACGTATTAGACGTCTTGGAGACAATTAAGTCTTCAAGCGCAACCCCAAAAAAGAGTGTTGAAGTTGCTGAAGCTTCTACTGAAGCTTCGGCGCATCAAGCTGAAACTGAAGCTGGGCCTTCAGAGCCCTTCAAGGAGCAACCTCCTGAAACCGAAGCATTAAAAATTCCAGAACCAGTATTAGTTGAAGAAACGGACACCGCCATCCCCGAAGCACCTGCTAACATGCGTGATTATATCATACGACATGCCTCGGGGAAAAAGCTATCTGAAGAAGAAGCTTATGAAGCCAACCATTATGCAAAAGAACTAAAATATCCGAAGGGGGCAGTAATATTCAACGGAACGAATGAAGATGACTTCTTATACTGTCTGCCTGATAACAAAGAGCTATCCGTCTGCCGAGAGATGGCCAGGAGTATTGGTTTTCCGAAGCTTGAAGCTGGATTAAGCGCCATGACGAAAGGAGATCTCGCAGACAGTCTTGCGTACAACAGCTTGAAGGTACAGGAATTAAACGCTTGAAAAAACCCCCTTATTATTTTTTACGCAACTCATTCCTTTTTCCTTATATGAATTCTTTTTCGTATAGGGCCTGATCCTAAGCAACGCGCTAAGAGCGCAAAAGAGCGCCGAAGATGAAAGCTTTGAGATTGCGTTTAATAATTTACGCTCCGAAGTTATCAAACTAAGAAACGAAGCTTTAGAAAAAGATAAAATTCTGCTAACACTGGTAGATAAAGTGAAAAAAGACGAAGCTGCTTCAAAGGCCCAGGCCGAAGCTCAAAAACGCGAGATTAAAGATCTTCAGAAACAGCTGGCCAGAGCTGAAGAGGAGCGCGCGCTTGAGGAAACGAAACGAGAACTTAGTGATTTTATGGTCAGCAAATTGGAATCAAGAGTTAAGGAGCTTCGCACATCTCAGGGGAAATACTATGTCAAATCTGTAGAATGTGTGAATAAAATTAAATCCAGCTTCGCCAGCGTAGGCGCCTTTTCCAGCGAAGAGAATTTCTCTCGAGGCAATCCCGAAGGTCCGCTGGAATGGATTAGCCACGAAGCAGAGGCCTTCGAAGAAATTCTGAACAGTCGTGGCGACATATGCGCTTTTTCGGGCGCCAGAGGAATTGCTTCTGTCTTAGAGAAGAAAGGTTGCGAACATGTAAAATTTTTAGCTCAATCCGAAGCTACCTTATCTTCCGAAGACATCAAGGACCCTTCGGCCGAAGCGAGCGCGGTTGGTGGCAAATTTTTTACTGATATCTGGAACGACGGCGGCCGAGGAATGGCACAAGAGATCATCCAAAGAAGCGAAAAAGGCATTCATGATGCAAGAAGAGTAGCAGAGGCTGCCGAAAGGAGTTCGGAGCCCGAAAGACAATTAGGTACCAATTAGCCGTTCTTGTTGCGTTGTAATTTTCATTTTAGACTTTGCTCGCGATTTGTAAAAGTAATGAAGAAGTGTTCTCTTCGCTCAGAAACTGTTGAATCAACTGCCGACCCCCACACTAAAGGGGATGAAGAAATTAGACAAATGGCCGAAACTATCATGGACAAGGTTGTTGACCAACTTTTGAATGAAGCCGTCGAAGCAGTATTGAGAGAAGATTAGATGCTATTTGGAAAAAACATTTAAAGTGTAATCTATGCAACACTTTGTACATTTGAATGTAATATACAAGTCTCTTTTCATTATTGAATTCTTTACGATGCATGAAACTTTAGATACATACCATTTTTGAGCCTTCGGCGAAAAAACACCTTCCCTTCTTTTCATGCTTCGTGAAGAAGGCATTCTTCGTTAGAATTATTCTGATGAATGACATCCATGCCTCGTGAAAACATTCTCCGAAGCTATTTTCCGAAACTATATTCCGAAGCTATACAACTTTGATATTGGTCTGATAAAGTTCGCCCATGTTTCGTAAAAATATTCTCCGAAACTGTATTCCGAAGCTATACAATTTCGATGTCACTTTCTCAAAGTATCCTTTCGAAGGTTGAGAGTATCCCCTTCTCTTTGCCAAATGCAATATGATGTATGATGTTTATGCTATGCAAAATGATGTGATGATGTTATGTTATGCATGTGACATTTGTTCCGAAGATACACATAAAATATATTCGTAAGCTCTGCATTCCCTTAGGAACGTCTTTGGAGCTTCTTCGTCTTTTACTTAGACGGTTTCAGCGTTGACTTTTCGCTGTAAGCCTCCCTTAGGAGCTTCTTCGCCTTTTACTTAGGCGGTATCAGCGTTGACTTTTCGCTGTAAGCCTCCCTTAGGAGCTTCTTCGCCTTTTACTTAGGCGGTATCAGCGTTGATTTTTCGCTGTAGGCTCTGCATTCCTTTAGGAACGACTTCTGAGCAGAAAACTTACTCTGCGCTCCCTTTGGAACGGCTTTTTGTGACTTTATAAACTTACTCTGCGTTCCTTAGAACGACTTTCTGTTACTCGGAAAGATTTTAATCCGATTGTCCTCCTTGGTAACGGAAAAAGTTTTAGGCTTCATCAACTTAGGCTCTTGGAGCAAATAGACTTTCCTCGTAGGAAACAACGAAATTATTATATGAAAACTATCAATGTTTCTTGCTTCACAGAAAATAAAACTGAATAGAAAAAACTGCTATCAAAAGTAGGATATGTCAATAAATGTGCTTCGACTCTGGCACAGTGCTGTTGACTGTGCGAGCTTCGGACTGTTCTCTGAAGTCCCTCTGATGTGGAGCGTATTGACTCCCTTCTGGCTGTTGACCTTGCTGCAACGGAGGTGGAGGCGGAAGCTGCTGCCAGGAAGCTTGAGGTTGACTTGCCGAAGCTACAGAAGCTGCAGGGTGGTTATCCATGTATTGTGGGATATAAGGCGGATGGTACGGAGCAGTATGCATGACCTGCTTCGGCTGAGCTTGTTGAGATGCAGCTTCGGCTATTTCCTTTTGCTTCTGGATTGTAACATGGCACGTCCTAGTGGTATGGCCCTTGCCTTCTCCACAGAACAAGCAAAATAGTCTCCTTGGCTGATCTCCGAATCTTCCACCGAAGCCCCTGGCGCCTCTGCCTCTTGGAGCTGGTGGCCGGAAGGAATTTTGTTGTTGCCCCGAAGCCTGTGAGGAGCACTGTGGTCTGTTCTGCTGACTCCCCTTATCATCATTCTGAGTGTTGTGGATGGAACGAACATGCCTCGGGTAGTATCTTCCTCCGAAGCCCCTGGTCATTTCAGAAAACCTGAAGGCCTCCTCCCTTCTTTGGCGAAAGTCATTGTCAGCACGAATGTACTCATCCATCTTTTGGAGCAATTTCTCCAAGGTCTGAGGAGGCTTCCGAGCAAAATATTGAGCTGCAGGTCCAGGTCGAAGCCCCTTGATCATGGCTTCGATAACAATTTCATTGGGCACCGTCGGAGCCTGCGCCCTCAATCGCAAGAACCTTCGGACATACGCCTGAAGGTATTCTTCGTGATCCTGAATACACTGGAAGAGGGCTTGAGCTGTGACCGGCTTCGCTTGAAATCCTTGAAAGCTGGTCAGTAACATATCCTTCAGCTTCTGCCATGAAGTGATTGTTCCCGGCCGGAGGGAGGAATACCAAGTCTGAGCAACATTCCTGACGGCCATAACGAAAGACTTCGCCATGACTGCAGCGTTGCCCCCGTACGAAGACACTGTTGCTTCGTAACTCATCAAGAATTGCTTCGGGTCGGAGTGGCCGTCAAACATGGGAAGCTGGGGTGGCTTATAGGATGGAGGCCAAGGCGTAGCCTGCAGCTCAGCAGACAGAGGAGAAACATCATCGAAAACAAAATTTCCCTGATGGAAATTATCATACCAATCATTTTCGGTGACGAAGCCCTCCTGATGAAGGTCTTTCTGATAAGGCCTTCTGTTCTGCTCATCGTGAGTGAGATGGCGAACTTCCTCAGAGGCTTCGTCTATTTGCCTTTGCAACTCAGCTAGGCGGGCCATCTTCTCCTTCTTCCTCTGCACTTGCTGATGTAGCATCTCCATCTCTCTGATTTCTTGGTCTAGCTCTTCTTCCTCAAGCGTCGGGCTGACGGCTTTCCTCTTCTGGCTTCGGGCCTCCCGAAGAGAGACGGTCTCCTGGTTGTGGTCTAGCGGTTGTAGTGCTCCTGCCCCAGTCGCTAAAGCTTTCTTCGGCGCCATAGTGGAGGTCTATAGCTTCTGAAGGTGTTCACAAAAACTTCGAAGTGGAAGTGAGTTCACCGGAGGTGGGCGCCAATGTTGGAGACTTGTTCTAAAATGCTAAGAATTAAGAACAAGGCAACACAGAAAATGTTAAATATTAAAGCCCTTCGTCCTTCATAACATTATATCCCTTCGGGATATAATGTATCTCAGACGAAGGTTTCGAAGGACGTACCTTCGTGAATATAGAAAATAATGCCGAAGGACTCATATAAAACGTGAAGTATAAACATCAACATAAAATCATTTCTATTTTATTAATATGAAGAAATAGAAATGATTTCATATTACAAATGTACCTTCGGTCCTGAGAGAAGGTAATAAGTACAAGCGTGACGCAAAAGCCAATGTCAAGTCAACGTGAACAGTACGGGAGTACTGTTCATCTATTTATAGACGCGGGACGCAGCCCACGTAAAATTACATCTATGTCCATTACATTCGTTAACGGTTTATGGAAATCTGTCGAGGCCCCCGAAGTCTTTTCATCTTTAAGTCGGTTCCCCCTTATATCATCGCGCCGAAGCTTCCCTGCGCACAGCTTCGGCTGCCCTCGACCTTCGTCTAGTTCGAGCTTCGTCCTGGCCGTGCTCCACATCCATAATTCTGGATCCGAAAATACCTGTTCACATAATCCACTTGGAAAACATTGTCAAATCATGTTTTTGAGGACCTTCGGAGGACGAAGGCCCCCAACACCAGCTCAACTGCCTATATATATTTGACACTCCCCTTCTCTTCTCCCACTCCATCCACTCTCGCCTTAGTCGCTTCACAACATTTAGAGCCTTCTCTCTCACACACCTCAACCGGTTCACAGTTTCAAAACCTCTCCAATCATGGTGCGTCGTCGCAACCCTTCCGTGATAGAGTTTAGCAGCGACTCGGACGAGATTCAGGAGGAATCTCCCGTCCCCTCTCCTCCGCCTCGTCGCTCCCTCTCTAAGAGAGGACGCGGCTCCGGTAGGATGGATGAGGCGGGTTCTTCCATGCCCTCGTAGCCGACTCGCGGGAGACGCCATAAGGTTGGCGCCACTCGACCTCGTCGTAGCACGTCCTCCTCTGGGTATGCTCCCTGCCAGGAGGAGGATGGGGCTTTTGACGACTTCATCGACCTTCCGGCGCTAGATGCTCTCTACATCACCGGACTGCACATGCATCTGGCGAACGTTACCCGCGGACCAAATGAACCTCCCATCGACTTCTCTCTGAAGGGAGTAGACACCCTTCAGCGCCTGAGGTTCACCAATCCTACTCTCACTCCTCGTCATCCTGGTGTCCAGGACCCTCGGTTCTGGAATCTTTTCCAGGCTGACTTCTACAATTCTGTCATTCTTTCCAAGAAACACCCAGTCGTCAGACATAGGTTTATAGACTAGGAAGGTTGTGAGAATATGGGAGATGCTGACATGACGTCAGCTCTCCAAAACTTAGAGAGAAAGGGGTTACGAAACATTATGACCATGGAATACACCTGGAACGACGAGGTGGTAGCTCAGTTCTATGCCACCCTCTGGATAAAGAAAGTAGATGAGGAAGCCGATGGGTATGATTACCCAGTCATGTATTTCTTCATCCAGGGTAACTGACACAAAGTCAGTTATCATCGTTTTGCCCATATTCCGGGCTTCTCTGATGCAGATATTCAGGGCAGCAACATGCGAGTTCATAACATTAGGCTGCCCATGCGGGAAGAGACGGAATTTATTCATGTCTCTAATGAGCGGGAGTTCTGGACGACTCCTAACATGCATAGGTACTACAGGTACCTTAACTCTTTGTCCAGGATGACCGTTCTCCCGAAGGGCGGAAATCAAATGAACGTCCTTGGGGAGAGTCGGGTCTTCCTTCTCCTCCTTGCTCCAAATAGTCTCGCCCGCATTAATGTGTTTGACATGATCTGGGAAGAGATCATCCGTGCTTCCTGGTCTCCTCTCAAAGGGTGTGTTCATGCACCATTTATCATGAAGATGATCGAAGTGGTCACCCAGACCCACTTCGAAAAACTCGTCAAACACTCCCGCTACGTACCCTACTGGGTTGATTCCTCCAACCCAGCTGCTCGTACGAAGCGTGCTCCCTCTAGGTCTGGTGGCCCTGCCTCCTCTGATGAGCCACCTCCCCAGCCTCCTCTTCACCCATCTTCCTCTCGCCCCGCCGCTACCTCTCGTCCCTCTCCTGGCCGCGGATCTCCCATGCCACGTGGTCGTGGTCGAGGTCGTAGCCGAGGGATGAGTGCTCGCTTGGTCCATGGGTTTGCGGCGTTTTTCTCTATGTGCCGCAACATTTCTGTTGATGTACATGAGGTGGCAAGGCGTCAGCGGGAGACTGACGACAATCTTCGTCATCAAGCTTCCACTATGGGTATGCCCTTTGCCCCTCGCTCGCCTGACGTGCCTCTCCATCCTCCTCCCCAGAGATCAATGAGTGGCACCAACAGGCCTATAGGGTGCCATTTATGTCAGCAGACGAAGAAGAAGAAGAAGCATATGTTGATGATGGCGAATAGTTTGCCCCGCCACCTTACCATGGGGATCCGGGCCAATCATCCTCTCACCCTCCGCCTTCCTACTCTGGTCAGGGACCCATTCCTGGTGACCTGCGGCCATCCGGCTCTGGTTACCATCCTCACCCTCCACCTCCTCCTCATCATCGTGCATCTTCGACATCCGCCTTTTCTGCGGGTGATGAGCCCCCTAGGGACTCCTCACTCGAGGAAGACATGATGAGGGCTTTCTTCCCTGACTACACTCCATACCCTCCATCATATCCTCCGTCATATCCTCCTCCTAGAGGATATTGATTCATGTCTCCTTATCTCTCTCTTCGTTTTTGGTACTTGTTGCCAAAAAGGGGGAGAAAATCCAACTTCTAGTTTGTGGTTCTTTCGGTTTTCTTTTGGATTATTTTTTTGTTTTGGCCACTGTTGTGGCTTGTATCATCTTACCATTGTATGAAATAAAACTGCTGGGTTTTTATTCAAAGTGATATGATGGTCTTCTGGCCATCATCTTTTGTCCCATCAGTTTGCAATGATTGCTTTGCTATGAAGTAAAAATGTTGTGTATTTAGAGATAGTCATATGCATCACAACTCCTGTTATAACACTATTGCACCCCTCGGATGGTTGTATTCAGTATGGTTTTTGTCACTATCTCTAAATGTGTTGCTCACATGACATATTATGTCAAAACATTGGATTCACAATCGTGCACATATTTAGGGGGAGCCATCTACATACAATCATTCAAAAGAAATTTTTCTATTGCAAATGTTTATCTTTTTGACCTTAATTGTTTTGGCATCAATCACCAAAAAGGGGGAAATTGTAAGTGCAATCAACCCCAAATGAGGGTTTTGGTGATTTAATGACAAAACAAATAAGGGTACTAACAGTTTTTGTTCTCAGTGTATGATTAGAAAGAAACAGGAACTTAAGGAAGCACCAAGGACTTCATGCAATGGACGTATAAAATTTTATGTAAAATCTTGTGTTGCATGATGTAATTCTTCCTTATTCTTTTCCGCACAGGCATAGGTGTTTGCTATAGCTCAAGTCCCCAAATTCAAAAGCTATTTTTGAAAACCAAAAATCACTTTAACATTATTTGGTTTACCATGGTTAGGGTTGAGAAACCTAGAGTGTTCTTGCTGAAAAGCAGCTGAACTTCTTCAACTGCAGCTGAGCTTTCCAGCTAAACTTAACTTCAGCTGTGTTGAGCTTCTTCAGCTGCAGCTGAGCTTTTCAGCTGAGCTGGACTTCAACTGGGTTGAGCTTTCAACCCTAGCTGAACTTCAACTTCAGCTGTGGACCTCTTTGACCATAAACCAGCTGAACTTGCCCTCGGGCAGCTGAGCTGGGGTTTTCTCTCCAAAACTCTCTGGTCTAGACCAGCTGAACTGGTCCTGGGGGGCAGCTCAACTGGTCTCTGACCCTCTGACTTCTGATCTGCAGTCTGCCAGTTAGACTGGCAGTCAGGTCGCCAGGGGTGTCAGGGGGTGGTTCAATCGGTCCTACCCGCCTGCAAGTCAGTCTGCCAGTCAGTCTGGCAGTCTGACCTGTTAGGGGGCGGTTCAACCGCCGTAGGGGGCGGTTCAACCGGTTTTCTACGTGGTTTTTGGTCAAACGGCTAGTTTTTGAGCCGTGACTATAAATAGAACCCTCTCTCTCTCTTCTTCAATATTGCTGGACACTTACTCATTTATTGCTCACCTAACTTGAGACAAAGCACTCATCTCTCCATCTCTCTCACACTTAAATCTTCCTCAAGATTCAACCTTGTTGGAGGAGTTCTTGGGTGTGAGGTTTGTGCTTGTGCTCACGATTTGGTTTTCCTCCCCTATCTCTTTTACAAAGACTTGAGCTTGTGCAAACCCCTCTTGTGCTTTCTTGATGTTCTTGAAACCCTAGGTTTCAAGATCTTTTGAGGTTGCTTGGGAGTCTCCAAATTTGTGGACGACCCTAAGAAGTTTGTATCACCCGCTCTTTGAGCTAAGATAAGAAGAGATTGCCTTGACCTTTGTGGTCGGCTTTTGGAGGATTAGGGTTGAAAAAGACCCGGCCCTTTGTGGGCTCCTCAACGGGGAGTAGGACACCTTTGTGGTGTGGCCGAACCTCGGATTAAATCTTGTGTCTTGTGTTCTTGCTTGTTTTAACTTGAGATATTTTTACTTGCAAGATTGACATAAAGATTTTTCCGTAGATTTTATCTAGAAGTGAAATAGCCTTTACATATTCATCTTTTCATCCTAACTTAGCTATATATTACTTCTCACAAGAACTCGCGAAATACTTTTTCGAGTAGATTTTAGTCTAAAGTTTATAAAACAGTTGGATTGGTTCAGAGTGGTTCAACTTGCGCACGTAGCTGTTGAACCGGCCTGCACCAGTCGAACTGTGTATTTAACAATCTTTCGAAGTTTGTTGTGAAAATTTTCAGATTAGCCTATTCACCCCCCTCTAGGCTACTTTCAGGGGCTCAGCACCCTTGTACGTGCCCCCCTTGAACTATAAAATGGGAGGCATGCAACGACACTAGGCAGGCTAATCCAGACACACTAAGACCCAGCTCAGGCTCACAAGTTCATACAAGCTCTCAAGCTCAATACATCACACATTGGAGTTGGGTATTACGCTCCGATGGCCCAAACCACTATAAATCCTTGTGTGTTCATCCCCCAATCTCGTAACAGGCAAACCGCTTAAGCCCCTCCTCATCTTAGGATTTAGGGCGGGTGCATTCCGCCACCCGGCCAAAGATTTCCCCTCCGACCTTTGGCGCGCCAGGAAGGGGGCTTGGCATTAGGTTTTTGCTTGTTTTCTTGCTCGACACCATGGTCCACATCGTCGAGCACCAAGATTTCGTGCCCGAGGACTTCATGTTGGCGGAGGAGGCTGCCTCTTCCACTCTACGGGCCACCAACCTCCCTACGCCTGGTGCAGCGGCTGTTGTGCACTCTGCACGGCAGCACACTCCCACGCAAACATCCAGAGCGTCTAGGGCTGTGCCTGGGGCGCTGTCAGCAGCCAGGGAATTGCTGCGCCACCCTCCTAGCTCCATGGCCTCTCTAGGGGCCATGAAGCAGTGGTGGGACGACGTCGACCACCTACTTAGCATGGCGCACTCTGGCTCAACCAGACCTAGGCCTCGGTCATCCCGGCGCCAGCATGAGGCATCGACATCTGTGCGCTCACCCTCGGTGAGGCCTGTGCCGACTGAGGACTTGCGGGTGGAGCTCAACCGCCAGCGTGCGGTGAAGGACGCTCCAGCCTCTCTGGAGAGGTCTAAAGACCTACGGGCAGAACTCAACCACAGGCGTGCGAGCGAGGATGCCCGTATCTCTCTGGAGAGGGCGCAGGAACGCCAATAGAACGTCGAGGGCCGCAACCTCGACTACGACTTCGCTGTGGTTGCACCGCAGACTCCAACGGGCGCCTGGATCCAGGCGGGTGTCCCATTGGCTGGTGTGGGCTGCGCCGCACTCGCGGATCATCTCCATGCAGCAACGTGGCCATCTAAGTTCTGGCCGCACCTGCTGGAAAAGTACGACGGTATGTCCAATCCGTCGGAATTCTTGTAGGTTTACGTCACTGCCATCACGGTGGCAGGTGGAGACACCACTGTGATGGCAACATACTTCCATGTTGCCTTGTCTAGGTCAGCCCGAACTTGGCTCATGAACCTTGCCTCGGGATCGATCTACTCCTAGGAAGAGCTCTACGCGCGGTTCACAGCGAACTTCGCCAGCGCTTACCAACAGCATGGCGTGGAGGCCCACCTCCACGCAGTGAGGCAGGAGCCCGGGGAAACTCTCCGGACCTTCATCTCCCGTTTCACCAAGGTACGGGGCACCATACCTCGTATTTCCGATGCTTCTATCATCACAGCTTTCCGCCAGGGAGAACGTGATGAGAAGATATTGGAGAAGTTAGCGACGCATGACGTGGAAACTATCTCCACTCTCTTTGCTCTGGCCGACAAGTGTGCCAGAGCCGCCGAGGGCCGTGCATGGCACTCGGCACCATAGACCGGAGTTTCCCAGACAGGGGGCTCCGACGTCGTCACCCAAGACGGCAAAAAGAAGAAGAAAAATCATGGCCGCGAGAAGCCGCATTCTGCCGCGCTGGTCGTTGCAGCTGCGACTGGGGGCCAGACCGAGCGCAACAAGCGCCCACGGCCGCCGAGGGTTAACAGTGGCTCATGCCCTATACACCCCAACAGTCGCCACAGCGCCGTAGAATGTCACGAGATCATCGAACTCGCGAAGCGCGTCAGCGAGCGGCACAAGCAGTCTTCTAGGGACAGCTCCCCACCTCGTCGCCAACCTGGCAAGAAAAGGGCCGACGATGACGAGGTGGCCGCGGCTGAATAAGACCTCGGGTATCAGTCGCCCAGGGGGGTTCTGAACGATGTTTTCACCAGAGACTCCGACTCCGGTGACGACAACTAGATGAACCACCGGGGGGACCCCATACTCCCTGGTCTAGGGGCCGAAGCCTGCCTTCCCTCGAAAACCCTTCTAGACTCCCCACAGGTCTAGTCTTTTGATGGGTCTATGCAGGAGCGGCTACAGCGCAAGGGCGTGGACTCCATCGACGAACTCAAATGTCAAGCGGCGACCCGAAATGCACATTGCAACCAGGCGCCCAGTTGCTACTAACGGTTCGTGCATAGTAGGGAACCCAGGGTCGGGACCTAGCCCTAAGGCGAGTACTAAGCCAAGAAAGGTTCCGCAAACTCTCCCCTAGCTAGGAAGGACCCTTCAAGGTGAAGGAAATGTGTCGGCCCGGGGGTAACCGCCTTGCTACAACTGGAGTACCTCTTCCCAACCCCTGGAGCATGGAGCATCTTCGTAAGTTCTACCCATAGGAGAAAGTCTGTGGGGTTGAGTTTTTCTCCCTTTTGTAACTAGGTAATGCATACGTATAGGCCAGCCCGATGAGGTCCGCCCTCATAAGCCCGGCTTGTTGGTCTACACCCGTGCATGTCAAGTTATAAAGAAGAGATTTACCCCCTTAGACGTGCTTCTATGGTAACTTTATCCTCCTGCTCCATGGTTTTATCCTCAGATTCCAGATGTTATTAGTTTTTATCTAACCCACCCATACGGTCTCCCATCCCTGCTAACATGATGACATCCGAATTGAATAGCCAGGCTTGCAGTTTAGGACCCCTCTGCGAAAGCGGGAGGGTTCGGCAGCCTGGGGGTCGGCTCTGAAGAACGAGAGTTCGTTCCATGGAGTGGTCCGGAGCTGCATAGCCACTTAGGCCGGTTCTGTACCCTAGGCCTACACACTCCACCACTCTGTGACGGGTACCCTAGTATTTGGAGCTATAATCCTATGGGTCCGGTAACCTAGGGTCCGGTTCTAGAGAATGGACGCTTGTCTCCTCGGGTGGTCTGGAGCCATGTAGCCGCTTAGCCTGGTCTCGTACCATAAGTCTGCATACTCCACCACTCTGCGACGGGTGTCCTAGTACCTAGAACCATGGTCCAGGGGGTCCGAACACACAACTTGGCTTCCCAGGCTAAATCCTGCAGGTCCCGTGCTTGTATCAAATGATGGCTAGTATCAGGCGATGGACCCTATGGGTGTGCTACTAACGCTCCCTACCTAAAGCTATGATTCAGGCCCAGGCTCCAGTCGAGGCTGCCTCTTAGGGGCCGTTGCCAAATCTTTAGGTATGCTGGTATCCAGCCTCGACACGTCGAGCCTACATCCCAGGGGGGCCAGGTATCAGGGAGGAGTCTGCAATGCTACACACAATAGGAACAAATAGTATGCAGGTAAGTGCTAATACTGCTCGATAAATAGTGCTCAAAAAGTGCCTTAAACAAAGTTGTTACATCCGCCTTCAAGCGGGGCCCTAGCCTTATGTCTATAGGTACGACCTACTCGACATCAGTAGGGTCGCGCTGGGAGCGCGCGGCCGCCATCTCCACGGCGTATGATGTCTTGTACGACCCCTCGGGCGGTGTCTCCAGCAGCCAGGCCGGTGGTCACCATTGGAGGTGGCACCAAAGCCATCAAAGCCAAAGAGATGGGGGCGCAGCCGCAGCTCAGCTCGCTTCCCGCCTTCACAAGGCTGGTGAACATCTGTCCCTTCGAATGCTGGGGGAAGAAGCGGGAAGGAGCGTTGCCCCCATGGGCGGCTTGCTAGTGGGTGGTGACCACCTCAACGCGTGTGCCATAGTGAAGAGGCCCTTTCCCCCATCTTCCTATGGGGGTGACGACAAGGCCATTGCGGTGTCGCTAGGGCGCGATCGGTCCATGGAGGTGGGCCATCAGTTTGTGTGGGAGATGGAGATGCAGCTCAACTCGCTCTCCACCCCCGCAAGGCTGATGAACATCCTTGAAGCCAAGCACCGACGGAAAAGCACAAACTTCCCGATGGCGAGATCGCTGAGGGGGATGCCGTCAGTACGAATCCTTCCACCAAATGCCGGCGCACTCCATCCAAGTAGGCAGCACACCATGTCGAGCATCCACTCAGTCTGGACACGCTCGAGATGAACTTACAAGGCCATGGCAAACTATGGCGGCGCAAAGCAGAGACCTTGAAGGCAAAGGGGCGCAGAGAGCTCGGAGGAGAAAGGGTACAGCAAGTGGGAGAGAAGAGAAGGCATGGCTACTACTCGAGGGATGAACCCCATTTTAAAGGCAGACTCCCCCGCTCGCGCCCCGAAACGCCACGGGAAGTCTCCCACGATGCACACGGTGTACCCAACCTATGACGCGGGGGCCCGGCCCCACAAGTCATACAGCTGGTGCGCTAGTCTCTGGGTGCAGAGAAGGCGAACCGCCGCGCGAGGAGCGAGCCACCGCGCCTCTTTGTCCCCATCGAAAGCAGCGGTCCAGCCCCTGACACGGGGGCCCGGGCCCACAGGACATTTTCCTTGGGCATCGGTCTCCGTGTACGAAGAAGGCGAACCACCGCGCGAGAAGCAAACCGCCATGCCTCTTCGTCCCCGCCAAAACCAACAGCCCAGTCTCTGATGCAGGGGCCTGGGCCCATGAGTCATCCTCCTTGGGTGCCGGTTCCTGGGTGCAGAAAAGTCAAACCGCCGCTCGCGCCAGTACTGTGCCTCCTCGGGGCTGCCGCAGAAGACAGAGAAGGTAAATTTTCAAAACCAAGTGCAGCGGTATCGAGGCACCCTGTGCATGGCCCAGTAAAAGCCATCAAGTGCGGAGACCATGGGTCAGTCAGCCGCGGGGACAGGCGTGGCAGTTGACGTGATCGAAGACGGACTGGCAGTAATTACGACAGCAAGTGCACGAAAGCAGCACGCCAATCGCCGGCCAAGCTTTGGCCCCACCTACAGGCTCGTATCCTCCCCTGAAGTGGGCCCGAGGGCCACTGTCGGTACCCTGAATCAGGGGTACCCCTTACTACAGTATGAAGACGCGGTGCCCACGCGACTATCTCTAGTCACATGGCGAACAGCACCCGACTCCACCACGTGGATAGCCCTAGGGTCACCATATGCTCAAAGAAAATGATACACTCCAAGATGCCAACAGTGGGTCCGGACCCCATAGGAAAATACCGGACCCTTGTACATATAGATCGAACCTCCGGAGCAAGGTCCACGACCCCCGCGAGTGTAATCCGGACCTCCAGGTTGGGTCCCGGACCCCTCTGCATGAGGTCCGGACTACCCTCAGCCGGGCCTCAGGACTCTGGGGCAGAGAATACCCAGGCCTTGCTCAGGCAGGGGTCCGGTGCCGACGTGTGTCAAGGCCCAGCCCGGTGCAAACCTGTCCACATAGCGCTACTGCTCCCCGCCCAGGCAGAAACCTGATGCTGCCACATGGCCTACCACGCATGACATAAGCCAGTGGGCGGAGCCTGACGTAAGGCCTCTTGGTCGCGCTGTCTCTGCATTTATTATGGAGAAGACGCGCCGCATGACTATCCCGCTGACAGGCGATGTGCCCCTTCAGCATTTAATGTGCCATGTCCACTCAGTTGGCAGGCGGCGTCCAGGCCATCCTATAGGTGGCATGCCTGTCCATCCCATTGCCAAACAATACGCCCATGCTGCGAAGGGCACTATGCCCATCCATCGTCACTCGTACGTTGCTAGGGAAGTTTCCCCTGCACGCCAATACTACGCAGATCACGGATATCAGGGCACAAGGAGATTGATCCAACGAGGAGAATTAGTTGCTCCAAGTATTACATCCGTTATGTTCCTAGGCCCACATGTCGAGGCTCAGCACCCTTGTACGTGCCTCCCTTGAACTATAAAAGGGGAGGCATGCAAGGACACTAGGCAGGCTGATCCAGACACACTTACACCCAGCTCAGGCTCACAAGTTCATACAAGCTCTCAAGCTCAATACATCACACATTTGAGTAGGGTATTACGCTCCGGCGGCCTGAACCACTCTAAATCCTTGTGTGTTCATCCCCCAATCTCGTAACAAGCAAAACGCTTAAGCCCCTCCTCATCTTAGGATTTAGGGTGGGTGCATTCCGCCACCTGGCCGGAGATTTCCCCTCCGACAGTGCCGAAGGGCCAAAGAGAAAGAGGATTGTTAGTATTATGAGTAGACAAGCAGCTAGGATGGTAAAGGAGGACAAAAAAGCTATGAAAAAGAGAAAATCCAGTCCCGAGCCGAAGGTGGCTACTTCAAAGAAAAGAAAAACAGCAACTCTAGAGCCGAAGATGGCTGAAATAGAAGAGGGAGCTCCTTCGACACCTTCTACTGCCGAAGTGAGAGCACCTAGAGGGGGGGTGAATAGGTGATCCTGTAATACTTAAAACATAATGCCACAAAACTTGATTAGGAGTTAGCACAATAATACCAAGTGGCTAGAGAGGAGTCTTAGCAAAACACAATAACCACAAGAAGATCAACACAGAGATGGCACAGTGGTTTATCTCGTGGTTCGGCCAAGTCCAACGCTTGCCTACTCCACGTTGTGGCGTCCCAACGAACGAGGGTTGCAATCAACCCCTCTCAAGCGGTCCAAAGACCCACTTGAATACCACGGTGTTTCGATTTGCTTTACTATATCCTGTTGCGAGGAATCTCCACAGATTGGAGTCTCTCGCCCTTACAATGAGAATCAAAG
Organism: Zea luxurians; assembly: GCA_029449295.1. NCBI lineage: Eukaryota > Viridiplantae > Streptophyta > Magnoliopsida > Poales > Poaceae > Zea > Zea luxurians. The sequence continues at coordinate 18,520,155 of JAOPSE010000019.1, read as the reverse complement.
TGAAAGCACTAGAGTAAGGGAGGAAAGCAACACACACAAATCCACAGCAAATACGCACACACACAGCCAAAACTCGAGCTCAAATGAATATCTCAAAGTTTCTCACTAGAACGGAGCTCGAATCACTAAGAATGACAAACAAGTGCGCAAAGACTGAGTGTGAATGATCAAGGATGCTCAAAGGTTGCTTGGTGTTCTCCTCCATGCGCCTAGGGGTCCCTTTTATAGCCCCAAGGCAGCTAGGAGTTGTTGAGAGCAATCCGGGAAGGCAATTCTTGCCTTCTGTCGACTTGTGCACCTGACAGTCCGATGCACCACCAGACACTGTCCGGTGCGGATTTCTTTCCTTCTTTGGCGAAGTCGACCGTTGGCAATTTGGAGCCGTTGGCGCACCGGACACTGTCCGGTGCACATCGGATAGTCCGGTGCCCCCTTCCAGCCGTTGGCTCGGCCACGTGTCCCGCGCGGATCGCGCGGCCGACCGTTGGCCCGGCCGACCGTTGGCTCACCGGACAGTCTGGTGCTCCATCGGACAGTCCGGTGAATTATAGTCGTACGCCGTTAATTGCTTCCCGAGAGCGACGACTTCGCCTGTAAATGCCTCACCGGTCAGTCCGGTGCACCACCGGACAGTTCGGTGATTTATAGTCGTACACCGCCGTCGAAGTCCCAAGAGCAGCCAGTTCGCCAGAGCCAGCCTGGCGCACCGGACACTGTCCGGTGCACCACCGGACAGTCCGGTGCACCCAGACTGAGCAGACTTTGGCTGAGCAAAGCCATCTCTTTTCTAATTCGATTTCTCCTGTTTCCAGCACTTAGACACAATACATTAGTTCTCAAAATAATGTACTAAGTCTGGAAAACATACCTTTAGACTTGATTTGCACTTTGCCCACCATTTGTTATAGTTTGACACTTAGGCACTTGTGTTGGCACTCAATCACCAAAATACTTAGAAATGGCCCAAGGGCACATTTCCCTTTCAATCCCCCCCTTTTTGGTGATTTATGCCAACACAACAAAAAACAACTAAAAGGAGTGCAACATCAATGCAAATGAAAACTCGAATTTGTTTTGATTCAAATTTAACATATTTGGATCATTCTTTGCCACCACTTGGTTTGTTTTTGCAAATCAAACTCAATTCCCTATCTCTAAGTCAAAAACACTTGTTGAGGCATAGAGAGAGGTATTCCAAGAGAAATTGATCGATGATTTCAAAAACTCCCCCTATTTCCCATAATTAACCATTCTCCCCACAAGAGGACAACTTTTGACAAAAGAGACAATAAGAGATTTTTGACAAACCAAAAGCTCTATTCTACTATTTTCAAAATTCTCAAGTGGTAGCTGATCCATTTGTTGCTTTGGCCTTTATTTTCTCCCCCTTTGGCATCAAACACCAAAACGGGATCAATCTTGGCCCTTTAACCCCATTGCCTCACCAAAATCTTCAAATAAGAGTACCAAGGCAATAAGAGTACATGAGATGAACTTGGAATAAGTTACCCTCTCATCGGAGTGCAGTGGAAGTCTTTCTTGGTCCAAGTCCACCTTTTCCCTTTCAAACCTCCTTTGAGACTAAATTAAGAAAACTCAAACACATGGTTAGTCTCAAAGGGTCAAGTTGTAGCACATCTCCCCCTAAATATGTGCATCACTCACACATGGACTTTTGAGGTCTGGGGAGTGTATGTACAACTTGAGCACCATAAATAAACAACAAAATGCAAAAGGAACATGATCAAGGCATAAACACATGTATGCTATAAATCAATCCAAGTTCCGCGAATCTAAGACATTTAGCTCACTACGCAGCCTGTAAAAGGTCTTCTCATCTAGAGGCTTGGTAAAGATATCGGCTAGCTGGTTCTCGGTGCTAACATGAAACACTTCGATATCCCCCTTTTGCTGGTGGTCTCTCAGAAAGTGATGCCGGATGTCTATGTGCTTTGTGTGGCTGTGTTCAACAGGATTTTCCGCTATGCGGATAGCACTCTCATTGTCACATAGGAGTGGGACTTTGCTCAGATTGTAGCCGAGGTCCCGGAGGGTTTGCCTCATCCAAAGCAGTTGCGCGTAACACTATCCTGCGGCAACGTACTCGGCCACAGTAGTGGATAGGGCAACGGAATTGTGTTTCTTAGAGTTCCATGACACCAGGGACCTTCCTAAGAATTGGCACGTCCCCGATGTACTCTTCCTATCGACCTTACATCCAGCATAGTCGGAATCTGAGTATCCAATCAAATCAAAGGTAGACCCCTTGGGATACCAGATCCTAAAGCAAGGCGTAGCGACTAAATATCTAAGAATTCGCTTCACGGCCACAAGGTGACACTCCCTTGGATCAGATTGAAATCTAGCACACATGCATATGATAAGCATAATATCCGGTCTACTAGCACATAAATAAAGTAAAGACCCTATCATTGACCGGTATGCCTTTTGATCAACAGACTTACCTCCTTTGTTGAGGTCGGTGTGTCCGTCGGTTCCCATTGGAGTCTTTTCAGGCTTGGCGTCCTTCATCCCAAACTGCTTTAGCAAATCTTGCATGTACTTCGTTTGGGAGATGAAGGTGTCGTCCTTGAGTTGCTTCACTTGGAACCCAAGGAAGTAGTTCAACTCGCCCATCATCGACATCTCAAACTTTTGAGTCATCACCCTGCTAAACTCTTCACAAGACTTTTGGTTAGTAGAACCAAATATTATGTCATCGACATAAATTTGGCACACAAATAAGTCACCATCACACGTCTTAGTAAAAAGAGTTGGATCGGCTTTCCCAACCTTGAAAGCATTAGCAATTAAAAAGTCTCTAAGGTATTCATACCATGTTCTTGGGGCTTGCTTAAGTCCATAGAGCGCCTTAGAGAGCTTACACACGTGGTCGGGGTACCGTTCATCCTCGAAGCCAGGGGGTTGCTCCACGTACACCTCCTCCTTGATTGGCCCGTTGAGGAAAGCGCTTTTCACATCCATTTGGAACAACCTGAAAGAATGGTGAGCGGCATATGCTAGCAATATACGAATAGACTTTAGCCTAGCCATAAGAGCAAAAGTCTCCTCAAAGTCCAAACCTGCGACTTGGGCATAACCTTTTGCCACAAGTCGAGCCTTGTTCCTCGTCACCACCCCGTGCTCGTCCTGTTTGTTGCGGAACACCCACTTGGTTCCCACAACATTTTGCTTGGGACACGGCACCAGTGTCCAAACTTCATTTCTCTTGAAATTGTTGAGCTCTTCCTGCATGGCCAACACCCAGTCCGGATCTAGCAAGGCTTCTTCTACCCTGAAAGGCTCAATAGAAGAGACAAAAGAGTAATGCTCACAAAAATTTACTAATCTTGAACGAGTAGTTACTCCCTTGCTAATGTCACCCAATATTTGGTCGATAGGATGATTCCTTTGAATCGTCGCTCGAACTTGGGTTGGAGGGGCCTGAGGTGCTTCTTCTTCTTCAACTTTGACATCATGTGCTCCCCCTTGATCACATGCCTCCTTTTGATGAACATGTTCATCGTCTTGAGTTGGGGGATGCACCATTGTTGAGGAAGAAGGTTGATCTTGCTCCTCAAGTTCCTGTGGTCACACATCGCTAATCGCCATGGTGCGTATTGCGGCCGCTGGAACATCTCCTTCATCTACATCATCAAGATCAACAACTTGCTCTCTTGGAGAGCCATTAGTCTCATCAAATACAACGTCGCTAGAGACTTCAACCAAACCCGATGATTTATTGAAGACTCTATACGCCTTTGTATTTGAGTCATAACCTAACAAAAACCCTTCTACAGCTTTGGGAGCAAACTTAGAATTTCTACCTTTCTTCACTAGAATATAGCATTTGCTCCCAAATACACGAAAGTAAGATACATTGGGTTTGTTACCGGTTAGAAGCTCATACGAAGTCTTCTTGAGGAGGCGGTGTAGGTAGACCCGGTTGATGGCGTGGCAAGCCGTGTTTACGGCTTCCGTCCAAAACCGCTCGGTGGTCTTGAACTCTCCAAGCATCGTCCTCGCCATGTCTATGAGCGTCCTGTTCTTCCTCTCTACCACACCATTTTGCTGAGGTGTGTAGGGAGCGGAGAACTCGTGCTTGATCCCTTCCTCCTCAAGGTACTCCTCCACTTGAAGGTTCTTGAATTCGGACCCGTTGTCGCTCCTTATCTTCTTCACCTTAAGCTCAAACTCATTTTGAGCTCTCCTGAGGAAGCGTTTGAGGGTCCCTTGGGTTTTAGATTTATCCTGCAAAAAGAATACCCAAGTGAAGCGGGAAAAATCATCAACTATAACAAGACCATAATTACTTCCTCCTATGCTTAGATAGGCGACGGGTCCGAAGAGGTCCATATGAAGCATCTCCAAAGGTCTTGATGTGGTCATCATATTTTTGGGATGATGAGAGCTTCCCACCTATTTACCTGCTTGACAAGCTGCACAAGGTCTATCTTTTTCGAAATGCACATTAGTTAGACCTATCACGTGTTCTCCCTTTAGAAGCTTGTGAAGGTTCTTCATCCCCACATGTGCTAAACGACGATGCCACAGCCAGCCCATGCAAGTCTTAGCAATTAAGCATGCATCTAGACCGGCCTCCTCTTTTGCAAAATCAACTAAATAAAGTTTGTCGTCTAGTACACCCTTAAAAGCTAGTGAACCATCACATCTTCTAAAGACAGACACATCTACATTTGTGAATAAACAATTGTATCCCATATTGCATAATTGACTAACGGATAACAAATTATATCCAAGAGACTCAACTAAAAACACATTAGAAATAGAGTACTCGGATGAAATAGCAATTTTTCCTAACCCTTTCACCTTGCCTTGGTTCCCATCACCGAATATTATTGAATCTTGGGGATCCTTGTTCTTGACGTAGGAAGAGAACATCCTCTTTTCCCCGTCATGTGGTTTGTGCATCCGCTGTCGATAATCCAGCTTGAACCCCCGGATGCATAAACCTGCAAGGCAAATTTAGGCTTGGGTCTTAGGTACCCAACTCTTGTTGGGTCCTACAAGGTTAGTCACAATGGTCTTAGGGACCCAAATGCAAGTTTTATCTCCCTTGCATCTTGCCCCTAATTTCCTAGCAAGTACCTTCTTATCCTTTCTACAAATAGCAAAGGAAGCATTGCAAGCATGAAAAATTGTAGAAGGTTCATTAATAACTTTCCTAGGAGCATGAGCAACATTTCTCCTAGGCATATGATGAATGACATTTCTCCTAGGCATATGAATACTAGAAGAACTAGAGGCAATCATGGTATGAGAATCAAAAACATTATAGCATCTATACACATTCCTAGAATGTCTCCTATCATGATACATGAAAGCATGGTTCTTTTTAGCACTACTAGCCATAGGGGCCTTCCCTTTCTCCTTAGCAGAGATGGAAGCCATATGGCTTGTTAAGTTCTTGGCTTCCCTTTTGAAGCCAAGCCCATCCTTAATTGAGGGGTGTCTACCAATCGTGTAGGCATCCCTTGCAAATTTTAGCTTATGAAATTCACTTTTGCTAGCCTTAAGTTGGGCATTAAGACTAGCTAATTCATCATTCAATTTAGAAATTGAAGCTAGGTGTTCATTGCAAGCATCAACATTGAAATCTTTACACCTATTGCAAATTGTAACATGTTCTACACAAGATGTTGATTTATTGGCTATTTCTAACTTAGCATACAAATCATCATTTATGCTCTTTAAGCTAGAAATAGAGTCATGGCATGTAGACAATTTACAAGAAAGCATTTCATTCCTTTTAATTTCTAAAGCAAGGGATTTTTGAGCCTCTACAAACTTATCATGTTCTTCATACAATAGATCCTCTTGCTTTTCTAATAACATATTCTTATCATTCAAGGCATCAATTAATTCATTAATTTTATCTATTTTAGTTCTATCCAATCCCTTGAACAAACTAGAGTAATCTATTTCATCATCATCACTAGATTCATTATCACTGGAAGAAGCATAAGTAGTATTCCGAGTACATACCTTCTTTTCCCTTGCCATGAGGCAAGTGTGATGCTTGTTTGGGAAGAGAGACGATTTGTTGAAGGTGGTGGCGGCGAGTCCTTCGTCGTCGGAGTCGGACGAAGAGCAATCAGAATCCCACTCCTTTCCAAGGTGTGCCTCGCCTTTAGCCTTCTTGTAAACCTTCTTGTTCTCTCTTTTCCCATTCTTTCCTTGTCCCTGGTCACTATCATTATCGGGACAGTTAGCAATAAAGTGACCAACCTTACCGCACTTGAAGCAGGAGCGCTTTCCCTTTGTCTTGTTCTTCTTGGGATGCTCCTTGCGGCCCTTTAGCGCCGTCTTGAAGCGCTTGATGATGAGGGCCATCTCTTCCTCATTTAGTCCCGCTACCTCAACTTGCGCCACCTTGCTAGGTAGCGCCTCCCTGCTACTTGTTGCCTTGAGAGCAACGGGTTGAGGCTCATGGATTGGACCATTCAATGTGTCGTCCACGTATCTCGCCTCTTTGATCATCATCTGCCCACTTACGAACTTTCCAAGTACCTCTTCAGGCGTCATCTTCGTGTACCTGGGATTCTCACGAATGTTGTTCACAAGATGTGGATCAAGAACGGTAAATGACCTTAGCATTAGGCGGACGACGTCGTGGTCCGTCCATCGCGTGCTTCCATAGCTCCTTATTTTGTTGATGAGGGTCTTGAGCCGATTGTACGTTTGAGTTGGCTCCTCGCCCCTGATCATTACAAATCTTCCAAGCTCGCCCTCCGCCAACTCCATCTTGGTGAGCATGGTGATGTCGTTCCCCTCATGTGAGATCTTGAGGGTGTCCCATATCTTCTTGGCATTGTCCAAGCCGCTCACCTTATTGTACTCTTCCCTGCACAAAGATGCTAAAAGGACAGTAGTAGCTTGTGCATTTCTATGGATTTGTTCATTTATAAACATGGGACTATCAGTACTATCAAATTTCATTCCACTTTCGACTATTTCCCATATGCTTGGATGGAGAGAGAATAAGTGACTACGCATTTTGTGGCTCCAAAATCCGTAGTCCTCTCCATCAAAGTGAGGAGGTTTGCCAAGTGGAATGGAGAGTAAATGAGTATTTGTACTTTGCGGAATACAATAGTCAAAAGAAAAGTTCGAGTTGACTGTTTTCCTTCTCTCGTAGTCGTTGTCGTCGTTGTCCTTTTGGGAAGAAGTGGACTCATCGCTGTCGTCGTAGTAGACGATCTCCTTGATGTGCCTTGTCTTCTTCTTCTTCCCATCCCTTCATTTGTAGCCCGAGCCCGAGTCGGTAGGCTTGTCATCCTTTGGCTCATTGACGAAGGACTCCTTCTCCTTATCGTTGATCACAGTTCCCTTCCCCTTAGGATCCATCTCTTCAGGCGATTAGTCCCTTCGTGAAGAGAACGGCTCTGATACCAATTGAGAGCACCTAGAGGGGGGTGAATAGGTGATCCTGTAAAACTTAAAACTTAATGCCACAAAACTTGATTAGGAGTTAGCACAATAATGCCAAGTGGCTAGAGAGGAGTCTTAGCAAAACACAATAACCACAAGAAGATCAACACAGAGATGGCACAGTGGTTTATCCCGTGGTTCGGCCAAGTCCAACGCTTGCCTACTCCATGTTGTGGCGTCCCAACGGACGAGGGTTGCAATCAACCCCTCTCAAGCGGTCCAAAGACCCACTTGAATACCACGGTGTTTCGCTTTGCTTTACTATATCCCGTTGCGAGGAATCTCCACAGATTGGAGTCTCTCGCCCTTACAATGAGAATCAAAGTGAAAGCACTAGAGTAAGGGAGGAAAGCAACACACACAAATCCACAGCAAATACGCACACACACGGCCAAAACTCGAGCTCAAATGAATATCTCAAAGTTTCTCACTAGAACGGAGCTCGAATCACTAAGAATGACAAACAAGTGCGCAAAGACTGAGTGTGAATGATCAAGGATGCTCAAATGTTGCTTGGTGTTCTCCTCCATGCGCCTAGGGGTCCCTTTTATAGCCCCAAGGCAGCTAGGAGCCGTTGAGAGCAATCCGGGAAGGCAATTCTTGCCTTCTGTCAACTGGCGCACCGGACAGTCCAATGCACCACCGGACACTGTCCGGTGTGGATTTCTTTCCTTCTTTGGCGAAGCCGACCGTTGGCAATTTGGAGCCTTTGGCGCACCGGACTCTGTCCGGTGCACACCGGACAGTCTGGTGCGCCCTTCCAGCCGTTGGCTCGGCCACGTGTCCCGCGCGGATTGCACGGCCGACCGTTGGCTCACCGGACAGTCCGGTGAATTATAGCCGTACGCCGTTAATTGCTTCCTGAGAGCGACGACTTCACCTGTAAACGCCTCACCGGACAGTCCAGTGCACCACCGGACAGTCCGGTGATTTGTAGCCGTACACCGCCGTCGAAGTCCCGAGAGCAGCCAGTTCGCCAGTGCCAGCCTGGCGCACCGGACACTGTCCGGTGCACCACCGGACAGTCCGGTGCACCCAGACTGAGCAGACTTTGGCTGAGCAAAGCCATCTCTTTTCTAATTCGATTTCTCCTGTTTCCAGCACTTAGACACAATACATTAGTTCTCAAAATAATGTACTAAGTCTGGAAAACATACCTTTAGACTTGATTTGCACTTTGCCCACCATTTGTTATAGTTTGACACTTAGGCACTTGTGTTGGCACTCAATCACCAAAATACTTAGAAATGGCCCAAGGGCACATTTCCCTTTCACGAAGTAGAAGAGATTTTAAAGGTAATGACCGAACCCCTACCTATCAAGTTGCTAAGTCCACTGGGGCCACAACTGATGAAGCTTTTACAGAAGAAAGATGAGGCTTCGGCAACGAAGAAGGCGGCTGGGCCAAAGAAGCGAAGGATTATTACTGTTATGCAAGCAATTAAAGAAACGCCACCGCCAGCTTCAGCGTCAAAAATAACACAAGCTGTCGAAGTTGCCGCAGTTACTGAAGCTACACCTGACAAAGCTACAACGGCTGAAGCCACGAATTTGGAGAGCACATTATCTGATATTGATAGAATACTCTTGGATATGGCCGCGGAAGAAGCTGATGCAGCCGCCGAAGAAACCGTGCCCACATTGTCTGAAAAGGGGAAGGCAACCGCTGAAGATACTTCAGAGGAAAAAGGCTTTAATTTTCAAAATATAATTGGTCAAGAATTATCTAAGTCTGAAAGATAGGAGCTGCAGGAGTATGCTATATCCTGTGGCTACCAACCAGGAGCGCTGCTCTTCGACGGAATAAACGAAGAAAGCTTAGGATGCATCCGAGATCGGACTGGAGCAAAGGTTATCAGCACTCTGTCAAAGAGTGTTGGTTTCTCGAAACTTGAAGCTGACATTAGTCGCTACCGACGACAGCATATCGTTGGTAGCTTATTCTATTCTAATTTCAAGGTAAAATTCCTCCTTCAGCTTTTTCATTGTTTTGCGATGAAGGTGATTGCTGACGAAGATTATTTTGCACAGAGTATGCTACTAAGTAAAGCCTTGAGGATGCAACAGGACCTCGAGGATAAGAAAAACGAGGTTATAATTGAAGGCTTGGAAAGCAAAATCAAAGATCATGAAGCTGCTCTTGAAAAGAAAGATTTTGTTCTTCAAACAATAGAGGGTTCACTGGCAGAAGCCCAAGCTAAAATTGCCAGATTAAATAGTGAACTCTCCATGAAGTCAGAAAGCTTCGAACAAGAAAAGAAGAGTTTTGATGCGAAGCTTAAAGCTGAAGTCGAAAAGAATTCGAATTTGCGGAAATCATTGAAAGAACTTTAGGATAAATGTCTAGACTTCGGTAACCAGTGCGTGCAACGGCTGAAGCAGGTCTTCAACTTAGTTGGAGCCAGTTCTGAAAATTTTGAACCTTCGGTTGAAGACCTGCCAGGCACCTTTGAACATATTAAGGGCGAAGTTGATGCACTTGACGAAGTTATAGCTGGGCACAGTGACTTCTGTGCCCTACTAGCTTCTCGTGGCACAGCTGTTGCCTTCATGAAGACTGGTTGCACGCATGGGAAAATCATAAACAAACCAAACTTTAGCCTATCACCAGTGGATTTAACTGACAATCCTAGTCTGGCCCGAAGCATTGGAAATAGATTCATAACTCAGATTTGGACAAAGGGTGGGCGAAATTTAGCTGGTGATGAAGCTTGAAGTCATCTCAAGCTGGTACTAAACTTGCACCTGTTGCTTATCTTTCGCTGATATTTATGTTTACCTTATACTGCTTTGTTTTGTACAGGATGATGAAGCCGAAGATGAATGATTCAAAGCTTAATGGGTATTGATGAAGCTGCTACAAAAAAGCTCTAGAGAAATTTTGAATTAACCTTGTAAAAGATATTGTAATTTAGGAATCAAAAACTGCTTTGTAAACTTGTCCATACCTTGTAATGTATTTTTACCTTTCCATCCATGTATGAACTGCTTCGATGTGGACGAAACTTGTATTGTTTGAGCCGAAGGCGAAAAACACCTTCCCTTCTTTTCGCGCACAACGAAGCGTAAATTTGCTTCTTTTGTACTTATCGAAGCCTTGTCATTAGAGCCGAAGCGATTATCTGTATGCTTATAATATGATAATGATGATCCTACGAATGTCTACATTAATGTGTGTGAATGTGATGAATGATGTGATGTAATGTGCAAATGAATGTCCAAACACACGCTTACGAAGCCGCACCCAGACTCTGCATCCCCTTAGGAACGACTTTGGAGTCTTCTTCACCGTTTATTTTTCAGTGTTCACCGCTTATTTTTTGGTGTAAGTTCTGCATCCCCTTAGGAACGTCTTTTGAACTTCTTCGCCTTCTATTTCAGCGGTATAAGTTCTGCATCCTCTTAGGAATGTCTTTTGAACTTCTTCGCCTTATATTTCAGCGGTATTTGGCTCTGCATTCCCTTAGGAACGACTTTTGAGCTAAAAGCTTACTCTGCGCTCCCTTGGGAACGACTTTTTGTAGCTTCGTCATGCTCTGCATCTCCTTGGGGATGACTTTTAAACTTCTCCCTGCTTTTTTTTCTCACTGCACTCGATGGTGCATGCTCAGATTTTACATTTTACATTCTTTTTGGGGGATTTTGCTCTCATAGAGCCAAATAAGAAAAGAAAAATTACAACCCATGGCCCCATTAAAAACCTTTCTCCCCTTTGGAAAGGAAAAGGGTGCCATAGGGAAAAAATGGAAAAAGATTACATCAAATTACACATAATATCGTCGAAGCTCATCCGCATTCCAAGATCTAGGAATGTCGTTGCCATCCATATCCTTCAATCTGTAAGAACCGGGCCTTGACGAAGATACCACTAGAAAAGGTCCTTGCCACTTCAGTTGTAGTTTGCCTACTGTGTCCGGATTGGCCACTCTCCGAAGCACCAAATGCCCTAGCTTAATATTTTTTAGCTGAACTTTTCTGTCACGCCATTTTATTGTTTTGGCTTGATATTTATTGATATTCTCCACAGCCTGAAGTCTGGTCCCTTCTATAGTATCTTTTGCTATGTGATAATCAGCTTCATCCTCTGTCGAAGCTACTGTTCTTATTGACCCCGCTTTAGCTTCTTCTGGGGTTATAGCTTCGTCACCATATAATAACTTGAACGGTGTAAATCTTGTTGATCTTGATATGGTTGTATTGTGGCTCCGCACCACTTTAATCAACTCATCTGGCCACTTTCCTCTGGGCTGATTGAAGATTAGCTTCATTATTCCCATCATTATAATGCCATTTGCTCTTTCAACCAGTCCGTTTGACTCTAGATGCCTAACTGATGCAAAATGAATCTTCGTGCCAATCTGATTACAAAATTCCTTGAAAGTTTCGGTATCAAACTATGTTCCCTTGTCCATAGTTATTGCCTTCGGTACGCCGAAGCGACAAACAATATTTTGCCAGAAGAATTTCTGGACTATAACCAAAGTTATTGTAGCCAAAGGCTTTGCTTCAATCCACTTAGAAAAATATTCTACAGCCACCACAACATATCTCAAGTTGCCTTGCGCTGGTGGAAGTGGGCCTAACAAATCTAGGCCCCATCTTTGCAACAGCTAGGTGGGCTATATTAGCTGAGTAAGAGATGAAGGTTGTTTTTGGTCTCTTGCACATTTTTGACAGCTTTCACATTTTTGAACTAGCTCTACTGCATCCGAAGCTGCCTTCGGCCAGTAAAATCCTTGTCTGAACACTTTTCCCAGTAAGGGTCTAGACCCAATATGAGATCCACACAGACCTGCATGTATCTCCTTCATTAATTCAATACCTTCAGCTCTTGATAAACACTTGAGGAGTGGACAACAAACTCCATGTTTATATAATTCCCCATCTATTATCACATACGGTCTCGTTCTTGCTTCCATTCTCTTATTATAAGCTTCGTCATCTGAAAGACAATTACCTTGGAGGAAGGATATGATTTCAGTCCTCCAATCTTCACTATGTACCGAAGAAATGGCAAGCAATGCTCTCTCCATGAGTTCAACTGAAGGTGCCTTTATTGTTTCAAAAAAATACTTCCAAAGGTATAGGGAGCCCCTGAGCCACTGACTTGGCTAGCATATCTGCATGCTCATTTTCGCCTCTTAGAATATTCTTGACAGAAAAACCTTCGAAGGAAGCCTCCAACCTTCAAACTGTATCCATATATTTTTCAAGCTTCGGATCTCTTGCCTTGCTACTTTTGTCTACATGGCCAGAAATGACTTAAGAATCAGTTTTCAGAATGGCCCTTCTTATTCCCATTGCCCTTAACTTCCGAAGCCCCAATAGGAGTGCTTCATATTCAGCAATATTATTTGTACAACTAAAATCAAGCTTGACTGCGTAACATGTTCTGACTTTCAAAGGTGCTACTAGGACAGCAGTTGCTACTGCACCGAAGGTTCCCTATGAACCATCACAGAACACTGTCCAAGCTTCAGCGTCTTTATTTATTTCTTCTTCCTAAGCCCCTGACGTCCAATCGGCGATGAAGTCTGCTAACGCCTAGGACTGAATTGAGGATCTATGTACATAGTCAATGGTGAATTCATTAAGCTCTATAGCCCATTTTCCAATCCTTCCAGTGGCTTCTCTGTTCCTCATTATGTCTTTCAGGGGCTGTGACGAAGGGACAATTATGTGATATGCTTGAAAATAATGCCGAAGCTTCCTTGAGGCCATTAACATAGCATACAACACCTTCTCCAATTCTATATAATTTTTCTTTGATAGACTTAAAACTTCAGAGACAAAGTACACTGGAGCTTGCTTTTTGACTTGGCCATCTAGCTTCTCCTGTACCAGCGCCACACTTACTGTAGAGTGCGAAGCTGCCACGTATAAGAGCATCGGAGCCCCTGGCGCAGGTGGAGTTAATGTTGTTAAATCAATCAAATATTGCTTCAACTCTTCGAAGGCTTTTTGTTGAACCGGTCCCCATTGGAAAACTTCGGCTGACTTTAGTATTTCAAAGAATGGCAGATTTCTTTTTGCTGATCTAGGTATGAATCTATTTAATGATGCAAGTCTTCCTGCCAGACGTTGGGCCCCCTTCTTTGTGCTTGGTAGCTCCATCCAAAGAATGGCTTCGATCTTGCTTGGGTTAGCTTCAATTCCCTTTGTTGATACTAAACAGCTAAGGAACTTGCCCTTCTTCACCCCAAAAACACACTTTTTTGGATTTAATTTCAGGCCAGCTTGCCTGAAATTGGCAAATGTCTCTTGCAAATCAGTAATGTGATTTTCTTGCTTCGTGCTTTTCACTATGATATCATCAACATAGGTCGGTACATTTCTGCCTATTTGAGAATGGAGGACCTTGGCTATCATTCTGCTGAAGCTTCCTCCAGCATTCTTGAGCCCCTGGGGGTTATGAAGCTAGTCTTCGGCTCATCTTCCTTCTTCATCCATATTTGATGATAGCCAGAGTAACAATCTAGTAAACTCATGAGCTCCAAATAAGCTGCTGCATCCACTAGGGAGTCTATTCTTGGCAATGGGAACTCATCCTTCGGACAAGCCTTGTTAAGATCTATAAAATCAATGCACATTCTTTATTTGCCATTGGCCTTCTTTACCATAACAGTGTTGGCTAGCCATTTTGGGTATTTCACCTCTTTGATAACACCAGCACTAAGAAGTCTCTTCACTTCGTTCTGAGCACCTTCAGCTTTGTCTTTAGACATTTTTCGAAGCCTTTGTTTTCTTGGCCTGAAGGATGGATCCACGTTGAGCGAATGTTCAATGACATCTCTGTTGACAGCACAGAGATCATTGGCAGACCAGGCAAAGACATCTTTATTGTTGAATAAGAATCTTAGCAAAGTCTTCTCTTGTTCTTCAGATAGCTGAGACCCCAGCAATACCCTTTGTTCTGCTATGTCTTCACATAGGAGCATAGGCTTTGGCTGATCCGCCGAAGCAGACTTCTCTCTTTTGTATTTATACTGCTCACAGGCTTCGGCTCCATCTATATTATGTATTGCCTTTGAATCTGTCCAATTTCCTTCAGCTTTTCTGGCAGCCTCTTGACTTCCATGGATAGCAATGGGCCCTTGCTCCGAAGGTATCTTCATACATAAGTATGCTGGATGAAGTATAGCTTCAAAAGCATTGAGTGTCCCTCGGCCAATGATTGCATTGTATGGATACTCCATGTCAACAATATCAAAAACAACTTGTTCAGTCCTTGTGTTATGAACGAAGCTGAAGGTTACTGGCATTGTGATTTTGCCGAGTACTATAATCTGCCTTCCTCCGAAGCCACAAAGGGGGTGTGTAGCATCATGAATCTTATCCTCTGGCTCTTGCATTTGTCTGAAGGCCTTAGCAAATATGATATCCGCTACACTGCCTGTGTCAACCAGAACATTGACCAGAAACCCCTTGATGACACAAGATATGACCATAGCATCATTGTGGGGGTAATCCTTGAGCTGAAGATCCTCCTGGGAGAAGGTGATTGGGATGTGGGACCATTTATACTTGATGAAGGGTCCCTGCACCCCAACATGCTACACCCTTCTCTGTGCTTCTTTCTTCTGCTTCTTGTTGGCTGGTTCTGAGCTTGAACCGCCTATTATCGAGAGCACCAGCTTTGTAGCCGAAGATGCTACAACTTAGTTGCTGAACGAAGCCATCAGCTCAAAAATGGAAGTGGGTTCACCGGAGGTGGGCGCCAATGTTGAGGACTTGTTCTCAAATGCTATGAATTAAGAACAAGGCAACACAAAAACAGGTTAATGATTAATGCCCTTCGTCCTTCGAAGCATTATTTCCCTGAGGATATAACGTTCTTTAGACGAAGGTTATGAAGGACGTACCTTCATCATTGCAACATAAATCAATGAAAGACAAAGCATATGAAACATAATAACATGAATAATTACATGACATCATAATATACTTTACTTTTATATAATCAGGAATGAATAAAAATAATATCAAATTACATTTGTACTTTCGACTTGATTGAAGGCAAAGGTACAAGCGTGACGCACAAGCGAATACAAGTCAGCGTGAACAGTATGGGGGTACTGTTCATCTATTTATAGGCACAAGGCACAGCCTGTGTGGATTTACATTCATGCCCTTTATAAATAGTTATAATCATGACACAGATTATCATGGGCCGATCGGTCTTTTCACCTTTAAGTCAGTGCTACCCTTCGTCTCAAAGTGTGTTATTATGCCGAAACTCCCTAGATGGTAGCTTCGGCATTGCTTCTGTGTTGATCGTACGAAGGTGTTTCTCCTTACAGGACCTTCGACGATGAAGCGGACCCCCAATAGCCTGCTCTGGCCCGTGTGACACCCTAGTGTCACCTAGGGTTTCTTCTTTAAGCTAACCCAAACCATTATCACATGTGAACCAAATGGAGGGATGAACATAAAAAAATTAAATTATTAATAACAAAGGTTGAAGTGAGTCTTTTTATCTTAAGAAATACTCCTTAATCATGTCATGAACCTCAAGGTAACAAGAACTCTCAAACCCTAATTAATCCTAAGTGGACCATTTAAACACATAAAGGGAATTTGGGACAAGACTTGGGAGAAAAATACAAATTTTGGTAAAAACCAAATAACAAAGTTTTAGTGCACTAAATAACCAACAAAATATAGTAAAAAGTTTTGCCATTTGAATTTTTCAAAATCCCCAAATTAGCCCCTGAACTAATGCACTTGGGAAAAATTCAGAAATTCAGAAATCTGAATTTCAGCCCCTTCCCAAAGATCGACTGCGTTCTCTGTTTTTCAAAACTTGAATCAAACAAGTCCAAATATCAAAGTGGCGCCAAATTTCCTTGAACACACCCTGAAGAAATTTGGGAGAAAAATTCCACCATTTGACACAATCTTTACATGGATTTACCTCGGGACTCGACCTTGTGACACTGCCACCTTAGCGATGCGACAACTCTCTGTACACTGCCCCAAACCGCTCGACTTCCACACATAAAAGACAAAGATAAGTCGGGAGAGAAAATCTTGTGCAGTGATCATGCCCAAATACGCGAAGATTTCCAACCTATGAGCGTTTAAACTCGGGCAGAAGCAAAGAGCCACGTGCTTGACATCGTGTTAGGTCGGCCGAGCGCGGACTAGCGGCGGCAGCGTGCGCCCCGCGCGTGGTCGCCCCGCCCCGCACGTTTGCACCTTGCCCCCGCCTATAAGTGCCCCCAGAAGCCTTAGTCGTTTGCACTCATGCACCCAAAGCCCCGCCCGAGCCAGAGATCACCGGAGTTCGCCATAGAAAGCGAGCGCCACCGCCCGCCATCACTGCCCGAGCACGGCCGTTGTGGCCAGTCCTTTCTGTCGACCCCCAGCCTTGCCCTAGCCCCTGGACCGCTTCCCCAAGAGGCTGTGAAGCTTCTCCAAGCTTGAGCCGAGGCATTGCCTCACCGGAGAGGCGGATTCACCCTCGCCGGACTTCGGTCGCCCGCAGCCACGCGTAGACCGAGCAATCCGGTGAGCCATTCTCTAATTCCTTGCACCCCTGTCCTTCTTGACCTCTAGTGAAGCTCACTGACCGGTTCACTTGGACTATCGCACCATGAGCAGGCCAGATTCCTCGCCGCCGACGAGCATCTCCGCCTGCGCACGTGGACCAGCCGACTCCGACCATTCCCGACGGCAATCTACACATCGCCGTGACCCTCAGAACCTCCCCTACGTCCTCGACCACCTCAATGGAGTAGTCTCACCGCCGGTAAGCCCCTCCGTCCCTTTCTTCCTCTGTGGCCACTGTTCCATTAGGGAAGGACTGCGAATTCGATTTCACAAAACCCTAGGGGGTTTTCTGCAGAGCCATAGACTCAGATGAATAGTGAACCGAGGACCTGTCTGTAATACACTTAAAACCTTTCGCCAGGGACCCCAGTGTAAAACCCTTTTTCCTTTATCCATTTCTATTTATTCTTTTTAAATTCAGTAGAGAACTTAGAAAATTTATATCTTGAGAAATGTTTAACCAAATTTAGTCGAACCAATTTTGCTGGATTCAAAATATTATGGACTATCAAATAAAAATGCTAAACCCTATAGTTTCTGTATTGATTTTTAGAGTTTAGAATTAAATAAGGAAACTGCCCAAACCTCGTTGAAATAAAGAAAAATAGTTAGACTTCTATGCTGAACTTAAGAAAATTTGTAGAAGTGTAAACCCCACTTAGACACTGTTTAAAAATAGTGAGCACCCCAGTATTGAAGATTTAGACAAGGTTAGTTATTAAAAGCCATATTTGCCCAAAAACTTAGCAAAATGAGAAAAGTACTAGAAAATAATGAACAGTGGATGCAAATATTTATCCTAGTCCACTTAAGTAACAAAGAACCTAGGAAAAATAAAGGGAACCCTAGTCCAGAAAAATTCAAGATGAAATGTTTTGTTAGGCACTAATAAAACCAGAAAGGCCATTATTAAAAATATAAGAACAATTCCAAAATTAGTAAGAAAAATTCAGTAGACTTGTACTCACTAGGACACCACTCCAAAATTGATAAATGTCCCAGCCCATCATTTTAAGTGGGTTGAACAAATAAAACTTGGTATTGAGCCATATTTCAATTAAATCATAAGTAAGCCAAGAAGTGTGCAACAATGGGCAAAAAAAATTTACCAAGATAGTAATGGAATAAACCACCAGGGAAAATGCAAAACCCATTCCAAGCTGCAAAGTAATACCCATTACCAATACTTTATAAAAAAGGCCATTACATTCAAAAATTCCTACCACCCTCTCCCTTAAGCAAAAAGTTACCAAAATTTAGAATGATTGCTCTTACACAAAGACGAAGATAGGAAAAATTAGAAATCGGTTGTTTGATATTTTTCAAATATAATGGTAGTAGAAAGCACCCATTTGACTAGAAACTTTAGAAAATCATAGTAAAATAACTAACAAGTATTAGTGGTTGAAAATTTGTACAAAGTCATGTTATAGCATCTAAATGCCAGCAAAAATAAGTCTTAGAGAATAACCCACTGTAAAAAGGGAGTTGTAGTTCAAAACATCCTCTCTGTCCTAATAATTGATAATTTTGCACAGAGAAGACCACTCACTTTTTAAGCCTCAAATTTTGAGACAGAGAGTTATACTCCAGTAAGAAGCCACTGAAATGTTTGCAGAATTTTTGGAAATTTATTAAGCTATCTTGTAGTTCAAACCCCCCTTAAAAGCATAAAAGAAATAGAGATGAAGTAGAGGGAATAATGAATCTCACCCCAATGAGTTCATCTAGGAATCTTAATAAACTCTCACTAAGACATTAAAAAGAAATCAGTAGAACACCAAAATAAGTGGATGCTATGGCACACCTTGCTAACCTCGCTCAAACCACCAAACTCACCCTCGATAGCCGAGAAGACTTTGTGGTCGACTTGTCCTCCGAGTTGGTAGAGAAGGACCTACAGGTGGAGAGGTTGAGCCAGCGCATCGCCACCTTGGAGCAGCAGGTGGAGATCCGAGACAACACCATTGATGTCTTGGAGAACCAGCTCCATGATGTGCAGCAGGAACTTGAAGAAGCTAATGACCACCTGGACATGCACCACTTGGAAATGGAGGCCAATGAGACCGAAAGCGAGGGAGAAGAGGCTCCTGAGGAGTTAGAACCAGTCCCTAGTGCCGGTATGACTACCTCCGTAATGCCCCCTTCGCCTGCATCTAGTGTCGCTTCCACTACTCAGGGTTGATCAATCGTTTTGACATTTTAGGAGGATAGGAACCTACGCGAGCTTGGTAATGACAGATTTTGGACTAGGCTTGCGGGTACTTTCCCCTAACTTATGTAACCCTTGAGAACTTTTGAGATCTATGGATGTTTGTAACCATGTTATCTTCATTTTAAACTTAATGTTACAATTATGGCAATTTCCTTCCATATGAGATGATAGCATGTTGTTCGAAATTGTGAATTGGGATAACAATGGCGACAATCTCTATTTTCAGATGGCAGCTAGGCAGCGTCGCGGGCAGAACGAGCAAGTTCCCCCACCACCACCAGCTCCCACAGTGCAGGAGCTGATGGCCCAGCAGAATGAGATTTTGCGACAGCTTTTGCAGCGCCAACCCCACCCTCAGCAGTATGATGGAGGCCAGCCACAGCGACCTCCAGCAGCAGCAACTTACCAGGAGTTCCTAAGTACGCAGTTGCCCTTGTTCACCAAGGCAAAGGATCTATTGGACGCCGACGTATGGCTATGCGTCGTGGAGTCCAAGTTTCCCCTCTACGGGAGACTGCCCTGATGACACCAAGGCTCGCTTCGCCGCACAGCAGCTTCGCGGCCCTGCTCAGACTTGGTGGGACCACTTTCGTGCTATGCTACCTGCTAGTCATGAAGTTTCTTGGGAAGAATTCAAGACTGCTTTCAGAGGACACCACATCCCAGCTGGAATTCTTGATCACAAGTTGAATGAGTTTCTGGCACTCAATCAAGGAACCCACACGGTATTGCAGTATGCTCAGACCTTTAACGACCTGTGCCAGTACGCAGGTTATCATGCTGATTCCGATGAGAAGAAGAGAGACTGCTTCCGCAGGGGTCTCAATACCAAGTTGCGTGAGCGTCTCAACACTGTCCGAGCTGATAGCTTCAATGAGTTGGTCAACCTGGCCATCTCCCATGAGGATTGCATTGTATCTCACCGGGCAGAGAAGAAGAGGAAGGCACCAATGGCAGCACCCTCCGCTCAGACCCAGAGGTTTAGGATTGTTTCCCACAATCAGAGCAGGGGATTTCAGTAGCAGGCAGGCAGATGGGTGATCAGGCCACCTCAGCAGCAGCAGCCAGCACCCACTTGTTTTTCAGCCCCCGCTCTAAGGAACAATCAGCCTCCGCAGCAGCAGTTCCGCCAAGGAAATGGGAACTAGTGCTTCACTTGTGGCAAGGTGGGCCACTATGCCAAAAATTGCCCAAGAAATCAGCAAAGGCAGATGCCAGCACCAAATCAAGACAAAGGAAGAAAGCAGAAGGTACAAGTCAGGCAAGGGAAGCTCAACTTCACTACTCTGGAAGAGTTACCTGAGGGAGCCCCCATCATGACTGGTATCTTTTCAGTTTATAATCAACCTGCATTAATTCTATTTGATTCTGGTGCATCTCATAGTTTCATTAGCCAAAAGTTCAGTGCTAAATGTCAACTGCCTTCCTATCATGCAAAAGGGTCATTCATGATAGCCACACCTGGGGGTAAAATTGCAACCAACCAATTAAACCAAAGTGTGCCTATTCAACTAGGAAGCCACATTATCAAAACCACCCTCCTTGTTTTGGGTTTGGAGAATGTGGATATTATTCTAGGAGCCAATTGGATGACCAGACACTAAGTAGTGCTTGATGTAGCCAGCCGCATCGTTGAAATCAATTCCCCAATCTGTGGGAGTTTCACCTTATTTCTGCCCAGTCAAGATTCTACTCAGTCATGTGCTTTTGCTATGATGGAGTTACCCCTGAAGAAGATTCTAGTGGTCTGTGAGTACGCAGATATTTTTCCTGATGAATTACCAGGAATGCCACCAGACCGGGATATTGAATTTGCCATCGAATTGCAACCGGGAACGGCGCCTATTTCCAAGAGGCCTTACCGGATGCCACCTGCTGAGTTGGCAGAATTGAAGAAGCAATTGCAAGAGTTGCTGGACAAAGGCTTTATCCACCCAAGTACTTTGCCTTGGGGATGTCCAGCCTTGTTTGTGAAGAAGAAAGATGAAAGCTTGAGGTTGTGCATAGATTACCGCCCACTTAACGCGGTGACTATCAAGAACAAGTATCCTTTGCCTCATATTGATGTTCTTTTCGATTAGTTGGTCGAAGCGAAAGTGTTTTCTAAGATAGACCTTCGCTCCGGCTATCATCAGATCAAGATACGAGCAAGGGATATTCCAAAGACTGCCTTCTCAACCAGATATGGGCTATATGAATTTTTGGTGATGTCTTTTGGGCTGACTAATGCACCAGCATACTTCATGTATCTGATAAATTCTGTTTTCATGTCTGAACTGGACAAGTTCGTAGTGGTTTTCATTGATGATATTTTGGTGTACTCAAAGAACGAGGAAGAGCATGCCGGTCATTTGCATGTAGTGCTTCAACGTCTGCGAGAGCACCGTCTTTATGCCAAATTGTCAAAATGTGATTTTTGGCTAAAAGAAATCAAATTCTTGGGTCACACTATCTCTCAGGCAGGCATAGCTGTTGATCCTGATAAGGTGCAAGAGGTGATGAACTGGAAGCCGCCAACGATTGTCCGCCAGATTCGAAGTTTTCTGGGATTAGCTGGTTATTACCGAAGATTCATTCTGGATTTCTCTCGAATTGCGAAGCCCATAACTGAATTGTTGAAGAAAGAAGCCAAGTTTGTTTAGGGTCAGAAGTGTGAAGATGCCTTCCATACATTGAGGCAACATCTGACCATAGCACCAGTGTTAGCGCAACCCGGTAGCAGCAAGCCATTTGATGTGTATTGTGATGCCTCTGGCACTGGACTGGGTTGTGTCTTGATGCAAGACAACCGAGTCATTGCTTACGCCTCAAGAGCACTCAGGCCTCATGAGCAAAATTATCCCACTCATGACTTGGAGTTAGCAGCCGTGGTCCATGCATTGAAAATGTGGAGACACTATTTGATGGGAACCCACTGCAACATCTTCATAGATCATAAGAGCCTTAAGTACATCTTTACTCAGACTGATCTCAACATGAGGCAGAGAAGATGGCTAGAGCTGATCAAGGACTATGACCTAGAGGTACATTATCACCCGGGAAAAGCCAATGTGGTAGCAGATGCCTTAAGTCAGAAATTGCAATGCAACTGTATTATGATGGATTCTCGCATCAACACCCTATGTGACAAGTTGAGCAAAATGAAGATTAAAGTGATTCCTTCTGGTTCTTTGTCTCACATTTTCGTTGAGCCAACTTTGCAAGAACAGATCATCATGGCCCAACTCAGTGACAAGGGAGTGTAAATCATCAAGGAGAACCTCCGTCAGAAGACAGAGAAATACAAGTGTTTTCGCCAAGATGGAAAGGGTATATTGTGGTTTGAAAGCAGAATGGTGGTTCCTAAAAATAAAGATCTCAAGAAGAGAATCTTGGATGAGGCCCATCTCTCCAAATTCTCCATGCATCCAGGGAGCACCAAAATGTACCATGATCTGAAGCCTTTGTATTGGTGGACCAGAATGAAGAGGGAGATAGCCCAATATGTATCAGAATGCGACACATGTCAGAGGATAAAGGCAAGCCACTTGAAAACAGCTAGAGCTTTGCAACCCCTATCTATACCTTCGTGGAAATGGGATGACATCAGCATGGATTTTATTGTGGGTCTGCCCATCACTTCTCGTCATCATGATTCAATTTGGGTTATTGTGGATCGATTGACGAAAGTGGCACATTTTCTTCCAGTGCACACCACTGATAAGGCTCAGAAGTATGCAGAGCTATACATTGACCAAATCGTGTGTTTGCATGGATTGCCTCGGACCATTGTCTCTGATCGAGGAGCCCAATTTGTTGCCAAATTTTGGGAACAACTGCAAGAGTCTTTGGGAACCAAGCTAATCAGAAGTTTAGCTTACCACCCGCAGACTGATGGTCAGACCGAAAGGGTAAATCAAATTCTGGAAGATATGATGAGAGCTTGTGCGATCGATTGTGGCAAGAACTGGGATGAGCACCTCTCCTTGGCAGAGTTTGCTTATAACAACAGTTATCAATCTAGCCTAAAGATGGCACCTTTCGAAGCTCTTTATGGAAGAAGGTGTCAAACTCCCCTCAATTGGTCTCAGCCTGGAGAGAGAGAAGTTTTCGGACCTGACTTAGTAACTAAAGCCGAAAGGAAGGTCAAACTAATCAGGAAGAACCTAGAAGCTGCTCAGGCTAGGTAGAAGAGTTACCATGATAGGAGAAGGAAACCTCTCCAATTCGAGGTTGGAGATTTCGTATATTTAAAGGTATCACCCACCAAAGGAGTACAGAGGTTTGGAATCAAAGCAAGTTAGCCCCTCGTTACATTGGACCTTATGAGATCATAGAAGCATGTGGACCCGTGGCATACAAGTTGAGGTTACCTCTAAAAATGTCTGCCATCCACAATGTGTTCCATGTATCTCAACTGAAGAAGTGTGTTCGATTGCCGACCGAGATCATAGAAGAACCAGAATTGGAGATAGAACTAGATCTATCGTACCAAGAGTACCCTTCTAAGGTTCTGGATTGCAAAGAAAGATCAACTCGGGCTAAATCGATCAAGATGTATAAGATCCAATGGAGCAATCACTCAGAGGAAGAGGCTACTTGGGAGATTGAGGAATTTCTGCGTTCCAACTTCCCCGATTGTCTATCTAAGGGAATTGGTACGTAATCATGCCTACCCCTCCCCTGCCCTTTGAATCAAAACATAAGAAAAATGATCTTAAAACAGAATGAGTTAATGATAAGATTAAAATTAAAAGGACTTCCTTCTGAAGTTGCAAAGAGGATGACATTCGAAGAGTAGTTTACCAAGAAGAACCTTAATGAATAAATCACCCACATCAAGAAAGCTTTAACCCTCACTTCACCCCGAGAGGACCCCGACCCGAATCTCGGGACGAGATTCCTTTAAGGGGGGAAGGTTGTGACACCCCAGTGTCACCTAGGGTTTCTTCTTTAAGCTAACCCAAACCATTATCACATGTGAACCAAATAGAGGGATGAACATAAAAAAATTAAATTATTAATAACAAAGGTTGAAGTGAGTCTTTTTATCTTAAGAAATTCTCCTTAATCATGTCATGAACCTCAAGGTAAGAAGAACTCTCAAACCCTAATTAATCCTAAGTGGACCATTTAAACACATAAAGGGAATTTGGGAAAAGACTTGGGAGAAAAATACAAATTTTGGTAAAAACCAAATAACAAAGTTTTAGTGCACTAAATAACCAACAAAATATAGTAAGAAAGTTTTGCCATTTGAATTTTTCAAAATCCCCAAATCAGCCCCTGAACTAATGCACTTGGGAAAAATTCAGAAATTCAGAAATCTGAATTTCAGCCCCTTTCCAAAGATCGACTGTGTTCTCTGTTTTTCAAAACTTGAATCAAACAAGTCCAAATATCAAAGTGGCGCCAAATTTCCTTGAACACACCCTGAAGAAATTTAGGAGCAAAATTCCACCGTTTGACACAATCTTTACATGGATTTACCTCGGGACTCGACCTTGTGACACTACCACCTTAGCGACGCGACAACTCTCTGTACATACCCCAAACCGCTCGACTTCCACACATAAACGACAAAGCTAAGTCGGGAGAGCAAATCTTATGTAGTGATCATGCCCAAATACATGAAGATTTCCAACCTATGAGCGTTTAAACTCGGGCAGAAGCAAAGAGCCACGTGCTCGACGTCGTGTTAGGCCGGCCGAGCGCGGACTGGCCGCGACAGTGCGCGCCCCGCGCGTGGTCGCCCCGCCCCACGCGTCTGCACCTCGCCCCCGCTTATAAGTGCCCCCAGAAGCCTTAGCCGTTTGCACTCGCGCACCCAAAGCCCCGCCCGAGCCAGAGATCACCGGAGTTCGCCGTAGAAAGCGAGTACCACCGCCCGCCATCACTGCCCGAGCATGGCCGTTGTGACTAGTCCTTTCTATCGACCCCCAGCCTTGCCCTAGCCTCTGGACTGCTTCCCCTAGAGGCTGTGAAGCTTCTCCAAGCTTGAGCCGAGGCATTGCACTTGGATAACCTGTTCGTAGCTTGACAACCCCTTCCCTTGCGCCGACTAGGTCGGGGAAGGCGGCCCTCTCCTAAGAGGGGCTCGAAAGCTCTCCAGGGGAGATGTGTGCATAACAAAGAACTGGCAGGCACCCAACGACCAACTCGAAGGACCAGATCAGGAATGGGCAAAAGAAGACAGTCCCATGGCTCCACCAAAAACTAAGTCAACCCCAAGCAATCCTCACGGGTTACTCGAGGGCTACATCACACTGATGCGCTTGCACGCATTCAGGCTACGCCCCAGCGGGCATCGCCTCCGGGCAACTCCATATGGGTCGGTCCCTGGAGGCTACGCTCGCTCCGATGAAGGGCCGAATCAAAAGCTACGACATAAAATGGGCGAGTATCTAATACGGTCAGAAGGTCAGAAGAGGTCGGCAAAAGACAGACCCATGGCTCCACCGAGAACTAAGTAAACCCCAAGCAATCCTCACTGATTACTCGAGGGCTACATCATACTAATGTGCTCGCGCACACCCGATGCTTTTCATGCCCGACAAGAAAGCCTCCAACCAACTTCAAGGAGTCGCACGAAGGCTCTGTAACACACTAAAATCCTATTTTTAGGGTTTAATAAAATTTTCTAAAGATTTAAAATTTAAAGAGTCTTTATAATAAAATTATAAATTTAAAACTATTTTCCTAAAATTTAAATAAATGTTAAATATAAAATTTGGTTATGTGTTTGAATTATTTTCTTAAATAATTATTATGATAAAACATCTTACATGAATTATTGCTACTGAGTTATACATATGGTTTGAAGTATTTGCTTAAAAGGATAAATTAATCAATAAAAAACTTTACATTCACATTGATTTTTTTTGCAATTTATGCTTGAAATAGAAACTTTAACTTAGTTCTAAATTAGACTTGAATTTTAAATTTAAAATAAAAAGCAGAAACTAGAAATACAATATAAGCTAATATGACACATCAATGTATATTTGGATAGTTTGTTTGCACGTGACGTCTTTTAGATAAAGTCGATACAAATTAGGATATCACAATAAGATATTTAAGAAAATACTTCTTTCAAATTGTGTATAACACCAAAAATTTAATTTAATTTTTAAATAAAATATATTCTAAAATTTATTTAAATTGGATGTCTAATATGATTAGTACAAATTAACACAATATTATTGGAATAAAAGAGACAGGTTAGAGTGCTAAACAGACATGATAAGATTCTAACAAATAAGTACTAGATTAGATCTGTCATGTAACCGCCCACATTCCTCCTATATAAATACATACCACTATAACACATCAAGCCATCAACCATAGACTCATCACCTCTATAGCCTCGCAGCAGTGCTGCCGCCCATCCAAGTCACAGCAGCCCGTCGCTAGCTAAGCTCGCAGTCATAGGCCGTCATGACCATCTCGTCGAAGTTCGACTCCCTCCCCAACTCTAGCGATAACTCTGGCATGGAATTTCTCTCCATCCATTCATCTTTAGGGGCAACCCAGAATATCGTCATGACCGGCTCGGCGAGAGCTTCGTCACTATGCTTCCGGTTCATTGATCGGATCTCCGGTTCATTGTCAACATACGAAAAACTGAGATGTCCAACAGCATCGCGGGATCGAAGGGATTGTATGGAATGTAAGTTGGTGGTTAGTTAGGGGTTTTTCCCGCGTGATAAGTTTGACGCTTTTCACCTGATAGATAACCACCACTATATACCCTTATACATGCAAGACTTTCAAACAACACAAATTTAACGGTAAGTAAAATCATGATGAATTGGCAACAAATGGGTCATGTATTTATAAACAAATATTTTCGACCTTTACCAAACCTATCTAACCAATCAGATCGGTCATGTCACTTATTTTTGTGCAATCCTACTAATTTATTAAAAATACGATATCTTCTTGGTCAAATAATTTATTTTAATTTGTTCAAATTATGTTAGATTCATATAAATTTTGCGTACATAATAATAACAATGTTTTAATTCTGACACATGTTTTCAATAATTAGTTAATTAATTAATTATTTGTTTAATTAATGTTAATTAGCTAGGCAATCTAGTTAATCTAATTGATAGTTGTAAACTACACTTGTTACAAAAATTGTTAATAATTTTTAAAGTGATTAATATCAACTCAAATATTTTAATTTAATACCTGTTTAGTTTAAATGTAACATATATTAGATTTATTGCACCTAAAAATACTGTTTTACTCCAAACTTCTTCGTTCTAACTCCGATTTTAATGGTTCTCGAACCTATGATTTCGTAGTGACGCGTAGAATGTTTTTAAGCAATTTATTCTTATGTTTTGGTGTAATATTACTATATAAATTATTTGCTTGATTGTATGTATTGCTACGAGTAGAGGCGAGGTGACGAGGAATTTAAGCCTAACTTTTGAGTTAGCATCTAGACTACAAGGTTATCATAAGTATAAGGCAAGTTGTGCCCTTGATGACTATTCTTTACCTAATAATGTTCCTATTAATCACCATGACATGCTCAGGTTAATTTGATGAGACCTAATAGATTATCCTAGTTTTGTTTACCCCACACCTTTCGTACAAATGAACTATTAGGTAATTTGGCTATGCTCTACCTGGTTTTTGAAAAGTAATGCTATATGACATATGATCATGCTTAATCATTGTTATTGGATTATTTATTGTTGATGGTAAGATTATGGTGTTAATTGGAACATGGAGCTTAAATTAAGATAACAGTGCTCCCAAAAGGGTGAAATGGGACGCCCTTGGCCAAGTAATTAGGAAAGCTAAGGAGAGATTACCTTACCCGAAAGGGGCAAGCAGGGAGCGCGTCGCTATAGAGTATAGGTAGGTCATCGGGTCGAACTGTCTGTAAATCTTTTTAGACGAGAAATTCCTATGCTTTCTTCTTCCTGACACCGTAGTGGGTTTTCTTGAAATAGTGGAACTTTAGAAACGCCTTGGAGTGGAACCCAGGTCATTCACCTTGTAAGTGTCTAAGGGTCTAGATAACCCTATCTTCACGGGAAACACGTCTTATGGGTAAAGATGTGCAACCTCTACAGAGTGTAAAACTAGTATATCAGTCGTGCTCGCGGTTAAGAGCGACTCATGACTCTCACATGATTAACTTATGGAATTAAACTTAATCTGTCATCTGCATTGCATTGTGGGATTTATTATTAGTGGTGATCAATTATTTAATTAGGATGGTATCTACTTATACTTAATAACTGCTAATAAAATTTTGATCAACTTTAAAAACAATGTTCATCCTTAACCATTCTTCTTGGTAAGTCTTACCCTTCACATGAGCCCCACGTAAGTGAGCTCAAGCATCTTATTCTCCATAAATTGTTGAGCGATGAACGTATGTGAGCTCACCCTTGATGTATCCACACCTCCTAGGTCAAGAACAGATATCACAAGACGAGGAGAATGAAGGATGCTGCGACGAGTTCGTGAGAGGTCTAGACCATCGTCTCCCAATAAATTATGGTTACGGAGGATCGTAGTCTTCATATGATGTAATTATTTAGCTATTTTGTACATAACCTCTATTATATAAAAATGTGACATTCATTTCTGTACCATGAGTCATCATATATGTGAGACTTGATCCTAGCACAAATTTAATACGCGTCTGGATTTGCACTTAAATCCGGGTGTGACAGGCTCGGTTGCTGCTGTCGGTGCCAAGAAACGGGGTACCCAAGGCGAGGCCCATAAACCTCTCTCTAGCCCATTTGCCGAGCAAGTACACAAAGAGGGCGCGTACGATAAAGTCCCCACTGAGCAAGTCTATGAGCTAGGGCTAATGACCAAGTCCCCGCCGAGCAAGCCTGCGAGGCGAACCACCAAGTAACCACCGAGCAAGCCCGCGAGACGAGGCGTATGACCAAGATCACGCCAAGCGGACCCGCAAGGAAGGAACCTAGGGCGACGCTGTTGGGCCATGACAGCCGTGACATGACACATCATCCTCAAACTATGTCCGAGACATGTGTACAGTACCAAGGGAGACCACGACAACAGAGTTTCCACAGTAACGACCTACATACCAGAAAGGACAAGACAACACATCTAGTGCATACTCACACATGCTAGAGGGTGATGCAAGGGCATTGATAGAAGATGAAGTTGTACTAAACACGAACCTCAACCTTACCATGAGCACGTTAAGCGAGACCCATCAGGTACGACAACGTAGGCGTTGAGCAAGCTATAGGGACTACACCAGCCGGCCGAGACAGAACACCATACCAAGAGTACAACAACACACGGCTCGTCAGAAGGAGCATGCCATATGCAAGCATGCCTCGAGACTGACCAAGAGACCCGCCGCGCACTACCGCGCAAAGCATTAGCTACAGAACTCGCTCTCCCTCCCTCCCTCTCTCATAGTCTCATGTAAGGACCGTCCCTTGAAGTATAAAAGGGAGTATCTCTCCCTCTATCCGGACACAAGCACACTTGTTGTAACACGTCTCTAAGTAATACTACGATCAGCACTACACTGGACTAGTGAGAAAGCCTGAACCAGTATAACCCCTGTGTCTCAGTTCTTCGCTCGGATCCACGCGATCCACCATTCAGAGTGAATCCGCGCTTGCATCCCATCGAACACAAATCTATTGTCCCCTAGTTTCCGAAACCACAACACTACGGTTTCTATATACCGTAAAGACAAATTTTGCTAGATATTTATTCAAACACAATTCTGATCCATATATTCCTAGATCGTGTCAAGGAGAGACAACCAAGGACTAGGACAAGATCAACACATGCACAGGCAATTGAAACGTCTCCGGATTGAGCCAAACCAAAGCCGAGGTAACCATGCAATAATGTCATCCATATCAACGCAATGGATATTGTGGTGCACCTTACGTGGACCTAAACGCGGTGGGACGCATCTAAGGTCGATATGATTCAAAGTAGACTCGTGCTGGTCCAACCTCAGAACCATGCTGTGATTGGACCGCCTTCTTGATCCACAATGCCGGCCTATCCTGACACGATTGGATTTTTATTTTCAAATTATTACTTTACATATATATTTATATTTTTCCTTCATTTGTATAGCACGAGCAAACAATAGCATGACTAGTTACGAAGACATTCACACTTTTTTTTGAAAACCGGCAAAAGGATTGCTTGTTATATTAAAAAGAAGATGAGCATACAAGGGCTAGAGTACGCAAGTCCACCACACTAGCAAATGAGACTAATTATGGTGGCACAAATGTCCCATGCCAATTCCTCCCTAAAACATACAGCAGCCTTGCTAAATGTTTTGCTCCTCCTAAACTCCACAAAGGGATTTGCTCCTTAATCATCGCTATAGTCCATGACACGGTCTTTTTCTAGTAGAGATTATTGTGAATCTAGACCACCACGACTTTTTCTACATAAACAATTATGATTGTGTATCTAGACATAACTTGGAAAATATCAAAACAATTTATAATTTGGATCAAAGGGAGTACATGCACTAGCTGAAATTAAAATGCAAACAACTGATTTTTTATAGGAAGCAAACAATTGAATTAATAGAAGCTTACATACATAAGTTCACTGACTATATCTTAATATCCAAATACTGTAAAATCATAGCGTTCCCCCCTGCTCACGTGCCACGGAAGTTGAAAGGATGGAAAGGCTGTGATTCAAGAAGGTGAGTGCAGATTCGCAGTCTGAAATAATCTTGGTCACAGATGAAGGCTCATTAGAAGCCGACAGTGAACCAGCAGCCATTGCAGTGTATGAATCTCGGAGGCTCCTCAGATTTCCCAAGAACTGCAAAGTCAGGTATAAATAACCAGGTCAAAAAGCATGTTTCGTAGGTTAGAAACAGGCACCCAAAAGACAGAACACAATGCACTATCCAATTGGAGAGAACATGGAATGAAGGATCCTGAGAAGATGCCCACTAAAGGTAAAGTGATATGGTATTGAGTGTCATACAATTTCAAGACATGGTATTTCAAGAGATATCGTATTGTAAAGATATGGTGCTCAATGCTCAGTAACTGCACAGAAGCTGTAGTTATCAAAGCAGGTTAAATTAGTTCTCAACTTCCAGCAGAAACACATTCTGTTTTATTCCTGTTGGTTACACTGTCATTGGGTTAAGCTTGTCACAGTCTGCAGGTCAGTGATAGTAAAGTATCAAGAAATGAACAACATGACCAATCAGTGAAGTGGACATTCCAAAATTACCTTTAAAAGGGTATTATATGCCTCCAAGAGGCGATTAGCAGCTGGACCGAAGCCATGCAATTGTGGCACTTCCATCATGTGGGTCCAAGGATGGATTTCCTATATTATGACGATTTAAATCACCTTTAGTATAGAATTTTTCAGCACTTAAAATTAATAATCAGCAACAGAAAATATGCTAAGGATACCTATCCAGTGTATATAAAAAAGATGGGGAAAACAGGAATTGCTGCATAAGGTAGTCACCTTAGTATATATTGTGTTGAAGGATTTAACCGTTTCCAAAAATGATTGCAAGTATTCCCTCAACTTCAACTCTGTCTCCGCATAGTCTTCATTTGGATTATAATCATACTGTCACAAGCAACTACGAAGTTAACTTAAAATAGCATGATACTGACTACTAAGGGAAGAGCAACAAAAAATATCATATACACACAAAAAATTAGAGCATGGTGTACTGGAAAGTTATTGATTATAAAACTAAGTTAAATGATCGTATGCTTTGAAAGATAACATACAACTGTGAAAATATCAACAAAAAAACTTTAGCATGCAGGTTGGGGTGTGAAGCAACAAACAAGAGGTCGCAGTTAGCTCTGCCTTTGATAATTAATTAGCAGCCTTTATAAATTTCAACATGTAGAAAACTGTAAAGCTAGTGCAGAAAAAGTCTGTCCAAGTTTCCGTTCATACATAAACCATAATTAATTTGGGGGAAGTGGTGCTGAACTTAAAACATAAGTACAGTTGTATATTCTATTATACCTTCGATGCTAACTCCTGAACCATTTGCTGCAGATTAGACATCTTTTTGGTATACTCCGAGAGCTTTAACTCTAGTTCAGCAATATCGGGCCTACAAAATGAGAATTGAATTCATATTGGAAAATTTGAGGTGATTTGAGCAATTTTGTTAGTTGAGGATCACAGGGCGTCCACAAAGATTCAGACCAACAGAGCAATTCTGTAGGCACATGAAGCACCTAAACAGTACATTTGGCAAGTATTTAAATTGGAAGTACTTACAAGGGGTAAATTGATTGTATTTGAACATCTGCAGGGAAAAGCTTGCACTCCTCTGAAAAAATTTGGGCTTGTTTCTCAGCAATTGAATCTACTAGTTGCACATCCTTCTCCAATTGCTTATCAACACTACAACGGTACAAATTGTTCTCAGTACTTTATGTTAGGTACCCTCCTCATATGCAAATTATCACAATACTTTTTCTTTCATTTGGCATCATGTATTACGATGTTAGAAGAAAATTTTATCACAAGCTTCCCAAGTTTTATGTATAATCAACATAGTAGGTACATTTCATTTCAGATACAAATAATTGTGTGTAAACCCGACCTCCATTCTGGATTGTCAGCGTAGCAACTAGCTTCCACTAGGTCAACAATAAGATGGAGCAGTTCCACCCGCTCCTCATAGCTACCTCGACCCTGCAACAACGACAGTTATGAACTGATGAAAGATGGCACGCCATACATCTCAGTTTGCATTTGTGCTGTGCTAGACATCTTGGTATCTTGCATGGCAATAGCAGCATAAAATCCACAAATTTAACACATAACACATATAGGCCAGCCATTTCTCTCACCTGAATCGCCTCGGTGTCCACCGAAGGCGTGATGCCCAAGAAGTTGGCTATCTCCGCCAGGTCTGCAGAACCACACGCCATGGTCAGCACCACGCGCGATCCCGGGAAAGGAAAGCATTTTAGCCTAATGATGAAACCAAAACGTTACGTTGGATCCTGTTGTTCTCCTCGTCGCGGTCCAGGCTATCCCCTTGCCAGTTCTGCTGCGTGAAGGGCGATCTGTCGCCTAGGAGCCTCCGGAACGCGCACACACCAAACGAGCGTCGTCAGTTCCCAGCCCGAATCCCAAAATCGAAGGCCAAACCCAGCAGAGAGATCACAGCTCCCAGAAAGCAGGAGAAGCGGAGAGGAAAGGAAATGCGGCGCGTACCGGAAGAAGAGCCACTCGAGGAGGCGGTAGCGCTCGACGCCGGCGAAGAGGAGGGATTGCGCGGGGGCGTTCGCCCGCGGGTACTCCAGCAGGGATAGCTTCCGCTGGATCTCCTCCATCTGCTTCGACGCCATGGTTGCTCTCTGCTCCGCTCCGCCGCGGCGGCCGGCCGTTGGTGGGGATGGTGGGTATTGGGCTGACGGCGACTGACCAACGAGCTAGATGGTAACGAGATGTGTTTGATAATTCCCCAAATTTTAATTTTCCTACCGATCCCTTTCAAAATTCGACGAAAGGGTCGTCGGCTCGTCGCATACTCGCATGCGTTTAGTTGCACGGGAACGTATCATGTGCTCATAGAGCTCTTATGCTCATATAAGCACTTTAAATCTGGTGTCTTCATTTCTCATCCAAGTGTGAATAGACATTTTTTAGTTTCTTCTGTGTGCCACCCTTGTTGCATCGCGCCGTCTATCTCTTCTGTGTGCCACTGCTGCCCTCACCCCCTAGATGAGAAATGAAGGTACCAAATTTAAAGTGCTCATATGAGCACAAGAGCTCCATGTGCACAGGATACATTCCCTAGTTGCACAGGATTCATAAGGAGCCCGCTAATTGGGCTAAAATTCATAACTATCGGCTAGAAGACCCAAGGCCTGCAGTGATACCAAGTATCCGCAAATGGGCCTCAAAGCCCCACTAGCTCTCACTCACCTCCCCCAGCCAGAAGGCGCATCCAAACCCTACCCAGCGCCCAACATATAAATTACGTGCTCCCTCTTCAACCGCGGTCTCTCGCGCCGCCACTTCCCTCCCGACCCACTATCGCAAAACCGTAGCGCCCTCGCCTGCTCGCCGCCGCCGTCGTTGCGAGCTCCCCATCTTCCTCCGTCAACCATGGCGACCCAGATCAGCAAGAAGAAGAAGGTACGCGAGCTCCTCCTAAACGTAGCGCTACCAGCCCTTCTCCCCCCTGCGTCGATGGATCTGACCTGTGCTCTTGTCCGTAGTTCGTCAGCGACGGCGTGTTCTACGCCGAGCTCAATGAGATGCTGACGCGGGAGCTTGCGGAGGACGGCTACTCCGGCGTGGAGGTGCGCGTCACACCGATGCGCACGGAGATCATCATCCGCGCCACGCGCACGCAGAACGTGCTCGGCGAGAAGGGCCGCAGGATCAGGGAGCTCACGTCTGTCGTCCAGAAGAGGTTCAACTTCCCCGAGAACGGCGTCGAGCTCTACGCCGAGAAGGTCGTCAACCGCGGCCTCTGCGCCATCGCGCAGGCTGAGTCCCTCCGCTACAAGCTCCTCGGAGGCCTTGCCGTCCGGAGGTATAACTTGATAAGACCCTACTCCCTACCAGCTAGCTGTGTGATTTGCTGATTTTGATGTGCTTGCTAGATGCTTATAATTTGTATATTCTTGTTCGTTGAATTGTATTTAAGTGGTACCTATAGCGATGAAAAATTAGGAATACCTTGCCTACACTACCCAAAATTTGGAATTATTAGGAGATGATAACCTAGAATTTGCTTATAATCTATTTAGAAGAATTTTGAGTTGCTTAAAACTTCAAGTTGAGACGTTAGTCATTGGTTAGAATGCTTGCACCTGTGATTTTATGTTCTGCCTTCAGTTCTTGTTGGTTAGATATTTTACAGGTGCAGAAAGGAAATGCTGCTCCTTGAGGCAGTGGCGGCCAGACAACCGTTAGAGACAGATCCACAGATAAATGACTAATATCCTGTTTGTCTACTAAATCTGTCTCACATTTCTTCAGTCCCATTGACCTAATAGCGTAGCAACTTCATTGACCTTAATAGTCCTTTACAGTAGTTGTGCCCACTGCATGCAAATTTATCGTGTATCAAATACAATTTTTCATTTTGGCACCTATATTTATTTTTACCTGCCATCTTTTATGGTAGTGGGGCTTAAGATGGTGCATAGAGGAAATGCTGCTCTTGTAGTAGCGGCGGCCAGACAACCGCTGAGAGATAGATCCACAGATGAACAATCTTTCTGCTGTTTGTCTACTAATTCTATCTCACATTCTTGACATGAATGGTACTCAATAGGCTCATTAATTTTCTTCTATGTGCCGCCTTTCTATCCATGGTATCAATTTATGCCTTTGCTAATATATTTTCTTGTTTGGATGATAAAGTGTCATTGTTCGTTTGCGTATCATTAATTCTTGTGTTCAAAAATGCTACCTAAGGTTGTTACCCTGTCCAGTATTACAGTTACTCTAGCTCTCCTTACTAACATGCTTGTTTTGTCGGCAGGGCCTGCTATGGCGTTCTTCGCTTTGTTATGGAGAGTGGTGCCAAGGGTTGTGAGGTTAGTGCTCCTGTGCACTATGAGGGTCTGTTCATTTTGTGATGATTGGTGAATGCATGTCAACAGCTTTATTTGTTCTAATACAGGTCATTGTGAGTGGAAAGCTCAGGGCTCAAAGAGCCAAGTCCATGAAGTTCAAGGATGGCTACATGATCTCATCTGGTCAGCCAGTGAATGAGTACATCGACTCAGCTGTGAGACACGTCCTCCTCAGACAGGTTTGTTTTGCTACAATTGCCCATTGTAATGTCTGTTTGTCTCTGGGTAAGCACTTCATTTTCGACGTTCCAAATGTAATTTCTCAACAAACATCTTTCTCTGTCGTGCAGGGTGTTCTGGGTATCAAGGTGAAGATCATGCTTGACTGGGACCCGAAGGGCAAGGTTGGCCCGATCACCCCTCTTCCGGACCTGGTGACCATCCATACCCCGAAGGAGGAGGACGAGCTGCGCCCTCCTGTCTTGGCAGCTGAGGTCTAAGGTCCTCGAAATGGCAGTTCGATCTGGTCCTAGCTAGGTTTGTATCTTATGATAAGGGCAGTGCTAAGACAGTTCGTTCCGTGTCACTTCTGTTTAAAATTAAGTTTTGCCGAGACAGGCTATATGTACCGGATGAAAGTGTGGTTCCTTATTGTATGCTCTGGAATTTTATTTTTGGTATGTTTATTTTTTGCCTTAGTTCAACATGCCTCCTGCTTGGACAAAGTCAAATTATTAAAAAACATGCTTGGACAGACAGAATCATGTGGATTGAGCCGTTTGTATTTTCTGTCGATTTGGACCAAAATGTAAGAGGGTGTTTGGTTACACCCCGCTAAAATTTAGCCTCTGTCCCATCGAATGTTTGAACCTCCGTTCCGGGTATTAAATGTAGTCGGATTATAAAACTAATTTGTCAGCCGAAGATTAAAAGACGAGACGAATCTAGTCCAGTTGGTTGGGTCTATATTTCATACTCCTATTTAAAAGTCAAACGCTTGATGTGACCCGAGCTAAACTTTAGCAGGAGCAACCAAACACCCCCTAAATATAAATAAAGTACATAGCGTAGCCCCAATCTGCGGGTGTTGTGTTAATAGCGAACGGTGCAGGCTTCAATAGTTCAACTCGACTTGTGTATCCAATCCACTTACACGAACTAGGTGACAAGCAACATATGTACAAAAGCTTAAACGTGATAAAGATAGCTGCAATATTTTTTAACATACATGTATATAGATATAAACTATAATAATCTAAGCTTAATATAAATACAAAAGTCAAACACTAGAGATAAATTATGATGGTTTTGTCGTTGTATCTAGAAGATTGAACTACTCTCTAGTCTTTGGTGGATTAATCCACTTACACGACCTAGGTAAGCAACATAAATTTTATTGTTTAATAATGAGTTATTTTTTACTATATTTAAAGCACCATTTAAAGCACCAGTAAGCATTAGTTTTAACGGTCGTCCTGCGTTATCTTTTTACGTCCCTATATTTGTTCTAAATCAACCCAATGTAAAATGTTACAAAACGGTGCAGGAGGTGGGTTGGAACCCACACCCTGATGAAAAAAGAGTGTGAAACACTAGGCGAAGTTGTCTAACCAATACAACAACATGCTCAGATATTTATAATATTGAATATAAATTGAACATATGTATATATGATTTTTTATAAAATAAAAAAATAATCGTGATGGGCCGGGCCAGCACTACGGACCGAGGCTATGGCCCAAGCACCGCACGGCGTTCATGCCGGGTTGGCCCATGCACCATTAAATGAGTCGTGCCTCAGGCCAGCTTGCCAAATACGGTTCATTTAGTCATCTATACCTCTGGGCGATAATGATGGTTCTCGCCTCAGTTGCCACCACCTCGTTCGTCATTCTACTTCTTTTCTCTCTCCCCTCATGACCCTCCACCTTTGCACCACCCCATTCTCGGCAAAGGACGTAGAAGCAGGCGCCTCCTCCCCGCATTCGTCTGACACCAGCCTTGACACTGACTCACGTAGTGACTATTGCACGTCCACGAGGACGTTTCACATCATGCGTGCATCATCGTTTTTACCGTTGTCAGATGTCCTGTTCATCTTCCCGGCTTTCATGCTGTTCTTCCTCGGGCCATTTGCTATTTTGTCACTCTCAGTTGTGGACTTCTCTAATTTACCACCAGACCCACAAATCATAGACACAAATGGTTCCACAAGTCATAGACATATGGTCACATAATAGCAGAGAGCCCACCTTAGAAGGGCCAAAATAGCAATTTTTTCGTTCTTCCTCCCAACATGCTACCCTCGCCCACGGTCGTAGCCGCGAGCCGACCAATGCACGTCGACGCGGGTACGGGGCGAGTCGGTCATGCTCCTGGCCTTTCTCCGTGCGTGCCGTCGAGAAGGACATGGTGGCGCCTGCCACGCTTTGGTTATCTTGCCGATGAGGAGTCCATGTATGAGATATTGGACAACCAAGGGTTGTAGCATGGCAGCAGTCGGCATATGCTACGGAGTTGGTGGTGGTGTTGTGTCGCTTCGGCGGGTCCAGTGCTGGGAAGACACTCGCATTCTCTCGCTCTTCTCGGATTGACGCCTAGTGCGGGTGCCTCTCGGTTTGGAGTTACTCCGACTGAGCTTCTTTCTCCGCTTGCGTGCTCTCTCCCTATATATCTAGCGGTATACTACTTATGTCGTCTCCAGATGCCCAGGTCTTCGTCGTGTCTTTCTCCGGCAACGAACAGGTATGTCCGCCTCTTCCCTTCTCCTCCTGCTCTATAAAACCTTGGAAGTGAGGGAGACGATGAATAAGGGGTCTCTAATTTGCTGCCTACGGTATCCGTGCGTTCATAAAAAATATTATGTAAAAAACGAAGACAATCAATAAAAAATCTCGAGACCTTTTTTTGGATAATTTATGTGGGTATTGTTGTGAGCCATCGCAACACACGGGTAACCGATTAGTAAAATTTAGTGACGGTCTTTTTCAAAAGCTATAAAAAGCTCCATAGCGAAATGTACTCGTTAGTGGTTTTATAGAAAGCATAAAAATGTTAATTAATTATGTATGAAAACTTTTAACAATATGATATATGTGTGTGTTAGTGTAATACCGACAAAAGAATGTTCTTTACTCGTAGTATTAAAATAACATTTTTTACTTTAATCGTTTTTATAAAATATATAAATATGTATATTAAATGAATGAATATAATGAAATTAATTATAAAATATATTTTCC
Organism: Zea luxurians; assembly: GCA_029449295.1. NCBI lineage: Eukaryota > Viridiplantae > Streptophyta > Magnoliopsida > Poales > Poaceae > Zea > Zea luxurians. Next base: position 18,481,165 of record JAOPSE010000019.1, on the reverse strand, counting down.
AGGGTATACATATTTAGTCATAATTTTTTATACTTCTTATGTCTCAAATTATAATTCGTTTAACTTTTTTTACCATATTTGATCAGCCCATCCAATTCAAAAATTTTAGAAAAAATAAAAAATTTAAAGAAATATTTAAAGTATATTACATGCTAAACAATATCATATCAAAGATTAACAATAATTATGAGTTTTTTTAATAACACGAGCCGATCAAACATAGGGTAAAAAATTAACTGAATTATAAGTTGGAATGAAGGAGGGAGTACTATTTATGAGGAAGTTGATCGATACTAAAATAGTTTTAGTTAACATATCTAGAAGTGCATTTTTTAAATAGAGAGGCAATATAATTTAAGTTTCAAGTTTAAATTATTATTTTTTTTGAAAAATAGTTCATTCAAATGCGCTACTCGGATTTTTCAGGGGGTTTTCTGAAAAAGGACAATGGCTCTCTGTATCTCATCCTTATCCTTTCCCCACGATTCCTTCTCTCCTCTCCTGCGCCGCCGCTGGCCCAGCGCGGCCGCCGTGCTCCTTCTCCACTCGTGCTTCCCAAGCTGCTTCGCTGGAAGCAATGCGAGGTCCCTGCCCCGGTGGAGGCGTCTCGGCGTCTTTTGCCCCGAGCTTCAACGGCTCCCGCGCCATGATCTGGTATGAGTTGCTGAATTTCCCCCCTTTTTCTCCTCCTCCGGTCAAAACAAACCCTTTTGAGATCTCGCAGGCCGGCAACAGTAAATTGCACGAGACGGATCCGCATTTCATTCATCCAAACAGCCAAAACGGGGCCGTTCCGCGCAGGCGACAGGGCTACGGGAGGTGATTGCGCTCGCATGCGTCATGATCCAGCTACTCAACGTTTTCTTTGACATTAAATCCTACCTTTTGTTTTTTTCAGGAATTTGCTATGCTAGCCAGGCGGTTGAATTGCTGCCAACTTTGTACCCTGAAATCGTGGTCCGAGACGCACGGCTCGAGGACTGCTGGGAAGTGGCTGACACTCACTGCAGCTCGTTCTTTCCTGGTTACAAGTTCCCGTTGGACCTTGTTCTCCGGATTGATCGTTACATTGCTCTCCTGTCTGGATTTTCAGTTCCACCCGGGTGCATGAGGACTTGCCTTGTGGCCGTCAATTCTAATTCTGTAAATAGTAGTTTCAACATCGAGTGTGGAGATGCTACTGATGCCAACTTTGAGAAATACAATCTCAGTAGAGGCTCCGTAGCTGGCATTCTTACACTTGATACAGTGGCAGACTATCTTCCGAGAAGGGGACCCCTGAAGCAGAGAAGGTACATTTCTAACCGAAACATATGAATTGAACTTCCTCTGGCCCATTTGTTCAGACTATAACTATAAATGGATGCAAGCTATGAATTTTTCTTTAGGTGTCACTTCGTTTATATCATCATCAATAAGCTTGTCTATTTATCATTTCTAGTTTTATGCATTTGCATTGTTTGGCTTTTCAAATGTGTACTTGGTATAGTTAGCAAGTAATGAAGTTTAAACATAATAAATTAATAAGGTGGCCGTGTTCCTCCTGCTTCTAAAATTCTCGTATAAGTGAACATTATACTTCACCTCCTACATGCTAACAAAAACTCCAAATAGAGTGACTAAACTTAATTCAAATCTAACTATGAATGCAAACCCATCAGTCGTAAATTCTATTTGTTGAGCCATTAACTCAAAGTTTGTTGAAGACTTGCCCATGAAAAAAACTAGCATCAGCTTCACACGTCAACTGCAATGGATGGGATCATGGGAAACGCGTGGACACTGGATACATTTGCTAGTGCGTATTACAGATTGCAGACTATCACTGTAATCATATTCTGATGTTCTGAGTCTTCTGGCACTCTGGCAGCACTTATGAGCTCCCAGGTGACATAGATTTGCTATAGATATTATGTACTACCTCTGTTCTCGAATATTTGTCGCCGGCTAGTTCATTTTTGAACTAAAACGCGACAAATAAAAAAGAACATAGGGAGTACTAGATATTTAGGTGAACTAGAAATGGTGATGTTTTGACCTTGAGCACAATTACATACAATCTGTTGTGTGTTGTCGTATGTGTTTCTTGGTTAAACTGGAAGCTAGTTAGCTCAAATGCTGTAAGACAGTATTAATACTTCGATGCTCTAAAGAAAGCTGTGGCATGATTTCAGATAACTAGGTTCTGGTCATGACATTCTCACCTACCCTACTCATTCAATGTTCGAGAAATCATAGTTGTTCAATCTTGTTGAGATACTTATAAATGGCATTATTTTTTTCGTTTTCCCTTGAATATGCAGGAGAATTGCATATCGTTTCATTAAGAAGAAAAGGTAGAAGGGAGATTTAATAAACTTCCAATCCCCAAACACGCCCTAGACATACACTACCCCCCACCCCCATTGACATCTTTTCATGTACAGCACAGTATTGATTGGGATTTTCTTATCATGTATAGCACCCTAGACATCCACATCCGTCGAGAAACAGGATCCCAACACCTATATCCCTTGTGCTCAGCACTATACTCAAGAAAAACACTCAACTGACTGAGTAGTCAACTTAGTGCGCTCACGAGGTGCATTAAACACAAAGCACACAAACAAAAGGACAAAGTCCGGAGTAGTCGGACACCTTGCCACAAAGATGCTCAAAAGGAACACCACCCTGAAGCTTTAGCGCAATCCAAGCTCATCCCTCACCCTAATTAAATCATACCTGACCCTCCTTCCTTGCGCTCCCTCTGCCCGCTTCGTACTATCTAGTTGAACCCTGACCAGGTTTCTTTCAGATAGCGTATCAATATCATCACATTTAGTTTGTAGCTAACAGGAGTAAGTTCAACCTACTTCCCTACATTAAACTTGAGGATATGAAATACTCGGTTGGGGTATGGTATGTGTTGTTGGCATCTTCTAGGAAGTTTTAGGACATGGATTCTTTCCTGATACCACTAAACACAGTGACTTGAGACGATTCACATTCTGAAACAGCCTTTGTCAATTACTTTTGGCTATGCTATGCCGTGAACAAGTTTCATAGCTGGCTGCAAATCAGCCCATGCCATTGGTTGCAATGTGCTTCAGTCTGTTTGGGTCATGAAAGGATTTTCTAATCTGCATTTCACCGACAGTTTTTTAAATGTGCTGGCACCCCCCCTCCCTCCCTCCCTAAAAAAGGGTACTCACTACTCGGTGCTACTTCCGATCTGTGCAGGACAGGTATTGCGTATATAGCAAACGTCGCGGTGCGGAAGGAGGAGCGGCGGAAAGGGATCGCGAAGATGTTGGTCCAAGAAGCAGAGGCTCGGGCAAGGAGCTGGGGATGCCGGTCGATGGCACTGCACTGCGACGTAAACAACATGGCCGCTCTACGCCTGTACAGAAACCAAGGCTTCAAGTGCATACGCGTGCCGGAAGGAGCTAAATGGCCCGAACCCAAGATAGCTAAGGGAGCGGAGTACAACTTCATGATGAAGCTAGTGCCCAAGGCTTGAGTCTTGAGCCGTATAAGATCTGACTAGGGGAAAAAAAGGGAAAGGTTTGGGCGTGTAGGTTCTGCACGGATGCACGATTTGCTCTCCATTCATGTGTACAGCATTTGGTGTATAGTGGAGGCTACTTTGTAAATGGTATATATAACAGCTACGTGTTGGTCCATAGTGAGTGACTGAGGGTGTCGGTGTTTAAACCATCCCCAGTCCTTGTGTTGTTGGTGTTATGTTCTTCGGATTCTACAAGGTTCCAGCCAGCCAGAAGGCTGCTGGGGCGAACTGCCAGTTCTAAATTGTCTTTTTTTTTTGCTGGAGATACAGACCGGCTGGTTATATAGGGCTGGTTTGATAATAAAAGAATTAAAGGGACATACGAGGGAGGAAATTTCTTGCTATTCTAAATCTAATAGGCAGAGATTTTCTCTCCATAGATCAAACCACCGGACTCCTTCGCGCTGTGAGTATGTGACTCCTCTATATTAATATTTTTAGAGATGTAAATATTATCAATATTTTATCTTTATGCATTACAGTTATAGCAGTCTAAACAGCCGGTTTTAATCTAAAGCGAACAATCTAACAAAGAAAAAACATGTACAAGGGACCAAAAGCAGCTCCTATCTTTTGAGCATAAATCACAAGGTTATATAGAGTTACGTATGCCCCAATTAAATTTATCAAATACTAGATTTTAAAAGAAAATGCTAAAAAAACTCCATGCATAGAGTTACGTATGCCCCAATTAGATTTATCAAATACTAGATTTTAAAAGAAAATGCTAAAAAAAAACTCCATGTTTTGTCGGTCCGGCTTCTGCAGACCACTGTAGTAATAGCAATTTCCGCGTGGCAAAGCAGAAGCAGTCACCAAAAGCAGCTTCTAGCTTCCCAGTTCCCACACGCTCCCTCGTCTTTTGTCATTTGGACAATCCGCAGCTCCTCCATCTCATTCTTCCCCCCATCCCATCCCCAAGGTTGACCGGCGAAATCAGCAGTCTGAGAACCGCGAGCTTCTGCCTGATCCAGCCTCATCCCGCCATGGACGAGTAAGTCTCTTCCCCTCGCCCCTTCCATGGATGGATGAAGGAGCCTAATGTTTCGTGCCCTGTCTCCATCCATCCAAGATCTGAGGAGCACAGCAACGGCGGCGGGCACCCCCACCCGCACCACGGGTACGAGTGGAAGTTCCCGGCAGCGCTGAGCGCGAACACGACGAGCGTGCACGTGACGGCGCTGGACGGCGTGGTGAACGTGAACTCGCTGTTCACGGTGGCCGTGTTCGTGGGGCTGTCGCTGGCGACCCCGGGGCAGCTGCGGAGCCTGGCGGGGGACCCGCGGTGCGACGCCGGCCCGGGCGTGGCGCGGTCGCTGCTGGTGCTGGAGGTGGTGGCCTTCTCGTCCTTCCTCTTCTCCAGCCTGGTGGCGCAGGGCCTGAAGCTGGCGCTCAACCTCATCAACTCCAAGGACCCGCACGACGCGGCGCGCGCCCACATCGACGCCCGCGTGCTCCGCCTCGGCATGCTCGCCTCCGCCGTCGGATCCGTCGTCGGCTGCGTCTTCCTCATGACGTCCATGGTCATGGTCGTGCAGGTCCGCCTCGGCACGCTGAGCTGCCCCACCGACCGCGCCGCCGCCAAGGCCGCCGCGGGCCTCGTCGGCCTCGTCACCACCGCGCTCGCCTTCTACGTGGGCACCGTCTTCTACACCTTCACCCACTGATGCCAGTTCCATGCGTCCGTGCGCTGCATCCCAAAGCCATCAGTGGTGTCGGTGTGCGAGGAAATTGAAAGGAGGACCTGCAATCTGCGTTATTACTTTGATCTGATGCGCTGTTCGTTTTTGTTCGTGACTAAAGTTTAGTTAGTGTTGGATATTAGTTATGAATATTAAATATAGACTTAATTAAGTTTAATAAATTCATCTGATCTTTTATTTTCATATGTGTAATTAGTTTTATAATTAAACTAATTGTAATTGTCATCAAACATTCGACAGATACTAAACTTTTGATTACAAGCAAACACCCGTGGTCCGTGCTGCTTGAGTTCTGGGCTGTGGTAGTGAACGTGGTTATCTCAAAAGCACATGGCAGAGACGCTCACGCGTGATCCGATGCCATCCCTCCTGATGGAGATATAGCTAGAACAAGCTAGAGCTCCGGATCCAATTTTACTGGTAAGGACTTGTTCGTCGGATTGCACTCAGAATCGTTGCAGCTAATCAAAATTTATATAAATTAAAGAAGCAATCCGGTTAGAAATTGTTCCGACCCACTAATCCGACACAAATGAACAAGGTCTAAAGCATTACGCTACGCATTAACATACATACATATTGTGATATTTTGGCATAATGTTTAATAACGATGTATAATTCCTGTACCAAGATACATCTCTTTTTTAAAGTCTATCTCGAAAAAACGTTAAACATGCTTGATTCAAGTTTAACCGGAAATTTTCCTCACGAGTGAGGATTAGTCTATGATCTTAGAGCGCCGTCGGTTCGTCAGTGCCAAAAGGATACAAAATTAACCATATAAAAACAGTATCATTATCTAACAAGATTATCCATATAAAAAGGATCGTTTGCAATTAAATAATCATAATTTTATCGTCTTGCAAGTGCACTGGAAAGCTTGTTTGAGAACAAGAGTAATATAGAGAGATTGAGTAGGCTATAATCTCTTATTATTTAAAATAAAATAGTGAGGACAAAGTAATTCTAGCCCCCTTGATCCACTTCGTTACCCTTCCTCCGAAATAAGTCTTAGAAGATTTGATTGAGGAATAGTCGATGTATTCGACATCAACATGTCAGCAGACTGGGCGTCCAGTGAGGAAGACGAAGCAGAGGAAGAACGAGTCGAAGGGAAGCAGCAGACGAGAGAGTCAGAATTGGGGAATAGCTTTGTCAGTATCTTCTTCTCTCCTTTTCAATTACGCTGGATTGTTCTTATATCCTGTTACAAGGCCCACGACCCAACTATAGGGACACAGACCACTCAGTTTACCCACTCGGCCCCTGAGACATGAGGATTTGGCCTTCTATTCCGCCGGCCCGTGTTCTGAACCGAAACTTCCTCCTCCTTTGTGTCTGCTTCTTCAACCACTTGAAGCCGTCTCCTGACATTGTCCCCTCCTTGAAACTCCGCTTGACCCCAAGCGGCTGCTTCTAGAAATTTGGATCGCATCGCCTCTTCATCCTCCCAACTAGAAAGAGGTTCATCACCTTGAGACCATTTGATAAGCACCTGTTGCACCGCTTTGCCTCCTCGCATTACTATGCGTCTATCCAATATCTGCACAGGAACCTGCATATGGCTCATAGCATCAGGAAGCGCAGAGCTCACTTGTCTATTGCCGACTGAAAGTTTGAGCTGAGACACATGAACAACTGGATGGATGCTGGCTGAAGGTGGCAACTGCAACTTATATGCCACTTTGCCCACACGTTGAAGAATCAAATATGGCCCAAAAAACTTAAAGCTAAGCTTGTGATTTGCCCGAGTAGCCACTGATGATTGAACATACGGCTGGAGTTTGAGATAGACCATATCCCCTACATTGAATTCTCTTTTAGTGCGCTCTTTATCCGCTTGAGACTTCATCCTCTGCTGTGCACGAGCCAAATGCTGCTGGATGAGTTTCACCATCATCTCTCTTTGATTCACAGCCATGTTTGAAGGTCCATTGAAGCTGAGGCATCACCCAGAGTTAACCCCAACTGTTGTGGGGTACGGCCATACAATACCTCGAAAGGAGAACGTCCTAGAGATGAGGGGAAGCTGGTGTTATACCAGTATTCTACGAGAGATAACCAGGAAGACCACTTTGTTGGACAGGCATGAACAAAGCTGCGAACGAAATGTTTGAAGACACTGATTCACGCTGTCGGGGACCATAATTAGGGGTACCCCCGAGGTTCCTAAATCTCAGCTGGTAACCCCCATCAGCACAAAGCTGCAAAGGCCTGATGGGTGCGATTAACTCAAGGGACATGATCCCGCCTCGTCCGAGCCCGGCCTCGGGCAAGGTCAGCCGACCCCAGAGGATTCACGCCTCGCCCGAGGTACCCCCTCAAGCAACGGACACACCCTCGGCTCGCCCGAGGCCCAGTCTTCGCCAGGAAGCAACCTTGGCCAGATCGCCGCACCGACCGACCGCATTGCAGGAGCATTCAATGCAAAGGTGGCCTAGCACCTTATCCAAACGCGCGCTCCCCAGTCGACAGAGCCAAAGTGACCGCAGTCACTTCGCCGCTCCACTGACCGGTCTGACAAGAGGACAGCACCGCCTGCGTCGCTCCGACTGCAGTGCCACTCGACAGAGTAAGGCTGACAGCAGCCAAGTTTGGCTTCGGGCGCCATAGGAAACTCCGCCTCGCCCGACCCAGGGCTCGGACTAGGCTACGGCCTTGGAAGACGACAGACTCCGCTCCGCCCGACCCAAGGCTCGGACTAGGCTACAGCCTCGGAAGACGACGGACTCCGCTCCGCCCAACCCAGGGCTCGGACTAGGCTACGGCCTCGGAAGACGATGGACTCCGCTCCGCCCGACCCAGGGCTCGGACTAGGCTACAGCCTCGGAAGACGACGGACTCCGCCTCGCCCGACCCCAGGGCTCGAACTCGACCCCGACCCCAGGGCTCGGACACGACCTCAACGACAAACTCTGCCTCGCCCGACCCTAGGGCTCGGACTCGACCTCGACCTCGGAGGAGCCTCCGCCTCGCCCGATCCAGGGCTCGGGCCGACCACGCCACAGGGGGGCATCATTACCCTACCCCTAGCTAGCTCAGGCTACGGGGAACAAGACCGGCATCCCATCCAGTTCGCCCTGGTAAAACAAGTAATGATGGCGCCCCGCGTGCCCCATGACGATAGCGGCTCTCAAACCCCTTATGGAAGCAAGGAGACGTCAACAAGGACTCGGCAGCCCCAATAGCTGTCCTTCCGCAAGGCTCCAGCGCTCCTCCGACGGCCACAACATCATAGGAACAGAGTGCCAAAACCTCTCCAGCTGCCACAATGGCATGTACCTAGGGCGCTAGCTCCTCTCTGCTAGACACGTAAGCACACTGCTACACCCCCCATTGTACACCTGGACCCTCTCCTTACACCTATAAAAGGAAGGTCCAGGGCACTCATACGAGAAGGTTGGCCGCGCGGGAGGACGGGGCTGGCGGACGGTCCCTCTCTCAACTCTCCCACGCGGACGCTTGTAACCCCCTACTGCAAGCGCACCCGACCTGGGCGCAGGGCAACACGGAGGCCGCGGGATTCCCACACTTTGCATGTCTCTTTCCCCCCTTCGTGCTCCACCTCGCGTCGACCCATCTGGGCTGGAGCACGCGGCGACAATTCACTCATCGGTCCAGGGACCCCCCGGGGTCGAAACGCCGACACACGCGTTCTGTCTAGCCATCGGTTTGTGGGTGATAAGAAGAGCTCATTTTTAGTGTAGTCCCAGCCAACTTGAAAATTTCTTACCAAAACCGACTGGTAAATATCCTGTCACAATCTGGCACAATGGAGAGTGGAAAGCCATGGAGCTTGTAAACGGAGTCCATAAAAAGTTGGGCGACCTTCAGTGTTAAAAATGGGTGCAACAATGGAATAAAATGGCTATATTTCGAAAATGTGTCAACCACTACCAAAATGGTGTCAGCATTAGATGACCGTGGGAGGCCCTCTACGAAGTCCATGCTGATGACATCCCAAGCCTGATCAGGTACTGGTAATGGTTGCAAAAGGCATAGATACTTGCTTCTATCAGGTTTGGACTGTTGACAAATAGCACATGATTTTACATAATCTTTAATAGAGGTCTTCATCGATGGCCAAGAAAAGAGCTGCTTAATCCTTTGGTAAGTCACCGGAAACCCTGAATGGCCCCTCCACCGGGCTGTCATGTAAAGCCAACATAATCTGGTTCTGGAGAGGGAAATTGTTGCCAATCCATATTCTATCTTTATACCGCAGAATTCCAGCCTTGAGTGTATATGGTCCTAGTGGCGCAGGAGTGACAGACAAAGCAGCTAGCAATTTATGGGCCTGATCATCATGTTTGTAACCATCCATGACCTGAAGCAACCACTGAGGTGTGGTCGAAGAAATGTTGTACAACTCAGCTGATGGTCTTCTCGAAAGCGCATCTGCAACCCCATTATCAGTACCCTTTCGATACATGATTTTGTACTGAAGGCCTATTAATTTGGAGAACACACGCTGTTGCCAAGGAGTTGTCAAGCGTTGTTCTGTTAAATGGGACAAGCTTCTGTGATCTGAATAGATAATAAATTCAACATGCTGAAGATACTGTCGCCATTTTTCCACAACCATCAAAATAGCAAGGTACCCCTTCTCATATGTTGACAATCCTTGGTTTTTAACACCTAATGCCTTGCTCACATAAGCTAAAGGATGGTTATCTTGTAACAACACTGCCCAATTCCTCTGCTAGAGGCATCAGTATCAATTGCAAAGGGCCTAGAAAAGTTGGGTAAGGATTGCATAGGAGCTATAACTAGAGAATGCTTCAATGTTTCAAATGCTGTTATATGAACCTGAGTCCAAACAAAGATCACTCCCTTTTTCAGCAGATCAGTGAGAGGGCAAGCTATAACTCCAAAATTTTTGACAAACTTCCTGTAGTATCCTGCTAGGCCCAAAAATTCCCGGAGTTCCTTGCAATTCATAGGTGTTGGCCAAGACGACACAACTTCCACCTTGTTTGGGTCTGTAGCCACTCCATTTACAGAAATAACATGGCCCAAATAAGAAATTTGTTGCTTGGCAAAAGCACACTTGGAGAGCTTAATATACCACTGTTCCTTATGTAAAATCTGCAAGACCTGTGTCAAATGTTGCAAATGTTCTTCCCATATCTTGCTATATACCAATATGTCATCAAAGAACACCAGCACACATTTCTGAGCAATGGGGTCAATGTAGAATTCATGGCACCTTGGAATGTTGTAGGAGCTCCTGAAAGGCCAAATGGAATAACCTTGAATTCGAAGTGGCCATGATGAGTTTGGAAGGCAGTCTTGTGTTGATCCTGTGGGCTCATTCGGATCTGATGGAAACCAGCTCTAAGATCCAATGTAGAAAACCATACTGCCCCATACAATTCATCCAAGAATTCATCAATAATAGGTACTGGATATTTAGTTTTGACTGTTAAGGCATTCAAATGCCTATAGTCGACACAGAAGCGATAAGTATTGTCCTTCTTCTTTACCAATATTACTGAAGAAGCAAACTCATTGTGGCTGTGTTGGATTGTGCCAGCTTGTAACATGTCTGTTACTTGTTGCTCAATTTCATTTGTAAGAGCAGAAGCATATATGTATGGTCTCATCTATACTGGTCGGGCACCTGCTACAAGTGGAATTTGATGGTCACATTCTCTTATTGGAGGCATACCAGTAGGGATGTCAAAAACCGTAGGAAACGGAAATACCACAACCTATATATCTTCAGGTAAATCGGCTAAGATAGCCTATTCCTAGTCTGACAATTCCTGGTGGCTACACACTTGGATGACTGCTGTCTGCATAACTGATGACCTGATGCCATGCAGGGTGACAGTGGAGTCTTTGAGAGGAATGCTAAGCCATTTTTGAGACCAGTGGATCAACATCGGGCTATGTTTCTCAAGCCAATCCATCCCAATTATAAGGTCATAAGTTGACAGTTGTAGCACCTTGAGTGTAGAAGAAAATGTTACCCCACTAATGGACCATGAAGCATCCAAGATCTGATGAGTGCAGCACAAATGTGATCCATTGGCAACCTGTACTTGCAGAGACTTATCGACAGGAACTAGTCCTGGCAAGTTAGCTGCCACCTCACTGCTGATAAATGAAAGTCACCTAGAGGGGGGTGGATAGGCGGAATCTGAAATTTACAAACTTAAACACACTACAAGTCGGGGTTAGTGTTAGAATAAAAACCGATTCCGAGAGAGAGGGGAAAACAAATCAACCAAGAAAGTAAAGTGGGTGACACGGTGATTTGTTTTACCGAGGTTCGGTTCCAATGAACCTAGTCCCCGTTGAGGTGGTCACAAAGATCGGGTCTCTTTCAACCCTTTCCCTCTCTCAAACGGTCACTTAGATCGAGTGAGCTTTCTTCCTTGATTTCTTGGGTCACTTAGACCCCGCAAGGACCACCACACAATTGGTGTATCTTGCTTCGCTTACAAGGCTTTAAGAGTAAGAATGAGAGAAAGAAGAAAGTCAACCAAGCAACAAGAGCAACAAAGAACACAAGACAATCTTCTCACAAGTCCTAAAATACTAGAGTTGAATTGTGGACTTTGATTGGATCGGAGGCTTTGATTTATGTCTTGGAGTGTTGTATTTTGCTCTTGTATTGAATAAGGAGTAGTGAATGCTTGGATGCTTGGAGTGGTGGTGGTTGGGGGGTATTTATAGCCCCAACCACCAATTCAACCGTTGGGGAGGCTGTCTATCGATGGGCGCACCGGACAGCCCGGTGCGCCAACCACGTAACCCAACCATTAGGGTTCTGACGGTTTCGACCGTTTGAGCTTTGACTTCTTGGGGCACCGGACAGTCCAATTCCGCACCGGACAGACATTGTTCACTGTCCGGTGCGCCTTCTGGCGGCTGTTCTGACTCTGCACGAACTGTCCGCGCACTGTAGCACTTTTGCAGGTGTTCGTTGCAGTCGACCGTTGCGCTGGAGCCGTTGCTCCGCTGGCACACCGGACAGTCCGGTGGCACACCGGACAGTCGGGTGAATTATAGCGGAGCGGCTCTCCAGAAACCCGAAGGTGGCAAGTTTGAAGTCGTACAGCCCTAGGCACCGGACATAGTCCGGTGGTGCACCGGACACTGTCCGGTGGCACACTGGACAGTCCGGTGCGCTAGACCAGGGTTCTCTTCGGTTTCTTTTGCTCCTTTCTTTTGAACCCTAACTTTGATCTTTTTATTGGTTTGTATTGAACCTTTAGCACCTGTAGAATATATAATCTAGAGCAAACTAGTTAGTCCAATTATTTGTGTTGGGCATTCAACCACCAAAATCATTTAGGAAAAGGTTTGAGCCCTATTTCCCTTTCAATCTCCCCCTTTTTGGTGTTTGATGCCGACACAAACCAAATCAAATATATAAGTGCAGAATTGAACTAGTTTGCATAGAGTAAGTGCAAAGATTGCTTGGAATTAAACCAATTTTATAGTTTTATAGGATATGCATGGTTGCTTTCTTTTATTTAACATTTTGGACCACGCTTGCACCACTTGTTTTGTTTTTGCAAATTCTTTTGGAAAATCTTTTCAAAGTCTTTTTGCAAATAGTCAAAGGTATACTAATAAGATTGTGAGAAGCATTTTAAAGATTTAAAATTTTCCGCCCCTGTTCCAAATACTTTTTCTTTGACTTAAACAAAACTCCCCCTGGATGAAATTCTCCTCTTAGTGTTCAAGAGGGTTTTACCAATTGAAAGAAGATCAAATATTTTTAGATACCAATTTGAGAAATACTAACCAATTCAGAACATACCAATTTTGAAATATGTCAATTAAAAAGGTTTGAAAGGTGGTGGTGCGGTCCTTTTGCTTTGGGCTTTTTAATATTTCTCCCCCTTTGGCATTAATCGCCAAAAACAGAGTCTTTTGAGTGCCCTTTTTCTTTTCTCTCCCATTGGTACAATTAAATATGAGTGAAGATTATACCAATCGAAGAGTGGTGTGGAGTGACGGCGAAGGGTAAATAATACCGATAGAGTTGAGTGGAAGCCTTGTCTTCGCCGAAGACTCCATTTCCCTTTCAATCTATGACTTAGTAGAAATGCACTTGAAAACACATTAGTCATAGACATAAAAGATATATGATCAAAGGTATATACATGAGCTATGTGTGCAAAGTGTCAATCAAAGTTTCGAGAATCAAGAATGTTTAGCTGATTCCTAAGTTTGGTAAAGGTTTTCTCATCTAATGGTTTGGTGAAGATATCGGCTAATTGTTCTTTTGTGCTAACATAAGCTATCTCGATATCCCCCTTTGTTGGTGATCCCTCAAAAAGTGATACCGAATGTCTATGTGCTTAGTGCGGCTGTGCTCAACAGGATTATCTACCATGCAGATTGCACTCTCATTGTCACATAGGGGAGGGACTTTGCTCAATTTGTAGCCATAGTCCCTGAGGGTTTGCCTCATCCAAAGTAATTGCGCACAGCAATGGCCTGCGGCAATATACTCAGCTTCGGCGGTAGAAAGAGCTACTGAGTTTTGTTTCTTTGAAGCCCAAGACACCAGAGATCTTCCCAAAAATTGACAAGTCCCTGATGTGCTCTTCCTATCAATTTTACACCCTGCCCAATCAACTTCTGAATAACCTATTAAATCAAAAGTGGATCCCTTGGGGTACCAAAGACCAAACTTAGGTGTATAAACTAAATATCTCATGATTCTTTTCATGGCCCTAAGGTGAACTTCCTTAGGATCGGCTTGGAACCTAGCACACATGCATATGGAAAGCATAATATCCGGCCGAGATGCACATAAATAGAGTAAAGATACTATCATCGACCGGTATACCTTTTGAACTACGAATTTACCTCCCGTGTCGAGGTCGAGATGCCCATTTGTTCCCATGGGTGTCTTGATGGGCTTGGCATCCTTCATCCCAAACTTGTTGAGTATGTCTTGAATATACTTGGTTTGGCTGATGAAGGTGCCCTCTTGGAGTTGCTTGACTTGAAATCCTAAGAAATATTTCAACTCCCCCATCATAGACATCTCGAATTTTTGAATCGTGATCCTACTAAACTCTTCACAAGTAGATTTGTTAGTAGACCCAAATATGATATCATCAACATAAATTTGCCATACAAACAATTCTTTTGCAATGGTTTTAGTAAAGAGAGTAGGATCATCTTTTCCGACTTTGAAGCCATTAGTGATAAGGAAATCTCTTAGGCATTCATACCATGCTCTTGGGGCTTGCTTCAGCCCATAAAGCGCCTTAGAGAGTTTGTAAACATGGTTAGGGTACTCACTATCTTCAAAGCTGGGAGGTTGCTCAACATAGACCTCTTCCTTGATTGGTCCATTGAGGAAGGCACTTTTCACGTCCATTTGATAAAGCTTAAAGCCATGGTAAGTAGCATAGGCAAGTAATATACGAATTGACTCAAGCCTAGCTACGGGTGCATAGGTTTCACTGAAATCCAAACCTTCGACTTGTGAATATCCCTTGGCCACAAGTCGGGCTTTGTTTCTTGTCACCACACCATGCTCATCTTGCTTGTTGTGGAAAACCCACTTGGTTCCTACAACATTTTGGTTAGAACGTGGAACTTGTTGGGGGCCTTCGTCCTCCGAAGGTCCTCAAAAACATGATTTGACAATGTTTTCCAAGTGGACTATGTGAACAGGTGCTTTCGGATTCAGAACTATGAATATGAAGTACGGTCAGGACGAAGCCTGAACCAGACGAAGGACGGGCTGATTACCAAGCTCTGCGAAGGGAGGTGCATAGCCGAAGCTGTGCGCAGGGAAGCTTCGTCGCGATAGCAGAGGGGGGAACCGACTTAAAGATGAAAAGACTACGTGGACCTTAACAGATTTCCATAAGTCATTGAGAAATGTAATGGACATGGATGTAATTTTACGTGGGCTGCGTCCCGCGTCTATAAATAGGTGAACAGTACTCCCGTACTGTTCACGCTGACTTGGCATTTGTTTTGGCGTCACGATTGTACTTTTACCTTCTCTCAGGACCGAAGGTACATTTGTAATTTAAAATCATTTCTATCTTTCCATGATTAATAGAAATGATTTTATGATGATGTTCATATCATATTTCATGCTTTATATAAAACCTTCGTCATTACTTGTTACATTTACGAAGGTATGTCTCTTAGGACCTTCGTCCAAAACTCATTATTTCCCGAAGGGGAATAATGTTCCGAAGGACGAAGGACTTTAACATTTAACACTTTTTATGTTGCCTTGTTCTTAACTCCTAGCATTTGAGAACAAGTCCCCAACATTGGCGCCCACCTCCGGTGAACTCACTTCCACTTCGAGTTTTTTTTTGAACACCTTCGGAAGCTATAGACCTTCGCTATGGCACCGAAGAAAGCTTCAGCGGCTGGGGCTGCGGCACTGCAACCACTGGACCCCAACCAGGAGACCGTCTCTCTTCGGGAGGCCCGAAGCCAGAAGAGGAAGGCCGTCAGCCCGACGCTTCAGGAAGATGAACTAGACCAAGAAATCAGGGATATGGAGATGCTTCACCAACAGGTGCAGAGGAAAAAAGAGAAGATGGCCAGGCTAGCTGAGCTCCAAAGGCAGATAGACGAAGCTTCTGAAGAAGTCCGTCATCTTACCCATGATGAACAAGACCGAAGGCCTCAACAAAAAGACCTTCGTCAGGAGGGTTTCTTCAACGAAGATGACTGGTATGAAAATTTCCATCATGGAAATTTTGTTTTCGATGATGCTTCTCCTCTGTCTGCTGAGCTGCAGGCTACACCTTGGCCTTCGTCCTATAAGCCACCCCAGCTTCCCATGTTTGATGGCCACTCAGACCCGAAGCAGTTCTTGATGAGCTACGAAGCAACAGTGTCTTCGTATGGGGGCAATGCTGCAGTCATGGCAAAGTCTTTTGTTATGGCTGTCAGGAGTGTTGCCCAGACCTGGTATTCCTCCCTTCGACCAGGAACGATCACTTCATGGCAGAAGCTGAAGGATATGTTGTTAACTAGCTTTCAAGGGTTTTAGACGAAGCCGGTCACTGCTCAAGCTTTGTTCCAGTGCATTCAGGACCACGAAGAATACCTTCAGGCGTATGTCAGAAGGTTCTTGCGTTTGAGGGCGCAGGCGCCAACCGTGCCCAATGAGATTGTCATCGAAGCCATGATCAAGGGGCTCCGTCCTGGACCTGCAGCACAATATTTTGCTAGGAAGCCTCCTCAGACTCTGGAGAAGCTGCTCCAAAAGATGGACGAGTACATTCGTGCTGATAATGACTTTCGCCAAAGAAGGGAGGAGGCCTTCAGATTCTCTGAGATGACCAGGGGCTTCGGAGGAAGATTTTATCCGAGGCATGTCAGGTCCATCCACAACACTCAAAATGATGACAAGGGGAGTCAGCAGAATAGGCCGCAGTGCTCCTCACAAGCTTCGGGGCAACAGCAAGCTTTCTTCCGGCCACCAGCTCCAAGAGGCAGAGGCGCCAGGGGCTTCGGCGGGAGATTTGGAGATCAACCAAGGAGGACATTTTGTTTATTCTGTGGTGAGAACAAGGGTCATACCACCAGGATGTGCCATGTCACCATCCAGAAACAAAAGGAGCTAGCAGAAGCTGCAGCGCAACAGGGCCAGCCGAAGCAGGTCATGCATACTGCTTCGTACCATCAGCCTTACATCCCGGAGTACGTGGGCAACCACCCTGCAGTTTCTGTAGCTTCGGCAAGTCAACCTCAAGCCTCATGGCAACAGCCCCCGCCTCCACCTCCGCTGCAACAAGGCCAACAGCCAGAAGGGAGCCAATATGCTCCGCATCAAAGGGATCTCAGAGAGCAATCTGAAGCTCGCACAGTCAATAGTACTGTGCCAGAGTCGAAGCACATTTATTGACAGATATCCTATTTTGATAGCAGTTTTTTCCGTTTAAGTTCTATTTTCTGTGTAATAAAGAACATTTCAGTTTTCATATAACAGTTTTGTGGTTGGTTATGAGGAAAACCTATCTTCTCCACAGGTTTAAGTTGCTGAAGCTTAAAAATTTGCGGTAACAAGGAGGACCTTCGGATTATTAAAAATCTTTCGAAGCAACAAAAAGTCGTTCTAAGGAACGCAGAGTAAGTTGCCGAAGTTACAAAAAGCCGTTCCAAAGGGAGCGCAGTGTAAGTTTTTTGCTCCAAAGACGTTCCTAAGGGAATGCAGAGCATACAGCGAAAAGTCAACGCTGATACCGCCTAAGTAAAAGGCGAAGAAGCTCCAAAGACGTTCCTAAGGGAATGCAGAGCTTATACCGTCTAAGTAAAAGGCGAAGAAGCTCCAAAGACGTTCCTAAGGGAATGCAGAGCTTATACCGTCTAAGTAAAAGGCGAAGAAGCTCCAAAGACGTTCCTAAGGGAATGCAGAGCTTACGAATAAATTTTGTGTGTATCTTCGGAACAAATGTCATTTGCATAACATAACATCATCACATCATTTTGCATAGCATAAGCATCATACATCATATTGCATTTGGCAAGAGAAGGGGACACTATCAACCTTCGAAAGGATGCTTTGAGAAAGTGACATCGAAATTGTATAGCTTCGGAATACAGCTTCGGAGAATATTTTTACGAAGCATGGACGGGCTTTATCAGAGCAATATCGAAATGGTATAGCTTCGGAGAATGTTTTCACAAAGCATGGACGTGATTCATCAGAGTAATTTTAACGAAGAATGTCTTCTTCACGAAGCATGAAAAGAAGGGAAGGTGTTTTTTCGCCGAAGGCTCAAAAATGGTATGTATGTAGAGTTTCATGCATCGTAAAGAATTGAATAATGAAAAGAGACTTGTATATTACATTTAAATGTACAAAATGTTACATAGATTACACTTTAAATGTTTTTTCTAAATAGCATCTAGTCTTCCCTTAATACTGCTTCGGCGGCCTCATTTATAAGTTGATCAACAACTTTATCCATGATAGCTTCGGCCATTTGCTTAATTTCCTCATCCCCTTTTGTATGAGGGTCAGCGAGCGATCCAGCAGGTTCTGAGGGAAGAGAACATTTCTATATTACTATTGCAAATCGCGAGCAAAGTTTGAAATAAAAGTTACAACACAATAAGAACGACTAATTAATACCTAATTTCCCTTCGGGCTCTGTACTTCTTTCGACAGCTTCTGCCACTTTCCTTGCATCATGGATGCCTTTTTCACTTCTTTGAATTATTTCTTGCGCCATTTCTCGGCCGCCATTATCCCAGATATCAGTGAAGAATTTACCGCCAACCATGCTTGCTTCGGTCGACGGATCTTTAATGTCTTCAGAGGACAGAGCAGCTTCGGACTGAGCTAAAGATTTTATATGTTCACAACCTTTTTTCTCTAGAACAGCAGCAACTCCTCTGGCACCTGAAAAAGCGCAGATGTCACCGCGGCTGCTCAGGATTTCCTCGAAGGCTTTTGCTTCGTGACTGATCCAATCCAGTGGACCTTCGGGATTGCCTCTTGGAAAATTTTCTTCACTAGAAAAGGCGCCAACGCTGGCAAAGCTGGATTTTATCTTTTTGACGCACTCTACAGATTTAATATAACATTTCCTCTGAGATGCGCGAAGCCCCTTAACACTTAATTCCAATTTATTGACCATATGATCACTAAGTTCTCGTTTTGTTTCCTCAAGCACACGCTCTTCTTTAGCTCTAGCCAGCTGTTTCTGAAGATCTTTAATCTCGCGCTTTTGGGCTTCGGCCTGGGTTTTTGAAGCAGCTTCGTCCTTTTTTACTTTATCTACCAGTGTAAGCAGAATTTTATCCTTTTCCAGAGCTTCGTTTCTCAGTTTGATAACTTCGGAGCGCAAATTGTTGAATGCAATCTCATAGCTTTCATCTTCGGCGCTCTTTTGGGCTCTTAATGCATTGCTTAGAATCAAGCCCTATACGAAAAAGAATCCATATAAGAATAAAAGATTGAATTACGTATTTAAAAAAAAAAGTTTTTTCAAGCGTTTAATTTCCATACCTTCAGGCTATTGTACGCAAGACTGTCTGCGAGATCCTCTTTCGTCATGGCACATAATCCAGCTTCGAGCTTCGGGAAACCTATACTCCTGGCCATCTCTCGACAGACAGATAGTTCTTTGTTGTCAGGCAGGCAGTATAGGAAGTCATCTTCATTTGTCCCATTGAATATTACTGCCCCCTTCGGATATTTTAGCTCTTTCGCATAATGGTTGGCTTCATAAGTTTCTTCTTCAGATAATTTCTTCCCCGAAGCATGTCGTATGATGTAATCGCATATGCCGGCAGGAGCCTCGAGGATGGCAGTGTCAATTTCTTCAACTAAAACTGGTTCTGATATTTTTATTGTTTCGGCTTCCAAAGGTTGCTCCTTGGAGGGCTCTGAAGGCCCAGCTTCAACTTCAGCTTGTTGCGTCGAAGCTTCAGTAGATGCTTCAGCAACTTCAACACTCTTTTTTGGAGTTGTGCTTGAAGACTTAATTGTCTCCAAGACATCTAGTACGTTCACCATTCTTTTTCTTTTTGGGGTCACCGATGGCCCCTTTTGGTTTTTTATTGCTTCGACATTCACCGAAGGACTTAAGATTTCAGACATTTTCGGCTCTTCAACCTTCGGCTTCTCTGCTTTTTCCGCTGAAGGCGCTTCAGACTTTTTTTCCATCTTCGGCACTGGAGCTGGTTCAGTAGCTTCAGAGGCCAAAGAGACTTCACCAGTAAATTCTGGCACTGTGGCCGGCTCAATAAAACGCACTGGGTGGGTAAGCACCTTCATCTTTTTCCTTCGCGGCACTGGCTCACTGGTAACACTTATCGTAGCCTCTGCCGCAGTAGAAGTATTTTTTCTTTTGCGACTCAATACCGGATAGTGGTAGTCGGGGTACACAAACCCGACTGCGTCAAATACCCGGTTGAGCCTCTTCTTTTTTCGGCCTCCGAAGGCTGCTGATAACGCAGTGTTCTCAGCCTTCGAATATGCCCCAAGCAGTTCGTCACTTAATGTTTCAATGCTTTTCAACCAGTCGTCATCAGGTTCAACAAATTTATCTGCATATTTGAATGTGTACTTCAGTCTGACCAGTCCGCCTTCGTCGGACTCTTTGATGGTTTCCTTCGGCATTTCCCACTTTTCTGCAAGTGGCCATACCCTGAAGGCAATGTGCTCTTGGACCAAGTCTCTTGTCCCAATAAAAGAGCAGATAACCCCGAAGGCCCTTTGGCATTCCTCGGCCGCTTCATCCATTTCAACCTTCGGCCTTCGTAGTCCGAAGCGTTGCCAGATGGGGCGCATAATAATACTCTTGACATTTTCTTGCGCTGGTAAGTCATTCTTTACATAGAACCATTCAGTCATCCAGGCTCCGGGCCACCTCTTCCGAAAGGTCGGCACAGGGCAGCTTGACCCGGAGCGGGCACCGAAGCTGTAGCACCCAAAGTTGTTGTGATATTGTTCTTTTCCCCAGGGCTTCGTCTCATATAATAACTCATGAATGTTGCAGAAGCTTTTAGCATTTGGTTCCAAACCTTGGCTTCTCGCAGCCCACACAAACACCCCCATTCTTATGATGGCTTCGGGAGTAATTTGATGCAGGTAGACTTGAAATGTCTTCAGTACCTCAATAACAAAGTTGCTTAAGGGGAATCGAAGCCCAGCCTTGAGGAAGCTTCGGAAGATTACGACCTCATCTTCTTCAGGGGTGGGAGAAGTCTTTTCTCCAGCGTCAGCCCTCACAATAGATATATCTCGAAAATACCGCCCCCTCATATTATCAATATGACTCTGCTTGATAGTGGTCTTCCCGAAAACTGTGTGGCTTGGTCGCCACGGTCGATCTTCGGCCTCTTCCCCACCACTTTCTACATCAAAACTGTCGCTGTCATCAGTATCTTCGGACAAACCTTCAAGAATTTCCTTGGTGATTTTCTCTGTATTGGTCTCCGCCATCGCCATAATGAACCCCAAGTTCTTCTCTTCGTCAAGACTCAGCTTCGTCTCAGCAGTGATCTTCTTACCTTCAGACATCTTCGGAAGCGCTAAAAAACTGTTTCCAAGTCCGAAGCTTCAAAATCATAAAGATCAGCAAATCTTAGTGCACACGAGCTAAAAATTTAGTGGGCCGAAGCAGATGGCAAGTGTGCGTACCAAATAAGTTTGCGGTATGATCTTATTTATATCCCCGGGGCGGTGAAAATTAAAAGACCCCGCTTGTCAGTGAGTGTTGCTATTCTAGCAAAGGGAAGGTGTTTTTTCGGACCTTCGGCTCAGGGCCTTCGTCCATTTCGCAATCTGAATTTATTATTGACAAATTAATATTGCGAGGGGCTACTGTTGGGGGCCTTCGTCCTCCGAAGGTCCTCAAAAACATGATTTGACAATGTTTTCCAAGTGGACTATGTGAACAGGTGCTTTCGGATTCAGAACTATGAATATGAAGTACGGTCAGGACGAAGCCTGAACCAGACGAAGGACGGGCTGATTACCAAGCTCTGCGAAGGGAGGTGCATAGCCGAAGCTGTGCGCAGGGAAGCTTCGTCGCGATAGCAGAGGGGGGAACCGACTTAAAGATGAAAAGACTACGTGGACCTTAACAGATTTCCATAAGTCATTGAGAAATGTAATGGACATGGATGTAATTTTACGTGGGCTGCGTCCCGCGTCTATAAATAGGTGAACAGTACTCCCGTACTGTTCACGCTGACTTGGCATTTGTTTTGGCGTCACGATTGTACTTTTACCTTCTCTCAGGACCGAAGGTACATTTGTAATTTAAAATCATTTCTATCTTTCCATGATTAATAGAAATGATTTTATGATGATGTTCATATCATATTTCATGCTTTATATAAAACCTTCGTCATTACTTGTTACATTTACGAAGGTATGTCTCTTAGGACCTTCGTCCAAAACTCATTATTTCCCGAAGGGGAATAATGTTCCGAAGGACGAAGGACTTTAACATTTAACACTTTTTATGTTGCCTTGTTCTTAACTCCTAGCATTTGAGAACAAGTCCCCAACAGAACTAAATGCCATACCTCATTCCTCGTGAAGTTGTTGAGCTCCTCTTGCATTGTCAACACCCAATCCGAATCTCTTAATGCATCTTCCACACTATATGGCTCAATAGAAGACACAAAAGAGTAATGTTCACAAAAATGTGCGACTCGAGATCGAGTTGTTACCCCCTTATGAATATCGCCGAGGATGGAGTTCACAGGGTGATCTCTTTGTATCGCTTGATGGACTCTTGGGTGTGGCGGTCTTTGATCCTGTTCATCTTCCTTATCTTGATCATGGTCATCTCCCCCTTGATCATTGTCCTCCTCTTGAGGTGACCCATCCTCTTGATCTTCATCCTTTTCTTCTTGAGCCTTGTCCTCATCTTGGGTTGATGGAGATGCTTGCATGGAAGATGATGGTTGATCTTGTGCTTGAGTGGGCTCTTCAGATTCCTTATGACACACATCCCCAATGGACATATTCCTTAGAGCGACGCATGGAGCCCCTTCATCATCTAATTCATCAAGATCAACTTGCTCCACTTGGGTGCCATTAGTCTCATGAAACACAATGTCACAAGAAACCTCAACTAATCCAGTGGATTTGTTGAAGACTCTATATGCCCTTGTGTTTGAGTCATATCCTAGTAAAAAGCCTTCTACAGCCTTAGGAGCAAATTTGGATTTTCTACCTCTTTTAACAAGAATAAAGCATTTGCTACCAAAGACTCTAAAATATGAAATATTGGGCTTTTTACCAGTTAGGAGTTCATACGATGTCTTCTTGAGGATTTGGTGAAGGTAGAGCCGGTTGATGGAGTAGCAGGCGGTGTTAATCGCCTCGGCCCAAAACCGGTCTGATGTCTTTTACTCATCAAGCATGGTCCTCACCATGTCAAGTAGAGTTCTATTCTTCCTCTCCACTACACCATTTTGTTGTGGTGTGTAGGGAGAAGAGAACTCATGCGTGATGCCCTCCTCCTCAAGGAAGCCTTCAATTTGAGAGTTCTTGAACTCCGTCCCATTATCGCTTCTTATTTTCTTGATCCTTAATCCGAACTCATTTTGAGCTTGTCTCAAGAATCCCTTTAAAGTCTCTTGGGTTTATGATTTTTCCTGCAAAAAGAACACCCAAGTCAAGCGAGAATAATCATCCACAATTACAAGACAATACTTACTCCCGCCGATGCTTATGTAAGCAATCGGGCCGAATAGATCCATGTGAAGCAGTTCCAGTGGCCTGTCTGTTGTCATTACACTACTACAGCAAACCTCTGTACAGGCGGTTTGGTTCGCCTCTACACAGGCGGTTCCAGGAACCGCTTGTGGTGCACCGCCTGTGATGTAACACAACATCACAGGCGGTCAATCAAAAACCGCCTGTGAAAGACACACATCATAGGCGGTCCAGTTCAAAGGAACCGCCTGTGATAGACGCACATCACAGGCGGTTTCTTATCCTAGCCGCTTGTGTTATCCACACATCACAGGCGGTTTTTAATATAAGTCCGACTGCATATAATATAAATCACAGACGGTTTTCAATATACAGATTCATATACAGAATTTTCAAACACAGATTATACACAGATTATACACAGATTCACACAGATTGCATACACAGATTTATACATATCAAGTTCCATAACAGGTTCCATACACAGATTCATCCACATCAAGTTCCATCGTCATACACAGATTTATACACATATCAAGTTCCATAGACAACTAAACATCTCAAAGTTCCATAGACAACTAAACATCTAAAGTTCCTAACTAAAGACCTAAACACTGTGTGATATCGTGTACAAACTTAGTTCTGGGAATTGTTGCAAATTTCCATTTGTATTGTAGAATAGCCCTTGTTGATGAAGAACTTCACGGCGCAAAAAGTAAAGCAAGTCTCTTACAACCTTAGCCACGCCGACGGAAACCATATCTCTTTCTAACCATTCAGCATTGATCTTGGATTTAGGAACCTGCAATGAAAGCAAAAAGCAAGCAGTGCTAAAAGAGTAATGTGATGAGCAACAATATAACATAAAAATTGCAACATAGACAATGATAGCGAACTTACATCCTCACGATTGACCATGTAATGGAAGGTGACACGACACCATTCGCATACATAATAACCGCATAGGACAGTACCCGGAGGTTGTTTGTCACCATATGGAAATAATGATATTGACAAATTAGGCTTGTCCTCTGGATGTTCGCCGCCAAGATCTTTCCAATAAAAACGGTATGCACTGCATATAAGAATAGCATTGTGAGATTAAGAATACATTTGTTAAGTTGTAATAAGTACAAGTGTGCAATAATAATCATACTTCTCTAAAATCTTCAAGAAGTCATTATACGTACCCTTTTCCATTCTCAGTGAATCGAAGACCACGACTTTACCATCCTTTGGAAAGATCATGATACAAATGTAGTGGTCACTATATAGACATAGACGAAAACACATGTTAAGATCACGATTGCCATAATTTATAGTTCAAAACCAAGTCGATAACTTACTTAAAGTGGTGCGGAGCTATTATTAAGTCCTTGCCATGTTGTACATGATTATACATGGCTCGTCCAATGTATGCCGCCATTACCTTCATTTTCTTTCTCTGATTCTGTTTGACGGCTTTCTCAAATTCAGCATCGTCCAAGTCTTTGTATTCTTCTCCATGTCTCCGAGCAACTTCTTTGTAGCGAGCTTGGGATATCATCAACAGGTCAAGAAACCCTGTCTTAAGTTGTTTCTTCTTATCATCCATGTATTGCATCCTACGTGTAAAAGTGTTAATCGTTAGACTCTCGTTTATGTGTGCATGTACAAAACTAACAAATATGAAAGTTTAGAGGTACTTACAAGCAAAAGAGGGTTAAGTAGTTGGTTTCCATCCTTTGTCGGTGGTACAACGACTAGAGATCGTCAAAGAATAAATGCCGCACAGGATCTATATGATCATTGCTCCAAAATACATCTTCTGGCACAACAAATGTGAAGTCCTCGAGTTTGTATTTGTTGCTAGCCACCATGTACCACTCATGCATTCTAATCTCCAGAGTCGACAACTTAGAAAGTTGCACCGTCGTCAAGAACGGCCTCCCATTCACAAATTTAGGAGGAACATCCTCCTTCTTGTATATCGAGATATTGGTTTTAAGACGTAATGATTCTCGAGTATGAATCATTCCATCTTCTTCCCATACTTCGAAATTGTCTATTTGGGACCGTGTGCCTACTCCATGAGATGCTGATTTCGCTTTTGATTGATTTGTCATAACTCTCCGCAATTTATGCAGGTAGTGTGACACTGATTCTGACGGTTTCTTGACATCGTCAGTGGCGATTCGCTGATGAATTTTCTTTGAAATAGTTGGCCCTTCAACATTGGTGCCAACCTTTGCTTCCTTTTTGATGTTGACGTCGACATTCTGAGGAACAATTTTGTCTACGTCCCCCTCGTCGAGTTCCTTCGCAAGAGGCGATATGATTGTTTCAACGATTTTTTTGGAGGTCGGTGTCATATTTTCCTGCACCATGGGGTGTGGAATGATCGAACTATCTTTTTGTTGCATTGGTGTTGAATTCGGCGTTGGTGACTTATGACGCGATACACGGCTTAAGATCGGCTCATCACCCAACTTGATCTCGCGTCGATGCCAAAGGACCAACTCGTTCATTGCCTCCTGCAAAGTTATGATCCCCTCAACTAGAAAGTCTATCTCCCAATCTTCACAACCACTGTCTGTGATTTCTAGAACTTGGACCACAGCATAGTGTGGCGGGACAGGATTATCCTTGTAGTTAACAAGTCCTGGTTTTACCAAACCAGTAGCAGCTTGTTTTGTTTTTGTCCTAGATCGATTGATTGGAATATGAAGAAAGCAAGGCTTGTCCTCAACAATATCGTCTACAGGGTACTTGGTGAAGTCTTGCATAGATCCTACGCTGCTAGGGACTATAGGTGGACTCATGTGGCTTGGCTTGAGTTCAAATGATATGCATTCTGTTTTCTTCATTTTGTTCATCACGTCATTAATAGCCTTTTGTACCCTTTCATCAATAGTCTCTTCAAGGGTCCTTTTCGACTTCTCGTGCTTCCTATATGATGACGCATACTCTGGAAACGCCTCTGTCCAGGAAATCTTAGAAGAGATTCCCCGAGCCCGTCTAGTGTGTTCAGGATTGCCTAGTGCTGCAGTTAGTATGTCATTCTCCCTCCGAGGCTTAAATTCGCCTTTTTTTCTCTTATCTGCATATTCTTGAATTTTTGTCGAAAATTTGCCTACCAATTCTGGATGCAAAAGTTTGCCATCCTCACTTAAACCTGCCCGACCTAAGATCCAACGAATAGCTCGCTCATTGATATCTTTTAATATTGGGTCCAAAGTGCCGTTAGCTATAGCTTCCTCGATTATCCTGTTCCACTGCATAACTTTATGGTGATATCCGGTTGACCCTAGGCGATGGGGGTGTTTGTTCATCTTCGCTCTCTGAGAATTAGTTTCGCCTAGTTCTTTGGCCTTCAGTTCGGTCTTCTGACGAACAAATTCCTCCCACTGAGCTTGAGTGATTTTCCCCATTTTCTTGGGCGGAGGAACCTTATTCTTCTTAACAAATTCCCTATTCATCTCGGCTTTCCACCCACGAAACATCTTGGCCATAGCAGAGAGCATCGACTTCCTTACTGCATCCTCTGTGCCTTTTGGGAACTTGAATGACTTAGACAACTTAGCCCATAGCTTATTGCGGGTGTCTTCATCTAAATCCTTCTATTTTTGAAGTGTGATTGGCACTATATCTCTAACAGTAGACCCGCAGGAATTTCGAAACTTTGTAACCACATCAAGTGGTTCTTCAGGAAACCCCTCTGCATTTAGTTTTGTTACGTACATAACTGCACCTTCTTTCATCTGATTCGGACCTCGTCGCCCTCATTTCCGCTTATGTGAAACAGATGATTCAGGCATCGGAGCATCCTCCGTATTTCGTGTAGAACATGCATCCTCTTTCTTCTCTTCATTTGATATCTATATATTGAAACAATTAATGGCCTTTCATATATGAACATTATTTTAGAATATAGTCGGCATATTTCTATTTACCTCTTCATCGTTGGGAATATAGTCGGCATCAAGCTCATCTGATGTTTTTTTCTTCCTTGGAGGTATAGGAGTACAAGGATTGTCGTCACTAGAACTATCCTCCCTGCTCCCTACACCAAAGCTGCTCGTTGTCTGCCATTCAAGTTTGGTCGCGTCTTCATCAACTTTGTTAGACGCACCGGTGCAGACCACATCCATCCTAGGCTGCTCGTTGTCTACCATTCAAGCTGGTTCCATCGATAAAGGGATATACTGTTAGTCTGATATACTGGTTCCATCAATAAGGGAACTTGGAGAAAAGGTGATTCAAAAGAAATCGAGCCCAAACCCGCCTTTGTGTCCCTCCTTTACTCCCCAAACCGAAAGCCCAAACCCGCCTTTACTCCGGGGCAGGATCGGGTCGGGAAGCACGAAGCAGATAGAAGTGCACTTTCCAATGCAGTTAGACAGAGAAGGCATGGCTGTGATGTTATAATGCTGAAGGACCCCAAGAAGAGATTATGCCCTGTCATCCACCACTGCCCATTATTTGTGGGCTTCACCGAGGGCTGGAAACATTTGGTGACATCAAACGACCTTCGGGCTGGGGTCGTCTGCGAGCTTGTTAAGGGCCAGACGATGGTGATCCGGTGTACTCTATCCGGATGTGTGGTCACAAAATTTAAAGCCGCCCTGGCTTCATCTGTGTGCTTCTCTTCTCTTATGTCGGCTACTAAGATCACTTAGCACCCCACCTAAGAGAAGAGAAGCGCACACATGAAGCCGGGGCGGCTTTAAATTTTGTGACCACACATCCGGACATAGTACACCGGCTCACCATCGTCTGGCCCCTAAACAAGCTCGCAGACGTCCTCAGCCTGAAGGTCATTTGATGTCACCAAATGTTTCCAGCCCTCGGTGAAGCCCACAAATAACGGGCAGTGGTGGATGACAGGGCATAATCTCTTCTTGGGGTCCTTCAGCATTATAACATCACAGCCATGCCTTCTCTATCTAACTGCATTTGAAAGTGCACTTCTATCTGCTCCGTGCTTCCCGACCCGATTCAGGCATTCAGCCGATGCCATTCTCCATATAAGTCCCAAACAGAGAATAGGGATGAGGTAGTCAAGATTGTAGGCGCTAGTGCTCAACTACTAGCATCTATAGATATGGACACAAGTCCAAATTTGGTGCTACTCGACACCATCGATATCACTAGGGAAAAAAATACATCAAAGAGATCCACTTCCCAATAGTACTCGAAGATAGTTCATTGACTTGACACTCTCTAAGAGGTTCATACAAAATACATTATCTCTAAGAGTGAAACCTACGATACTCATCGTGTTGTTTAGGACTAAACATCAACAACCCCTTGACTGGTCGCTATCATACTCAATTCCAAAATATTTTTCCAATATGTAGGCTTGAGTAAGGAGATCTGGGCTTGGGAGTTCCTCCAAATCATCTGCAGCTTCATCATCTTCAGCATATAGCAGGGCTTCATCTTGAATAATTTTAGCCCTCTTGGAGTCAGCATACTTTTTGATGGACAGAGCACACTTCTCAAGCATGTCGCATACATCTCCAATTTGAAACAAAGTGGTCTTAAGTGTGTACACTGATTCCGGTTCACTAGTATCCACAACCCCATCAGTCACTAGACTGCGAATGATGTCAACATGTGTCTCGATGACTCGAACTGAGCTCTCAACCATGTCAAATGGCTCTTTTTCCATCTCTGAAACTGAAAATGACCAAGTCTCACAATCAAAATTGAGATCGCAACAAAGGCAGGGATCAGAGGGAAATCAAGGATGTGGCTTATAGGGCAAAAAGAGGGTAGCAACAGATTATGATCACCTTATTTTTATTTTGCCTACAAAAGAAGTGGAGTGTATACTACACCAAAATAGTGCATACATACATACCCACTGCTATTTTCAATATAGACTAAGAAGCCATCCCGTCGGAAGTTTGGCTCTCGGAAATTTTTTGTCGGAAGTTAGCTTAACTTCCTAGAGCCCTCTAGGAAGTTAGCTAACTTCCTACAGCCTAAGAAGCCTCTCGGAAGTTAGTAGGTTCTCGAAAGTTAGTAGCTTCACACCGTTAGCGCCGTCAGCTGACTAACTTCCTACGACTAACTTCCTACGGCTGACTGTAACCCTAGGAAGTTAGCCAGCTAACTTCCTACGGCTGACTGTAGCCCCTAGGAAGTTAGCTGGCTAACTTCCTACTGCCCAATTGGCCTCTAGGAAGTTAATTTGACCAGCATTACAAATGTTGTTTATTTTTATTTTACACCACATTCCACAACATAACAAATACATCAACAGCTATATAGCACAACATATTTTCACATAAAACATCTCACACACAATCACATATCAATATTTAAATACATAATCTCATCAATTACATCACAAAAGTCTCATGCGTAGTCATATTTATTGTTTAGAAATAAATTATAGAATTACAATAGTATCCACATACAACATCATTTTTCTTGTTCCGTACAAAGATTGTAAGGGAAAAATAGTATCAAAGCCATATTGAAATTTACTACCTCGCCATCCTCCATCTCTAGCGCAACTAAATCTTCACTGATTTGTGTTCATCCGTTCTTAGTCAACAAATGAACTTGCTTCACATTACTGCTTGGTGATAAGAAGACACCAATGCAAAGGATGCATCCAGCTTCTTTGCCAACCATGGTAGTTTCAAGATGCAGAGTTTGTGTACGACTGTCTTCTTTACTTCCTTCAATTCATCCATACATTGTCAGCAACATCGATGGCCGAAGGCCCCAATAAATACGAACGAGGGTTGAATCTCCAGCGGGCTGAAACTCCAAGTAACTAAACACATGCTCTAAAAGTCTGAAACATACTATTAAAAACCAACACATTTGGCAATGGCAGAATGTAGTGCCCACAGACATAAGCAGATTCAATTCATATTAACAAACGAAGTTAAGCAACATAGAGTCTGACAAGGACTTACAACTCATTATAGGATGAAATAGAGACATAGTTGTATGCCATAGCAGACAACCTTGTCATGCATCATATCAGATTTCTTGCTTAAAAATTGATCAGCAACCTACAACATGAAGAAAGGAACAAACATCAGAAGGTTCAGTACAATAGTCTACGAATTTTCAGGTCTGCACATGTTATCATTAGTTCAAAAACCTAAAGAGTTCAAGCCAGCAAAATCAAACCCATTAAAGAACAAAGGACTTGTTCATATCTACAAATAAACAAAGGAATGCAAAACAATGAATTGATGTTTTAAGAGAGTCATAGATCCAAGTAAAGAATAGAACTTTGGACCATTTAGCCTGGTAAAATTGTACTATACTCCTGCAGTTAAGCTCCCTTTTCTCCCAACCAACCATGCCCTAAAGGGTACCTTGTTGGATATTGCAAAGAAATGAATTAGCTTGACATGCATGTTAGATATGAACAGAGCCACATAAGAATATTATTAAAGAACGATCCAATACATTAAATCGATTCAAAACTATGGAGATGCATCTAGTTGTTATATCATCATTAATGAAATTCAATAAACAACAACAACACTTAATTCCGAGCAAGTTGGGGTAGCAAACCACCAACAAAAAGATAGAAAAGGAGGTGTTTTAACCGCAGATAGATGTATACAGTTGGGACATTTATATAAACCATTTTTTCCTGGTAGGACTGCAAAAATTGAAGTGCAAGGCTGCAAGCATACAATGAAACAAAAGCACTGGAGTGATCGATATAGATGAACTGCAATGCAATAATAACATATCTATCTACAATCATTATTGCCACTTATATTTCAACAAAACTGTGTTCTGTTGAATACCAATGGCATAAGTTTTTTTCAGCAAAGAATGCATGAGTAAGAGCATAACAGGGAACCCTATGCATTGCATTGACTTTGAGAGATATTTCTGCGGAAGCCTGGCTATTAGGCATATGGCTGTGGCAAAGGCACTAGAGAAAATATTGTCTAGGGCATTTGTTTAGGCAGCTTCCAGTCATTTATCTCTCTTCTGAATGTAACGGAGAACCAACTAGGATTGTCTTGTACTGGGAGCTAATTTCTCTTTCTTAATAAGAAGATGTGTGGCTCCTGCATATTTGCGAAAAAACAACACAAGGAACCAATATGCAATATATTATAGTGATTTAGCCATCCACATTTAAAATGCCTAATCTAGTATGTAGTTCATGATTTCTAAATGCATCATAGATCTTCACAGATAGGTACAATCAGCTATACATGGTTGAATGTGACATCAACCATAGATGCATCAACCAGATCCACGCTTCATACAACACCAAACCAACTGAGCAGCCAAAACCAACATGCACGAAATGTATTAAAAATAGACTAGATCCAACATTGAACTTAGTTGTATCAAATCCCGGAATGTATTAAAAAATAGACTGTGAATCACAAATGACCCAAAAATAAAATGCAGCATCACAAAATGAACATTTATAGACAGTATAAATGAAAGAAGGGAATGAATAACATAGAAATACTACATTTCAAATTTTTTGATGCAGTCCTTGACAGATGGAAGTGTAGTGCAGTCCAATAAACTGATGAGAATTACTGAGTGCTAACCTCAACATACTTTTAACGAGGGGAACCAGTGGTTACTGCTGTGGACCGGCACCGGTGGGGTAGCTCGCTGCCGGGGAGAGGGTGACGGCCACCATGGCTGAGCTCGCCCATGCATGGGGTCGCTACCCCGCCGGCCCCCAGCGCCCCCCGCGACGCCCCCCCCCCCCCCCGACGGGCGCCGCCCGCCCCCAAAGTGTGTCACACTGTGATTACAACAGCGAAGATAACTGAAAAACCTATAACTTAACTAACCTGGGATGTGACATATTGTGGTCCTAAATCAAAGATTATTCAATAATAGCAATGAACTTCACAGACATGAAATAACATCACAGTGTAGTACAATGTACCATCACTTTTGCTGCCACCAGCAATTTTAAGTAGAAACGTTGTCAAAAGGTATATATAATGCAACAAAAAGTTAGGAGCAAGAGAAGCAAATCTAAAGGGGAATGTGGGCCAACAACAGAAGAGAGCAGAAGGGGACGGAAGATGAGGAGTTTTTTTAGTAGTCGGTCAGCAGCACATTTTTAGTAGGCGAATCCGACATCTTTATGTAATATTGGGATCGCTAAATCGTAAACAAAAATAGAAAACTAGATTACATTTGACTGAATAGTAGAACCAAACATTCTAATTGTAACTGTGAAGATGTAAACCAGATTATTATAGCAACCATGTACAACCAAAAATACAAATTCATCCATACCAAAACCTTATAACATACATATCTTTGTAGCTAGGGCATTGAACGAAGACCTTAATTAGCTCGTGGTCAGCTATACCTACACATGAAATCTATTGCTTTCTATGGATGTACGAAAAGCAAACGGTTGTCTGGTAATGCGTCGTAGGTGATTGGATAGAGAAATCTCCAGAAGCAGTAGTATATGTAGAATGACGACAAACAGCTGAATTAATTAATTATGCATACATACATACCCACTGCTATTTTCAATATAGACTACCTTTTTTGTTTCAATTCACCAACTAATCAATCGAAAGCGGAAGGCCGAGACACTGACAACTAATCAATCTAAACTGCAAACAGTACAAGAATAGAGTGTTTAGTGAACGAAGGGTGCTTAAGGTGGAACGATGCGCTGAGCCCACATCCTTCTTATATATAAATGATCCATCGCCAAAATACAGATTAATTTGCATAATACCAGCTTATAGACACACAGCAACATCGAATTATATGCCCTTGCAGATTCATGTGTACTGCAACGGCCAAACTGCAGTGAGGTAGCTAGGTATATAGAGCCAAGCGAAATCTAAAGTATAAAAAGGAGGCCTGCTTATTACTAGCTAGCTTTGTGACGACATCACAACAGAAAATACACACACACATCAAGCGAAAGGAGAGGGAGGGAGGAGAAATACACTTGATCTTTCGACGGAGGACCGAGAAGCTATCCCCCACTGCACATATGGCGGCTGGCCTGGGGGAGCTCGCCATGGAAGAAACCCCTGCGTGTAGATCAGAGGGGGGCGAGCTGGAGCTGGGCGACGCCATGGAGAGGGGCAAGGAGCTGGGAATAGGAAGCAGGGGGACAGATCCGACCACGGCCAGGAGAGTACGCCGGCGAGGCTTGGTGGAGGAGCACCGGGCACGGCTCAAGGAAGAAGAGGCAGGGCGAGCAAGGAGATAGGAGAAGGGCGGCCGGTGCTGCTGGGGAAAAATTTTAGAGAGAAAAGAATACGTGGGTGAGGGAAAGAGATAAGGGAGATGGAAACTTAAGAGATTTCCACGGCTGTGGAGGATAAAGTAACAAGCTAGATGGTGGATGAAGCTAACTTCCTAGAGGCGACCGTAGGAAGTTAGCTTTTCGTTTGACTGGTCAAAAGCCGAAAGTTAACTTCCTAGAGGAGGCCGTAGAAAGTTAGCATGGACAGCTAACTTCCTAGAGGTGGCCGTAGGAAGTTAGCTTTTTGTTTGACTGGTCAAAAGCTAAAAGCTAACTTCCTAGAGGAGGCCGTACGAAGTTAGCATGTGCAGCTAACTTCCTAGAGGCGGCCGTAGGAAGTTAGCGGCTCGTTTGACCGCACCCGCGGATAAGGAACTGAAAGCTAATTTCCTAGAGGAGGTCGTAGGAAGTTAGCTGCTCATGCTAACTTCCTACGGCCGCCTCTAGGAAGTTAACGGCTTGTTTGACCGCATGCATGGGTCAGCATGTGAAATCTAACTTCCTACAGCTTTTGTAAAATACCGTAGGAAGTTATGTTTATTTCCTAGAGCTACCAGTTGCCTCTCGGAAGTTATTTATTTCCTACGGTTTGTTATAAAAGCTGTAGGAAGTTAAAAAACCGTAGGAAGTGTATGATTTTGGTGTAGTGTTACTCTCGCCGATGCTTATGTAAGCGATCGGACCGAATAAATCCATGTGTAGGAGATCAAGTGGCCTATCAGTCGTCATGATGTTCTTATGTGGATGTTGAACACCAAATTGCTTCCCGGCTTGGCATGCGCTACAAATCCTGTCTTTCTCAAAATGAACATTTGTTAATCCTAAAATGTGTTCTCCCTTTAGAAGCTTATGAAGATTCTTCATTCCAACATGGGCTAGTCGGCGGTGCCAGAGCCAACCCATATTAGTCTTAGCAATTAAGCAAGTGTCGAGTTCAGCTCTATCAAAATCTACCAAGTATAGCTGACCCTCTAACAATCCCTTAAATGCTATTGAATCATCACTTCTTGTAAAGACAGTGACACCTACATCAGTAAAGAGACAGTTGTAGCCCATTTGACATAATTGGGATACAGAAAGCAAATTGTAATCTAATGAATCAACAAGAAAAACATTGGAAATGGAATGGTCAGGAGATATAGCTATTTTACCCAAACCTTTGACCAAACCTTGGTTTCCATCCCCGAATGTGATAGCTCGTTGGGGATCTTGGTTTTTCTCATATGAGGAGAACATTTTCTTCTCCCCTGTCATGTGGTTCGTGCACCTGCTATCGATGATCCAACTTGAGCCCCCGGATGCATAAACCTACAAAACAATTTTAGTTCTTGACTTTAGGTACCCAAACGGTTTTGGGTCCTTTGGCATTAGACACTAGAACTTTGGGTACCCAAACACAAGTCTTGGATCCCTTGTGTTTGCCCCCAACAAACTTGGCAACTACCATGCCGGATTTGTTAGTCAAAACATAAGATGCATCAAAAGTTTTGAATGAAATGCTATGGTCATTTAATGCACTAGGAGTTTTCTTCTTAGGCAACTTAGCATGGGTTGGTTTCCTAGAGCTAGATGTCTCACCCTTATACATAAAAACATGGTTAGGGCCAGAGTGAGACTTCCTAGAATGAATTCTCCTAATTTTGCTCTCAGGATAACCGGCAGGGTATAAAATGTAACCCTCGTTGTCCTGAGGCATGGGAGCCTTGCCCTTAACAAAGTTAGACAATTTCTTAGGAGGGGCATTAATTTTGACATTATCTCCCCTTTGGAAGCCAATGCCATCCTTGATGCCAGGGCGTCTCCCATTATAGAGCATACTTCTAGCAAATTTAAATTTTTCATTTTCTAAGTTATGTTCGGCAATTTTAGCATCTAGAATTGCTATATGATCATTTTGTTGTTTAATTAAGGTTATATGATCATGAATAGCATTAATATCAATATCTCTACATCTAGTGCAAATGGAAACATGCTCAACGGTAGATGTAGAGGGTTTGCAAGATTTTAATTCTACAACCTTAGCATGTAATATATCTTTTTCACTTCTAAGGTTGGAAATAGTAACATTGCAAACATCAAGATCTTTAGCCTTAGCAAGCAATTTTTCATTTTCACATCTACGAGTATCAAGAGAAATGTTCAATTCATCAATCTTAGCAAGTAAATCAACATTATCATCTCTAAGATTGGGAATTGAAACATTACAAACATGAGAATCAACCTTAGCTAACAAATTAGCATTCTCATTTCTAAGGTTGTCTATAGTCTCACGGCAAGTGCTTAGCTCACTAGATAGTTTTTCACATTTTTCTATTTCTAGAGCGTAAGCATTTTTAACCTTAACATGCTTCTTATTTTCTTTAATAAGAAAGTCCTCTTGAGAATCCAAGAGATCATCCTTCTCATGAATAGCACTAATCAATTCATTTAATTTTTCTTTTTGTTGTATGTTTAGGTTGGCAAAAAGAGTGCGCAAGTTATCCTCCTCATTTCTAGCATCATCCTCATCACTAGAGGTTTCATATTTAGTGGAGGATCTTGATTTTACCTTCTTCTTTTTGCCGTCCTTTGCCATGAGGCACTTGTGGCCGACGTTGGGGAAGAGGAGTCCCTTGGTGACAGCGATGTTGGCGGCGTCCTCGTCGGAGAAGGAGTCGGTGGAGCTCTCGTCGGAATCCCACTCGCGGCACACATGGGCATCGCCGCCCTTCTTCTTGTGATATCTTTTCTTCTCCTTTCTTCTCCCCTTCTTGTCGTTGTCCCTGTCACTATCACTTGATAATGGACATTTAGCAATAAAGTGACCGGGCTTACCACACTTGTAGCAAACCTTCTTGGAGCGGGACTTGTAATCCTTCCCCCTCCTTTGCTTGAGGATTTGGCGAAAGCTCTTGATGATGAGCGCCATTTCCTCATTGTCGAGCTTAGAGGCGTCGATTGGTTGTCTACTTGATGTAGACTCTTCCTTCTTTTCCTCCGTCGCCTTGAATGCGACCGGTTGTGCTTCGGGCGCGGAGGGACCATCTAGCTCGATGATCTTCTTTGAGCCTTTGATCATCAACTCAAAGCTCACAAAATTACCTATAACTTCCTCGGGGGTCATTTGTGTATATCTAGGATTGCCTCGAATTAATTGAACTTGCGTAGGATTTAAAAATACGAGGGATCTTATAATAACCTTGACCATCTCATGGTCATCCCATTTTGTGCTCCCGAGGTTGCGCACTTGATTCACCAAGGTCTTCAAGCGGTTGTACATGGCTTGAGGGTCCTTGCCTTGGTTTAGCCGGAAGCGACCGAGCTCCCCCTCGATCGTTTCCTGCTTGGTGATTTTGGTCACCTCGTCTCCTTCGTGCGCGGTCTTGAGTACATCCCAAATCTTCTTCGCACTCTTTAGCCCTTGCACCTTATTATACTCCTCTCGACTTAGAGAGGCGAGGAGTGTAGTGGTGGCTTGGGAGTTAAAGTGGTGGATTTGGGCCACTTCGTTCGAGTCGTAGTCTTCATCCCCTATGGATGGCACCTGTACACCAAACTCAACAACATTCCATATGCTTGTGTGGAGTGAGGTTAGATGATGCCTCATTTTGTCACTCCACATGTTATAATCTTCACCATAAAAAACCGGTGGTTTGCCTAATGGAACGGAGAGTAAAGGAGTATGTCTTGAAATATGGGGATAGCGTAGGGGGATCTTACTATACTTCTTGCACTCATGGCGCTTAGAAGTAATGGACGGTGCGTTGGAGCCGGACGTGGAAGGTGATGAAGTGTCGGTCTCGTAGTAGACCACCTTCCTCATCTTTTTGTGCTTGCCGCCACTCCGATGCGACTTGTGGGAAGAGGGTTTCTTCTCCTTCCCCTTCCCCTTGTTGCGGGACTCTTCGGATGAAGCCTTCCCGTGGCTTGTAGTGGGCTTGTCGCCGGTCTCCATCTCCCTCTTGGCGTGATCTCCCGGCATCACTTCGAGCGGTTAGGCTCTAATGAAGCACTAGGCTCCGATACCAATTGAAAGTCGCCTAGAGGGGGGGGGTGAATAGGACGAATCTAAAATTTACAACTTAATCACAAACTACAAGTCGGGTTAGCGTTAGAAATATAAACGAGTCTGCGAGAGAGGGCGCAAAACAAATCACAAGCAAATAAGGAGTGTGACATGCGGATTTGTTTTACCGAGGTTCGGTTCTCGCAAACCTACTCCCCGTTGAGGAGGCCACAAAGGCCGGGTCTATTTCAACCCTTTCCCTCTCTCAAACGGTCCCTCGGACCGAGTGAGCTTCTCTTCTCAAATCAACCGGGAACAAAACTTCCCCGCAAGGACCACCACACAATTGGTGTCTCTTGCCTCGGTTACAAATGAGTTTTGATCACAAGAACAAATGAGAAAGAAAAGAAGCGATCCAAGCGCAAGAGCTCAAATGAACACGGCAAATCACTCTCTCTAATCACTAAAGCTTTTATGTGGAGTTGGGAGAGGATTTGATCTCTTTGGTATGCTTTGGAATGAATGCTAGAGCTCTTGTAAGGTGTAGAAGTGTAGTGAATTGGATACCATTGAATGTGGGGTGGTTGGGGTATTTATAGCCTCAACCACCAAAAATGGCCGTTGGAAGTGTGCTGTCGTATGGCGCACCGGACAGTCCGGTGTGCCACCGGACACTGTCCGGTGCGCCAGCCACGTCAGCCTGCCGTTAGGTTCCGACCGTTGGAGCCCTGACTCGTGGGCCCGCCTGCCTGTCCGGTGGTGCACCGGACAAGCCCTGTAGGCTGTCCGGTGTGCCACCCGCGCGAGCTCTGACTTCTGCACGTTCTGGCGCGCATTTAATGCGCCTGCAGTCGACCGTTGGCGCGAAGTAGCCGTTGCTCCGCTGGCTCACCGGACAGTCCGGTGTGCACCGGACATGTCCGGTGAATTATAGCGGAGCGGATTCCCGAAGCTGGCGAGTTCAGAGTCGCTGTTCCTTGGGGCACCGGACACTGTCCGGTGTGCACCGGACATGTCCGGTAAATTTTAGCGAAGCGCCTCTGAAAATTCCCGAAGGTGAAGAGTTCAGCCTGGAGTGCCCTGGTGCACCGGACACTGTCCGGTGGCACACCGGACAGTCCGGTTGTAGGATCTAGGACACCGGCTAGAGGGGGGGGGTGAATAGACGGTTTTGACTAAAATAAAAAACACTAGGTAAATTTAATCAATATAACAAGAGGAATAAATTTTCTAGTGACAACAAGTAAACAATGTATAAGAATCAACTACGGTGATTGAATACTTGAGGAACAATATGCAAAACACTAATCACTTGCAAGGTAATAAGTAATGCAAGAAAGTAGAGACACCGAATTTTATCTCGTGGTATCGGTGATTTGCCGATCACCCCTAATCCACGTTGAGGTGGACTTCTAACTCTCACTTGCTCCTCTATCAAGACACAGCTTGATCTTTGAGCCAAGTGGACAAGAAATCACTCAATACCTCGATTCCACTAATGTCACCTTTACCGCTCCGGCGAGGTAGGCGCGAACCTCTCACAATCAACACCGCGGCTTCTCCACAATCTTCTTGGAGAGTTCGACGGAGACAATCACCCAAGTCGTCTAGGAGGCGGCAACCTCCAAGAGTAACAAGTCGATGACGCTTGCTCGGTGTACCACCTAGTGCCTCAAGATTCACCGAAGGATGCAAATGCACTAGGAACCCTCAATCTCTCACTAGAATGCAATCTCAATCAAAGAGTGTGAGAGAGTGAGTTGGAGGATCACAAATGAGCTCAATGTGTGCAAGGAATGGCCAAGAGAGCTCTCTCACACGAGCTACCCTTCTATTTATAACCCCCCATTGGAATCCAACCATTATGTGCAAAAAGTATCAGTTCTGCGCACACGCGGACGGTCCGCGCCCCAGGGCCGGACGGTCCGCCGTACATATAACGGCTATAATTCCCATTTGAAAACTGTCAGACTTGTCAGAAAAGGTGAGTCCGGACAGTCCGCCCTCCAAGGCCGGACCGTCCGCGACCTGGCAGCAAAAGCCACCTGAAACTCTGACCAAGAAAAGTTAACACGGGCGGACTGTCCGCCTATAAGGCTGGACGGTCCGTGACCTAAGACAGTACTGTCTGGACTAGCCCCCCAGACAGTTCGTAGTACAACTCTACAAAATCACACAGTCCCTGTCCAAAACATGTTTGACACTGGCGGACGGTCCGCCCAACACAACCGGACGGTCCGCGCTATAATTCAGGGACTGGCCCGAAACCGACCTTCACTGGTCATGACTGTGGACGGTCCGGCCCTATGGCCCGAACGGTCCGCAGTGCAATGCAACAAAGTGCCTTCCGAAGTTGTCAGACTTTGGACCCCTCTGGTGGATCGCGGACAGTCCGCCCTCAAGGCCCGGACGGTCCGCGCATCCAAGACATTGCAAATTCTTCAAACTCGCTTTTAAAAGAACTTTTAACTCAAGAAATTCGAAGCGCTGTTAGTCCTCGTGCAAATGCAACTACTTGATGCTCTATGAGGCACTAAGCTTTACACAGATCAAAGACATTGACCCCTCTTAATAGTATGGCTATCTAGCCTACTAATCCGGTCAGGTATCTTCTCTAAACTCCCCAAGACCGGCAAAAACAAAACCTATATTATACCTTTGCCTTCAATTGATCCACAACCAATGCTTATGATTCCAATATCTCCTGTTCTATATGGTCCAACCCTGCATTCTTATTTCTCCAAGAATCGTTAGCCCACAAGCAGTTGTCATTAATTACCAAAACATCACCAAAGGGGCCTAGATGATTCACAATCTCCCCCTTTTTGGTAATTGATGACAACACTTCATAATATATTATAGAGAAGTTTATATTTTCCAAATCCCCCTCATACCCAAGGTATAAGTTAGATTTTGGAGATGAGTTTCATAGGACTTATCTTGATTTGAAGTTCTGTCAGAAAGATAGATAAATCCCAATAAAAACTCAGTATGTAAGAAAAGGCTCCCCCTAAGTGTGTGCAGGATTATTTGAAGCTGAAGATATAACACACATAATATATCGGAGTTTGATGGAGACTTTCCTACAATCATGGTTATCGAGGCATACAAGAGATGATACATAGAGTAAGCACAGTAATTATAATCACTCCTCGATTAACCACACACAGAGTGATAAACATAGTTCAACCCACAGAATATTACAGATAATTGTCCACAGACATAAGACATAGAGTTAATAGTTCAAGCCAGTTCCAAATGCATAAGACATAAACTAATGCATGCGACATAAAAAGGTAAATATGCATATGCACGGTCTCAATGTCCACATAGACCAACAACTCCCCCTGAATGTGAACTTCTCTTCTTCTCTTCTCATCACTTCTCTCCCCCTTTGGCATCAATTGCCACAAAGGAGAGGCCTCACTGATCACTGGGCGGAGGATGCATGTTGTAGTAGTGAGTGCTGAATGTGTCAAAAAGAGAGGAGAACTGGCCAAAATCTTGCTGGAGTTGCTGCTGCCTCTAACTGATATCATGCATGCTGTCATTTGTAGAAAGATTGTCAAATTGGCTGGAGAGAGCGCCCATGTTATCTTGAAAACTCTGCTGCATATTATTCAGCCTGGTCATGATAGGATCAGTGACATGAGTGTGAATGTGATCACGAAACTCAGAAAACTCAGAGCTGAGCGCATCCAAGTTATCGTTAAAGCGAGATTGCATGTTATCTAGATGATGATCCATATGTGTCATCATGCCTTCAAAGCGATTATCAATATGGGTCTGAAGCCCCTGCTGCATATTGTGGAAATATGGATCAAAGTACCCTGAACCAGGCTGCTAATACTGCTGAGGCTGAGGAGGAGGTGGAGGAGGAGGCATCTGCTCGCCCTCAATATCAGGAGCTGCTCCTCCATCATAGCCAGGGTCTTCCTCATCATCTGGGAAGGGAGTGAGTGGCCTGGTGAGAAACCCTATTTCATTTTTAAAGGGTCTGAACGGTGTGTGAACAACCTCGCAAGGCCCCTCAAATCTTGTCTTAGCTTTGATGAGAGCCATAATATAAGGAGCATAAGCTAAATTTTGGTTTTTGTCTATCTTCAAATCATTGAGCTGTCTCATCATGAATAGAACAACATTCATGACCTCACCGTTCATGATGTGATGGATAATGTTCCAGAATTTGTCCCTGATTTTGCTCTTATCCCCACTCTTGGGGAGAATAGTGACTCTGGCAATCTTGTTGATCACAGCAGGATGATGCCTAAGACCTGCTGTCTCTCTAAACCTCCTGGGTATGCCCAGCCTTGCGGGCTCATAGAATTGAACAAAATCCTCGAAATTGTCCTCAGTGTAGAGATCCAGTCCAGCAGAAATGGTGCCATAATTCAGACTGTTGGCAGTGGCAAAGTCAGCAAAAGAAGCAGAGTAGCGCTTGAATCCAGTCATCCAAGTGATGGATTCTTCTTCTATATCAATCTCTGAGGTGGCCAGGAATTGCTTGACAGCCATTTCATTGAAGTCTGTGCGTTGCCCCATAAACTGATACAGTCCACACGTCTCAAACTTAGTGATCAGACCCTCCATGACTGATTTTCCTAGCATGAAGGACCAATCAATCACCTGATATTTATGAAAATTTGTATCCACCAAGGTGCCCCAAAAAACATCAAACTGCAGCTGAGTGTGGAAAAATTGAACATTGGTGTCAGATGGCAGAGTGTATTGGTTCACAGTCCGCCTTGAGCAGTACTCAGCCATAGAAAACATCTGCTTTGGATATGTCCATCCTATGATGTCAATGGGATAATCGGGATGGACATGAGGAATGTCTTCAGTATCCATAGATTCAGTGCCCCCAGCTGAGGATTGGGCCTCTGAATCAGTGGATGGTGTATAGTCAGCATCGTCTCCACGAGGGCGCTTTGATTTAAAGCGACCTGCAAGTTTCTTGCGGAGACCACCCAAACCACTGCAATAAAGTGACAGACATCCATAGATGAATAGTTGATACCAATTATCACAATAGAAAGGAAGAATTGCACTGCTCTGCCAGGGTCCAGACGGTCCGCGCTAGAGGGCCGGACTGTCCGCGCTAGAGGCCCGGACGGTCCGTGCCCACCAGGTGGACGGTCCGCGACCGACCAGGGGCGACTCTCCAGAACCCTAGCCGCCACAAACGTTGAATTGATGATTTTGCAGAGAATATCCATCCAAACTAGTTCAAAATTTTGCACAGCACTCACAGTGAGTAGAACTAACAATCCCACCAATTTGATTTATAAAACTACTGCTCAAATCGAGATCAGAGAGGAAATCCAAGCAGACTCAAAACTGAAGAGATTCGATGAAACCATAAGATTTTGAAATACCGTGATGAAGACATGTTGCTAGAATGTTTCCACAGGCTGTCGGACTGTCCGTGTGCAACGTCACTTCTCCGTCCACGCGCAATCGACAAGAGAGACTATTGGGCGAGTGGAGAGTAAGAAATAGAGTGGCAAAGAGCACAAATGACAAGTCTACGGCCTCTGCCCGACTTTATTTCCTATCGCGGACGGTCCGCACAGGGGCGGCGGACGGTCCGCGGCCTGATGTGTTCAAACGGTCTGCACTGCTGATCGGACTGTCCAGTTCCTGATGCTGCGGACGGTCCGCGGTCCATGGGCGGATGGTCCGCGGCCTGATACTCAGATTTTCAATGTCTGTCCACTTTCTGATTTTGAATTTCAAATCCGAATTGGTGCTCATATATGGACATTTCGACCAATCCAAGGGTTAGTATGCATGCATATACATATTATGTATTTGAGTAATGCAAATTTTTGCATAAAACTATCTAGATCAATTTAGAATGAAAAATGCATCAAAAATACAAAATAAATAGCATAGAGAGCATATTGAGAACCGAAATGCAACACTACACATGCGTGATCACCTTCAAGCCACATTTGAGAGATCGATCACATTCATTTCACTTCTTAGAGAACAAAATCTTGTTTCATCCAAAGGCTTTGTAAAAATATCTGCTAATTGATCATCCATGCCAATGGAATAAATAGAGATGTCTCCCTTTCCAACATGATCCCTTAAAAAGTGATGCCGTATATCAATATGCTTAGTTCTTGAGTGTTGGACCGGATTGGTAGCCAATTTTACCGCACTCTCATTGTCACACATGAGAGGCACATTCTTGAAAATAATCCCATAATCCAATAAAGTTTGTTTCATCCATAATAGTTGAGCACAACAATTTCCGGCCGATATATATTCCGCTTCGGCGGTAGAGAGAGCAACTGAATTTTGTTTTTTAGAAGACCATGAAACAAGAGATCTACCAAGAAATTGACAACAACCGGAGGTGCTTTTTCTATCAACTTTGCACCCCGCATAGTCCGAATCCGAATATCCAATTAATTCAAATTGAGCACCTTTGGGATACCATAGACCAATATTGGGAGTATATTTCAAATATCTTAGAATTCTTTTAGCGGCCTTCAAGTGAATCTCTCTGGGTGAAGCTTGAAATCGAGCACACATGCATACACTAAACATAACATCGGGCCTAGATGCGGTAATATAAAGCAAACTACCAATTATTGAACGATAAAGTTTTTGATCAACCATAGTACCTCCTTCATCTAAGTCTAGATGGCCATTTGTTGCCATTGGAGTCTTGATAGGCTTTGCATTTTCTAAACCAAACTTCTTGAGCATGTCCTTCAAATATTTTGATTGACTTATAAAAATTCCATCTTTCAATTGCTTGATTTGAAGGCCAAGGAAGAAGCTCAATTCCCCTATCATAGACATTTCAAATTCTTTTGACATCATTTTTCCGAATTCCTCACAAAATAATTCATTAGTAGATCCAAATGATCAACATAGATTTGACAAACAAATAAGTCTTTGCCAATTCTTTTAGTGAATAGAGTAGTGTCAACCTTCCCAATTTTGAAGTCTTTGGAAAGCAAGAAATCCCTAAGCCTTTCATACCAAGCGCGTGGAGCTTGCTTAAGCCCATAGAGAGCTTTAGAAAGCTTGAACACATGGTTGGGTCTTTTGGGGTCCTCAAAACTGGGAGGTTGTTCAACATACACTAGCTCACTAATCTTACCATTAAGAAAAGCACTCTTTACATCCATTTGGTAGAGCTTGATATTATGTGCACAAGCATAAGCAAGAAGAATCCGGATTGCTTCTAATCTTGCCACGGGAGCAAATGTCTCCCCAAAATCCAATCCCTCAATTTGAGTATATCCTTGTGCAACTAATCTTGCCTTGTTTCTTACTACCACACCTTCTTCATTATGCTTATTACGAAACACCCATTTTGTACCAATAACATTGTGGTTCTTT
The DNA here is from genome assembly GCA_029449295.1 of Zea luxurians. Taxonomy (NCBI): domain Eukaryota; kingdom Viridiplantae; phylum Streptophyta; class Magnoliopsida; order Poales; family Poaceae; genus Zea; species Zea luxurians. The sequence goes on along the minus strand of JAOPSE010000019.1, from coordinate 18,436,189 downwards.
GGTCTCTCAACAAGCTCCCAAACTTCATTTTGAGCGAAGTTATTTAATTCTTCATGCATTGCATTCACCCAATCAACATCAAGTAGAGCTTCATCTACACGGTTAGGTTCCATACAAGATACGAAAGAGAAATATTCACAAAATGAAGCAATGCGAGAGCGAGTTTGAACACCCTTACTAATATCACCCACAATTTGATCAACCGGGTGATCCTTCACAATGGAATGATGAATTCTTGATACCGTTTGATAATTGATAGTTGAAGCATTAGAAGGAACCAAATGTCTTGAGGTACCTTGATCATGAGTATCCATAGTTTCATCATGTTGTTGGCTTTGGTGATCTTCCTCATTTAGAGTTGAGGATGAAGGAATAACAACCACACTATTTTCATCATCATCTTCCTTTGGCTTTATTTCACCAATGGCCATTGTTTTCATTGCATTTACTAATTGAGTTCCACCAACATCATCAAGATTATCACTCTCATCTTGAGATCCATTTGTTTCATCAAACTCAACATCGTATGCTTCTTCAATAATATCATGTGTTTTGTTGAAAACTCTATAAGCCTTACTATTCGATGAATATCCAAGAAGAAAACCCTCATCACATTTCTTCTCAAATTTAGAAAGCCGGCTTCCCTTTCTCAAAATATAACATTTGCAACCAAATACCCTAAAATATGAGATATTTGGCTTTCTACCAATGAGTAATTCATATGGAGTTTTCTTCAAAAGCTTATGACAATATAGTCTATTTGATGAATGACAAGCGGTGTTTATTGCCTCGGTCCAATAAGAATCCGATATATTATATTCCGCTAACATAGACCTAGCCATATCAATGAGAGTCCTATTCTTTCTTTCAACAATACCATTTTGAAAACTGTCAGACTTGTCAGAAAAGGTGAGTCCGGACAGTCCGCCCTCCAAGGCCGGACCATCCGCGACCTGGCAGCAAAAGGCACCCGAAACTCTGACCAAGAAAAGTTAACACGGGCGGACCGTCCGCCTATAAGGCCGGACGATCCGTGACCCGAGACAATACTGTCCGGACTAGCCCCCCGGACAGTCTATAGTATAACTCTACAAAATCACACAGTCCCTATCCAAAACATGTTTGACACTGGCGGACGGTCCGCCCAACACAGCCGGACGGTCCGCGCTATAATTTAGGGACTGGCCCGAAACCGGCCTTCACTGGTCATGACTGCGGATGGTCCAGCCCTAAGGCCCGGACGGTCCGTAGTGCAATGCAACAAAGTGGCTTCCGAAGTTGTCAGACTTCGGACCCCTCTGGTGGATCGCGGACAGTCCGCCCTCAAGGCCCGGATGGTCCGCGCATCCAAGACATTGCAAATTCTTCAAACTCGCTTTTAAAAGAACTTTTAACTCAAGAAATTCGAAGCGCTGTTAGTCCTCGTGCAAATGCAACTACTTGATGCTCTATGAGGCACTAAGCTTTACACAGATCAAAGACATTGACCCCTCTTAATAGTACGGCTATCTAGCCTACTAATCCGGTCAGGTATCTTCTCTAAACTCCCCAAGATCGGCAAAAACAAAACCTATATTATACCTTTGCCTTCAATTGATCCACAACCAATGCTTATGATTCCAATATCTCCTGTTCTATGTGGTCCAACCCTGCATTCTTATTTCTCCAAGAATCGTTAGCCCACAAGCAGTTGTCATTAATTACCAAAACATCACCAAAGGGGCCTAGATGATTCACACCGGTGCGCCAGACCAGGGTTGCCTTCGGTTATCCCATGCTCTTTTTGTTGAACCCTTTTCTTGGTCTTTTTATTGGCCTTTTGTGAACCTTTGGCACCTGTATAACTTATAGACTAGAGCAAACTAGTTAGTCCAATTATTTGTGTTGGGCAATTCAACCACCAAAATCACTTAGGAAAATAGGTGTAAGCCTAATTCCCTATCAAGGTTAAGTAAAGTTACCTACATCTAGAGTTCTTTCTACCCTAGTTCAAGCACTTGGCCTATACTAGCCATCTTATATTCACCCTTCAGTTCACTAGATTTCTACGTGTAAGTCAGTGACCAAGTCTTCATGTCTAAGAAGTAACGGTGATCCGAATCGATTAATACTCAGCTGAGGATCTCCAATCACACGACATATGTAGCACTTAACCCTTGCATATGTCAACTCGCCACCGAGGTTCTTAAGACCAGATCAGGTTCACGCCAACCGAGAGCACAAATACACCACCGTCCAACCTCTTGCCACGGAGGGTACACACTACTCTCGCTATCTCTCCACTCCCATTGTGTGTTATCTTATTCTAGTATTAGTCTGCCCGAGGCAAAGCTTACCCATGATGAGGCATGTGACTAGTTAAAGGGTCCTCGGTCAGCAGGCCCACATCGAGACGGTCCTTAATCGGCTCAGACGAAGACACTACACCGAGACTCCCTTCTCGTGCAAGTCAACCACCCGGTCTCAGCTTTATTATTTTCAACCCAAAGTTTGGTACCTGGCAGAGGTACATCTTTTCTGATGTTGAACCCATCACGGCCATGATGGATTCACCATCAAGTTTTATTTTTGAAAACATTCCCACCCACTGAAGCATCACCTTTGTTTTAAAACAAACATTTTTGTTTGCTAAAGCAAGGCTAAGTATCATAAAATTCTTTTCAAAAAGGGTATCAAGGAAGGGTAATCAATTTTTCAAGGAAGGAAATGCATCAACGGTTTAGCACACAACTCCTATCACCTAATGCATCAAACAAGGTGATAAAGATTTTAAAACACAAGGAGGTGCAAATGCACCGGGGCTTGCCTGAATAACACTAGGTTAGTGTTGTTAGGTGGCGACCACTTGGCGACCATCTTTTGTGTTGGCACTCGTTCAAATTATCCATCTTCCGGTTCGTCCATCAGCATCATCCTGTGGATTAGCCCGCGCTTGGGGTCGACTTAGCTCATCTTCCGCATCACGCGATTAATTAACGTACCTGAATGGAATGCATTATGGACATGAATGCATATAGACAGGAATAGCACAAATCTAAATAGTGCTACACCGACAAGAATTAAACACTTATTGATGAAGCGTCGTACTATTTCATACAAAAACACTAGTTATCCGATATACGACTACGCGTAATAATTATGCATTTCTAGATTAACCAGATCAAACACAAACACCACGAAGTAATAAACTAGACATACTAAGTACAATACTTGTGTTTTTCCTGCTCAACTGATGCAAGTTCAGACATCACGAAACACTAATCTATGAAGTTTTTCATGTTTTAGTTATAACCGGCTTATTTATATTACTTATATTTAGACACACGGGCCAACAATCACCACCTTATTCAAGGCATCTATCTGGTCACTAGTTATAATATAACGATCACTAAAGCCGAGCATTGACTTCATCTTATGCGCACTAGACAGAATTAGCATCGACAGACTTACCGATAATTGCTTAAAATACTAAACTTAATCATATAATTTAACCTATCTTTCGCGTTACTAACTCATTATACCTCACATAGGTTTACCCATACATTCCTCGCAAAATAAACATCTGAACCTAACCTTCCCATTATTAATTCGACCAATCATCGGATACGAACCATCGATTTAATCTTTCTTGCATAACCTATGTCGTTAAACCTGAACTTAGCTATGCAGCACGACGACTTCGCAATCAGGGACACAATTACCATGCTGCAGGTAGCACCATATTCCTACAAGCGTCAAATAAATACGTGCCTGAGCTACAAGCGAAATAATCGTCGTGACATACATACCTATCAATTCATTTATCAAACTAGTCAATAAAAATAGCAAAACAGCTCACCGTTCCAATATCTGACTCGAATCCGCGGGACCGGTAATGATTTTCCGATCTAGGCAATTTATCGAGCGCTTGGGGAATATCGCGCTGCTAGCTTCGTCTTCACCCGATTCTTGGGATTTTTTGATGACGCACAGAACGACGACAACCTTCGATTGAAGTCTTCGACCGAGCACTTGATAAGTGATGCACAGGGACCTCGCTTATTTTTGCATAACGTCCGGGATTCAGGGTTGGATGAGATTGATCAAGGAAGAACAAGGTTTGACGGGCTCGACGACGATATAGGAGGATGCCGTATATAGAGCTGCACACACGACGCGACGATGAACGATGATAACCGGCGAGGTCGACGACGCGATGGGGATTAGGACCGAGCAGGGAAAATTTGCGCGCATGGCTGAAAGGAACTGGGAAGCCACGGCGTTGGAGGAACTTCACGATGAACAGACACCAGAGAACTTGACGGCGGCGCGTGCGCAGAGAAGGGTCCAGGGGACGCGAGGAAAACAAGGAGCAGAAACCCGGGCGTGCGAGCAGGGAGACGGGCACCGCGGTGAGCAGGCTGAGACTCTGCGCGCGTGATGCTAAGTACCCGCGCTCACACACCAGCAGGTGCGCGTTGAGCACCGGCTCAACACCGTATGCCAGGGCGTGGAACGCGGCGAACAGGGAAGGAACATGGTCCGAACGCCGGCGAACTCTAAGGAGCAGCGCAGCGAGCAGAGAGGGAGAAAAGAGGGGCAGCTGGGCGCTCGGCCATGGGATGGACGCCGGGGAACGTCGAGCAGAGGGCAGGGAGATGGAAACTCGGCCATGGAAGATGAGCAGTCGGTGGGGGCTGGGCACGAGCTGAACGAGCAGAGAAGACGCGCAGATGGGCTGAAGCAGGAACGCGACAGAACGTTGCGCGCGGGGAAGGAGAGGAGCTCGACCAGGAAGATGCATGGAGGGAGCCGTTGGGGCGAGTAGGGGAAAGAAGGATGGGCGAGCTGCAGGGAGGAAGACACGGCTAACACACAGCAGGGGCGCCATGGGAGCTTGGAGACGGACTGGGGCAGGGAAGACGCGCAGGCGATCTTGAAGAGGACCACGCGGAGGGGAGAGTGGAGGAGCGGCTGGGCGGCGGAATTTGTGAACAATCCAGGGTGATCGGAAGGGGACCTAGTAGAGAAAGCTCTGGCGCCTAGGGAAGAACCGAGCGAGCTAGAGAGAGCCGCGGCTTGTGACAGCGAGCAGAGCGCAGGGCGCTCGACCATGGGGAAGGAGGGAGCACTGAAAGCATCTAGGCCCCTGGTTGGTTTTAGTGATTAGTGACAACTTATTGTTATATGTGACTAACGTATGTTTTGTAGAGACAAATGGTAAGTTAGGTCGCATTACAGGTAGAAGTACTACAACGGTGAAAACAATCCTGGAGATAAGAACTCGAAGCGACGGCTAAAGCGATGAAACACAAAGTAAAGGTCTACGTAGTCCGAGTGTCAAGGAGTTGCGGACACTCGTGATTTAATTAGGTTTTTTATTTTGTTTTAGCCGTACTATAAAGAGGGGTTGTCGATGAGTAGTTTGACCAAGAGAGTTCTAGTGTAGTGTTGGTGCATATTCACACTCACATATAGTGCTAGGTGACACTCTAGAACATACTCATGAGTTAGAACGAAAACCAATTTGAAAAACAGTGGAAAACAGAAAATAGGGTTTCTGGCCTTGGGGCACCGAACTGTCCGATGTGCACCGGACTGTCCGGTGCGCCCTCTGCCAGGTGGGGTCAGGCTGGTCTAGGGGAAGGGTTTCCCCACACAGAAACCCGAGAGCACCAGGTTCCCGAGTGGAATTTTAGTGGCGCACCGGACAGCGCACCGGACAGTGCACCGGACAGTGACTGTTCACTGTCCGGTGTGCCATCAGCCCAACGGCTAGCTGTTAGAACTAGCCGTTGGAGTCGACCGTTGGCGCACCGATGGCGCACCGTTGTCGCACCGGTGGTGCACTGGACTATCCCCACCTGGCAGAGGGCGCACCGGAAGTTGGTGGGTGAGGGCTATTTATACCCTCTCCACCCACCATATTCAATGTCTTGCTGCCCACATTAATTCCTGCACATTGGAAGAGCATTGCAAGCACCAAAAGCCTAGTGAGGAGATTAGAGAATCTTAATCCCACATTTAGACCTCATTAGCACTAGCGAGAGCCACCTAGAGCACACACCACTTGCATTAGGCTTCTCTTGGTCAAGTGAAAGTCTACGTCTTGTTACTCTTGGTGATCGGCATCACCTAGATGGCTTGGTGGCGATGGGAGCTCGGTGATCACCGTGGAGATCTTGTTGGTGACCTGACTCAAGTTTGTAAGCGGTCATGAGGGATCCACCGCGCCGGAGTGGCAAAGGATCATCTCGTAGTGAGCACTTGGTTCTTGTGAGGACCAAGGGGGAGCGATACCCTTGCGTGGGTGCTGCAACGAGGACTAGTGGAGAGTGCCGACTCTTCGATACCTCGAGAAAAATTGGAGGAGTCTTCTAAACCTTGCTTTACATTCCGCACTTAATTTAAGCATTTTACATTGTGTATTTGTTTAGCAAGTATTTGAAGTATTGTCTTAGCATTGTTGTATTTCTAGTATTATTCTCTTAGTGCTACTTGTTGGGGGTGAAGTTGGGCTCTTGCTTAGGTTTTTAACTAGTGTTGATTTTTAGAAAAGCCCAATTCACCCCCCCTCTTGGGCATCATGATCCTTTCAATTGGTATCGGAGCCTTGTTGCTCTTAGATTAGCCTAGCCGCTAGAGTAACGATGTTCGGTGGGGATGGACCTCCTCCCGTTTTTTATTGTGACGATTTTCCATATTGGAAAATTCGTATGGAAGCATATTTAGAGGCTATAGACATTGGTGTCTACAAAGCCACCACACAAGGATTTCCCGCACCTAGAGATCCCACAAATCTTGTAGGTGATGAGTTTAATTATGAGAAATGGAATGCTAAGGCCAAAAACACCCTTTTTAGAGGCCTTTGCAAAGATGTGTTTAATAGAGTTAGAAATCATAAAAATGCTCATGATTTGTGGATGGACATTTGTGCTCTACATGAAGGAACTAGAAGTGAGCGTGAGGAGAGATATCACATTGCTATGAGAAAGTTAAATTCTTTTTGAAATGCTTGCTAATGAAAATGCCAATGCTATGTACTCACGTCTCAATATTCTTGCAGAGGAAGTAAATGGATTGGGGCTTACACAAATTTCACAACCGGATGTTGTGAGGAAGATTCATAGTGTCCTCCCAATTGACAAATATGGACACATTGTCACTATACTGCATCAAATGGATCTTTCAGTTACCACACCTACACAGATATTGGGAAAGATCAATGCTCATGAGATGTACATGCACATCAATGACAAAGATGAGTCATCTTCCAAGAGAAAGGATTTGGCTCTCAAAGCAAATCAAGAAAGAAAAGGAAAAGCTAAAGTACAAATTGAGGAAGAATCCTCAAGTGATGATGACCTTGATGCTAACATTACCTTGATGGTGAGGAAAACCACCAAGATGTTAAAGAAGCTCAACAAAGAAGACATCAAATTTGATTCAAGAAAGAAGAAATTCTTTTCTAGCAAAAGAAAGCCCATTTCTGAGATGGATTGCTACAACTGTGGAGAGCTTGGTCATCTTGCTCATCAATGTAACAAGCCCAAGAAGAACAAGTTCAAGGGCAAGAAAGAAGATGATAGCGATGATGAGAAAAAGGAAAAGAGATTCTTCAAGAGGAAGGATGGGAAGCAAAAGAGGTTCCACAAAAAGAAAAATGGAAAGGCATATATTGTTGGTGACTAGCTCACTAACATTGAGTCATCAAGTGGATCTTCTTCAAGTGAAGAAGAGAATGATGAAAAGGTTGCTGCCATCGTCGGGGACTTCTCTTCACCACCACCATCGCCATCATCGACTTCTCACCTATGCCTCATGGCTAGAGGTGAACGGAAGGTACAAAATGATATTGATATTACTGATGATAGTGATAGTGATGAGGAATTTGCTTCACCTTCCTATGATGAACTAGCTGACTTGCTTAAAGAATACACTCAAATCATTAGGAAGTCAAAAGCTAAATGTGATAAGTTGAAAAATGAAAATGAATCTTTGAATGCCAAATATGACATAGTTATGAAAGCTAGTGATGAAATGAAAGAAGAAAACAAAACTATGTCATCCACTGTAAATGAGCTTACATCCTCTGTAAAAGATGCTATGGATAAATGTGACAAGTTAAATAAAGCTAATAGGGAGTTGAAAGATAGACTAGTGAAAATCAAGGAAGACTATACTAAGATTAAATTTGATCATGATAATCTTCTTGTTGAAAATGAACTTTTATCTTGCAATACACATGAGGCTATTAACCCTGTTGTTAAGACTGATGTAGCAACCTCATGTGATGATTTGAGTCAAGGAGAGCAAACTAGTCTACATGATGAATTGACCGAAAAAGTTGAAGTCTTGACTTTAGACAACCAAAAATTGAAGAGATACTTGACTGATGCAACTACTAGAGGAAAGGTTGCCATTGAGAACAATGATTTCAACAATGAGTTGGTAGTGGATAATGAAAGGCTTAAAAATAAGGTCAAGAAACATAAGAGTGAAAATGAACATCTTGCAACAAGTGTGCAAAAGTTCAACAAGGGCCAATACCTCGAAAATGAATTGCTCATGAACACTGTCATGAAAAACAACAAGAGTGGTATTGGATACAATGCTTTTGTGCAAAAGAAAGCTACTACTCAATACAAGCCAAAGCAGGCTCATAAGCCTATCAAATGCTTTGAGTGTGGAAAAGAAGGTCACTTTGCCCACAACTGCAAAGCTAAACCACCAACTCCCTTGCCAAAGCACTCAAGAACATTTGCCTTCAATGCTCATTATGTTCTAAGGAAAGTAGCAAATGGAAAGGTCAAACTTACATTCCTAGGTCCACCAAGCAAGAGTAGACCTAGACAAATTTGGGTTGCGAAGTCCTTGATTGAGAAAGTTACTGGTCCTATGCAATATAGGGCCCTCAAAACTCAAGCTTGATTTGTCTGTGGATGTATGTGAACTACAAAACCGGTGGGTGCCATTGGGTTATTGACAGTGGATGCACACAACATATGACAGGCAACCCACGGATGTTCACCTCACTTGATGAGAATGTTGATGGACAGGACAAAATCACATTTGGTTCAAAAGGGAAAGTTCAAGGACTTGGCAAGGTGGCAATTTCAAATGATCTATCAATTTCAAATGTTCTCTTGGTTGCACCTTTGAGCTTCAACTTATTATCAGTGGGTCAACTCTGTGATCTTGGACTTCAATGCTTATTCACTCCAACAGAGGTTATTGTATCAAAAATGGATGATGAATCAATGGTGTTCAAAGGATTTAGATACAACAATCTCTACTTAGTGGATTTCACTTCAGAAGATGCAGACTTAAGAACTTGCCTCTTCACCAAAGCTTCACTTGGATGGCTTTGGCATAGGAGGCTTGCACATGTTGGGATGAGCACACTCAAGAAGGTATTAAAGAAGGACATGATTAGAGGATTAAAGGATGTTGTATTTGAAAAGGACAAGCCTTGTAGTGCATGTCAAGCTGGGAAGCAAGTTGCTAACACACATCCTACAAAAGCTTTCATGTCAACATCAAGGCCACTAGAACTACTTCATATGGATTTATTTGGACCTACAAATTATGTAAGTGCTGGTGGCAACCTCTACTGTCTGGTGATTGTTGATGATTTCTCAAGATACACTTGGGTGTTCTTTCTCCATGACAAATATGAAGTTGCATCCATATTTAAGAAGTTTGCCAAGAAATCTCAAAATGAATTTGATTGCAAGATCAAGAAGATTAGAAGTGATAATGGTAAAGAATTTGACAACACCAACATTCATGAGTAGTGTGATGAGATTGGGATCAAGCATGAAGTATCTGCAACATATACACCTCAACAAAATGGAGTTGTAGAAAGGAAAAACAGGATCTTGATCACACTTGCAAGAACAATGATTGATGAGTACAACACACCAGAGAGGTTTTGGGCCGAAGCTGTCAACACTGCATGTTATGCATCAAACAGGCTATTTCCTCACCGGCTACTTGCGAAGACTCCCTATGAACTGCTAAATGGGAAAAAGCCAGACGTCTCTTTCTTTTGGGTGTTTGGATGCAAATGCTACATTTACAAGAAACGCCATCACCTAGGGAAGTTTCAAAGACGTTGTGATATTGGCTTTCTATTGGGTTATTCATTAAAGTCCAAAGCATATCGAGTATTCAATCATGCCACTGGCGTGGTAGAGGAAACATACGATGCGGAATTTGATGACACTAATGGCTCCCAAGGAGCACTTGAAAATCTTGATGATGTAGGTGATGAGCCACTTAGGGAAGCAATGAAGAACATGCCAATTGGAGCTATCAAACCAAAAGAAGATGAAGAAGAGGTGCAAAACATTGACAGACCTTCTTCATCAAATGTACCACAAGATGATGAAAAAGATGAGAGGCATGCAAATGAAGATACATTTGTCTCTCATGAACAAGCAAGGGTACAAGCCAAAGATGTTGATGCTCTAGGATCTTCTTCCCAAGTGGTTAACAGGAGAAACTCATCACTACTTCAAGCTCATCCTCAAAACCAAATCATTGAGAGTCCTTCACAAGGGGTTATTACTCGATCACATAGACATGCTTCTTTTATTGAACATCACTCCTTTGTTTCTTGTGTTGAGCCTACATGTATAGATGAGGCGCTACAGGATCCGGACTGGGTGAACGCCATGCATGAAGAACTAAACAACTTCACCCGTAACCAAGTTTGGACCCTGGAGAAGCCTCCACAAGATGCAAGAATCATTGGAACAAAGTGGGTGTTCAGGAACAAACAAGATGATCAAGGCGTGATTATAAGGAACAAGGCAAGACTTGTTGCAAAGGGATTCTCTCAAGTTGAAGGCTTAGATTTTGGAGAGACCTTTGCACCGGTTGCTCGACTGGAAGCCATTCGTATCCTACTTGCATATGCATCATGCTATGATATAAAGATTTATCAAATGGATGTAAAAAGTGCATTTTTTAAATGGCTTCATAAATGAACTTGTATATGTTGAGCAACCACCTGGGTTTGAAGACCCTAGATATCCTAACCATGCTTATAGGTTGTCCAAGGCGCTATATGGGCTAAAGCAAGCTCCAAGGGCTTGGTATGAGCGTCTTCGTGACTTCCTCATCGAAAAGGGCTTCAAGATCGGGACCGTCGACACAACTCTATTCACAAAGAAACATAATGGTGATATTTTCATTTGTCAAGTATATGTTGATGACATAATCTTTGGCTCGACAAATGACTATCATTGCAAGGAATTTAGTGAGTTGATGTCAAAGGAGTTCGAGATGTCAATGATTGGTGAGCTAATGTACTTCCTCGGCTTTCAAGTCAAGCAAATGAAAGATGGTAACTTTCTCTCACAAGAGAAGTACACCAAAGACTTGTTGAAAAGGTTCAACATGGAGAAATGCAAACCAATCAAGACACCTATGCCAACAAATGGACATCTCGACCTAGATGAGGGAGGTAACCCGGTTGATCAAACTCTCTGCCGTTCTATGATTGGTAGTTTATTGTATCTTACCGCATCTAGGCCCGATATCATGTTTAGTGTCTGCATGTGTGCTAGATTTCAATATAATCCTAAGAAAGCTCATCTTCGCGTTGTTAAAAGAATTCTTAGGTATCTCAAGCACACCCCAAGCGTTGGTTTGTGGTATCCCAAAGGAGCTACTTTTGATCTAATTGGCTATTCCGATTTGGATTATGCCGGTTGCAAAATTGATAGAAAAAGTACTTCTGGGGGGTGCCATTTGCTTGGGAGATACTAGTATCATGGACATCCAAAAAGCAGAATAGTGTTGCCTTGTCAACCGCCGAAGCGGAATACATTGCCGCGGGTGCTTGTTGCACACAAATTTTATACATGAAACAAACTCTTCTAGACTATGGCGTAGTTCTAGAAAAGGTACCTTTGTTGTGTGACAATGAGAGTGCTATTAAAATTGCTAATAATCCTGTACTACACTCTCGCACCAAGCACATTGATATCTGTCATCACTTCCTTAGAGATCATGTTGCAAAAGGAGATATCTTTTTAGAAGGAGTGAGGTCGGAAGATCAATTAGCGGATATTTTCACTAAGCCACTTGATAAGACCTGCTTTTGCATGTTGAGAAATGAATTAAATATACTTGATCTCAGAAATTTTATTTAAAATGTCAAATGGTGTTGTCAAGCTTGCATTGCATATTTAAATTTCTTGTATTGCATCTAGGGCTTGTCTAATCTAGTTGAGATAACCGCCAACAAAGCGAGTGAAAAAGCTTAACTCAGGCTTAAACTTGACAAGTCTTAGTTTTAAGCTTTTAGTACTTAAATTCTTACTTTCTATGCAATTGTTGGTTCTTGAGATATGCATGAGGTACTGCACTTAGGGGGAGTATTCAAAACTCAAATCTTTCATGAAAACCCCTATTTCAATGCCAAAATGCAAATCTCACCATTTGCTTATTTTCTCTAAAAATTATCTAGCCTATGGCAAAATATTTTGAAAATTATGAGAAAATATATGAGGGTGCCAATACCTGTCCCAACAAGTGTTATTTTGCGTGATTATAAGTTGGGATTTGGTTTGGTTGAAAACTAGATAGAAAAATTCAAAAATTTCAAAATTTCCCTCTGTCTGGGGTCACTGGACAGTCCGATGTGCACCGGACACTGCACTGTGCAATGTCCGGTGCACCGGCAGCCACACGCGCAGATCCCATTATCCTGTGCGCTGTCCGGTGGTTCATCGGACAACTACTGTGTGTTGTCCGGTGTGCACTGGACAGGCGTTGTAGACTGTCCGGTGCGCCCATATTGCGTTTTAAAAAAGGCCTCTAGCCTGAGACCGAGCCAGAGGCTCTCAATTCCCTCTCTACTCTCTGGCTCTCTGCCCTCTTCGGCGATCCATTCACCTCTCCGACGATCTCTCTCACCGGCGGCGATCTTCTAGTGACCAAGCTCCTGCTCGGCCTTGTTACCCCTCCGGTGAGCAGCCTTGCCTCCCTTTTCCCCCTCTCTGTTCTTCTGTGTGCAGTGAACTGCTTTTTCACTCCTTGATTGCTCAATTCCAATTCTTATTCAATTCTTGTGAATCCAAGTACATCTAGGTATCCCTGTGCATTCCTTGAGCTACCATGCAGATTTCTAGATCCCTTTGGGAGGGTATCAATCCTCAAATAGCCTTTTCACCAAAACCCTAATCCACCGCACGCCACATGCTCGGTGAAATGCCCAAACCACTCAAAATTGCTGCAATTGAACCCAAATTTTTCAGGCACCTTCACAACACCTCCAGTAACATATTCGCCAATTTTCACGCCAATCCGATATACCAGGCTTCAATTTCACACAATTCCCTGTTTCGAGCGATCAATTCCAAGTCGAGTGCCCATATTCCATTTTCTTCGCCTAAAATCAAACCAAGCGCACACTTCACTCATATTTACCCATATAAACCTATTCGTGAAGTATCAGCTCAATTCCAAATCATTTCATGCCTCATTTTCATTTTCAAACCTCCTATGGCACTATTTCTCGTTCAAACGCCGTTTTCGCGTCGTTTGACCTCTCGATCGCCATATCTCTCGTTTTCTGTGCCATAATTCTCTATGTATGTATTTATTCACATTTCATGTACTTATGACTATGTGACTAATACGTGCTCACCTCTTCTATCATTTCAGTGACCTTGCCTGCCCGTGAGCCGTCTCCTGTCCTGCCTAGATTTTCACCTCTCGTGTGAGCTTTTGAGGTAGACATCCACTCTTTTGATATTCTATCGGCTATTATCGACTTGTGCTTAGCTTCTCTCTCCCATTTGCAGTCGTCAGGTCAGGATGCCGCGCACGAAGAATGTGTCAGCGCTAGGGGGAGGAGATGATGAGGATCCTCCTTGCCCCTTTAGGCAGGTCAAGGGGAAGATTATGCATTTGGAGTAGCAGGAAGGTCGCAAGAAGCGGCGTCTGGATAGAGCAGCTCGAGCAGCAGCAGCCACTGAGCAGGCTGAGCGAGGAGCTCAGTTGCAGATTCCTTCCGATCAGATTGCCTATTGAGTTCGTCGCCTTGCCTCTCGTCCTCGCTCCTCTGCTCCAACCACTCCCACCACTGCTACCACTCCACCACCCACTTCATCTACTCCTGTCACTCCTGTGCCATCCACCACCTCAGCCATACCCACCACCTCCACTACTCCAACTTCCACTGCTCCTTTCACTCCCCTTTCCGCTCCACCTATCCCACCTGCTCGCTTCCGGGAGCACGATGAGACTGAGGTGCGACCACTTGCTGCAGATCCCAGGCTGTTTGATCTTCAGCGTGCTACAGCGGCACGGGTACGTCGGTTCCGATACGTACCCATGGAGTCTTGGTTACCTGCACAGAGAGACCCTACAGCGGCAGATCCATTCAGCACCAGGATTCAGGAGTCTTTCTACAGAGCACAGATGTCAGCTCAGATTGCTCTGCGAGCGCACCGGCTATTGGATCTCCCTGCCTTCTTGCTAGCAGCCGGTGCCGACTCTAAGGTTCACCTCTCCTATCTGCCTGGACTTCTCACTCTTTTGACTACCAGCGATAGATATGTTGAGGAATGGGTCCGAGTTTTCTATGCTCCTATATGGATCGACCCTTATCACCACTGGATGAGATTCCGATTTGAGTGAGAGGATGTTACCATTCATGCTAGTCAGATTCGTCAGGTGTTTGGATTCAACGAGTCATCGACTCGTCTTCACAGCATGTGCTATGGAACCTCTGACCCTCCTTGTCGCCCTCACGGTGGAGTTGCTCCTGGTACAGCTCACGTCGCGACTTTGTTCTAACCACCCTTTTCAGATGGGTCGCGACGTTCTCCGGTAGACTTCACCACAGCGGCCAAGTTTCTATATCAGCTCATGAGACGGACGCTTCTGCCACAGATGGGTTACAGGGAGGCTGCCACTCATATTCAGCTTTGGCTCCTTGGTGCCCTAGTTTCTCACTCAGAGTTTGATGTTGTGGATTTTCTCATTTGTGAGATCGAGGACACCGTACTGGATGGTCTACGTGCTCGTCGACAGCTGCCTTATGCTCACTATCTGTGTCACATCTTTGCTCAGCTGATTCGGCCCCCACAGTTCCAGGGTACTTTTGAGGCCTCCCGCCTCCTCTTTGGGTCGTACCGTCCAGCTCTAGAGGATCCTGTGCCGGCACCTGCTCCAATGATTGATACTCAGGCCGAGGATACCACCTTCCATCAGTTTGAGACTCAGGACGCAACAATCCATGATGATGATGATTTGGGGTTCCACCTCCGCCTCCGCCTCCTATGCATCCACGCACTCATGATTGTGAGGCTGGGAGTTCCAATGGTGCTACCCCTGCTGCCCCTCCTGCCATTGACCCTGCTCTTGCAGTGATCCTCCACACTCTCACTCAACAGCAGGCTCACTTAGCAGCAGTCCAGCAGCAGATGCCTGAGAGAATGCTCTCGATGTTTCAGACGATTCAGGACAGGCAGGATACTTTGCAGCAGCTTCTTTAGGACCGGGCTGAGAATAGGGCATTTATGACTCTCATGCTTCAGCACACCGGTGCGCCGATTCCCCCAGTTCAGTCAGCACCGCCTCCATCTCTTCAGGCTCCTGTTGTGCCAACTATTTAGCCAGGACCCCCTCTTCCTACATTTGGTCCTTCTTCCTCTCCGCTCCAGCCGGTCACCCTGGTTTTCACGTCGCCGGTCATTGGCTCCGTCAGCTCTCAGCCGCCAGTGCCACCAGCTCCTGCTGTTACCACTGCCGCTGTGGCGGTGTCTATGACTTCTTCGGCTCCAGCAACTCCTGCAGCACAACCTCCGTCTAAGTCAGTACCAGCTCCAGCTTCTACAGCAGATCCTGGATCCGAGACTGACTCTGACCCACAGCTGGCGTTCGCTCTTCTACCACGACCGGATGCGCCCCCGCCTCCTCCCTCTTCTGATGTGTAGGTTCGGGTTTCCTTTTGGTGTTTGACGCCAAAGGGGGAGAGATATGAGTTGTGAGAGCTAGGGGGAGTTAGGGAGTTAGTAGAGAGTCATTTTGATGTAATATATGTGCTTGTTACTCTCTGTACTAGCTCCACTTTTGTATGATGCTTTTGGCTCACAAACTCTATTATATACTCTCGATGCATATGTTGACTGTGTGCGTATTATGTTTTCACCTTATATGTTATCACCAGTCTTCTAGTTCTTGTTCATCGATTTGATTTCACTTTTATATATGAACAAGAAACTTACGATGTATATGCGCTCATTCATATTATTATGTTACACACTTTTTCTGTCAAAGATTACTGAGTACAACTAACCATCTTCTCTATTGACAGAAATTTCAAAATAAACTACTCTCACAAATCTTGTAGGGTTGTCATCAATCACTAAAAAGGGGGAGATTGAAAGCATCTAGGCCCCTGGTTGGTTTTAGTGATTAATGACAACATATTGTTATATGTGACTAACGTATGTTTTGTAGAGACAAATGGTAAATTAGGTCGCATCACAGGTAGAAGTACTACAACGGTGAAAACAATCCCGGAGATAAGAACTCGAAGCGACGGATAAAGCGATGAAACACAAAGTGAAGGTCTACGTAGTCCGAGTGTCAAGGAGTTGCGGACACTCGTGATTTAGTTGGGTCTTTTTATTTTGTTTTAGCCGTACTATAAAGAGGGGTTGTCGATGAGTAGTTTGACCAAGAGAGTTCTAGTGTAGTGTTGGTGCATATTCACACTCACATATAGTGCTAGGTGACACTCTAGAACATACTCACAAGTTAGAACGAAAACCGATTTGAAAAACATCGGAAAACAGAAAATAGGGTTTTTGGCCTTGGGGCACCGGACTGTCCGGTGCGCCCTCTGCTAGGTGGGGTCAGGCTAGCCTAGGGGAAGGGTTTCCCCACGCAGAAACCCGAGAGCACCAGGTTCCCGAGTGGAATTTTAGTGGCGCACCGGACAGCGCACCGGACACTGCACCGGACAGTGACTGTTCACTGTCCGGTGTGCCATCAGCCCAACGGCTAGCTGTCAGAACTAGCCATTGGAGTCGACCGTTGGTGCACCGGTGGCGCACCGGACTGTCCGGTGCGCCCATGCGCAGAACACTGCTTGCAACGGCTAGTTGGTGGGTGAGGGCTATTTATACCCCCTCCACCCACCATATTCAATATCTTGCTACCCACATTAATTCCTACACATTGGAAGAGCACTGCAAGCACCAAAAGCCTAGTGAGGAGATTAGAGAATCTTAATCCCGCATTTGGACCTCATTAGCGCTAGCGAGAGCTACCTAGAGCACACACCACTTGCATTAGGCTTCTCTTGATCAAGCGAAAGTCTACGACTTATTACTCTTGGTGATCGGCATCACCTAGACAGCTTGGTGGCGATGGGAGCTCGGTAATCACCGTGGAGATCTTGTTGGTGACCCGACTCAAGTTTGTAAGCGGTCGTGAGGGATCCACCGCGCCGGAGTGGCAAAGGATCATCTCATAGTGAGCACTTGGTTCTTGCGAGGACCAAGGGGGAGCGATACCCTTGCGCGGGTGCTCCAACGAGGACTAGTGGAGAGTGTCGACTCTTTGATACCTCGGAAAAAATTGGAGGAGTCTTCTAAACCTTGCTTTACATTCCGCACTTAATTTAAGCATTTTACATTGTGTATTTGTTTAGCAAATATTTGAAGTATTGTCTTAGCATTGTTGTATTTCTAGTATTATTCTCTTAGTGCTACTTGTTGGGGTGAAGTTGGGCTCTTGCTTAGGTTTTAATTAGTGTTGATTTTTAGAAAAGCCCAATTCACCCCCCTCTTGGGCATCGTGATCCTTTCAAGCGTTGAGCTGGTGAGAGCACCTAGAGGGGGGGGGGGTGAATAGGTGATCCTGTAAAACTTAACACTTAATGCCACAAAAACTGATTAGAAGTTAGCACAATGGTGCCAAGTGGCTAGAGAGGAGTCTTTAGCAAAACACAACAACCACAAGAGAATAATCACAGAGATTGGCACAGTGGTTTATCCCGTGGTTCGGCCAAGACCAACGCTTGCCTACTCCACGTTGTGGCGTCCCAACGGACAAGGGTTGCAATCAACCCCTCTCAAGCGGTCCAAAGACCCACTTGAATACCACGGTGTTTTGCTTTGCTTATCTTTATCCCACTTGCGAGGAATCTCCACAAATTGGAGTCTCTCGCCCTTACACTTGAAGTTCACAAAGAAGCACGGAGTAAGGGAGGGATTAGCAACTCACACAAGACACAAAGATCACAGCGAATACGCACACACAAGACCCAGACTTGAGCTCAAGACGCTATCACAAGTTTCTCACTAGAACGGAGCTCAAGTCACTAAGAATGTCGAACAAATGTGCAAGAACGAATTGTGAGTGATCAATTGTGCTCAAGGAATGCTTGGATTTCTTCTCCATGCGCCAAGGGGTCCCTTTTATAGCCCCAAGGCAGCTAGGAGCCGTTGAGAGCAATCCGGGAAGGCAATTCCTGCCTTCTGTCGACTGGCGCACCGGACATGTCCGGTGCGGATCTCCTTCCTTATTTGGCGAAGCCGACCGTTGGCGCTTGAGAGCCGTTGGCGCACCGGACACTGTCCGGTGCACACCGGACAGTCCGGTGCTCCCTTCTAGCCGTTGGCTCGGCCACGTGTCCCGCGCGGATCACGCGGCCGACCGTTGGCCCGGCCGACCGTTGGCTCACCAGACAGTCCGGTGCACCACCGGACAGTGCGGTGAATTTTAGCCGTACGCCGTTAATTGCTTCCCGAGAGCGACGAGTTCGCCTGTGAATGGCTCACCGGACAGTCCGGTGCACCACTGGACAGTCTGGTGAATTATAGCCGTACACCGCCGACGAAGTCCCGAGAGCAGCCAGTTGATAGAGCCAGCCTGGCGCACCGGACACTGTCCGGTGCACCACCGGACAGTCTGGTGCACCCAGACTGAGCAAAGTCTTGGCTGAGCAGCCAAGTCTTTTCCAAATTGATTTTTCCTGTTTCCAGCACTTAGACACAATACATTAGTTCTCTAAAACAATGTACTAAGTCTAGAAACATACCTTTAGACTTGGTTTGCATTTTGTCCACCACTTTGTATAGATTAACACAAAAGCACTTGTGTTGGCACTCAATCACCAAAATACTTAGAAATGGCCCAAGGGGCACATTTCCCTTTCAGCTGGGGCGAAGGTGGCCGGACAGAGGACCGCGCGGGGAGAAGAAGCACGCGCGGCGCGATTTTTATCCAGGGAAGAGAAACACACGTAAAGGAGATAAGCACCACGGCTGGAAGAAAAAAATCTGTTACTTAAACAACGATAGGATGAGATCCCTAGGATATTTTCGTTCTTTTTATTTTTTTCCTTTTCCTTTAACAAAGAATCGCAGATATTTTAGATCACGATCTCTTGCGATAAACAAAAGGTCGACACGCTACATGATTCACATTTCTTTCTATGAATTAGCGAACCAAATTAATTGCTAATTACTTGCTTTCAGTTCTAATTACATTTGGTCTGGGTTGTTTTGGACTGAAATCTATGTTTGCGAATTCCAATTAATTTGGAGTCGAACGAAAATTTACGTCCTACTATGAATCAGGGAAATAAATTAATTTTAAATGCTGGGTGTCAGCTCTAACTATCTCAGCCCGATTTAATTTTAAATAGGGCAAGTCTCGATACGTCTCGAATTCGCATTCTCTGTATAACTTTTAAACGGACACACGACTCAACATATCGCGGAATAAATGCGCGATATCGATGCGGCATCGAGATTGCGATCCTAACTATTTTGCATTGAGTATTTTAATCATCGAATTATAATTAGTTTATTTGAGATACGGATTGTAACGGTGAATCGAGCTTCCAAATTCGTATTTGCGTGAGCGATGAATTTTTAAATAATCACCGGATGCACCGATTTTCGGAACAACTCTATTCCGAACATCATGAAAATTTAGGAAGAGCCCAGATATATAAAAATAAAAATGATGTCCCACTCGCGACAGACGAAACCGATGCGATATAAAAATCGCGATAGACGAAAATAATTAAAATTTAGCATCTGTTTTATCCACTGATATTACGTGCTTAAATCTGTACTCATTATCGAGCGGAATATAAACACCTGGGGTGTTACACGAGGCAGGGTAACACTACGAGGCCTTTACAAAGTTCCACTAGCTTCAGAAAATCCGCTACAATTTATAGGAAGCTCCAGTGCAGGAATCCCTCGCCTGACCGCCATCGCAGCAAAATCAACCCAAGGACCTCCCTACACTGACCACTTCTCTACTGCCCTTGCCCCTTTCGGGTAAAAAAGTCATCCACTAGCTTTCCTAGTTAATCAGCCAAGGGCATCTGTTGGGGGCCTTCGTCTTTTGAATGTCCTCAAAAACATGATTTGACAATATTTCCCAAGCGTAATATATGAATAGGTACCTTCGAACTTGGATCAAAACCATATACAATATGAGAAGCATGAATAATACGAAGGATGACGAAGCTCCGAAGCTACGTGTAGGGAAGCTTCAGCATAGCGGCAGAAAGAGGAACCGACTTAAAGGGGAAAAGGCTATATGGACCTCAATGGATTATCCTAAAGTCAATAGTAAATGTAAAGGGCATGAGTGTAATTTTACACAGGCTGCGTCCTGTGCCTATATATAGATGAACAGTGCCCCCATGCTGTTCACGTTGTCTTGTACTTGCTCGTGCCTCACGTTTGCTGTCAAGTCGAAGGTATAAATATAATTCAATATTGTTCTTATTCATTCATGATTATATAATAAAGATATATACATGATATCATATGATTATTCATGTTATTTCTCATGTTTCATATACTCCATCTTTCATCAATATATGTTGTGATGATGAAGGTACTTCCTTCATGACCTTCGTCTAAAGATCATTATATCCTTAGGGAAATAATACTTTGAAGGACGAAGGGCATTAACCGTTAATATATCCTTTGTGTTGCCTTGTTCTTAATTGATAGCATTTAAGAACAAGTCCCCAACATTGGTGCCCACCTCCGGTGAACTCTTTCGACCACCTTTGGCAAGCACTAACCTTCGTCATGCCGCTGAAGAAAGCTTCAGCGCCAGGGACTGCTGCACTGCAGCCGCTGGACCCAAACCAGAAAACTCTTTCTCTCCGAGAGGCTCGAAGCCAGAAGAGGAAAGCCACCAGTCCAACACTCCAGGAGGAGGAGTTGGACCAAGAGATCAGGGACATGGAAATAATCCATCAGCAAGTACAAAGGAAGAAGGAGAAGATGGCGCGGCTGGCTGATCTTCAAAGGAAGATCGACAAAGCTACTGAAGAAGTGCATCATCTTGCTCAAGATGAACAAGATCGAAGGCCCCACCACAGGGAGCTTCGTCAAGAAGGCTTGTTCAACGAAGATGGATGGTATGATGATTTTAATCATGGTACCTTTACTTTTGATGATGCTTCTCTCTTGGCAGCGGAACTGCAGGCTTCCCCATGGCCCCCGTCATACAAGCCACCTCAGCTTCCCATGTATGATGGGCACTCAGATCCAAAACAGTTTCTGATGAGCTATGAAGCAACTATATCTTCGTATGGGGGCAATACTGTAGTTATGGTGAAGTCCTTCATCATGGCAGTCCAAAATGTAGCCCAAACATGGTATTCTTCTCTTCGGCCAGGGACTATCACATCGTGGCAGAAGCTTAAGGACATGCTGGTGACCAGTTTCCAAGGTTTTCAGATGAAGCCAGTCATAGCTCAGGCCTTGTTCCAATGCACGCAAGATCATGAGGAATACCTCTAGGCGTATGTTCGAAGGTTCTTGCGATTGAGGGCACAAGCGCCCCACAGTGCCTAATGAAATTGTCATTGAGGCCATGATTAAGGGCCTTCAACCAGGACCTACAACTCAGTACTTCGCCAGGAAGCCCCCATAAACTCTGGAGAAGCTACTCCAGAAAATGGATGAGTACATTCGGGCTCACAATGACTTCCGCCAAAGAAGGGAGGAAGCTTACAGATTCTCAGAAATGACCAGGGGCTTCAGAGGAAGAATCCACCCGAGGCTTGTCAGGTCAATCCATAATTCCACTCAGAGTGATGAGAAAGGGAGTCAGCCTCAGAGGTCGCAGTACACCTCGCAATCTTCGGGGCAACAACAAAGCTCTTTCAGGCCACCAGCTCCAAGAGGCAGAGGCGCTAGGGGCTTCGGGAGAAGATTTGGGGATCAGCCTAGAAAGATCTACTGCTTATTTTGTGGTGAGGACAAGGGCCATACTACAAGAATGTACCAAATCACCATTCAGAAGCAAAAGGAGATAGCAGAAGCCGAAGCTCGGTAGAATCAGCCGAAGCAGGTCTTGCACACTGCTTCATGCCATTCTCCCTACATACCAGAGTATGTGGGCAATCATCCAGCAGCTTCTGTTGCTTCGGCTAGCCATTCACAGGCTTCTTGGCCACAACTCCCACTCCCACCACCACTACAACCGACCTATTCCCGAAGCCAGCAGCCAGAAGGGCACCAGCACTCTCAACAGCAAAGGGAATTCAGGGAGGAATCCGAAGCTCGCACAGTCAACAGTACTGTGCCGGAATCAAAACACATTTATTGAGAGATATCCTACGTCTAAAAAATTTCTTACATTCCATGTCATTTTTGTTTTTTTAATAAAGAACAAGTAATGTAAATCTAGTCTTAATTCCTTGTAATAGTTTTGTTTCTATTAAAATGAAATATATCTTCTTCATAGATTTACGAAGCTCAAAAATTACCGAAGCTCAAAAGACGTTCCTAAGGGAGCGCAGTGTAAGTTTTGACGAAGCTACAAAAAAAGTCATTCCTAAGGGAGCACAGTGTAAGTTTTGACTAAGCTACAAAAAAAGTCGTTCCTAAGGGAGCACGGTGTAAGTTTTCTGCTCAAAAGTCGTTCCAAAGGGAATGCAGAGCCAAATACCGCCGAAATATAAGGCGAAGAAGTTCAAAAGACGTTCCTAAGGGAATACAGAACTTACACTGAAAAGTCAATGGTGATACCGCCGAAATAGAAGGCAAAGAAGTTCAAAAGACGTTCCTAAGGGGATGCAAAACTTACACCGAAAAATAAGCGGTGAAGCCGAAAAATAAACGGCAAAGAGATTCCGATCGTTCCTAAGGGGGACGTAGAGATGGTGTGTTCCAGTGTGGGCGTGTGGGTGCGTATCTTCGGCATTAGCATCATCCTTCGCATCATATCATCACATCATCCCGCATAGCATCACATCATACATCATATCGCACTGATGACACGAATTGAATACGAAGTCGACCTTCGGAGACAGCTTTATAAAAAATGAAAATGTGCTAAGGCACAAAGTAAGCTAAGAAATACAGCTTCGTCAGAAGGGATCCTTTGTTTACGAAGCTGTGATGTTTTTATGAAGCATGGATATTTTTACGAAGCATGAGTTTTCTTCTTTACGAAGCATGAAAAGAAGGGAAGGTGTTTTTTTCGCCGAAGGCTCAAAAATGGTTTGTACATAAAGTTTCATGCATCGCAAAGAACTGAATTACAAATAATTTACATATTAGATTCAAAAATATGTACATCGAATATTACAATCTTGATACAGCAAAGCTACATTGATCATCTAAAAATGTTTTTACAATAAGTACTACTCCTCTTTCAGGACCTTCTCCGCAATTTCATTTAACAACTTGTTAATAACTTCGTCAACAATAGATTCGGCCATATTGATGATCTCTATTGCTTTCTTCATTTCTGGGTCGGCCAGGGGGTCGAACGGTTCCGGTGGAGGAGATAGTTCAGCTATAGTAGAAAAAATTAATCATTTCGAAGTCACAAAAATAAATGCCGAAGCTAGATGCCGCAAAACAATACCTATGCTCCTCTCGCGCTCTGCAGCTTCTTCAGCTTGCTTAGCTTGTATTCGGGCGTCGTGGATGTCTTTTTCACTCTTCTTCATAATTTCGTGAGCTATTTCTCGGCCACCATTTTCCCAGATGTTAGTGTAAAATTTTCCACCCATTAAGCTTGCTTCAGCAGAAGGATCCTTTGTGTCGTCCACTGAGAAGGCAGCTTCGGCTTGGGCCCGGGTCTTGACATGGTTGCAACCTGCCTTCTCTAGGATGGCTGAAATTCCTCTTGCACCAGAGAACACGTAGACATCCCCACGATCACTTAAAATTTCTTCAAAAGCTTCGGCCTCTCCGCTTATCCATTCGATAACACCTTTAGGGTCGCCTCGTATAAAGTTATCTTCGTTGGAATAGGCGCCCACGTTGGCGAAGCTAGCCTTTATCTTCTCCACGCAGCCCAGGGATTTTCGAAACATCTTTCTTTGGATGCGCGTAGTTCTTCAACTGTTTTTTCTAAATAGTTTTTCCAATATTCACTAATATCTCGGTTGGCCTCTGCGAGCCCACATTTTTCTTTGGCTTCGGCCAGCTGTTTCCGAAGGTCTTCGATCTCATTCTTTTGAATTTCAGCTTGAGCCTTGAAACTTGCTTCATCTTCCTTTACTTTATCCACCAATGAAAGTAGAATTTTGTCTTTTTCTATGGGTTTGTTTCTCAGTCTGATAACCTTTGTTCGAAGGTTGTTGAGAGCTATAGTGCAGCTCTCATCTTCAGCATTCTTTTGCACCCTTAGGTTGTTGCTAAGTATTAAGCCCTGCAAGAAAGAATAAAAGGATTAACATGAGAGTAAAAGACTTCATTCCAGAGTTCATAAGTTACAAAATTCACAATTTCTGTATCTTCAGACTGTTGTATGCAAGACTATCTGCGAGATCAGCTTTTGTCATGGCGCAAAGGCCAGCTTCGAGCTACGAGAAGCCCATACTTTTGGCCATCTTCCGGTAGACGGATAATTCTTTATTGTCCGGGAGACAGTACAAGAAATCATCTTCGTCCATACCGTTGAACACTAAGGGCCCCTTTGGGTACTTTAGTTCCTGAGCATAGTGTTTGGCTTCGAAAATTTCTTCTTCGGACAATCTTTTTCCCGCAGCATGTCGAATGACATAATCAAAATCTTTGGAGAGTGCTTCGGGAGTAAGGGATTCGCTTTCTTTGGCCACACTTTTCTCAAAAGCTATATTAGTATCTGGAGTTATTCTTTCGGCCCCCTGCTCGGTTGTGGCAAGCTTCGTCTCAGCGGGCACTGTGGGCCCTGCCTCAGTTTTAGCCTGGGTTTTTGTAGCTTCAACTTCTATTTGCTTAGTATCAGCTTTGGGTTGCATTTTGTTAGCTTTGGCAACCTTCCCTGTGGGAGCAAGACTTATGGAGTCGGTCGTTTCCAATTCATCTAATACATTTACCATCCTCCTTCTCTTAGGAGTTGTGGCAGAACTCTTTTGTGCCTTTAGCGCTGTTGTTTCTGTTGGACTTAAAATCCCTGGCATCTTTGTTACTTCTTCAGTTTTTGACCTTTCAGCCTTATCTTTGTCAACCTTCGTTTCAACTAGCTCAACCGAAGGTACTTTCGGCATTGTAGCCGGCTTTTCAGTATTCTGTGTAGTTGAAGTAGTTTCTTTTCTTTCGGCAGCAGAAGATGTCCCTGCGCAAAACTCAGGAACCACGGCCGATTCAATGTAACGCGGCCGGTGGGTAAGAACCTTCAATTTTTTGCCTTTCAGCACAGGCTTATCTGGGCTGTCCAAAGCAGAAGTTTTCCTCTTTTTCCCTTGATCCCACAGCGGGTAGCGGTAGTCAGGGTATACGAAGCCGATGGCATCAAAAACTCTATTTAATCTTTTCTTTCTCCAGCCACCGAAGGCTGCGGACAAGGCATTGTCCTCAGTTTTGGAGTACGCCCCAAGTAACTCGTCGCTAGTAGTTTCAATACACTTCAGCCAATCATCATTTGGTTCATCAAATTTATCTCCAAATCTAAAGGTGTATTTCAGCCGGACCAAATCACCTTCGCTAGAATCATTGATGGTTTCCTTCGGCATTTCCCAGCCTTTCGCAAGCGGCCACACCCTGAAGGCTATGTGCTTTTGAACTAAATCTCTTGTGCAAATAAAAGAGCAAACAGTGTCGAAAGCCTTCCGACACGCTTCCACAGCATCATCAATTTCAATGTTCGGCCTTCGGAGGCCGAAGCGGGACCAAATGGGACGCATAATGACTTCCTTAATATCTTCCCTTGCCTTAAAATCATTCTTCACGTAAAACCATTCCTCCATCCAAGCTCCAGGCCACCTTTTCTGGAATGTTGGTACCGGGTGACTTGCGTTGGGGCGAGCGATAAATCCATAACAATCGAAGTTGTTGTGATTCTATTCTTTACCCATGGCCTTTGTCTCATACAAAAGTTCGTGCATGCTGCAGAAGCATTTTGTGCTTGGCTCTATCCCTTGGCTTCTTACTTCCCAGACGAAGAATCCCATCCTCAATATGGCTTCGGGGGTCATCTGATGAAGGAAGATTTGGTAAGTTTTCAGCACTTCAACTACAAACCTGCTCAGTGGGAACCGAAGCCTAGCTTTGAAGAAGCTTCGGTAAATCACAACTTCGTTTTCCTCAAGGGCAGGGACTTTGTTGTCTCCACTAGCTCTTACAATAGACATATCCCGAAAGTACCTTCCTCTCATATTGTCAAGATGACTCTGTTTATTTGTTGATTTCCTAAAGATTGTATGACTTGGCCTCCAAGGCCGATCCTCAGAATCTTCGCCTCCGCTTTCCGCATCATAACTGTCACTGTCACCAGTATCTTCAGACAGGCCTTCCAGTATCTCCTTAGTAATCTTCTCTGTATTTGTTTTTGCCATTGACTCGATAAATCCAGCAATGTAGGGATTCACAGCCTTCTTCTCCTCAAAAAGCTTCTCCTCTTCAGTCAACTTCGTCTCAGCAGCAACCTTCTTGTCCTAAGACATTTCTCCTTTAGAAAGGACGAAAATGCGTCTTTTTAGCCGAAGCTCAAAAAGCTTGAAAAACTAGCAAGCGTTAGTGAGCAAGTGCTGCGAAACTGAGAAAGTAAAATAAATGGCACAAGCAGCGTATCAAATATAGGTGGTGTGAGTTCTTATTTATACGCTCAGCGCGCTCCAAATTGGGGGGCCCCATTTGTCATTGACTGTTGCTATTCTAGCAAAGGGAAGGTGTTTTTTCGGAGCTTCAGCTTAAGGCCTTCGTCCATGTCGTAGTCTAAATTCATTATCTTAACAAATTAATACTGCAAGGGACTAGTGTTGGGGGCCTTCGTCTTCCGAAGGTCCTCAAAAACATGATTCGACAATATTTCCCAAGCGTAATATATGAACAGGTACCTTCAGACTTGGATCAAAATCATATACAATATGAGAAGCATGAACAATACGAAGGATGATGAAGCTCCGAAGCTATGCGCAGGGAAGCTTCGGCATAGCGGCAGAAAGAGGAACCGACTTAAAGGGGAAAAGGCTATATGAACCTCAGTGGATTATCCTAAAGTCAATAGTAAATGTAAATGACATGAATGTAATTTTACACAGGTTGCGTCCTGTGCCTATAAATAGATGAAAAGTGCCCCATCCTGTTCATGCTGTCTTGTACTTGCTCGTGCCTCATGTTTGCTGTCAAGTCGAAGGTATAAACATAATTCAATATTGTTCTTACTCATTCATGATTATATAATAAAGATATATACATGATATCATATGATTATTCATGTTATTTCTCATGTTTCATATGCTCCATCTTTCATCAATATATGTTGTGATGATGAAGGTACTTCCTTTATGACCTTCATCCGAAGATCGTTATATCCTTAGGGAAATAATGTTTCGAAGGACGAAGGGCATTAACCGTTAATATATCCTTTGTGTTGCCTTGTTCTTAATTCATAGCATTTGAGAACAAGTCCCCAACAGCATCCCACACTACCCTTGTGGTAGCACTATTTTCCTAGGGGGTCGCTCCATGTTCCCATTAACATAATGATCTTAACATGAACAATAATAATAAACATATAATAAAAGTGTAATCATGAATAGTGTGTCTCCATACCCAAATCCACATAAAGCAATAACAACTACTACCCAAAAATATTTTAGTGGTAAAACAAGGTATAGAGATAACCAAAACTGGAGTAACCTATTAGATCCCATCAAAATTAACCTATGCAGATCTTTATGATTAATAAGAATATGGCTGGGTAAAAATAAGTGATCAAGGGCACAACTTGCCTTCAATGAGCTCCTCCTCAGCAACTTCTATCTGCTGAACCTCAGGATCCACAGTAGCTTGCTCGTCTACTCGCATCAACACAATACATACATAGTATAGCAAAAATTAACATCACACCAAGCATGTAAATAAAATATACAATAAAAATATACACCTTAAAATAAGAACCTAGGAATAGGAATCATTAATTTTGGAGTTATGGATTTTAAGTTATGAATTTCCAAGGGTTTTATGTGTTTGAAATAGGATTAAATGAGAAATTAATTTTTTTACTGTTTTCATGTCAAAACAAAGACTCTAGGTGATAAACAATAATATTATAAAATTTTAGAAATTGGAATGGATCAATTTGGAGTAAAAATAAATTTTCTATGAATTAATAAGTTCTAGGAATTGTTTTTGTAATAAAAATGCATTTTCTAATTCATTTATTCTGATTTTCCCTTCTCTGGATTGCGCTTCAATAACCAGGAATGACAAGGGCTTCTTTATAAGTTTCCTGAGACACAGTCGACAGTGCCACTAGACCGCGGGTTGGTTAACAAATTTTCCGGGGTCTCTTTAACAAAAATCCCTGGCTGAAGGGGTACAGGTGTATTTCGATCGTTGGATCTCTGTCAGATGGCTAAGATTAGAAGGCTGTTTAAAACGAACCGGTATCCATTCTAGGCCCTCGGATCCGAATATGATGGTGGCTATTTTATGAAAGTGGGGTCGGATTGGGTCCGTCAGATCTCATCCAATGGTCCACGATCAAAATCCGAAAGGGGTATCCCTGCGATCTATCTCGACCGTGCGATGGTTATCGGACGACGCCCCTAAGTCCTTCCACCTCCCAGTCTCAGGCGACGGTGAAACAGCGCCTGCGGCGGCGGTCTCACTGGTGTTTGGCCCTCCGGTGACCCCGCCCACTATCCACTGTCCTGAAAGTTGCTAAACGCGGTGTGAGTAAAATTGAATTGCCTGAGGTGGTACCTAGCGTCAGCCATGAAGCGCAGAAGGCCGGCCATGAAGCTTTGCGGTCCACAGTGGTCCACAGATGACGGCGAGCAATTCCAGTGGGGTAGTACTAGTCTTGGGGCCGAGGAGCCCGTGGACACCACCGGGACGACGTTGCGATCACACCAGATCAGGCACCGAGGCACGCACGCCGGTGAATCTGTCGGTCGACGACAGCGGACCCACACCGAGTTTGCGGCGGCGGTGGTGGCAGTATGGCTTAGGGACGTGGACGTGAGTTGATGAGGAGCGGAGTAATGGTCGCAAGAGCTACAGTTTATAGCGCCCAGGGGAAAAGAAATCGATTCCAGGGCGCTAGCAACCTCCCCCGGAATCCCCGATGGCGATCCGAGCTTACCGGAGTCGTGCGCACGCGGGAAGGGGCGCCTAACAGGTTGGGTCCACAACCCTAGAGACCGCGACTGGGGAGTAAGGCCGCGGTGTCAGCGTTGCTTGGCGCGCGGGTGGATGCGGTACGTAGAAGCGGGGCTGACAGATGGGCCCGTTTGATAGTCGGTCGAGCGCGGCGGTGGGTTGCTTGTTGGGCCGAATACAAGGTTAGGGCCCAGTCAGGGTTAGGGTTGCTTTTATTCTTTTATTTCTTATTCCTTTTCTTTATTTCTAAGTTCAATTTGAATTTGAATTTAACTTCAAACCTTGTGCAAATTTTATCCTCAAATTATATTGTGACTTGACAATACTAATTTTGGAAATATATAAATTTCCTTTATATTTATATTCTTTCTCCTTTACCCTTTTAAATTCCAAACTCAATTTATGTTTTAATCCAATCTCCAACCCATTTTTTATATTTTTATCCATGTTATTATTTTATTAAGTGCTTAAACAAAAACTCCAATATGATGCATATTCCCTTTTTATTATTTATTTTAATTCATCTCTCCTAATTATAGATATGCTCTTTTATGATGAAAATATGGCATACAAAATAAGAAGACTTCTATATATTCCTTGTATACAATTTTGAGTTTTAGAAATCCTACCCCCTTAACAAGAATCTCGTCCTCGAGATTTAGGAAGGACTAGGGAACAGATGGGGAAAATCTATGCGAAGCTCTTCTTCTCTCTTCCAAATTGCTTCATCTTCTCCATGATGACTCCATTGTACTTTGCACATCTTTATCACCTTATTTCTTGTAACCCGAGTGTTGGGGGCCTTCGTCCTCCGAAGGTCCTCAAAAACATGATTTGACAATGTTTTCCAAGTGGATTATGTGGACAGGTACCTTCGAACTCAAAATCATGAATATAAAGCACGGTCAGGACGAAGCCTGAACCAGACGAAGGACGAGTTGGTTACCAAGCTCTGCGAAGGATGGTGCACAGCCGAAGTTGTACGCAGGGAAGCTTCGTCGCGACAGCAGAGGAGGGAACCGACTTAAAGATGAAAAGACTACGCGAACCTTAACAGATTTCCATGAGTCATTGAGGAATGTAATGGACATGAATGTAATTTTACGTGGGCTGCGTCCCTCGTCTATAAATAGATGAACAGTACTCCCGTACTGTTCACGCTGACTTGGCATTTGCTTTTTGCGTCACGCTTGTACTCTTACCTTCTCTCAGGACCGAAGGTACATTTGTGATTTAAAATCGTTTCCATCTTTCTATGATTAATAGAAATGATTTCATAATGTTTATATCATATTTCATGTTTTGTATAAAACCTTCGTCCTTACTTGTTACATTTACGAAGGTATGTCTCTTAGGACCTTCGTCCAAAACTCATTATTTCCCGAAGGGGAATAATGTTCCGAAGGACGAAGGACTTTAATATTTAACACTCTTTATGTTGCCTTGTTCTTAACTCTTAGCATTTGAGAACAAGTCACCAACATTGGCGCCCACCTCCGGTGAACTCACTTCCACTTCGAGTTTTCTTTGAACACCTTCGGAAGCCATAGACCTTCGTTATGGCACCGAAAAAAGCTTCAGCGGCTGGGGCTGCGGCACTGCAACCACTGGACCTCAACCAGGAGACCGTCTCTCTTCGGGAGGCCCGAAGCCAGAAGAGGAAGGCCGTCAGCCCGACGCTTCAGGAAGATGAACTAGACCAAGAAATCAGGGATATGGAGATGCTTCATCAGCAGGTGCAGAGGAAAAAAGAGAAGATGGCCAGGCTAGCTGAGCTCCAAAGGCAGATTGACGAAGCTTCTGAAGAAGTCCGTCATCTTGCCCATGATGAACAAGACCGAAGGCCTCAGCAAAAAGACCTTCGTCAGGAGGGTTTCTTCAACGAAGATGACTGGTATGAAAATTTCCATCACGGAAATTTTGTTTTCGATGATGCTTCTCCTCTGTCTGCTGAGCTGCAGGCTACATGTAATACCCAAATTGTAAGGAATAATAAAAGTGGTAAATGTTTCCCTGTATATATTTTTTTGTGCATCTCTATTTATCATCACATGAGACTACTCCTGTATAAAAATGGGTAAATCCTTAATAAGACACAAATAAGCTATTGCGTCATATTGGATTTTTGTTTGTTTGTGCATTTAAAACAATAGTAACATGGATAAAAAAAAATAATAATATATTATAATGAGTAGAAGATTTAGATTAAACCCTAGATTGGAATTTGGGATAGAAAAGAAGAAAGAGATATTTTGAAACACCAAAATGAATCCATAAATAAATAAATTGACCCCACATTGATATATTCAAATTGAATGATTAATTTTGAACACAAAATCTTGTGGAGAAATCTGAATTCAAGTGTTAGATTTGAAAATAAAAAGGGAAAACAAAAA
This sequence comes from Zea luxurians, assembly GCA_029449295.1. Taxonomy (NCBI): domain Eukaryota; kingdom Viridiplantae; phylum Streptophyta; class Magnoliopsida; order Poales; family Poaceae; genus Zea; species Zea luxurians. Next base: position 18,404,247 of record JAOPSE010000019.1, on the reverse strand, counting down.
CAGAAAATAAAAAGGATAAAAGAAAGGGGGGAATGGCGTATTGGGCCTCGGATCCCACATTCGGCCCACCTGGGGATTACACTGCGCGTCAGCCCACCTCTTCTCCCACGCGATCGGTCACTTACAGGCGGGCCCCACTGGCCGGCGCCTCACTGCGCACGCACGCACGCCCGGTGTGACTGCCATGCGGGCCTGCTTGGCCAGGGACCTGTGCGCGCCCCATTCCCACTGACGAATCGGGCCCGGGCCGTCAGCGTTCATCTCCTACCTAACGCCGAAATCACCGTGAAGCTCCGTATGTGCCGCCGCGCGAATTTCGCGTTTAGCTGCAACCACCGCGGATCCTTCCCTCCCGTCGCGTTCTCAACCAACCTCCGGACCTCCGCTATAAAGCCAGGCCCTGCGGTGTCCTCGTCCCCTCGACATTTTTGATGCACCATGACCGGGAGGTGAGAGCGAAACCGGGATTTGCCGCCAACAGCTAGTGCGCGATTCATCAATGTTTGGTTCGCGGGAAAGCTTGGGATCGTCTCCTCTGGAGCTACCGCAAGTCAGGGGTGCTCTGCCGAGGTTTGGGGTGTCGGGAGAGTGGCTTAATTTCTCGTCGGAGCCTTACCCCGCCGCGGAACTACGCCTCACCGTGGGCAGAGTCGACGCCGCATCAAACCAAGGTAAAAAGCCCACCATCGGATTCCCCTTAACCTCCTCTATGTGTAGCACCAAGGAATCGAGAATTTAGCGTCTGGGCGAGAAGTTGGGGAACTCCGGCTATGGCGCGCCGCCGCGGACCTCAGCTCCTCCGTGGCCGGCCGTCGTTGGTGGGGGGGGGAAACGCCTCGACCGTTGGATCAGCCACGAACGGTCGAGATTAGATCGTAAAGATACCCCTTCGCGCGTTTGGATCGGAGCCGTTGAGATGGGATCGGGCGGACAGCGTTAGGGTCATGCCGTTTTAAATCGTGGACCGTGGATCTGGGATCCAACGGCTCTGGGTGCATACCGGTTCACACGCTGTGCGATCTAATCTGATCCATCTATTTTGGATCGGACGGCTCATAATAGACCATACCCTTTCGGCCGCCAGTTTTGTAAAAGAAACCCCGAGAAACCGAGGAATCAACCCGCCGTCCCTCGGGCTCTGTTGACTGAGTCTGGGACGACTTACACCGAGCCCCCTGCGCTTTCCTATAATTGAGGCCCAGTCCAGTGCAGTAATAAAATGATTAAAAGAATTAGAAATTAGATTTTTAATACAAAAATAATTGCTAGAACTTAGATAATTCATAGAAAATCCATTTTAGCTCCAAATTGAACCATTCCAATTCCTAAAATTTTGTAATAATATTCTCTATCATTTAGAATCACTGTTTTGACATGAACTCTGTTAGGAAATTTATTTATCATTTAATCATATTATAATCACCTTAAACCTTAGGAAAATCATAACTTGAATTCTACAACTCCAAAATTAATAATTCTTTTTCCTGTGATCTTATTTTAATATGTAGATTATTAATATGTATTCTGCATATATGTTTGGTGCAATGTTAATTTTGCCTATACCATGTATGTTTGTATTGCTACGACTAGCAGTGAGGTCACGAGGATCTGAAGAATCATCCTGGTACCTGGATTCTCAAGGCCCAGGCAAGTTGTGCCCTTGATCACTTCTTTTCACCTACTCATGTTCTAATTAATCATAATGATCTGCATAGGTTAATTTTGATGGGACCCAATAGGTCACCCTAGATTGTTTATCTCATTACCTTGTTCACCCCTGAATCACTTGGGTAGTTTGCTATTGCTTTATATGGTTTTGGGATAATCATTTATTACCTCCATGTTCCAATTCTAGTTGTTATTCTGTTTATGTTCATGTTGATATCATTAATGTTAATTGGAACATGGAGCGACCACCCGGGAAAACAGTGCTACCACAAGGGTAGTATGGGATGCCCTTGGCTGATTAATTAGGAAAGCTAGTGGAAGACTACCTTACCCGAAAGGGGCAAGGGCAGTAGGGGAGAGGTCAGTGCGGGAAGTGCCCTCGGGAGGATTTTGCTGCGATGGCGGTCCTGCAAGGGATTCCTGTACTGGATCTTCCTATAAACTGTAGCGGGTTTTCGGAAGCTAGTGGAACTTTGTAAAGGCCTCGTAGTGCTACCCTGCCTCACTTCCTTGGTAGAGGTGTATGGGATTCATGACCCCTTGGCAGATGGGTAACACGACTTGTGGGTAAAGATGCGCAACCTCTGCAGAGTGTAAAACTGGTATACTAGCCGTGCTCACGGTCATGAGCAGCTCGGACCCTCACATGATTAAATTATGGAACTTAAATTCAATTTGTCATATGCATTGCATTGCAGGTGATGTTGTTATTACTTCTGTTCTACTATTTAACTGGGTTGGTATTTACTTACACTTAGTAACTGCTAATAAAATTTTGACCAACTTTAAAAGCAATGCTCAGCTCTAACCATCTTCTTTGGTAAGCCTTACACTTCACGTGAGCTCCCACCTTTGGTGAGTTCATGCACATTATTCCCCACAACTTGTTGAGCGATGAACGTATGTGAGCTCACTCTTGCTGTCTCACATACACCACAGGTCAAGACCAGGTACTGCAGGATGATGCTCATGGAGGATGCTGCGATGAGTTCGTGAGAGGTCTAGGTCGTCGTCTCCCAGTCAACTTTTGGGTTGCTGGACCGTTGTCTCCTTATAATGTAATTATTTATTTTGTATAGAACTCCTGTTATGTATAAAGATGTGACATTCGATCCTGTGCCACTATACATCATATGTATGAGACTTGGTCCCAGCATACCTGGTGTTTATGTTAACCCCGGGTTTTGGACCCCTAAAATCCGGGTGTTACAGAAGTGGTATCAGAGGAATGTTGACTGTAGGACGAAACCTAGATAGAACTGGACAACCAATACTTACTTACCTTTGCTACTCTGATTCTTTTCTACACTTATCTTGATCTTTTCTCATCTATTTCCGCTTTACTCTGATTATTCTTATCTTTTCTTTCTAAAGACAAACTTGGATTTCACACTTTGAAATCCTGTGTTTAAAGTGACCTTTGGGAATAGGAGACCTAATCCTAGGAACAAAAACAAAACTATTTTTATAAGTGTCTATGTATTTGAATGTTTGTTCTTATGATATCTGTCTGATTTGGATCTTTGATTGAGTGTGATGAGTTGTGGAGTAATGTCCACAATTGCATCTGCATATATAGGAATAAAAATATATTTATAAAATAACTAGATAAACCAAATTATCCTTCAATAAAGTAACTAGCCTAACAATACCTATCTTATCTTAAAAAAAAAAAAATTCTCCCTTATCTTAATAGATTCATCTCATCTCAAGAGATTCTATCCTACACTCATAGATCTATCTTATCTCAAAAGGTCTTAACTTATCCTAATGTATATAGATCTATCTTATCATAAGAGGTTTTCTCTTATCTTAATAGATTTATCTTATCTTGAAGAGATTTTTTATGTCATCCTAATAGATCTAACTGGCCTTAAAAGATTCTATCTTATCATTATGGATTGATGTTATCCTAACAAGCATACTTAACCACCCTAGATTAACAACCATAATCTAATGCAAATTAATTAGAACATATCTAGTCAAACTAGTCATACCAATCTAATATAGATCCCATCTAACCTAATATGATCTAATCTAGAGTAAGTTACTTAATGCTGGTACAAAAGATATGGCCATGCTCCTAATTCCCTTAAGTCTAAATTGGTGACTTAGATCAGTTCAGCCATACCCAGGTTACATACCCTATCCAAACCATGCAGAAGCAAAACAATCAAACCAGATTCTGACTAATCTCATTTAACTCATAGCCATTTACTAAACTAATCTAATGTGGCTTACTTAATCAGACTAATGATACAGGTAAGAAGGGATTAGACCTTACTAGTCAGGTGTTAACTTAGCACATTAGACTAACTCAACCATGAGCAGAAGATCTAACTCAACCAATAGATTCATAATGGATTGCATGATCTGTTTATTCCCACCTAAACATCAAATAAACTTTTGATCTACATCATGTAGTCTATCTTACCACATATATCTTAACCATATGTCCTTAACTCGGATAGCAACTCCAAGAAGAAAGGCCAAAGGAGACCAACCACGTCAAAGAAGGATAAGCATCAACTCAAGACTTCAAAGATCAAGTTGAATCGCCAACGGAGTCAAGATCCACAATCTTGGATGGAGTCTTTTCTTATCCTATTCTTTCTTACCCAAACCTATATATACCCTAAAGACATCTTCTATCCTACATAATAAAATGGACATACATATAATACCCATGCTCTCCTATCACTTACTAATAATAAAAAGAGAGACCCTTGATTCAGAAATTAAAAGCTAAATTACAAACCAATCCTTTGGTATTCCCTTTTCTTACAAATCTCGAGGACGAGATTATTTTTAAGGGGGGTAGGATTTGTAATACCCAAATTGTAAGGAATAATAAAAGTGGTAAATGTTTCCCTGTATATATTTTTTTGTGCATCTCTATTTATCATCACATGAGACTACTCCTGTATAAAAATGGGTAAATCCTTAATAAGACACAAATAAGCTATTGCGTCATATTGGATTTTTGTTTGTTTGTGCATTTAAAACAATAGTAACATGGATAAAAAAAAATAATAATATATTATAATGAGTAGAAGATTTAGATTAAACCCTAGATTGGAATTTGGGATAGAAAAGAAGAAAGAGATATTTTGAAACACCAAAATGAATCCATAAATAAATAAATTGACCCCACATTGATATATTCAAATTGAATGATTAATTTTGAACACAAAATCTTGTGGAGAAATCTGAATTCAAGTGTTAGATTTGAAAATAAAAAGGGAAAACAAAAACAGAAAATAAAAAGGATAAAAGAAAGGGGGGAATGGCGTATTGGGCCTCGGATCCCACATTCGGCCCACCTGGGGATTACACTGCGCGTCAGCCCACCTCTTCTCCCACGCGATCGGTCACTTACAGGCGGGCCCCACTGGCCGGCGCCTCACTGCGCACGCACGCACGCCCGGTGTGACTGCCATGCGGGCCTGCTTGGCCAGGGACCTGTGCGCGCCCCATTCCCACTGACGAATCGGGCCCGGGCCGTCAGCGTTCATCTCCTACCTAACGCCGAAATCACCGTGAAGCTCCGTATGTGCCGCCGCGCGAATTTCGCGTTTAGCTGCAACCACCGCGGATCCTTCCCTCCCGTCGCGTTCTCAACCAACCTCCGGACCTCCGCTATAAAGCCAGGCCCTGCGGTGTCCTCGTCCCCTCGACATTTTTGATGCACCATGACCGGGAGGTGAGAGCGAAACCGGGATTTGCCGCCAACAGCTAGTGCGCGATTCATCAATGTTTGGTTCGCGGGAAAGCTTGGGATCGTCTCCTCTGGAGCTACCGCAAGTCAGGGGTGCTCTGCCGAGGTTTGGGGTGTCGGGAGAGTGGCTTAATTTCTCGTCGGAGCCTTACCCCGCCGCGGAACTACGCCTCACCGTGGGCAGAGTCGACGCCGCATCAAACCAAGGTAAAAAGCCCACCATCGGATTCCCCTTAACCTCCTCTATGTGTAGCACCAAGGAATCGAGAATTTAGCGTCTGGGCGAGAAGTTGGGGAACTCCGGCTATGGCGCGCCGCCGCGGACCTCAGCTCCTCCGTGGCCGGCCGTCGTTGGTGGGGGGGGAAACGCCTCGGCCGTTGGATCAGCCACGAACGGTCGAGATTAGATCGTAAAGATACCCCTTCGCGCGTTTGGATCGGAGCCGTTGAGATGGGATCGGGCGGACAGCGTTAGGGTCATGCCGTTTTAAATCGTGGACCGTGGATCTGGGATCCAACGGCTCTGGGTGCATACCGGTTCACACGCTGTGCGATCTAATCTGATCCATCTATTTTGGATCGGACGGCTCATAATAGACCATACCCTTTCGGCCGCCAGTTTTGTAAAAGAAACCCCGAGAAACCGAGGAATCAACCCGCCGTCCCTCGGGCTCTGTTGACTGAGTCTGGGACGACTTACACCGAGCCCCCTGCGCTTTCCTATAATTGAGGCCCAGTCCAGTGCAGTAATAAAATGATTAAAAGAATTAGAAATTAGATTTTTAATACAAAAATAATTGCTAGAACTTAGATAATTCATAGAAAATCCATTTTAGCTCCAAATTGAACCATTCCAATTCCTAAAATTTTGTAATAATATTCTCTATCATTTAGAATCACTGTTTTGACATGAACTCTGTTAGGAAATTTATTTATCATTTAATCATATTATAATCACCTTAAACCTTAGGAAAATCATAACTTGAATTCTACAACTCCAAAATTAATAATTCTTTTTCCTGTGATCTTATTTTAATATGTAGATTATTAATATGTATTCTGCATATATGTTTGGTGCAATGTTAATTTTGCCTATACCATGTATGTTTGTATTGCTACGACTAGCAGTGAGGTCACGAGGATCTGAAGAATCATCCTGGTACCTGGATTCTCAAGGCCCAGGCAAGTTGTGCCCTTGATCACTTCTTTTCACCTACTCATGTTCTAATTAATCATAATGATCTGCATAGGTTAATTTTAATGGGACCCAATAGGTCACCCTAGATTGTTTATCTCATTACCTTGTTCACCCCTGAATCACTTGGGTAGTTTGCTATTGCTTTATATGGTTTTTGGATAATCATTTATTACCTCCATGTTCCAATTCTAGTTGTTATTCTGTTTATGTTCATGTTGATATCATTAATGTTAATTGGAACATGGAGCGACCACCCGGGAAAACAGTGCTACCACAAGGGTAGTATGGGATGCCCTTGGCTGATTAATTAGGAAAGCTAGTGGAAGACTACCTTACCCGAAAGGGGCAAGGGCAGTAGGGGAGAGGTCAGTGCGGGAAGTGCCCTCGGGAGGATTTTGCTGCGATGGCGGTCCTGCAAGGGATTCCTGTACTGGATCTTCCTATAAACTGTAGCGGGTTTTCGGAAGCTAGTGGAACTTTGTAAAGGCCTCGTAGTGCTACCCTGCCTCACTTCCTTGGTAGAGGTGTATGGGATTCATGACCCCTTGGCAGATGGGTAACACGACTTGTGGGTAAAGATGCGCAACCTCTGCAGAGTGTAAAACTGGTATACTAGCCGTGCTCACGGTCATGAGCAGCTCGGACCCTCACATGATTAAATTATGGAACTTAAATTCAATTTGTCATATGCATTGCATTGCAGGTGATGTTGTTATTACTTCTGTTCTACTATTTAACTGGGTTGGTATTTACTTACACTTAGTAACTGCTAATAAAATTTTGACCAACTTTAAAAGCAATGCTCAGCTCTAACCATCTTCTTTGGTAAGCCTTACACTTCACGTGAGCTCCCACCTTTGGTGAGTTCATGCACATTATTCCCCACAACTTGTTGAGCGATGAACGTATGTGAGCTCACTCTTGCTGTCTCACATACACCACAGGTCAAGACCAGGTACTGCAGGATGATGCTCATGGAGGATGCTGCGATGAGTTCGTGAGAGGTCTAGGTCGTCGTCTCCCAGTCAACTTTTGGGTTGCTGGACCGTTGTCTCCTTATAATGTAATTATTTATTTTGTATAGAACTCCTGTTATGTATAAAGATGTGACATTCGATCCTGTGCCACTATACATCATATGTATGAGACTTGGTCCCAGCATACCTGGTGTTTATGTTAACCCCGGGTTTTGGACCCCTAAAATCCGGGTGTTACACTACACCTTGGCCTTCGACCTATAAGCCACCCCAGCTTCCCATGTTTGATGGTCACTCGGACCCGAAGCAGTTCTTGATGAGCTACGAAGCAACAGTGTCTTCGTATGGTGGCAGTGCTGCAGTAATGGCAAAGTCTTTCATTATGGCTGTCAGGAGTGTTGCTCAGACCTGGTATTCCTCCCTTCGGCCAGGAACGATCACTTCATGGCAGAAGCTGAAGGATATGCTATTGACCAGCTTCCAAGGATTTCAGACGAAGCCGGTTACAGCTCAAGCACTGTTCCAGTGCATGCAGGATCATGAAGAATACCTTCAGGCGTATGTCCGAAGGTTCTTACGTTTGAGGGCGCAGGCACCAACGGTGCCCAATGAAATTGTTATTGAAGCCATGATCAAGGGGCTTCGTCCTGGGCCTGCAGCTCAATACTTTGCTAGAAAGCCGCCTCAGACCCTGGAGAAACTGCTCCAAAAGATGGATGAGTACATTCGTGCTGACAATGACTTTCGCCAAAGAAGGGAGGAGGCCTTCAGATTTTCTGAAATGACCAGGGGCTTCGGAGGAAGATACTACCCGAGGCATGTCCGATCCATCCACAGCTCCACTCAGAATGATGATAAGGGGAGTCAGCAGAGCAGACCGCAGTGCTCCTCACAGGCTTCGGGGCAACAACAAGCTTTCTTCCGGCCATCAGCTCCGAGAGGCAGAGGCGCCAGGGGCTTCGGCGGAAGATTCGGAGATCAACCAAGGAAATTGTTTTGCTTGTTCTGTGGAGAAGGCAAGGGCCATACCACCAGGACATGCCATATTACAATCCAGAAGCAAAAGGAGATAGCCGAAGCTACATCTCAACAAGTTCAGCCGAAGCAGGTCATGCATACTGCTTCGTATCATCCGCCTTACATCCCACAGTACATAGACAATCACCCTGCAGCTTCGGTAGCTTCGGCAAGTCAACCTCAAGCTTCCTGGCAACAGCCCCCGCATCCACCTCCATTGCAACAGGGTCAACAGCCAGAAGGGAGTCAATATGCTCCACATCAAAGGGACTTCAGAGAACAGTCCGAAGCTCGCACAGTCAACAGCACTGTGCCAGAATCGAAGCACATTTATTGACACATATCCTACCTTCGATGGCAGTCTTTTCTATTCAGTTCTATTTTCTGTATGGCAAAGAACACTGTTAATCTTCATGTAATAATTTCGTTGTTTCCCACGAGTAAAATCTATTTTCTCTACAGGCTTAAGTTACCGAAGCTTTAAAAATTTCTTGCGATAACAAGGAGGACCTTCGAATTAATAAAAATCCTTCGGAGCAACAGAAAGTCGTTCTAAGGAACGCAGAGTAAGTTGATGAAGTCACAAAAAGCCGTTCCAAAGGGAGCGCAGTGTAAGTTTTCTGCTCAAAAGTCGTTCCTAAGGGAATGCAGAGCCTACAGCGAAAAGTCAACGCTGATACCGCCTAAGTAAAAGGCGAAGAAGCTCCTAAGGGAGGCTTACAGCGAAAAGTCAACGCTGATACCGCCTAAGTAAAAGGCGAAGAAGCTCCTAAGGGAGGCTTACAGCGAAAAGTCAACGCTGATACCGCCTAAGTAAAAGGCGAAGAAGCTCCTAAGGGAGGCTTACAGCGAAAAGTCAACGCTGATACCGTCTAAGTAAAAGACGAAGAAGCTCCAAAGACGTTCCTAAGGGAATGCAGAGCTTACGAATATATTTTATGCGTATCTTCGGAACAAGTGTCGTTTGCATAACATAACATCATCACATCATTTTGCATAGCATAAGCATCATTCATCATGTTGCATTTAGCAAAAGAAGGGAACACAGTATTAACCTTCGAAAGGGCGCCTTGAGAAAGTGAAAATTGTGTAAAGTCACAAGGGAATGCAATGACAATCTTCGGAATACAGCTTCGGAGAATATTTTTACGAAGCATGCATGAGCTTCATCAGAGCAATACTGAAATTGTATAGCTTCGGAGAATGTTTTGACAAAGCATGGACGTGATTCATCAGAATAATTTTAACGGAGAATGTCTTCTTCACGAAGCATGAAAAGAAGGGAAGGTGTTTTTTTCGCCGAAGGCTCAAAAATGGTATGTATGTAGAGTTTCATGCATCGTAAAGAATTGAATAACGAAAAGAGACTTGTATATTACATTCAGATGTACAAAATGTTACATAGATTACACTTTAAATGTTTTTTCTAGATAAGCATCTACTCTTCTCTTAGCACTGCTTCGGCGGCCTCATTTAGAAGTTGATCAACAACTTTATCCATAATAGCTTCGGCCATTTGCTTAATTTCTTCATCCCCTTTTGCATAAGGGTCAGCGAGCGATCTAGCAGGTTCTGAGGGAAGAGAACATTTCTACATTACTATTGCAAATCGTGAACAGAGTTTGAAATAAAAGTTACAACACAGTAAGAACGACTAATTAATACCTAGTTGTCTTTTGGGCTCTGTACTTCTTTCGGCAGCTTCTGCCACTTTCCTGGCATCATGGATGCCTTTTTCGCTCCTTTGAATGATTTCCTGCGTCATTCCTCGGCCGCCGTCATTCCAGATATCAGTAAAAAATTTGCCACCAACCACGCTTGCTTCGGCCGAGGGGTCCTTGATGTCTTCGGAAGATAAGGCAGCTTCGGACTGAGCTAAAAATTTTACATGCCCGCAGCCTTTCTTCTCTAAGACAGAAGCAATTCCTCTGGCGCCCGAAAAAGCGCAGATGTCGCCGCGACTGCTCAGGATCTCCTCGAAGGCTTCTGCTTCGTGACTAATCCATTCCAGTGGACCTTCGGGATTGCCTCGAGAGAAATTCTCTTCGCTGGAGAACGCGCCTGCGCTGGCGAAGCTGGCCTTAATTTTATTCACACATTCTACAGATTTAACATAACAGTCCCTCTGAGAAGCACGAAGCTTTTTAACACTTAACTCCAATTTGCTGACCATAAAATCACTAAGCTCTCGTTTCGTTTCCTCAAGCGCACGTTCCTCTTTGGCTCTAGTTAGCTGTTTCTGAAGATCTTTAATTTCACGTTTTTGAGCTTCGGCCTGGGCCTTTGAAGCAGCTTCGTCCCTCTTCACCTTATCAACCAGAGTAAGCAGAATTTTATCCTTTTCTAGAGCTTCGTTTCTCAAATTGATAACTTCGGAGCGCAAATTGTTGAACGCAATCTCATAGCTTTCATCTTCGGCGCTTTTTTGGGCTCTCAATGCGTTGCTTAAAATTAAGCCCTATACGAAAAAGAATCCATATAAGAATAAACGAATGAATTACGTAATAAAAGAGTTTTTTCAAATGCTTAATTCCCGTACCTTTAGGCTATTGTATGCAAGACTGTCTACGAGATCCTCTTTAGACATGGCGCTTAATCCAGCTTCGAGCTTCGGGAAGCCGATACTCCTCGCCATCTCTCGGCAGACAGATAGCTCTTTGTTGTCAGGCAGGCAGTATAAGAAGTCATCTTCATTCGTCCCATTGAATATTACTGCCCCCTTCGGATATTTTAGCTCCTTCGCATAATGGTTGGCTTCATGAGTTTCTTCTTCAGATAATTTTTTCCCCGAAGCATGTCGTATGATGTAATCATACATGCTGGCAGGCGCTTCGGGGATGGCAGTGTCAGTTTCTTCAACTAAAATTGGTTCTGGTATTTGTATTGCTTCGGCTTCCAAAGGTTGCTCCTTGTAGGGCTCTGAAGGCCCAGCTTCAGCTTCAGCTCGTTGCGACGAAGCTTCGGTAGAAGCTTTGGCAACTTCAACACTCTTCTTTGGAGTTGTGCTTGAAGACTTAATTGTCTCCAAGACATCTAGTACATTTACCATTCTTTTCCTTTTTGGGGTCACCAATGGACCCCTTTGGTTCTTTGCTGTTTCAACATTTGCTACAGGACTCAAAACTTCTGACGTTTTTTCCTTAGTCGGTTTTTTAGCTTCTTCCATTTTTTCTGTGGACGGCGCTTCGGCCATCTCTGCAATTTCTGGCAGCAAGGTTGGCTGTTCAGCTTCGGTAGCCGAAGAAGTTTCTCCGGTGAACCTAGGCACCGAAGCTGGTTCAATATAGCATGGCCGATGTGTGAGGACCTTTATCCTCTTTCTTTTCGGTTCTGGCTTGCTAGGAGCAGTTGCAGTTTCTTCTTCTGCAGAGGTTGTGTTTTTTCTTTTCTGTCCTCGAATGGGATAACGATAGTCAGGGTAAACAAACCCGATTGCGTCAAAAACACGGTTGAGTCTTTTCTTCTTCCGGCCTCCGAAGGCCGCTGATAGTGCAGTGTTCTCGGCCTTCGAGTACGCTCCGAGAAGTTCGTCACTTAATATTTCAATACTTTTCAACCAATCGTCATCAGGTTCAACAAATTTGTCCCCATATCTGAATGTGTATTTTAATCTGACTAGTCCACCTTCGTCGGACTCTTTGATGGTTTCCTTCGGCATTTCCCACTTTTCTGCAAGTGGCCACACCCTGAAGGCAATGTGTTCTTGGACCAAGTCCCTTGACCCAATAAACGAGCAGACCACCCCGAAGGCCCTTTGGCATTCTTCGGCACTTCGTCCATTTCGACCTTCGGCCTTCGAAGACCGAAGCGTTGCCAGATTGGGCGCATAATGATACCCTTCACATTCTCTTGAGCTGTTAGGTCATTCTTCACATAAAACCATTCAGTCATCCAGGCTCCGGGCCACCTCTTCCGAAAGGTTGGCACAGGGCAGCTTGACCCGGAGCGGGCGCCGAAGCTGTAACACCCAAAGTTGTTGTGGTATTGCTCCTTCCCCCAGGGCTTCGTCTCGTATAATAACTCATGAATGTTACAGAAGCTTTTAGCGATTGGTTCCAAACCTTGGCTCCTCGCAGCCCAGACAAACACCCCCATTCTTATGATGGCTTCGGGAGTGATTTGATGCAGATAGACTTGAAATGTCTTTAGTACCTCAACAACAAAATTGCTCAGGGGGAATCGAAGCCCAGCCTTGAGAAAGCTTCGGAAAATCACAACTTCATCTTCTTCAGGGGTGGGAGAAGTTTTTTCCCCAGCATCAGCTCTCATAATAGATATATCTCGAAAATACCGCCCCCTCATATTATCAATATGGCTTTGCTTGATCGTAGTTTTCCCAAAAACTGTGTGGCTCGGTCGCCACGGTCGATCTTCGGCCTCTTCTCCACCACTTTCAACATCAAAGCTGTCACTGTCATCAGTATCTTCGGACAGACCTTCAAGAATTTCCTTGGTAATTTTCTCTGTATTGGTCTCTGCCATCGCCATAATGAACCCCAAGTTCTTCTCTTCCTCGAGACTCAGCTTCGTCTCAGCAGCGACCCTTTTTCCTTCAGACATCTTCGGAAACGCTAAAAAATTGTTCCCGATGCCGAAGCTTCAAAATCAAAAACACCAGTAAATCTTAGTGCACAAGAGCTAAAAATTTTAGTGGGCCGAAGCAGATGGCAAGTATGCGTACCAAATGGGTTTGCGGTGCGATCTTATTTATACGCGCAGGGCATTGAAAATTGAAAGGCCCCGCTTGTCAGTGAATGTTGCTATTCTAGCAAAGGGAAGGTGTTTTTTCGGACCTTCGGCTCAAGGCCTTCGTCCATATCGCAATCTAAATTTATTATTAACAAATTAATATTGCGAGGGGCTACTGTTGGGGGCCTTCGTCCTCCGAAGGTCCTCAAAAACATGATTTGACAATGTTTTCCAAGTGGATTATGTGGACAGGTACCTTCGAACTCAAAATCATGAATATAAAGCACGGTCAGGACGAAGCCTGAACCAGACGAAGGACGAGTTGGTTACCAAGCTCTGCGAAGGATGGTGCACAGCCGAAGTTGTACGCAGGGAAGCTTCGTCGCGACAGCAGAGGAGGGAACCGACTTAAAGATGAAAAGACTACGCGAACCTTAACAGATTTCCATGAGTCATTGAGGAATGTAATGGACATGAATGTAATTTTACGTGGGCTGCGTCCCTCGTCTATAAATAGATGAACAGTACTCCCGTACTGTTCACGCTGACTTGGCATTTGCTTTTTGCGTCACGCTTGTACTCTTACCTTCTCTCAGGACCGAAGGTACATTTGTGATTTAAAATCGTTTCCATCTTTCTATGATTAATAGAAATGATTTCATAATGTTTATATCATATTTCATGTTTTGTATAAAACCTTCGTCCTTACTTGTTACATTTACGAAGGTATGTCTCTTATGTAATACCCAAATGGCAAGAGTAGTGGAAAGTCCAAGAATTGAGGGATATAAAGAGTTTAATTGACCACTTGTGTTATTATTTCCATTTTTGCATATTTCAAACCATGGAATTATCCTTGGCTAACAATAAAGGTACTAAATAAAAATGATGCATCATGTTGGAGCTTAATTGCTTGTGCATTTAATTATAAAAATAAACATAATAAAAACACATTGATAATAAAAAGGAGGTTTTGCTCTAACTTATAAACTTGGAAATTTGGAAAAGAAAGTATATATAAAACATTAATAAACCTTATATTTCCCAAACTAACACTTCTTAAATTCACAATATAATCTGAGCACAAAATCTGCACAAAGTTTGAAATTTAAATTGAGATTCAAAAAGAAAGAAAGAAAAGAAAATAAAAAGAAAAAAAAAGAAGAAAAGAAAATAGCCTGCTGGGCCGACTTCCCCATTTCGGCCCAATTTCGGTTTCTCCCGCGCGGCCCACTACACACGCCCTCGCGCGCGCGCTTCGCGGTGTGGGACACTGACTGGCGGGCCCTTCTCGCCAGTGTCTCAGCTCCCCTCACGCGCTGGCGCTGACTCACTGACTGGTGGGACTCTTCTGTCATCCTTATCCCTTCCCCCTTCCTCGCGATTTCTGTTCGCTCCGCGTCAACAACCCGTGCGCCATGCTCGGGCCTCATCCGTGCGTCGCGGGTGGATCACGTCCTCAACTCCGATGACTTGGGGGATAAAAGCCGGGCGCGCCCACGACCTCCCCTCCTCGATCCCTCATGCGTGTTGCCACTGTTGATTCCGCCGTGCCGCGTGTGTGTGGGTGGTGTGGTCCGCCGTGAGTAAAGCGCGTCACCAGGGGTCGCTTGTCCTTGGCAAGGTGGCTTGGGGCTTCGTTGCGTTCGCCGTGATCTGCGTATGGTCACCCTGGGCGCTTGCGTGGTCGGGCGGGTGGCTAATTCCTCGCCGGAGGCTTCCTCACGGTCCTAATCCGCCGTGCGCCGTGGGCAGGATGCTACATCGCATGAATCACGGTACGAACTCCTCCCACGTATTCGATTACGTCTCTATCACGCGTAGCACCTGTCGGGTCGGAGTTTCGGGCACGATTGCGCAACAGGCAGAATCGGCAGCAATGGCGCCGCCGCGAATGCTGTCCTTGCCGCCGCCACGTTCAGTCGCCGGTAGGCGTGGTCGTTCTCGGCCGCGGATCTGGCCACGAACGGCTCAGATTCAACCGCGCACTCCCCCTTCCGCACTGATGCTCTCGACCGTTGATCTGCGCGTGAACGCTTCAGATTAAAAATCATGTATCGATTCAAGTATTTGGATCCGGACCGTAGAATTTGATCGGACGGTTTGGGATGAGCGCGGAGAATAACACACCTAGATCTAATCGTGGCCACTGACGCTTGATCGGACGGCTGTTGTCGCTTGATACCCTTTCGGCCGAGTGAAAGTGCATAAGAGCCCCTGAAACCTTTACAAATTAACCCGCCATCCACGTAGACTATTCCCTGTGTCGTTGACAACTTACCCATGGGCCCCTGCGCTTCTGTTTAATTGAGGCGCAGTCCAGAGGGTTATAAAATCATAGAAAATGATTTAGAAAATGATTTTTAGTGTTAAAATAAATCCAGAAACTTAATTAATTCATAACTAATTCATTTTAGCTCCAAATTGAGTCATTCCAATTCCTAAAATTTTGTAATAATATTCTCTACCATTTAGAATCACAGTTTTGACATGAACTCTGTCAGAAAATTTACTTATCATTTAATCATATTTTAATCACATAAAACATTAGAAAATCCATAACTTAAAATCTATAGCTCCAAAATTAATAATTCTTTTTCCTGTGATCTTATTTTAATATGTAGATTATTAATATGTATTTTGCATATATGTTTGGTGTAATGTTAATTTTGCCTATACCATGTATGTTTGTATTGCCACGACTAGCAGTGAGGTCACGAGGATCTGAGGATCATCCTGGTACCTGGATCTCAAGGCCCAGGCAAGTTGTGCCCTTGATCACTTCTTTTCACCTACTCATGTTCTAATTAATCATAATGATCTGCATAGGTTAATTTTGATGGGACCCAATAGGTTACCCTAGTTTGTCTATCTTTATACCTTGTTTACCACTGAACCTTCTGGGTAGTACTGGCTAGTGCTTTATGTGGTTTTGGGTATGAAGATACAATATTCATGATCATACTTTTGTTATCAGTTGTTATTTAATGTTCATGTTAAGATCATTATGTTAATTGGAACATGGAGCGACCACCCGGGAAAACAGTGCTACCACAAGGGTAGTATGGGATGCCCTTGGCTGATTAATTAGGAAAGCTAGTGGAAGATTACCTTACCCGAAAGGGGCAAGGGCAGTAGGGGAGAGGTCAGTGTAGGGAGGCCCTCGGGAGGATTTTGCTGCGATGGCGGTCCTGCAAGGGATTCCTGCACTGGATCTTCCTATAAACTGTAGCGGGTTTTCGGAAGCTAGTGGAACTTTGTAAAGGCCTCGTAGTGGATCCCTAGCCATTCACCTCGGAAGTGTCTAAGGGCCTTGCAAACCCTGGCGACATGGGATACACGACTTGTGGGTAAAGATGCGCAACCTCTGCAGAGTGTAAAACTAGTATACTAGCCGTGCTCACGGTCATGAGCAGCTCGGACCCTCACATGATTAATTTATGGAACTAAATTCAATTTGTCATATGCATTACATTGCAGGTGATGTTGATACTTTTGTTCTATTACTTAATTGGGTTTGGTATTTACTTATACTTAGTAACTGCTAATAAAATTTTGACCAACTTTAAAAGCAATGCTCAGCTCTAACCATCTTCTTTGGTAAGCCTTACACTTTATGAGCTCCCACCTTTGGTGAGTTCATGCACATTATTCCCCACAACTTGTTGAGCGATGAACGTGTGTGAGCTCACTCTTGCTGTCTCACATACACCACAGGTCAAGAACAGGTACTGCAGGATGATGCTCATGGAGGATGCTGCGATGAGTTCGTGAGAGGTCTAGGTCGTCGTCTCCCAGTCAACTTTGGGTTGCTGGACCGTTGTCTCCCTATAACGTAATTATTTATTTTGTATAGAACTCCTGTTATATATAAAGATGTGACATTCGATCCTGTGCCACTATACATCATATGTATGAGACTTGGTCCCAGCATACCTGGTGTTTATGTTAACCCCGGGTTTTGGACCCCTAAAATCCGGGTGTTACAGAAGTGGTATCAGAGGGATGTTGACTGTAGGACGAAACCTAGATAGAACTGGACAACCATTATTTACTTACCTCTGCTACTCTGATTCTTTTCTAAACTTATCTTAATCTTTTCTTATCTAATTCCACTTTACTCTGATTATTCTTACCTTTTCTTTCTAAAGACAAACTTGGATTTTACACTTTGAAATCCCATGCTTAAAGTGACCTTTAGGAATAGGAGACCTATTCTCAGGAACAAAAACAAAACTATTTTTATAAGTGTTTATATATTTGAATGTTTGTTCTTATGATACTTGTTTGATTTGGATCTTTGATTGAGTGTGATGAGTTGTGGAGTAATGTCCACAATTACATCTGCATATACATCTAAGTATAAAGGATAGCATTTGTAAGATAACTAGACAAACTAGATTATCCCCATTGGAACATATCTAGCATAAGAGATTTATCTTATCCTAAAAGATCTCATTCTAATCAATTCATCTTATCTTAAAAGATTCTCCCTTATCTTAATAGATCCATCTCATCTTAAAAGATACCCATCTTATCTTGAAAAGATTTTATCTCATCTTAATAGACCTAACTGACCTCGAAAGATTCTATCTTATCTTTATGGATCCATCTTATCCTAATAAGCATACTTATCCACCCTAGTTCATCAACCATGATCTAATGCAAATCAATTAGATCCTATCTAGTCAAACTAGTCACACCAATCTAACCTGGATCTGATCAAATCTAAAGTGACTTATCAAACATGTTAGATAATACTGATGGAATAGTTTAGACTCTACCCCTATAAAACAGGTCTTAACTTAGTTCACCCTGCACTAAATTAAGAATGACAAGATCGACTTGGCCATATGCAACTACCTTACCCATCTGATAGTTGCATAACCCCTCTGTTTTAACCTAACAGAGATTTTTAACATATCCTGATAAAATATATCCTACCCTGGTGAATCTAGCTAATCTTAACTAGTTTAATCTAGTCATACCAACCTAATCTGAACTCTATCTAATCCAATATGATCTAAGCTAGATTGAGTTACTTAATGCAGATACAAAAGATAGGGCCATACTCCTAAATTACTTAAACCTAATTTGGAGACTTATATCAACTTGGCCATACCCAACAACTTGACCTATATAACAAGTTACATAACAACCCAACCAATAGAGTAATGATGGATTGCATAGTCTATCAACCCCTACCTAAAACAAACTTGTAACCTACATCATGTAGTCTATCTCATCCATACCTATATTCCCCACCCAATAACATACACTAACTCCTAATTACTGAGACAAGACCGAAGAAGATGATCAACTTCATCAAGGAAGGATGAGCACCAACTCAAGTCTTCAAGGATCAAGTCAGGTCACCAAGATGAGTCAAGATCAACCTCGTCAAGGAAGGAGAGAAGTCAAACTCGATCTTCAGATGCATTACCACCCAACAAGGAGTCCTTTCTCACCATAAACTGTCTTACCTCTAGCTATTCTTGCCCTAACCTATCCATCTCTTATATCCTACATAATAGGTGGCTAGAAACCCATGCTTTCCTAAATACCTATTTATTAGTATAAAAAAAAAACTTTTCAAAATTGAGCTAAAAGACAATTACAAACAAAACTTTCTACACATCTTTCTTACAAATCTCGAGGACGAGATTATTTTTAAGGGGGGTAGGATTTGTAATACCCAAATGGCAAGAGTAGTGGAAAGTCCAAGAATTGAGGGATATAAAGAGTTTAATTGACCACTTGTGTTATTATTTCCATTTTTGCATATTTCAAACCATGGAATTATCCTTGGCTAACAATAAAGGTACTAAATAAAAATGATGCATCATGTTGGAGCTTAATTGCTTGTGCATTTAATTATAAAAATAAACATAATAAAAACACATTGATAATAAAAAGGAGGTTTTGCTCTAACTTATAAACTTGGAAATTTGGAAAAGAAAGTATATATAAAACATTAATAAACCTTATATTTCCCAAACTAACACTTCTTAAATTCACAATATAATCTGAGCACAAAATCTGCACAAAGTTTGAAATTTAAATTGAGATTCAAAAAGAAAGAAAGAAAAGAAAATAAAAAGAAAAAAAAAGAAGAAAAGAAAATAGCCTGCTGGGCCGACTTCCCCATTTCGGCCCAATTTCGGTTTCTCCCGCGCGGCCCACTACACACGCCCTCGCGCGCGCGCTTCGCGGTGTGGGACACTGACTGGCGGGCCCTTCTCGCCAGTGTCTCAGCTCCCCTCACGCGCTGGCGCTGACTCACTGACTGGTGGGACTCTTCTGTCATCCTTATCCCTTCCCCCTTCCTCGCGATTTCTGTTCGCTCCGCGTCAACAACCCGTGCGCCATGCTCGGGCCTCATCCGTGCGTCGCGGGTGGATCACGTCCTCAACTCCGATGACTTGGGGGATAAAAGCCGGGCGCGCCCACGACCTCCCCTCCTCGATCCCTCATGCGTGTTGCCACTGTTGATTCCGCCGTGCCGCGTGTGTGTGGGTGGTGTGGTCCGCCGTGAGTAAAGCGCGTCACCAGGGGTCGCTTGTCCTTGGCAAGGTGGCTTGGGGCTTCGTTGCGTTCGCCGTGATCTGCGTATGGTCACCCTGGGCGCTTGCGTGGTCGGGCGGGTGGCTAATTCCTCGCCGGAGGCTTCCTCACGGTCCTAATCCGCCGTGCGCCGTGGGCAGGATGCTACATCGCATGAATCACGGTACGAACTCCTCCCACGTATTCGATTACGTCTCTATCACGCGTAGCACCTGTCGGGTCGGAGTTTCGGGCACGATTGCGCAACAGGCAGAATCGGCAGCAATGGCGCCGCCGCGAATGCTGTCCTTGCCGCCGCCACGTTCAGTCGCCGGTAGGCGTGGTCGTTCTCGGCCGCGGATCTGGCCACGAACGGCTCAGATTCAACCGCGCACTCCCCCTTCCGCACTGATGCTCTCGACCGTTGATCTGCGCGTGAACGCTTCAGATTAAAAATCATGTATCGATTCAAGTATTTGGATCCGGACCGTAGAATTTGATCGGACGGTTTGGGATGAGCGCGGAGAATAACACACCTAGATCTAATCGTGGCCACTGACGCTTGATCGGACGGCTGTTGTCGCTTGATACCCTTTCGGCCGAGTGAAAGTGCATAAGAGCCCCTGAAACCTTTACAAATTAACCCGCCATCCACGTAGACTATTCCCTGTGTCGTTGACAACTTACCCATGGGCCCCTGCGCTTCTGTTTAATTGAGGCGCAGTCCAGAGGGTTATAAAATCATAGAAAATGATTTAGAAAATGATTTTTAGTGTTAAAATAAATCCAGAAACTTAATTAATTCATAACTAATTCATTTTAGCTCCAAATTGAGTCATTCCAATTCCTAAAATTTTGTAATAATATTCTCTACCATTTAGAATCACTGTTTTGACATGAACTCTGTCAGAAAATTTACTTATCATTTAATCATATTTTAATCACATAAAACATTAGAAAATCCATAACTTAAAATCTATAGCTCCAAAATTAATAATTCTTTTTCCTGTGATCTTATTTTAATATGTAGATTATTAATATGTATTTTGCATATATGTTTGGTGTAATGTTAATTTTGCCTATACCATGTATGTTTGTATTGCCACGACTAGCAGTGAGGTCACGAGGATCTGAGGATCATCCTGGTACCTGGATCTCAAGGCCCAGGCAAGTTGTGCCCTTGATCACTTCTTTTCACCTACTCATGTTCTAATTAATCATAATGATCTGCATAGGTTAATTTTGATGGGACCCAATAGGTTACCCTAGTTTGTCTATCTTTATACCTTGTTTACCACTGAACCTTCTGGGTAGTACTGGCTAGTGCTTTATGTGGTTTTGGGTATGAAGATACAATATTCATGATCATACTTTTGTTATCAGTTGTTATTTAATGTTCATGTTAAGATCATTATGTTAATTGGAACATGGAGCGACCACCCGGGAAAACAGTGCTACCACAAGGGTAGTATGGGATGCCCTTGGCTGATTAATTAGGAAAGCTAGTGGAAGATTACCTTACCCGAAAGGGGCAAGGGCAGTAGGGGAGAGGTCAGTGTAGGGAGGCCCTCGGGAGGATTTTGCTGCGATGGCGGTCCTGCAAGGGATTCCTGCACTGGATCTTCCTATAAACTGTAGCGGGTTTTCGGAAGCTAGTGGAACTTTGTAAAGGCCTCGTAGTGGATCCCTAGCCATTCACCTCGGAAGTGTCTAAGGGCCTTGCAAACCCTGGCGACATGGGATACACGACTTGTGGGTAAAGATGCGCAACCTCTGCAGAGTGTAAAACTAGTATACTAGCCGTGCTCACGGTCATGAGCAGCTCGGACCCTCACATGATTAATTTATGGAACTAAATTTCAATTTGTCATATGCATTGCATTGCAGGTGATGTTGATACTTTTGTTCTATTACTTAATTGGGTTTGGTATTTACTTATACTTAGTAATTGCTAATAAAATTTTGACCAACTTTAAAAGCAATGCTCAGCTCTAACCATCTTCTTTGGTAAGCCTTACACTTTATGAGCTCCCACCTTTGGTGAGTTCATGCACATTATTCCCCACAACTTGTTGAGCGATGAACGTGTGTGAGCTCACTCTTGCTGTCTCACATACACCACAGGTCAAGAACAGGTACTGCAGGATGATGCTCATGGAGGATGCTGCGATGAGTTCGTGAGAGGTCTAGGTCGTCGTCTCCCAGTCAACTTTGGGTTGCTGGACCGTTGTCTCCCTATAACGTAATTATTTATTTTGTATAGAACTCCTGTTATATATAAAGATGTGACATTCGATCCTGTGCCACTATACATCATATGTATGAGACTTGGTCCCAGCATACCTGGTGTTTATGTTAACCCCGGGTTTTGGACCCCTAAAATCCGGGTGTTACATCTTAGGACCTTCGTCCAAAACTCATTATTTCCCGAAGGGGAATAATGTTCCGAAGGACGAAGGACTTTAATATTTAACACTCTTTATGTTGCCTTGTTCTTAACTCTTAGCATTTGAGAACAAGTCACCAACACCGAGTAATTGTATCAAGAATCTTGATGGGATACTCAGCATAAGTCAGATCATCTTGAACACTAAGGTCCTCCATTAGTAGCTGCTCTTCAGGTACCCTGAGACACTTCTTCAGTTGTGACACATGAAAGACATCATGTACATCCGCAAGATGATTGGGTAGTTACAGTTGATATGCAACCTCTCCCACTCGCTTTAGGATTAAGAAGGGTCCAATGAAGCGAGGAGACAAATTCCATTTGACTTTGAATCTTCTCATACCCCTGAGTGGTGACACCTTCAAATAGACATGATCACCCTCCTTAAACTCTAGTAGTCTTATCCGGGTATCAGCATAGCTTTTCTGCCTGGATTGTGCAGTTCTCAAATTCTCTCTTATTTGATGGACTTGTTCCTCTGCCTCTTGTATAATTTTAGGTCCAAAGAATTGCCTTTCACCAGTTTGATCCCAATACAGTGGAGTCCTGCACTTTCTGCCATACAAAGCCTCAAACGGTGACATCTTCAAACTGGTCTAGTAGCTATTATTGTAAGAAAACTCCGCATAGGGCAAACTCTTATCCCAACTACCACCATGCTTAAGAGCACAAGCTCTTAACATATCCTCTAGTACTTGGTTGGTCCTCTCAGTCTGCCCATCAGTTTGGGGATGGTAGGCCGAACTAAAATTCAATCTCGTATCCAAGGACTCGTGCAACTTCTTCTAGTACCGAGAAGTAAACTATGATCCTCGGTCTGACACAATCTTCTTTGGCACCCCATGTAAGCATACAATTCATGCCATGTACAACTCTGCTAGCTTGGCTCCTGAATACGTGGTCTTCACTGGAATAAAGTGGGCTACTTTAGTTAGCCTGTCCATAATCACCCATATAGAGTCATAACCAGTAGATGTGCGGGGTAATCCCACAATGAAGTCCATGGCAATCTCTTCCCATTTCCATTCAGGTATCTTAAGCGGGTGTAGTAAACCAGCAGGTCTTTGATGTTCCGCTTTCACCCTCTAGCAAACATCACATAGTGCAACATGTGAAGCAACATCCTTCTTTAGTCCATACCACCAATACTTCTGCTTCAGGTCCTGGTACATCTTAGTACTACCAGGGTGGATGGAGTAAACTGAGTCATGTGCCTCCTTCAATATGGTTTCATGAAGACTATCAATATCAGAAACACAAATCCGATTCTTGAACCATATCGTGCCTTGCTCATCCTCCATGAAATCTGGGCCTCTACCTTCTGTTATCAGATCCTTGATCTCCTGAATTTTGGCATCACCAATCTGACCCTTTCGTATTTCTTGCTCTAAAGTAGGTTCTAATTTGATGGTAATTCCTTCAGTATGAGCAACTATCCCCAGATTGAGCCTCTCAAAATCTTCTGCTAACTCATCGAGTAACTGGGTGACAATAGCTGCATGGACCTGCCCCTTTCGACTCAAGGCATCCGCAACCAGATTCGCCTTGCTTGGATGATAGTGAATTTGCAGGTCATAATCCTTGATGAGCTCTAACCATCAGCGTTGCCTAAGGTTAAGATCCTTCTGAGTAAAAATGTATTTTAAGCTCTTGTGATCAGTGTAGATTCGGGACTTAGTTCCCATAATAGAGTGTCTCCAAATCTTGAGAGCATGCACAACAGCTGCCAGTTCTAAGTCATGAGTGGGGTAGTTCAACTCATGTTTTCACAACTGGCGAGATGCGTAGGCAATGACGTGTCCTTCCTGCATAAGCACACATCCTAGGCCTTGGCGACTTGCATCACAATATATATCAAAATTCTTCTGTAGATCTGGCATAATTAGTACCGGAGCAGGCATAAACTTAGATCTCAACTGATCAAAACTCTCTTGGCATTCATCAGTCCACTTAAACTCATTGCCCTTTGAAAGGGAAATGTGCCATTGGGCCATTTCTATAATTGTTTTGGTGATTAAGTGTCCAACACAAATGCATTGAACTCTTATGAGCTAAATAAGCAAAAGGTGCAAATCAAAGACAAGGTATGTTTCTAGACTTAGTGAATTGTTTTTGAGCACTAACATGGTTACCTAAGTGCTAGAAACAGTGCCAAGGAGAGAAGAAATGAATTGGAAAAGAGTTGGCTGTGCTCCAGCTCTGTAGCATCCCAAAAATTCAAATCTTGAAATTTTCTCAAACTCGCTCTAAATTCAAAATGAATTTCAAATTTCATTTCAAAATATTTGTTTGCGAGTTGATATCAACAAATAAGATATAGTGGTCTATATTTCCTTCAAAATCCACATCAAAATATCCTACAAATGTTTCTCCTGTGATCCCCCTCAAATTCTTTCTAGAAATACTGCCCAGATATTTCCCTAGTGATCCCCTTCAAGTTCTTTCCAGAAATACTGCCCAAATATTCCACCGATATATCTTCAGATATTTTCCTCTTGAGAAATACCTTCAGAATCATTTTTCAAGACCCTACAAATATTTTCTTCATAACTTTCCTCATGCTCATACGTATACGTATGCCTCCAGTGTAATACGGTGAGCTCTACAAGCTAATTACACTTATACAAGACAAATACATGTTAATCTCCCACTAATCCTCTCATCCTCTCACTAATCCTCTCATCCCTCCCCCTAATCCCCCCACCATGGCTATAAATAGAGGGGCAAGGGCCTCCTCTCATCCTACCCCAAGCCATTTCATGGCAACTCTATTCCTCCCCCCACACACACACCCACTCCATGTTCCACACAAGCACACACTAGCACAAGGATCGTTCGATCGTTCTTCGATCGTTCGTCCCCCTGTTCTTAGTTTGTTCGTTCGTTCGTCCGATCGTTCGATCGTTCGTTCGATCGTTCATGGTTCGTTCGTCCGTTCGTCCGATCGTTCGATCGTTCGTCCGTTCGTTCGTCCAAATAATCTTTTTCCTGCCGTTATGCTGCCGAAATTCCGATCGTCCGTTCGTTCGATCATTCGATCGTTCATCGTTCGTTCATCATCACTATTTTACTGTCACTATTTTACCGTTACTATTTACCGATACTATTTTACCGTTACTATTTACCGTTACTATTTTACCGTCACTATTTTACCGTCACTATTTACCGTTACTATTTACCGTCACTATTTTACCGTCACTATTTTAGCGTCACTATTTACCGTTACTATTTACAGTCACTATTTTACCGTCACTATTTACCGTTACTATTTACCGTCACTATTTACCGTCACTATTTTACCGTCACTATTTTACCGTTACTATTTTACCGTCACTATTTACCGTCACTATTTACCGTTACTATTCATCGATCATCCGATCACCCCAAATTTCAACTACTCATCCATCATGCTGTCCAGTCCACCTAAGACCAGCCAGACCCATGTTTCAGTCATACGAACTCTGGTGACTGTGATTTTCCTTCCAGTAGGAACTTCCCATCTGGTCACCCATCCCAGGTTTCTCCAAGTTGAGCACGCTTAACTTTGAGATTCCTTCGAACCAGGCTCCCAAACTCAGATTCCAATAATTCTTGTTTTTAAATTCTTATCAAACTATTCCCTATCCAACCATGTCATCTGTTGGGGACTTGTTCTCAAATGCTATGAATTAAGAACAAGGCAACACAGAAAAGTTAATGGTTAATGTCCTTCGTCCTCTGAAGAGTTATTTCCCTTAGGATATAACGATTTCGGACGAAGGTTATGAAGGACATACCTTCATCATCATAATTTATATTGATAAGAGAAAAAGCACACGAAACATGAAAGAATACATGAATAATCATATAACATTATTAGGTGTCATCATTATATGATTATGGAAGGATAAGAACAATATTGAATTACATTTGTACCTTCGATTTGACGGAAGGCAAAAATACAAGCGTGACGCACGAGTGAATACAAGTCAGCGTGAACAGTACGGGGGTACTGTTCATCTATTTATAGACACAGGACACAGCCTGTGAAGAATTACAATTATGCCCCTCATAAAAGTTTACAACATTGACCCAGACCTTTATGGATTAAAAGGTCATTCTATCTCTAAGTCGGTTTGTAATACCGAAGCTTCATGAAGAGGGACCTTCGGTCATCTCCTGAGGACAACTTCAGCCGAAGCTACTTCTTCTTACAAGACCTTCGGCGCAACGAAGCATGACCCCAACAGTAGCCCCTTTCGCGGCGCTAGATCGTTTTTTCGTAACGAGCTTGATCCGTGAAAAAAAACCTCTTAAGCTTCGGGAAGCCGAAGGTCCAAAAAACACCTTCCCTGAGCTCGTTGCCGAGAAACGATTCAGCTTCCGAGCGCGTGTCAGGCCCACCTTGCAGAGTTACTGTTTGGTCTCTGCGGTCCACCGCGTAGCGAGTGCAAGTGACTGTCCGCCTGGTGTAAAAATCCTGGCGTTTCGCCTTCTTACCTGCAGCACTATATAAACAGACGGGTAGGTGTGAAGTTACCACAGCATTCATTGCTATTTGCACTGTTTTGCTGCCAAAATTTTTAGCCATAGCCGAAGCTTGACTCTCAGAATCGAACGAAGGTCCAACTCGAAGTCTGCTTCGTCAAAAGGAAAGGCTTCGGGAGAAAAAAGTATTCAATTTCCACAAACTCAAAATTAAATGGCCAGAGTGCGATCTACCGCCAGGGTTGAGCGTGAAGGAGACGAAGCTGAAGGTTCGGAGACTGTTCCCATCTCCGAAGCGATGCAACGATCCGGACTGGTAACCCCGGAGGAAATCCCCACTGTTGAAGCAGTACAAGCAACTGCCGAAGCAGAAGATGAGAACATTGAAGAAACTGATCCCGAAGATGATTATCGCATTGCCATGCCAAGTAAGCCCAGCCACTTGGACTTCGGAAAGTCGACCGTTTCGAAGGCTGATCTCTCCAAGATGGTAAAATCAGGTTATTTCAGTGAAAGTCAGAAGAAGCTACTTCGTTTCGGGGGAGAAGAAAGTACCCCGAAGCCAGAGAAGGATGAGATAGTCATTTTCAAGAGCTTTCTAAAGGCTGGGTTAAGATTCCCCCTTCATGGGATTATTGCAGATGTATTGAAGAAGTTTGGTATCTACTTTCATCAGTTGACTCCTAACGCTATCGTTAGGCTTAGTGTTTACATTTGGGCCCTCCGAAGCCAGGCGGTGGAACCGTTTGCCGACAGTTTTTGTCGAGTTCATGAGCTACATTACCAGACGAAGGCTAGAAAAGATGGATTACATGATAACTTTGGTTGCTACAATTTTGCCTATCGGAAAACCACAAAGTTTCCTGTTATTAGCTACCGAAGCAAATGGCCGGCAGGCTGGAAGTCAGAGTGGTTTTATGTGAAAGTTGACGAAGACAAAGAGAAGTTGGTACAAAGGCCACTTGAATTGATCTTTGGAGAAACAAGACCGCGATGCCACATGACATTAGAAGGTCCCACCTGGGCTGCACTGGGTGAGTTTAGAATTATTTCAGAGCATATCAGTACTAGGGACCTGGTTCAAGAGTTCTTGGCCTTCAGGGTTTTCCCTACTTTAAAAGAATGGGAAATGCCGAAGCTGGAAGGGGAGAAGAAAGAAGGGGAACTTGTCCGGCTTCCTTACCATTTCAAGTTCAAGAAATTCTTTAAAAAACCTTGCCAAGAGTGGCTGGACACAGTTGAAGTAATGTGCAATGAAATACTTGGTAATTACTCCAAAAAAGAAGATCAGCTAATGACTGCGGCCTTCGGCACCCGTCCGAAGCGAAGACTAAACCGAGTGTTTGATGCCCTGGGTTTCGAGTACCCTGACTATGAACGGCTGAATAAGGGTGCTGAGGGCCAAAAAAGGAAAAGGGTGGCCGAAACTTTGAACAAAGATGAAGAAGAACTACCAAAAGAGAAGAATATTCCAAAGAAGAGAAGAATATCATCTCCGAAGCGAAAATTATCCGATGAAGAGGGGACTCCTGCATCACCCTCTACCACCGACGTGGAGGAAATCTTAAAGGTAATGACTGAAACCCTGCCCGCGAAGCTAAGTCCATTAGGGCCTCAACTGACGAAGCTTTTTCGAAAGGTGGAGGATCCCAAAAAAACGAAGAAGATAACCAAAACAAAGAGACAAAGAATTATTGCAGCGACCGAAGTCATTGACAAGACGCCACCGAGGGCTTCAACTCGGAAAGCGCCAGCGGTTGAGGACACAACAAATGTCGAAGTCGCACCTTCGGAGGTTGCGGCTACCGAAGCCGCTTCAGCCGAAGATTTGAACTTGGAAACTACAATTGAAGACATCGACAAAATACTGCTAGACATAGCCGCAGAAGAAGCTACCACTGCTGCCGAAGAAACCATGGCCACATTGCCTGGGAAGGGAAAGGAAATAGCCGAAGATACTTCGGAGGACGAAGCCTTCATATTTCAAAATTTAGTTGGGCAAGAACTGTCGAAGGTCGAAATAGAAGAGCTTAAAGAATATGCCAAATCTTGCGGATATAAGCCAGGAGCTCTTCTTTTCGGAGGTATTGACGATGAGAAATTGAACTGCATCCGAGATCAAACTGGAGCTAAGGTCATCGGTACTCTATCAAAGAGTATCGGTTTTCCGAAGCTGGAAACGGATATCAGCCGCTACCGACGACAACATATCGTTGGTAGCTTATTTTATTCCAATTTCAAGGTAAACAACTTTTCTCTGACTTTTATTGTTTTTAATAATGAAAATGTTCCTAACGAAGGTTGTTTATGTGCAGAGCATGCTACTGAGCAAAGCTTTGAAAATGCAGCAAGATTTAGAGGATAAGAAACACGAAATTATAATTGAAAATTTAGAGAGCAGAATAAAAGAGCAATCAGCTATTATTGAAAAGAAAAACTTCGAACTCCAAACAACTGAAGGCTTATTGGCAGAAACTGAAGCTAAAGTAGCAGAATTGAATTCGAAGCTTCTCTGCCAATCAAAACAATTTGAACAAGAGAAGCTAGAGCTTAATTCAAAATTTGAGGCCGATGTCCAAACAAACTCAGATTTGAAGAATTCATTGACAAGCCTTTAATACAAATGTTTGAAATTTAGTAACAACTGTATTCAACAATTAAAAAAGATCTTTTATTCAGTTGGAGCCAGCAGTGGAAAGTTCACCCCTTCAGCTGAAAATTTGCCAAAAACCTTCGAACATATTGAAGCTGAAATTGATGAGCTTGACGAAGTTATAGCCGGGCACGGTGACTTCTGTGCCTGGGTAGCTTCTCGGGGCACTGCTGCAGCATTTCTGAAGGCCGGCTGTGATCATGGAAAAATCGTCAACAGGCCCAATTTCACTCTATCTCCATCAATGCTAGACGATATTCCTGACCTCGCCCGAAGCATTTCAAACAGATTTATAAAAATGATATGGACCAAAGGTGGGCGAGAAAAAGCTGGAGACGAAGCTCGAAGTCATCTTGATCCAGTAAGAAATCATACCTTGTGCTTACCTTCTCCCTCAAACTTGATTTTTACTCACAATACCTTGATTCATGTAGGATGACGAAGCTGAAACTGATGCTTAAAGAATATGCCGCCGAAGCTGAAGCCCGGTGAAGATTAGTAGGAGTAGACTGTAGAAAAAACTCAAGAGACTTTTGTAATAACTTTTGTAAATACAGCTAAACTGTTCTTAATGAACTTTGTTCATACCTTGTAATATATCCTTACCCTTCCATTGAGGCGCTTTGATGTGGACGAAATTAGTATTTTGAGCCGAAGGCGAAAAAACACCTTCCCTTCTTTTCGTACACAACGAAGCATAAAAGACCGCTTCTTCTTTTTTGCCGAAACCTCTCTTTTTTATACACAACGAAGCATAAAAGACCGCTTCTTCTTTTTTGCCGAAACCTTTCTTTTTTGTACACAACGAAGCATAAAAGACCGCTTCTTCTTTTTTGCCGAAACAACCACTTATGCCATGATGATGATTATCCTATATATGCCTGAATGAATGTTTATGAATGCAAATGTTATGATGTAATGTGATGTGCGAATTAATATCCAAACACATATCCGAAGCCATATCCTCAGCCATTATTTCCTTAGAAACAATCACACATCAGCTCTGCATTCCCTTAGGAACGACTTTGGAGCTTCTTCGCCTTTTACTTTCGGCGGAATCAGCGTTGACTTTTCGCTGTAAGCTCTGCATTCCCTTAGGAACGACTTTGGAGCTTCTTCGCCTTTTACTTTCGGCGGAATCAGCGTTGACTTTTCGCTGTAAGCTCTGCATTCCCTTAGGAACGACTTTGGAGCTTCTTCGTCTTTTCAGTTTTCGGCACTCGATGGTGCGTTCTCAGCTTTTACATTTACATTCCTTGGGGGATTTTGCTCTTATAGAACTAAAAAGAAAATTACATATGATGGCCCCATTAAAAACCTTTCTCCCCCTTTAGAAAGGAAAAGGGTGCCATGAAAAAAGAAAAAACATAAAAAAGTTACATCAAATTACACATAATATCGCCGAAGCTCATCCGCATTCCAAGATCTTGGAATGTCGTTGCCGTCCATGTCCTTCAATCTGTATGAACCAGGTCTTGACGAAGATGCTACTAAGAAGGGTCCCTCCCATTTCAATTGTAACTTGCCCACTGTGTCTGGGTTGGCCACTCTCCGAAGCACCAAGTGTCCCGGCTCAATATTCTTTAGCCGGACTTTTCTATCTCGCCATTTGACTGTTTCGGCTTGGTATTTATTGATATTCTCCACAGCTTGAAGCCTGATCCCTTCTAAAGCATCTTTTTCCACAAGACAAGCATCTTCAGGACCTGATTCTGTCGAAGCTACTACTCTTATTGATCCAGTTTTAGCTTCTTCCGGAGTTATTGCTTCGTCACCGAATAATAACTTGAATGGAGTAAAGCCTGTAGACCTTGATGTTGTTGTATTGTGGCTCCACACCACTTTGGTTAACTGATCTGGCCACTTTCCCCTGGGTTGATTGAAGATTAACTTCATTATTCCTGTCATTATAATGCCGTTGGCTCTTTCAATGAGCCCATTTGACTCCGGATGCCTGACTGATGCAAAATGGATCTTCGTACCAATTTGATCACAGAAATCTCTAAAAGCTTCGGAGTCGAATTGTGTTCCATTATCTACAGTGATGGCCTTCGGTACCCCGAAACGACAAACAATATTCTGCCAGAAAAACTTTTGGACAGTGGCCGAAGTTATTGTGGCTAATGGCTTTGCCTCAATCCATTTAGAAAAATACTCCACAGCCACTATAACATATCTTAAATTCCCTTGAGCCGGTGGTAATGGACCTAACAAGTCAAGGCCCCACCTTTGCAATGGCCAGATGGGCTGTATGAGCTGTGTTAAAGACGAAGGTTGTTTTTGATCTCTTGCACATTTCTGACAACCTTCGCACTTTTGAACCAATTCCGCTGCATCCGAAGCTGCCTTCGGCCAATAAAAACCTTGACGGAAAACTTTTCCAAGCAACGGCCTAGATCCAATGTGAGATCCACACAGGCCTGCATGTATTTCTTTCATCAACTCTATACCTTCGGTTCTAGATAAACACTTGAGCAGCGGAGCGCAAACTCCATGCTTATACAACTCCCCTTCTATCATGACATATGGACGAGCTCTTGCCTCTATCCTCCTGTTATAAGCTTCGTCATCTGAAAGGAACTTACCCTGAAGGTAAGAGATGATCTCAGTTCTCCAATCTTCGCTATAAACAGGAGATATGTTGAGGATTGCTCTGTTGGAACTTGCTCTCGACAGCAAGGGGATCCAACACGAGTGAATGGTGATGGCAATAGGGCACTCGCGCGTGATGGCAAAAGCTCTGTTAATCTAGCCTCTCACGGGCACTGTGCGGGGGTATTTATAGGTATCCGAGTGCACGGCGCCCTGCGTTAAGGTCGCATGTGCCCTCAGGTACCTAGTTTATCCCCAGAATATTCCCATAAAGCGGGGTTACAAGCTGTAATTACAAGTACGCCTTTACAAATTAGGCCCGTAACACAAACGCGGCCACGCAGGGCCCGTTACAATGGGCCAGATCTCATGTGGGCCTCAGAGCTGAACGAGGCCGCGCCGCGGGGAGGCGTCGCCGCAGGCCTTCGTCTGGTGCCGAATCGAGCGAAGGGTCTCCGTGTTGTCTCTGGTGCCGATGAAGCGAAGGGTGTCCCTGCCTGCTTTGTCTGTCAGGGCAGGGGCTAAGTGGTGGAGACTTCGGGCGAAGGGTGGCGTTTCTGCCTTCGCTCCAACATTTGCCCTCCGAGGGACCAGTTCGACAAAGTCACCTGGTGCCGAAGACGTCGCTAGATGGCGGAGACGCTGCCCTCGCTCGAAGTGGTTCCGCGGGGGTTTTTGATGTGACCGTTGATGGTCATCATACTGTTGGATTGCGGGTTTCCCGAAGAGCCGCGCCCTGCCTATAAAAGGGGGGCGGGGGTCGGCGCTGTTTGCACTTTGCCTTCCGTTCGTGCTACGAGACAACCACCCGCGATGGCACCCAAGAGAGCTAACCCGAAGGCTGACGAGGCTGCGAAGGCAGCACTGCTCGCCGCAAGAAAGGGCAAGGCCCTCGCCCTCACCCAATCCACCCACCAAGAGGCCACTGAAGACGACACCCTCCGCACCTGCGACCCTGAGGGACAACCCTCAGGCTTCGCACCTCCCTCAGGCTTCGCACCTCCCTCAGACTTCGCACCACCGGAGGGCGCGGACCTCGCCGAGGATGGTGAGGTCCTCGGCATCTCAGCAGAAGAGCAGCTACAGCTGCGCACCCTGCGCCTCAAGAACCGCAACCTCCAGAGGCAGAAGGAGATACTGGAGGCCAAGCGCCAGCGTGTGTCCGCACTTGCCAAAGTGCGGCAGATGATACGCGACGAAGAGCACAAGGCCCAGGAACTCGAGCGGGAGATCGCGCTGATGCAGCGCGAAGGCCACCTCAGCCCGCGGCACGAGTCATCCCTCCAGCAGCGCGCACAAAACGAAGACACGCGCGAAGGCCACCCCGGCCTGCAGCATGGGCCACCCCTGCAACACCGCGCGCAACCGGAGGACCCGCGTTTCCCCCAGCGCGACTTCACTTTCCCGCACGCCGCGCCATTCCAAGGGGTCAATTATCTCGATGAGCGAAGCCCCCTGGCGCCTCACCTGCAAGTGACGCCGTGGCCAGCTAACTTCCGGGCTGGGACCTACCCCAAGTACAACGGCAGCACCGACCCGGCTCAATACATAATGAGTTTCCAGGTCGCCGTCGCATCGTCCGGGGGGGACGACGCCACAATGGCGAAGTCCTTCATCATCGCCCTCGAGGGCCCCGCACTCACCTGGTTCACCAGGTTGCCTCCGCTGTCCATCGATTCCTGGAGAAGTCTCTGGGACAAGTTCCTCCTCAACTTCCAAGGGTACCGCCCGGACACCGACGCCCTGGCCGAGCTCTCGCTCTGCAAGCAGCTAGAGAGGGAGACCCTGAGGGAATATTACCGCAAATTCCTGACACTCAAGTCACAGCTACCCTCAGTCGATGACCAGATTGCCATCCACTATGCTATCAGTGGTCTTCGCGCTGGCGTCCTTTACAGCCACTGCATCAGAGATCCGCCGAAGAACCTCCAAGAGTTATACCAGCTGTTTGAAAAGTACGCCAGATCCGAGGAGCTCCACCAGCGCAAGATTGAGTCCCAGCGGAAGCCAAAAGATGCTCCACGGTCCAGCCGCACGTGGACAAGGACTCCGCAACCAGACTCCGGTCGAGATGGCCGCGGTCAGCAGCAAGTGCACAACATTGCCAACCAGCAGCCGGCCGCTGACCCCCTTCGTCGCCAGGAATATCCCCCCCAGGGCCGCGGAAGTGGAACTCGCGGCAGGGGCCGAGGGCGTGCGCAGCCACCCCCTCCTCCGCGCCGATTTTACTGCCTTTTCCATGGCGAAGACTGCGCCCACCAAACCAAAGACTGCCCCGAAGTGAAGGCCACCAGAGACAGAATGGCGAGGGCACAGCCAGCCGACAACCCCAGAATTGTCGCGCATAATTACCAGCCACCCCCTCCACCATATATCCACGCTCCCGCCCCGCATCCACCGCACCACGCTTACCAACATCATCAGGAAGTACAAATCGTACATCCTCCGCCTCCACCACCACACCAGCAACAACAAAACATCCCCCATGCCCCAAAGCAGGAAGACTTCGCCAATCAACCTTATCGCGGAGTCATTCATATGATAACTGGGGGGTCCAGCACCGACTTCGACACCAAGCGGCAGAAGCGGGACCACTACCGCAGCATAAACCATGTCGCCGTCACGGGCCCAGTTGTGCAGACAAAGTGGTCCCACATACCGCTCACCTTCGACGCACGGGACGTCGACTTGCGCAGCGCCCCCCACTGCGATGCCATGGTTATCAATTGCAGCGTGGCAGGCTGGGACCTACACAAGGTCCTCGTTGACAACGGCAGCCAGGCGGACATCATCTTCCTCCACGCCTTCGATCGCATGGGCATCAGCCACAGCCTGCTTAAGCCTTCGGACAACCCGTTGTATGGCTTCGGCGGCAAGGGCACCTTCCCCGTCGGCAAAATAGAGTTGCCCCTCTCCTTCGGTGTAGCACCCAATGCCCGAAGTGAGCAAGTGACTTTTGACATTGTGGATATGGTATATCCATACAACGCCATCATGGGTCGGGGCTCCATCAATAAGTTTGAAGCTGCCATCCACGGACTGTATTTGTGCATGAAGATACCAGGCCCGCTAGGCGTAATCACAGTCTACGGTAACCAGCAGACAGCGCGCAACATAGAGCGGGACTTCGTGCCTGGTCAGAGGAACGTGCACTGTCTCTCGACACAGTGCAAGGTCCCTGCGCCCGCCAGCCCAACTGACAAGCAGCACGACAAGGCTCAGTTGCAGAGTCAGGATGGGACCAAGACTGTCCCCCTCGATCAGGCCACGCCCAAGCAGACAGTCACTATCAGCGAAGACCTTACTTCGCATGAAGAAGAGAAGCTCCTCTGCTGCCTGGCCAAGAATAAAGATGTCTTCGCCTGGTCCGCCCTCGACCTGGTCGGAGTCAGCCGATCCATAATCGAGCACAGTTTGGGAATTGACCCCTCGGTGCGACCAAGAAAGCAAAGGCTCCGCAAAATGTCCGACGAAAAGACAGAGGCCGCCAAGGCGGAGGTGCACCGCCTCCTAGAGGCTAAATTCATTGAGCCAGTGGCTTACCCCACATGGCTCTCCAATGTTGTAATGGTGCAGAAAAAAAGCGGGAAATGGCGGATGTGCATAGACTTCACCAGTCTCAATAAGGCCTGCCCAAAAGACAATTTCCCGTTGCCACGGATCGACAAAATAGTCGATAGCGCGGCCGGATGCGAGGTCATGTCTCTCCTCGACTGCTTCTCCGGCTATCACCAGATATACATGAAGGCGGAAGACAAGGCTAGCACCAGCTTTATAACACCCTTCGGCACTTATTGCTTCGTCAGAATGCCGGAGGGTCTCAAGAATGCCGAGTCCACCTTCTCCAGACTCACCAAAACAGTACTCGAAGGGCAGGTCGGCAGAAATATATTTACATATGTGGACGACATCGTCGTCGCCAGCAAAAATAAGGAGGACCATCTCGCCGACCTGGCCGAGACATTCGCAAACATGCGAGATGCACGACTCCGCCTAAACCCGGAAAAGTGCGTTTTCGGTGTTCGCCAGGGCAAGATATTGGGCTACCTGGTGTCACACCGCGGCATCGAGGCCAACCCAACCAAGATCCAGGCCATCATCGACATGTCGCCTCCGCAGTCCGCCAGGGACGTCCAGCGTCTGACAGGCAGATTGGCCGCTCTCAACAGATTCATTTCCAGGTCGGCCGAGCGAAGTCTTCCTTTCCTCAAAACCCTCCGCGGCGCAAAAGACTTCGCCTGG
This sequence comes from Zea luxurians, assembly GCA_029449295.1. Lineage (NCBI taxonomy): Eukaryota > Viridiplantae > Streptophyta > Magnoliopsida > Poales > Poaceae > Zea > Zea luxurians. The sequence goes on along the minus strand of JAOPSE010000019.1, from coordinate 18,368,037 downwards.
GGGCCGGAGCAAGCAGCGGCCTTCGCCTCATTAAAACAGTACTTAACGGAGCTGGCCACCCTCACGAGCCCCGACTCCTCGCTCCCCCTATTGCTCTATGTCGCGGCTTCGCCGCACGCGGTCAGCGCGGCACTAGTGCAGGAGCAGACAGTCGAGGGCGCTGTCAGACAGTGCCCTGTTTATTACGTCTCCGAGGTCCTGACACCGTCCAAATGCAACATGACAGAGCTGGAGAAGATCGCCTACGCAGTTGTTATGTCCTCGCGCAAGCTGCGACATTACTTTGAAGCATTCAAGGTCCGCGTCACCTCAGATAGGGGGCTCGGCGAACTGTTTAGAAACCCGGAGGCATCGGTGAGGATCGCCAAGTGGGCAGCCGAACTCTCCGGCTACCACATCAACTTCGAGCCCAGGACAGCCATCAAATCGCAAGTCCTGGCAGACTTCGTCGTCGACTGGACCAGGCCAGTAACACAGCCGGACCCGACCACAGAGAAGGTCTGGACGATCCATTGCGACGGCGCATGGTGCCATGCGGGGGCAGGCGTCGCTGCAATCATAACCTCACCAATCGGGGTCAAGCACAGATATGCAGCACGACTCAGCTTCAATCTGGAAACCGACAGATGCACAAATAATATAGCAGAATACGAAGCAGTCATCCTCGGCCTCCGCAAGCTAAGGGCCCTCGGAGTCACCACTTGCATCATAAAAACAGACTCCAAGGTAGTTGCCGGCCAGGTCGACAAAGACTATGCAGCCAAGGACCCCGCACTCATGCAGTACCTCGCGGCCATCCGAAGTCTAGAGAGGCAGTTCAAGGGGTTCACCGTGCAGCATGTGGACCGGGCCAAGAATGAGGAGGCCGACGCATTGGCCAAGGCCGCGGCCAGGGGCGAAACTCTGCCCTCCGACGTGTTCTTCCACGTCATCGGCACGCCAGCAGTCCGGAGCCCCGAAGGGCTCCAAATAACCAATGACAGCGAGGACCACCGTACAGTCAACCTCATCATGACCGAAGACTGGCGAGCACCCATAACCCTGTTCCTGCAGGGGTATTATCACCCAGCTGACATCAGTGAGGCCAAGCGCCTCAGACATCGAAGCCGAGACTTCGCTCTGATTGAAGGCCAACTCTACAAAAAAGGGGTCAGTCAACCAATGCTTAAGTGCGTCACTGAGGCCGAAGGCATGCAGATTCTACGTGAAGTCCACAGTGGCACGTGCGGCTCGCACGCGGGGCCGAGGGCCCTAGCTACTAAGGTGATCCGCCAGGGTTTTTACTGGCCCGCAATGATTTGCGCCGCGAATCGGGTCACTCGGTCCTGCGAAGCCTACCAGAAGTTCTCTCCCCGGTCAGGCGGCCCTTCGCAGTATACAAAGCTGATCGCCCACACATGGCCTCTCCAGCGCTGGGGTCTCGACATTGTTGGACCCCTGCCCACCGCTCAGGGGAACCTTAAGTTCGCCTTCGTTGCGGTCGAGTACTTCACCAAATGGATCGAGGCACGGGCTGTCTCCACAATAACATCAAAGACTGCCCAAAAATTCTTGTGGTAGAACATCGTTTGCCGCTTCGGAGTACCGTCCGAATTAACAGTCGACAACGGCAAGCAGTTTGATAACCAAGGCTTCAAGGATTTTTGTTTCTCCATTGGCACCAAGCTTGCCTTCGCCTCAGTCTATCATCCGCAGTCCAACGGGGTCGTGGAGCGCGCCAACGGGAAAATCTTCACAGCTATCAAAAAAATGCTCCTCGATGAAAAAAAGGGCAGATGGAGCGATTTTTTACCTGAGGCAGTCTGGGCACTAAACACGACTGAGTGCAGGGCGACCGGGTTCACTCCCTTCCGTCTTTTATACGGATCGGAGGCCATGACCCCGCAAGAAATAAAGCACGGGTCCCCGCGAACAGTCCCGTCAGCCGTCCCGGATGTGGACGAGCCAACTTCAAAGGATCTCATCGACGGAGACCGTGTCTTCGCCCTACAGGCCCTGAACAAGTATCAAGCCCAGACCAAAGCATGGCGCGACCATTCAGTCACCCCGAGGGAGTTCAGCGAGGGGGACCTCGTACTCATTCGAACAGCCCGGACGGAGTCCAAGGGCAAGTTGGAGCCCAGGTGGGAGGGCCCTTTCATCGTCAAGACGAAAGCTTCCCCCAGCGCTTACAGGCTCACAACGCCAACCGGCGAGGACTTGGAGCACTCCTGGAACATCGACAACCTCCGCAAATTTTTTGTCTGATTCCTCAGGGCTATCTTCGCCCTTGTAATTCGCAAAAACAATCTTGCACCGGCCCGCACTCTTTTCCTCCCGGGGGGTGAGGTTTTTAACGAGGCGGAGCCATGTAATATATGCGTAAAAAATCCCCCGCAAAAAGACATGCGTCGAAAAAGACCGCAATGACGGTCTTCGACATTCGACCACCACGAGGTCACCGCGAGGCTAAGCGCTAGCTACCCTCGCGTGCGACAAATCCGCGCAGAAGTCGCCTAAGGGTGCAGCCGGATTAGCACAACAAGTGCGAAAAAAATCCAAGTCTATCGCGAAGACTATCCGCGCAGAAGTCGCCTAAGGGTGCAGCCGGATTAGCACAACAAGTGCGAAAAAAATCCAAGTCTATCGCGAAGACTATCCGCGCAGAAGTCGCCTAAGGGTGCAGCCGGATTAGCACAACAAGTGCGAAAAAAATCCAAGTCTATCGCGAAGACTATCTGCGCAGAGGTCGCCTAAGGGTGCAGCCGGATTAGCACAACAAGTGCGAAAAAAATCCAAGTCTATCGCGAAGACTATCTGCGCAGAGGTCGCCTAAGGGTGCAGCCGGATTAGCACAACAAGTGCGAAAAAAATCCAAGTCTATCGCGAAGACTATCCGCGCAGAAGTCGCCTAAGGGTGCAGCCGGATTAGCACAACAAGTGCGAAAAAAATCCAAGTCTATCGCGAAGACTATCCGCGCAGAAGTCGCCTAAGGGTGCAGCCGGATTAGCACAACAAGTGCGAAAAAATCCAAGTCTATCGCGAAGACTATCCGCGCAGAAGTCGCCTAAGGGTGCAGCCGGATTAGCACAACAAGTGCGGAAAAAATCTAAGTCTATCGCGAAGGCTATCCGTGCAGAAGTCGCTTAAAAGTGCAGCCGGATTAGCACAACACGTGCGAAAAAACCGAAGACTATCTGTGCAGAAGACACTTAAGGGTACACCTGGACTAGCACAACAACGGCTGAAACGACAACATCAAACCATCCACGCCAAGACCAACTATAATCAAGCCAACACAGCGCAGCCAAACAAATCAGTGAGTACAAAACGCCTTCGCACACACACATGCACGCGAGGGCACACAATTCCACCATACAAGCCTCTACATACACAAGCGAGGGCACCACACTCTACATCGGCTCAACCTTAGGAATAATTCCCATCTCCCTATAATTAAATAACATTATCCTGAGCTCCTCACCCGCAAAAAGCCTTCGCAGTTCCCTTTCACCTACACTCTCGGTGGTCGGCAGAGACAACAGTTCCTGCCGACCAGCCCCGCTCACACGAAGCAGAGCCCGCTCCTCCGCGCTAACCCTACGTTTTGCAACCGCCCTTCGTCGACGGCGCTCGGTGCTAGGGCCTGGCACGTCCGACGCGTCCGCGGCGTGTGGCGAAGCCTCCGCCGCAGCCACGTCCAAGGCCGCAAAATAATCCAAATTCTCCTCCGACGACTCCTCAGTCCACTCAACCGAGCTCCCGGAGTCGGCAAAATCAAAAAACTCAGATGCAGACCCACTATATTCATTACCACCTTCCGCGGTCGAAGCCGCCAAAAACTCAGTAGCAGCGGTTGCGTGCGCAGGCCCAAAATCTTGAACCTGCGCAGCAACCAAAATTCAGTACAACATCCAAAATTCCCCAACCCTAAACAACCACTACGCCACCTGCGAGGGCCCTGACACTGCGGGAGCCTCCGCCGTTGGCTCCGCCGCCACTTCCGCCATTGTTTCCACCGCCTCCGCCGCCGGATCTTCGACGGTCGGCGCAGCTGCTGCGAGGGCATCAGGAGCGCCTTCGGCCACCTTCAGGGGCAGGTCTTCAACTGTCGCAGCAGATGTGGGGGCGCCTGGTGCGTCTTCCGCGGTCTCCGGGGTCGGCTCCGGGTCAGGCAGGGCGCTGTTCAGTGCTCCGAAGTCGTCCACCTGCTCGCCTCGCTCCGCCTAAAACAAAACATACAAAAAGTCAGCAAACACACGCACAGACCACATCCAGCAAACGCCGAACAAACGACAACGTTACCTGAGCCCTCGCAGCCTCGGCCCGCTCCCTGACCACATCACCACCATACAGACCCCACATCCGGTCATAGAGGGCACCGGCGGACTCCTTCACCACGGGGTCTTCGACCTTATAGATATCTCGCCCAAAATCTTCATCTGCCTGGTCGAAGGCCTCATGGTGCCGGCACCCTTCGCGAGAGAGTGCGTTCATCGCCCCCTCGCAGGTGACCAGGGAGGCGAACGACATTAATCCCCTCAGGACAGTGGGGAGCTCCTGCAGCTCCTCTTGCACCCATTCCAGACAGCGAAGCCCGGCCTCTCGCTCCGGCACCACGAAGTCACCGGTCTGCGCACCCAGCTCGCGATATGTGGCCATAAGCTGTGTGCGCGTCCGTTCGGCCTCCGTTCGCACCGCGGCTTCGGCCCCCTTCGCGCGGCTCTCCAGAGCGGTGAGCCGCCCCCGCAGGTCTTCGGCGAGATCCTTGGCAAGATTGGCTTCCGCCCGTGCCAGCCTAGCCTCCGCCTGCGCGGCCTGCTCCTTGGCGATGGCCTCGTTGGCCTCCCTCCTCTCCCCCGCCAGCTGGCGCCGGAGGTCAGCCTTTTCCTTCTCCAGGGCGGCCACCTTGTCCGCCAGTTTACGACACTTGCTGTCGGAGGCCGACTTCTCACGGACAGCGTCAGCATGTTGCGTCCGAAGTCTCTCGACTTCGGCACACAAAGCTGCCGTAAGTGCCCCCGACGCAGTACGGCTGGTGAAGTCAGCCACCTGCAGAGCACACGTAAGGCCATGGCCGTAATATATATATATATATATATATATATATATATATATATATATATATATATATATATAATAGCTCGGCGGACCTGACTCAGTGCCTCCGTCGCCTGACTCAGCGCCTCCGTCACTCCTTTCAGCCGGCGGGTCGCCGCGCCAGCCTCGTCCCTGACCAACGCGAGGGCCGACACCTCACCTCCGGCGCCAAGGGTCCCGTCCCTCGCCTTCGACGACAGCGCAGCCGTCGCGATTGCCGCGGCAGGCACAACTATAGCAAGCCGGCCCTCGTCCGACCCTGCAATGCATCAACGAGTTAAAAAAAAGGCGGCCGGGTGACTTACCCCCAAGATAATCGTCCACACTAATATCGGTGCCGAAGTCGGCAACGCGTTTGCCCGGCGGCGGCGACGTCTGGGCCGCCTTCGAAGCCTCCGCCAATCCGCTGGCCGGCGGCACCACCTTCGTCAGTTTGGAGACTCCGGCGCCCGCCGTTGTCTCCGGCGCCTTGCTGGGTGCAGAGGCGCCCGCCTTCGCCGCCAGCGGCGGCTTGCCTCCGCTGGAGGCCGCAGCCTTCGCCGTTCCCCGCTGCCTTTTCGGCCGGGCTTCGTGAATCCTGACAGTCGCTTGGCGTTTTTGCGTCGCCCCTTGGCGATCCATGTCCATCACTGCCCACACAACAGCACCGATATTTCGCCCGTAAGGAAAAACTCTCCACTGACGAACCATACGAGACGTAAAACAGTCTTCCTCAGCCGCGCAGGGGACAGGAACATTTCTAGGCCAGCAGCCCCCGGTAACCCTCAGCATCCGAGCCGAAGACTCCCGAAGCTCGGGCGAAGACATCCTCTCCCCCGGGGCCGCACACGTCCTCATTAACTCTCTAGCAAAACTATCAGACACCCCAATTCCTCCCATCGCAGTACCTAATTTTCTCTTTTTTGAGGAGGGGGGCGGCCGCCAGCGTAGGGTCGCCTCCAGTCTCCACCGCCGGCTTCTTCCCACGGCGGTCCGCTTCGTCTTGACCAGGGTAGCCGTCGTACGGCAATTGATTTAATTCGAAGACCCTGTTCAAACGTTCATTTGACCCGCGAATATCAAAGCTGCGCTGGCCTTCCGTCCTCGCCACGTACCGCCCCACGAGCCGCACCGCCAAGTCCTCCTCATCACGCACAAAGGCGGCCGGGTCACGGTTTCGCAAATTCAGTGCAAAGGCAGGACTTCGCACCACCCTTCCTCCGTGAAAAGGCATCTGGCGAGGGCACACTTCGCCCAGCGCCCAGCCGTGCGCCAAGGGCCAGACCCCGTACGCCACGAACTCTTCAACTAAATCACGACCACTGCTCTGGCCGGCGGCGCACCGAAGGGCCCCTTCGTCTGCATCCTCTTCTGCCACTTCAAAAGGCGGATACGCAGAGTAATAGTGAGAGCACATCTCAGACACGGGAAGTCCTTCATGGCCTTCGACAGTAGCCTCAGCAACGTAAAACCAAAATTCATTCCAATTGCCCCACTTGTTGCGGGCGCACGGAACCAACTCCACTACTGGCATTGTGGTCTTGCCGGTCTTCGGCGTGAATGTGCACGACCCGAACTGGGCAACTCCGTCCTCAACCATCCTCTTCTGCCAATGCAAGCAATAATTCTTCGCAAAAACTTCAACCGACGGCTGTCCGCCGTACGAAGTCGTCGCCCAGACATACTTCGCCAGCGCCACCACGGCGTTCGGTGTCAGCTGATGTATTTGAACGTTGAATCTACGCAGGACTTCGCCAACAAACCGGTGCGCAGGCAAGCGGAGACCGGCGACGAAGAACGCCTCAAAAACAACCAACTCACCCTCCGGCTCGGGGACTTCCTCCGTCCCCGGAGCACGAGCGACCCCGCCGCCAAAGTAGCCCAAACGCTGCATATCTTCAACGCGTGCCGACGTCATCCGTGACACACCAAAATCAACAGAGTCGCCGGCGCGCAGCTCCACCATCACGCTCTCAACGTCTCCTCAGACGAGGCGGCGGCCGGCGGCGTGGCGTCGGCGGAAGAAGAAGAGGATGGCATTGCTACGTACCGTCGGCGGCGGCGGGCGGTCTGCTTCACTCGAGCCAGAACTCCGACGAGCAAAGGGAGCAGTAGAAGAAGAGGAGCAGAAAGACGGCGGGCGGCTAGGGTTTTCACGGAGCGCGGAAGGCAAAGTGCAAACAACGCCGACCCCCGCCCCCCTTTTATAGGCAGGGCGCGGCTCTTCGGGAAACCCGCAATCCAACAGTATGATGACCATCAACGGTCACATCAAAAACCCCCGCGGAACCACTTCGAGCGAGGGCAGCATCTCCGCCATCTAGCGACGTCTTCGGCACCAGGTGACTTTGTCGAACTGGTCCCTCGGAGGGCAAATGTTGGAGCGAAGGCAGAAACGCCACCCTTCGCCCGAAGTCTCCACCACTTAGCCCCTGCCCTGACAGACACAGCAGGCAGGGACACCCTTCGCTTCATCGGCACCAGAGACAACATGGAGACCCTTCGCTCGATTCGGCACCAGACGAAGGCCTGCGGCGATGCCTCCCCGCGGCGCGGCCTCGTTCAGCTCTGAGGCCCACATGAGATCTGGCCCATTGTAACGGGCCCTGCGTGGCCGCGTTTGTGTTATGGGCCTAATTTGTAAAGGCGTACTTGTAATTACAGCTTGTAACCCCGCTTTATGGGAATATTCTGGGGATAAACTAGGTACCTGAGGGCACATGCGACCTTAACGCAGGGCGCCGTGCACTCGGATACCTATAAATACCCCCGCACAGTGCCCGTGAGAGGCTAGATTAACAGAGCTTTTGCCATCATGCGCGAGTGCCCTGTTGCCATCACCATTCACTCGTGTTGGATCCCCTTGCTGTCGAGAGCAAGTTCCAACATGCTCTTTCAAGGAGTTCCACTGAAGGTGCCTTTATTGTTTCGAAAAACACATCCGAAGGTAAAGGCAGCCCCTGTGCCGCTGACTTAGCTAGCAAATCAGCATGCTCATTTTGTCCTCGAGGGATATTTTTGACAGAAAATCCTTCGAAGGAAGCTTCGATTCTTCGGACCGTGTCGAGATATTTTTCAAGCTTCGGATCTTTAGCCTTGCAACTCTTGTCGATATGACCTGAAACAACCTGGGAATCAGTTTTAAGGATGGCCCTTCTGATTCCCATTGCTTTTAATTTCCGAAGGCCCAAAAGCAGAGCTTCGTACTCAGTAACATTGTTTGTACAGCTAAAATCAAGTCTTGCTGCATAACAAGTTTTAACTTTGGATGGTGAGACCAGCACAGCGGCTGCTCCTGCTCCGAAGGTTCCCCAAGAGCCATCACAAAACACTGTCCACACTTCGGCATCCTTATTTGTTTCTTCATCCTGAGCCCCTGGCATCCAATCGGCAATGAAATCTGCCAACACTTGAGACTGGATCGAGGATCTATGCACATAATCAATGCAAAATTCGTTGAGCTCTGCAGCCCATTTTCCAATCCGTCCAGTAGCTTCTCTATTTCTCATAATATCCTTCAACGGCTGCGAAGAAGGAACGACAATATTGTATGCTTGAAAATAATGCCGAAGCTTCCTGGATGCCATCAAAACGGCATATAATACCTTCTCCAGTTCTGTATAATTTTTCTTTGATACACTAAGGACTTTAGATACAAAATACACTGGAACCTGCTTCTTGACTTGACCATCAAGCTTCTCCTGGACAAGTGCTGCACTTACTGCTGAATGCGAAGCTGCCACATATAACAACAAAGGAGCCCCTGGCGTTGGTGGAGTTAATGTTGTTAGATCTATCAAATATTGCTTCAGCTCTTCAAAGGCTTTTTGTTGATTTGATCCCCATTGAAAGACTTCGGCTGATTTCAGCACTTCGAAGAATGGTAAATTTCTTTCTGCTGATCTAGATATGAATCTATTGAGAGATGCCAGCCTCCCTGTCAATCTTTGGGCCCCCTTTCTTGTAGTTGGTGGCTCCATTCGAAGTATAGCTTCAATTTTACTTGGATTAGCTTCAATTCCCTTTGTTGAAACCAAGCATCCAAGAAATTTCCCCTTCTTTACTCCGAAGACACATTTTTCTGGGTTCAGCTTTAAGCCAGCTTGTCTGAAACTGGCGAAGGTCTCCTGCAAATCAGCAATATGATTTTCCTGTTTCGTGCTTTTTACAATGATGTCATCAACATAAGTTAGCACATTTCTGCCTATCTGAGACTGGAGGACCTTCGTAGTCATTCTGCTAAAACTTCCTCCAGCATTTTTGAGTCCCTCAGGCATCCGAAGATAGCAATATGTGCCACTTGGGGTTATGAAGCTAGTCTTCGGCTCATCTTCCTTCTTCATCCAGATTTGGTGATAACCTGAGTAACAGTCTAGCAGACTCATGAGCTCTGAAGAAGCTGCTGCATCAACTAAAGAGTCTATTCTTGGCAATGGGAATTCGTCCTTCGGACAGGCCTTGTTGAGATCTGTAAAGTCGATACACATTCTCCACTTGCCATTGGCCTTCTTTACCATAACAGTGTTAGCTAGCCACTCTGGGTACTTTACTTCTCTGATAACTCCTGCACTGAGGAGTCTTTTTACTTCATTGCGAGCCCCTTCGGCCTTATCATCAGACATTTTCCGAAGCCTCTGCTTTCGGGGTCTGAAGGATGGGTCAACATTGAGCGAGTGTTCAATATCATCCCGATTTACTCCGCAGAGGTCATTAGCTGACCATGCAAAAACATCTTTGTTGTTGAACAAAAACCTTATCAAGGTTTTCTCCTGCTCTTCGGATAATTGAGAGCCCAACAGCACCTTCTGCTCTGCTATGTCCTCACATAAGAGCATGGGCTTCGGCTGATCTGCTGAAGCTGCTTTCTCCCTTCTGAATTTGTACTGTTCACAAGCTTCAGCTCCATCTATGTTATGGATTGCTTTGGAGTCAGTCCATCTTCCTTCGGCCCTTCTAGCAGCTTCCTGGCTTCCATGAATAGCAATAGGCCCTTGGTCCGAAGGTATCTTCATGCAGAGGTAAGCTGGGTGAAGAATTGCTTCGAAGGCATTGAGAGTACCGCGACCAATGATAGCATTGTAAGGATACTCCATGTCAACAATATCAAACACAATTTGCTCAGTCCTTGTGTTGTTAACAAATCCGAAGGTTACTGGCATGGTAATCTTCCCAAGTGCTACAATCTGCCGCCCTCCGAAGCCACAAAGAGGGTGCGTAGCATCATGGATCTTGTCTTCGGGCTCTTGCATTTGTCTGAAGGCCTTAGCAAATATGATATCAGCTGCACAGCCTGTATCAACTAAGACATTGTGGACCAGAAATCCTTTGATCACACAAGAGATAACCATAGCATCATTGTGTGGGTAATCCTTGAGTTGAAGGTCCTCTTGGGAGAAGGTAATAGGAATGTGAGACCATCTCGACTTGATGAAGGGTCCTTGCACCCCAACATGCTGTACTCTTCTCTGTGCTTCCTTCTTCTGCTTCTTGTTGGCTGGCTCTGAACATGAACCGCCTGTTATCGGGAACAGCAGCTTCGGAGCCGAAGCAGCTCCAGCTTGATCGTTGAACGAAGCCATCAGCTCAAAAAAGTGGAAGTGAGTTCACCGGAGGTGGGCGCCAATGTTGGGGACTTGTTCTCAAATGCTATGAATTAAGAACAAGGCAACACAGAAAAGTTAATGGTTAATGTCCTTCGTCCTCTGAAGCGTTATTTCCCTTAGGATATAACGATTTCGGACGAAGGTTATGAAGGACATACCTTCATCATCATAATTTATATTGATAAGAGAAAAAGCACACGAAACATGAAAGAATACATGAATAATCATATAACATTATTAGGTGTCATCATTATATGATTATGGAAGGATAAGAACAATATTGAATTACATTTGTACCTTCGATTTGACGGAAGGCAAAAATACAAGCGTGACGCACGAGTGAATACAAGTCAGCGTGAACAGTACGGGGGTACTGTTCATCTATTTATAGACACAGGACACAGCCTGTGAAGAATTACAATTATGCCCCTCATAAAAGTTTACAACATTGACCCAGACCTTTATGGATTAAAAGGTCATTCTATCTCTAAGTCGGTTTGTAATACCGAAGCTTCATGAAGAGGGACCTTCGGTCATCTCCTGGGGACAACTTCAGCCGAAGCTGCTTCTTCTTACAAGACCTTCGGCGCAACGAAGCATGACCCCAACATCATCCCTTAAGCATGGTTCATGTTCCAGAAAACTCCCAAAATACTCTTGTCCCATATTCTACCTATAACTCTCCTGTTCATACTAAGTCAAACGATTCATTCGTCACTATTCTCACCAACAGTGAACTTCACTGTGCTACACCACAGACACCCAGCTACCCTGTCCCTCTCCACACACACTCAACACCCTCAGCCAAGGCAAACACCCCACCCACTCAGTTACTCTGCTCTGCCGGCTACACGCATAGTGTCGCTTCGCCTCCAGTCCTGTAACACCCGGTTTTAAAGGACAAAGCCGGGTGCATCTCATACATGCGCCAAGAAGACAACACATATAATAACAGAGTGTATAGAGATAAATGTCAATAACATCAGAGTATTTATTACATAGCGGAAGACTTGTTACAAAATAAAGGAATAATTGTAAAACGAACTAAGGATCGTCGGCGCCAATGTCGACTGAGAAACGCCACCTAGATCAGATCAAACTCCTCGATACTTGACTCCACTTGAAACCACCTGTTCTTCTCCTGTGTGTGGGGGGGGTGTGAGACAGCAAGAGTGAGCTCACATACGATCATAGCTCAACAAGTCGTGGGGAATAATGTGGCATGAACTCACCAAAGGTGGGAGTTCATGTAGTGTAAGGCTGATCAATGGGATAAAGGCTGAAGCTGAGCATTGCTTTTATAAGTTGGTCAAAATTTTATTAGCAGTTACTAAGTGTAAGTAAATACCAAACCATAGTAATAATAAGTAAAAGTAATAATAAAATAATCCCAAATGCAATGAAATGACAAATTAAACTTAGGTTCCATATTTAATCATGTGAGGGTCCGAGCCGCTCTTGACCGTGAGCACGGCTAGTATACTAGTTTTACACTCTGCAGAGGTTGCGCATCTTTACCCACAAGTCATGTTACCCATCTGCCAAGAGACGGCCAATCCCATACACCTCTACCGAGGAGGCGAGGCAGGGTAACACTACGAGGCCTTTACAAAGTTCCACTAGCTTCAGACTACCCGCTACAGTTTATAGGAAGATCCAGTACAGGGTTCCTGGCTGACCGCCATCGCAGCAAAATCAACCAGGGACCTCCCTGCACTGACCTCTCCCCTACTGCCCTTGCCCCTTTCGGGTAAGGTAGCCCTCCCCTAGCTTTCCTAGTTAATCAGCCAAGGGCGTCCCATTAAACCCTTGTGGTAGCACTGTTTTCCCGGGTGGTCGCTCCATGTTCCCATTAACATAATGATCTTAACATGAACAAGGAATAATAAAACAGATAACAATAAATAGTATAACAATAAGTGATGAATATCTCTATACCCAAATCCACATAAAGCAATAGCATGTACTACCCAAAACTTTAGTAGTAAAACCAGTGGTGAAGCAAGGTATAAAGATAGTCAAAATCTAGGGTATCCTATTGGGTCCCAGCAAAATTATCCTATGCAGATCATTATGAATAATAAGAACATGAATGGGTAAAAGAAGTGATCAAGGGCACAACTTGCCTTCAACGAGCTCCTGCTCAGCTATCTCAACTTGTTGAAGCTCAGGTTCCACAGTGGGTTGCTCGTCTACTCGCATCGATACAATACATACATGGCATAGCATAAATTAACATCACATCAAACATGCAAATAGAATATACAGTAATAAACTAGACATTAAAATAAGATCACAGGAACTGGAATTATTAATTTTGGAGTTATAGAATTCAAGTTATGGATTTCCTAAAATTTAATGTGCTTGAAATAGGATTAAATGATAAATTAATTTTCTTACTGTGTTCATGTCAAAACAGAGATACTAAATGATAGAGAATATTATTACAAAATTTTAGAAATTGGAATAGTTCAATTTGGAGTAAAAATAAATTTTTTTATGCATTTTACAAGTTTCTGGAATTGTTTTTGTATTAAAAATGAATTTCTAATATTATATCTCTGTTCTTTAAACGCCTCTGGACTGGGCCTCATTTATCGAAAAGCGCAGGGGCTAGCTTGCAAGTTTTCCCGAGATACAGCCAACAGTGCACGGGACGGCGGGTTCTATTTTGTAATAACCTAGGGTCTCTTACGCAATTTTACAGGGCCGAAGGGGTATCGTTCTTTATGAGCCGCTGGATTTCAATCCGATGGCACAGATTAGATTAGGCGCTTAATGAACCGGTATGCGATCTGGGCGGTTGGATCCGATTTCAACGGACTAGATCGATCACGACGAAAGGGTTCGTGGGTTCAAATCGCAGCCGTCCACTATCGTATCAATGGCACAGAATGCGCCCACCCCATCCCGGCCACAAACTACTACGCAGCCTTCATCCAAGCCGCTCACGGGCAGATCGACGGCGCTGATATTCTCTCCTTCCTCCAGGTTGGGCGGACGGCGGCGCGCACCCAAGGCGACGGAAGCTCACCGGTGATCGCTTCCACGGTGAGTCCCCGACCGATTCCTGCACCCAAATCGGTTTTCACGGACACACGACTACCACGAGTCACGTGGATCACTCCCAATCTCGAACCGTTGTGCCCAGGTCCCTGCCCACGGCAAAGCACCGAATCACGGCGCCTTTACTACGGCCGCGAGAAATCAGCCCACCCAAGGCTCTGATTCGGTCGGGTGAGAAGGAGCAAATCATTCCATGCGACATTGCGAAGCTACACGGTCCGATTTCCGACCCCGAACGACATCCACCATGGATTTCGCCCACGGCGGCAAAGCTCGCCGGAGCGCACCCAAGGCTCGCCAGGCGCCCCAAATCTCACCGAATCAATGCTATGCACAGAGAAGCATCGGACGAACTCGGTGGAGGTGTTTCTTACCAGAAATCGACGAGCAGATCACCACGGCGATGGGCGCGGCGGCCTGGTAGCAGCGCAGAGTCCACGGATCCACGGTCTCTGTATAGATGGGGGTCAAGGCGGCGAGGGCTCCCTCCCCGGTATTAATGCCCCCAGCTGCGGTCGAGGCGGGCTAGAGGCGGCTGTAACAACTCGCGAGATTCCTATGGTCGCAGCAGCTATCGTGGGAATTCTACAGAAACGACGCATGAAATTCGCCCAAGTTCGTTGGGGACGATGGGCCTGCGGTTCGGCCCCCACATGTCAGCGACTGGCGCGAGAGAGTGCACGTTGGTGGTTGAGAGGCTGTCAACGGGCCCCGCGCGGCAGTGACAGCGAGTGCGAGGGGCGTGGCTAGTGGCTGACCGAAGGGCCCCGCCGGCCAGGGAGTGTGTACGCCAGGAGAAGCTATCCAGCGTGCGCGTGTAAAATCAGAATGGCTCGCTGACCAGTGGGGTCCCGGTGCCAGCGCGCGGAATGAACTGGGCTGCACGGAGGAAAGGTAAGTTGGGCCGAATTGAGGTAGCCGGCCCAGTTAGGCTTTTATTCCTTTTCTCTTTTTATTTCCTGTTTTTCTTTTTCATTTCTCTTTTCAAATTCAAACTTCAATCCAAATTCAATCTTTGTGGCACTTTATATACTGGATAATTATTTATTTTGATCATATCAACGGTGATGAAGTGATTTTAATGATAACTTTATTTGTATTGAATAATATTCCTTCCTCTTCTCTATTCTCAAGAATTTCTTTTAGGTTTTAAATTCCCTTTTTGGTCTTTAATATTTTTCTTGTCACAAAATGCACACAAAATAAAATATCCAGCATGATGCAACAATTTAGTAGCATATCTTTTTATTAATTGTTCTTGGACATGGTGTTCTCATATGATGGTGCATAAAGATCAAACTCACATAAAGAGAAAATGTTTCTCTATTGATGTATTTCTAGCAATTTACAAAGTGGGTGTTACAAATCCTACCCCCCTTAAAAATAATCTCGTCCTCGAGATTTAAGAAGAACTAGGGAAAAGGTGGGGAAAATCTATACGAAGCTCTTCTTCTCTTTCCCAAGTCGCTTCATCTTCACTGTGGTGACTCCATTGAACTTTGCATATCTTTATCACCTTATTCCTTGTAACTCGAGTCAAAGTATCCAAAATCTTGATCGGGTACTCCGTGTAAGTCAACTCACCCTGAACATCGAGCTCTTCCATTGGTAACTGTTCCTCAGGGACACGGAGACACTTCTTAAGTTGAGATACGTGAAATACATTAGGTACATCAGATAGATTATCAGGTAGCTCGAGTTGATAGGCCATCTCTCCAACTTGCCTAAAAACTCAAAATGGTCCAATAAAGTGAGGGGACAATTTGCCCTTGACTTTAAATCTCCTCATTCCACGAAGTGGTGACACCTTGGGGTACACATGATTATCTTCCTCAAACTCCAGTGGTTTTCTTCTATTATCAGCGTAGCTCTTTTGCCTCTTGAACAAGTTCAGGCCCAAGGGACTGTCTTCCTCTAGTCTGATTCCAATATAGAGGAGTCCTGAACTTCCTGCCATATATAGTCTCAAATGGTGATATCTTCAAACTGGCCTGGTAACTATTATTATGTGAGAACTTAGCATAAGATAGACTCTTGTCCCAACTACTACCATGTTAAAGGGCACAAGCTCTCAACATGTCTTCCAATACTTGATTAGTCCTTTTAGTCTGTCCATTAGTCTGAGGATGGTAGGCCAAACCAAAAATTCAACTTCGTATCCATATCCTCATGAAAACTTTTCCAAAATCTGAAGGTAAACTTTGATCCTCTATCCGAAACGATCTTCTTTGGCACACCATGTAGAGAGACTCAACCCGAGACATGTATAACTTAGCCAATTGTGATCCATTATAAGTAGTCTTGATCGGAATGAAATGAGCCACTTTGGTCAGTCTATCCACAATAACCCATATAGAATCATATCCTTTCGAGGTGCGAGGCAATCCAGTAATGAAGTCCATACCAATCTCTTCCCACTCCCATTCGGGTATCTTTAATGGGTATAACAGTCTAGTTGGTCTTTGGAGTTCTGTCTTAACTCTTTGACACACATCGCACATAACCACATGTGTAGCCACATCTCTCTTCAATCCATATCACCAGTATTTCTGCTTCGAATCCTGATACATCTTGGTACTACCAGGATGAATAGAATAATCCAAGTCATGGGCCTCCTTTAAATTAGTCTCATGAAGGCTATCAATCTTAGGAATACATATCCTGTCCTTGAACCATATGGCACCTTGCTCCTCTTCCGTAAATTCTGGACCTCGACCTTCAGTAATCAGATTCTTAATCTCTTATATCTTAGTACCATCAATTTGTCCTTTGCGGATTTCTTGCTCCAAAGTAGATTCTGCATTACTAGTAACTCCTTTAGTGTGAGTAACTATCCCCAGGTTAAGTCTCCTGAAATCCTCAATACTCTCATGAGGCAGCTGGGCAACAACAGCTGAATGAACATGCTCCTTTCGACTCAAGGCATCTGTAACCAAATTTGCCTTGCCCGGGTGATAGTGAATCTCCAAATCATAATCTGTAATAAGCTCCAACCAACGGCGTTGCCTAAGGTTGAGATCCTTCTGAGTGGATATATACTTCAAACTCCTATGATCTGTATATACTTGGCACTTCTCATCTCACTTGAATTCTCTTTCCTTCACCAAAAGCGAGGTCATAAGCTTAGCAATCTTAGAAAATCCTTCAATAAATCTCCAATAATATCCTGCATGTCCCAAGAAACTTCGGTCCTCCGTAACCGTAGTGGGTATGCTCCACACCACTATCTCCTTGACTTTAGCAGGATCCACAGATATCCCTCCATTAGAAATGATATGTCCCAGAAATGGCACCTCGCCAATCCAACACTCGCACTTGCTAAACTTAGCGTAGAGTTGATTATCTCGTAACTTCTGTAGCACCAACCTTAGATGTTGTTCATGATCACTTTCATTCTTAGAGTAGATAAGAATATCGTCGATAAACACCACGACGAATCTGTCCAAATAATCCATAAACTCTTATTCATCAAATCCATAAAATAAGCTGGTGCATTAGTTAATCCAAACGGCATAACGATGAACTCATATAATCCATATCGAGTCGAGAAAGCCGTCTTAGGAATATCTGATGGTCCAATCTTCATCTGATGGTAACCCGATCGGAGGTCAATCTTCGAGAGTACCCTGGCTCCTCTCATCCGATTAAATAAATCCTTAATGCGGGGTAACAGAAACTTGTTCTTCGCAGTGACATCATTAAGGGACCTTTAATCCACGCACATCCCTTACAATCCATCTTTCTTCTTTACAAACAAAACTGGTGCTCTCCAAGGTGAAGACTCGGACGAATGTACTCAGCCTCTTGCAAATCCGTTAAGTGCTTCTTGAGTTCTTTTAACTCTTCTACAGACATTCTATACTGCTTGGCTCCAATATTATAGCAGTAACACCAAATTCTCTACCCATAATGGTCAATGTCAATCTACGTGTCATTTGATTCACCACAACAGGCCCTTTAGGTGTAATTACTCTCATGGGTTTTCTCATATTGTCCAACACATTTGCACAAACCCAAAATCTCAGCATGACGCATAATTTTATTAGCAACACATGGGGACAAATAGACCTTTTTATTCCTCCTAAAATGGTATCATACCGAATACTAACTAAAGGAACATGTAGATCCTACAAATAGTAGTAATTTACATATATGTTTATGTAGCTTGGTGGAGCTGGTGGTGGTGGGGATGGTGGTTGCTCTTGTTGTTGTCTCTCCAATCGTGATTGCCTTATTTCTTGTTGTATCTCCAGACGGGCCTGACGTATTTCCTCGCGTTCTTGTCTTATCTAGCTTTGCATTTCGGTCATCATGTCTGTCAATTGCTGTATTACTAGCCTTTGGGTTGCGATCACTTGCTCGGTGTCAGCAGGTGGAGGATTTGGAGGATTCATTTCTGTTTGCTGTTGCGTGATAATCTTTCCTTTCCTGGTATTGACCATCTGAGTTAGATACATAAGGTAAGAAAGAGCAGTAGACAAGGCAGTAATTACAATCATGTTACTTTGGGGGACTTATTAGCTAAGTAGATTAGTGTGTCACCTACTAAAGCTAATACCTTATGATGGTACATGCTAAGATGCCCAGCTATAATGTTGCAATCAATCAAAGAAGCAAATCAAGCATTTATCATCAGAACAATCAACCAACATTTTTTTAATAGAGAAAATAGTTTTGGTTTGGTCTTAGGCCTCCTATCTCTTAAAAATATCATAGGGGTAGGGATTCCAAGGTGTGAAATCCATCTTGTTTCAGAGTAGAGAGGATAAGATTAATCAGAGTAGAACAGTAGAAGGTGAGACAGGATCAAGATAAGTATAGGAAGAATCAGAGTGAGGTAAGTAGGTAATGGTTTTGTCCATTTCTATCTAGGTTTCGTCCTACAGTCAACATTTGCTTTGATACCACTTCTGTAACACCCGGTTTTAAAGGACAAAGCCGGGTGCATCTCATACATGCGCCAAGAAGACAACACATATAATAACAGAGTGTATAGAGATAAATGTCAATAACATCAGAGTATTTATTACATAGCGGAAGACTTGTTACAAAATAAAGGAATAATTGTAAAACGAACTAAGGATCGTCGGCGCCAATGTCGACTGAGAAACGCCACCTAGATCAGATCAAACTCCTCGATACTTGACTCCACTTGAAACCACCTGTTCTTCTCCTGTGTGGGGGGGGTGTGAGACAGCAAGAGTGAGCTCACATACGATCATAGCTCAACAAGTCGTGGGGAATAATGTGGCATGAACTCACCAAAGGTGGGAGTTCATGTAGTGTAAGGCTGATCAATGGGATAAAGGCTGAAGCTGAGCATTGCTTTTATAAGTTGGTCAAAATTTTATTAGCAGTTACTAAGTGTAAGTAAATACCAAACCATAGTAATAATAAGTAAAAGTAATAATAAAATAATCCCAAATGCAATGAAATGACAAATTAAACTTAGGTTCCATATTTAATCATGTGAGGGTCCGAGCCGCTCTTGACCGTGAGCACGGCTAGTATACTAGTTTTACACTCTGCAGAGGTTGCGCATCTTTACCCACAAGTCATGTTACCCATCTGCCAAGAGACGGCCAATCCCATACACCTCTACCGAGGAGGCGAGGCAGGGTAACACTACGAGGCCTTTACAAAGTTCCACTAGCTTCAGACTACCCGCTACAGTTTATAGGAAGATCCAGTACAGGGTTCCTGGCTGACCGCCATCGCAGCAAAATCAACCAGGGACCTCCCTGCACTGACCTCTCCCCTACTGCCCTTGCCCCTTTCGGGTAAGGTAGCCCTCCCCTAGCTTTCCTAGTTAATCAGCCAAGGGCGTCCCATTAAACCCTTGTGGTAGCACTGTTTTCCCGGGTGGTCGCTCCATGTTCCCATTAACATAATGATCTTAACATGAACAAGGAATAATAAAACAGATAACAATAAATAGTATAACAATAAGTGATGAATATCTCTATACCCAAATCCACATAAAGCAATAGCATGTACTACCCAAAACTTTAGTAGTAAAACCAGTGGTGAAGCAAGGTATAAAGATAGTCAAAATCTAGGGTATCCTATTGGGTCCCAGCAAAATTATCCTATGCAGATCATTATGAATAATAAGAACATGAATGGGTAAAAGAAGTGATCAAGGGCACAACTTGCCTTCAACGAGCTCCTGCTTAGCTATCTCAACTTGTTGAAGCTCAGGTTCCACAGTGGGTTGCTCGTCTACTCGCATCGATACAATACATACATGGCATAGCATAAATTAACATCACATCAAACATGCAAATAGAATATACAGTAATAAACTAGACATTAAAATAAGATCACAGGAACTGGAATTATTAATTTTGGAGTTATAGAATTCAAGTTATGGATTTCCTAAAATTTAATGTGCTTGAAATAGGATTAAATGATAAATTAATTTTCTTACTGTGTTCATGTCAAAACAGAGATACTAAATGATAGAGAATATTATTACAAAATTTTAGAAATTGGAATAGTTCAATTTGGAGTAAAAATAAATTTTTTTATGCATTTTACAAGTTTCTGGAATTGTTTTTGTATTAAAAATGAATTTCTAATATTATATCTCTGTTCTTTAAACGCCTCTGGACTGGGCCTCATTTATCGAAAAGCGCAGGGGCTAGCTTGCAAGTTTTCCCGAGATACAGCCAACAGTGCACGGGACGACGGGTTCTATTTTGTAATAACCTAGGGTCTCTTACGCAATTTTACAGGGCCGAAGGGGTATCGTTCTTTATGAGCCGCTGGATTTCAATCCGATGGCACAGATTAGATTAGGCGCTTAATGAACCGGTACGCGATCTGGGCGGTTGGATCCGATTTCAACGGACTAGATCGATCACGACGAAAGGGTTCGTGGGTTCAAATCGCAGCCGTCCACTATCGTATCAATGGCACAGAATGCGCCCACCCCATCCCGGCCACAAACTACTACGCAGCCTTCATCCAAGCCGCTCACGGGCAGATCGACGGCGCTGATATTCTCTCCTTCCTCCAGGTTGGGCGGACGGCGGCGCGCACCCAAGGCGACGGAAGCTCACCGGTGATCGCTTCCATGGTGAGTCCCCGACCGATTCCTGCACCCAAATCGGTTTTCACGGACACACGACTACCACGAGTCACGTGGATCACTCCCAATCTCGAACCGTTGTGCCCAGGTCCCTGCCCACGGCAAAGCACCGAATCACGGCGCCTTTACTACGGCCGCGAGAAATCAGCCCACCCAAGGCTCTGATTCGGTCGGGTGAGAAGGAGCAAATCATTCCATGCGACATTGCGAAGCTACACGGTCCGATTTCCGACCCCGAACGACATCCACCATGGATTTCGCCCACGGCGGCAAAGCTCGCCGGAGCGCACCCAAGGCTCGCCAGGCGCCCCAAATCTCACCGAATCAATGCTATGCACAGAGAAGCATCGGACGAACTCGGTGGAGGTGTTTCTTACCGGAAATCGACGAGCAGATCACCACGGCGATGGGCGCGGCGGCCTGGTAGCAGCGCAGAGTCCACGGATCCACGGTCTCTGTATAGATGGGGGTCAAGGCGGCGAGGGCTCCCTCCCCGGTATTAATGCCCCCAGCTGCGGTCGAGGCGGGCTAGAGGCGGCTGTAACAACTCGCGAGATTCCTATGGTCGCAGCAGCTATCGCGGGAATTCTACAGAAACGACGCGTGAAATTCGCCCAAGTTCGTTGGGGACGATGGGCCTGCGGTTCGGCCCCCACATGTCAGCGACTGGCGCGAGAGAGTGCACGTTGGTGGTTGAGAGGCTGTCAACGGGCCCCGCGCGGCAGTGACAGCGAGTGCGAGGGGCGTGGCTAGTGGCTGACCGAAGGGCCCCGCCGGCCAGGGAGTGTGTACGCCAGGAGAAGCTATCCAGTGTGCGCGTGTAAAATCAGAATGGCTCGCTGACCAGTGGGGTCCCGGTGTCAGCGCGCGGAATGAACTGGGCTGCACGGAGGAAAGGTAAGTTGGGCCGAATTGAGGTAGCCGGCCCAGTTAGGCTTTTATTCCTTTTCTCTTTTTATTTCTTGTTTTTCTTTTTCATTTCTCTTTTCAAATTCAAACTTCAATCCAAATTCAATCTTTGTGGCACTTTATATACTGGATAATTATTTATTTTGATCATATCAACGGTGATGAAGTGATTTTAATGATAACTTTATTTGTATTGAATAATATTCCTTCCTCTTCTCTATTCTCAAGAATTTCTTTTAGGTTTTAAATTCCCTTTTTGGTCTTTAATATTTTTCTTGTCACAAAATGCACACAAAATAAAATATCCAGCATGATGCAACAATTTAGTAGCATATCTTTTTATTAATTGTTCTTGGACATGGTGTTCTCATATGATGGTGCATAAAGATCAAACTCACATAAAGAGAAAATGTTTCTCTATTGATGTATTTCTAGCAATTTACAAAGTGGGTGTTACAAGTCCACCCTCCTGGTAAGCACCTCCGCTCCACCACCAGTAATATCACAACACCACATGACACAGATTCTACTCAAGACTCTACCCATCCATATATCGCTATTCTGACCACTATACTAAATATTTGTTGGTATACTTGCTTGTTTGTATGTTTGCTTATTCATGTTGCATAGTTATCAGAGTGTTCGTGCCGTCTCGTGGAGGCTAGATCTGCAAGTCTACGTCAGGCAGTGGAGCTAGAAGCCAGTTCCGCGAGCTCTCCTTCCCCCTTCGCCCGATAAGCACGGCAAGCTCACTGGATCCCTTTGATGCATAAATTACCTATGTTTTTCAACCACAACCCTCAGCCTGTTATTTTATGCATGATATGATTTTGAGACAAGTTATTATGGCCACCTAGCCACTTGCCGCAATCAATCCCTGATATATATGTTCCAAATGATTTGAGAACAGGTGTGAGTTTTCAAAAGAAAATGCTTTTCAAAATGTGTGTGATGAAGGGTTTTCACCCTTATCACCTTGTGAGTGGGATAATCAGGGACTCCCTGGTTTAGGGGAGGGCCCAAGGTGTTGGCTCAGCTGGTTTAGGCGTGAGCAGAAGGATTGTCCCCTCATATAAGGACCGGTTTGTCATCTTCACTACTTGTACTCTTTAATAGTACAACCACTCGAGACTGTGTGGGCAGTCACTCAATCTGAACTCGTACGGTCCAACCCCAGGGTTATGAAGGCTGGGGAGCACCGGGAGGATAAGGATGGGGAAAGCTTTGTCCGGTTTGGACATGGTGGTGGCCTGACTCCTTCCGGATAACCGTTAAGGTTAGGACGTGCGGGGAAAGAAAGAGAGTCGGATTCGGGTCTCATTGGCCATGGGATCGCAGAGCCGAACTAGTGGGTAAAGTGTACCCCTCTGCGCAGAGTTCAAACCTATTCGAATAGTCTGTGTCCACAGGAATGGACGAGTCTGGTATGGTATGGCAATTAATGTTTTGTTTTCATAAAAGGCTGTGTTTGAGAAAAATGGTTTTTAAAAGGTTCGGCGGTTGAGCGTGAGCTATGGTGGACGAGAAGTCCAGTAGCTGTTTTTGAAAAGGAAAACCAGTGGGAAACTGCTGAGATACCTGGATGGTTTAGTCCAGGGGAATTTATTATAATACTGAAAAACTTCCTGCTCCTTTTGGAGAGGATGCGCTTTGCAAAAATAAAAATGTTATTCAAAACAACCCTGCATAAAATATTGCTGTTTCTGCAAAATATCCTGAGCTCCACATATTCCATGCATTATATCTGATTTCCCCATTCCGTGGGTGAAGGTGGGCTGCTGAGTACGTTTGTACTCACCCTTGCTTATTTGTTGTTTTTCAGAAAAAGGAGATCGGGTAAGAGTTACGACTGTTCCCAACCTTACCTGTGGCTGTTGGACCGCTGAATTGCTTCACTGCGTATATCGGGCTGCTTCAGCCCCACTCTGATGATATGTCCCGAGTTGTGGACCAACTCTTAAAGTTGTTCGCCACCTTTGTAGGTTTGTCTCGTTTAAACAGATTTGGTATCATCTGATGTATAAATGTGTTTACTAGCCTCCTGGGACTAGTAATTTTATCACATTTGAGTCCCAGAGGATTGGGGACGCTTCAGGTGGTATCAGAGCTGTTAGGTTGGCCGCAGGACGTAACCCTTAGCCTGATCAAAAGTTTTTGAGTCCAAACTATTTTCTTAAAAAAAATTCTTGCTCTCATCCCTTCATTTCAAAAATGCTTTCCCCTTTCCTTCTCTCAGAAGTCAGATGGAGGTCCGCTGCCAAACCATCTTGTGCCAGAATGAAGATGGTTTCCCCAAGTTGTTGAGAGCATGCACAGTCCGCCTCGGAATCAGGAGCCAGCCAGAGTATGATGGTCGTGAAATCGTCGAGCATGGCACAGAGAAGTGCGTCGTGACTGTATACATTGGATCCAGTCCGCACCATGTGGAATGGAGTGTCACTGCTGCTGGGCACAGATTCAAAGACACCTGCCAAGTCATCGCTCGCAAGGCATTGAGGGCCCTGTGTCAGATCTATGAAGAAGAAGTGGCCGACACCCCACTCAGATTCTTTCTGCCCTTTCAGAGAGACCATCCCGTTTGGATGGCCAGGATGCGTGCATTGGAAAGGCAGCAGCTACTTGAGGATGACCCCACAGTCATGTTCCTCACTGCATACCTGCTCACCCTGGATGCACAGTATGATTTCTTGGCTCGGCACCACCGTCAGATGATTGCCCGAGCAGAAGATGCAGAGAAGCGCAGCTCCATGTGGATCTCACCACAGCTCAAGCCCGTGTAGCTGCCTTGGAAAGTCGTGAAGCCATTGCTGTTGAAGCCTTGAAGCAAGCCAAGGATGAGCACGTCCAGAAGTTGATGGAGGCCTACTTGGTAACCCATAACCAACGTAGAGCCATGCAGATCCAAGAGCCCGCTTCATCCAACCCAGTTCAATCTGTTAGAACTGAAGATCCCCAGATTCTTGAAGGTCACCCGGTCTCTACCAGAGGAGAAAAGAAGGCTTGGGAACTCACGGAAGGAACCATAGTCTTGGAAGGAATTCCAGTCTCCCCTAAGGCTATGGATAAGCAAGAGCACCCTGAATCCTCCCAAGATCCCCCGCCAGAGTTGTTTGAGCCCCTCACCATGAAGAAGATTCCAGCACCGTCCCTTGAGGTCAAGGAAGAAGCTGCAAGCACCCCGCCAGCACCGCCGCCCTCAGAGGAGCTACAAGAGCCAGTCCCGCTTGAAGAAGAGTTCGACCCTATCCTACCATCTCAGTCGCCGCCAGAAGAAGTCATCAACATCAGCTCCCTGTTGACCCATCCAGGAGATGTCTTAGATTGAAGTTGTGCGCCAGCCTCGCCAGAAGAGAAGCCGTCAGATCTGAAGTTAGTATGCCCAGTCCTCTGCATGCATTGGGTAGTGAAGTTTTTCTTCACTTTGGCTAGAGCCCTGCATGTATGAGAGGTAATCGTGTAGTCCCGTGCTTTGAAAAACTCTATTTGTGTGGCCCCCTGGGGCATTTCAAAATGAATTTCTCTTGATGTTTTCTTCCCTTTTGAGTGCATATGTGATGCTTTAACGTTAGTGCTCATAAGTTAAATTTAGCATAGTTCTCAATTCAGGAGCCAAGCAATAGTAGTTATGCTTAGCCCCCGAATCTGAGTAGTCCGTGCTTTGGAAAACTCTATTCTTCCCTCATTCAAAACATTTAATTTGTTTATGCTTATCATTGTCGAGCTTGTGTGTTTTCTTTCTTTTTAAGAAAGGTTTTCTCTAAGAACAAAGATCACAAATTAGAGCTAATCCTCACCTTATGCTTCCATTCTCATCTTAACCCATCTCAAGTGAAAAGTGCCTTACCCAAGAAGATACCGGAAGCTTACCCTTGAAGCCTGGAATAAGCTACAGAAGAAACCTGTCCAGCCGCTCAGTCAAAAGGACCGACCGTGAGAATCAAAGCACTACCCCTGAGTCAAAGTAAATAGGAAAAGAAGACAAAAGGAGTTATTACCATACAGAGAGGCAAAGATTCTTGGAACTAGAGACCACAAACATCAGGGTCATTGACCCCACCACTCACCTGTGCCCCCCGCACGAGTGTCCCATCTCCAACTACCACCCCACCCCCACCCCTTTGCAGCGCACCCACCGCCATTACCGCCAGCAACACTGCCCCTTCCCCTTGTTGCACTTGTTGCCTTGTGTCACCTTCTCCATCACCACCACTCCGCGCCCGAACACCAACGCTCGCCTATAACCCCCCCCACCAGCCCCCTCAACTCCCAACTCGCTCAAAGCACACTCCAGATAAATCCCCTCTGCCAAATCGCAAGCAACTCCATTTTCCACTCCCTCGCCCCTAAGATCACAATGCTTGGTGATTCTTGGGTTGAAGACTATTGCACATGGTTCATAGTCTTTGGTTTCCTCCTCTGTATGATGGTAATACTCATCGATAGAATCCTCCAGTGGGAAGAGCAAAGAGAAAGAAAGAGGCAGTGAAAAGTGAAAAGTGAGAAGAGAAAAGAAGATAGTGAAGAGAAGATAAGAAGAAGTTTCTCCTAGAATCAACCCTGTGCCAGTCATCCCTCTACAGCCTGCTCAAGCAGCAACAGCAGCAGAATGACCCGTAACACCCTTGTTATGAGGTATTTCAAGGACTTCAAATCCCCAAGATTCAAGAATTCTACCCTCATTCTTTTTAAGTGGGGTAGTGTTCCAGTAAAGTTCCTGCTATGGAGAAAAAGAAGAAGGCCTGTAGCAAGCTCGTGAAGGACCAGATCATCAAAGCATATAAGTTTCTGGATGAGAAGTGGTCACCCTAAGTTCCGTTAATGAAGCACCAAAAGACCAATCAAGTAAGGAATCCATGTGGGAGTTTGCAAGAGAAAGGTTTGCGTGTTGGCATCGTTGCTTCTTCAATAAGCTAGTTGCCAAGCGAAAGCTAGAAGCCTGAAGATGATCTTTGAGTAGCCAGAATCAGCGTTTGCAATCGGCAACCAGATGCTCCTCAAGGCCAGATCTTGTTGAAGTTCCATCTCCTCAAAGAGTCTGCAAAGTGAAGATATGTAGCTGAAGTAAAGCTATACCCATAACCCTTCTAAGCCGAATCTCGAGGACGAGATTCCTTTTAAGTGGGGTAGATTTGTAGCATCCCAAAAATTCAAATCTTGAAATTTTCTCAAACTCGCTCTAAATTCAAAATGAATTTCAAATTTCATTTCAAAATGTTTGTTTGCGAGTTGATATCAACAAATAAGATATAGTGGTCTATATTTCCTCCAAAATCCACCTCAAAATATCCTACAAATGTTTCTCCTGTGATCCCCCTCAAATTCTTTCTAGAAATACTGCCCAGATATTTCCCTAGTGATCCCCTTCAAGTTCTTTCCAGAAATACTGCCCAAATATTCCACCGATATATCTTCAGATATTTTCCTCTTGAGAAATACCTTCAGAATCATTTTTCAAGACCCTACAAATATTTTCTTCATAACTTTCCTCATGCTCATACGTATACGTATGCCTCCAGTGTCATACGGTGAGCTCTACAAGCTAATTACACTTATACAAGAAAAATACATGTTAATCTCCCACTAATCCTCTCATCCTCCCACTAATCCTCTCATCCCTCCCCTAATCCCCCCACCATGGCTATAAATAGAGGGGCAAGGGCCTCCTCTCATCCCACCCCAAGCCATTTCATGGCAACTCTCTTCCTCCCCCCCCACACACACCCACTCCATGTTCCACACAAGCACACACTAGCACAAGGATCGTTCGATCGTTCTTCGATCGTTCGTCCCCCTGTTCTTAGTTTGTTCGTTCGTTCGTCCGATCGTTCGTCCGATCGTTCATGGTTCGTTCGTCCGTTCGTCCGATCGTTCGATCGTTCGTCCGTTCGTTCGTCCAAATAATCTTTTTCCTGCCGTTATGCTGCCGAAATTCCGATCGTCCGTTCGTTCGATCATTCGATCGTTCATCGTTCGTTCATAGTTCCTATTCATCGTTCATCGTTCGTTCATCGTCACTATTTTACCGTTACTATTTACCGTTACTATTTTACCGTTACTATTTACCGTTACTATTTACTGTTACTATTTTACCGTCACTATTTTACCGTTACTATTTACCGTTACTATTTTACCATCACTATTTTACCGTCACTATTTACCGTTACTATTTACCGTCACTATTTACCGTCACTATTTACCGTTACTATTTTACCGTCACCTATTTACCGTTACTATTTACCGTTACTATTTTACCGTCACTATTTACCGTTACTATTTACCGTTACTATTCATCGATCATCCGATCAACCCAAATTTCAACTACTCATCCATCATGCTGTCTAGTCCACCTAAGACCAGCCAGACCCATGTTCCAGTCATACGAACTCTGGTGACTGTGATTTTCCTTCCAGTAGGAACTTCCCATCTGGTCACCCATCCCAGGTTTCTCCAAGTTGAGCACGCTTAACTTTGAGATTCCTTCGAACCAGGCTCCCAAACTCAGATTCCAATAATTCTTGTTTTTAAATTCTTATCAAACTATTCCCTATCCAACCATGTCATCCCTTAAGCATGGTTCATGTTCCAAAAAACTCCCAAAATACTCTTGTCCCATATTCTACCTATAACTCTCCTGTTCATACTAAGTCAGACGATTCATTCGTCACTATTCTCACCAACAGTGAACTTCACTGTGCTACACCACAGACACCCAGCTATAAATACACCCAGCTACCCCCTCCCTCTCCACGCACACTCAACACCCTCAGCCAAGGCAAACACCCCACCCACTCAGTTACTCTGCTCTGCCGGCTACACGCATAGTGTCGCTTCGCCTCTAGTCCACCCTCCTGGTAAGCACCTCCGCTCCACCACCAGTAATATCACAACACCACATGACACAGATTCTACTCAAGACTCTACCCATCCATATATCGCTATTCTGACCACTATACTAAATATTTGTTGGTATACTTGCTTGTTTGTATGTTTGCTTATTCATGTTGCATAGTTATCAGCGTGTTCGTGCCGTCTCATGGAGGCCAGATCTGCAAGTCTACGTCAGGCAGTGGAGCTAGAAGCCAGTTCCGCAAGCTCTCCTTCCCCCTTCGCCGGATAAGCACGGCAAGCTCACTGGATCCCTTTGATGCATAAATTACCTATGTTTTTCAACCACAACCCTCAGCCTGTTATTTTATGCATGATATGATTTTGAGACAAGTTATTATGGCCACCTAGCCACTTGCCGCAATCAATCCCTGATATATATGTTCCAAATGATTTGAGAACAGGTGTGAGTTTTCAAAAGAAAATGCTTTTCAAAATGTGTGTGATGAAGGGTTTTCACCCTTATCACCTTGTGAGTGGGATAATCAGGGACTCCCTGGTTTAGGGGAGGGCCCAAGGTGTTGGCTCAGCTGGTTTAGGCGTGAGCAGAAGGATTGTCCCCTCATATAAGGACCGGTTTGTCATCTTCACTACCTGTACTCTTTAATAGTACAACCACTCGAGACTGTGTGGGCAGTCACTCAATCTGAACTCGTATGGTCCAACCCCAGGGTTATGAAGGCTGGGGAGCACCGGGAGGATAAGGAGGGGGAAAGCTTTGTCCGGTTTGGACATGGTGGTGGCCTGACTCCTTCCGGATAACCGTTAAGGTTAGGACGTGCGGGGAAAGAAAGAGAGTCGGATTCGGGTCTCATTGGCCATGGGATCGCAGAGCCGAACTAGTGGGTAAAGTGTACCCCTCTGTGCAGAGTTCAAACCTATTCGAATAGTCTGTGTCCACAGGAATGGACGAGTCTGGAATGGTATGGCAATTAATGTTTTGTTTTCATAAAAGGCTGCGTTTGAGAAAAATGGTTTTTAAAAGGTTCGGCGGTTGAGCGTGAGCTATGGTGGACGGGAAGTCCAGTAGCTGTTTTTGAAAAGGAAAACCAGTGGGAAACTGCTGAGATACCTGGATGGTTTAGTCCAGGGGAATTTATTATAATACTGAAAAACTTCCTGCTCCTTTTGGAGAGGATGCGCTTTGCAAAAATAAAAATGTTATTCAAAACAACCCTGCATAAAATATTGCTGTTTCTGCAAAATATCCTGAGCTCCACATATTCCATGCATTATATCTGATTTCCCCATTCCGTGGGTGAAGGTGGGCTGCTGAGTACGTTTGTACTCACCCTTGCTTATTTGTTGTTTTTCAGAAAAAGGAGATCGGGTAAGAGTTACGACTGTTCCCAACCTTGCCTGTGGCTGTTGGACCGCTGAATTGCTTCACTGTGTATATCGGGCTGCTTCAGCCCCACTCTGATGATATGTCCCGAGTTGTGGACCAACTCTTAAAGTTGTTCGCCACCTTTGTAGGTTTGTCTCGTTTAAACAGATTTGATATCATCTGATGTATAAATGTGTTTACTAGCCTCCTGGGACTAGTAATTGTATCACATTTGAGTCCCAGAGGATTGGGGACGCTTCAAGCTCGGCCTTGCACACCGGACTGTCCGGTGGTGCACCGGACAGTGTCCGGTGCCCCAGGCGATTCTCCGGTGAACTAGCCACTCTCGGGATTCGACGGAGTCGTACAACTATAATTCACTGGACTGTCCGGTGAGACATCCACGACAAACTCGTCGCTCTCGGGAAAAGGAATAGGGCGACGTGGCTATAATTCATCAGACTGTCTGGTGGTGCACCGGACTATCCGGTGAGCCAACGGCGCCCACACCAACGGTCGTCCGCGCGATCAACGCGCGACACGTGGCTGCTCCAATGGTCGGCTGGGTGCACCAGACTATCCGGTGTGCACCGGATAGTGTCCGGTGCGCCATCTAACCTGTGGGAGCAACGGTCGACTGTGCCCGATTTGGAAGGAAATCACGCACCGGACATGCTACAGTGGCTGTCCAGTGGCACACCGGACTGTCCGGTGCGCCACTCGACAGAAGGCAAGGATAGCCTTCCATGTTGTTCTCCAATGGCTCCTAGCTGCCTTGGGGCTATAAAAGGGACCCCTAGGCGCATGGAGCAAGAACCAAAGCATTCTCTAAGCATACTAAGACATCCTGACTTCGCTCCCACGCATTTGCTTTGTCGTGTTAGTGATTTGAGCTCCATTCGAGTTGTGAACTCCCCGTGTTGTCATTTGAGCTCAAGTCTTCACTTGTGTGCGTGTGTGTGTGCTGTGGATTGAATCTTGTGTGTGTTGCTTTTCCCTCCCTTACTTCTGTGTTTCTTTTGTGATCATCACTATAAGGGCGAGAGGCTCCAAATTGTGGAGATTCCTCGCAAGCAGGAAAATACTCTAAAAGAAAAGACCGTGGTATTCAAGTTGATCATCGGATCACTTGAAAGGGGTTAAGTGCAACCCTCGTCCATTGGGACGCCATAACGTGGAAGTATGCAAGTGTTACTTGGCCGAACCACGGGATAAAAATCGCGTGTCTCTTGTGTTGCTTTCTCTGTGATTGTTTTGTTCACAAGAACTCGCTTCAAAGCCCCTTAGTCACACTAACACCTTAATCACTAAGTTTTGTGGCTTTTAGCGTTTGATTTTTCAAGATCACCTATTCACCCCCTCTATGTAACACCCCAGGTGTTACATAGGATTTCCACTCAAGGCCACACAAGTAAGCCCATCATCACATGTGACTTAAGTTGGGATAAGTACACCCAATTTGGAGCTCAAAATCCTAAGTAAGTGCACCCCATCTTAGAAGTCATACCTTGGTTTGTCATGCACATATAAGGGGGAGAATTGCCCAAACCCTAATTCAAACCCCTTTGGATAAGTGGAGCACTAGAGGTAAGTATGATCAAAAGGCTATGAAAACCCCATGATCATGACTTGGGCCAATTATAAAAGTTGTAGTACACTTGATACCCTACAAATAATAGTAAGAAAGTGACCCCAAAAAGATTTCAAAAAACCCCAAAAGGTTCACAAAAAGGGTTGAGCACAAAAGAAAAACTAGAATTTTTCTAAGTCCAAAACCAACCCTCTTGCAAAGATCAAACATGTTCACCCTCATTCAAACTTCAAAACCATTTGACCCAATTGACAAAGTGGCGCCAAAATACCTCTAGAATACCCTGGAAAAGTTTGAACCCAACCCTAGGTCATTTGACATGACTTGGCACAAGTTTTGTCTCGGTTTGGACAACTAGGACAGAGGCAACTTCCCACCCCTATCTCTCCCTACCCCGACCGTATCTTGGCTTGGGACACACATCAAAAAGGTAGGATATGGTGCAGGGAAGAGATCGTGCACAGTGGTTTTGCCAAGATCTTCATGCTAAGGTGCTCCAATCGGCCGTTGAACCATGGCAGAAGCAAACACACACGTGTTCGACGCGCTCTGAGCTCGCCAGGGCACGCCCGACGCGCGCCCCCATGTGCCCCGCGTCGCGCCAAAGCCGAGCCAGCGCCGTTGCGCACGCCCGCGCCTATAAAGCCCCCAGAGACATCGACCGTACTCACCCGGGCACGCTCGACCTCACCGGAGCACCAGATCACCGGCATTGCCCCGCGCACGGCGTGCCCGCGACCACCCGATCCCCGCCACCGCAGACCAGACAGCAGAGCCTCTCCCAGCCGCGTCCGACCCTCGGAATAGACCGTGCATGCCTCAGTGAAGCTCCCCGAGCAAGGAATCAAACTTTGCCTCACCGGAGAAGCCAGTCCACGGTCGCCGGACTTCACCCGACCGCCGGTGAACGTAGACCGAGCCCCACGGTGAGTTGTTCTTCAATTCCTTGCACGTGTCGACTCCTCAACACCCTGTGAAGCTTCTCGTGCCCTTGGATTGACCTATGTCGCCGTGGTTAGGTCGGGGCTCTCGCTGCCGACGAGTTCACACGCCTGCGCGCGTGGACCGGCCGATTCCGACCACCACCGCTGTCGAGCCGTACATTGCTGTGACCGCCAGGACCTCTTGGAGCCAACCCCGCCCCTCGCCGGTCCTCTCCTGCCGCCGGTAAGCCGTGCCGTCCTTTTCCTTTCCGCGGTTACTACTTTCATAAGGGGAGGGACCGCGGGGAAGAAGAAGAAAAGGGCAGGGGGTTTTGTGCGCTGTCAGCGACTCAGGGAAATAGTAGCGTAGAGGTATAACTGTAAGGATTAGTTTAGAAAGAACCCAGGGTCTTCGGTGCAAATGGGTTTTCTAGGAAACCTTTTTAAATATTCTGATTTAAATCCAAATAGAACTTGAAAAATTCATAACTTCAGTTTGGTTTACCCAAATCGAGTCAAACCAATTTTGCCAGATTCTAAATGAGGTAAACTACTTAGGAAAAATATAAAACCCCTAAGTGTTATAGAAAACTTTAAAGTTTTGAATTAAATGATTAACTGATCAAAAGCTAAAAGAAATAAGGAAAAATGGCTACACTATTAGACTGGGGTTAAGAAAATTTA
This sequence comes from Zea luxurians, assembly GCA_029449295.1. NCBI lineage: Eukaryota > Viridiplantae > Streptophyta > Magnoliopsida > Poales > Poaceae > Zea > Zea luxurians. The sequence continues at coordinate 18,334,897 of JAOPSE010000019.1, read as the reverse complement.
GAGAAGCACTTAATCACTTCCTAACATGTTTAAAAATAATAAACCCCTCTGTACACCCCATTAAGGTAGAGTTTGCCATTTAAATCACTTTTTGCTTAAAGTTAAAGAAAATAAAAGGTAGTTTAAATAAAGAATCAGGGAGCACCCACATTTTTGTTAGCTTTCTTATTTAGTATAGTTCACTAGAAAATTTTATTATACCCTTGTTTAGTACAGAAGAAATGAAATACCTTTTATTTCAAGAAAATAAGGAAAACTTAGAAAAACCTAGAAAAATAACCCTGAGGAGAAAACACCCCAAACCTTGGGATAACTAATGTTTTGCTATTATGAACATAGAAAAATTATGAGTTCTGTTGTTTGATATTTTTCAAATAACAAGTTAGTGGTAAGTGTCCTTTAAGCATTAAACTTTAGAAAATCATAACCAAATAACCACTAAGTAGCCCTCTATGATTTTTGGCACAGGAGCATGTTATTACCTATAGATACCAGTAAAAATGACTATTAGAATAGAACCCACCCCTAGATAAGAGTTGTAGTGCAAAGTGACCCCTTTTGCCCTAAATTTTGTATTTTTGTCCAGGGATTATTCTAATTATTCTGGACCTCAAATTTATGGGATAGACTATAGTGACCAATAGTAAACCACTGTAATTTTTACAGAATTGTTGGAAAAATTTAAATCACTGTTGTAGTTCAAACCCACCCTAAAATCATGAATAAAAAAAAGAAAAGGGGAATTTAATGGTGGAGACTAATGATACCCTAACCAAACTAGCAAAATCCCTTGAGTGTCTACTAAAACATCTAAGGGGCAATCCAAGTCTATACCATTATGTTTATCTCTAGGCAAAACCTAAACCTAAATTGATAAGCATAACCCCTAAGAGCCTTTTATAACAAGGAAACCCTAAGTTATTAACTAACTTGGTTTTTTTTCACTAGGCATAATTGTTAATAAATTTTACATATTACAGCATGCATATATCTTAGTCATTGCATTCAATAGATTGCAACCTAGCGGACGGAGAGTACATCCTCGTGCCAGAGCAAGGAGTTGCTCAGGAGGTAGCCCCGGATCCAGCACCAGAGCCTGCCCCAGCTTTGGAAGGCAAGCCCCGGTTTTATGCATAACCTGTTTATTATGCTATTTTACTACATCTAATGATTGTAGGATTGAATGTGCACTTAAGTGTAGGAGTTGATTTAAACCCTAGTTGCATGAACTCAGGAATCCTTTTTGTGATGGATACTAGTATGCTAGGTCGAGTAGCTGCTTTACTAATTAGGCATCTCGGTAGAAGTTGAGTGATTTTCTAGCACTCGCGCGAGGTCAGGAATTGATTGTATCCATTTCTATATCGGAATGATGATGGTCTGTGGACAACGATCCATATGGATGCGTTGTCTACGATACGGAAATTGGAATAAGGATTAAGGTGTGGTACCGTGTGTCAAGTGTTTGAACGTACTAGACACATGCCGAGAAATATGGTAAATCGGTAAGCCTAGTACCTGAGTGAACCTGCCCACAGACTTTACCCCTCACGCGACCTGAGACGTGGTCTCCCATTCCGGTTATGGTGGGTACAAGTGCGGTCACTGCACGACGGCAGTTGGGGTCAGTGAGGCATTGTACGCCAAGGCGATGAGCCCTGATCTATTGCCAGGGAATCGATGGGGACGATTGATGTGTGTGGGGACGGAGCGCCTCGTCATGTCGTGTGTTTAGGTTTACCTTGCAAGGATAAAAACTCGATTCGAATCGTCTGCTTCTTGCAGCTAATGAGACTGCTTGATCCATGCTGCTACATTGAGTAACAAGTGGAAATGTGATGAATTGGCAAAAGTTGTTGATTGCTAAATGTTTGATACCATGTATGATTAGATAGGTATACATTTAGTCTTAAGAGAGTCACACTAAAACTTGACAAAGCTAAAACTTGATTTATTGACTCAGCTAGTGCTTTTGGCAACCAAACCCCCTCAGCCAAACAGCTGCATGTCTAGAGGTAGAGGAGTAGACTCCTCACACCGGGTAAGTCTAGCTGAGTATTAGTATACTCAGCCTTGCTTGTGGCATAATTTTACAGGTTCTCTAGAGGACATGGTTGCTGGAGTGACTTGGCCGTCCACCTTGCCACCGGGTTGGACAGTCGAGTGGGACCCTGCCTCTACAGAGGAGGAGCATGAGGAGTGATGGGACAGGCTTCCCATCTCTCTGTTTATTTATCGCTAGTTTTATTCCGCTGCATTCCGAACAATGATGACTACTTTTGCTGAACTCCGATGATGATGTAATAAATTTAATACTTCTCAATGCATGGTTTTATGCTTTATTGTATTTGCTCTATGCCTCACCATCGAGTGAGTACGTGGTACTTGATCGTGTTAGTGGCCTCGTCGGACTAAATCCGAGGGACTGACGTATTATTCCTATTTAAGTGTGGTCTAGCCTCTAAGGCGGGACTTAAGCACTTAAGTTGGAATAATTCGGGCGGTTCCGCCATAGCTAGTATCAGAGCTCGTACCACCATAGAGGAATCAAAAAACTATAAACACCATCTTTTCCAAAGTAAAACTTGGTAGAAACAAATGTTGGATAGATCGTAGGACGATCAGGATAGACCTAGGACGTGAAGCCTTAGGATGATAGAGGGATAGCTAGGTGGCTAATTGAGTAAGCCCTATAGGCTACTATAAGGGATGGGAGTTCCTTCCTATTCCCTCTAAGTTGATGTGAGGTCGTTTAGGACGAGCATGCATGCATCCTTAATTAAACTATTTAATAATTGGGTAAGAACTTTAATACGTAATGATGACAAATTAAGTACCCTAGTGCCATTGTCGTAGTTATAGAGAGGCTAAGTTGCGATCCCTTTTCATTTTATAATTCTTTTTCTTTTACTTACGCTTAACCGTACACAGATGACTTCCCACGGATCCTCGGTCGAAGGGAATGCATAGTCCCACACGGACGGGCTTGCACGAGAGGGTTTCCCCCGTATCTTGTGGGAGGTACTTCAGGGAGCTGGTTACACGACGCCTCCCCAGTACGCGGTGCAGCTGTTTGAGAAGCACCGAGTGCCCCGCTGTAGGGTGAGGATGACCCTGGAGCCTCATCCCCTACAGCCAAGCTGGCATTCGTTGGATTCAGAGTCTTTTGGATATAGGGCTGAGGATACTATCGAGGTGATTGCTCTCCACGGACTGACCACCTTCTGCGGATTCCACCCCTTGGAGCTGTCCACTCACCCCATTGGTTTGTTCCCTGCGGAAAAGGAGGACGACCCAATGTGGAAGGATCGAGTGGAGCATGCCAAGGATATTTGGGCTATCTACCCAGGTCAGACTGCTCACTTGACGGTGCGGTGCATGAATGCCCTGTATCGCCTGCAAGTGATGCGTGGAGAAGCAATGTCCCATCTGATGGCATTGCTGGAGGCGACCAAGATCACTTTGGATAATAGAGAGGAACTTGTGGTTGACTTGTCCACTGAGATGGTGGAAAAAGATCTACAAGTGGAGCAGTTGTCAGATGAGATCCACGAGCTTGAGGAGTTAGTGGGAACCAGGGAGAACACCATCGAGGTTCTCGAGGATCAGCTTATCAACACTCAGCAGCAGCAGTACCATCAGGCCAATGACAACAAGTGTTTCACTTGTGGTAACACCAGACATTATGCTAAGAATTGCCCCAGAAACCAGCAGAGGCAAGGACAGAATGCCAACCAGAACCAAGGCAAGAGGCAGAAGGTGCAAGTGAGGCAAGGCAGACTGAACTTCACCACCATGGCTGACATTCCAGCGGGAGCACCCGTCATGACTGGTATCTTTTCAGTTTTGAACTATCCTGCTATTATTCTTTTTGATTCCGGTGCATCACATAGTTTTATCAGTGCCAAATTTAGTGCCAAGTGCCAATTACCTTTTCACCACACCAATGGGGGTATTACAATTTCAACACCAGGAGGCAGGGTTGCCACCTATCAAATCAACAGACATGTGCCTATAAAGTTGGGTAGTCGGATAATTAAAACCGCCCTCCTCATATTGGGTTTGGATAGCGTGGATATCATATTGGGAACTGATTGGTTAACAAGACATCAGGTAGTAATTGATATTGCAGCCAGGGCCATTGAGGTGCACTCGCCAACTTGTGGTGAAACCACGTTATATTTGCCTGATCAGGGTTGTACCCGTTCTTGTGCATTCATCATGATAGAGTCCCCGGTTGAGAAAATCCCTCTGGTCTATGACTACCCAGATGTTTTTCCGGATGAATTGCCAGGGATGCCACCCAATAGAGACATAGAGTTCGCAATTGAATTGCAACCCGGGACTGCTCCTACATCCAAGAGGCCTTATAGGATGCCTCCAACGGAATTGGCAGAATTGAAAAAGCAGCTACAAGAGTTGTTGGACAAGGGGTTCATTCGCCCAAGTACTTCACCTTGGGGATGCCTAGCCTTGTTTGTAAAGAAGAAGGATGAAAGTCTGAGAATGTGTGTCGATTACCGTCCTCTCAATGCGGTGACCATCAAGAACAAATACCCACTGCCCCGCATTGATGTTTTGTTTGATCAGTTGGTGGGAGCCAAAGTGTTCTCCAAAATAGACCTTCGCTCGGGCTACCATCAAATCAAGATTCGTGCCAGTGATATTCCGAAAATGGCTTTCTCCACTAGATATGGGCTCTATGAGTTTTTGGTGATGTCTTTTGGGTTGACCAATGCCCTGACTTATTTAATGTACCTGATGAACTCAGTATTCATGCCAGAGCTGGACAAATTTGTGGTGGTTTTCATTGATGATATTCTGGTCTATTCCAAGAATGAAGCCGAGCACACTAAACATCTGCATATCGTACTTCAGAGACTGCGTGACCATCAGTTGTATGCTAAGTTGTCTAAATGTGATTTTTGGCTGAAGGAAATTAAATTTTTGGGTCACATAATTTCTCAGGACGGGATATCAGTTGATCCTAAGAAGGTACAAGAAGTAATGGATTGGAAACCTCCTACCACAGTACGATAGATTCAGAGTTTTCTAGGATTGGCAGGGTATTATCGACGATTCATTCCGGATTTCTCCAGAATTGCCAAGCCAATGACTAAATTGTTGAAGAAAGGAGTCAAGTATGATTAGAGCCAGAAGTGTGAGGATGCCTTTCATACACTAAGGCAGCATTTGACAACAGCACCAGTGCTAGCTCAACCTGACAACACCAAACCATTTGAAGTTTATTGTGATGCTTCCGGTACTGGATTGGGATGTGTCTTAATGCAGGACAACAGAGTCATAGCTTATGCCTCCCGAGCACTCAGACCCCATGAGAAGAACTACCCCACACATGACCTGGAGTTAGCAGCTGTAGTTCATGCTCTCAAAATATGGAGACATTACTTGATGGGAGCTCACTGTAACATTTACACTGATCATAAGAGTCTCAAATATATCTTCACCCAGGCTGATCTTAATATGAGGCAGAGGAGATGGTTAGAGCTAATCAAGGACTATGATTTGGAGGTGCATTACCATCCTGGCAAAGCCAATGTTGTGGCAGATGCCTTAAGCAGGAAGGCCCAGTGTAATTGTATGAAAATGGATGCAAGAATCACCACTCTATGTGATGAGTTGTGCAAGTTGAAAATAGAAGTTGTTTCCTCCGGTGCCTTGAGTTATATCTCAATGGAGCCCACTGTCGGTGTTTTGGGTCCGACCGCACACCCGGGGTTGCCCCTCAAGGTGTTTTTAGGAGTAGGACGGTGTCGCCGACTGTAGCAAAATGGTTCGTGCCGAATGCACGAGGAACGGTGGACAATGTTTACAGGTTCGGGCCGCTTGGAAAGGCGTAACACCCTACGTCCTGGTGAGTATGCTTGGTGAATGAGGTTACAAGGTGGCTTTCTGAATTGAGAACGCAGAAAGCTAAGGTGGGTGGCTGAGTAATAGGTCCGTCGTTCTGAAGGGGTGCCCCCTAGGCCTTATATACTTGACCGTGGGGCGGTACATGTGGATATGATAACAACGTGCACCTTAAAAATAGTGAACTGTTTGAGTCTATCTTCCTATGATTTTGCCGACCTATGGCGCGCCTGGTTCCGTTGCATGGGGTTCCAGCGCGGGTAATTCGGATCTTCTGTTGCAGTTTCTTGCTCAACGCTGTGGGGTCGTCCGGGCTTGCACCGATCCGGCCCTTCGTCAATCTATTTTACTGATTGTCCCTCCCTAGGCCCACGAAGGAATGACCTTACGATTTACTAGGCCCTTGGGCCTTTCGTGAGGTCTTTTACCCTTCTAGTGGACCCGGGGGATATCTGTCCCCCACAAGCCCCCGATCTTTGGGTTGATTTTGAGATAATCGACCCAAAGATCCTAGGCCCAACTTGCAGGCTTTGTTTACGACAAGAAATGCTTTCTCGGGCAATCTGGTGAAAACGATTTTTTACTGTCTTCTTCTGCTTTGCTTCACTCGAAATCGATGGTTTTGCCTCACACTTGTGCCTTAGAGGTCGACATTTCATTTTGTAGGACCTTGAATTTCATTGGGTGCACCGGAGGTGCACCCAATGGGTGTAGCCCCCAAGCTTTGAGTGGATTTTTGAAAACAATCCTCTCAAAGGTCTTTACTTCGTGTCCTTTTGCCAAGAGTCACATTTTCTCTCTTTTTTTTTGAATGCCTTAGAAGTCGGCATTGTGTCACCCATATTGTGCTTTAGAGGTCAGCATTATGTCATCAATATTATGCATCCAAGGTCAGCATGTATTTTGTCTTTTGCGACCGAGATCGTGATCCGCCCATATCTTGCTAAGTGGTGCAATTTATTTGCTCTGCGACTGATTGGACATTTGATGGACGTTCCCTGGCTAGTCTTCACGTCGCTTCCGTTGGTCAGATTTTGCACTTCGCCGGCTATATTTAGCTTTCCTTTGATCCTTACTAATATCTTATTTTTGTCTTGAGGTGTTTACTGCATGCCCTGCGCGGATGTGACGGTTTTGAAAAATATACTGATAATTCCTGGGCGTCCCCCCCCAATGGGTGTGGGTAAGGGACGGCTTGGTACGCTGAGTGTTTTAGCCGGCTACTTCTGAGTAGTAATGTGATGTGACGGTGGGTGTAATCATATCATCTGCGCAGTGGACTGGAGTCCCAATGGGTGTTGCAATGCGTGAAACGGCGTCAGCTGCGTGTCTTCAGACGGGTTGAAGTGCGTATTGAATGCTTCGCGACTGTTCAGAGACCGCAGTTGGAGGTGAGCGGTTGCCCTCTTCCTCTATAAATAGTGCCTTTGCCTCTCTGGTTTTTTCACATATCTTGCTGTTCTCTACTGCTTGCTTTCTTCTTCTCCTTGCATTTCCACCATGGGCAAGAAACGCAAGCGTGAGCTGACTCCCCCGTCTGAGGACTTTGGTGACTCGGAATACTCAGAGGAGGAGTCCTCCTCTGAGTCCGAGGGGTCTCCGGCTCCCATCCCTCTGCGTGAGTCGTCTGATGATTCAGACGACTCCCAGGGGCTCGCGGCGGAGGTCTGGACTTACATCCGGGCCGTCGAGCGCTCCTGGCTCACGGGCTCGGATGAGTCAGAGGACTCCTCGGACGAGGAGGACTCGTCCGAGGAGGGCGGCGGCGGCGGTGGCGAGGGCGACGACGACGACGACAACGGCGGAGGCGATGGCGGCGACGACGACGGTGACGGCGGCGACGGCGGCAGAAGGGGCGGCAATGGCGGCAGCGGGGGCGGCAACAGCAGCAGCAGGGGCGACAACGACAGCAGCAGCAAGGGCAGCAACAGGGCCAGTGCCTAGATGCCACTGGTTCTTAGATATTAGTATAGGTTAGAAGTAATATAGTAAAATAATGTAGTAGTATTAGTAATGTAGAGTAGTATAGTGTAGCGTAGTAGTAGTAGGGAAGTATCAACTCATAATGAGTTGATTTGTAAGTATGATATCTTCCCTTTAATGAAGAGATGTTGTTGGTTTCTCTTGTGATGACCTCTCGTTGGTATTCATAACTCAGAGTTCTTGAATCATTACTCTTCCCGCGTTTCTTGTGAGGTCGATTCCCTGGGAATAGTAAGTGGATAACTCGGGCATCATATCGATTCTTTTAGAGGTAGCTGCCGAGTGACTCGAGGGCGACGTCAGCGCTTTAGAGGTAGCGCCGAGCGACTTGAAGACGTTGTCAGCGTCTTAGATTTAACGCCGAGTGACCTGAGGGCAATGTCAGCACTTTAGAGGTAACGCCGAGCGACTTGAAGACATTGTCAGCGTCTTAGAGGTAACACCGAGTGACCTGAGGGCAATGTCAGCGCTTTAGAGGTAACGCCGAGCGACTTGAAGACATTGTCAGCGTCTTAGAGGTAACGCCGAGTGACTTGAAGACATTGTCAGCGTCTTAGAGGTAACACCGAGTGATCTGAGCGCGATGTTAGCGTTTTAGAGGTAACACCGAGCGACTTGAAGACATTGTCAGCGTCTTAGAGGTAACGCCGAGTGATCTGAGCGTGATGTTAGCGTTTTAGAGGTAACACCGAGTGACTTGAGGACGTCGTCAGCGTCTTAGAGGTAACGCCGAGTGACCTGAATGCGACGTCGGCGTTTTAGAGGTAACGCCGAGCGATAGAGGGCTGTGCGGGCCACTTTGAGGATAATAGCTGAGTGATAATGTGGCGCACTGGTGTTCTGAAAATAACTGCCGGGCGCTGACCGGGCGCTTTTTTGAAACGGTATCTGGCTCGGGAATATCCCATAAGTACTGCGCCTTTAGCCGCCTCTGTTTTCCGTGCCCTAGTTCTCGCTTTCTCGTTCTTGAATCCTTTCTGCAATTCGCTTCCCACTTTGCTTGCCGGTAGGATCGAGATGGCGCCCAAGAGGAAAACCTCGAGTTCGTCTGCCGCCGTGATTCCTCCGATCGACCCCAACAACCAGTTGCCTTTCGCAGGTAACCACATGTCTGTCATCTCCGAGCCTGAACTTCTCCGCCTCGTGTCCATCGGGGTTCTTCCCCCGAAGGAGCTCTGTTCTTGGCGGATTTGCCGTGGGGTCACTGTCCCGACTAAAGATACCCATGAGTCCGTGATTTACGCTCCCTTCCTTCTCCGCGGCCTCGGTCTTCCCATTTCTCCTTTTTTCCGCGGTCTCCTTGATTTCTACTATCTTAACTCGACCCATATGAATCCCAATTCTATCTTGCAAATTTCCATTTTTGTCCATTTATGCGAAGCCTTTCTTGGCGTGCTGCCACATTTCGGGTTGTGGAAGTATTTGTACCACTGTCGCCCTGGGATGGCTGGGGGACAACATCAGTTGGTTGGAGGTGCTAGCTTGGAGATGCGCCGCGGGAGGAAGACTGAATATCTCGAAATCCCCCTCAAAGATAATATCAAAGGATGGTGCTTGGAGTGGTTCATTGTTGAGAATTTCGGAAACTCTCTCCCCTCTCAGTCGGGAAGACAACCGGATGTTCGTACCCCGAGCTGGACCGAGTTCCCTACAGATCAGGAGGTCGCTGAAGCAGGTGTTTTGCTGGCTGAAGTTGGATTGCTGAAAGAGAGGGGTCTGACTGCTGAAGCTATGGTTGCTGATTTCATCTTCAAGAATATTCAACCGTTGAAAGACAGGGCATACCCGGCTTATCTATATCAAGGCCTAGCCGACTCAACTCAGATTACCAACAGAAGAATTCCCTCTGCAGACTTGGTGAACCGACTTGAGATGATCCTTAGAGGCAAAGTGTCAAATGTTGGTGCCCCAGTGGCATACTCAGCCTGGAATTTGCCTCCTCCCAAAGCCTTCACTCTTTTTGTGTCGAATCCACCTGTCACTGATGGCAGTTTGGGCCTTAGAGTGCGGTCCTCTGCTGAAGAAGTTAGTGCCTTGGTCGCCTCGCTCGGGGAGATCCCTGGTGACGAACGGCAGGTCTACTTTGAGGTGCCCCTGAACCCTAGTGATGCAGAGATAAGCGCTATGCTTGATTTGCTAGCTGAGGACTCTTCTGATGCTGCTCCTGCTGGGGCATCGGTGGGGGCGCCCCCTCCAGGGGCTGGTACGACCTCGGATACTCCGAAACATGGTAGCACTCGCCTGAGGCGCCCTCGCCGAGCCAATCAACCTGATCCTTCTGCTGATGAGCAGAAAAAGAAAAAGAGACGCTTCCGGCGAGTACCCAGTTTGGATCGGGACGTTGGTACCTTGGTTCCTGCTGCTGAAGAAGTGCCTGTGACTGAATTTATTGACGCTGACCCCAATGGGTGTACCCAATCTGTTGTTGATCCCAATGTGGGGGCTTCCTCTGTTGCTGATCCCAATGGGGGTGCTGCCTGTGTTGCTAATGTGGACGACGAGGAGGAGGAAGATGAAGTTCTTCTGACTCGGAAAAACAGCCGGCAGTTCATCGCTGGCGGTGAAAGTAGTGGAGTTCCTTCTCCTGCTTTGTCTGCTCTCATTGGTCTGCAAGAGCTGTCCCTGGCCAACTTTGATCAAACTCTTGAGGATATGGTTCCAGAGGACTTGTTATCGGAGCCAGTGGATGATGGTGTGATGGAGGTTTGCGATGATGTGCTTGATGCTGGGTTGAGGTCATCCCGTGCCTCGTCGACCTTAGAGCGTGATCTCGTGGATCAGGAGACTGACATGGATCGTCCCAGTCCCATGGAAGTAACTGAGGGCCCATCAGCCTTAGAGGTGGCTACCGCAGCGAACTTGGACCCCAAGGATGGTGTTGACACGTGCCCAGCCCCCGAGGATGTTGCCGGGGATGACTTGGTTCGGGTGGGTAGTGCAAGCCGCTGCCCAGCCCCCGAGGGTGCTGCCGGGGATGATCCGGCTCAAGTGGGCAGTGCAAACTATGACCCAGCCCCCGAGGGTGTCCGAGCGAGGTCTCCCTCTTATACTTCCATGGATGTTCATGCAGGATCGCCTCCGCACTCCGGTTGCATGGTGGTGGCCCATGCTTCGGACCAGGGAGTCGCTTTAGAAGGCAGCGTCCCCGCTGACCGAGTTTTGGGCTCTGTTGATGGCACCGAGCTGATTCCGGCTGGTTCGTTGCAAGCTGCATCGGGTGGCGCCTGTGCGTCCAGTCATCAATTGATCGCTCATGATTTGGGAGTCCCTTCGTTCTTTTCCAACCTCCAGGTACTGTGGTACAATTCAGCTTGATTTTTACACATTACGAACTGCTGTCACTTCACTCGTCTGCTCTTCTTATCAGGCTTTGGTGGATGAGATGGCTAGCCAGCTGAGGTTACAGGGTGCTCCTGTCCCAGAAGTGGCTTCGTCTCTTGCACATTGGAATCCAGTGTTGCTTCAACGTCGTGTCTCTGACTTGGAGGCGACTAACGCTGGTTAGTGCTTTTTGCTTCTCTTTGTCCTCACTATTAAACCGCTTCACATTTTGACCCCCTTTGTTTGGTTGTTTCCTGCTAGTTATGACTCGACAGATTTCCACCCTTGAAGAGAAACATTCTCGAGATCAGGCTGAATTAGTTCAACGGTGCTCCGACTTTGAAAGAAAGTATTCCCAAAGTCAGATTGAACTATCTCAGGTCTCTGCTGCCTTAGATGACACCAATGCACTGAGCTCTTCCCTTCACACTCAGCTTAATTCTGAAAAGGTGACTTATGAAACTCTGCCTTGCCTTGTTGTGCTCCTATTACTCGCTTGATGTTTGAGGGAGTTGATTTTTGTTTGCAGGAAGAAAAACGTATCCTCGTTGCTTCTCGCGACAATCTCGACAGATTGTATCGCGATTCTACCAACTCGCTGACCATCCTAGAGAGGAGCCATCGCTTTACCATGGAAGAGTTAGACAACCAACGCTGCAGGTTGCAAGAATCTTCAGATGAGGTGACCTGGCTCAAGCAATTGATATCAGCGAAGGATGCTACTATCAAAGAACTTCGAGCTTCCAAGAAATCCATCGCCCAGGAGTTAGAAACCGCTCGGCTTGCCGCCAAGGTTGCAGAAGGAACTTCTGTTACTCTCAGAGCCCAGCGCGACAAAGCCATGGATAAGGCTGTTCGGGTGGGGCGAATCTTGATGAGGAGACCTGGCGTGGTTGTTCCTGAAGATATAAGGGCTGATGTGAATGCTGCCCCTGATTCTTCAAGTCGCCCTTCCTCGTCGGTTGCTCCTGAGAAAGATATCGCGAAATAGAGAAATATTTTGCGCGCTTTGAGCGTGCTGTTAGCATGGTCAGACATTTGTTAGAGGATACCAGTTAACACTTGAATGATATTGTTATTCTCCTATTGTTTCAGAATTCAACAGTACGTAAATTTGCAGCAATAAAATAATGTGTGATGGTTTTGAAAATTGTTTACGGGATATAGAAGTCATCCCTATATGTGTGATCGTAAGCGCGTCAGATCGTCTTGGGTTGCTACTGACTTGAGTTGATTGCTTTTGTTAATAGGGCTTAGTGGTCACCCTGAGTTATATACGTGAGAGCATGTTGCACCGCCTTAAGTCATTGCTGACTTAAGCCGATTGCTCCGTTAGCAGGGCATGGTGGTCACCCCGAGTTAAGTAAGCGCGAGCATGTTGCACCGCCTTAAGTCGTTGCCGACTTAAGCCGATTGCTCCGTTGGCAGGGCATAGTTGTCACCCCGAGTTAAGTAAGCGCGAGCATGTTGCACCGCCTTAAGTCGTTGCCGACTTAAGCCGATTGCTCCGTTAGCAGGGCATAGTGGTCACCCCGAGTTAAGTAAGCGCGAGCATGTTGCATCGCCTTAAGTCGTTGCCGACTTAAGCCGATTGCTCCGTTGGCAGGGCATAGTGGTCACCCCGAGTTAAGTAAGCGCGAGCATGTTGCACCGCCTTAAGTCGTTGCCGACTTAAGCCGATTGTTCCGTTGGCAGGGCATAGTGGTCACCCCGAGTTAAGTAAGCGCGAGCATGTTGCACCGCCTTAAGTCGTTGCCGACTTAAGCCGATTGCTCCGTTAGCAGGGCATAGTGGTCACCCCGAGTTAAGTAAGAATGTAATCCAATCATGAACAAACCGAGTATCTTTGAAGTCCTTTTTTATTGACGCCATATTTCCATTTTAAAGAGTACATCGTCATCCCTATAGCTTTTGAAATACAGCTAGGGATAAAATTTCCTGAGGTGTTCTATATTCCATGAGTTCCTGACTTCTGTGCCGTCCATCTGAGTGAGTCGATATGATCTTGGCCGAGTGACTTCTGCTACTACGAAGGGTCCTTCCCATAAGGGTGATAACTTGTGTCGTCCCTCCCCCGTTAGAATTCGATGGAGGACGAGGTCTCCTGCTGAGAAGGATCGGTGTCGCACGGCCTTGTCGTGGTAGCACCTTAGAGTCTGCTGGTACCGTGCCGATTGGATTACAACATTCAACCGTTCTTCCTCGAGTATATCGATGTCCTCCAGCCTGGTGGCTTCGGCTTCTGCTATGCTTTCGAAGATCAATCTTGGCGCCCCGAACTTGAGATCGGCAGGTAACACTGCTTCCGACCCATATACCATGAAGAAAGGAGTGTTTCCATGCAGAGCTCGGCTAGGTTGGGTTCTTAAGCTCCAAACGACGTAAGGTAACTCTCTTATCCATTTCCCTGCAAACTTCTCGTTTTTATTGAAGATCTTTTTTCTGAGGGCTTCTAATATCATCCTGTTAGCCCTTTCAACCTGCCCGTTGGCTCTCGGATGTGCTACAGAAGCGTACCTGATCTGAATGCTCTTCTGTTCACAGAAATCAAAGAATTCCGAACTTGTGAAGTTGGACCCCAAGTCAGTTATGATGCTATTCGGTATGCCGAATCTGAATATTATGTCTTGTATAAATTCCACAGCCTTAGCTGAGGTTAAGGAAGCGATGGGTTTGAATTCTATCCATTTGGTGAATTTGTCTATAGCTATCAGCATGTGGGTGTATCCTCCTTGAGCTTTCTTGAAAGGTCCAATCATATCCAGTCCCCAGCATGCAAAGGGCCAAGTCACTGGTATGGTCTGCAAATGTTGTGCTGGCAGATGATGTTGTTTTGATAAGTATTGGCAAGCCTTGCACCTCTGAACTAACTCGGCTGCATCGTTCTTCGCCGTCGACCAATAGAATCCTGACCTGAAGACCTTCCCGACTAGTGTCCTAGATGCTGCATGTATTCCACACTGCCCAGCATGGACCTCCTCCAGAAGTCGCTTCCCAGTAGATGAGAGAATGCACTTCATGAGAACGCCTGACGCGCCCCTTCTGTACAATGTCTCCCCAATGAGTGTGTAGTGAACCGACTGTCTGGCAATGCGCTCGGCTGCATTTTTGTCATCTGGTTCCTCTTCATTTTTATATATCTGATGATTGGCCTTCTCCAGTCATCAGAGTCTGATTCTGGTTGACTTATAATATTACACTTTTCCGTTTGATCCATTGAGATGCTCGGCTGTAGTATTTCTTGTATGAAGATTCCAGGTGGGACCTGAGTTCGACTGGATATTAGCTTGGACAATACATCCGCTGCCGTGTTCCGATCTCTTTCTACATGATGAAATTCCAGACCCTCAAATTTATCTTCCAGTTTTCGGACGGCAGTGCAGTACTTTCCCATTGAATCGCTGGAACAATCCCACTCTTTGTTTATCTGGCTAATGACTACCAGAGAGTCTCCATACACCATCAGTCTCTTGATGCCTAATGATATGGTGATGTTCAATCCATGGATCAGAGCTTCATACTCAGCTGCATTGTTGGAGGCCGGAAATAGCAACTGGAGGGCATATTTGAGGTGCTCGCCTCCAGGTGAGGTGAAAAGAATTCCTGCCCCTGCTCCCTGCAACTTCAGCGAGCCATCGAAATACATTCGCCATACTTCTGCAGTCTCTGGGTTATCTGGTACTTGTTGTTCAGTCCATTCTGACACAAAATCAACCAACGCTTGAGTTTTAATGGCAGTGCGAGGTCGGAATTCGATGTCATGAGACCCTAACTCGCAAGCCCACTTGGCTATTCGGCCAGTGGCTTCCTTGTTGTGAAGAATATCTCCTATTGGAAAACCAGTGATCACTACGACTTTGTGGTCATCAAAGTAGTGACGTAGCTTGCGGGCAGTTAGAAGTACTGCTTACAATAGTTTCTGAACTTGAGGATACTTTTTCTTCGAGGGACCCAAAACTTCACTGATGAAGTAAACAGGATGTTGCACTAGATAGGCATGTCCTTCTTCTACTCGCTCGACTACCAACGCGGTGCTTACCACGTGAGTCGTGCAAGAGATATACAGTAGCAGATCTTCAGCTGGTTGAGTCGGCGTGGCCCGTCGTGGCGGTTTTAGTACTGGTGGTGTTGTCAGGAATTTCTTCAGTGCATCTAGAGCTTCCTGTGCCTCTGAAGACCATTGAAACTTATCCACTTTCTTGAGCAGTTTGTAAAACTGCAAACCTTTTTCTCCCAGCCTGGATATAAATCTGCTCAGAGCTGCCATACATCTAGTAAGTCGCTGAATTTTCTTTTGTGATCGAGGTGCTTCCATTTTCATGATAGCTTCAATCTTATCCGGATTGGCCTCAATTCCCCGGTGGCTGACAATAAACCCGAGCAACTTCCCCGCTGGTACCCCGAAAACACATTTTTCGAGATTAAGCTTCCATCTGTACCGCCTCAGGCTGTTGAAAACCAGCTGTAAGTCTTCGATGAAGTTTTCCGAGTTCTCTGTTTTGATTACCACATCATCTACGTAGGCCTCCACACGCTTGCCCCAGTGATCGACTAGGCATGTTTGAATGGCTCTCTGATAAGTCGCTCTAGCGTTTTTGAGACCAAACGGCATGGAGGTGTAACAGAAAGCACCAAACGGGGTGATGAACGCTGTTTTTTCCTCGTCTTCTTTTGCCAAACTGATCTGGTGGTATCCGGAATAGCAATCCAGGAAAGACAGCATAGAACATCTAGCGGTGGAGTCCACCACCTGGTCTATCCTCGGGAGCCCGAAGGGATCCTTTGGACAGTGTTTGTTGAGATCAGTATAGTCGACGCACATGCGCCAATCCACTTTATTCTTTTTGAGTACAAGAACGGGGTTGGCTAGCCACTCGGGATGTAACACCTCTCTAATAAATCCAGCCGCGACCAAGCGAGCTAACTCGGCGTGGATGGCCTCTCTCTTGTTAGGTGTGAAACGACATAGTTTCTGCCGAACCGGTCTTGCCTGGGGATAGACTTTCAGTTTGTGCTCGGCCAGTTCTCTTGGGACTCCCGGCATATCCGCAGGTTGCCATGCGAATACGTCTCGGTTATCTTGCAGAAACTGGACGAGCACGCCTTCCTATTTGTCATCCAGGCTGGAGCTGATAATGGCAGTTTTGCGTTCATCAGCGAACCCCAGGTTGATCCTTTTAGTTTCTTCAGTCGGCCGCATAGAGGTCGCGGCCTGAGCTTCGTTTGCTGGTACTGCAAGGTCCTCCTCAGGCTTAGAGTTCGTCTGTGTCGAAGAAGTCATCGACGGCTTGGTGGTGAGGGCCGCTTGGATGGCCACTCGGAAACACTCTGCGGCGCCTTGGAAGTCAGCGCGCACAGTTATGATTCCTTGTGGTCCTGGCATCTTTAGTATCATGTATGTGTAATGAGGAATGGCCATGAACTTGGCCAATCCTGGCCTCCCGATGATGGTGTTGTACCCGCAGTCGAAGTTCGCCACTTCGAACCTCAGGAACTCGGTTCTGTAGTTCTCCGGAGTTCCGAAGGTGACGGGCATGTAGATGTGGCCCAACGGGTATTCTCCTTCAGTCGGCACGATGCCGAAGAATGGAGTGTCGGACTCGTGGAGCTCTTTGAGGTGAACTCCCAAGCCTTGGAGTGTTCGGGGGAAGGTGATGTTGATGCTGCTCCCCCCGTCCACTAGCACCTTCTTCACCCGGCTCTCTCGGATCACCGGATCGACGAGGAGCGGATATTTGCCTGGATGATCGAAGTTGAGCCATTGATCCGCCCGAGTGAAAGTGATCGGATGCTCCGACCATCGGTAGGGGGCGGGAGGACTGGTGGTCGCCACCAATATCTGGCGATCGTTGAGCTTTTACTGTCTTCTATTCTCCTGCGATCCGTGTCCGCCGAAGATGACGTTGACCTCCCTATCAACGCGCGGGAAAGCTCCTCCTCATCCCTCCTCCGGCTACTGGGGTTGTCATGGTTTGTCTGGCCCTACCCTCGGCGGAGGAGGAGGTAGAGGTTGGAAGGGTCGGCCGTGCCCGACGGAGTGCTTGAAGTCCCGGCAGTTCCGAAGAGTATGGCGCATGTCCTTGTGGTACGGGCACTGGGCGTCGAGGATGTCATCCAGCGTGCGCTAGCCTCCGCGAGGTCCTCCCCAGGCGCGAGAAGCTGGTGGCCCGGCGGCGTGTACTTCTTCGCGGGGCCTCTTCTCCCAGCGTTTGTCGGGTTGCTGGTTCGCATCGCGTCGCGGTGCCGCTGGTGTGGGCTTTGTCCCTCCGATGAGGTCCTGGGCTCGCTCGTCGGCGGTGATGTAGAGGTCAGCTTCCCGGAACAGCTCCTCGGAGGTAGTTGGCGCCTTCTGTAATATGGCTCGGACGAAAACCGAGTCGTTGGATCCTCTGTAGAAGTCCTCGATTACGGCCGCCTCCGTGACCTCGGGGATACGGTTTCTCATGGTCTGGAACCTTTTAAGGTACGACCGGAGAGTTTCGTCCCTTCGGTGCTTGATGGATTTGAGGTCCCACGGTTGCGCCGGCTTGTCGGAGAGGGACTGGAAATTGGCGGTGAAGCGTCGACTGAAGTCGCTCCAGTTGTCGACACAGTGTCGGGGTAGATGACGCAGCCATTGCAGCGCATCTTGCCCGAGGACAATGGGTAGGTACGCGGTCATCACGCCTTCGGACGCCCCGGTAGCTCGAGCAGCGGTGGTGTAGACGGTTAGCCAGCCCCCTGGATCCTGCTTAGGTTCATATTTATCGACATTGGATACCTTGAAGTTAGGAGGCCATTGGATGGCCCTAAGGCATGGAGTAAGAGCAGACACTCCACATGTGTCCTCCTGTCGTCGGGGATGATGTCTGTCCCGGGGAGGGGAGTAGTTGTTGTGGTTCCTCGACCGTCCTCGGGTAGTACCGCCAGTTGAGGCCGTTGCCGACTCAGTTCTAGTGGCCTGGCTCCGAGCTAGGATGCCATGATCTCTGTCGTATTCCTCCCGGCGGCGGATCTCGTTCTCATGCCGTCGTTCGCGCGAAGCATTGATGGAGCTTCGTGCGTCTCGGCGACTGTTGATGGCGTGTCGTAAATCATTCGGCGGGTGAGCGAGCGGTAGAAGATGGTTGGCTGCCTGGGTGAGCAGTCGTCGGTAGCCCTCAGCATCGAGAGTCCAAGGGAGTCCATCAGCTATCAGAGCTAGTACTCCTCCAACTTCACTCGGAGTGTTCATGGCCCGAGCAAAGTCGGGATTCAGGTTGCGCCCGAAGAATGGATTCTCCCGTCGTTGCCTTGCGTCTTGCTCGGCTTGTTCCTGAGCCCGGCGGCGATCGCGTCGTCGGGAGTTCCTTCGCTCTCTGAAGACGCGCTCCTCCGGAGTCTCTCCTATCTCCGAGGCCTCGTCCCACGAGACAGGTTGCTCCGGATCTCGTTCTCTGGCCGCATGATGTCGTCGAACGTTTCGGCGCCGGTTTCTCCGTCGACGGGATTCTCGTTGAGGTGGTTCTTCTCCGGGTGCAGTCGGCTCGTCGTCGGAGACGGGAGGCGACTCCGCTCTTCCGATGAAGAGAACGTCGGGATAGAACGGTGCTGCTGTCGTGGCGACCTTCTTTCTGTTCTCCTTTGAGAGAGGAGGAACGGAAGGAATAACTCGTTCCCCCTTGGTCTCCTTCCTCCTTGTGATCTGTGTCCATTCTTTTGTCGGGGAAGTAGACAGTGGAGTTCTCCGGGTCAACGGGCCCTTGGCCCCTGATTTTCTGAAAACGATCTTTTTCCGAAAAGCCAGAGGTTGTGCTTCTCCGACATTTTCGGAGTTCGTTGGAGGAGATTTTTTCGCAGGTGAATCCGCAATGCGGTGCAGAGTTCCCTCTTCGTCTGCTACGGATGAGATTGTTCCGAAGCGGAGTACAGATCCAGGGCAGAGGGTGATCTTGCTGTGGAAGGTGACGTCCATTGAGCTAGCTTGGATCGTTGACACACCCCCTACCTGGCGCGCCAGCTGTCGGTGTTTTGGGTCCGACCGTACACCCGGGGTTGCCCCTCAAGGTGTTTTTAGGAGTAGGACGGTGTCGCCGACTGTAGCAAAATGGTTCGTGCCGAATGCACGAGGAACGATGGACAATGTTTATAGGTTCGGGCCGCTTGGAAAGGCGTAACACCCTACGTCCTGGTGAGTATGCTTGGTGAATGAGGTTACAAGGTGGCTTTCTGAATTGAGAACGCAGAAAGCTAAGGTGGGTGGCTGAGTAATAGGTCCGTCGTTCTGAAGGGGTGCCCCCTAGGCCTTATATACTTGACCGTGGGGTGGTACATGTGGATATGATAACAACGTGCACCTTAAAAATAGTGAACTGTTTGAGTCTATCTTCCTATGATTCTGCCGACCTATGGCGCGCCTGGTTCCGTTGCATGGGGTTCCAGCGCGGGTAATTCGGATCTTCTGTTGCAGTTTCTTGCTCAACGCTGTGGGGTCGTCCGGGCTTGCACCGATCCGGCCCTTCGTCGATTTGTTTTACTGATTGTCCCTCCCTAGGCCCACGAAGGAATGACCTTACGATTTACTGGGCCCTTGGGCCTTTCGTGAGGTCTTTTACCCTTCTAGTGGACCCGGGGGATATCTGTCCCCCACACCCACTTTACAAGAACAAATTGTCATGGCACAGATTGGTGACAAGGGTGTTCGGGTTATCAAAGAAATGATCGAACAGAAAGCAGGAAAATACAAATGCTTCCGTCAGGACAGCAAAGGAATCCTATGGTTTGGAGACCGATTGGTTGTTCCCAAGAACCCTAAGCTCAGAAAGAAGATATTGGATGAAGCTCACCTTTCAAAATTCTCCATGCACCCCAGTAGTAACAAGATGTACCATGATCTCAGATCCTTATACTGGTGGACCAGAATGAAGAGGGAAATTGCGAAGTATATATCAGAATGTGACACCTGCCAAAGAATCAAGGCCAGTCATTTGAAGGTAGCAGGCCCTTTGCAACCCCTCCCCATGCCATCTTGGAAATGGGAGGATATTTGCATGGATTTTATCGTGGGATTGCCCAATACCTCCCAACATCATCTGGGTCATTGTGGATCGGTTGACCAAGACATCTCATTTCTTGCCAGTACATACCGCCCATAGGACGGAGAAGTATGCAGAAATCTACATTGACCAGATAATTCGCTTGCATGGAATACCAAGGACTATAGTATCTGACAGAGGAGCACCTTTCGTGGCACGATTTTGGGAGCAATTGTAGGAGTCACTTGGGACCCATGTAATAAGAAGCTCAGCATACCATCCCCAAACAGATGGTCAGACAGAAAGGGTGAATCAGATTTTGGAAGACATGTTGAGGGCATGTGTGCTACACTATGGAAAGGATTGGGACAAGTGTCTTTCATTGGCGGAGTTCTCTTATAATAACAGCTACCAGTCCAGTTTGAAGATGGCACCCTTCGAGGCCTTGGAATCAAGGGCAAGTTAGCTCCTCACTACATTGGACCCTATGAGATCAAGGAAGCTTGTGGACCTGTGGCATATCAATTGAAGTTGCCACCCCACATGTCAGCAGTTCATGATGTGTTCCATGTATCTTAGCTTTGGAAGTGTGTCCGCTTACCCACTGAAGTACTACTTGAACCAGAAATTGAGATAGAACCAGACTTGTCTTATCAAGAGCACCCTGTCAAGGTGTTGGATCAAAAGGAGAGATCAACGCGGGCAAGGTCGGTCAGAATGTATAAGGTTCAGTGGAGTCACCATTCAGTAGAAGAGGCTACATGGGAGACTGAGGATTTTCTACGTTCTCGCTTCCCCGACTTTCTGCCCAAAGGAGTCGGTACGTAATCAAAAAACCCCACCCCCACCTACCCTTTGAATCTAAATATAAGAAAAACTTAGATGTTAAAGGTAGTGTAAGCTCTGAAAATGACTCAAAAAGGACTTCCTTCTGAAGTCGCAAAGAGAATGACATTCGAAGAGCAGTTAACTAGAGAAACTCGAATAGTGGAAGGAGCAACACACCAGCACACCTTCATGGCACCCCTCCAAGGGACTCTACCTAAATCTCGGGACAAGATTCCTTTAAGGGGGAGGGCTGTAATACCCCAGGTGTTACTTAGGATTTCCACTCAAGGCCACACAAGTAAGCCCATCATCACATGTGACTTAAGTTGGGATAAGTACACCCAATTTGGAGCTCAAAATCCTAAGTAAGTGCACCCCATCTTAGAAGTCATACCTTGGTTTGTCATGCACATATAAGGGGGAGAATTGCCCAAACCCTAATTCAAACCCCTTTGGATAAGTGGAGCACTAGAGGTAAGTATGATCAAAAGGCTATGAAAACCCCATGATCATGATTTGGGACAATTATAAAAGTTGTAGTACACTTGATACCCTACAAATAATAGTAAGAAAGTGACCCCAAAAAGATTTCAAAAAAACCCCAAAAGGTTCACAAAAAGGGTCGAGCACAAAAGAAAAACCAGAATTTTTCTATGTCCAAAACCAACCCTCTTGCAAAGATCAAACATGTTCACCCTCATTCAAACTTCAAAACCATTTGACCCAATTGACAAAGTGGCGCCAAAATACCTCTAGAATACCCTAGAAAAGTTTGAACCCAACCCTAGGTCATTTGACACGACTTGGCACAAGTTTTGTCTCGGTTTGGATAGCTAGGACAGAGGCAACTTCCCACCCCTATCTCTCCCTACCCCGACCGTATCTTGGCTTGGGACACAGATCAAAAAGGTAGGATATGGTGCAGGGAAGAGATCGTGCACAGTGGTTTTGCCAAGATCTTCACGCTAAGGTGCTCCAATTGGCCGTTGAACCATGGCAGAAGCAAACACACACGTGTTCGACGCGCTCTGAGCTCGCCAGGGCACGCCCGACGCGCGCCCCCGCGTGCCCCGCATCATGCCAAAGCCGAGCCGGCGCCGTTTCCCGCGCTCGCGCCTATAAAGCCCCCAGAGACGTCGACCGTACTCACCCGCGCGCGCTCGACCTCACCGGAGCACCAGATCACCGGCATTGCCCCGCGCACAGCGTGCCCGCGGCCACCCGATCCCCCGCCACCGCAGACCGGACAGCAGAGCCTCTCCCAGCCGCGTCCTACCCTCGGAATAGACCGTGCATGCCTTGGTGAAGATCCCCAAGCAAGGAATCAAACTTTGCCTCGTCGGAGAAGCCAGTCCACGGTCACCGGACTTCACCCGACCGCCGGTGAACGTAGACCGAGCCCCACGGTGAGTTGTTCTTCAATTCCTTGCACGTGTCGACTCCTCAACACCCCGTGAAGCTTCCCGTGCCCTTGGATTGACCTATGTCACCGTGGTTAGGCCGGAGCTCTCGCCGCCGACGAGTTCACCCGCCTGCGCGCGTGGACCGGCCGGTTCCGGCCACCACCGCTGTCAAGCCGTACATCGCTGTGACCGCCAGGACATCCCGGAGCCAACCCCGCCCCTCACCAGACCTCTCCCGCCGCAGGTAAGCCGCGCCATCCTTTTCCTTTCCGCTGTTACTGTTTTCATAAGGGGAGGGACCACGGGGAAGAAGAAGAAAAGGGCAGGGGGTTTTGTGCGCTGTCAGCGACTCAGGGGAATAGTAGCGTAGAGGTATAACTGTAAGGATTCGTTTAGAAAGAACCCAGGGTCTTCGGTGCAAATGGGTTTTCCAGGAAACCTTTTTAAATATTCTGATTTAAATCCAAATAGAACTTGAAAAATTCATAACTTCAGTTTGGTTTACCCAAATCGAGTCAAACCAATTTTGCCAGATCCTAAATAAGGTAAACTACTTAGGAAAAATATAAAACCCCTAAGTGTTACAGAAAACTTTAAAGTTTTGAATTAAATGATTAACTGGTCAAAAGCTAAAAGAAATAAGGAAAAATAGCTACACTATTAGACTGGGGTTAAGAAAATTTAGAGAAGCACTTAATCACTTCCTAACCTGTTTAAAAATAATAAACCCCTCTGTACACCCGATTAAGGTAGAGTTTGCCATTTAAATCACTTTTTGCTTAAAGTTAAAGAAAATAAAAAGGTAGTTTAAATAAAGAACTAGGGAGCACCCACATTTTTGTTTGCTTTCTTATTTAGTATAGTTCACTAGAAAATTTTATTATACCCTTGTTTAGTACAGAAGAAATAAAATACCTTTTATTTTAAGAAAACAAGGAAAACTTAGAAAAACCCTAGAAAAATAACCCTGAGGAGAAAACACCCCAAACCTTGGGATAACTAATGTTTTGCTATTATCAACATAGAAAAATTATGAGTTTTGTTGTTTGATATTTTCAAATAACAAGTTAGTGGTAAGTGTCCTTTAAGCATTAAACTTTAGAAAATTATAACCAAATAACCACTAAGTAGCCCTCTGTGATTTTTAGCACAAGAGCATGTTATTACCTATAGATACCAGTAAAAATGACTATTAGAATAGAACCCACACCTAGATAAGAGTTGTAGTGCAAAGTGACCCCTTTTGCCCCAACTTTTGTATTTTTGTCCAGGGATTATTCTAATTATTCTGGACCTCAAATTTATGGGACAGACTATAGTGACTAATAGTAAACCACTGTAATTTTTACAGAATTTTTGGAAAAATTTAAATCACTGTTGTAGTTCAAACCCACCCTAAAATCATGAATAAAAAAAGAAAAGAAAAGGGGAATTTAATGGTGGAGACTAATGATACCCTAACCAAACTAGCAAAACCCCTTGAGTGTCTACTAAAACATCTAAGAGGCAATCCAAGTCTAATCCATTATGTTTATCTCTAGGCAAAACCTCAAACCTAAATTGAAAAGCATAAACCCCTAAGAGCCTTTTATAACAAGGAAACCCTAAGTTATTAAGTAACTTGGTTTTTCTTCACCAGGCATAATTGTTAATAAATTTTAAATATTACAGCATGCATATATCTTAGTCATTGCATTCAATAGATTGCAACCTAGCGGACGGAGAGTACATCCTCGTGCCGGAGCAAGGAGTTGCTCAGGAGGTAGCCCCGGATCCAGCACCAGAGCCTGCCCCAGCTTTGGAAGGCAAGCCCCGATTTTATGCATAACCTGTTTATTATGCTATTTTACTACATCTAATGATTGTAGGATTGAATGTGCACTTAAGTGTAGGAGTTGATTGAAACCCTAGTTGCATGAACTCAGGAATCCTTTTTGTGATGGATACTAGTATGTGTTGGAACTTGCATTCTCGGGCAGGTTGATTCCAAAATGGGGATGAGCGATATGGGAACACGGTTTAACTGGAGGCAGCAATTGCTCTGTTAATCTAGCCCCTCAAGGGCACTGTGTGGGGGTATTTATAGGTGCCTGAGCGCCCAGCGTCTCAGATTAAGGACGCATGTGCCCTCAAGCGCCTAGGTCATCCCCAGAATATTCCCATAAAGCAGGGTTACAGACCATCATTACATAAAAACATTTGCCAATCGGGCCCGTAATACAACCGGCCGCGCAGGGCCTATTACAATGGGCCGAATTCCACGTGGGCCTTCGTGTTCGACGAGGACGCGGGGCGGGGCGACCTCGTCGTGGGCCTTCGTCTTGCAACGTGTTGGACGAAGGGTGGGAGCTGCCGGTCGTTTTGCCTCCGTTGATGCAGCGAGATTAGCGAAGGCATCGAGCGAGGGGTAGTGTCTTCGCCTTCGCCCCAACATTTGCCCTCCGAGGGACCAGTTCGACTGAGTCATCTGGTGCCGAAGACGTCGCTAGATGGTGGAGACGCTGCCCTCGCTCGAAGTGGTTCCGCGGGGGTTTTTGATGTGACCGTTGATGGACGCGATACTGTTGGACTGCGGGTTTCCCGAAGCGTCACGTCCTGTGTATAAAAAGGGGGGCGGGGCGGCACGGGTCAGGTACTCTTTCTGCGCGCCGCAAAACCCTAGCCTCCTTTTGAAACCGTTCGTCTGCTCGGTTGCCCTCCTTGCACCTGCTCATCGGAGATCTGGCCCGCATGAAGCAGACCGCCCGCCGCCGCCACCGGTATGTAGCTATGCCATCCTCTTCTTCATCTGCTGCCGATACACCATCGGCCGGCGCATCGTCCGAGGACAATTTGAGCAACGTGGCGGTGGAGGAGTTGCATCCTGGTGATACAATGGAGTTTGGCATGTCGCGGATTTCCTCGGTCCATGTTCAGGACATGCAGCAGCTTGGATATTTTGGCGGCGAAGTGCGGCGTGTCCCGGGGGCGGAGGAGGTCCCCGAGCCAGAAGGTGAGTTGGTCGTTTTTGAGGCTTTTTTCACTGCTAGCCTTTGTTTGCCCGCACATCGATTCGTGGCGGAGGTCCTGCGGAAGTTCGAGGTCTAGGTCCACTAGCTGACGCCGAATGCCGTGGTGGCCCTGGCGAAGTACGTCTGGGCGACGACTTCGTATGGTGGCTAGCCCTCAGTGGAAGTCTTTGCAAAACATTACTGTTTGCATTGGCAAAAGAGGAAAATTGGAGATGAGATTGCACAGTTTGGATCGTGCACATTCACGCCGAAGTCCGGGAAGACTTCGATGGAGGTTGTGGAGTTGGTTCTGTAACACCCCTAGTGTTACTGCTACTAAAACTTGAGCATGACATCATAAACATTGGCATTGCATATGTTTGACACACCTAGAGTGCATTCACTAGGTAAAAATTTCAAACAAGTTGTATTGTTTTGGTGTTTTGCAAATAGAACCCTGGAATAGGATACTTAACCCTAAATAGGGATTAAGGGGGTAGAACATGACCCAAATTGAGAAAACTCAAAAGCTTTAGTGAAATAGTCATAAAATGCTCCCAAGAGTGAACTTGAATTACATTTGTACCCCTGGGATATGAAAAACCCTAATTAGAACCCTGGAAAACCCTAAATCCAAACCCTAGGGGCCTATGTGCAAAAATAGTGCACATTTGGACTAAAGTGTGAAAACTACTATGTTAAAGCATATTAAGTCATATGGTTCACAAAATTAGGGATTTGCAAGTGAAACCCTAAGTTTTGGATTTATTTGTAAAAAGTACCACTTGACCTCTATATTGCCTAAGCCTAAAATGAGTGTTATGAGCACAACTTTGAGCCCTTGTAACTTTCAAATTCTAGGGTTTTTGCCCTAGGTAACCACATCAAATTTGTAGACCTATTAAAGGGGAACAACTTTGCTTAAAAGGTTAAGCATTGTTGTTATGAAAAATTGGGAGATAATTAAGTCCTAGGTCAGGCTGTCAGGCTGATTAAGTCTGAAATTCAGACTGACAGAAAAATGGCATGAACTTCAAGCTTAATTCTAAGCTGGATCCAGTGGCTTTTTGTAGAAATCCTATGTAACAAAGTTATAGTTGGATTGTAGTTCTATAACTTTGATGCAGATCTTTGGGCAAGATGCCATAGAAATTTGAGAGAAAATCGACCATAAACTATGGCTGTCAGGTTTACTGAATGGAGCTCGCCATGGTAAAGTGTCAGAGCAGATAAGAACGCCAGCGCGACAGTCCTTCGCCGCCGACGATCTCCTCGCCACGATTCATGTCGCCAGCGTCCCAATTCGCACTCGGGGAAAGTCGATAACGTCGCGGGGTAAAAGATCATCGCCGCCGGTGAGCTGGAGGCCACTCCGGCTAGCCGCGATACCTCTCCCCTTGCTCACCGCCCTCGGATAAGGATTCTCACCGCCGTTAAGCCATCGCCGTTGTCCGCCGCGTGTCTCTAACCTGTCTACTGCATCACCGTGACTCACTCTTGCCGTTGATCGCCGGAGCAATTGCCACGGCGCAGGACACCAATCCACTGCGCCAGTGCTCTTCTCTTTCTCCGGTCGCCAGCATTGCTCGGCTGAATTACGCGACACCGCCTAAGCCCTCTATAAATTGAAGGCCGGGGCAGCTGCGCTACATCATGAAGAAACCAGAGCCCCCAATCCCACCCTCAACCGTTCACCAAAGCTCATGAATTTTGAGTTCTCCCCAAATCGGTTTCCGCCACCGCAAAGAGCACATCACCGCGGCCAGCGCGATCCAGGTCAGTCCATGTCTTCTGCTTCCCTCTTTAAGTATTCTCATATGTCTACGATGCTCGCCGACCCACATAATTGAGCTAGACAATCACCCATCGTCGGGAACACGTTCCTTCGTCCTCATGGTTCTCGGTCACCGTGGCCAGAGCAAACCATGTATCCATTGATGGAATTAGGTTAGGGGAAACATTAGTTAGGGCGTGAATTCGGTTTCAACCGAAGTAGAGCGCTAGTCTCTTCCCAATCGGTAGGTCTACACGCTCACCGGAGCTCGGCCACGCTCGACGCCGTCGGGGACCTCACCTTGTGAAGGATTAGAACGTGGAGGGGTTTTCTGTAATACGTTTGTGACTCATTGAATAGTGGTTCGGTTCTATTTCTAGTTATTCAAAAAAGCAAGGACCCCTGTGCAAAGTGGCACGGGCGCGGGCGCGTTTCTGTCCACTGTTGGGCCGTTTGGGCTGAATGCAACCTAGCACTGTTCAACCTTTTCACTTTTCTTTTTCTATCCAACTTTAGGAATTTGTAGAAAATTGTAGAAAAATCCTAAAAATGCAAACCAATTTTCCTAGATTCCTAATTTTCCATAGTATTTAATAAAAATAGTTCCATGATTTTTAGATTAAATAGGGAATTTTGGAGTATTTAAAATAGCTTAAGATATTGATTCTGGATTTCTAGAAAATAGTTAATAATTCCAAAAATGCCCAAACTTTTTGTATGAACTTAAAACATTATTTAGAAGCCTTGGGTAGAGTTTGGTTTGAATTGGACCTTGTTTGATAACTAGAACCCAAAACCCTACCCCCTGCCCTTTGAATTCCTTTACTGACTCCGGAAACCCTAGTTTTCCGGTGAACCGTGAAGGAAAATTGTATTCAAGAACCTTAGATAATAAATTCTTATTATCTTTGCACTCTCATGAGCATTACATGACATTCATTCTTATATACACATATATATGGTAATGTTTAGAAAACAAAGAAGAAGTCGAAGTAACTGAAGAGAAGACACCACCACCACCTTTGGAATCTCAGGCAGGAAACTGTTTCTACCTTGATATCTGCGGGTCCGAGCCTGACTCACCTATCAACGAAGGCAAGCCCCGGTGCATTTGCCACCTTCCTTGATGTTTTTAAAATCTTTCTCACTTGATTAATGCATTAGGTGATAGGTGTTGAATGCTTAAACAATTCTTGCATTACCTTCCTTGAACTTGATTATCTTCCTTGAAACCCTGTTTTCATAAAAGGTTTTTACTATGCTTAGTATTGCTCTAGCAAAACAAAAGGTTTTGTTTTACAAAAGATGATTGGCAAAGTGGGAAGGATGTTTTTGAAAATAAAACTTGATGGTGGATCCATCATGGCCGTGATGGGTTCAACATCGGAAAAGATGTACCTCTGCCAGGTACCAAACTTTGGGTTTTAAATGATTAAGCTGAGACCAGGCGGGTGACTTGCACGAGAAGAGAGTCTCGGTGTATTGTCTCCGTCTGAGTCGATTAAGGACCGTGTCGATGTAGGCTTGAATACCGAGGACCCTTTAACTGGTAACATGCCTCGTCATGGGTAAGCCTTGCCTCAGGCAGACTAAGGCCAGAATAAGATAACACGGAATGGGCGTGGAGTGGTGGCGAGAGTAGCGTGTACCCTCCGTGGCAAGAGGCTGGACGGTGGTGTATCTATGCTCTCGGTTCGCGTGAACCTGATCTGGTCTTAAGAACCTCGGTGGCGGGTTGACATATGCAAGGGTTAAGTGCTACATATGTCGTGTGATTGGAGATCCTCAGCTGAGTATAATCGATTCGGATCGCCGTACCTTCGCGGTCATGAAGACTTGGTCACTGCCCTATACGTAGAACTCTAGTAAAGATGTAGGACTTGTTAAGAAATTGGCTAGTACAGGTTAAGTGATTGAACTAGGTTAGGAAGAACTCTAGACACAGGTAATTTTACCTAACTTGACAATAAAATTGGATTTTAAGGATCCACTTTTAGTAAGCATTTATGCAAAATAGAGTCTTTGATCATTGAGAAACCTTACCTTGACTCCCTTATAACCAGCATACCCTTGAGAGTCTTTTCTTTGGTCGGGTAAGACTTGCTGAGTAATTCCATACTCAGGGTTTTATTCCCTCTTGTTTTTAGGTGAGGAATCAACAAATTTTTGTTGCTTTTGTACCAAGGTGGTGTCAAATGAAGAAAAGCAATAATGAAGCTGCGGGAGGAACTAGTCCTCCATAAAAACTTTTATGTAAGAACTTATCGGGAGGAGTTTTTACCTCCCTTGGTATTGTAATAATAAGTACTCTGCACTCATGTTTACATGCTGGTCTGTAATAACTAACTTTATCTTACTTTCAAATGTAAGTTATGTAATCGCTTCCACATTTCTGTATCTCCAATGTTCTGTAATGTCTGCGTGACGGGTGAAACGCTCTTGGGAAAGGTAAGAAAAGCAGATACCGAACTTTTCAAGTAATTCAGGAGCATCTACAGGGTTGTCTGAGGTCCGTTGGACAAGGACAACTGTAGGTGGGCCTAATAACTTGGGAGGTTCCATCACAGCTGGTATTGGAGCGAAGCCCTTCTCTGCAGATATTATGAGGCATCTTCAAAAGGATTTTCTAAAGACTTATCTAGAAAAATTTCTTCCATTCTTACCCATTATATCTGAAGAATCTATATGAAAGACAAGATAGGAAGAGTGCAATGTATAGAAGGTATGAATCAACTGAGGTTGGTTCTGTAATTATACATGCATCATGCTAAGAACTATACTAATAAAATTTTCCCCTTAGAGAAATGCCGCCGCGCACGAGGAAAACCACGCGCAAGTCAACTGGCCCAATTGGTGTACCCCGTCATCAACTCGCTCCCAGACATGAGGATAGTAGTAGTGGGAGTAACGATCCAATTGGGGATCTTAAAGCCCAAGTAAATCAACTTCAAGCGGAACTTCAACGCAGGACTAACATATGGGTCGCAGATGGCAACAAAATAAATGAATTAAGAAGCCACATCCGCCGCCTGCAGGATCAGCTCGCTGATCGAGATTTAGCGCTCGACTGGGCGGTTCAGTCTCATTCGCTTGCCTGGGCTAAGGAGGCAAAGGCGTGAGCCCGAGTCGAAGAACTTAGCTCAGCTATTGATAATCTGCAGACATATTGCAATACCCTACATGAAGAAGTTCATGTACTGTATTCACAATTGCACCCCAGGGTACCTGCAAATCTTGTCGGGACAGAAGCCAGACCTTCTCACGAAGCGGGAGAAGCTTTTGGTGGCGAACTGGACCTTTTTAGGCCCCCTCCCTCCATGAAGTTGGTCGACGAATGGTCTCCTACGCCCGATAGTGAAGCTACTAAGATTGATAGGAAGTAGGAATAGTATAGTTGTAAAATTAGTAGTGTTATTGTATAATGGGTACTGTACTCCTGTTGTAAAAATTCGAGTCTGTAACATTACTCTTTTTAGTAATGTAAATTGGATGGTTTTTTCTTTGGCATATTATATTTGGTTCCAAATGTTTGTTGCCACAGATGCCGTCCAAGACCCGATCACAGGATGCAGCCGGAACCTCCAGTGGGAGGGAGTCCACCCTGAATCCAGCTCTAGTCCCTCCCACACTTGCCGAGGCTATCGCCGCCTTGGTAAATGCAACAACGGATAATACCCGTTTCCTACAGGACATGGTGGGACAGCAATTTCAGCAACAAGGCGGATGGGGTTATCCGCAAGGGCCCCGTGAGACATCCTATTTAGACTTCTCCGAAACGCGTCCACCGCTGTTTGTCAAAGCCGAAGACCCTTTAGAGGTAGGCAAATGGATTCGTGCCATCGAGCAAAAGTTTGGACTTCTGCGATGTTCTGAAACCCAGAAGCCCTTGTTCGCAGCCCAGCAACTGTGTGGCCCTGCCAGCACTTGGTGGGGAAATTTTATGGCAGTTCAACCAGCCAATCATCAGATAACATGGGAAGAATTTAAGTTGGCCTTCTGCGAACATTACATACCAGAAGGTGTACTTCACATGAAACAAGAAGAATTTATGTAGCTGAAGCAAGGAGGGGATACTGTTAATCAGTATCTCAATAAATTCAATCATTTGTCACAGTATGCAATCGATCAAGTTAACACCGATCTGAAGAAGAATTGTTTCATGCAAGGACTGAATGATAGGATGCAAAGAAAAATGGCTACTTGCATTGACCTTACCTACGGAAGGGCTGTCAGCACAGCGTTGGCAGTCGAATCTAAATATGCAAGTTCTGGAAAGATCAAGGGGAGTGGAGGAAACAGGCCTACTCAGGGCCCTGAGAAAAGGCAACGATTTGTTATCCAGCCAGTTAATCAGGGTCGTTCTTCAGCACGTCCACCCTCCTTCCCATTTAAACAGCCAGTATTCATCTGTCCCAATACTGCCCCTACAACAACAAGTCATCCGGGTGCCCCTGGCACTCGATTCCCTGCTCTTCCCAGTTCATCGATAGGATGTTTCAATTGTGGAAAATCTGGGCATTTTATCAAGGATTGCCCTTATCCGAAGCAAAACAAGTCAAACAATCCATAAGAATCTGGGAATTCATCTCAAGCCAAGGGAAATACTATGGGAAAAAATACAAAGAATACGAGACGCACATATTATACGCAAGTGGCCACCACACCGGATGGTGAACCGGTCATGATGGGTACGTTCCTTGTGGCCAATCATCCCGCAATTATTCTCTTTGATTCTGGTGCTTCCCATACATTCATCAGCAAGAAATTTGTGCAGAAACATTGCATTTCTTACCATGAATCAAAAGAGGGGTTTAAAATTCAGTCACCTGGGGGACAAATCTTTACTAGAGAAGTGGCCTATCAAGTGCCCGTAACACTAGCCAGACGGGACTTTCCTACTAATATGATAGTTCTGAAAGGCTAAGACATAGATGTGATTTTGGGCATGAATTGGCTGGCCCGACAAAAAGCAACCCTCAACACTGATCAGAGAACCATCAAGTTGAGTCATAATCAAGAAGAAATTCTCTTGTTTATCCCCATTCCAACTAAAATTACTGGCAGAATTTATGAAGCCATTATACCGGAAGTCAAGGATATTCCGGTAGTATGCGAGTTCCCAGATGTCTTTCCAGAGGATTTGCCTAGATTGCCACCCGAGAGAGATGTAGAGTTTGTAATTGAATTGAAGCCCGGTACGGCTCCCATTTCTCAAAGATCGTACCGTATGCCTCCAAATGAGCTGGCGGAACTGAAGATTCAGTTACAAGATCTACTATTGAAAGGATTCATCCGGCCAAGCTCGTCACCATGGGGTTGTCCAGCCATATTCGTCAAGAAGGATCAAACTTTACGGATGTGTGTGGATTATCGACCGCTGAATGAGGTCACTATCAAGAACAAGTACCCTCTTCCACGAATTGACATTCTATTTGATCAATTGACTGGAGCGAGGGTATTCTCCAAGATTGATCTCATATCGGGCTATCATCAGATCTGTATTCGGCCCGAGGATATACCAAAAACCGCATTCACTATGCGGTACGGATTATTTGAATACCTGGTAATGTATTTCGGACTGACGAATGCTCCTGCTCATTTCACTTATCTGATGAACTCGGTATTCATGCCCGAGTTGGACAAATTTGTGGTGGTCTTCATAGATGATATTTTGATATATTCAAAGAATGAAGAGGAGCATGCTCAACATTTACGGGTCGTATTAACGCGCTTGAGAGAACACCAATTATATGCCAAGTTCAGTAAGTGCACATTTTGGCTGGAAGAAATTCAATTTCTGGGACATGTTCTATCTGCCAGGGGGATTGCGGTAGATCCCAGCAAAGTCAAGGACATTTTGGAGTGGAAACCCCCAACCACTGTTCACCAAGTCCAAAGTTTCCTTGGACTGGCTGGTTATTACCGCCGATTTATACCAGATTTTTCTAAACTTGTGAAGCCAATCACAAGTCTATTGAAGAATGATACTAAATTCAATTGGTCTTCAAACTGTAATGAAGCTTTTGAGAAATTGAAGACATTATTAACCACTGCTCCGGTATTGGCTCAACCGGATATTAACAAGCCATTTGATGTGTATTGTGACGCATCTGGCAGTGGTCTCGGCTGCGTATTAATGCAAGAAGGCCGAGTAATTGCGTATTCTTTAAGGCAGTTACGCCGGCATGAGGAACATTATCCTACTCATGATCTGGAGCTAGATGTAGTGGTTCATGCTCTGAAGATCTAGCGTCATTATCTGTTGGGTAATATCTATCACATTTATACAGATCATAAAAGCTTGAAATATATCTTTACCCAGTCTGAACCCAATGAGACAAAGGAGATGGCTCGAGCTAATCAAGGATTATGAATTGGAGATCCATTATCACCCGGGTAAAGCAAATGTAGTGGCAGATGCACTCAGTCGCAAGGCTTCCTACCATTGTCTAACAATGAGGACTTCTGACATTACATTATGCCAGGAGATGGAGAATTTGAACTTGGGAATGATTCAACATGGTACTTCAAATCACTTGAAGCTGGAGTCAGTCATCTTACAAAGGATAATTGACGCACAGAAAAATGATGAGGGTATGAAACACATACGTGAAAAGATAAATGCTGGAAAAGCCAATTGCTTCCAAGAAGATAATCAAGGTGTGGTATGGTTTAATAACCGCATAGTTGTGCCAAAGAATGAAGAAGTCCGCCAGCAAATTCTTGATGAGGCACATCTTAGTCGCTATTCTATTCATCCCGGAAGCACTAAGATGTATCAAGATCTGAAATAGCATTATTGGTGGACGAAGATGAAAATTGAGATTGCACGCTATGTGGCTAGATGTGACACCTGCAGATGTGTCAAGGCCATACACTTGAAAGCTGCCGGTCCATTACAGTCGCTACCAATACCCACATGGAAATGGGAAGACATAAGTATGGACTTCATTGTGGGATTACCCAGAACAGCTAAGGGCTTTGACTCCATTTGGGTTATCATTGATCGACTTACCAAGATTGCCCATTTTCTCCCAGTCAAAGTAAAATATCTAGTCATAGCATATGCAGAACTGTATATTGCTCGTATTCTCAGTTTGCACGGTATTCCGAAGACTATAGTGTCGGATCGTGGACCTCAATTTGTATCCAAATTTTGGGAAGAACTTCATAAATCCCTGGGTACTAAATTGCTCCACAGTTCGGCCTATCATCCTCAAACAAGTGGGCAGACTGAGAGGGTTAATCAAATACTTGAAGATATGCTATAGGCATGTGTGCTGGACTTCTCACAGAAATGGGATGAATGTTTGCCGTTAGCGGATTTCTCATATAATAATAGCTATCAAGAAAGCATAAAGATGGCACCCTTTGAAGCTTTATATGGACGACGATGTCGTACTCCGCTAAGTTGGTCTGAACCAGGTGAAAGGTACTTCTTCAGGCCTGACCTGGTAAAAGAAATCGAAGAAAAGGTTCAGAAAATAATTCATAATATGAAGAAAGCTCAAACTCGTCAAAAGAGTTATGCAGACCATCGACGAAAACCCTTATACTTTCTAGTAGGAGATTATGTCTACTTGAAAGTTTCTCCAATGAAGGGCGTATCGCGTTTCAGAGTTAAAGGAAAGCTTGCACCCCGGTACATTGGTCCATTCCCTATACTTGAGCAATGTGGACCAGTGGCATACCGACTCCAATTACCCGAAACCTTGTCTGCTGTGCATAATGTGTTCCACGTGTCTTAGTTAAAGAAGTGTCTTCAGGTTCCAGATCGGACTATTGATGTAACAGATGTTGTCCTTGAACCAGACTTGACATATTCTGAACATCCCATTCGAGTCTTGGATCAAAAGGACAGGATTACCCGAAGAAAAACTCTCAAGTTTTATAAGATATAGTGGAACCAACATTCCGAAGATGAGGCTACATGGGAAACTCAAGACTTTTTAGATAAGAATTTCCCAGGCTTTTTAGTCTCTTGTAATTTGTAAAGTATACAACATTGTTGTAATAAAGGAGTGAGCCCCAAACCCACCCCTGCCTTGTACCAAAAATAAGGAAATAAAAATGTGAAGCATTTCCTTTTCCATTACCTACCCTAGGACTTTTAATCTCGGGACGAGATTCTTTTATGGGGGAAAGGATGTAACACCCCTGGTGTTACTTCTACTAAAACTTGAGCATGACATCATAAACATTGGCATTGCATATGTTTGACACACCTAGAGTGCATTCACTAGGTAAAAATTTCAAACAAGTTGTATTGTTTTGGTGTTTTGCAAATAGAACCCTGGAATAGGATACTTAACCCTAAATAGGGATTAAGGGGGTAGAACATGACCCAAATTGAGAAAACTCAAAAGCTTTAGTGGAATAGTCATAAAATGCTCCCAAGAGTGAACTTGAATTACATTTGTACCCCTGGGATACCAAAAACCCTAATTAGAACCCTGGAAAACCCTAAATCCAAACCCTAGGGGCCTATGTGCAAAAATAGTGCACATTTGGACTAAAGTGTGAAAACTACTATGTTAAAGCATATTAAGTCATATGGTTCACAAAATTAGGGATTTGCAAGTGAAACCCTAAGTTTTGGGTTTATTTGCAAAAAGTACCACTTGACCTCTATATTGCCAAAGCCTGAAATCAGTGTTATGAGCACAACTTTGAGCCCTTATAACTTTCAAATTCTAGGGTTTTTGCCCTAGGTAACCACATCAAAATTGTAGACCTATTAAAGGGTAACAACTTTGCTTAAAAGGTTAAGCATTGTTGTTATGAAAAATTGGGAGATAATTAAGTCCTAAGTCAGGCTGTCAGGCTGATTAAGTCTGAAATTCAGACTGACAGAAAAATGGCATGAACTTCAAGCTTAATTCTAAGCTGGATCCAGTGGCTTTTTGTAGAAATCCTATGTAACAAAGTTATAGTTGGATTGTAGTTCGATAACTTTGATGCAGATCTTTGGGCAAGATGCCAGAGAAATTTGAGAGAAAATCGACCCTAAACTATGGCTGTCAGGTTGACTGAATGGAGCTCGCCATGGTACAGTGTCTGAGCAGATCAGAACGCCAGCGCGGCAGTCCTTCGCCGCCGATGATCTCCTCGCCACGATTCATGCCGCCGGCGTCCCAATTCGCACTCGGGGAAAGTCGATAACATCGCGGGGTAAAAGATCATCGCCGCCGGTGAGCTGGAGGCCACTCCGGCTAGCCGCGATACCTCTCCCCTTGCTCACCGCCCTCGGATAAGGATTCTCACCGCCGTTAAGCCATCGCCGTTGTCCGCCGCGTGTCTCTAACCTGTCTACCGCATCACCGTGACTCACTCTTGCTCCCCGTTGATCGTCGGAGCAATTGCCACAGCACAGGACACCAATCCACTGCGCCAGTGCTCTTCTCTTTCTCCGGCCGCCAGCATTGCTCGACCGAATTACGAGCCACCACCTAAGCCCTCTATAAATTGAAGGCCGGGGCAGCTGCACTACATCATCACGAAACCAGAGCCCCCAATCCCACCCTCAATCGTTCACCAAAGCTCACGAATTTTGAGTTCTCCCCAAATCGGTTTCCGCCACCGCAAAGAGCACCTCACCGTGGCCAGCGCGATCCAGGTCAGTCCATGTCTTCTGCTTCCCCGTTTAAGTATTCTCATATGTCTACGATGCTCGCTGACCCACATAATTGAGCTAGACCATCACCCATCGCCGGGAACACGTTCCTTCGTCCGCATGGTTCTCGGTCACCGTGGCTAGAGCAAACCATGTATCCATTGATGGAATTAGGTTAGGGGAAACGTTAGTTAGGGCATGAATTCGGTTTCAGCCAAAGTAGAGCGCTAGTCTCTGCCCCAATCGGCCGGTCTACGCGCTCGCCGGAGCTCGGCCACGCTCGACGCCGTCGGGGACCTCACCTTGTGAAGGATTAGAACGTGGAGGGGTTTTCTGTAATACGTCAGTGACTCATTGAATAGTGCTTCGGTTCTGTTTCTGGTTATTCAAAAAGGCAAGGACCCCTGTGCAAAGTGGCATGGGCGTGAGCGCGTTTCTGTCCACTGTTGGGCCGTCTGGGCTGAATGCAGCCCAGCACTGTTCAACCTTTTCACTTTTCTTTTTCTGTCCAACTTTAGGAATTTGTAGAAAATTGTAGAAAAATCCTAAAAATGTCAAACCAATTTTCCTAGATTCCTAATTTTCCATAGTATTTAATAAAAATAGT
The DNA here is from genome assembly GCA_029449295.1 of Zea luxurians. Taxonomy (NCBI): domain Eukaryota; kingdom Viridiplantae; phylum Streptophyta; class Magnoliopsida; order Poales; family Poaceae; genus Zea; species Zea luxurians. The sequence goes on along the minus strand of JAOPSE010000019.1, from coordinate 18,297,514 downwards.
TCTATGATTTTTAGATTAAATAGGGAATTTTGGAATATTTAAAATAGCTTAAGATATTGATTCTGGATTTCTAGAAAATAGTAAATAATTCCAAAAATACCCAAACTTTTTGTATGAACTTAAAACATTATTTAGAAGCCTTGGGTAGAGTTTGGTTTGAATTGGACCTTGTTTGATAACTAGAACCCAAAACCCTACCCCCTACCCTTTGAATTCCTTTACTAATTCTGGAAACCCTAGTTTTCCGGTGAACTGTAATACTCAAAATTTTGTACCAAGAATAATAGAGAGATCTCCTCAATTCTATGTGCCTCATTTGTATCATAAAAAGAGCATACTCAAAATTTAAGGGATTTATCAAAATAAATGATTCTAAAATAAAATAAAGTGCATCATATTGGAGTTATGTTTGTGCATTAATAAAATGATAAAGGTGATAAGATAATAAATACTAGAAGTTAAGTCAAACCCTAAACTAAAAATAGGGTTCTCAAAAATGAGAAGACGAGGAATAATACAAAGATATAAATAATATGCTAATATTTACAAAATTTGTATTTTCATTTGACAATATGATTGGGAAAAAATGTGCACAATGTTTGAATTCAAAGTTCATATTCAAACCAAACTTAGAAATGAAGCAAATAGGAAGGAATGATAAAAAGAAAAAAGAATAGATGAGCACTTGGGCCGACTGCCCCACTTTCGGCCCACTGCTGCTTCCACCGCGCGACCAGCCCAACTCCCCCCCCTCCGCGCGCACTGGCCGACTGACATCACGGGCCCCGCTGCTCAGCCACACTATGTTGTGCGCTCGCTACTTCTCATCATCTCTGGCGCGTGGACCGGTGTAGTCAGTACCGGCTTCAACCACCAGCCGAAACGCTCGCCGCAGCCGCGAAATCCTCGGCGTGCGACTGGGGAGGCCCCGGCTCGGTAGTTAAAAGCTAGGCGCGTCGTGCCCTTCCTCCACTCGCGACCAATTCCTTGCCGCGGCATCATGCGCGACCATCAGTGAGCCGGGGAGTGCGAGAGCGGAGAGAAGAGAGAAATCCTGAGGGAGAAGAAGGGTGCCGCCGCGGGGAATCCTCCGCGGAGTCGCCATCCGCGTCTCGTGTGGTGTCCGTGACGATCACCGGGCCCAGGGGAAGTCCCTCCGCAGCATCATGGGCGGAATTAACCTCTGCAACACCGGGAATTGCTCGCCGACACTCTGGACTCCGCCGCGCTCCGTGGGTAGGGTTCTGCGTCGCGCTAATTGAGGTAACGATGCCTACCCCGAGTTTACCATGTCCTCCTCCACGTGTATACCCGTAGAATCGAAGTATAGGGCTTGATTGCCGGTGATCGGACCGGGCGGCAATGGCGCCGCCGTGCCATAGCTCTGCGCCACCGTCGCTCGTAGGGAGATTGGGGGAAATCACGTCGGCCATTGATCTTCTGCCGGACGGCTGGGATTTGTCCCCGTGCACCCTTTCGCGTGGATTCAATCTGGTCCATTGATCTAGTTTGGACGGTCAGGTTTGGATCTAGGGTAATAAAATCCAAACCGTCGATGTCCGATCTCGCGGCTGCGATTGCATACCGGTTCAGTGTAATGTTACTTTAATCTGGAGCGTAGATCTGTGATCGGACGGCTAGAATACCACCGTACCCCTTCGCGGGTACACTTTACGACAGAAACCTTATGGCTTTAGGATTTTAAACCCGCCGTCCCGTATAGCTGGCGCGCTGTGTCTTAGAAAATTTTACCCGAGCCCCCTGTGCTTACTAGTAAATGAGGCCCAGTCCAGAGGATTAGAAAATCAGAGAAATTAATTTAGAAATAGATTTTTAGTATTAAATTAATTGCAGAAACTTGTTTAATTCATAGAAAATGCATATGAACTCCAAATTACTCCATTCCAGTTCCTAAAATTTTGTAATTTTATTGTCTATCAATTAGTGTCTCTGTTTTGACATGAAAACAATTAGAAAATTAATTTATCATTTAAACCTATTTCAAGCACATTAAATCTTAGGAAATTCGTAACTTAAAATCTATAACTCCAAAATTAATAATTCCAGTTCCTATGATCTCATTTTAATGTGTATATTTTTACTGTATATTTTATTTGCATCTTTGATGTGATGTTAATTTATGCTATACTATGTATGTATTGTGTTGATGCAAGTAGACGAGCAAGCCACTATGGATTCTGAGGTTCAACAAGTAGAGGTAGCTGAGCAGGAGCTCATTGAAGGCAAGTTGTGCCCTTGATCACTTACTTTTCCCAGCCATGTTCTTATTAATTTTAATGATCTACATAGGTTAATTTTGATGGGATCCTTTATGTTACCCCAGTTTTGATTATCTTTATACCTTGTTCACCCCTGAAATATTTTTGGGTAGTATCTGCTATTGCTTTATGTGGATTGGGTATGGAGATACAACATTCATGATTACTCTTTTATTATCTTGTTATTATTACTATTCATGCTAAGATCATTAAATTAATGGGAACATGGAGCGACCACCCGGGAAAACAGTGCTACCACAAGGGTTTAATGGGACGCCCTTGGCTGATTAACTAGGAAAGCTAGTGGAGGTCTTCCTTACCCGAAAGGGGCAAGGGCAGTAGGGGAGTGGTCAGTGTAGGGAGGTCCTTGGTTGATTTTGCTGCGATGGCGGTCAGGCAAGAACCCTGCACTGGAGCTTCCTATAAACTGTAGCGGGATTTCTGAAGCTAGTGGAACTTTGTAAAGGCCTCGTAGTGTTACCCTGCCTCGCCTCCTTGGTAGAGATGTATGAGACTGGCCGTCTCTTGGCAGATGGGTAACATGACTTGTGGGTAAAGATGCGCAACCTCTGCAGAGTGTAAAACTAGTATACTAGCCGTGCTCACGGTCATGAGCGGCTCGGACCCTCACATGATTAATTATGGAACTTAAATTTAATTTGTCATTTGCATCGCATTTGGGATTATTTTACTATTACTTTTCTTTATTATTATTAAGGTTTGGTATTTACTTACACGTAGTAATTGCTAATAAAATTTTGACCAACTTATAAAAGCAATGCTCAGCTTCAGCCTTTATTTCATTGATCAGCCTTACACTTCATGAACTCCCACCTTTGGTGAGTTCATGCCACATTATTCCCCACGACTTGTTGAGCTATGAACGTATGTGAGCTCACTCTTGTTGTCTCACACCCCCCCAAAGGAGAAGAGCAGGTGGTCGAAGAGGAGCCGCCTAACACTGAGGCATTCGACTTGATCTAGGTGGCGTTTCTCAGTCGACATTGGCGCCAACGATCCTTAGTTCATTTTACATTTGTTCTTTTATTTTGTAATAAGTCTTCCGCTATGTAATAAGTACTCTGATGTTTTATGACATTTATCTCTATACACTCTGTTATTATATATGTTGTCTTCTTGGCGCATGTATGAGGTGCACCCGGCTTTGTTCCTTTAAACCGGGTGTTACAGAAGTGGTATCAGATGGAAATGTTGACTGTAGGACAAAACCTAGATAGAAATGGACAACCCTTACCTACTTATCTCATTCTGATTCATTCTATACTTACCTTACTCTGATTCTTTCTATACTTATCTTGATCCTGTCTCACCTTCTACTGTTCCACTCTGATCATTCTTATCTTTTCTACTCTAAGACAAGATGGATTTCACACCTTGGAATCCCTACCCCTATGACATTTTTAAGAGATAGGAAGCCTAAGACAAAATTAAAACTATTTTCTCTATTAAAAATGTTGGTTGATTGTTCTGATGATCAATGTCTGATTTGCTTCTTTGATTGATTGAAATATTTTATATGGACATCTTAGCATGTGCCAGCATAAGGTAATAAATTAGCTATGGTAGGTAAAACATTAAACTGCTTAGCTAATAAATCCCCCAAAGTAACATGATTTGTAATTACTGCCTTGTCTACTGCTCTCTCTTACCATATGTATCTAACTCAGATGGTCAATACCAGGAGGGGTGGTGGAATCGATTTGCCTCCTAATCGACACACTCGAAGGATATATAGACAACCTCAGCCACAGCCAGCAGAGATGAATCCTCCTAATCCTCCACCAGGCGGAGTTGATCCACTGATTGCAGCTCAGATGGCGGTGATGCAGCAAATGGCGGACACTATGGCTGATATGCGTGCCCAGATGCAGCAAGAACGCTAGGAGATGCGTCAGGAAAGAGAAGATATACGGCAGGAGTTGCGCCAGGAGAGAAGGGCGCAACAACAGCAGCTGCAACAACAACTTCAACAATAGCAGCAACAACAACAAGTGCCATTGCCTCCACCACCACCACCACCAGTTCCACCTCGTGATAAGCACCGGGAGTTTATGAGTCATAAGCCACCGACCTTCACCAGTTCGCCAGATCCCCTTGATGCAGATGATTGGTTGAAGTCAATTGAGAAGATGCTCAACATTGCACAATGCTCAGACCGGGAGAAAGTTCTTTATGCCTCGGGTCGTCTGACAGGTCCTGCTGCTGACTGGTGGGATTCTTTTACTGCTGCCCATGATGATGCTGATACTATTACCTGGGCAGAGTTCAGTACACAATTCAGGAACTACCATATTCCAGCTGGTATGATCAAGATCAAGAAGGAGTTTCTGTCATTGAAGCAAGGCAACATGTCGGTCAGCGAGTACAGAGACAAATTCATTCAGCTGTCGAGATATGCTCTGGAGGAAGTCGCTGAGGATGAGAGGAAGCAGGAGCACTTTATTGAAGGACTTAATGGACCCTTGCAGTATGCACTGGTGGCACACACCTTTCCATCATTTCAGAGACTACTGGATAAGGCTCTTGCTATTGAACACAAGCGTGTTCAACTGGGTGATTTGAAGAGGAAGGCTATCTCGCAGGGATAGGGTAGCAGCAGTGTTCGTCCCCGCTACGTTTCACCACAGGGTACACCGACTCGACCAGGAGGACCACGCCCAGTTCAGTATGCTCCACAGGGGTCTCCACGGACACCTACTCGTCAGACTGCTCCCACTGGCACCCCGACGAGGCCTACAGGACAGAAGACCGGCCCTACATGCTTCAAGTGCAGTCAGATTGGGCACTATGCTAATGCTTGTCCTATGGGAAATTCTGGTACACCAGCTAAGAACAAGCCACAGACTCTTGGCAAAGGATATTCTATAGCCAGGGTGAATCAAGTCAGCGTTGATGATACTCCTGATGGTGCTGAAATCGTACTCGGTATGTTTTACATTAATGCCCTTCCTGCAACAATATTATTTGATTCTGGTGCTACACATTCATTCATGTCTACTCGATATGCCAACACTAATGAGATACCCCTGCTAAATATGAGAAAACCAATGATAGTAATCACACCTAAAGGGCCTATTGAGGCGAATCAAATGACACGTAGATTGACATTATCAATTATGGGAAGAGAATTTGGAGCTACTGCTATAATATTAGATGCCAGCAGTATAGATCTGATTCTTGGGATGTCATGATTAAGGAAGGCAAAGGCCATTATAGCATGTGGTAGAGGTACTATAGAGCTCACTAGTCCTAAAGGAGAAACATTCCAAGTTAATATTGCAGTAACCACCTCATCCATGCGTGCAATGTTCCTTATACCCGAGGAGTTCGTTGGTGACAACATCCGGGTGGTTAGAGATTTTCCGGATGTCTTCCCAAAGGAGTTACTAGGGATGCCACCAGATAGGGAAGTTGAGTTTGTGATTGATCTTTTACCTGGAACTGCCCCTATTTCTAAGCAACCATACAGGATGGCTGTAGAAGAACTGAAGGAGCTTAAGAAGCAGTTAACTGAGTTACAAGAAGCGAGGTACATTCGTCCGAGTTCCTCACCTTGGGGAGCACCGGTGTTATTCGTACAGAAGAAGGATGGATCGCAACGGATGTGTGTGGACTATAGATCGCTTAATGATGTTACAGTAAAGAACAAGTATCCATTACCCCGTATTGAGGATTTGTTTGATCAGATGAGAGGAGCTAGGGTATTCTCGAAGATTGATCTCCGATCGGGATACCATCAGATGAAGATTAGACCATCAGATATTCCTAAGACGGCTTTCTCAACCCGATATGGATTATATGAGTTCACTGTCATGTCATTTGGATTGACCAATGCACCAGCTTATTTCATGAATTTGATGAATAAGGTGTTTATGGAGTATTTGGACAGATTCGTCGTGGTGTTCATCGACGATATTCTTATCTATTCTAAGAATGAGAGTGATCATGAAGAACATCTAAGGTTGGTGCTACAAAAGCTGCGAGATAATCAACTCTATGCTAAGTTCAGCAAGTGCGAGTTTTGGATTGACAAGGTGCCATTCCTTGGTCATATTATTTCTAATGGAGGAATAGCAGTGGATCCTGCTAAAGTGAAGGAGATAATGGAGTGGAGAGTGCCCACTACAGTTACTGAGATTCGGAGTTTCTTGGGACTTGCAGGATATTATCGGAGATTTATTGAAGGATTCTCTAAGATTGCCAAGCCTATGACATCGCTTTTGGAGAAAGGAAGAGAATTCAAGTGGGATGAGAAATGCCAAGAGAGCTTTGATCAATTGAAGGAGAGGTTGATGTCACCACCAGTATTGATTATGCCAGATCTGCAGATGGGATTTGACATTTACTGTGATGCATGTGGCCAAGGACTTGGATGTGTGCTCATGCAAGAAGGACATGTTATTGCCTATGCATCTCGTCAGTTGCGGAAACATGAATTGAACTACCCCACTCATGACTTGGAATTGGCTGCCGTTGTGCATGCACTTAAGATTTGGAGACACTACATCATGGGAACTAAGTGCCAAGTATATACGGATCATAAGAGTTTGAAGTACATATTCACTCATAAGGATCTCAACCTTAGGCAACGTCGTTGGTTGGAGCTCATTAAGGATTATGATTTGGAGATTCATTATCACCCAGGCAAGGCGAATTTGGTTGCAGATGCCTTGAGCCGGAAGGAGCATGTTCACTCTGCTTTCGTTGTCCAGCTACCTGAGGAATTAGCAAAAGATTTTGAGAGACTCAACCTGGGAATTGTTACACATATAGAAGGAATTACCATTGAATTGGAACCTACCTTGGAGCAAGAAATTCGTAAAGGTCAGGTTGGTGATGCTAAGATTCAGGAGATCAAGGATCTGATAACGGAGGGTAGAGGCCTAGAGTTCACAGAAGATGAGCAAGGCACGATATGGTTCAAGAATCGAATCTGTGTTCCCGATATTGATAGTCTTCAGGAAACCATATTGAAGGAGGCACATGACTCAGTTTATTCTATTCACCCTGGGAGTACTAAGATGTATCAGGATTTGAAGCAAAAGTATTGGTGGTGTTGGGGACTTGTTCTCAAATGATAAGAATTAAGAACAAGGCAACACAGAAAATGTTAAATATTAAAGTCCTTCGTCCTCCATAACATTATATCCCTTCGGGATATAAAGCATCTCGGACGAAGGTTACGAAGGACATACCTTCGCAAGCATAACAACGAAAGACGAAGTATTCATATAAACCATGAGATATGAAATAAACACATAAATGTTATCATAGAATCATCTTCATTCTTATTATCATGAGCGAATATAAATGACTTCAAATTACAAATGTACCTTCGATCCTGAAGAAGGCACGAGTACAAGTGTGATGCGAAGGCAAATGACAGGTTCGCGTGAACAGTACAGGGGTACTGTTCATCTATTTATAGACACAGGACGCAGCCTGTGACGAATTACAATTATGCCCTTTACAAAAGTTTACAACATTAACTTGGACCTCTATGGATAAAAAGGTCATTCTATCTTTATGTCGGTTTGTAACGCCGAAGCTCCATAAAAAGGAACCTTCGGCCATCTCCTGGGGGCGATTTCAGCCGAAGCTGCTTCTTCGTGTAAGACCTTCGGCGCAACGAAGCATGGCCCCAACAGTAGCCCCTTTCGCGGCGCTAGATCGTTTTTCGTAACGAGCTTGATCCGTGAAAAAATCCTCTCAAGCTTCGGGAAGCCGAAGGTCCAAAAAACACCTTCCCTGAGCTCGTTGCCGAGAAACGATTCATCTCCCGGGCTCATGTCGGACCCACCTTGCAGAGTTACTGTTTGATCCTTGTGGTCCACTGCACAGCGAGTACAAGTTACTGCCCGCCTGGTGTAAAAATCCTGCCGCTTCGCCTTCTTACCTGCAACACTATATAAACTGACGAGTAGGTGTGAAGTTACCACAGCATACATTGCTATTTGCACTGTTTCGCTGCCAAAATTTTTAACCATAGCCGAAGCTTGATTCTCAAAATCTAACGAAGGTCAATCTCGAAGTCTGCTTCGTCAAAGAGGAAAGCTTCGGAAAAAAGGAAAAAGAAAAAGGTGTTTTAACTTCCCCAAACTTAGAATCAAATGGCCAAGGTGTGATCTACTGCCAGAGTTGAACGTGAAGGGGACAAAGCCGAAGGTTCGAATACTGTGCCCATCTCCGAAGCAATGCAGCGTTCCGGACTGGTGATCGCGGAAGAAATGCCTGCTGCCGAAGCAAACCCGACAGCTGCCGAAGGAGAAGGGAACATTGAAGAAACCGACTCCGAAGATGACTACCGCATTGCTATGCCCAGCAAACCCAGCCACCTAGACTTCGGAAAATCGACTGTTTCAAAGGTTGATCTCGCCAAGATGGTGAAAGCAGGTTTTTTCAGTGAAGATCAGAAGAAGCTACTTCGCTTCGGGGGAGAAGAGACCACCCCGAAGCCAGAGAAGGACGAGATTGTCATCTTTAAGAGCTTTTTAAAGGCTGGGCTAAGATTCCCTGTTCACGAGATTGTTGCGGAGATTTTGAAGAGGTTTGGTATCTACTTTCACCAGTTAACTCCTAACGCTATCGTTAGGCTTAGCGTTTATATTTGGGCGCTCCGAAGCCAAGCAGTGGAGCCTTTTGCCGACAGTTTCTGCCGAGTTCATGAGTTGCATTATCAAACAAAAGCCAGAAAGGATGGGCTTCATGAAAACTTCGGTTGCTATAATTTTGCCTACCGGAAAACCGCGAAGTTTCCTGTAATCAGCTACCGAAGCAAATGGCCAGCCGGCTGGAAATCAGAATGGTTCTATGTCAAGGTTGATGAGGACAAGGAGAAGCTTGTGCAAAGTCCACTCGAGCTGATCTTCGGAGAAACGCGACCCCACTGCAACATGACACCAGAGGGTCAAACTCAACAGGCAATAGATGAATTCAGAATTATTGCAGAGCATATTGGTACCAGGGATCTGGTTCAAGAATTCTTGGCATTCAGAGTCTTCCCTACTCTGAAAGAATGGGAAATGCCAAAGTTAAAGGGGGAGAAGAAGGAGGGGGAACTTGTCCGGCTTCCCTACCACTTCAAATTCAAGAAATATTTTAAGAAGCCCTGCCAAGAGTGGCTGGACACAGTTGAGGTGATGTGTAATGAAATTCTTGGAAATTATTCGAAAAAAGAAGACCAACTGATGACAGCAGCCTTCGGCACCCGTCCGAAGCGAAGGCTGAACCGAGTGCTTGATGCCCTGGGCTTCGAGTACCCTGACTATGGGCAGTTAAGCAAGGGTGCTGAAGGCCAGAAAAGAAAAAGAGCGGCCGAAGCTTTAAAAAAGGATGAAGAAAAACCCACAAAAGAGAAGAAGATTGCCAAGAGAAAAATATCAACTCCAAAGCGAAAACTATCCGAAGAAAAGGGGTCCCCCACACCACCTTCTACTAGCGACGTGGAGGAAATTCTAAAGGTAATGACTGAACCCATGCCCACGAAGCTAAGTCCATTAGGGCCTCGACTGACGAAGCTTTTTCAAAAGGTGGCGGAGCCGGAAAAATCGAAGATAACCAAAGCAAAAAGGCAAAGAATTATTGCCGTAACAGAAGTTATTGACAAGACGCCACCGAGAGCATCAATTCAGAAAACAGCAGCTGCTGAAGACACAACAAACGTCGAAGTCGCACCTTCGGAGGTCGCGGCTACCGAAGCCGCTACAGCCGAAGATGTGAACTTAGAGACTACTATTGAGAACATTGACAAAATTTTGGAAGACATGGCTGCAGAAGAAGCTGCCGCTGCTGCTAAAAAAGCCATGGCCGCTGTGCCTGAGAAGGGGAAAGAAATAGCCAAAGAGGCTTCGGACGACGAAGCCTACACATTTCAAAATTTAATTGGGCAAAAACTTTCGAAGGACGAAATAGAAGAGCTTGAAGACTATGCCAAATCTTGTGGATACAGACCAGGAGCTCTTCTATTCGGAGGTGTGGACGACGAAAAATTAGGCTGCATTCGAGACCAAACCGGAGCTAAGGTCATCGGTACTCTATCAAAGAGTATCGGTTTTCCGAAGCTAGAGACAGACATCAGCCGCTACCGACGACAACATATCGTCGGCAGCTTATTTTATTCCAATTTCAAGGTAAACAACCTTCTCTCTGGTCTTTATTGCTTTCAATAATAAAAATGTTACTAACGAAAGTTGTTTTTGTGCAGAGCATGCTACTGAGCAAAGCTCTGAAGATGCAGCAGGATTTGGAGGACAAAAAACACGAAGCTATTATTGGAAATTTGGAGAGCAAGATAAAAGAACAATCAGCCATCATTGAAAAGAAAGACTTCGAGCTTCAATCAACCGAAGGCTTGCTGGCAGAGACCGAAGCTAAAATATCAGAATTGAATTCGAAGCTTATCGATCAATCAAAACAGTTTGAACAAGAAAAGCTAGAGCTTAATTCTAAACTTGAAGCCGAAGTCCAAGCTAACTCAAATTTGAAGAAATCACTAACAAGCCTTCAGGATAAATGTTTGAAATTTAGCAACAATTGTATCCAACAATTAAAGAAGATCTTTCACTCAGTTGGAGCCAGCAGCGGGAAGTTTACCCCTTCGGATGAAAATTTACCAGAATCCTTCGATCATATCGAAGCTGAAATCGAAGAACTTGACGAAGTTATAGCCGGGCACGGTGACTTCTGTGCCTGGGTAGCTTCTCGGGGTACCGCTGCAGCATTCCTGAAGGCTGGCTGCGAACATGGAAAAATTGTCAACAGGCCCAACTTCACCCTATCTCCATCAATCCTGGATGATATACCTGACCTCGCCCGAAGCATCTCGAATAGATTTATAAAAATGATATGGACAAAAGGCGGGCGGGAGAAGGCTGGAGACGAAGCTCGAAGTCATCTTGAACCAGTAAGAAATCATACTTTGTACTTACCTTCTCCTTCACACTTGATTTTTACTCTGGATACCTGGATTCATGTAGGATGACGAAGCTGAAGATGATTAAAGAATATGCCGCCGAAGCGGAAGCCTGAAGAAGATTAGTAGGAATAGGCTAGGAAAAACTCAGGAAAATTTGTAACAACTTTTTGTAAATTCAATTAAACCGTTCTCAAGGAACTTTGTACATACCTTGTAATATATTCTTACCCCTTTATTGAGACGCTTTGATGTGGACGAAATCAGTATTTTGAGCTGAAGGCGAAAAAACACCTTCCCTTCTTTTCGTACACAACGAAGCATAAAAGACCACTTCTTCTTTTTGCCGAAGCTTTGCTTTTTCGTACACAACAAAACATAAAAGAATACTTCTTCTTTTTGCCGAAGCTTTTCTTTTTCGTACATAACAAAACATAATAGAATACTTCTTCTCTTTGCCGAAGCAACCACTTAGGGACACAGATGCTATGAATGAATGCTTATGAATGCAAATGCTATGATGTAATGTGTTGTGCGAATGAATGTCCGAAACATATAGCCGAAGCCACACTCAGCCATTATTTCCTTAGAATCAACCACACATCAGCTCTGCATTCCCTTAGGAACGACTTTGGAGCTTCTTCGTCTTTTACTTAGACGGTATAAACTCTGCATTCCCTTAGGAACGTCTTTGGAGTTTCTTCGCCTTTTACTTAGGCGGTATAAGCTCTGCATTCCCTTAGGAACGTCTTTGGAGCTTCTTCGCCTTTTACTTTCGGCGGAACCAGCGTTGACTTTTCGCTGTGAGCTCTGCATCCCCTTAGGGACGTCTTTGGAGCTTCTTCTCTTTTTTTTTAGTTTCGGCACTCGATGGTGCGTTCTCAGCTGTTACATTTACATTCTTTGGGGGATTTTGCTCTTATAAGACTAAAAAAGGAAATTACACATGATGGCCCCATTAAAAACCTTTCTCCCCCTTTAGAAAGGAAAAGGGTGCCATGAAAAAGAAAAGAAAAAACATAAAAATTACATCAAGTTATACATAGTATCGCCGAAGCTCATCCGCATTCCAAGATCTTGGAATTTCTTTGCCATCCATGTCCTTCAACCTGTACGATCCAGGCCTTGCCGAAGATACTACTAAGAATGGTCCTTCCCATTTCAACTGTAGTTTGCCCACTGTATCTGGGTTAGCCACTCTCCGAAGCACCAAGTGACCCGGCTCAATATTTTTTAGCCGGACCTTTCTATCTCGCCATTTTACTGTTTCAGCCTGGTATTTATTGATATTCTCCACGGCCTGAAGCCTGATCCCTTCTAAAGCATCTTTTTCCACAAGGCAAGCATCTTCGGGTTCTGATTCTGTCGAAGCTACTACTCTTATTGATCCAGCTTTGGCTTCTTCCGGAGTTATTGCTTCGTCACCGAATAATAACTTGAATGGGGTAAAGCCTGTAGACCTTGATGCTGTTGTATTGTGGCCCCACACCACTTTGGTTAACTGGTCTGGCCACTTTCCCCTGGGTTGATTGAAGATTAACTTCATTATTCCTGTCATTATAATGCCGTTGGCCCTTTCAACAAGCCCATTCGACTCCGGATGCCTGACTGATGCAAAATGGATCTTCGTTCCAATTTGATCACAGAAATTTCTGAAAGCTTCGGAGTCGAACTGCGTTCCATTATCTACAGTGATGGCCTTCGGTACTCCGAAGCGACAGACAATGTTCTGCCAGAAAAACTTTTGGACAGTGGCCGAAGTTATTGTGGCTAATGGCTTCGCCTTAATCCATTTGGAAAAATACTCTACAACTACTATAACATATTTTAGATTCCCTTGGGCCGGTGGTAATGGACCCAACAAGTCAAGGCCCCACCTTTGCAATGGCCAGATGGGTTGTATCAGCTGTGTCAAAGACGAAGGTTGCTTTTGATCTCTTGCACATTTTTGACAACCTTCGCACTTCTGAACTAACTCCGCTGCATCCGAAGCTGCCTTCGGCCAATAAAATCCTTGGCGGAACACTTTTCCAAGTAACGGCCTGGATCCGATGTGAGATCCACACAGGCCTGCATGTATCTCTTTCATCAACTCTATACCTTCGGCTCTAGATAAGCACTTGAGCAGCGGAGCGCAAACTCCATGTTTGTATAATTCCCCTTCTATCATGACATACGGACGAGCTCTTGCCTCTATCCTTTTATTGTAAGCTTTGTCATCTGAAAGGAACTTACCCTGAAGGTAAGAAATTATTTCAGTTCTCCAATCTTCGCTGTAAACAGGAGATATGTTGAGAACTGCTCTTTCAAGGAGCTCCACTGAAGGTGCCTTTATTGTTTCGAAGAACACATCCGAAGGTAACGGCAGCCCCTGTGCTGCAGACTTGGCTAGCAAATCAGCATGCTCATTTTGTCCTCGAGGAATATTCTTGACAGAGAATCCTTCGAAGGAGGCTTCGATCCTTCGGACCGTATCTAGATATTTTTCAAGCTTTGGATCTTTAGCCTTGCAACTTTTGTCAATATGACCCGAAACCACTTGGGAATCAGTTTTGAGAATTGCCCTTCTGATTCCCATTGCTTTTAATTTCCAAAGGCCCAGAAGCAGGGCTTCGTACTCAGTAATATTATTTGTACAGCTGAAATCAAGTCTTGCTGCATAACAAGTTTTGACCTTGGATGGTGAAACCAACACAGCAGCTGCACCTGCTCCGAAGGTTCCCCAAGAGCCATCACAAAACACTGTCCACACTTCGGCATCTTTATTTGCTTCTTCATCCTGAGCCCCTGGCGTCCAGTCGGCAATGAAATCTGCCAATGCTTGAGACTGGATCGAGGATCTATGCACATAATCAATGTAAAATTCGTTGAGCTCTGCAGCCCATTTCCCAATCCGTCCAGTAGCTTCTCTATTTCTCATTATATCCTTCAACGGCTGCGAAGAAGGAACAATAATATTGTATGCCTGGAAATAATGCCGAAGCTTCCTGGATGCCATTAAAACGGCATATAATACCTTCTCCAGCTCTGTATAATTTTTCTTTGAGACACTAAGGACCTCAGATACAAAATACACTGGAACTTGCTTCTTGAGTTGGCCATCAAGCTTCTCCTGGACAAGTGCCGCACTCACTGCTGAGTGCGAAGCTGCCACATATAACAATAGAGGAGCCCCTGGCGTTGGTGGAGTTAGTGTTGTGAGATCTATCAAGTATTGCTTCAGCTCTTCGAAGGCTTTTTGTTGACTTGGGCCCCATTGAAAGACTTCGGCTGACTTCAGCACCTCGAAAAATGGTAAGTTTCTTTCTGCTGATCTGGATATAAATCTGTTGAGAGATGCCAGCCTTCCTGTCAATCTTTGGGCCCCCTTTCTTGTAGTTGGTGGCTCCATTCGAAGTATAGCTTCGATTTTATTTGGATTAGCTTCGATTCCCTTTGTTGAAACCAAACATCCAAGAAATTTACCCTTCTTCACTCCGAAGACACATTTTTCTGGATTCAGCTTCAGACCAGCTTGTCTGAAGCTGGCGAAGGTCTCCTGCAGATCAGCAATATGATTTTCCTGCTTCGTGCTTTTAACAATAATGTCATCAACATAGGTCAACACATTTCTGCCTATTTGAGACTGGAGAACCTTCGCAGTCATTCTGCTGAAACTTCCTCCAGCATTTTTGAGCCCCTCAGGCATCCGAAGATAGCAATACGTGCCACTTGGAGTTATGAAGCTAGTCTTCGGCTCATCTTCCTTTCTCATCCAGATTTGATGATATCCTGAGTAACAGTCCAGGAGGCTCATGAGCTCTGAAGAAGCTGCTGCATCGACTAGAGAGTCTATCCTTGGCAGCGGGAATTCGTCCTTCGGACAAGCCTTGTTGAGATCTGTGAAATCGATACACATTCTCCACTTGCCATTGGCCTTCTTCACCATAACAGTGTTAGCTAGCCACTCTGGATACTTCACTTCTCTGATAACTCCTGCACTGAGGAGTCTTTTGACTTCATTGCGAGCCCCTTCGGCCTTGTCATCAGACATTTTCCGAAGCCTCTGCTTTCGGGGTCTGAAGGATGGGTCAACATTGAGCGAATGTTCAATAACATCCCGATTTACTCCACAGAGATCATTGGCCGACCATGCAAAAACATCTTTGTTGTTGAATAAAAACCTTATCAAGGTTTTCTCCTGGTCTTCAGATAGTTGCGAGCCCAACAGCACCTTCTGCTCTGCTACGTCCTCACACAATAGCATGGGCTTCGGCTGATCTGCTGAAGCTGCCTTCTCCCTTCTGAATTTGTACTGTTCACAAGCGTCAGTTCCATCTATATTATGGATTGCCTTGGAGTCGGTCCAGCTTCCTTCGGCCCTTCTAGCAGCTTCCTGGCTTCCATGAATAGCAATAGGTCCTTGGTCCGAAGGTATCTTCATGCAGAGATAAGCTGGGTGGAGAATTGCTTCGAAGGCATTAAGAGTACCACGGCCAATGATAGCATTGTAAGGATACTCCATGTCAACAATATCAAACACAATTTGCTCAGTCCTTGTGTTGTTAACAAATCCGAAGGTTACCGGCATGGTAATCTTCCCAAGTGCTACAATCTGCCGCCCTCCGAAGCCACAAAGAGGGTGCGTGGCATCATGAATCTTGTCTTCGGGCTCTTGCATTTGTCTGAAGGCTTTAGCAAATATAATGTCAGCTGCACTGCCTGTGTCAACTAGGACATTGTGGACCAGAAATCCTTTGATTACACAAGAGATAACCATGGCATCATTGTGAGGATAATCCTTAAGCTGAAGGTCTTCCTGAGAGAAAGTAATTGGAATGTGGGACCATTTGGACTTGATGAAGGGTCCCTGCACTCCAACATGCTGCACCCTTCTCTGAGCCTCCTTCTTCTGCTTCTTGTTAGCCGGCTCTGAGCAAGAACCGCCTGTTATCGGGAGCACCAGCTTTGAAGCCGAAGCAGCTCCAGCTTGATTGTTGAACGAAGCCATCAGCTTAGAAAAGTGGAAGTGAGTTCACCGGAGGTGGGCGCCAATGTTGGGGACTTGTTCTCAAATGCTAAGAATTAAGAACAAGGCAACACAGAAAATGTTAAATATTAAAGTCCTTCGTCCTCCATAACATTATATCCCTTCGGGATATAAAGCATCTCGGACGAAGGTTACGAAGGACATACCTTCGCAAGCATAACAACAAAAGACGAAGTATTCATATAAACCATGAGATATGAAATAAACATATAAATGTTATCATAGAATCATCTTCATTCTTATTATCATGAGCGAATATAAATGACTTCAAATTACAAATGTACCTTCGATCCTGAAGAAGGCACGAGTACAAGTGTGATGCGAAGGCAAATGACAGGTTCGCGTGAACAGTACAGGGGTACTGTTCATCTATTTATAGACACAGGACGCAGCCTGTGACGAATTACAATTATGCCCTTTACAAAAGTTTACAACATTAACTTGGACCTCTATGGATAAAAAGGTCATTCTATCTTTATGTCGGTTTGTAACGCCGAAGCTCCATAAAAAGGAACCTTCGGCCATCTCCTGGGGGCGATTTCAGCCGAAGCTGCTTCTTCGTGTAAGACCTTCGGCGCAACGAAGCATGGCCCCAACAGGTGGTATGGATTGAAGAGAGATGTGGCTGCACATGTGGCTATGTGCGATGTATGCCAAAGAGTTA
The DNA here is from genome assembly GCA_029449295.1 of Zea luxurians. NCBI lineage: Eukaryota > Viridiplantae > Streptophyta > Magnoliopsida > Poales > Poaceae > Zea > Zea luxurians. The sequence goes on along the minus strand of JAOPSE010000019.1, from coordinate 18,280,610 downwards.
AGGCTGAACACCAGAGGCCAGCCGGACTATTGCATCCACTGAAGATACCTGAGTGGAAATGGGAAGAAATTGGCATGGACTTCATTGTTGGATTACCCCGCACGTCTGCTGGATATGATTCTATATGGGTGATTGTGGACAGGCTAACTAAAGTAGCCCACTTTATTCCAGTGAAGACCACGTATTCAGGAGCCAAGTTAGCAGAGTTGTACATGGCACGGATTGTCTGCCTACATGGTGTGCCAAAGAAGATCGTGTCTGATCGAGGATCACAGTTTACCTCTTGATATTGGACGAAGTTGCACGAGTCCTTGGATACAAGATTAAATTTTAGTTCGGCTTACCATCCCCAGACTGATGGGCAGACTGAGAGGACCAACCAAGTGCTTGAGGATATGTTAAGAGCTTGTGCTCTTAAACATGGTGGAAGTTGGGATAAGAGTTTACCTTATGCTGAGTTCTCTTATAATAATAGCTATCAGGCCAGTTTGAAAATGTCACCATTTGAGGCTTTGTATGGCAGAAAGTGCAGGACTCCACTGTATTGAGATCAAACTGGTGAGAGGCAGTTGTTTGGGCCTGAGATTATACAGGAAGCGAAAGAACAAGTTCAACAAATAAGGGAGAATTTGAGAACTGCACAGTCCAGGTAGAAAAGCTATGCTGATACCCGGAGAAGACAGCTAGAGTTTAAGGAGGGAGATTATGTCTATTTAAAGGTGTCACCACTCTGGGGTATGAGGAGATTTAGAGTCAAAGGAAAGTTGTCCCCTCGCTTTATCGGATCCTTCTTAATCTTAAAGCGAGTGGGAGAAGTCGCATATCAATTGGAGTTACCGGATCATCTCGCGGATGTTCATGATGTCTTTCATGTATCTCAGCTGAAGAAATGTCTCAGGGTGCCTAAAGAACAATTACCAATGGAAGACCTTAGTGTCCAAGAAGATTTGACTTATGCTGAGTACCCCATCAAGATTCTGGATACACTGACTCGTGTCACGAGGAATAAGATTATAAAGATGTGCAAAGTTCAATGGAATCACCATGGCGAAGATGAAGCAACATGGGAAAGAGAAGAAGAGCTTCGTATAGATTTTCCCCACCTTTTCCCTAGATCTTCTTAAATCTCGAGGACGAGATTATTTTTAAGGGGGGTAGGATTTGTAATACTCAAAATTTTGTACCAAGAATAATAGAGAGATCTCCTCAATTCTATGTGCCTCATTTGTATCATAAAAAGAGCATACTCAAAATTTAAGGGATTTATCAAAATAAATAATTCTAAAATAAAATAAAGTGCATCATATTGGAGTTATGTTTGTGCATTAATAAAATGATAAAGGTGATAAGATAATAAATACTAGAAGTTAAGTCACACCCTAAACTAAAAATAGGGTTCTCAAAGATGAGAAGACGAGGAATAATACAAAGATATAAATAATATGCTAATATTTACAAAATTTGTATTTTCATTTGACAATATGATTGGGAAAAAAATGTGCACAATGTTTGAATTCAAAGTTCATATTCAAACCAAACTTAGAAATGAAGCAAATAGGAAGGAATGATAAAAAGAAAAAAGAATAGATGAGCACTTGGGCCGACTGCCCCACTTTCGGCCCACTGCTGCTTCCACCGCGCGACCAGCCCAACTCCCCCCCTCCGCGCGCACTGGCCGACTGACATCACGGGCCCCGCTGCTCAGCCACACTATGTTGTGCACGCGTCGTGTCCACTCTGACCGACTGGCGGGCCCCGCAACCCAGAAACGCCGCTCGCCCCTACTACTTCTCATCATCTCTGGCGCGTGGACCGGTGTAGTCAGTACCGGCTTCAACCACCAGCCGAAAAGCTCGCCGTAGCCGCGAAATCCTCGGCGTGCGACTGGGGAGGCCCTGGCTCGGTAGTTAAAAGCTAGGCGCGCCGTGCCCTTCCTCCACTCGCGACCAATTCCTTGCCGCGGCATCATGCGCGACCATCAGTGAGCCGGGGAGTGCGAGAGCGGAGAGAAGAGAGAAATCCCGAGGGAGAAGAAGGGTGCCGCCGTGGGGGAATCCTCCACGGAGTCGCCATCCGTGTCTCGTGTGGTGTCCGTGACGATCACCGGGCCCAGGGGAAGTTCCTCCGCAACATCACAGGCGGAATTAACCTCTGCGACACCGGGAATTGCTCGCCGAAGCTCTGGACTCCGCCGCGCTCCGTGGGTAGGGTTCTGCGTCGCGCTAATTGAGGTAATGATGCCTACCCCGAGTTTACCATGTCCTCCTCCACGTGTATACCCGTAGAATCGAAGTATAGGGCTTGATTGCCGGTGATCGGACCGGGCGGCAATGGCGCCGCCGTGCCATAGCTCTACGCCGCCGTCGCTCGTAGGGAGATTGGGGGAAATCACGTGGGCCGTTGATCTTCTGCCAGACGGCTGGGATTTGTCCCCGTGCACCCTTTCGCGTGGATTCAATCTGGTCCATTGATCTGGTTTCAACGGTTAGGTTTGGATAATTGGATCTAGGGTAATAAAATCCAAACTGTCGATGTCCGATCTCGCGGCTGCGATTGCATACCGGTTCAGTGTAATGTTACTTTAATCTGGAGCGTAGATCTGTGATCGGACGGCTAGAATACCACCGTACCCCTTCGCGGGTACACTTTACGAAAGAAACCTTATGGCTTTAGGATTTTAAACCCGTCGTCCCGTATAGCTGGCACGCTGTGTCTTAGAAAATTTTAACCGAGCCCCCTGTGCTTACCAGTAAATGAGGCCCAGTCCAAAGGATTAGAAAATCAGAGAAATTAATTTAGAAATAGATTTTTAGTATTAAATTAATTGCAAAAACTTGTTTAATTCATAGAAAATGCATATGAACTCCAAATTACTCCATTCCAGTTCCTAAAATTTTGTAATTTTATTGTCTATCAATTAGTGTCTCTGTTTTGACATGAAAACAATTAGAAAATTAATTTATCATTTAAACCTATTTCAAGCACATTAAATCTTAGGAAATTCATAACTTAAAATCTATAACTCCAAAATTAATAATTCCAGTTCCTATGATCTCATTTTAATGTGTAGATTTTTACTGTATATTTTATTTGCATGTTTGATGTGATGTTAATTTATGCTATACTATGTATGTATTGTGTTGATGCGAGTAGACGAGCAAGCCACTGTGGATTCTGAGGTTCAACAAGTAGAGGTAGCTGAGCAGGAGCTCATTGAAGGCAAGTTGTGCCCTTGATCACTTACTTTTCCCAGCCATGTTCTTATTAATTTTAATGATCTGCATAAGTTAATTTTGATGGGATCCTTTATGTTACCCCAGTTTTGATTATCTTTATACCTTGTTCACCCCTGAAATATTTTTGGGTAGTATCTGCTATTGCTTTATGTGGATTGGGTATGGAGATACAACATTCATGATTACTCTTTTATTATCTTGTTATTATTACTATTCATGCTAAGATCATTAAATTAATGGGAACATGGAGCGACCACCCGGGAAAACAGTGCTACCACAAGGGTTTAATGGGACGCCCTTGGCTGATTAACTAGGAAAGCTAGTGGAGGTCTTCCTTACCCAAAAGGGGCAAGGGCAGTAGGGGAGTGGTCAGTGTAGGGAGGTCCTTGGTTGATTTTGCTGCGATGGCGGTCAGGCAAGAACCCTGCACTGGAGCTTCCTATAAACTGTAGCGGGATTTCTGAAGCTAGTGGAACTTTGTAAAGGCCTCGTAGTGTTACCCTGCCTCGCCTCCTCGGTAGAGGTGTATGGGATTGGCCGTCTCTTGGCAGATGGGTAACATGACTTGTGGGTAAAGATGCGCAACCTCTGCGGAGTGTAAAACTAGTATACTAGCCGTGGTCACGGTCATGAGCAGCTCGGACCCTCACATGATTAATTATGGAACTTAAATTTAATTTGTCATTTGCATCGCATTTGGGATTATTTTACTATTACTTTTCTTTATTATTATTAAGGTTTGGTATTTACTTACACGTAGTAATTGCTAATAAAATTTTGACCAACTTATAAAAGCAATGCTCAGCTTCAGCCTTTATTTCATTGATCAGCCTTACACTTCATGAACTCCCACCTTTGGTGAGTTCATGCCACATTATTCCCCACGACTTGTTGAGCTATGAACGTATGTGAGCTCACTCTTGCTGTCTCACACCCCCCACAGGAGAAGAGCAGGTGGTCGAAGAGGAGCCGCCTAACACTGAGGCATTCGACTTGATCTAGGTGGCGTTTCTTAGTCGACATTGGCGCCAACGATCCTTAGTTCGTTTTACATTTGTTCTTTTATTTTGTAATAAGTCTTCCGCTATGTAATAAGTACTCTAATGTTTTATGACATTTATCTCTATACACTCTGTTATTATATATGTTGTCTTCTTGGCGCATGTATGAGGTGCACCCGGCTTTGTTCCTTAAAACCGGGCATTACATGAACCGTGAAGGAATATTGTATTCAAGAACCTTAGATAATAAATTCTTATTATCTTTGCACTCTCATGAGCATTACATGACATTCATTCTTATATACACATATATAGTCGAAGTAACTGAAGAGAAGACACCACCACCACCTTCGGAATCTCAGGCAGGAAACTGTTTCTACCTTGATATCTGTGGGTCTGAGCCTGACTCACCTATCAACGAAGGCAAGCCCCGGTGCATTTGCCACCTTCCTTGATGTTTTTAAAATCTTTCTCACTTGATTAATGCATTAGGTGATAGGAGTTGAATGCTTAAACAATTCTTGCATTACGTTCCTTGAACTTGATTATCTTCCTTGAAACCCTGTTTTCATAAAAGGTTTTTACTATGCTTAGTATTGCTCTAGCAAAACAAAAGGTTTTGTTTTACAAAAGATGATTGGCAAAGTGGGAAGGATGTTTTTGAAAATAAAACTTGATGGTGGATCCATCATGGCCGTGATGGGTTCAACATCAGAAAAGATGTACCTCTGCCAGGTACCAAACTTTGGGTTTTAAATGATTAAGCTGAGACTGGGCAGGTGACTTGCACGAGAAGAGAGTCTCGGTGTTGTGTCTCCATCTGAGTCGATTAAGGACCGTGTCGATGTAGGCTTGATGACCGAGGACCCTTTAACTGGTCACATGCCTCGTCATGGGTAAGCCTTGCCTCGGGCAGACTAAGGCCAGAATAAGATAACACGGAATGGGCGTGGAGCGGTGGCGAGAGTAGCGTGTACCCTCTGTGGCAAGAGGCTAGACGGAGGTGTATTTGTGCACTCGGTTCACGTGAACCTGATTTGGTCTTAAGAACCCTGGTGGCGGGTTGACATATGCAAGGGTTAAGTGCTACATATGTCGTGTGATTGGAGATCCTCAGCTGAGTATAATCGATTCAGATCGCCGTACCTTCGCGGTCATGAAGACTTGGTCACTGTCCTATACGTAGAACTCAAGTAAAGATGAAGGACTTGTTAAGAAATTGGCTAGTACAGGTTAAGTGATTGAACTAGGTTAGAAAGAACTCTACACACAGGTAATTTTACCTAACTTGACAATAAAATTGGATTTTAAGGATCCACTTTTAGTAAGCATTTATGCAAAACAGAGTCTTTGATCATTGAGAAACCTTACCTTGACTCTCTTATAACCAGCATACCCTTGAGAGTCTTTTCTTTGGTCGGGTAAGACTTGCTGAGTAATTCCATACTCAGGGTTTTATTCCCTCTTGTTTTTAGGTGAGGAATCAACAAATTTTTGTTGCTTTTGTACCAAGGTGGTGTCAAATGAAGAAAAGCAAGAATGAAGCTGCGGGAGGAACTAGTCCTCCATAAAAACTTTTATGTAAGAACTTATCGGGAGGAGTTTTTACCTCCCTTGGTATTGTAATAATAAGTACTCTGCACTCGTGTTTACATGCTGGTCTGTAATAACTAACTTTATCTTACTTTCAAATGTAAGTTATGTAATCGCTTCCGCATTTCTGTATCTCTGATGTTCTGTAATGTCTGCGTGACGGGTGAAACGCTCTTGGGAAAGGTAAGAAAAGCAGATACCGAACTTTTCAAGTAATTCAGGGGCATCTACAGGGTTGTCTGAGGTCCGTTGGACAAGGACAACTGTAGGTGGGCCTAATAACTTAGGAGGTTCCGTCACAGGTTCCCTGCGCCCGCAATAAGTGGCGCAACTGGTGGGGTTTCTGGTTTTATGTTTCAGAAGGCACAGTCGAAGACCACCCAGGGCTCCCCGTGGCTGTCATGTGCTCCCATCATTATGTAGCATACCCGCAATTTGAGGTAGCGGAGGATGACAAAGACGAAGGAGCCCTTCATTGCGCTGCCCGCATGAGTAGCGGGCGCGATTTAGTTGAGGAATTTGTCGGGTATGGGGTATGGCCCTTGGCGCATGGCTGGGCGTTGGGCGAAGTATGCCCTCGCGAGATGCCCTCCCGTGGCGGGTAGAAGGTGCGAAGTCCTGCCTTCGCGCTGGATTTGCGTGGCTGAGATCCCGCCGCATTCGTGCGTGAAGCGGAAGATGGGGCGGCAAGGATCGTGGGGCGCTACGTGCCGAAGACAGAGGGTCTACGGAGCTGGGATATCTGCGGGTCCAACGATAGATTGAACTGAGTCTTTGACCTGAACCGCTTGCCATACGGTGGTTATCCTGGTGTGGACGCCGCCGACCGCCGCGGGAAGAAACCGATGGGCGGAACCGAGGAAGAGCCTTCGCAGGAGGCTGCCCCGGCCACTAAGAAGAGGAAATTAGGTACTATAGTGGGAGGAATGGGGGTGTCTGATAATTTTGCTGTGGAGTTGATGGGGACATGCGCGGCCCCCGGGGGAAGGATGTCTTCGCCCGAGCTCCGGGAGTCTTCGGCGCGAATGCTGGAGGTTTCAGGGGGTCGATGGCCAAAGAATCTTCCAATCCCCTGGGCGGAAGGCAAAAACATGTCTACGTCTCGTATAGCTCTTGGCTTGAGGATTTTCCCTTACAGACGGAATATTGCTGCTGTTGTGTTGGCAGTGATGACCAAGGACCATCAAGACGCTGCGCAGAAGCGCCGGGCGGTTATCAGGATGGTGGATCCGAGGCGTGAGGCGAAGAGAGCGCGGGGGAGCGCGAAGGCTGCTGCCTCTGGCAGCAGCCAGCCAGTGCCGGCTGCGAAACCGGCCATGCCTAGGTCCAACAAGTCGTCGGCGGGCGCGAAGACAGCTGCCGCTAGCGGGACCAAGTCTCCCCCGGTCGAAGCAGCGAAGGGACGGGAGCTGCCCTCACCGGGGAAACATGTTATCGACTTCGGCATGAACATCAGTGTGGAGGACTATTTTGTTGGTAAGTTTTTTTTGAGGTCTTCTAACCGGTGATATGTTGCATTGCAGGGTCCGGCGAGGGACAGATGGTTGTTGTCCCGCCTTCGGTGGCAACCGCTTTGCCATCAGCGGAGGTAAGGGCGAGGGGGACCGCTCAGGACCCATGGGCCTCCTTCTGCGCGAGCGGCGAGATTTTGACAGCCGCTGCCGCTAAGGACGTGGCGGGCACCATGTCCCAGCGGCTGAGGGAGGCATCGCAGCGGATGTCGCAGCAGCTGAGTCAAGTAAGTTGAGTTGGACTTCGGTGTTTGTTGTTTCCATGAAGATTTGGGTCTCATGAGTTTTTGTCAGGCGGCTGACTTCGTCGATCGCGTTGCGTCTGGTGTCCTGACTGCAAACGTGGCTGCCGAAGTCGAGAGACTTCGGGCACAACACGCGGATGCCGTCCGGGAGAAGTCGGCCGCGGAGAGCAAAAGCCGTCAGCTGGCAGAGAAGGTGGCCGCCTTGGAGACCGAGAAGTCGGACCTTCGGTGCCAGCTGGCAGAAGAGAGGAGGAAGGCGAACCAGGCCATCGCTGAGGCGCAGGCTGCGCAGGCGGAGGCCAAGGTGGCACGGGCGGTGGGAAGTCTCGCCAGCCAACGCGCCGAGGAGTTGGAGGTGAGGTTCAATGCCCTGCGCGGCCGCGTGGATAAGGTCGAGGCCTCTACGCGCTCTGAGGTTGAGCGAACGCTCGCACAGTTCATGAGCTCGTATCGTGAGCTGGGCGCGCGTACTGCTGACTTCAAAGTGCCCGACCGAGAGGCGGGCCTTCGCTTCCTAGAATGGTTGTAGGAGGAGTTGCTGGTACTCCCAACCATCATGGAGGGTTTCATGTCCTTTGCCTCCCTCGTCACCTGCGAGGGGGCCATGAATGCGTTGTCCCGCGAGGGCTGCAAACACTACGAGGTCTTCGACCAAGTAGACGAGAGCTTTGAGCGCGAGATCTTCAAGGCTTAAGACCCCGTTGTGAAGCAGTCAGTGGGGGCCCTTTTTGATAGGATGTGGGGGGCACATGGTCGGGAGGCTGTCAGGGAGCGATCCGACCGGGCGAGAGAGCTGGTGAAGGTTATTATTTTTGTGTGGTTGGCTGCGTGTGGGTATGTATAGTTTTTGCTGAGTGAATGTGCTGTTGCTGCAGATGGAGCGTGCCGAGGACGTCGAGGACTTTGGAAGTCTGGTCGGCGCGCCGCTCGAGGCTGCGGAGTTCAATCCGGTGCTGCCCTTGGATGCCGGCGAAGGCCCCTCGGCCGTGCCTGTTCCTGCTATGGCTGGCGGCAAAGACCCTGAGTCAGCCCCTGCGCCGACGATCGAAGGTGCCTTGAAGGTGGCGGACGAGCCGCCAGTCGAAGACCCCACGGCCGCGACCGGGCCCTCGTAGGTGGCTAAATAGCTAAATAGGTGCGGGGAAGTATGTAAGTTTTGTCTGCGTGTTACTGAACCTCGGTTGCTGCGCAGGTTTAGGGTTTTGGGCCTGCGCACGCAATCGGTACTAACAACGCTAATTTTGTGGCAGCTTCGACCGTGGTTGCTGAAGATGTTTCAGATGATTCTATGTCTAAGTTTTTTGAGTCTGGTGATTCTAGGGGTTCGGTTGTGTGGACAAGGGAGTCTTCGGATGAGGACTTGGATTATTTTGCGGCACTGGATGTGGCTGCGGTGGAAGCTTCTCCGCGCGTGGTAGGTGCTGAAGTTATTCCTAGTGCAAGTGCTGGGCGTAAGCGGCGAAGGGCGGTCGCGATGCGGAGGGTTAGTGAGGTGGAGGGAAGCCGTTTTCGTGTGGACGGGGTTGGCAAACGAGAATTGTTGTCCTCGGCGGCTGGGACGAGAATAGGTGAGGGGGAGTTGTAGAATCTTTTTGAGGGTGAGGAGCTGAGGATAATGCTGTTCAACTACAGGGAGATGGGCATCATCCCTAAGGTTGAGCCAATGTAACGTGTGATGCCCTCGCTGTATGTATGTACCCGTGATTTGTATGAGACTGTGTGCCTTCGTTGATCCGGTCGTGCTCGTGGATGACTTGTGCGTGGGGAACCTTTTGGGAAATACTTTCGCTTTTGCGCGCTTAGTGTGCTGGTCCGGCTGCACCCGTGGGCGCCTTTTACACGGAGAGTCCTGCTGCACCCGAAGGCGACTTTTGCGCAGAGAGTCCGGCTGCACCCTTAGGCGACTTTTGCGCGGAGAGTCCTTTGGAGAGGACTTCGATTTTGCGCACTTATTGTGCTGGTCCGGCTGCACCCATAGGCGACTTTTGCACGGAGAATCCGGCTGCACCCTTAGGCGACTTTTGCACGGAGAGTCCTTTGGAGAGGACTTCAATTTTGCGCACTTATTGTGCTAGTCCGGCTGCACCCGTAGGCGACTTTTGCACGAAGAGTCCTTTGGAGAGGACTTCGATTTTGCGCACTTATTGTGCTAGTCCGGCTGCACCTGTAGGCGACTTTTGCGCGGAGTGTCACACGCGAGGGTAGCCAGCACTGTCCCTCATGGTGACTTCGGTGTAGTCGAATGCCAAAGACCGTTGATGCGGTCTTTTTCGACATTGGCTTGGTTTTTTGCAAGGGATTTTTGCCTGTATATTACATGGCTCCGCCTCATTAAAAACCTCACCCCCCTGGGAGGAAAAGAGTGTGGGCCGGAATAATAATGTTTGGCGAATTACAAGGGCGTGATGGCCCTGAGGGTTCAAACAAAAAAATTGCGAAGATTATCTATATTCCAGGAATGTTCTAGGTCTTCGCCAGATTGTGTTGTTAATCTATACGCGCTGGGGGACGACTTCGTCTTGACGATGAATGGTCCTTCCCACTTTGGTTCCAGCTTACCCTGTGACTGTCACACCCGGGTTTTAGGGGCACCAAGACCCGGGCGCGAACATAAACACCAGGTATGCTGGGACCAAGTCTCACACATATGATGTATAGTGGCACAGGATCGAATGTCACATCTTTATATATAACAGGAGTTCTATACAAAATAAATAATTACATTATAAGGAGACAACGGTCCAGCAACCCAAAGTTGACTGGGAGACGACGACCTAGACCTCTCACGAACACATCGCAGCATCCTCCATGCGCCTCATCCTACGGTACCTGTTCTTGACCTGTGTGGGGGGGGTGAGACAGCAAGAGTGAGCTCACATACGTTCATAGCTCAACAAGTTGTGGGGAATAATGTGCATGAACTCGCCAAAGGTGAGAGCTCACGTGAAGTGTAAGGCTTACCAAATAGGATGGTTGAAGCTGAGCATTGCTTTTAAAGTTGGTCAAAATTTTATTAGCAATTACTAAGTATAAGTAAATACCAAACCCAATTAAGTAGTAGAACAAAAGTAACAACCTCACCTGCGATGCAATGCATATGACAAATTGAGTTTAAGTTCCATAATTTAATCATGTGAGTGTCCGAGCTGCTCATGACCGTGAGCACGGCTAGTATACCAGTTTTACACTCTGCAGAGGTTGCACATCTTTACCCATAAGTCATGTTACCCATCTGCCAAGAGACGGCCAATCCCATACACCTCTACCCAGGAGGCGAGGCAGGGTAACACTACGAGGCCTTTACAAAGTTCCACTAGCTTCAGAAAACCCGCTACAGTTTATAGGAAGCTCTAATGCAGGAATCCCTTGCATGACCGCCATCGCAGCAAAATCATCCCGAGGGCCTCCCTACACTGACCACTCCCCTACTGCCCTTGCCCCTTTCGGGTAAGGTAGTCTTCCACTAGCTTTCCTAATTAATCAGCCAAGGGCGTCCCATTAAACCCTTGTGGTAGCACTGTTTTCCCGGGTGGTTCTCCATGTTCCAATTAACATAATGATCTTATCATGAACAGTAAATAACAATTGATAATAAAAGTATAATCATGAATAAAGTGTATCTCCATACCCATAACCACATAAAGCAATAGCAGGTACTACCCAAAGATTCAGTGGTGAACAAGGTATAAAGATAGTCAAACTGGGGTAACTTATTGGGTCCCATCAAAATTAACCTATGCAGATCATTATGATTAATCAGAACATGAGTGAGTAAAAAGAAGTGATCAAGGGCACAACTTGCCTGGGACTTGAGATTCCAGGTACCAACTTGCTCTTCAGGTGACTCGTGTCCTCACAGCTAAACATAGCAATACAGACAAATTAAACATGGTATAGGCAAAATTAACATCACATCAATCATAAGAACTAACTGTGTAAGAATAAGCTACGCGTTGCTACGAGATTGTGGGAACGAGAATCACTAAGATCAAAGTTACGGTTACTGAGTTGTGATTTACGGGAGATCTATTTGATGAAGCAATTTAAACTAGGTCTTGAATTGATTTTATAAAGATAATCTAATGAAATAATCAATTCACTTTTAATCTTAATATTAGAAAAGTTAATCCAATAAACATAGATTGATCCCATTAGTTACTTAATTATAAAAGTATGGGATATCATATAATCAATAATTCTACTGCGTAGTAAATATCTATATGAGGCTAACGCAACTTGAACAGATTGAGAACGAGATAAAATAAATTAGTTATGATTTTCTGAAGTCTGTATGTGCTTGATGCAAAATTAATTAGGTGATCCAATTTAATATGGGTTTCATGTTAAAATAGTGGTACTAAGTGATAAACAATATTAAAACAAAATTATAGGAACTGGAATGGGTCAATTTGGACCTAATATGAATTTTATATGAATTAAACAAGTTCTAGAGATTTGTTTTTACATTAAAAATCAATTTCCCAATTAGTTTCCCTGTTAAATCAATTATCTGGACCGAGCACCAATTACCAGAGAGTTCCGGGGTAAAATTATAAAACTTCTATAGACTCAGATCACCACCATCAGGACTACGGGTTGAATCTGTTAGAACACAAGGACTCTTTTAGAATTTGACACGGTCGAAGGGGTACGAGGCCATCTGAGTCGTCCGATTAGAAATCAACGCCGCGGATTTTATAACGCCCAGCACCATCTTGGGCCACGGGATCCCGATCCGGCGACCCGGGAGAATCCTAGTGAAAGGGTACACGTGCGCTAATCGGGGTCGTCCATCCGCAGATCAACGGCACGCACAGATTTCCCCCAGATCTAATCAAGACCGTCGAATCAAGATCCAACTGCCACGACTCATCTTCTACCTAGAAACCCAGCAGCGGCGTCGTTTCCCTCGCCCGCGGTGGCACGCCATTACCGGGCCCCCAGTGAAAGATTTATGGCTAGGCGCAGAGATCTGAAAGGATATGTTCATTTTCTAATTTAGCCGTTGATTTTCCGTTTGTGGTTTGGTCTCATCTTCACCATATCCTATCCCTTTCTGATGGACCACTCTAGATGCGGCGGAGGCCGTGACTGAACGTGGAAGGCTTCGACATGAGGTACTATCGCAAGCATCAGTGTCATACCTCAAGGCGGCTGGCGCCGATGATCCCTTGGTGGCAGATTTTCGCGGCGACGACAGAATATGGTTGTGCTTCGAGCGCTATCCCTGGCGGCTGCTTCTTGCTTGCCACAGCGTTCACGCTGGGTCAATATGGGGGCATGGGACGTTGGTTTCCACCGAGCCTATGAGTCAGGATCAGGTCGCAGCTCCCGTATTTATGCACCGGATGCCGAGAAGCGTGGGGTTGTTACGGTGCCGATGGGCTAGAGCTGGCGTGGAACTCGGCCAGGCAGTTTGGAGTCCACCAGGCGTGGGTACGCTGTGTGGCTGGCCAAGGGCCCACATGTCACTTAGACAGAGTTGGCGTCATTGCTGAGGTCAGGGTGATGTAAGCTCCGGCCAAATGAATAAAGAAAGAACAAACGAACGTGGGCTGTGTGGTGTGTGAGTGGAATTCTCCCAGTAAATGGGCCATGCGGGGGAGAGGGAATAAACACTCCTGGGCAGACCGTGAGCCAGGCTGTAGGTAAGGGCTTCGGTGACTTCTTCTTTTTTTTTCTATTCCTATTTTAGTTTTTTTCTAGTTTGATTCACAAATTCCAAATGAGTCGAGCGTTAGTTTTCTTGTTTTTATTCTGTTTTGAATTTCCTCCTCAATTTCAAATCTGATATTTGAGTTCCAATTTGATCTGTAGGTTTCACACAGATTATATGAACAAATAAAAATACCAGTTGTTGGGGGCTTGTTCTCAAATGCTAAGAGTTAAGAACAAGGCAACATAGAAAATGTTAAGTGTTAAAGTCCTTCGTCCTCTACAACATTATATCCCTTCAGGATATAAAGAATTTCGGACGAAGGTTACGAAGGACGTACCTTCGTGAGCATAATAACGAGGGACGAAGTATTCATACAAATCATGAGGTATAAAATAAACATTTAAATGTTATCATAGAATCATCTCCATTTTTATTGTCATGAACGAATGTAAATGACTTCAAATTATAAACGTACCTTCGGTCCTAAAAAAATACAAGTGTAATGTGAAAGCAGAAAGACAGGTTCGCGTGAACAGTACAGGGGTACTGTTCATCTATTTATAGACACAGGACGCAGCCTGTGACGAATTACAATTATGCCCCTTATAAAAGTTTACAACATTGACTCAGACCCCTATGGATAAAAAGGTCATTCTATCTCTATGTCGGTTTGTAACGCCGAAGCTCCATAAAAAAGGAACCTTCGGCCTACTCCTGGGGACAACTTCAGCCGAAGCTGCTTCTTCGTGTAAGACCTTCGGCGCAACGAAGCATGGCCCCAACAGTAGCCCCTTTCGCGGCGCTAGATCGTTTTTCGTAACGAGCTTGATCCGTGAAAAAAGCCTCTTAAGCTTTGGGAAGCCGAAGGTCCAAAAAACACCTTCCCTGAGCTCGTTGCCGAGAAACGATTCAATTTCCGAGCTCGTGTCGGACCCACCTTACAGAGTTACTGTTTGATCTTTGCGGTCCACTGCGCAGCGAGTACAGGTGACTGCCCGCCTGGTGTAAAAATCCTGCCGCTTCGCCTTCTTACCTGCAGCACTATATAAACAGATGAGTAGGTGTGAAGTTACCACAGCATTCATTGCAATTTGCACTGTTTTGCTGCCAAAATTTTTAACTATAGCCGAAGCTTGATTCTCAGAATCGAACAAAGGTCCATCTCGAAGTCTGCTTCGTCAGAAAGAAAGGCTTCGGGAAAAAAGGAAAAAGAAAAAAGTGTTTAACTTCCCCAAATTCAGAATCAAATGGCCAGAGTGCGATCTACTGCCAGAGTTGAACGTAAAGGAGACGAAGCCGAAGGTTCGGAGACTGTGCCCATCTCCGAAGCAATGCAGCGCTCCGGACTGGTGACTGCGGAAGAAATGCCCGCTGCAGAAGCAGACCCGACAACTGCCGAAGGGGAAGAAGAGAACATTGAAGAAACTGATCCCGAAGATGACTATCGTATTGCCATGCCCAGCAAGCCCAGCCACCTAGACTTCGGAAAATCAACTGTTTCAAAGGCTGATCTTTCCAAGATGGTGAAAGCAGGTTATTTCAGTGAAAATCAGAAGAAGCTACTTCGCTTCGGGGGAGAAGAAACTACCCCGAAGCCAGAGAAGGACGAGATTGTCATTTTCAAGAGCTTTTTAAAGGCTGGACTGAGATTCCCTCTTCATGGAATTGTTGCAGATGTATTGAAGAAATTTGGTATTTACTTTCATCAATTGACTCCTAACGCTATCGTTAGGCTTAATGTTTATATCTGGGCCCTCCGAAGCCAAGCAGTGGAGCCATTTGCCGACAGTTTCTGTCGAGTTCATGAGTTACATTACCAAACGAAGGCCAGAAAAGATGGATTACATGACAACTTCGGTTGCTACAATTTCGCCTACCGGAAAACAACAAAGTGCCCTGTTATTAGCTACCGAAGCAAATGGCCGGCAGGCTGGAAGTCTGAGTGGTTTTATGTGAAGGTTGACGAAGATGAAGAGAAATTGGTACAAAGCCCACTTGAGTTGATCTTCGGAGAAACAAGGCCACGGTGCCACATGAAATTGGAGGGTCCCACCTGGGCTGCACTAGGTGAGTTTGAAATTATTTCAGAGCATATCGGTACCAGGGATCTGGTTCAAGAATTCTTGGCGTTCAGAGTCTTCCCTACTCTGAAAGAATGGGAAATGCCAAAGCTAGAAGGGGAAAAGAAGAAGGGGGAACTTGTCCGGCTTCCTTATCACTTCAAATTCAAGAAATACTTTAAAAAAACCTGCCAAGAGTGGCTGGACACAGTTGAGGTGATGTGCAATGAAATTCTTGGGAATTATTCCAAAAAAGAAGATCAACTGATGACCGCGGCCTTTGGCACCCGTCCGAAGCGAAGGCTGAACCGAGTGCTTGATGCCCTGGGCTTCGAGTACCCTGACTATGAACGGATGAACAAGGGTGTTGAGGGCCAAAAGAGGAAAAGAGTGGCCGAAACTTTGAACAAGGATGAAGAAAAACCAGCAAAAGAGAAGAAAATTCCCAAGAAGAGAAAAATATCAACTCCAAAGCGAAAATTATCCGATGCAGAGGGGACCCCCACACCACCTTCTACCAGCGACGTGGAGGAAATTCTAAAGGTAATGACTGAACCCATGCCCACGAAGCTAAGTCCATTAGGGCCTCAACTGACGAAGCTTTTTCGAAAGGTGGAGGAGCCGGAAAAAACGAAGATAACCAAAGCAAAAAGGCAAAGAATTATTGCAGTAACCGAAGTTATTGACAAGACGCCACCGAGGGCGTCAATTCAGAAATCGCCAGCTGTAGAGGGCACAGCAAATGCCGAAGTTGCACCTTCGGAGGTCGCGGCTACCGAAGCCGCTACAGCCGAAGATGTGAACTTAGAAACTACCATTGAAGACATCAACAAAATTTTGACAGACATGGCTGCAGAAGAAGCTGCCACTGCTGCTGAAGAAACCATGGCCACAGTGCCTGGGAAAAGGAAAGAAATAGCCGAAGACACTTCGGACGACGAAGCCTACACATTTCAAAATTTAGTTGGGCAAAAACTGTCGAAGGCCGAAATAGAAGAGCTTAAGGAATATGCCAAATCTTGCGGATACAAGCCAGGAGCTCTTCTATTTGGAGGCATTGATGATGAAAAACTGGGCTGCATCCGGGATCCAACTGGGGCTAAGGTCATCGGTACTCTATCAAAGAGTATCGGTTTTCCGAAGCTAGAAACAGACATCAGCCGCTACCGACGACAACATATCGTCGGCAGCTTATTTTATTCCAATTTCAAGGTAAACAACTTTTCTCTGACTTCTATTGTTTTTTAATAATGGAAATATTCCTAACAAAGGTTGTTTATTTGCAGAGCATGCTTCTAAGCAAAGCTTTGAGGATGCAGCAAGATCTAGAGGATAAAAAACACGAAGCTATAATCGAAGATCTAGAGAGCAAGATAAAAGAGCAATCAGCTATTCTTGAAAAGAAAGACTTTGAACTCCAATCGACTGAAGGCTTGCTGGCAGAGACCGAAGCTAAAGTATCAGAATTGAATTCGAAGCTTATCTGCCAATCAAAACAATTTGAACAAGAGAAGCTAGAGCTTAATTCAAAACTTGAAGCCGAAGTCCAAACCAACTCAGATTTGAAGAAATCATTAACAAGCCTTAAGGATAAATGTTTGAAATTTAGTACCAGCTGCATTCAACAATTGAAGAAGATCTTTTACTCAGTTGGAGCCAGCAGTGGAAAGTTCACCCCTGCTGCTGAAAATTTGCCAAGAGCCTTTGATCATATTGAAACTGAAATTGAAGAACTTGACGAAGTTATAGCCGGGCACGGTGACTTCTGTGCCTGGGTAGCTTCTCGGGGTACCGCTGCAGCGTTCCTGGAAGGCCGGCTGCGAGCATGGAAAAATCGTCAACAGGCCCAACTTCGCCCTGTCTCCATCAATTCTAGACGACATTCCTGACCTCGCTCGAAGCATCTCAAATAGATTAATAAAAACGATATGGACCAAAGGCGGGCGAGAGAAGGCTGGGGACGAAGCTCGGAGTCACCTTGAACCAGTAAGAAATCATACTTTGTACTTACCTTCTCCTTCACACTTGATTTTTACTCGCGATACCTTGATTCATGTAGGATGACGAAGCTGAAGGTGATACTTAAAGAATATGCCGCCGAAGCGGAAGCCTGATGAAGATTAGTAGGAGTAGACTAGAAAAAACTCAGGGGAATTTGTAACAACTTTTTGTAAATTCAATTAAACTGTTCTCAAGGAACTTTGTACATACCTTGTAATATATTCTTACCCTTCTATTGAGGCGCTTTGATGTGGACGAAATTAGTATTTTGAGCCGAAGACGAAAAAACACCTTCCCTTCTTTTCGTACACAACGAAGCATAAAAGACCACTTCTTCTTTTTGCCGAAGCTTTTCTTTTTTGTACATAACGAAGCATAAAAGACCACTTCTTCTTTTTGCCGAAGCTTTTCTTTTTTGTACATAACGAAGCATAAAAGACCACTTCTTCTTTTTGCCGAAGCTTTTCTTTTTTGTACATAACGAAGCATAAAAGACCACTTCTTCTTTTTGCCGAAGCAATCACTTAGGAACACAAATGCTATGAATGAATGCTTATGAATGCAAATGCTATGATGTAATGTAATGTGCGAATGAATGTCCAAAACATATGTCCGAAACCACACTCTCAGCCATTATTTCCTTAGGAACAACCACACATCAGCTCTGCATTCCCTTAGGAACGACTTTGGAGCTTCTTCGCCTTTTACTTAGGCGGTATCAGCGTTGACTTTTCGCTGTAAGCTCTGCATCCCCTTAGGGACGTCTTTGGAGCTTCTTCGCCTTTTACTTTCGACGGAATCAGCGTTGACTTTTCGCTGTGAGCTCTGCATCCCCTTAGGGACGTCTTTGGAGCTTCTTCACCTTTTCAGTTTCGACACTCGATGGTGCGTTCTCAGTTTTTACATTTACATTTTTTGGGGGACTTTGCTCTTATAAAACTAAAAAGGAAATTACACATGATGGCCGCATTAAAAACCTTTCTCCCCCTTTAGAAAGGAAAAGGGTGCCATGAAAAAGAAAAGAAAAAACATAAAAAGTTACATCAAGTTATACATAATATCGCCGAAGCTCATCCGCATTCCAAGATCTTGGAATTTCATTGCCATCCATGTCCTTCAATCTGTACGAACCAGGCCTTGACGAAGATACTACTAAGAAAGGTCCTTCCCATTTCAACTGTAGCTTGCCCACTGTGTCTGGGTTGGCTACTCTCCGAAGCACCAAGTGACCCGGCTCAATATTTTTTAACCGGACCTTTCTATCTCGCCACTTGACTGTTTCAGCTTGATATTTATTAATATTCTCCACGGCCTGAAGCCTGATCCCCTCTAAAGCATCTTTTTCCACAAGGCAAGCATCTTCGGGACCTGATTCTGCCGAAGCTACCACTCTTATTGATCCAGCTTTAGCTTCTTCCGGAGTTATTGCTTCGTCATCGAATAATAATTTGAATGGGGTAAAGCCTGTAGACCTTGATGTTGTTGTATTGTGGCTCCACACCACTTTAATTAACTGATCTGGCCACTTTCCCCTAGGCTGATTGAAGATTAACTTCATTATTCCTGTCATTATAATGTCGTTGGCCCTTTCAACGAGCCCATTTGACTCCGGATGCCTGACTGATGCAAAATGGATCTTCGTTCCAATTTGATCACAGAAATTTCTGAAAGCTTCGGAGTCGAACTGCGTTCCATTATCTACAGTGATGGCCTTCGGTACCCCGAAGCGATAGACAATATTCTGCCAGAAAAACTTTTGAACAGTAGCCGAAGTTATTGTGGCTAATGGCTTCGCCTCAATCCATTTAGAAAAATACTCCACAGCTACTATAACATATTTTAGATTCCCTTGGGCCGGTGGTAATGGACCTAACAAGTCAAGGCCCCACCTTTGCAATGGCCAGATGGGTTGTATCAGCTGTGTCAAAGACGAAGGTTGCTTTTGATCTCTTGCACATTTCTGACAACCTTCGCACTTTTGAACTAACTCCGCTGCATCCGAAGCTGCCTTCGGCCAATAAAATCCTTGGCGGAAGACTTTTCCAAGTAACGGCCTAGATCCAATGTGGGACCCACACAGGCCTGCATGTATTTCTTTCATCAACTCTATACCTTCGGTTCTAGATAAGCACTTGAGCAGCGGAGCGCAAACTCCATGTTTGTATAACTCCCCTTCTATCATGACATACGGGCGAGCTCTTGCCTCTATCCTTTTATTATAAGCTTCGTCATCTGATAGGAAGTTACCCTGAAGGTAAGAGATGATTTCAGTTCTCCAATCTTCGCTGTAAACAGGAGATATGTTGAGGACTGCTCTTTCGAGAAGCTCCACTGAAGGTGCCTTTATTGTTTCGAAGAACACATCCGAAGGTAACGGCAGCCCCTGTGCTGCAGACTTGGCTAACAAATCAGCGTGCTCGTTTTGTCCTCGAGGGATATTCTTGACAGAAAATCCTTCGAAGGAGGCTTCGATCCTTCGGACCGTGTCTAAATATTTTTCAAGCTTCGGATCTTTAGCCTTGCAACTTTTGTCAATATGACCCGAAACAACCTGGGAATCAGTTTTAAGAATCGCCCTTTTGATTCCCATTGCCTTTAATTTCCGAAGGCCCAGGAGCAGGGCTTCGTACTCAGTAATATTGTTTGTACAGCTGAAATCAAGTCTTGCTGCATAACAAGTTTTAACCTTGGATGGTGAGACCAACACAGCGGCTGCACCTGCTCCGAAGGTTCCCCAAGAGCCATCACAAAACACTGTCCACACTTCGGCATCTTTATTTGCTTCTTCATCCTGAGCCCCTGGCGTCCAGTCGGCAATGAAATCTGCCAATGCTTGAGACTGGATCGAGGATCTATGCACATAATCAATGTAAAATTCATTGAGCTCTGCAGCCCATTTTCCAATCCGTCCAGTAGCTTCTCTATTTCTCATGATATCCTTCAACGGCTGCGAAGAAGGAACAATGATATTGTATGCCTGAAAATAATGCCGAAGCTTCCTGGATGCCATTAAAACGGCATACAATACCTTCTCTAGCTCTGTATAATTTTTCTTTGATACACTAAGGACTTCAGATACAAAATAGACTGGAACCTGCTTCTTGACTTGTCCATCAAGCTTCTCCTGGACAAGTGCTGCACTTACTGCCGAGTGCGAAGCTGCTACATATAACAACAAAGGAGCCCCTGGCGTTGGTGGAGTTAATGTTGTTAGATCTATCAAATATTGCTTCAGTTCTTCGAAAGCTTTTTGTTGACTTGGTCCCCATTGAAAGACTTCAGCTGACTTCAGCACCTCGAAGAAGGGTAAATTTCTTTCTGCTGATCTGGATATGAATCTGTTGAGAGATGCTAGCCTTCCTATCAATCTTTGGGCCCCCTTTCTTGTGGTTGGTGGCTCCATTCGAAGTATAGCTTCGATTTTATTTGGATTAGCTTCGATTCCCTTTGTTGAAACCAAGCATCCAAGAAATTTCCCCTTCTTTACCCCGAAGACACATTTTTCTGGATTCAGCTTCAAACCAGCTCGCCTGAAACTGGCGAAGGTCTCCTGCAGATCAGCAATATGATTTTCCTGCTTCGTGCTCTTTACAATAATGTCATCGACATAAGTCAAGACATTTCTGCCAATCTGAGACTGGAGGACCTTCGCAGTCATTCTGCTGAAACTTCCTCCAGCATTTTTGAGCCCCTCAGGCATCCGAAGATAGCAATATGTGCCACTTGGGGTTATGAAGCTAGTCTTCGGCTCATCTTCCTTCTTCATCCAAATTTGATGATAGCCTGAGTAGCAGTCCAGGAGACTCATGAGCTCTGAAGAAGCTGCTGCATCGACTAAAGAGTCTATCCTTGGCAGCGGGAATTCATCCTTCGGACAAGCCTTGTTGAGATCTGTGAAATCGATACACATTCTCCACTTGCCATTGGCCTTCTTCACCATAACAGTGTTAGCTAGCCACTCTGGATACTTTACTTCTCTGATAACTCCCGCACTGAGGAGTCTTTTTACTTCATTGCGAGCCCCTTCGGCCTTGTCATCCGACATCTTCCGAAGCCTCTGCTTTCGGGGTCTGAAGGATGGGTCAACATTGAGTGAATGTTCAATAACATCCCGATTTACTCCACAGAGATCATTAGCTGACCATGCAAAAACATCTTTGTTGTTGAATAAAAACCTTATCAAGGTTTTCTCCTGGTCTTCAGATAATTGCGAGCCCAACAGCACCTTCTACTCTGCTATGTCCTCACACAATAGCATGGGCTTCGGCTGATCTGCTGAAGCTGCCTTCTCCCTTCTGAATTTGTACTGTTCACAAGCTTCAGCTCCATCTATGTTATGGATTGCTTTGGAGTCAGTCCAGCTTCCTTCGGCCCTTCTAGCAGCTTCCTGGCTTCCATGAATAGCAATAGGCCCTTGGTCCGAAGGTATCTTCATGCAGAGATAAGCTGGGTGAAGAATTGCTTCGAAAGCATTAAGAGTACCACGGCCAATGATAGCATTGTAAGGATACTCCATGTCAACAATATCAAACACAATTTGCTCAGTCCTTGTGTTGTTAACGAATCCGAAGGTTACCGGCATGGTAATCTTCCCAAGTGCTACAATCTGCCGTCCTCCGAAGCCACAAAGAGGGTGCGTAGCATCATGAATCTTGTCCTCGGGCTCTTGCATTTGTCTGAAGGCTTTAGCAAATATAATATCAGCTGCACTGCCTGTATCAACTAAGACATTGTGGACCAGAAATCCTTTGATCACGCAAGAGATAACCATGGCATCATTGTGAGGATAATCCTTAAGCTGAAGGTCTTCCTGAGAGAAAGTAATTGGAATGTGGGACCATTTTGACTTGATGAAGGGTCCCTGCACTCCAACATGCTGCACCCTTCTCTGAGCCTCCTTCTTCTGCTTCTTGTTAGCCGGTTCTGAGCAAGAACCGCCTGTTATCGGGAGCACCAGCTTCGAAGCCGAAGCAGCTCCAGCTTGATTGTTGAACGAAGCCATCAGCTCAGAAAAGTGGAAGTGAGTTCACCGGAGGTGGGCGCCAATGTTGGGGGCTTGTTCTCAAATGCTAAGAGTTAAGAACAAGGCAACATAGAAAATGTTAAGTGTTAAAGTCCTTCGTCCTCTACAACATTATATCCCTTCAGGATATAAAGAATTTCGGACGAAGGTTACGAAGGACGTACCTTCGTGAGCATAATAACGAGGGACGAAGTATTCATACAAATCATGAGGTATAAAATAAACATTTAAATGTTATCATAGAATCATCTCCATTTTTATTGTCATGAACGAATGTAAATGACTTCAAATTATAAACGTACCTTCGGTCCTGAAAAAATACAAGTGTAATGTGAAAGCAGAAAGACAGGTTCGCGTGAACAGTACAGGGGTACTGTTCATCTATTTATAGACACAGGACGCAGCCTGTGACGAATTACAATTATGCCCCTTATAAAAGTTTACAACATTGACTCAGACCCCTATGGATAAAAAGGTCATTCTATCTCTATGTCGGTTTGTAACGCCGAAGCTCCATAAAAAAGGAACCTTCGGCCTACTCCTGGGGACAACTTCAGCCGAAGCTGCTTCTTCGTGTAAGACCTTCGGCGCAACGAAGCATGGCCCCAACACCAGTTTAAATAGATATATATATATATAATACTATTTTCCTTTCCTTTTCTTTCCTTTCCTAATTCTCTTTTATGTTTTCATTTAAAATTTTGAGGTCAAATGTAAATTATGATACCTCATTTTAATATGATGTATCACCACAAGTTATAAGCAAGAGACGCATCACCCCATTATTTATTTAGTAGTTATTTAACTAAATTAACATTATTAATGGATTTATGATAGGAAAGGTCCTAGTAAATTCTCTAGAGGCCTATTAAAATTTATAGAAATACTATCATAAATATATCTATTTATTATATCTTTTTTTACTAATTTTAGGCTTTACAAATTCTACCCCCCTTAACAGAAATCTCGTCCTCGAGATTTGCAAGGATAGGGATGTAAAAAGCTTTATTTACTATTTGGCCTTTAACTTCTAATTAATTTAGGAATAAGAAGTTTCATGTTAGTTAGAAAGTGGTCACGAAAGCATGGGTATATATACGTATAATCACCTTATTGTGTAGGATAAAAGATAGGTTAGGGCAAAAATAGCCTGGAGTAAGACAGTTTATGGTGAGAATAACTCCGTGTTGGATGGTAATGCATTTGATGATCAAGTTTGACTTCTCTCCTTTCTTGACAAGGTTGATCTTGTTCTTTTTATGGTCTTGGTCTCATTGATTCGAGGTTAGTGTATATCATCGGGTCAGGGAATATGGTTAAGATAGATGTGGGTAAGATAGACTACATGATGTAGGTCAAAAGTTTGTTTGAGGTTAGGTGGGGATAAACAGATTATGCAATCTATCATGACACTATTCGTTGGGTTAGCTCTTATGCTCACGGTTGAGTTGGTCTAATGCACTAATTTAGGTTTAAGTGCATGAGGGGAGAACAATGTTCATAGGAGTTGAATCTAGTTTATTTCACTAGTGTTAACTTGTTGAGTGACTGTCCTTAGGTTAGCTCAACTTAAGGTTAGACTTCGTTAGGTTAGATTAACTTATTAGGTTGGATCAGATCTAGAATAAATTGGTATGACTATTTTAGATTAGATAAGATCCAATTAATTTGGGTTAGATCATGATCATGGTGGGATAAATCATGTGGTTTTAGTCACACAAATATAACTTAGATCTGATATCATTATTTTGGATTAGATCCTAGTTGTTACTTTAGGATGAGATAAGTAAAGTGATTAGGATAAGATGAATCCATAAGGATAAGGTAGAATCTTCTGAGGTCAGTTAGATCTATTAGGATAGGATAGAATCTTTTCGAGATCAGATAGATCTATTAAGATAAGAGAGATTCTTTAAGATAAGATGGAGCTATTAAGCTTGATACATTTTTAATAGGGAATATTATGTGTTGTCTAATTTATAAATATTTTCCCTTATGCCTAGGTGTATATGCAGATGTAATTGTGGACATTACTCCACAACACATCACACTCAACCAAAGATCCAAATCAAACAAGTATCACAAGAACAAACATTGAAGCACATAGACACCTACAAAAATAGTTTTGTTTTTTGTTCCTAAGAGTAGGTCTCCTATTCCTAAAGGTCACTTTAGGCACAGGATTTCAAAGTGTGAAATCCACATTTGTCTTTAGAATGAAAAGGTAAGAATAATCAGAGTAGAGCAGAAATAGATAAGAAAAGATTAAGAAAAGTTTAGAAATAATTAGAGTAGCAAAGGTGAGTAAGTATTGGTTGTCCAGTTCTATCTAGGTTTCGTCCTACAGTCAACATTCCTCTGATACCACTTCTGTCACACCCGGGTTTTAGGGGCACCAAGACCCGGGCGCGAACATAAACACCAGGTACGTTGGGACCAAGTCTCACACATATGATGTATAGTGGCACATGATCGAATGTCACATCTTTATATATAACAGGAGTTCTATACAAAATAAATAATTACATTATAAGGAGACAACGGTCTAGCAACCCAAAGTTGACTGGGAGACGACGGCCTAGACCTCTCACGAACACATCGCAGCATCCTCCATGCGCCTCATCCTACGGTACCTGTTCTTAACCTGTGGGGGGGGGGGTGTGAGACAGCAAGAGTGAGCTCACATACGTTCATAGCTCAACAAGTTGTGGGGAATAATGTGCATGAACTCGCCAAAGGTGGGAGCTCACGTGAAGTGTAAGGCTTACCAAAGAGGATGGTTGAAGCTGAGCATTGCTTTTAAAGTTGGTCAAAATTTTATTAGCAATTACTGAGTATAAGTAAATACCAAACCCACATAAGTAGTAGAACAAAAGTAACAACCTCACCTGCGATGCAATGCATATGACAAATTGAGTTTAAGTTCCATAATTTAATCATGTGAGTGTCCGAGCTGCTCATGACCGTGAGCACGGCTAGTATACCAGTTTTACACTCTGCAGAGGTTGCGCATCTTTACCCACAAGTCATGTTACCCATCTGCCAAGAGACGGCCAATCCCATACACCTCTACCGAGGAGGCGAGGCAGGGTAACACTACGAGGCCTTTACAAAGTTCCACTAGCTTCAGAAAACCCGCTACAATTTATAGGAAGCTCCAATGCAGGAATCCCTTGCATGACCGCCATCGCAGCAAAATCATCCCGAGGGCCTCCCTACACTGACCACTCCCCTACTGCCCTTGCCCCTTTCGGGTAAGGTAGTCTTCCACTAGCTTTCCTAATTAATCAGCCAAGGGCGTCCCATTAAACCCTTGTGGTAGCACTATTTTCCCGGGTGGTTCTCCATGTTCCAATTAACATAATGATCTTATCATGAACAGTAAATAACAACTGATAATTAAAGTATAATCATGAATAAAGTGTATCTCCATACCCATAACCACATAAAGCAATAGCAGGTACTACCCAAAGATTCAGTGGTGAACAAGGTATAAAGATAGTCAAACTGGGGTAACCTATTGGGTCCCATCAAAATTAACCTATGCAGATCATTATGATTAATCAGAACATGAGTGGGTAAAAAGAAGTGATCAAGGGCACAACTTGCCTGGGACTTGAGATTCCAGGTACCAACTTGCTCTTCAGGTGACTCGTGTCCTCACAGCTAAACGTAGCAATACAGACAAACATGGTATAGGCAAAATTAACATCACATCAATCATAAGAACTAACTGTGTAAGAATAAGCTACGCGTTGCTACGAGATCGTGGGAACGAGAATCACTAAGATCAAAGTTACGGTTACTGAGTCGTGATTTACGGGAGATCTATGTGATGAAGCAATTAAAACTAGGTCTTGAGTTGGTTTTATAAAGATAATCTAATGAAATAATCAATTCACCTTTAATCTTAATATTAGAAAAGTTAATCCAATAAACATAGATTGATCCCATTAGTTACTTAATTATAAAAGTATGGGATATCATATAATCAATAATTCTACTGCGTAGTAAATATCTATATGAGGCTAACGCAACTTGAACAGATTGAGACCGAGATAAAATAAATTAGTTATGATTTTCTGAAGTCTGTATGTGCTTGATGCAAAATTAATTAGGTGATCCAATTTAATATGGGTTTCATGTTAAAATAGTGGTACTAAGTGATAAACAATATTAAAACAAAATTATAGGAACTGGAATGGGTCAATTTGGACCTAATATGAATTTTATATGAATTAAACAAGTTCTAGAGATTTGTTTTTACATTAAAAATCAATTTCCCAATTAGTTTCCCTGTTAAATCAATTATCTGGACCGAGCACCAATTACCAGAGAGTTCCGGGGTAAAATTATAAAACTTCTATAGACTCAGATCACCACCATCAGGACTACGGGTTGAATCTGTTAGAACACAAGGACTCTTTTAGAATTTGACACGGTCGAAGGGGTACGAGGCCATCTGAGTCGTCCGATTAGAAATCAACGCCGCGGATTTTATAACGCCCAGCACCATCTTGGGCCACGGGATCCCGATCCGGCGACCCGGGAGAATCCTAGTGAAAGGGTACGCGTGCGCTAATCGGGGTCGTCCATCCGCAGATCAACGGCATGCACAGATTTCCCCCAGATCTAATCAAGACCGTCGAATCAAGATCCAACTGCCATGGCTCATCTTCTACCCAGAAACCCAGCAGCGGCGTCGTTTCCCCCGCCCGCGGTGGCATGCCATTACCGGGCCCTGTTGGGGACTTGTTCTCAAATGCTAAGAGTTAAGAACAAGGCAACATAAAGGTGTTTAGTGTTGAAGTCCTTCGTCCTTCGGAGCATTATTCCCCTTCGGGAAATAATGAGTTTCGGACGAAGGTCATAAGAGACATACCTTCGTAAATACAATAAGCAATGACGAAGGATTTATATAAAGCATGAAATATAATATAAACATTATCATAAAATCATTTCTATTTTATTAACATGGGAAAATAGAAATGATTCCAAATTACAAATGTACCTTCGGTCCTGAGAGAAGGTAAAAAGTACAAGCGTGACGCAAAAGCAAATGCCAAGTCAGCGTGAACAGTACGGGAGTACTGTTCATCTATTTATAGACGCGGGACGCAGCCCACGTAAAATTACATTCATGTCCATTACATTTGTCAATGACTTATGGAAATCTGTCAAGGCCCACGTAGTCTTTTCATCTTTAAGTCGGTTCCCCTCTCTGCTATCGCGACGAAGCTTCCCTGCGCACAGCTTCGGCTGTGCACCATCCTTCGTGGAGCTTGATAATCAGCTCGTCCTTCGTCTGGTCTAGGCTTCGTCCTGACCATACTTCATGTTCATAATTCTGAGTCCGAAGATACCTGTTCATATAATCCACTTGGAAAACATTGTCAAATCATGTTTTTGAGGACCTTCGGAGGACGAAGACCCCCAACAGTAGCCCCTCGCAATATTAATTTGTTAATGATAAATTCAGATTGCGATATGGACGAAGGCCTTGAGCCGAAGGTCCGAAAAAACACCTTCCCTTTGCTAGAATAGCAACATTCACTGACAAGCGGGGTCTTTCAATTTTCAACGCCCTGGGCGTATAAATAAGATCATACCGCAAACTTATTTGGTACGCACACTTGCCATCTGCTTCGGCCCACTACATTTTTAGCTCTTGTGCACTAAGATTTGCTGATCTTTTTGATTTTAAAGCTTCGGCCTTGAAAACAGTTTTCTAGCGCTTCCGAAGATGTCTGAAGGTAAGAAGATCCCTGCTGAGACGAAGCTGAGTCTTGACGAAGAGAAGAACTTGGGGTTCCTTATAGCGATGGCGGAGACCAATACAGAGAAAATCACCAAGGAAATTCTTGAAGGTTTGTCCAAAGATACTGATGAGAGCAACAGTTTTGATGTAGAAAGTGGTGGGGAAGAGTCCGAAGATCGACCATGGCGACCAAGTCACACGGTTTTCGGGAAAACCACTATCAAGCAGAGTCATATTGATAATATGAGGGGGCGGTATTTTCGAGATATATCTATTGTGAGGGCTGATGCTGGAGAAAAGACTTCTCCCACCCCCGAAGAAGATGAAGTCGTAATCTTCCGAAGCTTTCTCAAGGCTGGGCTTCGATTCCCCCTAAGCAACTTTGTTGTTGAGGTACTGAAAACATTTCAAGTCTACCTTCATCAAATTACTCCCGAAGCTATCATAAGAATGGGGATGTTTGTCTGGGCTGCAAGAAGCCAAGGTTTAGAACCAAATGCTAAAAGCTTTTGCAACATTCATGAGTTATTATATGAGACGAAGCCCTGGGGGAAAGAACAATATCACAACAACTTTGGGTGTTACAGCTTCGGTGCCCGCTCCGGGTCAAGCCGCCCTGTGCCAACCTTTCGGAAGAGGTGGCCCGGAGCCTGGATGACAGAGTGGTTCTATGTAAAGAATGACTTAACAGCGCAAGAAGATGTCAAGAGTATCATTATGCGCCCCATCTGGCAACGCTTCGGACTTCGAAGGCCGAAGGTTGAAATGGATGAAGCGGCCGAGGAATGCCAAAGGGCCTTTGGCGTAATCTGCTCTTTCATTGGGACAAGGGACTTGGTCCAAGAGCATATTGCCTTCAGGGTGTGGCCACTTGCAGGAAAGTGGGAAATGCCGAAGGAGACCATCAAAGAGTCCGACGAAGGCGGACTGGTCAGACTGAAATACACATTCAAATATGTAGATAAATTTGTTGAACCTGATGATGACTGGTTGAAAAGCATTGAAATATTAAGTCACGAACTGCTTGGGGCATATTCGAAGGCCGAGAACACTGCGTTATCAGCAGCCTTCGGAGGCCGAAAAAAGAAAAGGCTCAACCGGGTATTTGACGCAGTCGGGTTTGTCTACCCTGACTACCACTATCCGGTATTGAGTCGCAAAAGAAAAAATACTTCTACTGCGGCAGAAGCTACGACGAGTGCTACTAGTGAGCCAGTGCCGCAAAGGAAAAAGATGAAGGTGCTCACCCACCCAGTGCGTTTTATTGAGCCGGCCACAGTGCCAGAATTTATTGGTGAAGTCTCTTTGGCCTCTGAAGCTACCGAACCAGCTCCAGTGCCGAAGATGGAAGAAAAGACTGAAGCGCCTTCAGAAGAAAAAGCAGAGAAACCGAAGGTTGAGGAGCCAAAAATATCGGAAATCTTAAGTCCTTCGGTAAATGTCGAAACAATAAAAAACCAAAAGGGGCCATCGGTGACCCCAAAAAGAAAAAGAATGGTGAACGTACTAGATGTCTTGGAGACAATTAAGTCTTCAAGCACAACTCCAAAAAAGACTGTTGAACTTGCTGAAGCGTCTACTGAAGCTTCGAAACAACAAGCTGAGACTGAAGCTGGACCTTCAGAGCCCACCAAGGAACAATCTTTGGTGACCGAGAAAATATCAGAACCAGCTTTGGTTGAAGAAATTGACACTGCCGCCCTCGAAGCTCCTTTCAGCGCATGCGATTACATCGTGCGACATGCTTCGGGGAAGAAATTATCTGAAGAGGAGACTTATGAAGCGAATCACTATGCTAGGGAGTTAAAGTATCCAAAGGGGGCAGTAGTGTTCAATGGGACAAATGAAGACGACTTCCTATACTGCCTCCCCGATAACAAAGAATTATCTGTCTGCCGGGAGATGGCCAGAAGTATGGGTTTTCCGAAGCTCGAAGCTGGATTAAGTGCTATGACGAAGGAAGATCTCGCGGACAGTCTTGCGTACAATAGCTTAAAGGTATGGGAATTAGACTTTTGAAAAAAATTTACAATACGTAATTCATTTCTTTATTCTTATATGGATTATTTTTTGTATAGGGTTTAATCCTGAGCAACGCATTAAGAGCACAAAAGAGTGCCGAAGATGAGAGTTATGAAATTGCGTTCAACAATTTACGATCAGAAGTTATTAAACTGAGAAACGAAGCTCTAGAAAAAGATAAAATTCTGGTTACATTAGTAGACAAGATAAAAAAGGACGAAGCTGCTGCAAAGATCCAGGCCGAAGCTCAGAAACGCGAAATTAAAGATCTTCAGAAGCAATTGGCCCGGGCGAAAGAAGAACGCATACTTGAAGAAACAAGACGGGAATGCAGTGACCAATGGGCTGATCATTTGGAAGCGACCGTGGAAGAGCTTCGGTCTTCTAAGAAAAAATGCTACGAAAAATCCATGGAATGCATAAAGAAAATTAAAACCAGCTTCGCCAACGTGGGCGCATTTTCCAGTGAAGAGAATTTTTCAAGAGGCAATCTCGAAGGTCCAATAGAATGGATCAGCCACGAAGCAGAGGCCTTCGAGGAAGTCCTGAGTAGCCGCGGCGACATCTGCGCTTTTTTGGGCGCCAGGGGAGTTGCTACTGTCTTGGAGAAGAAAGGTTGCGGGCATGTAAAATCTTTAGCTCAGTCCGAAGCTGCCTTATCCTCCGAAGACATCAAAGACCCCTCGGCCGAAGCAAGCATGGTTGGTGGCAAATTCTTTACTGATGTCTAGGACAACGGCGGCCGAGAAATGGCACAGGAAATTATTCAAAGGAGTGAAAAAGGCATCCATGATGCTAGGAAAGTAACAGAAGTTGCCGAAGGGCAAATAGGTACTAATTAGTCGCTCTTATTGTGTAGTGATTTTTATTTCAAACTTTGCTCGCGGTTTGTAATAGTAATGCAAAAATATTCTCTTCCCTCAGGACCTGCTGGATCATCTGCTGAACCCCACGCAAAAGAGGATGACGAAATCAAACAAATGGCGGAAGCTATCATGGATAAAGTTGTTGAACAACTTCTAAATGAGGCCGCCGAAGTAGTATTAAGATAAGACTAGGTGTTATTATTAGAAAAAACATTCGAAGTGTGATCTATGTAATATTTTGTACATTTGAATGTAATATACAAGTTTCTTTTCATTATTCAATTCTTTACGATGCATGAAATTCTACATACATACCATTTTTGAGCCTTCGGCGAAAAAACACCTTCCCTTCTTTTCATGCTTCGTGAAGAAGACATTCTCCGTTAAAACTATTCTGATGAATCACGTCCATGCTTCGTGAAAACATTCTCCGAAGCTATACAATTTCGATATTGCTCTGATGAAGCTCGTCCATGCTTCGTAAGAACATTCTCCGAAGCTGTATTCCGAAGTTTATCATTGTATTCCCTCGTGACTTTACACAATTTTCACTTTCTCAAAGCGTCCTTTCGAAGGTTGATACTGTGTCCCCTTCTTTTGCCAAATGCGACATGATGTATGATGCTTATGCTATGCAAAATGATGTAATGATGTTATGTTATGCAAATGGCATTTGTTCCGAAGATACACACAAAATATATTTGTAAGCTCTGCATTCCCTTAGGAATGTCTTTGGAGCTTCTTCGCCTTTTACTTAGACGGTATAAGCTCTGCATTCCCTTAGGAACGTCTTTGGAGCTTCTTCGCCTTTTACTTAGACGGTATAAGCTCTGCATTCCCTTAGGAACGTCTTTGGAGCTTCTTCGCCTTTTACTTAGGCGGTATCAGCGTTGACTTTTCGCTGTATGCTCTGCATTCCCTTAGGAACGTCTTTGGAGCAAAAAACTTACACTGCGCTCCCTTTGGAACGGCTTTTTGTAACTTCGGCAACTTACTCTGCGTTCCTTGGAACGACTTTTTGCTGCTTCGAAGGATTTTTAATAATTCGAAGGTCCTCCTTGTTACCGCAAATTTTTAAGCTTCAGCAACCTAAGCCTGTGGAGAAGATAGGTTTTCCTCATAACCAACCACGAAATTATTATATGAAAACTGAAATGTTCTTTATTACACAGAAAATAGAACTTAAACGGAAAAGACTGCTATCAAAGTAGGATATTTGTCAATAAATGTGCTTCGACTCTGGCACAGTACTATTGACTGTGCGAGCTTCAGATTGCTCTCTGAGATCCCTTTGGTGCGGAACATATTGGCTCCCTTCTGGCTGTTGGCCTTGTTGCAGCGGAGGTGGAGGCGGGGGCTGTTGCCATGAAGCTTGAGGTTGACTCGCCGAAGCTACGGAAACTGCAGGGTGGTTGCCCACGTATTCCGGGATGTAAGGTTGATGGTACGAAGCAGTATGCATGACCTGCTTCGGCTGGCCCTGTTGCGCTGCAGCTTCCGCTAGCTCCTTTTGTTTCTGGATGGTGACATGGCACATCCTGGTGGTATGGCCCTTGTTTTCACCACAGAATAAGCAAAATATCCTCCTTGGTTGATCTCCAAATCTTCCGCCGAAGCCCCTGGCGCCTCTGCCTCTTGGAGTTGGTGGCCGGAAGAAAGTTTGCTGTTGCCCCGAAGCCTGTGAGGAGCACTGCGGTCTGTTCTGCTGACCCCCCTTATCATCATTTTGAGTGGAGTTGTGGATGGACCTGACATGCCTCGGATAGAATCTTCCTCCGAAGCCCCTGGTCATCTCAGAAAATCTGAAGGCCTCCTCCCTTCTTTGGCGAAAGTCATTATCGGCACGAATGTACTCGTCCATCTTTTGGAGCAGCTTCTCCAGAGTCTGAGGAGGCTTCCTAGCAAAGTATTGAGCTGAAGGTCCAGGACGAAGCCCCTTGATCATGGCTTCGATGACAATTTCATTGGGCACCGTTGGTGCCTGCGCCCTCAAACGCAAGAACCTTCTGACATACGCCTGAAGGTATTCTTCATGATCCTGAGTGCACTGGAACAAGGCTTGAGCAGTGACCGGCTTCGTCTGAAATCCTTGAAAGCTGGTTAACAACATATCCTTCAGCTTCTGCCATGAGGTGATAGTTCCTGGTCGAAGGGAGGAATACCAGGTCTGAGCAACACTCCTGACGGCCATGACGAAAGACTTTGCCATGACTGCAGCATTGCCCCCATACGAAGACACTGTTGCTTCGTAGCTCATCAAGAACTGCTTCGGGTCTGAGTGGCCATCAAACATGGGAAGCTGGGGTGGCTTATAGGACGGAGGCCAAGGTGTAGCCTGCAGCTCAGCAGACAGAGGAGAAGCATCATCGAAAACAAAATTTCCATGATGGAAATTTTCATACCAGTCATCTTCATTGAAGAAGCCCTCCTGACGAAGGTCTTTTTGTTGAGGCCTTCGGTCTTGCTCATCATGGGTAAGATGACGGACTTCTTCAGAAGCTTCGTCTATCTGCCTTTGCAGCTCAGCTAGCCTGGCCATCTTCTCTTTTTTCCTCTGCACCTGTTGATGAAGCATCTCCATATCCCTGATTTCTTGGTCTAGTTCATCCTCCTGAAGCGTCGGGCTGACTGCCTTCCTCTTCTGGCTTCGGGCCTCCCGAAGAGAGACGGTCTCCTGGTTGGGGTCCAGCGGTTGTAATGCTGCAGCCCCAGCCGCTGAAGCTTTCTTCGGTGCCATAGCGAAGGTCTATAGCTTCCGAAGGTGTTCAAAAAACTCGAAGTGGAAGTGAGTTCACCGGAGGTGGGCGCCAATGTTGGGGACTTGTTCTCAAATGCTAAGAGTTAAGAACAAGGCAACATAAAGGTGTTAAGTGTTGAAGTCCTTCGTCCTTCGGAGCATTATTCCCCTTCGGGAAATAATGAGTTTCGGACGAAGGTCATAAGAGACATACCTTCGTAAATACAACAAGCAATGACGAAGGATTTATATAAAGCATGAAATATAATATAAACATTATCATAAAATCATTTCTATTTTATTAACATGGGAAAATAGAAATGATTCCAAATTACAAATGTACCTTCGGTCCTGAGAGATGGTAAAAAGTACAAGCGTGACGCAAAAGCAAATGCCAAGTCAGCGTGAACAGTACGGGAGTACTGTTCATCTATTTATAGACGCGGGACGCAGCCCACGTAAAATTACATTCATGTCCATTACATTTGTCAATGACTTATGGAAATCTGTCAAGGCCCACTTAGTCTTTTCATCTTTAAGTCGGTTCCCCTCTCTGCTATCGCGACGAAGCTTCCCTGCGCACAGCTTCGGCTGTGCACCATCCTTCGTGGAGCTTGATAATCAGCTCGTCCTTCGTCTGGTCTAGGCTTCGTCCTGACCATACTTCATGTTCATAATTCTGAGTCCGAAGATACCTGTTCATATAATCCACTTGGAAAACATTGTCAAATCATGTTTTTGAGGACCTTCGGAGGACGAAGACCCCCAACAGGCCCCCAGTGAAAGATTTATGGCTAGGCGCAGAGATCTAAAAGGATATGTTCATTTTCTAATTTAGCCGTTGATTTTCCGTTTGTGGTTTGGTCTCATCTTCACCATATCCTATCCCTTTCTGACGGACCACTCTAGATGCGGCGGAGGCCGTGACTGAACGTGGAAGGCTTCGACATGAGGTACTATCGCAAGCATCAGTGTCATACCTCAAGGCGGCTGGCGCCGATGATCCCTTGGTGGCAGATTTTCGCGGCGATGACAGAAGATGGTTGTGCTTCGAGCGCTGTCCCTGGCGGTTGCTTCTTGCTTGCCACAGCGTTCACGCCGGGTCAATATGGGGGCATGGGACGTTGGTTTCCACCGAGCCTATGAGTCAGGATCAGGTCGCAGCTCCCGTATTTATGCACCGGATGCCGAGAAGCGTGGGGTTGTAACGGTGCCGATGGGCTAGAGCTGGCGTGGAACTCGGCCAGGCAGTTTGGAGTCCACCAGGCGTGGGTACGCTGTGTGGCTGGCCAAGGGCCCACATGTCACTTAGACAGAGTTGGCATCATTGCTGAGGTCAGGGTGATGTAAGCTCCGGCCAAATGAATAAAGAAAGAATAAACGAACGTGGGCTGCGTGGTGTGTGAGTGGAATTCTCCCAGTAGATGGGCCATGCGGGGGAGAGGGAATAAACGCTCCTGGGCAGACCGTGAGCCAGGCTGCATGTAAGGGCTTCGGTGACTTCTTCTTTTTTTTCTATTCCTATTTTAGTTTTTTTCTAGTTTGATTCACAAATTCCAAATGAGTCGAGCGTTAGTTTTCTTGTTTTTATTCTATTTTGAATTTCCTCCTCAATTTCAAATCTGATATTTGAGTTCCAATTTGATCTGTAGGTTTCACACAGATTATATGAACAAATAAAAATACCAGTTTAAATAGACATATATATATATTATACTATTTTCCTTTTCTTTTCTTTCCTTTCCTAATTCTCTTTTATGTTTTCATTTAAAATTTTGAGGTCAAATGTAAATTATGATACCTCATTTTAATATGATGTATCACCACAAGTTATAAGCAAGAGACGCATCACCCCATTATTTATTTAGTAGTTATTTAACTAAATTAACATTATTAATGGATTTATGATAGGAAAGGTCCTAGTAAATTCTCTAGAGGCCTATTAAAATTTATAGAAATACTATCATAAATATATCTATTTATTATATCTTTTTTTTACTAATTTTAGGCTTTACAGTGACTGTCCGGGTTGTACGGACGAGTACGAGGTCTCCTTCGTTGAATTCTCTTGGGACGACTGCGTGGTCGTGCCAGTCCTTCGTTTGGGCTTGATATTTGTTGAGGGCCTACAGGGCGAAGACGCGGTCTCCGTCGATGAGGTCTTTGGAAGTTGGCTCGTCGACGTCGGGTACTGTTGAAGCGGTTGTCCGCGGGGACCCATGTTTGATTTCCTACGGGGTCATGGCCTCCGATCCGTATAGCAGCCGAAAAGGAGTGAATCCGGTCGCCCGACACTCGGTCGTGTTAAGTGCCCAGACTGCTTCAGGTAGTAGGTCGGCCCATTTGCCCTTCTTGTCGTCGAGGAGCATTTTCTTGATCGCCGTGAAAATCTTGCCGTTGGCGTGCTCCACGATGCCGTTGGATTGTGTGTGGTAGACTGAAGCAAAGGCGAGGTCGGTGCCAATGGAGAAGCAGAAATCCCTGAAGTCTTGGCTGTCAAATTGCTTGCCATTGACAACTGTGAGCTCGGACGGGACTCCTAATCAGCATACAATGTTTTGCCAGAAGAATTTCTTGGCAGTCTTCGATGTTATTGTGGATACTGCCCTCGCCTCGATCCACTTGGTAAAATACTCGACGGCGATGAAGGTGAACTTGAGGTTCCCTTGGGCCGTGGGTAGTGGCCCGACAATGTCTAGGCCCCAGCGCTAAAGGGGCCACGTGTGTGCGATTAGCTTTGTGAATTGCAAAGGGCTTCCCGAGCGTAGAGAAAACTTCTGGCAGGCTTCGCATGACCTTGTGACCCGATTTGCGGCGCAGATCATGGCAGGCCAGTAGAAACCTTGACGGATCACCTTGGCGGCTAGGGCCCTAGGCCCTGCGTGAGAGCCGCAAGTCCCGCTGTGAACTTCGCACAGGATTTGGACGCCTTCGGCCTCGGTGACGCATTTGAGCATGGGTTGGCTGACCCCCTTCTTGTAAAGCTGGCCTTCGATGAGAGCGAAGTCCCGGCTTCGGTGTTTGAGGCGCTTGGCCTTGTTGACATCGGCTGGATGGTAGTATCCTTGCAGGAACAGGGTGATTAGTGCCCGCCAGTATTCGGTCATAATGAGGTTGACTATGCGGTGGCCCTCGGTGTCGTTGGTTATTTGTAGGCCCTCTGGGCTGCGGACGGCTGGTGTGCCGATGATATGGTAGAATACGTCCGAGGGTAGGGCCTCGCCCCTGGCGGCTGCTTTGGCCAACACGTCGGCCTCCTCATTCTTGGCGCGGTCCACATGCTGCAAGGTGAAGCCTTTGAATTGTCTCTCGAGACTGCGGATAGCTGCGAGGTACTGCATAAGTGCGAGGTCCTTCGCTGCGTAATCTTTCTCAATTTGGCCGGCAACTACCTTGGAGTCTGTTCTGATTATGCAGGTGGTAACGCCAAGTGCCCTTAGCTTGCAAAGGCCGAGGATGACAGCTTCGTACTCTGCTATATTGTTGGTGCACCTGTCAGACTCCAAAGCAAAGCTGAGGCGTGCAGCATATCTGTGCTTGACCCCTGCGGGTGAGGTGATGACTGCAGCAACGCCTGCCCCCGCATGGCACCATGCGTCGTCGCAATGGATGGTCCACACCGTCTCTGCAGACATGTCCGGCTGCGTTATTGGCTCGGTCCAGTCGACGATGAAGTCTGCCAGGACTTGTGACTTGATGGCTATCCGGGGCTCGAAGGTGATATGGCAGCTAGAAAGCTCGGCTGCCCATTTGGCGATCCGGACTGATGCCTCTAGATTTCTGAATAATTCGCTGAGTCCCCTGTCCGAGGTGACCCGCACCTTGAATGCTTCAAAATAATGGCGCAATTTGCGTGAAGCCATGACTACTGCATAGGCGATTTTTTCCAGTTCTGTCATATTGCATTTGGATGCTGTGAGTACTTCGGAGACGTAATAAACTTGAAATTGCCTAGTCGTGCCCTCCCTGTCCTGCTCCTGAACCAGCGCTACGCTGACCGCGTGCGGCGAAGCCGCGACGGAGAGCAACAGGGGCAGCGAGGGGTTGGGGCTTGAAAGAATCGCCAACTCTGATAGATGCTGCTTTAATGAAGCGAAGGCCGCCGCTTGCTCTGGTCCCCATGTGAAGTCCTTTGTGCCGCGTAGCGTCTTGAGGAAAGGTAGGCTTCGCTCTGCGGATTTGGAGATGAATCTGTTGAGGGCGGCCAATCTGCCTGTCAGTCGTTGGACGTCTCTGGCTGACTGTGGGGGCGTCATGTTGATGATGGCCTGTATTTTGGTCGGGTTGGCTTCGATTCCATGGTGGGACACCAGGTATCCCAGTATCTTCCCCTGGCGAATGCTGAAGACGCAATTTTCGGGGTTTAAGCGGAGTCGTGCGTCTCGCATGTTCGCAAATGTTTCTGCGAGGTCAGCCAGATGGTCTTCTTTGCTTTTGCTGGCAACGACGATGTCGTCCACATATGTGAATATATTTCTGCCGACTTGGCTCTCGAGCACCGTTTTGGTGAGGCGAGAGAATGTGGACCCAGCATTCTTGAGTCCCTCCAGCATTCTGATGAAGCATTATGTGCCGAAGGGTGTTATGAAGCTGGTGCTAGCCTTATCTTCCTCCTTCATATAAATTTGGTGGTAGCCGGAGAAGCAGTCGAGGAGTGACATGACTTCGCAGCCGGCTGCACTATTGACAATCTTGTCGATCCGAGGCAGTGGGAAATTATCCTTGGGGCAGGCTTTGTTGAGGCTAGTGAAATTGATGCACATCCGCCATTTGCCGCTCTTCTTTTGCACCATGACTATGTTGGCGAGCCACGTAGGGTAGGCGACTGGCTCGATGAACTTGGCCTCAAGCAGGCGGTGTACCTCGGCCTTGGCGGCTTCTGTCTTTTCATCAGACATCTTGCGCAGCCGTTGCTTCTTCGGCCTCACCGAAGGGTTAATTCCCAAGCTATGCTCGATGATAGAGCGACTGACTCCGACCAGGTCGAGGGCGGACCAGGCGAAGATGTCCTTATTTTTGGACAAACAGGAGAGGAGTCTCTCCTCGTCATGCGAGGTAAGGTCTTCGCTTATGATGACCGTTTGCTTGGGCGTTGACTGATCAAGGGGGACAGTCTTGGTCCCATCGTTGCTCTGCAGCTGTGCCTTTTCATGTTCCTTGGGGATTGGGCTGGTTGACTCGAGGGCCTCGCGCTGTGTCGTGAGGCAGTGTATGTTCCTTTGCCCTGGAACAAAGTCTCTTTCTATGTTGCGCGTGGCCTGCTGGTTGCCGTAGACTGTGATTGCGCCTTGTGGGCTTGGGATCTTCATGCACAGATAAAGTCCGTGAATGGCTGCTTCAAACTTGTTGATGGAGCCCCAACCCATGATGGCGTTGTACGGGTACACCATGTCGACAATGTCAAAAGTAACTTGCTCACTTTGGGCATTGGGTGCCCTTGCCGCCGAAGCCATACAGCGGGTTGTCCGAAGGCTTGAGCAAGCTGTGGCTGATGCCCATGCGGTCAAAGGCGTGGAGAAAAATGATATCCACCTGGCTGTCATTGTCCACTAAGACTTTTCAGGTCCCAGCCTGCCACGCTGCAGTTGATTACCATGGCGTCGTTGTGGGGTGCGCTGCGCAGGTCGATGTCTCTGGCATCGAAGGTCAATGGCACATGGGACCACTTCGTCTGCACGACTGGGCCGGTGACGGCGACGTGGTTGACGCTGCGGTAGTGGTCCCTCTTCTGCCGCTTTGTGTCGAAGTCAGCGCTGGATCCCCTAGTGATAATGTGAATGACTCCACGATAGGGCTGATCAGCGAAGTCTTCTTGTTTTGGTGCGTGGGGGTGATGGATGTTTGGATGTTGCGGGTGTGGAGGTGGGGGTGGGGGTGGGGGAGGCACGATTTGTACCTCCTAATGATGTTGGTATGCGTGGTTAGGTGGATGCTGAGCGGGGCCGTGGTTGTATGGTGGTGGGAGTTGTTGGTATGTGTGCGCGACAACTCTTGGGTTGTTGGCTGGTTGCGCCCGAGACATCCCGTCTCTGGTGGCCTTCGTCTCCGGGCAGTCCCTTGTTGGGTGCGCGTAGTCTTCGCCGTGGAACAAGCAGTAAAATCTGCACGGCTGCTGCGCCCGTCCTCGGCCTCGACCACGGGTTCCTCCGCCGTGGCCCTGGGGGGATAATCTTGGTGGCGAGGGGCCTCACCAGCGGGGTGCTAGTTGGCGATGTTGTGTACCTGTTGCTAGCTGCGGCCGTCCTGACCGGATTCTGTCGACGAAGGTCTCGTCCACGTGCGGCTGGACTGCGGAGCGTCTTTGGGTTTCCTCTAGGACTCGACCTTGCGCTGGTGGAGCTCTTCGGATCTGGCGTACTTGTCGAACAGCTGATACAGCTCTTGGAGGTTCTTGGGTGGATCTCTAATGCGGTGGCTATAAAGGACGCCAACTCGAAGGCCACTGATGGCATAGTGAATGGCTTTTTGGTCATCGACCGAAGGTAGTTGTGACTTGAGGGTCAGAAACTTGTGGTAGTACTCCCACAGAGTCTCTCTTTCCAGCTGCTTGCAGAGTGACAGTTTGGCCAAGGCGTCAGTGTCTGGGCGGTACCCTTGGAAGTTGAGCAGAAATTTATCCTGGAGACTTCTCCAGGAGTCGATGGACAGCGGGGGCAATCTGGTGTACCAAGTGAGAGCCGGGCCTTCAAGGGCGATGATAAATGACTTAGCCATCGTGGCGTCGTCCCCTCCGGCTGATGCAACGATGACTTGATAGCTCATGATATATTGTGCTGGGTTAGTGCTGCCATTGTACTTGGGGTAGGACCCTGCCCTGAAATTGGTGGGCCATGGTGACACTTGCAGTTGCGGCGCTAGGGGGCTTCGCTCGTCAAAGTAATTGATGCCTTGGAAAGCTGCGGCGTGCAGGATGAAGGGCCCGCGGTGAGGGACGAATAGGTCTTTGACCGGCGCGCGCTGCTGGGGGGCGAGCCATGCTATTGCAGATCATGTTGGCCTTCGCGCTGCAAGAGCGCAATCTCTTGCTCAAGCTCCTGAGCCCTCTGCTCTTCATATCGTATCATTTGGCGCAGCTTGGCCTGCACAGTGACGCGTTGGCGCTTGGCCTCGAGGATTTCCTTCTGCTTCTGAAGGTTGCGATTTCTGAGGCGTAGGGCCCGTAGCTATAGCTGCTCTTCTGCGGAGACACCGAGGACCTTGCCATCCTCTGCTGCGTACTCGCCCTCTGGTGGTGCGAAGCCTGGGGGTGGCGCTTGTGGTTGCCCTTTGGAGCTGCAGGTGCGAAGGGTGCCTTCTAGAGTGTGCTGGTCGTTGCGCTATCTCTTGCTGTGTGCTTCATCTTCACCAGCTCCTTGGTGGGTGTTGATGGCGAGGGCCTTGCCCTTTTTCTCAGCTAGTAGGGCTGTCTTTACTGCTTCGTCGACGGATGGGGCTGCCTTCGAGTTAGCTCTTTTGGGTGCC
This sequence comes from Zea luxurians, assembly GCA_029449295.1. Classification (NCBI taxonomy): domain Eukaryota; kingdom Viridiplantae; phylum Streptophyta; class Magnoliopsida; order Poales; family Poaceae; genus Zea; species Zea luxurians. Next base: position 18,239,437 of record JAOPSE010000019.1, on the reverse strand, counting down.
ATCACGGGTGATTTTCTCGTAGCATGAATGGTGGGCGCCAATGTTGGAACTTACGTTCCCGGGCAGGTTGATTCCAAAACGGGGATGAGCGAGATGGGAACCGTGATTTAACTGGAGGCATCAATTGCTCTGTTAATCTAGCCCCTCAAGGGCACTGTGCGGGGGTATTTATAGGTGCCTGAGCACCCAGCGTCTCGGATTAAGGACGCATGTGCCCTCAAGCGCCTAGGTCATCCCCGGAATATTCCCATAAAGCAGGGTTACAGACCGTCATTACATAAAAACATTTGCCAATCGGGCCCATAATATAACCGGCCGCGCGGGGCCTGTTACAATGGGCCGAATTCCACGTGGGCCTTCGTGTTCGACGAGGACATGGGGCGGGGCGACCTCGTCGTGGGCCTTCATCTTGCAAAGTGTTGGACGAAGGGTGGGAGCTGCCAGTCGTTCTGCCTCCGTTGATGCGGCGAGATTGGCGAAGGCATCGAGCGAGGGGTAGTGTCTTCGCCTTCGCCCCAACAGTATGCTAGGTCGAGTAGCTGCTTTACTAATTAGGGATCTCGATAGAAGTCGAGTGATTTTCTAGCACTCGCGCAAGGTCAGGAATTGATTGTATCCATTTCTATATCAGAATGATGATGGTCTGTGGACAACGATCCATGGGGATGCGTTGTCTACGAGACGAAAATTGGAATAAGGATTAAGGTGTGAAACTGTGTGTCAAGCGTTTGAACGTACTAGACACATGCTGAGAAATATGGTAAATCGGTAAGCCTAGTACTTGAGTGAACCTGCCCGTAGACTTTACCCCTCACGCGACCTGAGACGTGGTCTCCCATTCCGGTTTTGGTGGGTACAAGTGCAGTCACTGCACGACGGCAGTCGGGGTTAGTGAGGCATTGTACGCCAAGGCGGTGAGCCCTGATCTGTTGCCAGGGAATCGATGGGGACGGTTGATGTGTGTGGGGATGGAGCGCCTCGCCATGTCATGTGTTTAGGTTTACCTTACAAGGATAAAAACTCGATTCGAATCGTCTGCTTCTCGCAGCTAATGAGACTGCTTGATCCATGCTGCTACATTGAGTAACAAGTGGAAATGTGATGAATTGGCAAAAGTTGTTGATTGCTAAATGTTTGATACCATGTATGATTAGATAGGTATACATTTAGTCTTAAGAGAGTCACACTAAAACTTGACAAAGCTAAAACTTGATTTATAGACTCAGCTAGTGCTTTTGGCAACCAAACCCCCTCATCCAAACAGCTGCATGTCTAGAGGTAGAGGAGTAGACTCCTCACACCGGGTAAGTCTAGCTGAGTATTAGTATACTCAGCCTTGTTTGTGGCATAATTTTACAGGTTCTCTGGAGGACATGGTTGCTAGAGTGACTTGGCCGTCCATCTTGCCACCGGGTTGGATAGTCGAGTGGGACCCTGCCTCGGCAGAGGAGGAGCATGAGGAGTGATGGGACAGGCTTCCCCATCTCTCTGTTTATTTATCGCTAGTTTTATTCTGCTGCATTCCGAACAATGATGACTACTTTTGCTGAACTCCGATGATGATGTAATAAATTTAGTACTTCTCAATGCATGGTTTTATGCTTTATTGTATTTGCTCTGTGCCTCACAATCTAGTGAGTACGTGGTACTTGATCCTGTTAGTGGCCTCGTCAGACTAGATCCGAGGGACTGACGTATTATTCCTATTTAAGTGTGGTCTAGTCTCTAAGGCGGGACTTAGGCACTTAAGTTGGAATAATTCGGGCGGTTCCGCCACACTCTAGGTGCTCTCAATTGGTATCGGAGCCGTACTCTTCATCTAAGGGACTAACCGCCCGAAGAGATGGATCCTAAGTGAAAGGGGATGGTGGTCAACGATAAGGAGAAGGAGTCCCTCTTCAACGAGCCAAGAGACAACAAGCCTACTGACTCAGGCTTGAGTCACAAGAAGAGAGACGGGAAGAAGAAGAGGCGCATCAAGAAGATCATCTACTACGACAGCGATGCCTCATCTTCTTCACCAAGGGACGATGACGACGATAACTCCTCGTAAAAGAAAAGGACGGTCAATCAAAATTATTCTTTTGATTACTCTCGCATTCCCTATAATTCAAATGCACATCTTCTTTTAATTCCCCTTGGAAAACCTCCACACTTTGATGGAGAGGACTATTCGTTTTGGAGCCATAAAATGCATGGTCATTTATTCTCTTTCCATCCTAGCATATGGGAAATTGTAGAAAACGGGATGCATTTTGATAGCACTGATAATCCTGTTGTTATAAATGAGCAAATCCATAAAAATGCCCAAGCTACTACTGTTTTGCTAGCATCTCTTTGCAGGGATGAGTACAATAAGGTGAGTGGCTTGGACAACGCCAAATAGATCAAGGACACCCTCAAGATATCACATGAGGTAAATGATGCCACCAAGATCACCAAGATGGAAATGGTGGAGGGCGAGCTAGGGAGGTTCGCGATGATCAGGGGAGAGGAGCCAACTCAGACCTACAACAGGCTCAAGACCCTGGTCAACAAGATCTGAAGCTACGGAAGCACAAGATGGATGGATCATGATGTCATCCGACTCATGCTAAGGTCATTTACTGTAATTGACCCCCATCTTGTGAATCTTATTCGTGAAAACCCCAGGTACACCAAAATGACACCCGAGGAGATCCTCGGAAAATTCGTGAGCGGGCGCATGATGGTGAAGTAGGCTCGATACGTGGACGATGCACTAAACGGTCCACTACCCGTCTACGAGCCACAGCTCGTTGCTCTCAAAGCAACCAGCAGCAGGGAGGCGCTACCAAGCAAGGTGGCACAAGTGGAGGCTGTCGGGCTCAATGAAGATGAAATGACGCTTATCATCAAGCGCTTCGAAACCACGCTTAAAGGACGCAAGGAGTACTCCAACAAGAACAAAACAAGGGGAAAGAGCTCCTGCTTCAAATGCGGTAAGACTGGTCATTTCATTGCATAATGCCCCGATAATGATAATGACCAGGGACAAGAAAAGCGCGGGAAGAGGGAAAAGAAGAACTATAGAAAGGCAAAGGGCGATGCACACCTTGGAAAGGAGTGGGATTCTGACTGCTCTTCATCCGACTCCGACGATGAAGGATTAGCTGCCTCGGCCTTCGACAAGTCTTCGCTCTTCCCCAATGAACGCCATACTTGCCTCATGGCCAAGGAGAAGAAGGTACGTATTCAAGATTCCCCTAAGTACTCTTCTTCTAGTGATGAGGAATCCTCCGATGATGAAGTAGATTACTCTGGTTTATTTAAAGGTTTAGATAGAGCCAAAATAGAGAAAATTAATGAATTAATTGATGCTCTAAATGAAAAAGATAGACTGCTAGAAAAGCAAGAGGACATGTTGTATGAGGAACATGACAAATTTGTTAGTGTGCAAAAATCTCTTGCTTTAGAAACTAAGAGAAATGAAATGCTATCTTCTGAGTTATCTGCTTGCCATGAATCTATCTCTAGTTTAAAGAATTTAAATGATGAATTAAAAGCCAATCTAGAGGAAGTAAATAAAACTAGTTCATGTGTGGAGCATGTTATTATTTGTAATAGATGTAAGGATTTTAATGTTGATGCCTGTAATGAACATATTGCTTCTATTACTAAATTAAACAATGAGGTGGAAAGTCTTAATGCTCAACTTAAGACTTGCAAAACTAATTTTGATAAATTAAAATTTGCTAGGGATGCCTACACTGTTGGTAGACACCCCTCGATTAAGGATGGACTTGGTTTTCGAATGGAAACCAAGAACTTAACAAACCAAAGGGCTCCCGTTCTCAACAAGGAGAAAGGGAAGGCCCCTATGGCAAGTAGTCCTCAAAGGAACCATGCGTTTACCTATTATAGGAAAATTGCTAGTCGTTCTCATTATAATAAGAGTTATGTTCATGCTGCTTATAATGATTCACATGCTATGTTTGCATCTAGTTCCACTTTTGTTCATGGTATAAGTAGGCCTAGGAGAAATCATGTTGTGTCTCATGCTCCTAGAAAAATGTGCAATGAACCTTCTACCATTTACCATGCTTGCAATACTTCATTTGCGCTTTCACGTAAAAATGCAAAAGTAGTTGCTAGGAAATTGGGATCCAAATGCAAGGGAGATAAGACTTGCATATGGGTTCCAAAAACTATTATAACTAACCTTGTAGGACCCAACAAGAGTTGGGTACCTAAAACCCAAGATTAAATTGCCTTACAGGTTTATGCATTCGGGCGCTCAAGCTGGATTATCGACAGCGGATGCACAAACCACATGACGGGGGAGAAGAAGATGTTCACCTCCTACGTCAAGAACAAGGATTCCCAGGATACGATTATCTTTGGAGATGGGAACCAAGGCAAGGTTAAAGGATTAGGAAAGGTAGCCATTACATCCGAGCATTCCATCTCCAATGTGTTTTTAGTTGAATCGCTCGGGTACAACTTATTGTCTGTGAGTCAATTATGTAACATGGGTTATAATTGTTTATTCACAAATATAGATGTATCTGTCTTTAGAAGAAGTGATGGTTCATTAGCGTTTAAGGGTGTATTAGACGGCAAGCTCTATTTAGTAGATTTTTCGAAAGAGAATGCCGATCTAGATGCATGCTTAATGGCTAAGACTAATATGGGCTGGCTTTGGCATCGCCGTCTAGCACATGTTGGGATGAAGAACCTTCATAAACTTCTAAAGGGAGATCATGTGTTAGGACTAACTGATGTCTACTTTGAGAAAGATAGACCTTGTGTAGCATGTCAGGCAGGGAAACAGGTGGGAAGCACTCATCATAGCAAGAATGTGATGACAACATCAAGACCACTGGAGCTTCTTCACATGGACCTCTTTGGACCCGTTGCCGACCTTAGCATCGAGGGAAGTAAGTATGGTCTTGTAATTGTTGATGATTTTTCCCGCTTCACTTGGGTGTTCTTTTTGCAGGACAAATCAGAAACCCAAGGGACCCTAAAGCGCATTCTAAGGAGGGCTCAAAATGAATTTGAGCTAAAAGTGAAAAAGATAAGAAGCGACAATGGGTCCGAGTTCAAGAATCTACAAGTTGAAGAATATCTTGAGGAGGAAGGCATCAAGCACGAGTTCTCCGCTCCCTACACACCACAGCAAAATGGTGTGGTAGAGAGGAAGAACAGGACGCTAATCGACATGGTGAGAACGATGCTTGGAGAGTACAAGACGCTTGAGTGGTTTTGGTCGGAAGTTGTGAACACAGCCTGCCACGCCATAAACCGGCTCTATCTACATCGCCTTCTCAAGAAGACCTCCTACGAACTCCTTACCGGTAACAAACCCAATGTCTCTTACTTTCGTGTATTTGGGAGCAAATGCTACATTCTGGTGAAGAAAGGTAGACATTCCAAATTTGCTCCCAAGGCAGTAGAAGGGTTTTTACTAGGGTATGACTCAAATACAAAGGCGTATAGGGTCTTCAATAAATCATCAGGATTGGTTGAAGTCTCTAGCGACATTGTATTTGATGAGACTAACGGCTCTCCAAGAGAGCAAGTTGATCTTGATGACATAGATGAAGATGAAGTTCCGACGGCCGCAATGCGCACGATGGCGATAGGTGATGTGCGACCACAGGAACAACAGGAGCAAGATCAACCATCTTCCTCAACTATGGTGCATCCCCCAACTCATGACGATGACAAGGTACCTCAAGAAGAAGGGAAGGATCAAGGGGAGCACAGGAAGTTCAAGTGATGGAAGAAGAAGCACCACAGGCCCCTCCAACCCAAGTCCGAGCAACGATCCAAAGAAATCACCCGGTCGATCAGATTCTAGGTGACATCAGTAAGGGAGTAACTACTCGCTCACGCTTAGCTAATTTTTGTGAGCATTACTCGTTTGTCTCTTCTATTGAGCCTTTCAGGGTAGAAGAGGCCTTGCAGGATCCGGACTGGGTGTTGGCCATGCAGGAAGAACTCAACAACTTCAAGAGAAATGAAGTTTAGAGCCTGGTGCCACGTCCAAAGCAAAACATTGTGGGAACCAAGTGGGTGTTCCGCAACAAGCAAGACGAGCACGGGGTGGTGACAAGAAACAAGGCTCGACTTGTGGCAAAAGGTTATGCCCAAGTCGCAGGTTTGGATTTCGAGGAGACTTTTGCTCCTGTGGCTAGGCTAGAGTCAATTCGAATATTATTAGCCTATGCCGCTCACCACTCTTTTAGGCTGTTTCAAATGGACATAAAGAGCGCTTTCCTCAATGGGCCAATCAAGGAGGAGGTGTAGAACAACCCCTGGCTTTGAGGATGACAGGTATCCTGACCACATGTATAAGCTCTCTAAGGCGCTCTATGGTCTTAAGCAAGCCCCAAGAGCATGGTATGAATGCCTTAGAGATTTCTTAATTGCTAATGCTTTCAAGGTTAGGAAAGCTGATCCCACTCTTTTTACAAAGACTTGTGATGGTGATCTCTTCGTGTGCCAAATTTATGTCGATGACATAATAATTGGTTCTACTAATCAAAAGTCTTGTGAGGAGTTTAGCAGGGTGATGACACAAAAGTTTGAGATGTCGATGATGGGCGAGTTGACCTACTTCCTTGGGTTCCAAGTGAAGCAACTCAAGGACGGTACCTTCATCTCCCAAACGAAGTATACTCAAGATCTTCTCAAGAGATTTGGGATGAAGGACACCAAGCCCGCAAAGACACCGATGGGAACTGACGGGCATGTTGACCTCGATAAAGGAGGTAAGTCCGTTGATCAAAAGGCATACCGATAAATGATAGGTTCATTACTTTATCTTTGTGCTAGTAGACTGGACATTATGCTTAGTGTATGCATGTGTGCTAGATATCAATCCGACCCCAAGGAATGTCACCTTGTGGCCGTTAAGCGAATTCTTAGGTATTTAGTTTCTACGCCTTACTTCGGGATCTGGTATCCAAAGGGGTCTACCTTTGACTTGATTGGATACTCAAACTCCGATTATGCCAGGTGCAAGGTTGATAGGAAGAGTACATCTGGGACATGCCAATTTCTAGGAAGGTCCCTGGTGTCCTTGAGTTCTAAGAAACAAACCTCTGTTGCCCTATCCACCGCTGAGGCTGAGTACGTTGCCGCAGGACAGTGTTGTGTGCAACTACTTTGGATGAGGCAAACCCTCCGGGACTTTGGCTACAATCTGAGCAAAGTCCCACTCCTATGTGACAATGAGAGTGCAATCCGCTTGGCGAATAATCCTGTTGAACACAGCCGTACTAAGCACATAGACATCCGGCATCACTTCCTGAGAGACCACCAGCAAAAGGGAGATATCGAGGTGTACCATATTAGCACCGAGAACCAGCTAGCCGATATCTTCACTAAGCCTTTAGATGAGAAAAGATTTTGCAGGTTGCATAGTGAGCTAAATGTCTTAAATTCGCGTAACTTGGATTGATCTATAGCATACATGTGTTCTATGCCTTTGATCATGTCACTTTATGCATTTAAATCCATTATTGTTTATTTATGGTGTTGGGGGCCTTCGTCCTCCGAAGGTCATCAAAAACATAATTTAACAGTCTTCCAAGTATGGTTTATGGACAGGTACCTTCAGATTTATGATAAAAGCATACACGATGGGGAGCTTGATTGCGATGAAGGTGGCCGTCGCTCCGAAGCTATGTGGAAGGGAGCTTCGGCTAAATCGCAGAAAAGGGAACCGACTTAAAAGGGAAAAGGTTGTTCAGTCTTCAAAGATTTTTCTATAAGCCAATAGTAAATGTAAAGGGCATAATTGTAATTTCTCATAGGCTGTGTCATGTGCCTATAAATAGATGAACAGTACCCCCGTACCGTTCATGTTGACTTGTATTCACTCGTGCGTCACGCTTGGACTCTTGCCTTCTATCAAGCCGAAGGTATAAATGTAATTCAATATTGTTCACATTCATTCATAATGATATGATAAAAGAACATTAATGATGTCATATGATCATTTATGTTATTCCTCATACTTCATATGTTTCTTCTTTCATTAATTTATACTGTGATGATGAAGGTACGTCCTTCATGACCTTCGTCTGAAGATCATTATATCCTGAGGGAAATAATGTGTCGAAGGGCGAAGGGCATTAACCATTAATCTTTTCTATGTTGCCTTGTTCTTAATTTATAGCATTTGAGAACAAGTCCCCAACATTGGCGCCCACCTCCGGTGAACCCTCTTTCGACCACCTTCGGCAAGCACTGACCCTCGCCATGCCGCCGAAGAAAGTTTCAGCGACAGGGGCTGCTGCACTACAGCCACTGGACCCAAATCAGGAGAACCTTTCTCTCCGAGAGGCCCGAAGCCAGAATAGGAAGGCCACTAGTCCAACACTCCAGAAGGAAGAGTTGGATCAAGAAATCAGAAACATGGAGATAATTCATCAGCAAGTACAAAGGAAGAAGGAGAAGATGGCTAGACTGGCTGATCTTCAAAGGCAGATCGACGAAGCCACTGAAGAAGTACGCCATCTTGTTCAAGACGAACAAGATCAAAGGCCCCAACACAGGGAGCTTCATCAAGAAGGTTTATTCAACGAGGATGGATGGTATGATGATTTTAATCATGATACCTTTACCTTTGATGCTGCTTCTCCCTTGGCACCACAACTGCAAGCTATCCCATGGCCTCCATCATACAAGCCACCTCAGCTCCCTATGTATGATGGGCATTCGGATCCGAAGTAGTTTTTTATGAGTTATGAGGCAACCATATCTTCATATGGAGGCAATGCAGCTATCATGGCCAAATCCTTCGTCATGGCAGTTCGAAATGTGGCCCAAACATGGTATTCTTCTCTTCGGCCAGGGACTATTACTTCATGGCAGAAGCTCAAGGATATGCTACTAAGAAGCTTTCAAGGCTTTTAGACGAAGCCGGTCACAGCTCAGGCTTTGTTTCAATGTACGCAAGACCATGAGGAGTATCTTCAAGCATACGTTCGAAGGTTCTTACGTCTCAGAGCATAGGCGCCTACAGTGCCCAATGAGATTGTCATTGAGGCCATGATCAAGGGGCTTCGTCTAGGACCTACTGCCCAGTACTTTGCTAGAAAACCTGCACAGACACTGGAGAAGTTGCTTCAAAAGATGGATGAATATATCAGGGCTGACAACAACTTCCGCCAAAGAAGGGAGGAAGCTTACAGGTTCTCCGAGATGACCAGGGGCTTCGGAGGTAGAATACACCTGAGGCATGTCAGGTCAATTCACAACACTCAGAATGATGACAGAGGGAGTCAGCTGCAGAGGCCTCAGTGTTCTTCACAATCTTCGGGGCAGCAACAAAGTTCTTTTTGGCCGCTAGCTCCAAGAGGGAGAGGCGCCAGGGGCTTCAGAGGAAGATATGGGGACCAACCCAGGAAGATTTACTGTCTATTTTGTGGTGAAGACAAAGGCCATACTACAAGGATGTGCCAAATCACCATCCAAAAGCAGAAGGAGATCACAGAAGCCGAAGCCCGGCAAAATCAACCGAAGCAGGTCCTACATACTGCTTCGTGTCACTCACCCTACATACCAGAGTATGTGGGTAATCATCCTACAACTTCTGTTGCTTTGGCCAGTCAGCCATAGGTTTCTTGGCCGCAGCTTCCACCTCCGCCACCACTACAACCTACTTATTCACGAGGTCAGCAGCTAGAAGGGAGCCATCAGACTCATCAGCAGCGAGAGCTTAGGGAGGAATCTGAAGCTCGCACAGTCAACAGTACCGTGCTAGAGTCAAAACACATCTATTGAGAGATATCCTACCTCTGAAGCATTTTACATTCATTGTCATTTTCTTTTTAATAAGGAACAATTGCTGTAAATCTAGTCTTCTTGTCACTTTTAATTTCTTGTAATAGCTTCGTTCTTGTCAAAATAAAATATATCTTTCCTATAGACTAACGAAGCTCAAAAACAGCCGAAGCTAAAAAGTCGTTCCTAGGGAACGCATCGTAAGTTTGCCGAAGCTACAAAAAGTCGTTCCTAGGGAACGTAGCGTAAGTTTGTCGAAGCTACAAAAAGTCGTTCCTAAGGGAGCACAGTGTATGTTTTCTGCTCAAAAGTCGTTCCAAAGGGAATGCATAGCCGAATACCGCCGAAATATAAGGCGAAGCACGAAAAGTTAACGTGAATACCGCTGAAATAGAAGGCGAAGAAGTTCAAAAGATGTTCCTAAGGGGATGCAGAACTTACACCGAAAAATAAACGGTGAAGCCGAAAAGTAAACGGCAAAGAGATTTTTGATGGTTCCTAAGGGAACGCAGATATTGTGTTTCAGTGTGGGTATGTGTCTTCGGCATTAGCATCATTCTTTGCATCATATCATTGCATCATATTGCATAGCATCACATCATACATCATATCACATCAATAATATCAATTGGAAGCGTGGCCGATCTTCGGAGAATGCTTTATAAAAAATGAGGAAGGAGGGATCTATTCTTTACGAAGGAGAGATCTATAAGTAAGCTGAGAGTTACAGTTTCATCAGTTCTAATGTGGAAGGAGGGATCTATTCTTTATGAAGCATTGATGATTTTACAAAGGGTGGATGATTCTTACGAGGCGTAAACACTCTTCTTTATGAAGCATGAAAAGAAGGGAAGGTGTTTTTTCGCCGAGGGCTCAAAAATGGTATGTGTATAAAGTTTTATGCATCGCAAAGAACTGAATTACAAGCAAATCATATATTACATTCAAATCTTGTAAGCACTAAATATTACAAACATAGTCCAGCAAATGTTACATTAATATCCTAGAAAATGTTTTTACAATAGCTTATGTTCTTCGTTTAGAACTTTTTCTGTAGCTTCAGTTAGCAGTTTGGTAACAACTTCATCTACAATAGCTTCGGCCACATTAATGATTTCTATTGCCTTCTTCATTTCTGGGTCGGCCAGTGGGTCGAATGGCTCTGGTGGAGGAGGAAGTTCAGTTGTAGTAGAAAACATCAGTTAGCTCGAAGTCTAAAATAACAAAGCCAAAAGCCATTAAGTAATATCTATTCGTCTTTCGAGTTTCGCTGCTCTTTCAGCTTCTTTTGTTGCTTCTCGAGCATCATGAATATCCTTTTCGCTCTTCTTCATTATTTCATGAGCCATCCCTTGGCCACCATTTTCCCAGATATCAGTGAAAATTTTTCCACCTATTAAACTTGCTTCGGTCGAAGGGTCCTTCGTATCGTCAACAGAGAGGGCGGCTTCGGTCTGGGCCAAGGTTTTAACATGTTCACAACCTGCCTTCTCCAAAATCGTGGGAATCCCCCTCGCACCAGAGAATGCACAGACGTCCCCACAGTCACTCAAAATCTCCTCAAAAGCTTCGGCTTCATTACTGATCCACTCGATGATGCCCTCGGGGTCGCCTCGTATGAAGTTGTTTTTGCTTGAATACATGCTCACGTTGGCAAAGCTAGTATCTATCTTTTTTACACATTCCACAGATTTTTCAAAACATCTTTCTTTTGATGCGCGAAGCTCTGCAACTGTTTTTTCAAAATAATTTTTCCAGTACTCGCTGGCATCTCTGTCAACTTCGGCAACAGCGCATTTTAATTTGGCCTTAGCCAGTTGTTTTTGAAGGTTTTCAATCTCATTCTTTTGAATTTCAGATTGAGACTTGAAGTTAGCTTCATCCTCCTTTACTTTGTCCACCAATGTAAGTAGAATTTTGTCTTTTTCTGTGGCTTCATTTCTCAGCTTGATAACCTCTGTTCGAAGGTTATTGAGAGCAATAGTGCAACTCTCATCTTCAGCATTCTTTTGCGCCCTTAAGGCGTTGCTAAGTATTAAGCCCTACAAGAAAGAATGAATAAATAAATTAACATACGAAGTAAAATACTATTACAGAATTCATAAGCTTCAAAATTCACAACTTTTGTACCTTTAGACTGTTGTATGCAAGGCTATCCGCAAGATCTTCCTTCGTCATGGCACAAAGGCCAGCTTCGAGCTTTGGAAAACCCATACTTCTGGCCATCTCCCGGCAGAGGGATAATTCTTTGTTGTCTGGGAGGCAATACAAAAAATCATCTTCACTTGTACCATTAAACACTAAGGCCCCTTTCGGGTACTTCAGTTCTCGGGCATAGTGTTTAGCTTCAAAAATTTCTCCTTCGGATAATCTTTTTCCCAAAGCATGTCGGATAATATAATCATGATCTTCGGAAGATGCTTCGGGAACAGGAGCAGCAGATTTTTCAGGCAAAGTCTGTTCTATAACCTCTTCCTCCGTGGCCTTCTCTTTAATGTCTGAGGATATTTTCTTAGCAGGCTCTAAAGGCCCGGCTTTAGTGCTAACCTGGCTCATTGCAGCTTCGGTTTTGGCCAGTTTTGTTTTAACTTCGATTTCCATTTTCGTAGCCTTGGCAATTTTCCCTGGAGTAGAGCTTGAAGCCTTTACCGTTTCTAGCACATCTAGTACACTCGCCATCCTTCTTCTTTTGGGAGTGGCCGCGAGACCTTTTTGTATCTTCGACATTGGTACTTCTGCCGAAGGGCTAAAAACTTCTAACATTTTTTCAGTCTCTGGCTTTTCGGCATTATCTTTACCAGTCTTTGCCTCAGCCTGCTCGGCTGAGGGTGCCTTCGGCAAGGTAGTCGGTTCTTCAGCCTTCTGCGTAGGAGCAATTAGTTCCTTCGGCTCAGTAGCTGAAGGCATCTCCCCGCCAAACTCAGGCACTACAGTCGGTTCAATGTAGAGTGGTCGATGGGTGAGGACCTTCAATTTTTTACTCTTCGGCACAGGCTCGCTTGGAGCAGCCAAGGCAGCAACCTTTCCAGAAGTCGCACCCTTTCTTTTCTGTCCTTGTGACGGGTAGCGAAAGTCAGGATACACAAATCCAATAGCATCAAAAACCCTATTTAATCTTTTCTTTTTTTGGCTCCCGAAGGCCGCAGATAGTGCATTATCTTTAGACTTGGAATATGTTCCAAGTAACTCATCGCTAGTATTTTCAACACACTTCAGCCAGTCATCATCTGGTTCAATAAACTGGTCCCCAAACCTGAAGGTGTATTTCAATCGAACCAGGCCGCCTTCGCTAGGGTCAGTAATGCTTTCTTTGGGCATTTCCCAGCTATCTATCAGTGGCCATATCCTATAGGCTATATGTTCTTGAAGTAAATCTCTTGTCCCAATAAAAGAACAAACTATGCTAAACGCCCTTCGACATGCTTCTGCTGCCTCATCAACTTCTACCTTCGGCTTTCGGAGGCCGAAGCGGGACCAGATGGGGCGCATGATGATCTCTTTAATGTCTTCTCTCGCCTTCAAATCATTTTTCATATAGAACCACTCTTTCATCCAGGCCCCATGCCATCTTTTCCGAAACGCTGGCACTGGGTAGCTTGCGCCAGAGCGAGCAACGAAGCTATAGCAACCGAAATTGTTATGATATTGTTCTTTGCCCCAAGGCTTCGTCTCATATGAAAGTTCATGCATACTGCAAAAACATCTTGCACTTGGCTCTAGACCTTGGCTTCTCACAGCCCAGACGAAGATCCCCATTCTAATAACTGCTTCGGGAGTGATCTGGTGAAGGAAAATCTGGTATGTCTTTAAAACTTCAACCACAAATCTGCTCAACGGGAACCGAAGTCCAGCTTTGAAGAAGCTCCAAAAGATCACAACTTCGTTTTCTTCGGGAGCAGGAACGGCTCTGTCTACATCGGCCCTCACAATAGACATATCTCGAAAATACCTTCCCCTCATATTATCAATATGACTCTGTTTGATAGTTGATTTCTCGAAGACTGTATGACCTGGTTGCTAGGGCTGATCTTCAGAGTCTTCGCCTCCACTCTCCACATCATAGCTGTCGCTATCATCAGTATCTTCAAACAAACCTTCTAGTATCTCTTTGGTAATCTTCTCTGTATTCGTCTTTGCTATTGATTCAACAAATCTAGCAATCTTCTCCTCAAGGAGCTTCTCTTTCTCGGTCAACTTCATCTCAGCGGCAACTTTTTTGTCTTGAGACATCTCTTCTTTGGAAATGGAGAAAATGCGTCCTTAAAACCGAAGATTAGAAAGACTGAGAAACTAAGCAAGTGTTGGTAAGCAAGAGCTAAAAAATTGAGCAAACAAAGCAGGCGACAAGTAGTGTACCAAATGTGGTCAGGGTGAGTTCTTATTTATACGATCGACGCGATCCAAATTGGAGGGTCCCGTCTATCATTGACTGTTGCTATTCTAGCAAAGGGAAGGTGTTTTTTCGGACCTTCGGCTTAAGGCCTTTGTCCATGTCGCAGTCTGAATTCGTTATCTTAAACAAATTTATACTACGAGGGGCTACTGTTGGGGGCCTTCGTCCTCCGAAGGTCCTCAAAAACATAATTTAACAGTCTTCCAAGTATGGTTTATGGATAGGTACCTTCGGATTTATGATAAAAGCATACATGATGGGGAGCTTGATCGCGACGAAGGTGGCCGTCGCTCCGAAGCTGTGTGGAAGGGAGCTTCGGCTAAATCGCAGAAAAGGGAACCGACTTAAAAGGGAAAAGGCTGTTCAGTCCTCATAGATTTTCTTATATGCCAATAGTAAATGTAAAGGGCATAATTATAATTTCTCATAGGTTGTGTCCTGTGCCTATAAATAGATGAACAGTACCCCCATACCGTTCATGTTGACTTGTATTCACTCGTGCGTCACGCTTGGACTCTTGCCTTCTGTCAAGCCGAAGGTATAAATGTAATTCAATATTGTTCACATTCATTCATAATGATATGATAAAAGAACATTAATGATGTCATATGATCATTTATGTTATTCCTCATACTTCGTATGTTTCTTCTTTCATTAATTTATACTGTGATGATGAAGGTACGTCCTTCATGACCTTTGTCTGAAGATCATTATATCCTGAGGGAAATAATGTGTCGAAGGACGAAGGGCATTAACCATTAATCTTTTCTATGTTGCCTTGTTCTTAATTCATAGCATTTGATAACAAGTCCCCAACATATGGTGCTCAAGTGGTACAAGTCACCCCCGGACCTCACAAGTCCGTATGCAAATGATGCACGTGCTTAGGGGGAGTGTGCTACAACTTGATCCCTTTGAGACTAATTTGTTGGTTGTGTACACTTGTTGTAGTCTTGAAGGTACATTGAAAGGGAAAATGGACTTGGACGATGCAAAGACTTCCACTATACTCCGGTATTAGTGTATTTTATTCCAAGTTCATTCTTATGCTCTATTTGCCTTTTGCTCTGAATTGACATTTTTGGTGAGGCAATGGGGTTAAAGGGCCAAAAATGATCCCGTTTTGGTGCTTAATGCCAAAGGGGGAGAAATTAAGGCCAAAGCAAATGGATCAGCTACCACTTGTGAATTTCAAAAATAGTAGAGCTAGAATTTGCATTTTGCCCAAAATGCTCTTATTGCAAAATCTGGTCTCTTATGGGGGAGATTTTTTATTATGGGAAAAAGGGGGAGTTTTTTTGGCACTTGATCATTTTCACTCTTGGAATATCTCTCTTTGTGCCCAAACAAGCGTGTTTAACTTAGAGATAGGAAAATGAATTTGATATATAGAAACAAACCAAGTGGTGGCAAAGAGTGATCCAAATATGCCAAATCATAAGCAAAAATTAATTTGGTCTTCAATTGCATTGATGTTGCACTCTTTTTGTTGCTTTTTGATGTGTTGGCATAAATCACCAAAAAGGGGGAGATTGAAAGGGAAATGTGCCCTTGGGCCATTTCTATAATTGTTTTGGTGATTAAGTGTCCAACACAAATGCTTTGAACTCTTATGAGCTAAACAAGCAAAAGGTGCAAATCAAAGACAAGGTATGTTTCTAGACTTAGTGAATTGTTTTTGAGTACTAACATGGTTATCTAAGTGCTAGAAACAGTGCCAAGGAGAGAAGAAATGATTTGGAAAAGAGTTCCAGCTCGGCCTGGCACACCGGACTGTCCGGTGGTGCACCAGACAGTGTCCGGTGCCCCAGGCGAGTCTCCAGTGAACTAGCCACTCTCGGGATTCGACGGAGTCATACGGCTATAATTCACCGAACTGTCCGGTGGTGCACCGGACATTCCGGTGAGACATCCGCGGTGAACTCATCGCTCTCGGGAAAAGGAATAGGGCGACATGGCTATAATTCACCGCACTGTCCGGTGGTGCACAGGACTGTCCGATGAGCCAACGACGCCCTCGCCAACGGTCGTCCGCGTGATCAACGCGTGACACGTGGCTGCTCCAATGGTCGGCTGGGTGCACCAGACTGTCCGGTGCGCCATCTGAGCCGCGGGAGCAACGGTCGACTATGCCCGATTTGGAAGGAAATCACGCACCGGACATGCTATAGTGGCTGTCCGGTGGCGCACTGGACTGTCCGCTGTGCCGCTCGACAGAAGGCAATGATAGCCTTCCATGTTGCTCTCCAATGGCTCCTAGCTGCCTTGGGGCTATAAAAGGGACCCCTAGGCGCATAGAGCAAGAACCAAAGCATTCTCTAAGCATACTACGACATCTTGACTTCGCTCCCACGCTTTTGCTTTGTTGTGTTAGTGATTTGAGCTCCATTCGAGTTGTGAACTCCCCATGTTGTCATTTGAGCTCAAGTCTTCACTTGTGTGCGTGTGTGTGCTGCGGATTGAATCTTGTGTGTGTTGCTTTTCCCTCCCTTACTTCTGTGTTTCTTTTGTGATCATCACTGTAAGGGCGAGAGGCTCCAAATTGTGGAGATTCCTCGCAAGCGGGAAAATACTCTAAAAGAAAAGACAGTGGTATTCAAGTTGATCATCGGATCACTTGAAAGGGGTTGAGTGCAACCCTCGTCCATTGGGATGCCACAACGTGGAAGTATGCAAGTGTTACTTGGCCGAACCACGGGATAAAAATCGTGTGTCTCTTGTGTTGCTTTCTCTGTGATTGTTTTGTTCACAAGAACTCGCTTCAAAGCCCCTTAGTCACACTAACACCTTAATAACTAAGTTTTGTGGCTATTTAGCATTTGATTTTTCAAGATCACCTATTCACCCCCCCTCTAGGTGCTCTCACCCTTCTCCAACAATGAGGTCATAAGCTTAGCAATCTTGGAGAACCCTTCGATGAATCGCCGGTAATAACCTATGAGTCCCAAGAAACTCCAGATCTCCGAAACTGTACTTGGTGTCTTACAATCCATTATTGCTGTTACTTTAGCCGGATCCACAACAATTCCTCCTTTGGAGATGATATGCCGAAGAAAATGTACTTCATTAAGCTAGAATTCACACTTGGTAAATTTGGCATAAAGCTGATTATCACGTAACTTCTGTAGCACCATCCGCAAATGCTCCTCATGCTCACTATCATTCTTGGAATAAATAAGAATGTCGTCGATGAATACTACGACGAATTTATCAAGATACTCCATGAGCATCTTATTCATCAGGTTCATAAAATAAGCTGGTGCATTGGTTAAGCCAAATGACATGACTGTGAATTCATATAGACCATATCGGGTAGAAAAAGCTGTCTTAGGAATATCAGATGACCTAATCTTCATTTGATGGTAGCCCGACCTAAGGTCAATCTTAGAGAACACCCTAGCACCTCTCATCTGATCAAATAAGTCATCAATACGAGGTAACGAGTACTTGTTCTTGATGGTGACATCATTAAGTGATCTATAGTCCACACACATCCGTTGTAAACCATCCTTCTTCTGTACAAACAGTACCGGTGCTCCCCAAGGTGAGGAACTCAGACAAATGTACCCTGCCTCCTGCAACTCCGTTAACTGCTTTCTTAAGTTCTTGTAACTCTTCTACGGACATTCGGTAGGGGCGTTTAGAAATAGGAGCAGTCCCAGGTAAGAGATCAATGACAAACTCAACTTCCCTCTCCGGTGGCATCCCTGGTAACTCCTCTGGAAAGACATCTGGGAAATCCCTAACCACACGGATGTTGTCACCAACAAACTCCTCAGCTATAAAGAACATCACACGTCTGGAAGAGGTGGTTACTGCAATTTCAACTTGAAATCTTTCTCCTTTAGGGCTGGTGAGTTCTACAGTACCCCTACCACATTGTATACTGGCCTTTGTCTTTCTTAACCATGACATACCAAGGATCAGATCTATACTGCTTGCCTCTAATATTATAGCGGTAGCCCAGAATTCTCTTCCCATAATTATTAATGTCAATCAATGTGTCAAATGATTTGCCTCAATAGGCCCTTTAGGTGTAATTACTATCATTGGTGTTTTCATATTTTGCATTGGTATTTCATTTATGTTGGCATATCGAGCAGACATAAATGAATGTGTAGCACCAGAATCAAATAATATGGTTGTAGGAATAGCATTAATATAAAACATACCAAGTGCGATGTCAGCACCATCAGGCGTAGCATCAACGCTGACTTGATTAACCCTGGCAATAGAGTATCCCTTGCCAGGAGTCTGTTGCTTGTTCTGAGCTGGTGTACCAGAATTCCCCACTGGACAAGCATTAGCATAGTGCCCAACCTGACTGCACTTGAAGCATGTAAGGCCAATCTTCTGTCCTGTAGGCCTCGCCGGGGTGCCAGTGGGGGCAGCCTGATGAGTGGGAGGTGTCCGTGGAGACCCCTATGGAGTGTACTTAGCTGGGCTTGGTCCTCCTCCTAGACGAGTTGGTGTACCCTGTGGTAGAACGTAGTGAGGACGAACACTGCTGCTACCCTGCCCCTAGGTAATGGCCTTCCTCTTCAAGTCACCCAGTTGAACACGCTTGTGTTCAATAGCAAGAGCCTTATCCAGCAGTCTCTGAAATGATGGAAATGTGTGAGCAACCAGTGCATAATGTAAGGGCCCATTGAGTCCTTCTGTGAAGTGCTCCTGCTTCCTTTCATCATCTGCCACTTCATCAGGAGCATATCTTGACAGCTGGATGAATTTGTCACGGTACTCGTTGACAGACATGTTGCCTTGCTTCAATGATAGAAACTCCTTCTTCTTGATATTCATCAATCCAGCAGGTATGTGGTAGTTTCTAAACTAAGTTGTGAATTCCACCCAAGTAATAGTGTCAGCAGCATCATGGGCAGCAACATAAGAATCCCACCAGTCAGCAGCTGGACTTGTCAGACGACCAGAAGCATAAATAACCTTCTCCCGGTCAAAGCATTGGGCGATGTTGAGCATCTTCTCAATTGACTTCAGCCAATCATCAACATCTAGTGGATCTAGCGAACTGGCGAAGGTCGACGGCTTGTGACTCATAAATTCCCGGTGCTTGTCCTGGGGTGGAAGTGGAGGTGGTGGTGGTGGCAGTGGTGCTTGCTGCTGTTGCTGTTGCTGCTGCGCCCTTCTCTCCTGGCGTATCTCTTCTCGCTCTTGGCGCATCTCTTGACATATATCCTCTCTCTCCTGGCGCATCTCTTGGCGTTCCTGCCGCATCTGTGCATGCATGTCCGCCATGGTATCTGCCATCTGCTGCATTATTCGCATTTGGGCAGTAACTGCGGGATCAACACCGACTGGTGGAGGCTATAGAGGATCCATCTCAGGTTGTTGTTGTGGTTGTCTAAATATCCTCCGAGTGTGTCGATTGGGAGGTAGATCAATTCCACCATCCTTCCTGGTATTGACCATCTGAGTTAGAAACATATGGTAAGAAAGAAAGAATTGTAGACAAGGCATGTAATTACGAAGCATGTTACTTTGGGGAATTTATTAGCTAATTGTGTTGCCTACTAAATCTAATTCATTACCTTATGGTGGTACATGCTAAGATGCCCGTCTATACTATTTCAATCAATCAAAGAAACAAATCAGGCATTGATCATCAGAACAATCAACCAATATTTTTAATAGAGAAAATAATTTTAATTTTTTGTCTTAAGTCTCCTATCTCTTAAAAAGTTCATAAATGTAGGATCCCAAGGTGTGAAATCCATCTTGTCTTAAAATAGAAAAGATAAGAATAATCAGAGTAGAACAGTACAAGGTGAGACAGGATCAAGAAAAGTATAGAAAGAATTAGAGTAAGGTAAGTAGGTAAGGGTTTTGTCCATTTCTATCTAGATTTCGTCCTACAGTCGACATTTTCTCTCATACCACTTCTGTCACACCCGGATTTAAAGAACAAAGTCGAGTGCATCTCATATATGCGCCAGAAGAGATAACACATATAATAACAGAGTGCGTAGAGATAAATATCATAAATATCATAAATGTACTTATTACATAGCGAAAGTCTTACAAAAATAAATGATAAAATAAAGCAAACTAAATATTATTCCCTAGCTCCACAAAGCTGACTGAGAGACGCCACCTAGATCAAGTCGAAAGCCTTAGTGTTAGACGACTCCTCTTCGACCACCTGTTCTTCTCCTGTTGGGGTGTGAGACAGCAAGAGTGAGCTCACATACGTTCATAGCTCAACAAGTAGTGTGGAATAATGTGTATGAACTCACCAAAGGTGGGAGTTCATGTGAAGTGTAAGGCTGATTAACAAAATAAAGGCTGAAGCTGAGCATTGCTTTTATAAGTTGGTCAAAATTTTATTAGCAATTACTAAGTATAAGTAAATACCAAACCTTAGTAATAATAAGTAAAAATAATAATAAAATAATCCCAATGCGATGCAAATGACAAATTGAGTTTTAATTCCATAGATTAATCATGTGAGGGTCCGAGCTGCTCATGACCGTGAGCACGGCTAGTATACCAGTTTTACACTTTGCAGATGTTGCGCATCTTTACCCACAAGTCATGTTACCCATCTGCTAAGAGACGACCAATCCCATACACCTCTACCGAGGAGGCGACACAGGGTAACACCACGAGGCCTTTACAAAGTTCCACTAGCTTCAGAAAACCCGCTACAGTTTATAGCAAGCTCTAGTGCAGGAATCCCTCGCCTAACCGCCATTGCAGCAAAATCAACCCAAGGACCTCCCTACACTGACCACTCCTCTACTACCCTTGCCCTTTCGGGTAAGGATGTCATCCACTAGCGTTCCTAGTTAATCAGCCAAGGGCATCCCATACTACCCTTGTAGTAGCACTGTTTTCCCGGGTGGTCGCTCCATGTTCCCATTAACATAATGATCTTAACATGAACAATAATAATAAACAGATAATAAAAGTGTAATCATGAATAGTGTATCTCCATACCCAAATCCACATAAAGCAATAGCAAGTACTACCCAAAAATATTTCAGTGGTAAAACAAGGTATAGAGATAACCAAAACTGGGGTAACCTATTGGATCCCATCAAAATTAACCTATGCAGATCATTATGATTAATAAGAATATGGCTGAGTAAAAATAAGTGATCAAGGACACAACTTGCCTTCAATGAGCTCCTCCTCAACAACTTCTATCTGCTGAACCTCAGGATCCACAGTAGCTTGCTCGTCTACTTGCATCAACATAATACATACATAGTATAGCAAAAATTAACATCACACCAAGCATGTAAATAAAATATACAATAAAAATCTACACCTTAAAATAAGAACCTAGGAACAAGAATCATTAATTTTGGAGTTATGGATTTTAAGTTATGAATTTCCAAGGGTTTTATGTGTTTGAAATAGGATTAAATGAGAAATTAATTTTCTTACTATTTTCATGTCAAAACAAAGACTCTAGGTGATAAACAATAATATTATAAAATTTTAGAAATTGGAATGGATCAATTTGGACTAAAAATAAATTTTCTATGAATTAATAAGTTCTAGGAATTGTTTTTGTATTAAAAATGCATTTTCTAATTCATTTATTCTGATTTTTCCCTTCTCTGGATTGCGCTTCAATAACCAGGAAAGACAAGGGCTTCTTTATAAGTTTCCCGAGACACAGTCGACAGTGCCACTGGACTGCGGGTTGGTTAACAAATTTTCCGGGGTCTCTTTAACAAAAATCCCTGGCTGAAGGGGTACGGGTGTATTTCGACCGTTGGATCTCTGTCAGATGGCTAAGATTAGAAGGCTGTTTAAAACGAACCGGTATCCATTCTAGGCCCTTGGATCCGAATCTGACGGTGGCTATTTTATGAAAGCGAGATCAGATCGGGTCCGTCAGATCTCATCCAACGGTCCATGATCAAAATCCAAACGGGGTATCCCAGTGATCTATCTCGACCGTCGATGGTTATCGGACGGCGCTCCTAAGTCCTTCCACCTCCCGGTCTCAGGCGATGGCGAAACAGCGCCCGCGGCGGCGGTCTCGCCGGTGTTTGGCCCTCCGGTGACCATGCCCACTATCCACTGCCCCAAAAGTTGCTAAACGCGGCGTGAGTAAAATTGAATTGCCTGAGGGGGTACCTAGCGTCAGCCGTGAAGCGCAGAAAGCCGACCATGAAGCTTTGCAGTCCACGGTGGTCCGCAGACGACGGCGAGCAATTCCGGTGGGGTAGTACTAGTCCAGGGGCCGAGGAACCTGTGGACACCACCGGGACGACACCGCGATCACACCAGATCAGGCACTGAGGCACGCACGCCGGTGAATCTGTCGGTCGACGACAGCGGACCCACACTGAGTTTGCGGCGGCAGTGGTGGCAGTATGGCTTAGGGACGTGGGCGTGAGTTGACGAGGAGGGGAGAAACAGTTGCAAGAGCTGCAGTTTATAGAGCCCGAGGGAAAAGAAATCGATTTCGGGGCGCCAGCAAACTCCCTCGGAATCCCCGGCGGCGATCCGAGCTTACTGGAGTCGTGCGCACGCGGGAAGGGGGCGCCTGACAGGTTGGGTCCACAATCCCAGAGACAGCGACTGGGAAGTAGGGCCACAGTGTCAGCGTTGCCAGGCGCGCGGGTGGATGTGGTACGCAGAAGCGGGGCTGACAGATGGGTCCGTTTGATAGTCGGCCGAGCGCGAGGGTTGCATATTGGGCCGAATACAAGGTTAGGGCCCAGTTAGGGTTAGGGTTGCTTTTATTCTTTTCTTTCTTATTCCTTTTCTTTATTTCTAAGTTCAATTTGAATTTAACTTCAAACCTTGTGCAAATTTTATCCTCAAATTATATTGTGACTTGACAATACTAATTTTGGAAATATATAAATTTCCTTTATATTTGTCGGGGACCATAATTAGGGGTACCCCCGAGGTTCCTAAATCTCAGCTAGTAACCCCCATCAGCATAAAGCTGCAAAGGCCTGATGGGTGCGATTAAGTCAGGGATCGGTCCATTCGAAGGACGCGATCGCGCCTCGCCCGAGCCTAGCCTCGGACAAGGGCAGCCGACCCCGGGGGATCTCCGCCTCGCCCGAGGCCCTGCCTTCGCCAAGAAGCAACCCTGACCAAATCACCGCGCCGACCGACCAAATCGCAGGATCATTTAATGCAAAGGTGGCCTGACACCTTATCCTGACGCGCGCCCCTGTAGTCGACAGAGACGAAGTGACCGCCGTCACTTCGCCGCTCCACTGATCGGCCTGCCAGACAGACAGCGCCGCCTGCGCCACTCCGACTACGGTGCCACTCGATAGAGTGAGGCTAACAGGCGGTCAGGCCTGGCTGCAGACACCATAGGAAACTCCGCTCCACCCGACCCCAGGGCTCGGACTCGGGCTAAGTCCCGGAAGACGGCGAACTCCGCCCGAACCAGGGCTCGGACACGGGCTCAGCCCCAGAAGACGGCGAACTCCGCTCCGCCCGACCCCAGGGCTCGGACTCGGGCTAAGTCCTGGAAGACGGCGAACTCCGCCCGATCCAGGGCTCGGACTCGGGCTAAGTCCCGGAAGACGGCGAGCTCCGCCCGAACCAGGGCTCGGACTCGGGCTAAGTCCCGGAAGACGGCGAACTCCGCCCGAACTAGGGCTCGGACTCGGGCTCAGCCCCAGAAGACGGCGAACTCCGCTCCGCCCGACCCCAGGGCTCGGACTCGGACTAAGTCCCAGAAGACGGCGAACTCCGCTTCGCCAGACCCCAGGGCTCAGACTCGGGCTAAGTCCTAGAAGACGACGAACTCCGCCTCGCCCGACCCCAGGGCTCGGACTCCGCCCTGGCCACAGTCGACGAACTCCGCCTCGCCCGACCCCAGGGCTCGGACTCTGCCCTGGCTTCAGCCGACGGTCTCCGCCTCGCCCGACCCAGGGGTTCAGACTCGACCTCGACCGCAGAAGACAGACTCGACTTCGGCTTCGGAAGAGCTTCCACATCGCCCATCCTAGGGCGTAGACCGGCCACGTCAACAGGAGGCACCATCATCACCCTACCCTGAGCTGACTCGAACCTCGGGGGACAAGACCGGCGTCCCATCTGGCTCGCTCCGCCAGATAGGCAATGATGGTGCCCCCGCATACTCAGTGACGATGGCGGCTCGCAGCCCCCTTACGGAAGCAAGAGGACGTCAGCAAGGGTTCAACAGCTCCGACAGCTGTCCCTCCGCCAGGCTCCAGCGCTCCTCCGACGGCCATGACATCACACCAACAGGGTACCAAGATCTCTCCGGCTGCCACAATGGCATGTACTTAGGGCGCTAGCTCTCCCCCGCTAGACACGTAGCACTCTGCTACACCCCCATTGTACACCTGGATCCTCTCCTTGCGCCTATAAAAGGAAGGACTAGGGCCCTCTTAGAGAGGGTTGGCCGCGCGGGGACGAGGACGAGACGAAGGCGCTCGCGTGAGGCCGCTCGCTCCCTCTCCCGCGTGGACGCTTGTAACCCCCTACTGCAAGCGCACCCGACCTGGGCGCGGGATGAACACGAAGGCCGCGAGACTTCCACCTCTCTCTCTCGCGCCGTCTCCGGCCACCTCGCTCTCCCCCCTTCGCGCTCGCTCTCGCGTCGACCCATCTGGGCTGGGGCACGCGACGACATTCACTCGTCGGCATTAGGGACCCCCGGTCTCGAAACGTCGACAGTTGGCACGCTAGGTAGGGGCCTGCTGCATGTTGATGAGCAGCTACCCGTCAAGCTCCAGATGGGCAGTCTCCATCGACCTCTTCGACCCGGGACAGTGCTCCGTTTCAGGAGCCTCGAGTTCATGTCCCTCGACGGCGGCTACGACATGATACTCCTTCTTCCGCCGCGCGACGGCGACGATGGCGGCCAACAACCCGCACGCCGGCGGCGGAGTCGACGATGTCTTCCCCACGTGGCGGAAGAGCTACCTTCGAGCTCGTCCCGTCCTCTCCCCCGCCAACGGAGGAGGAGGCGGGGCAACCAAGGCCAAGCAGGAGGCGGCACCACGTCGGTTGTCGAGCGAGTCGACGGCACCGGCACCCCAACGGGGGACACGTCGGGCGTCGCCCTCGCGTCTGAGACGAAGACGAGCGTCGTTTCCCCGCAACACGCCTACTCCAAGCAGACGGACGACGCCAGCACGCTCGCGAAGGACTTGCTGGGCGTCACCCTCGTACCTGAGACGACGGTGTAGTCTGCCCCCGACGTGACTTCATCACCACCCGTCGACCATGAGGTACCGACCGATTCCCATCTCGCACCTTCTGGATTCAGCCTCGACCCGCCAAGCGGCCTCGCTTTGGCGGACGCTCCCGTAGAGGCGAGTCTGGACCCTTTCGGGTTTCGTATGCGGTCACCTTGGGACCGGCTGACGGACGTCTCGACCTACGGGCCCTCCGGGTCCGAGGAAGACGACAAACCCAGCTTCTGTTGGGATTTCTCCGGGCTTGGCAACCCCTGTGCCATGCGGGACTTTATGACCGCATGCGACTACTACCTTTCCGACTGTTCTGACGGTAGCCGCGGCTTCGGCAACGAAGACTGCGGCCCGAGTCGTGAATGTTTCCATGTCGATCTAGGGGGTCCCTGCGAAGGCAGCCATCTTGGTATGCCGGCGGACGGTGATCCCCCTAGGCCGGTGCCTCGCGTTGACATCCTTCAGGAGCTAGTTGTGGTCCCAGTCCCTGTGCGGGGTCAGGACACGCAGCTCGAGCAAATCCGCGAGGTATAGGCCAGGCTCGACGAGGGAGCAGGAGCGCTTGAGCCGATCCGCCGGGACGTCGGGCAGGCATGGGTGGCGCAACCTCCAGCCGGAGAAGTACGTCATCTACCCCAGGGCTTCCAGCACCACATCGCCGATGATGTCAGGGTCAGGCCGCCACCCACATCCAGCGGGGTAGGCCAGAACCTGGCCGCAGCAGCAATGCTCCTCCGCGCAATGCCGGAGCCATCAACTACCGAGGGGCGGCGAATCCAAGGAGAGCTCAAGAACCTCCTGGAAGGCGCCGCAGTCCGACGGGCCGAGAGCTCCGCCTCCCGAAGGCTGGGCTACCCCTCGGAACCTCATGCCACGACTTCCCGATTCATGTGGGAAGCCTCGGCGTACACCGGGCGCACGCGCCACACAGCGCCTGCGGCCCCGGGACGTCTCGGCAACGAGCACCCTCACCGCGACCGTCGGACCCGCCTCGACGAGAGAGTGCGCCGAGGCTACCACCCCAGGCGTGGGGGACGTTACAACAACGGGGAGGATCGGAGTCCTTCGCCCGAACCACCCGGTCCGCAGGCCTTCAGCCGGGCCATACAACGGGCGCTGTTC
Source organism: Zea luxurians (assembly GCA_029449295.1). Lineage (NCBI taxonomy): Eukaryota > Viridiplantae > Streptophyta > Magnoliopsida > Poales > Poaceae > Zea > Zea luxurians. Next base: position 18,212,995 of record JAOPSE010000019.1, on the reverse strand, counting down.
CTGACCCGGTTCCGACCCCCGGCTACTATCGCAAAGTACTAGGGGGAGACGAGGCCGGAACTGTGGCTCGCGGACTACCGTCTGGCCTGCCAACTGGGTGGAACAGACGATGACAACCTCATCATCCGCAACCTCCCCCTGTTCCTCTCCGACACCGCTCGCACCTGGTTGGAGCACCTGCCTCCGGGGCAGATCTCCAACTGGGACGACCTAGTCCAAGCTTTCGCCGGCAATTTCCAGGGCACATACGTGCGCCCCGGGAATTCCTGGGACCTCCGAAGCTGCCGACAGCAGCCGGGAGAGTCTCTCCGGGACTACATCCGGCGATTCTCGAAGCAGCGCACCGAGCTGCCCAACATCACCGACTCGGATGTCATTGGCGCGTTCCTCGCTGGCACCACCTGCCGCGACCTGGTGAGCAAGCTGGGTCGCAAGACCCCCACTAGGGCGAGCGAGCTGATGGACATCGCCACCAAGTTTGCCTCCGGCCAGGAGGCGGTCCAGGCTATCTTCCGAAAGGACAAGCAGCCCCAGGGCTGCCCATCGGAAGATGCCCCCGAGGCGTCAACCCAGCGCGGCGCCAAGAAGAAGGGCAAGAAGAAGTCGCAAGCGAAACGCGACGCCGCCGACGCGGACCTTGTCGCCGCCGCCGAGTACAAGAACCCTCGGAAACCCCCAGGAGGTGCCAACCTCTTCGACAAGATGCTCAAGGAGCCGTGCCCCTATCACCAGGGGTCCGTCAAGCACACCCTTGAGGAGTGCATCATGCTTCGGTGTCACTTCCATAGGGCCGGGCCACCCGCGGAGGGTGGCAGGGCCCACGACGACGACAAGAAGGAAGATCACCAAGCAGGAGAGTTCCCCGAGGTCCGTGACTGCTTCATGATCTACGGTGGGCAAGCGGTGAATGCCTCGGCTCGGCACCGCAAGCAAGAGCGCCGGGAGGTCTGTTCGGTGAAGGTGGCGGCGCCAGTCTACCTAGACTGGTCCGACAAGCCCATCACCTTCAACCAACCCGACCATCCCGACCATGTGCCGAGCCCGGGGAGATACCCGCTCGTCGTCGACCCCGTCATCGGCAACGTCAGACTCACCAAGGTCCTCATGGACGGAGGCAGCAGCCTCAACATCATCTACGCCGAGACCCTCGGGCTCCTGCGCGTCGATCTGTCCTCCATCTGGGCAGGCACTGCGCCCTTCCACGGGATCATTCCCGGGAAGCGCGTTCAGCCCCTCGGACAACTCGACCTTCCTGTCTGCTTCGGAACACCCTCCAACTTTCGAAGGAAGACCCTGACATTCGAGGTGGTCGGGTTCCGAGGAACCTACCACGCGGTACTGGGAAGACCATGCTACGCGAAGTTCATGGCTGTCCCCAACTACACCTACCTGAAGCTCAAGATGCCGGGCCCTAACGGGGTCATCACCATCGGCCCCACGTAAAACACGCGTTCGAATGCGACATGGAGTGCGTGGAGTACGCCGAGGCCCTCGCCGAATCCGAGGCCCTCATCGCCGACCTGGAGAGCCTCTCTAAGGAGGTACCAGACGTGAAGCGTCACGCCGGCAACTTTGAGCCAGCAGAGACGGTCAAGTCCGTCCCTCTCGACCCCAGCAACGACGCCTCCAAGCAGATCCGGATCGGCTCCGGGCTCGATCCCAAATAGGAAGCAGTGCTCGTCGACTTTCTCCGTGCAAACGTCGACGTTTTCACGTGGAGTCCCTCGGACATGCCTGGCATACCGAGGGAGGTCGCCGAGCACTCACTGGACATCCGGGCCAGAGCCCGACCCATCAAGCAGCCTCTGCGCCGATTCGACGAGGAGAAGCGCAGAGCCATAGGCGAGGAGGTTCACAAGCTAATGGCGGCAGGGTTCATCAAAGAGGTATTCCATCCTGAATGGCTTGCCAACCCTGTGCTTGTGAGGAAGAAAGGTGGGAAATGGCGGATGTGCGTAGACTACACTGGTCTGAACAAAGCATGTCCGAAGGTTCCCTACCCTCTGCCTCGCATCGATCAAATCGTGGATTCCACGGCTAGGTGCGAAACCCTGTCTTTCCTCGATGCCTACTCAGGATATCATCAAATCAAGATGAAGGAGTCCGACCAGCTCGCGACTTCTTTCATCACACCCTTCGGCATGTACTGCTATGTCACCATGCCGTTCGGGTTGAGGAATGCGGGTGCGACGTACCAGCGATGCATGAACCATGTGTTCGGCGAACACATTGGCCGCACGGTCGAGGCCTACGTCGATGACATCGTAGTCAAGACAAGGAAAGCCTCCGACCTCCTTTCCGACCTTGAAGTGACATTCCTATGTCTCAAGGCAAAAGGTGTCAAGCTCAATCCCGAAAAGTGCGTCTTCGGGGTGCCCCGAGACATGCTCTTGGGGTTCATCGTCTCCGAGCGGGGCATCGAAGCCAACCCGGAGAAGATCACAGCCATCACCGGCATGGGGCCCATCAAGGACTTGAAGGGCGTACAGAGGGTCATGGGATGTCTCGCGGCTCTGAGCCGCTTCATCTCACGCCTCGGCGAAAGAAGTCTACCTCTGTACCGCCTCCTAAGGAAGGCCGAGTGCTTCACCTGGACCCCGAGGCCGAGTGTAACACCCCGGGATCCACAAACACCCTAGAATGCTACTAAACTACACATCTAACATTCATATATAAAATTTCGACAGCATCTCCTTTGAAAATTGCATAAACGGGGGAAGCAACAAAGTATAAATAGATATCATGATAAGAAAACATATAAGACATTAATAATCTGCTAGCAATGGGAAGACAACCATAACAACATGAACTGAATTAATCAGTGCGCACGACTAGTTAAAAAACAAACATCCTTTGACAAGAAGTTTCTAATTAAATCATGGCTGTGTCTGGGCAGCATTATTATGAGAGTGAAGGTGGATGTGCTGCTACATCCCACTCCCCTTGATGAGCAACAAGCACCTGCATTGAGTAATGCAAGAGTGAGATGAAACATCTCAGCAAGCTAAATGTTCTGACGAGATATTTAAACCACAAATTGAATTCATCAACATTTTAAAAGAGTCACAATTAAAAATCAGAAATACTTGTAGATATAGAACTCAGTAGTCCCACTATAACCAATACCATCTCATTTCCTCGAACAACCACAATAGGTTCTATAACACTTCCCTGTGTCAACAATACCTTCAAATATCACTTCATTGTATACATAGGAATGCAATGTGTAGGTACTCTATCTTCATACCTCTGGGGGTATAAAACCACATCATCTGCAAATATCACTTCAATGAATGCATATGAATGCAATGCATATGTCCTCTGCCTTCATACCTCTAAGGGTATGAAGCCGCATCGTACCCCTTCTCGGGCAACGTACGATGCTAAGTTGTACCGGTACGGTCGGACCATAGGTCACGACAAAACTTCATATGCAAATGAGTCATGCAATGTATATGGCATGCTACATTTATCAATAAACTTCACTTCCTTCAGATACAACACAAACCTCAAATAATACTTTATTTACCTTCAGATACAATACCAACCTCAAATAATACTTCATTTACCTTCAGGGGTGTGAATTAATCTCATGAATCATACTCGAATCATAATCATCATCAATATATGATTGAGCATCAGTATAATGCAAGCAAGTAAAGCATCACCATAGAGTCCAATTATGAAAGAATCCAATACTTCTGAATATTAGAGTATAGGCAATACAAATAACAGGTCAGAATGGAAGCAATCACCACTACATTCACTTGCCTTCATCGAAGAAGAAGAAATGTACTAGACATGATCTGGAGTGTAGCCACCTGCTAGTGGGCATAAAACTTAGTACAAATATTTCACAAACATTTTCCATCAATCAACAAAACACTCCTACACTTGAAACCAAGACCCAGTGGAAAGACTCCCACCCTGAACCACATGTCATACAGCAGCAACGCTGTTTGTTAATTTTGTATCTTTAAAATTAAAACAGCGGTGATATCAAACAAATACTCTAGGAGTATCTACACAAAATACTCTACAACTTCAGTATTCAATAGATAATTAAATTCTGCCATCTACAAGTTCTAAAACATCTGACAAGATAACTGACTGAATCTGTTTTAGACAGCAGTATGGTTAACTTTAAAATTCTATATCTCCCAAACTACTGAACCAAAAATTATGAAATTCTGCTGGAAGTAAGAACATTTATCCTTCTACAAAAGACTCCATAGTTGGAAGAGCCAATTCGGCCATTTACTAGATGAAACCCACCAGTAAACAGACCCACTCATTTTTGTCAGGTAAACAGGAACAGCCACAGTAAAACAAACATAACTGGAGTTTCACAAATCATATGAATGCACTCTTTAACAATCTGGAAAGCTCATGAAATTATCTACAACTTCTTTTACCAACCCACAGTTTAATTCTGTTGATAAAATTGCCTAAATCTTAAGAGAACAGATTCTGCACAGAATTATGAGACTGAAAAACTGCTATAGTAAAACTGCAATAACTTTCTGGTTGGATGTCCGATTGAGGTGTTCTTCACGGCCACGGAAAGATCTACAAATTATCTACGACTCATACATAGACTTTTCATTTTTTTGAGGCCACTAAGACCACGGAAAACTGGTATGAACAGAAACTGTCGAATCTGCCATTCTGCAGAAAACTAAATTCGAGATCAAAACCTAACCCCACATCAAATCCAACCTCTAATCCTTTAATTCCCATGATCCACAACCTCCAAAAGCCTATAATTACAGGGAGGAACAAGGATCTCATCCATACCTAGGGTTTCCCCAAGAAATCTTCAAGAAAAGATGGGGAAGAACATCTCCTTGATCCTCTCTTCCTCTTCAATTCAACGTGCCCCTCCTTTTCTCGATCCTTGCTGCGTAGGGGGAGATCTTGGGGGAGGAAGCAATGGAGGATGGCTGCCATAGGGGGAGGGGGCGTCCAGCCAAGGGGGGGAGAAAAGGGGGTGGCGGCCAAGAGGGGGGGGTGAAGGGAAAAAAAGGGGTGGCCACCTAGGGTTTTTGTGGGAGAAAGAAACAACGCCTCATATGACTTCTATCTTTGCATCCAATGGCCCACAACCCTTTACCTCATCCACGCACCAGAGATTAACTTTTGGTCAACATTTTTTTTGGGATATTACACTCTACCCCCCTTAAAAAGAATTCGACCTCGAATTCGGTCACTCCAAGCAAAACACCCAAGGTACCCCATATAGCACCATAATTCAAAACATGGGTCCATTATTGGTCTTAATTAACACAAGAACTTCTACCTTGGACTAATTGTCTAAGGAAACTACACGACCTGACATCAAGCATGAAACAACATGTAATGAAGCTCAAAGCATGTCATAGTTGCAATCAACACTACAATTTCACACCATCAAATTTGGATGCAGCTATACATCAACATCAATGTCTTAAGACAACACTCTTTTATGAAGGGGTAATATGCACCAAGCACAACCCTTACCAACTTCAACCATTAATTTTAATTAAATGGTGAAACATCTACACCCGGCGAATGTATAAGAAGATCAAACACCTCACCTTAAAGCACCATGAAACAAGTAGTTCTATTGGAACAAAACTCCTAATCTTCCTAAACCTTATTCTTGCCATCATGAAAAGATAATCATGTAATCTAACATTCCTTGCACCCCACCAAAAGGGAGAAAATCTATAGAACTAATGGAGCAATAAAGCCAAAAGAAGCCAATAACATCTTGTGCGGCATAGTTCATCGAAGAAATGCCAAAAACTCTACATAGAGCACTGATAGCCCAACAACAACACAATACTTGCTTAACCCATGTCACTATACTTCATTCAACATCTCAACTAAGAAAAGTATCCAACTAGTAAGGATAACCTACACATAATATAAGTCTTCATCTACTGTAGTTCAGAAACTTACATTTCATTCTATCATACGATGCACTCAAAGTACCAGACATACAAAGTCAATAATAATAACCCCTAATCCTTCACACATTTGACAAACATATTAAGCTGATTTAAACACCACATCATCTAGGAGTAGGTGACTAGCCACACCCAACCAACTCTAGGCTAGGCAAGGATTTCCTTCAAACCAATAGATAGGTGGTCTAAAAAAATGGCTCCACAAGCATGCATCGAAAAGGGAACCATCAGATCCTCAATGTATCAATACATAATCAATGGATCAAGAGAATCAATGATTTATTCTACAATTAGTATGACTAACAAGCAACCACTTTAAACCACATCTAGGCTTTGTGGCAACTAAAACACACAATATGAGAGAGACATGTAAGCCATTCTGGCTATGAAAAGACTTCCCCCAAAAATCCATATAAAGTACCAATATTCATTTCTTTCAAAACTGGTTTCTCAACATAAACAATCATTCTTTGCAATAGTTGGAGCTATCCACCAACCGCTCAACAACTTAAATTCAAATTGATGATTACCTTGTACCCCAAAACACGCAATTCACACTCCTCTTAGAAACATCCGCAATCAAGCATATATAACAATATTATTGTAATAAAACTCAACCATGAAAAACATGGTGAAAACAACATAGGCATACTTGTATATCACAAGCATAATAACAACTTCATTCTCACCAATGACCAGCGATATCTACCGCATTAATAAAACAATATCAAAATTTTAGAAATAAATTATATCAAGCATTAAGCCATAAACAACTTACCACATCACCGTAAAGGAATAGGAAGGGGTGAAACTATTGTCATCTGCACTCCAAAGACATTAATATATATCAAAGATATTTGAACCCATACTCTTCCTATATGTGCAAGTGTGTCAAATTTATCTTCAAATTGCCAAGAATCTAAAACCTATGCTTTGATACCAACTGTAACACCCCGGGATCCACAAACACCCTAGAATGCTACTAAACTACACATCTAACATTCATATATAAAATTTCGACAGCATCTCCTTTGAAAATTGCATAAACGGGGGAAGCAACAAAGTATAAATAGATATCATGATAAGAAAACATATAAGACATTAATAATCTGCTAGCAATGGGAAGACAACCATAACAACATGAACTGAATTAATCAGTGCGCACGACTAGTTAAAAAACAAACATCCTTTGACAAGAAGTTTCTAATTAAATCATGGCTGTGTCTGGGCAGCATTATTATGAGAGTGAAGGTGGATGTGCTGCTACATCCCACTCCCCTTGATGAGCAACAAGCACCTGCATTGAGTAATGCAAGAGTGAGATGAAACATCTCAGCAAGCTAAATGTTCTGACGAGATATTTAAACCACAAATTGAATTCATCAACATTTTAAAAGAGTCACAATTAAAAATCAGAAATACTTGTAGATATAGAACTCAGTAGTCCCACTATAACCAATACCATCTCATTTCCTCGAACAACCACAATAGGTTCTATAACACTTCCCTGTGTCAACAATACCTGCAAATATCACTTCATTGTATACATAGGAATGCAATGTGTAGGTACTCTATCTTCATACCTCTGGGGGTATAAAACCACATCATCTGCAAATATCACTTCAATGAATGCATATGAATGCAATGCATATGTCCTCTGCCTTCATACCTCTAAGGGTATGAAGCCGCATCGTACCCCTTCTCGGGCAACGTACGATGCTAAGTTGTACCGGTACGGTCGGACCATAGGTCACGACAAAACTTCATATGCAAATGAGTCATGCAATGTATATGGCATGCTACATTTATCAATAAACTTCACTTCCTTCAGATACAACACAAACCTCAAATAATACTTTATTTACCTTCAGATACAATACCAACCTCAAATAATACTTCATTTACCTTCAGGGGTGTGAATTAATCTCATGAATCATACTCGAATCATAATCATCATCAATATATGATTGAGCATCAGTATAATGCAAGCAAGTAAAGCATCACCATAGAGTCCAATTATGAAAGAATCCAATACTTCTGAATATTAGAGTATAGGCAATACAAATAACAGGTCAGAATGGAAGCAATCACCACTACATTCACTTGCCTTCATCGAAGAAGAAGAAATGTACTAGACATGATCTGGAGTGTAGCCACCTGCTAGTGGGCATAAAACTTAGTACAAATATTTCACAAACATTTGCCATCAATCAACAAAACACTCCTACACTTGAAACCAAGACCCAGTGGAAAGACTCCCACCCTGAACCACATGTCATACAGCAGCAACGCTGTTTGTTAATTTTGTATCTTTAAAATTAAAACAGCGGTGATATCAAACAAATACTCTAGGAGTATCTACACAAAATACTCTACAACTTCAGTATTCAATAGATAATTAAATTCTGCCATCTACAAGTTCTAAAACATCTGACAAGATAACTGACTGAATCTGTTTTAGACAGCAGTATGGTTAACTTTAAAATTCTATATCTCCCAAACTACTGAACCAAAAATTATGAAATTCTGCTGGAAGTAAGAACATTTATCCTTCTACAAAAGACTCCATAGTTGGAAGAGCCAATTCGGCCATTTACTAGATGAAACCCACCAGTAAACAGACCCACTCATTTTTGTCAGGTAAACAGGAACAGCCACAGTAAAACAAACATAACTGGAGTTTCACAAATCATATGAATGCACTCTTTAACAATCTGGAAAGCTCATGAAATTATATACAACTTCTTTTACCAACCCACAGTTTAATTCTGTTGATAAAATTGCCTAAATCTTAAGAGAACAGATTCTGCACAGAATTATGAGACTGAAAAACTGCTATAGTAAAACTGCAATAACTTTCTGGTTGGATGTCCGATTGAGGTGTTCTTCACGGCCACGGAAAGATCTACAAATTATCTACGACTCATACATAGACTTTTCATTTTTTTGAGGCCACTAAGACCACGGAAAACTGGTATGAACAGAAACTGTCGAATCTGCCATTCTGCAGAAAACTAAATTCGAGATCAAAACCTAACCCCACATCAAATCCAACCTCTAATCCTTTAATTCCCATGATCCACAACCTCCAAAAGCCTATAATTACAGGGAGGAACAAGGATCTCATCCATACCTAGGGTTTCCCCAAGAAATCTTCAAGAAAAGATGGGGAAGAACATCTCCTTGATCCTCTCTTCCTCTTCAATTCAATGTGCCCCTCCTTTTCTCGATCCTTGCTGCGTAGGGGGAGATCTTGGGGGAGGAAGCAATGGAGGATGGCTGCCATAGGGGGAGGGGGCGTCCAGCCAAGGGGGGGAGAAAAGGGGGTGGCGGCCAAGAGGGGGGGTGAAGGGAAAAAAAAGGGGTGGCCACCTAGGGTTTTTGTGGGAGAAAGAAACAACGCCTCATATGACTTCTATCTTTGCATCCAATGGCCCACAACCCTTTACCTCATCCACGCACCAGAGATTAACTTTTGGTCAACATTTTTTTGGGATATTACACCGAGGAAGCCCTCGGGAACCTGAAGGCGCTCCTTACGAAGGCGCCTATCTTGGTGCCCCCAGCCGCCGGAGAGGCCCTCTTGGCCTACGTCGCCGCAACCACTCAGGTGGTTAGCGCCGCGATTGTGGTCGAGAGGCAAGAAGAGGGGCATGCATTGCCCGTTCAGAGGCCAGTCTACTTCGTCAGCGAGGTACTGTCCGAAACCAAGATTCGCTACCCACAAGTTCAGAAGTTGCTGTATGCGGTGATTCTGACACGACGGAAGCTGCGACACTACTTCGAGTCTCATCTGGTAACTGTGGTGTCTTCCTTCCCCCTGGGAGAGATCATCCAGTGCCGGGAGGCCTCGGGGAGGGTTGCAAAGTGGGCGGTGGAAATCATGGGCGAGACAATCTCGTTCGCCCCCCCGGAAGGCTATCAAGTCCCAGGTCCTGGCGGACTTCATAGCTGAATGGGTCGACACCCAGCTCCCAACAGCTCCGATCCAGCCGGAGCTCTGGACCATGTCCTTCGACGGGTCGCTAATGAAGACGGGGGCGGGTGCAGGCCTGCTCTTCATCTCACCCCTCGGGAAACACCTCCGCTACGTGCTACGTCTCCACTTCCCGGCGTCCAACAATGTGGCCGAATATGAGGCTCTGGTCAACGGGTTACAGATCGCCATCGAGCTAGGGGTCCGACGCCTCGACGCTCGCGGTGACTCGCAGCTCGTCATCGACCAAGTCATGAAGAACTCCCATTGCCGCGACCTGAAGATGGAGGCCTATTACGATGAGGTTCGGCGCCTGGAAGACAAGTTCTACGGGCTTGAGCTCAACCACATCGCCCGACACTACAACGAGACTACGGACGAGCTGGCTAAAATAGCCTCGGGGAAGACAACGGTTCCCCTGGACGTCTTCTCCCGAGACCTACATCAACCTTCTGTCAAGACTAACGACTCGCCCGAGCCCGAGAAGGCCTCGGTCCAGCCCAAGGCACCCTCGGTCCAGCCCAAGGCACCCTCGGCCGAGCCCGAGACTCCCTCGGCTCCGCCCGAGGCACCCTCGGCCCTCGAGGGTGAGGCACTACGCGTCGAGGAGGAGTGGAGCGGGGTCGCGCCTAATCGAAACTGGCAGACCCTATACCCGCAATATCTCCACCAAGGAGAACTACCCCCCGACCAGGCCAAAGCTCAGCGATTGGCACGGCATGCCAAGTCGTTCGTCCTACTGAGGGACGGGAAGGAGCTCTACCACCACAGCCCATCAGGCATCCTCCAGCGATGCGTCTACATCACCGGAGGTCAGGAACTCCTTCGAGAGATACACTCGGGGGCTTGCGGCCATCACGCAGCACCTCGAGCCCTCGTCGGAAATGCTTTCCGACAAGGTTTCTACTGGCCGACGGCGGTGGCCGACGCCACTAGAATTGTCCGCACCTGCGAGGGGTGTCAGTTCTACGCAAGACAGACCCACCTGCCTGCTCAGGCTCTGCAGACGATACCCATCACCTGGCCTTTTGCTGTATGGGGTCTAGACCTCGTCGGCCCCTTGCAGAAGGCACCCGGGGGCTACACGCACCTGTTGGTCGCCATCAACAAATTCTCCAAGTGGATCGAGGTCCGACCCCTGAACAGCATCAGGTCCGAGCAGGCAGTGGTGTTCTTCACCAACATCATCCATTGATTCGGAGTCCCAAACTCCATCATCACCGACAACGGCACCCAGTTCACTGGCAGGAAGTTCCTGGACTTCTGCAAGGATCACCACATCCGAGTGGACTGGGCCGTCGTGGCTCATCCCATGACGAATGGGCAAGTAGAGCGTGCCAACGGCATGATTCTACAAGGACTCAAGCCTCGGATCTACAACGACCTCAACAAGTTCGGCAAACGATGGATAAAGGAACTCCCCTCGGTGGTCTGGAGCCTGAGGACGACACCGAGCCGAGCCACGGGCTTCACGCCGTTCTTTCTAGTCTATGGGGCCGAGGCCATCTTGCCCATAGACTTAGAATACGGTTCCCCGAGGACGAGGGCCTATACCGACCAAAGCAACCAAGCTAGCCGAGAAGACTCGCTGGACCAGCTGGAAGAGGCTCGGGACAGGGCCTTACTACACTCGGCACGGTACCAACAGTCCATGCGACGCTACCACGCCCGAGGTGTCCGGTCCTAAGACCTCCAGGTGGGCGATCTGGTACTTCGGCTACGACAAGATGCCCGAGGGCGGCACAAGCTCACGCCCCCCTGGGAGGGGTCGTTCATCATCGCCAAAGTTCTGAAGCCCGGAACATACAAGCTGGCCAACAGTCAAGGCGAGGTCTACGGCAACGCTTGGAACATCCAACAGCTACGTCGCTTTTACCCTTAAGATGTTTTCAAGTTGTTCATATACCTCGCTCCTACACAAAGTTTAGTCATCAAGGAAGGGTCAACCTTGCCTCGACAAAGTCCGACCCTCCCTCGGGGGCTAAAAGGGGGGAACCCCCCTCTGCGTCGAATTTTTTCCTCGAAAAAAGATCCTTTCTGCCAGAATGTCCTTCGTGCTTTTTGGCTACTTCGAAAGTGGATCCTGAAAACGATGGAGTACACGTAAGCAGCCAAGGCTGACCGAGCCGAGGGACTCCTACACCTCCGGGATACATATACCTCACTCATCACCTTCTGCGATAAGTAACTCCGCTCGGATAAGTGACTCCGCGGACCGAACAAGTCTTCATGCTCGAGAGCTCCTCTGCCGAAGTGATTTTTCGGGCCTTCTCGACTGCGTCGGTAACAGAACCCTATGGACGGGTAAGAGCGCGCGTAAGCGGCAAGGCCGACCGAGCCGAGGGACTCCTACGCCTCCGGGATACGGATACCTCACTCATCGCCTTCCGTGAAAAGCAACTCTCGCCCGCACAAACAATTCTGTTACCGACAAATAAGTCCGGATACTCGAAACAAGAGGAAAAGGAACGCAGCTTTACGACACGACGACGGTGTGTTTAGGCCTCGGCGGCCGCAGAAAACATACACACACTACGAGACAACCTGATCCTGCAGGCTCGGGCGACGACAGCCGAAGGGGGCAGCAGTACCCTTGGCATCAACTACACCTTCGGCGTGGTCCGACCTAGCCTCGAGCGGCGACGCGGTTGGAGGGCCCCCACTTCGAAGGACGACATCGACACTGCACCCGGGCCATCGCCGCCAGGGTCTTCTTCGAGAACCCGGCCCGAGCAGGCGGCTCGGCCGGCCACCCCGAGGCCTCGGCCCGCTGTCCTCCGAGGACATCAGCCCGGCCAGAGGCCTCGGTAGCTCAACTCCGGTGTTGGTTCCGCCAGTGGACTAACCGGCCTGGCTCTGGCCAACCACACTTCCTTCTTGGGCCAACTCTGCCTCTGTTCGCGCTGACACCGCTACCCCTGGCCTCGGCTCACCGAAGAGCGGCCAAGGGGTTCCTTTAACCAAGCAAGGGAAGCCTCGGACAACAAGGCTGATCGAGCCGAGGAACTCCTACGCCTCCGGGATACGGATACCTCACTTGTCACCTTTACATGGGGCGACCCATGCTTGGTGAAGCGGTTTAAGCAATCAACAGGCGAGTCTTAGCACTCGAAAATGAGGAAGAAACACGGCTCCAGGCCGAAGTCACATACATGTTCAGGCCCCGAAAGCCACAATGAACAAACGCTGGCATTCGAAGTGCCATTACAAACGGAACTCCGGTTCCGCCCCTCCGCGGGTACGAACAACGCCCCATGTTGGAGGGCCCGCAGGACGACAAACTCCAAGCGGCTTACCGCCGCCCGCTCCGGCACGCTGCAGCGACGGCTTCCGGGCAAGTGCTGCGGTGGAAGAGTTCTCGCCCACCGAGGACGAGAACCAGCCATTCAGGCTAGGGGGAGGCGACGCCCACCTGTCCACCAACACCGCGCCAGCGGACACCGGCCGCCCTGAAGCGCGCTGGTAGGTCCTCGCTCCCGCCCTCGCCGAGGCCGCCCCAGAACATGAGCACCGCCCTCACGGTGTGCGGCATGCTAGGCGACCCTCTGGTGCGGCTGTCGGTGCGAGGAAGACCCGGATGTGGCCGGCCCGCACGCGGAGCGACCATCATCCGGACAGAGGGCGGAATGCTGCACCCCGGCTAGGCAGCGGCAGTTCACCTTCCCCGGCATGGCCGAAGGAAGCTTCCGCGGGGCTGGTAAAGACCTTTCTCCCCCAAACAACGGGGGAAGAAAAGGGTACCCGACCCACGCGGAGACGCCCCCCCGCTCGATGCGCTCCTCCGCCTCAGCCCGGATGACGAAAATCCTTGAGGCTGAGGGTGAGGCGGAGGCCGCAGCCTGGTCTGCTTCTCCCCACCAGACCGACCATTGGTGAGGAGATGCAGCCAGGCTGCGTGACGAAAATCCTTGAAGCCGAACGATGGCTGAAAGGTACCAACTCCCACAGAGTTGCGTTCCTCCAACAACGAAACGGAAAGACTGCAAGCATCCCCCATCCGGGGGCTTGGAAGGTGGAGAGGCACGATGCATGAGGGGAGCACGAAGACATGGTCGCTTTCCAAGGGGGTCACCCTCCTTTTAAAGGCGACTCTCCCCACTTGCGTCCCCAGCCGTCGCGGGCCGAGTCTTCTCCAACACACTCCAAGGTCCTTCCCCCTATGGCGCGGGGGCTAGGTCCCACATGTCATGCAAGCTGCCCCAAGGCGGAAGAAGCCAAACCACCGCGCGAGGTGCGTGTAACTGCCCAGCGGTTATGAGCGCTCCTCCACTTTGGCCCAGATCAGCGGGTGAAAGGGCGGACCGCCATGTAGGCGGCATGCAACTGCGCCAAGTGGGCGCATCTCTCCGACTCCCAACACGCCCGGCACGGAGGCCCAGGCCCACGCGTCATGCAACCGGCGCGCCGGATACTTCGTGCATGCAACCGCACCGCCACTTGCGCCACCACCGCGCCTCCTTGACTGTGGAACCCACCTCGACTTGAGGCGACCCAGAGCACGACCCAGCGGCGCCAGCCTGGTGCGACGGTCAATACGGCCAAAGATGGGCCGGCAGTAATGGCAGTGGCAGGCGGGCAGGAGCAGCGGTCAAGTCGTCTGCAGGCTCACGTCCCCTCCAGGGACATCGAGAGAACCCTCTTCCACGGCGTGAAGACGACGCGCAATGGCTACCTTGCGAACCACTCGCCCCGTCGCATTAACTCTGCGGCAGGGCACGCGGCGCCTCTGGCAGGAGAAGCAAGCGACGCTTCGCCTTTGCCACAATAACCGCATCGAAAAAGGTACGCCACATCGTTCAATTTCGTATCCTTTTCCTTTTTTCCTCTTTCTCTCTCTTGCAACAGGGACTGGGAAAGGGGGATACCCCGAAAAGGACCCTTCTCCGTGAAGGAACCAGGCTCCGAGCCTCCCTACTGATCAGAGGTTCGAAGGCTGGCCCCTCGGAAGGGTTCGACAGCCGCCTCAGATCGCGTGGGCTCTACACCCACTACTGGTCAGGGGTTCGAAGGTCGGCCCCTCGAAAGGGTCCAACGACCGCCTCAGGCTACTCGGGCTCCGCGCCCACTACTAATCAGGGGTTCGAAGGCTGGCCCCCGAAGGGTTCACAGTCGCCTCAGACACAGAGCGAGGGATGACCATGGGTACGTTCAATACATAACCGAGGCTTGGGCTACGCTCCCGAGGTACCCTAGGACATTTCCGAGACTAGCGGGAGCGATCTTGTAACAGAATCCCATCGAAGGGAGGCATCGAGCCCTCGGACCCCGTCGCCAGGGGACCGGGTCTGGCAGATCACCCGCAGGTACTCTTGGACACGCCTCCGGGCCACAGTCGACCCCTAACGAATGGGGCACGGGCGTCCACTCGGATCACCCGTTCGCAGCTCACTGGAGACACCATGTTCGTCGCCCATCGAGGGCAACATGGCGCTTTCCCCCCCACCTCCTCCTTGCGGAAAGGCCACGCAGGGGCGTATGTAAAAAAGTCGAGTCTGTCCTTGATCGTCCTCTCGCTCTATGCGGAGGCTCGGGGGCTGCTCTCGCAAACTCGGCTCCGGCCAAACCGTTGACAGCGTCAACATACCAGCCCGAGAACTTGGGACTCGACGGTGCACTCGGGCTACGGCTAGCTCGCATGAGGGAACGACCAGACCAGCCGAGCCATTGCGAGGCATTAAGCCCTCGAAGGAGTCTAACCACTCCTCCGAGGCCTCGGGGGCTACACCCGGCGGGTGCGCTCGCGCGCCCCCGCCGGAACGAACAGCAACCGAGGAAGGCTGGTCCCCTTGCAAAAAAGTGCGACGAAAGCCTCCAAGCGAGTGTTAACACTCCCTTGGAGGCTCGGGGGCTACTGTCGGGGACCATAATTAGGGGTACCCCCGAGGTTCCTAAATCTCAGCTGGTAACCCCCATCAGCATAAAGCTGCAAAGGCCTGATGGGTGCGATTAAGTCAGGGATCGGTCCATTCGAAGGACGCGATCGCGCCTCGCCCAAGCCTAGCCTCGGACAAGGGCAGCCGACCCCGGGGGATCTCCGCCTCGCCCGAGGCCCCCCTCCAGATCCTAATGTATTCCCGGCTCGCCCGAGGCCCTACCTTCGCCAAGAAGCAACCCTGACCAAATCGCCGCGTCGACCGACCAAATCGCAGGAGCATTTAATGCAAAGGTGGCCTGACACCTTATCCTGACGCGCGCCCCTGCAGTCGACCGAGCCGAAGTGACCGACGTCACTTCGCCGCTCCACTGACCGGCCTACCAGACAGACAGTGCCGCCTGCGCCACTCCGACTGCGGTGCCACTCGATAGAGTGAGGCTGACAGGCGGTCAGACCCGGCTGCAGACACCATAGGAAACTCCGCTCCGCCCGACCCCAGGACTTGGACTCGGGCTAAGTCCCGGAAGACGGCGAACTCCGCCCGAACCAGGGCTCGGACTCGGGCTCAGCCCCAGAAGACGGCGAACTCCGCTCCGCCCGACCCTAGGGCTCGGACTTGGGCTAAGTCCCGAAAGACGGCGAACTCTGCCTGAACCAGGGCTCGGACTCGGGCTAAGTCCTGGAAGACGGCGAACTCCGCCCGAACCAGGGCTCGGACTCGGGCTAAGTCCCGGATGACGGCGAACTCCGCCCGAACTAGGGCTCGGACTCGAGCTCAGCCCCATAAGACGGCGAACTCCGCTCCGCCCGACCCCAGGGCTCGGACTCGGGCTAAGTCCCGGAAGACGGCGAACTCCGCTCCACCCGACCCCAGGGCTCGGACTCGGGCTAAGTCCCAGAAGACGACGAACTCCGCCTCGCCCGACCCTAGGGCTCGGACTCCACCCTGGCCACAGTCGACGAACTCCGCCTCGCCCGACCCCAGGGCTCGGACTCTGCCCTGGCTTCAGCTGACGGTCTCTGCCTCGCCCGACCCAGGGGTTCTGACTCGACCTCGACCACAGAAGACAGACTCGACTTCGGCTTCGGAAGAGCTTCCACATCGCCCATCCTAGGGCGTAGACCGGCCACGTCAATAGGAGGCACCATCATCACCCTACCCCGAGCTGACTCGAACCTCGGGGGACAAGACCGGCGTCCCATCTGGCTCGCTCCGCCAGATAGGCAATGATGGCGCCCCCGCATACTCAGTGACGATGGCGGCTCGCAACCCCCTTACGGAAGCAAGAGGACGTCAGCAAGGGTTCAACGGCTCCAACAGCTGTCCCTCCACCAAGCTCCAGCGCTCCTCCGACGGCCACGACATCACACCAACAGGGTGCCAAGATCTCTCCGGCTACCACAATGGCATGTACTTAGGGCGCTAGCTCTCCCCCGCTAGACACGTAGCACTCTGCTACACCCCCATTGTACACCTGGATCCTCTCCTTGCGCCTATAAAAGGAAGGACCAGGGCCCTCTTAGAGAGGGTTGGCCGCACGGGGACGAGGACGAGACGAAGGTGCTCGCGTGAGGCCGCTCGCTCCCTCTCCCGCGTGGACGCTTGTAACCCCCTACTGCAAGCGCACCCGACCTAGGCGCGGGACGAACACGAAGGCCGCGGGACTTCCACCTCTCTCTCTCGCGCCGTCTCTGGCCACCTCGCTCTCCCCCCTTCGCGCTCGCTCTCGCGTCGACCCATCTGGGCTGGGGCACGCGGCGACATTCACTCGTCGGCATTAGGGACCCCCGGTCTCGAAACGCCGACAATATTTATATTCTTTCTCCTTTACCCTTTTAAATTCCAAACTCAATTTATGTTTTAATCCAATCTCCAACCCATTTTTTTAATATTTTTATCCATGTTATTATTTTATTAAGAGCTCTAACAAAAACTCCAATATGATGCTTATTTCCTTTTTTATCATTTGTTTTAATTCATCTCTCCTAATTATTGATATGATCTTTTATGATGAAAATATGACATACAAAATAAGAAGACTTTTATATATTCCTTGTATACAATTTTGAGTATTATAGATCAGCGCCAACAGGAAGCCCTCAAGATACGGATCATTTTATGCAGGATGTATAAGTGAAAATATAACTAGACCTAGAGAACCATGCTAGAGACGTTTATTTACCAAGATACGTTTTATATGTTTTTTTTCACTTACTCACTTGATACCCCTTAAGATATCGATCATTTAAGGCTTGTTCGATTTCCTCAAATCCATATAGACCGGAGAGGATTAAATGGATTTTGATCCATAACAAATCAAAATCATTCACAATTTTTTCCAACCAGTTCCAATTTATAAAACATAGGAATAACTAAATGTTGGAGCCCATTTTGAGCAGGGCGGACGGTCCGGCCCTGAGGCCGGACGGTCCGCGGTCCGAACGGTCCGCGCCTAGGGGTCGGACGGTCCGCGCGTACGCAGAGCAGTTTAGGGTTCCGAGTTTTGTGCTACGGCTGTTAGCTAAATTCGTGGGATTCACTCGGAAATTTGTTTGTAACGGGTCCAGCCCTCCTCCTCTATAAATAGAGAGGTCTACGGCCGATTTGGAAGAACGAATCGAACCTTCAATCAATACAATTTACATTTTATCCTAGGAGTAGTTCTAGTCTAGTTTAGGTTTAGTCTTCCAATCCCCAAATTCTCTGCCTCTCCTCGACTCTACGTCGATTAGAGGAGTCTAGGTCGGCCAGCCCGAGCCTAGACACCACCTAGGATCTCTACTCCCCGACGGGGTCCCTCCCGGGAGCGAGATCCAGGCACCGCCGGCGATCTTCCGCCGCCCCTGCGTACGCGCGGACCGTCCGGCCCCAGGGCGCGGACCGTCCGGCCATTAGGCAGGAGCCCTAGCCGCGCATCAGGCCGCGGACCGTCCGGCCCCAGGTCGCGGACAGTCCGCCCCAGCGCAGAGAGCACCACCGCGCCTCGTACCAGGCCACGGACCGTCCAGCCCCTGCGTGCGGACCGTCCGCCCCTGTGCAGAGGGCACCGCCACGGTTCTTGTTGAGTGTTTGACGCTCTGAAAAGGCATCAACATACTTTTTGGCGACTCCGCTGGGGACCACAAATACAGAGTCATCAAATCGGCCCTCAATGGCCGGTTCAAGGGATAGTTCCGATATCTCCCCAAGCAACATCATAGAGCCGACTTGGGACACATTGCCGGCTGACGAACAGCTCCAGTTCGAGGAGCAAAAGGAGCAGATGATCCAGGAGGCAAAAGCGAGGTTCTTGGCCAACTTCAAAGTGGACAGGAACAACAAAGTCGTCCGACATCGGACGACGTATCCAGCTTCGCTCCAACCCACACCAGATATCCCCAATGTAAGTAATACCAACGAGCTACAATCTCTTAGAAATTATGTAGAACAGCAACGTGAACAAATGCAAAACATCATAGGGGGTATGCAAAGCGATCTTAAGAGACTAGTACGTGCATTTGATAAATCTAGTATCGCAAATTTTCCTTCACACGAGGTTGAGTTAGGAGGTAACACGCGTAACACATCGGCTACAGGTTGTCACGACCAGTCACAACCCCTTTATGGGATGCCGATGGACACATACCCTGAGCAACCGCAAATCAGCAGCAAATCAGCCGATCTGCACATGCCCGGACCATCCGCACGTGAGCGCGGAACGTCCGGACCAAAAACAGTCGAGCCTATTTTTAATGAGTTACCTAGATATGCGTCCGAACCACCACACACAACACAGAATCTAAACTACCCAGTTGGACCGTCCGCGTACAATGACGGACGGTCCGCACATAATCACGGACGGTCCGGGCCAATGTCCGGACAGTCCGCACATGACCTTTTTGAGGAGGATTGTTACCTGAATCCTCACCCGTCCCAGCAGCACTTCCCATCGCACTATACAATGCATCAACCCATTAATTCGAGATCTAGAGCCCAGGAAAACTTTTCGGCCCCACCAAGAAGGCCGGAAAGGAACGATCAAACATATGAACCATATAGGGCAAGTGGCAATGCACCACGTAGTTCAAACCAATGGGGGGAAAGACAATATGATAATATACAACCAACCCCACCTATGTTTGATCAGAGAGCCGGTGGTCTCGCACCGGCTGCCATTGATATAGTAAGGGAAGAAATAGCCGGGGCGTTCCGAGATAAGCTCGGAGTAAGCATGGTCCCTGGGGGGCAATCATATCGGAAACCTTATGACAGCCGATTTGATCACCACCCATACCCATAGGGAACCAGGATACCCGAATTCGCAAAATTTTCGGGTGATCAAGGAAAGAACACACGTGAACATATAGTCCAATTTTTAGCACAATTAGGAGAGTTGGCCGACACAGAGGCATTTCGCATACGTTTATTTTCATTATCTTTAACAGGAACTGCGTTTGCGTGGTACGCCACTTTACCCCCTAATTCCATTTCATCATGGGGGATCTAGAACAAAAATTTCATGATCATTTTTTCTCTGGTGACTATGAGTTGGATTTGGTAGATTTAGGGTCATTACGACAAGCAAAAGATGAATCGGTTAATGATTACATCCGGAGATTCCGAGATACAAGAAATTGATGCTTCCAAATTCATTTAGCAGAAAAACAGCTAGCAGGATTAGCCTTTAATGGTCTACGATATTATTTAAAAAAAAGATTAGAAGGCATCCAGTTTTTTACACTAGCACAGTTACACCAGAGAGAAAGCCGAAGCAAAGAAACTGCTAAAACAATTCGTCACAACGTACATATAGTAGAATGCGACCAAAGTAGCTCAGATGACGAATCAGCAGAAGTGTATCCTGCTGAAATGGTTTGGCCAAAACAGGCCAAATCTTCAGTTTGTTCCTCCTTACAGCCGGTTCAAAAGAAACGGCAAGAGGAGGTTAAGTTTACGTTTAATGTTCGTAAGTGTGATAAAATATTTGATGAATTACTCAAAAATGGCAACATTAAAATAAATCACACTGTTCCATCCGCCGACGACTTAAAACGTCGGGCATATTGCAAGTGGCATAACTCATTTTCTCATGCCACTAATGATTGTATTGTATTCCGTCGACAGATTCAATCGGCCATTAATGAGGGACAATTGAAATTTCAGGAAATGCAGGTGGATACAGAGCCCTTTCCGATGAACATGATTGACTTCGAGGGCAAGAAAGTCCTGGTTCGGCCAAACACAGCCGATAAAGGCAAAGGCAAAGAGACAATCATCGGCAATGCTAAAGAGGCCGATGAGGATCGTAAAGTTTCTTGCAGGAAAGTAGTAGCCGAGAAGACTACCGATGGAGGGGAGACCCTGAAGGTGACCATCACAGCCTCTAGCGCTAGGGGGCAAGCACAGACAGGGAGACAGATGCAGGAACCCGTGCTGCGCATCCCAGACGGTCCGACACATAGGCGCGGACGGTCCGGGACCCCACCGGACAGTCCGGAGAACTCCAGCGGACGGTCCGGCCGTACTCAGGACTCGCAACGGCCACGTACTTTCAAACCACAACGACCAGAGATAGGTACGTGGAAAACAAATACATTCAAGGCAGCTGGTCGGTTGGTTAAAGCCAGCCCAACTTTTGATCAATTATTGTCTAAATACGTAAAAAAGAAGGTCGGCCCCAGTGACCGGCCAGCAAAGCGACCCCGCTCACCCATTCAGGTAAGGCCGATTGGACCACCTCACCAATCGGAAAAAATGAAAGGTCATACTGTACAACTGAGACCTAACATACCTGCATGGACACCTTCACCCCCTTATCCGCCTATGCCATATCCATATACATATTTACCCCCACCATATATCCCAAATCAAATGTGGGGCATGCCACCATATCCACTTGGGGTGCCACAATACCCTACCTGGGGGCACCCCAAACATCTGTTTTTGACAGGTTGACACCACCAGTACAAGACCGATTGGGCATTCCTCAATCCGGTCAACAGGCACAAACCCAACAAGATTGCCGGACTACTCGGCCTTCAAGGCCGACCAATCCGGCAGGGGGGCATATGCCCACAGCAACTCAAAGAACAACAAAAAAGGACGTCATCAAAATAGGCACCACAGATGTTGTCATACAGGGAGACAATAAAGGGCCGATGATTTTCGGCGAATTGGCCAACACAACCGAAAAGGATACGGCTACCATCAAAACAGCTGATCCAAAATACTCCATGCCTCGATGGTGCCCAGTGTGATTGACACGATCCCAAAAGAGAAAATTACAGCGCCTAAGAGCAAAGGAGAGCCAGGAGAAGGAGGCGGAAAAGACATTTAATGACACACATCCACTATACCCGCCACCACAAAAGAAATGGAGACCGAAGGCCGTTGAGAAAAAACAAACGGCCACAGAAATAGAAAGTCAACCTGCACCAGGCGCGGACCGTCCGGCCCCCGCGCACGGACCGTCCGGCCCCCGCGCACGGACCGTCCGAAGTCTCTGGACAACCTGCATCAGGCGCGGACCGTCCGGCCCCCGCATGCGGACCATCCGCCGTTCACCAGGAAGCCTCCAATGACACGACAACATCAATGGAAGAGGACGACCTATTGGGAGAAGACCTGGTCAACTACGAAGCTTCTCCAGAACGCCCAGGTATGGATGTGAATGTTATTACATTTTCCGCCGATTGTACTATTATCGGCGACGATGAACCTGTTGTTGCTCAATTTGATTTTGGTCCTAAAGAAGCCGCCTTTACTAAACCAAAGGAATCGGTAAATCATTTAAAGCCGCTCTTCATGCGCGGTCACATTGATGGAATACCGATTGCTAAGATGTTGGTAGATGGAGGGCGGCTGTAAATCTAATGCCTTATTCATTATACAGAAAATTAGGTAAGCAAGATGACGAACTTGTCAAAACCAACATGACCCTCAGCGGTGTTGGGGATAGTTCGATCAAAGCCAGGGGAGTCACGTCCGTTGAATTAACCATCGGGACTAAGACCCTTGCTGCTGCTTTCTTCGTCGCTGATGTAGAAGGAAATTATAGTTTAATCCTAGGCAGAGATTGGATTCACGCCAATCAATGTATACCTTCTACATTACATCAAATGCTAATATAATGGGTAGGTGATGATGTAGAACAAGTACATGCTGATGTATCGGCCTGCATCGCTGTGGCCGATGCCCCTGTGCTTTGGACCTATGAGACTGCTACATGTCTCACAGGAGTAGATTTTTCTGATTATCAGTTCATAAGTATAGATAAGAAAGGTTTCATTCCTGTAATGCTAGAGTCGATGGAGAATCGGCTGAATCCTAAATAAAGTTTAAATGATGAATACACACAAAGTTCATGAGTTTCTGGTCACGGACAGTTCGGCTTCCAAGGCCGAATGGTCTGGTCTTTCACAAAAGGGTTCGGACTTTAAGACCGAACATATATCACAGCAAAAGGATAGTATTACGGATGATCCAGTCCTCGAGACCGGAGAGTCCGCCGTCACACAAAGATCTTCTAATTCCTCTGTGGGCAACATGATAGAGGAATTCAGAGATCTTGATAAACTAGGACAGGGGTTTACATCGGCCGATCCTTTGGAAGAGATTGACATAGGAGATGGTAAAACTCTAAGGCCGACTTTTTGTAAACAAGACCCTGGAGACCGATCCTAGAGATGAGATGATCGGTCTATTGAAGGAATATTCAGATTGCTTTGCTTGGAATTATACTGAGATGCCTAGATTAAGCCGAGAGATCGTAGAGCATCGGCTGCCTATTAAATCTGGTTTCAGACCTTTCAAGCAAAGAGCTAGAACATTTCGTCCAGATCTTCTCCCACGCATCAAGGACGAAATCCACCAGCTGCTAGAAGCTGATTTTATCAGACCTTGTAGATACGCAGAGTGGGTATCCAATATTGTGCCGGTGGAGAAGAAGGAGTCAGGTAAACTTAGAGTATGCATTGATTTTCGCAATTTAAATAGAGCAACTCCTAAAGACGAATATCCCATGCCCATAGCCGACACATTAATCAATAATGCATCAGGAAATAGAATTATTAGCTTCCTTGATGGTAATGCCGGATATAATCAGATTTTCATGGCCGAGGAAGATGCGTCTAAAACGGCCTTTATATGTCCATGCTTCATTGGTTTATTTGAGTGGGTTGTCATGACATTTGGTCTGAAAAATGCTGGTGCTACTTATCAGAGGGCTATGAATTTGATCTTCCATGAATTGTTAGGAAACACTGTGGAAGTTTACATTGATGATATTGTAGTCAAATCGGCTGAGTTTAGTTCTCATATAGCTGATTTGCGCAAAGCCTTTGATAAAATGCGTCAGTATGGTTTGAAAATGAACCCACATAAATGTGCTTTTGGAGTGTCGGCTGGTAAGTTTTTAGGATTTGTCATACATGAACATGGTATAGAGATAGACCCTGACCGAATCAAGTCTATTCGGAATGTGGGACCTCCGACCTGTAAGGTCGAGGTACAGAGGTTTCTCGGCAAGGTGAATTATTTACGAAGGTTTATTTCTAACCTAGCCGGGAAGATTGATGCGTTCACCCCTATTCTTCGGCTTAAGAATGATGCCGAATTCGCTTGGGGGGCAGAACAACAAGAAGCATTTGATCTCATCAAAAAATACTTATCTTCGGCTCCCGTATTAAAAGCACCACGAGCAGGAGTACCATTCCGATTATACATTGCAGCTGAGGATAAGGTCATTGGGGCTGTTCTGACACAAGAAACTTGGAGGAAGGAACATGTGGTGACATATCTAAGCCGAAGGTTGGTGGATGCTGAAACAAGGTACACTTTTATTGAAAAGTTATGCTTATGCTTGTTTTATGCATGCACCAAATGTAGATGTTATTTACTGTCTAGTCATTGCACTGTTTCTGGTCAAGCCGATGTGATCAAATACATGTTGCATAACCCAATTATGAGTGGTAGAATTGGTAAGTGGGCTTATGCACTCATAGAATATGACTTGGCCTATGAACCATTGAAATCTATGAAAGGCCAAGTCATAGCGGATTTCATTGTAGAACATCGGGTTAATGATATTCATGAACTAGACATGTCATACCTCACTATTACTCCTTGGACTTTATATTTTGATGGATCGGTTTGCAATGAAGGGCAAGGAATTGGCATTATGCTTGTTTCACCAAGTAATGTCTCCTTTGACTTCTCTAGCCGATTGAAAACTTATTGCACTAATAATCAAGCTGAATATGAGGCCCTCCTATTCGGCTTAGAACTTTTAAATAGTATAAGAGTAAAACATGTGAAGGTATTTGGTGATTCTCAGCTGGTTGTCCAACAAGTGTTAGAAGAATATCAATGTTTTGACGGTACTCTAAATAGTTACCTTGAGAAATGTTGGAGCATAATTCATTCTTTTGACGAATTCAGTATTCGGCATATCTCTAGAGTTGAGAATCATAGAGCTAACGATTTGGCCCAAGATGCATCAGGTTATCGGATAAAGAGAGGGAAATTTCACAAAACTGAAAATCTGATAACCAGTGCAGAGCCAAATTCCCAGGTCGCGGACCGTCCGCGTGATGGCGCCGGACCGTCCGGGATTACCAGAGATGTTCTCTTAATCGATTCGGCTGACAATGAAGCCGATGCAAGTGATTGGAGGACACCTATACTTAATTATTTGCGAAATCCCAATATCAGAATAGATAAGAACATTCGGCGAACAGCTTTCAAGTATGTCTTGATGAGTGATGAACTCTACCGCCGAACAGTTAACGACGTTCTGCTTAAGTGCTTGGGCCCAGATGATGCTATATTAGCCATGGCCGAAGTACATGAAGGAATTTGTGGTACTCATCAATCAGCTCCAAAGATGAAGTGGTTGTTGCGAAGGTCTGGTTTTTATTGGCCTAGTATGATAGCTGATTGTTTCAAGTACTACAAGGGTTACCAAGTGTGTCAAAAATTCGGCGACCTACAGTTGGTCCCTGCAGCCGAATTACATCCTATCATCAAGCCTTGGCCGTTCAGAGGATGGGGATTAGACTTTATTGGAGAAATTCATCCTTCATCATCAAAAGGGCATCGGTTTGTGTTAGTTGCCACTGACTATTTCACCAAATGGACTGAAGCCGTTGCTCTGAAAAACATGACACACAAGGAGGTAATTGAGTTCATAACTGAGCATATTATTCATAGATTCGGCATCCCCCAGACCTTGACTACAGATCAAGGGACTTCTTTTATGGCAAAAGAGGTACGTGAATTTGCTGAATTGTACAGATCAAGGGTCTCCATATTATGCTCAGGCCAATGGACAGGCCGAGTCTAGTAATAGGACATTGATTAATTTGATAAAAAAGAAGGTATATGATAATCCTAAACATTGGCATAAGATTTTGTCTGAAACTTTGTGGGCTCATAGAATATCTAAACATAGTGCTACTAAAATATCTCCTTTTGAGCTTGTCTATGGGCAGGAAGCAGTGTTGCCTGTGGAAATAAGTTTGAATGTGTCAGGTTTGCCAGACAAAATGATTTAACTACTACTGATTATTATAATTCAATGATGGATAATATTGATGAGGTGACTGACAAGAGGATGATAGCTTTGGGAGCAATAGAAAAGGACAAGATCAGAGTAGCCAGGACCTACAACAAGAAGGTCAAAGCAAAATCATTTCAAGTAGGAGACTTGGTGTGGAAGACCATTCTGCCTCTAAGGAATAAAGACCGAAAGTTCGGGAAATGGTCGCCAAGCTGGGAGGGTCCTTATAAAGTGAAACAGGTGATGTCTGGTAACGCCTATTTGCTACAAACATTACAAGGAAAAGATTTGCCTAAGGCTTTAAAGGGCGTTTCCTCAAGCAGTATCATCCCAGTATGTGGCAAAATGCTTAAGAAAACCGATGTAATCACATCGTGTTAAGATGCTTTTGGTTCGATCAGCTTCACCAAAAGGCAGGGGAGCATATGTTGGAGCCCATTTTGAGCAGGGCGGACGGTCCGGCCCTGAGGCCGGACGGTCCGCGGTCCGGACGGTCCACGCCTGGGGGCCGGACGGTCCGCGCGTACGAAGAGCAGTTTAGGGTTCCGAGTTTTGTGCTACGGCTGTTAGCTAAATTCGCGGGATTCACTCGGAAATTTGTTTGTAACGGGTCCAGCCCTCCTCCTCTATAAATAGAGAGGTCTACGACAGATTTGGAAGAACGAATCGAACCTTCAATCAATACAATTTACATTTTATCCTAGGAGTAGTTCTAGTCTAGTTTAGGTTTAGTCTTCCAATCCCCAAATTCTCCGCCTCTCCTCGACTCTACGTCGATTAGAGGAGTCTAGGTCGGCCGGCCCGAGCCTAGACACCACCTAGGATCTCTACTCCCCGACGGGGTTCCTCCCGGGAGCGAGATCCAGGCGCCGCCGGCAACCTTCCGCCGCCCCTGCGTATGCGCGGATCGTCCGGTCCCAGGGCGCGGACCGTCCGGCCGTCAGGCAGGAGCCCTAGCCGCGCATCAGGCCGCGGACCGTCCGGCCCCAGGTCGCGGACAGTCCACCCCTGCGCAGAGAGCACCACCGCGCCTCGTACTAGACCGCGGACCGTCCGGCCCCAGCGTGCGGACCGTCCGCCTCTGTGCAGAGGGCACCGCCACGGTTCTTGTTGAGTGTTTGACGCTCAGGCGTCAACACTAAACAATATCATATATGGGTTGTACATGCCTTTAGCGTCGGTAGTTTGATTGTCAACAAAACACCAAAGGCAAAAGGAAACGAGTTCAACCTTTTTCGAGCCCTTATAAAACACGCTTCTTTGAGTTGCCTGTCCGTTAATACGAGAAATCTGATGACAATTTCTGTTTCTTCAAAAATAGGGAGGGGAAAATGCATTAAGAGCAACTCCAAAAGGATGTTAAAATTTTTACCTAAAAACTGATTATTAAGAGTAGGCTAAAAAGTTTTAAGAGTGAATTTTGATGGGTACTTCAACCGTTCCTCTAAATGTGACATGTGGCACAATCTGTACAGTCGTCGGAAGGCTCTAGATGATTCGATACGTTGAGAAATGAATTGGGGAGGAATAAAACACACCAAAATATGAGGAAGAGTAGGTTATGGATGCGGAACGTGAATTTTTTAGGGAAAGAACGAGGAAGCTGTTGAAGTAAGAAAAAATTTTATTCTTGATTAATATCTGTTTTGGATTAGTTTACATGTTATTTTTGAGTTGCTATAAAGACGCGCAGGCTGGGCACCGCTGGTGGGCCATAGGCGACCCATCAGCCCACGAAACTAAAAAGGCACACGAGGGGGAAGACGAGGCCCACCAGGCTCCAGAGCGACGAGCCCGATGGGCGTCGTGTGGTCGGCGTGCCGCGTGGAGGAGGCAGCGTGATCTTTCTGTTGCCGCCCTGGCCGATCTCGTGGCGGAGGCACGACCGCAGCAGGCAACGACGAGCCGAGCGGAAAGCGACGAGGGGCAGCCACAATATCTTCCGCCCACCAATGGCCTCGCGCTCCCTCGCTCCTCGCTGCCCGCACCCTATCCTCTCCTCTCCTCCTTCCCCGGCTCCGAACGCTCACCCGCACCTCCATGCCGCGCGCGCGCGGTAACACACCTCCGTGAGTCTCCTCTGCTCGTAGTAAAACACTAGCGGACCAGAAAACGCCTCTCTATCTCTCTTTCCTCGTCAGTCCCTCTCTCTCGGCGTGTGGTGGGCATAGCTTCCCTGCCTCCACTTGTCTTCTTTGTTTCCTCTGCTGAGGGCTAGTAGGATCAGTTCAGTTCCTCGCCGCCGGTCTCCTACTGCGTGCACTTCTGCTGCCTGCTGTCCTAGTCCTGTACCGCCGACTCTACTGTACCTCATCATTCGCCTTGCTGCCTCCGCCGCCTCGGTCGCGCAGGTACGGTACAACTCCGGCGTTTGCTTGCTCGCAGTCGCATCGCCTGCGCCGGTTGTTTCTCTCTCTCGATAGGTGTGTGTATAGAATATACATATACTTACTCACGTACGGCCGCCGCGGCGTGCGCAGGTGAAGCGGACGCCATGACCGCGACGCCGGCAGTGATCGGGCTGAGCGCTGGGCACCGCCTCCTCGCCACCTCGTTCGGCTCCCCCGACCTCGCGTCCCCGGACGCGCACTCGTCGCTGCAGTTCGCGGCCGCCGCACCGAAGCTCACCGTCGTCGCGCACCGCGCCCCCGCCTCCTCCTCCTCCTCCTCTCCGCCCAAAGTCGGGCGCGGCTCCTCCGCCGCCGGCCACGCGCGCGCGCGCGCCATCCGGGCGCTCAGGAACCACTCCGCGCCCGCGCTCGCCACGCCACCGCTGCCTCCTCTACCGGCGGACCCGACTCCGGACCTAGACTCGGAGTTCGAGTCCTCGCTCGAGGCCATCGTGCTGCTGCAGCGCTCCATGCTCGAGAAGCAGTGGGAGCTCCCCTTCGAGGACGATATCTTCTCCACTGACGACGAGCAGGACGAGAGGGTTAGCAAGGCCACGGTGGTGGTGGCGCGGTCGGGCGTCTCGGCGCGGCAGCGGCGGATGAGCGGCCGGCGGCGGGGAGCTGGTCGGAAGAGCGTTGCCATCAGCCCGGAGCTGATGCAGAGCCGGAACCGCATCTACCTCAGGGGCACCGTCAGCAAGGACCTCCTCACGCACAAGCAGGTCATCCAGCTCTCCAGGAAGATCAAGGACGGCATCTGGCTTCAGCACCAAAGATCAAAGTAACGTTTCAATCCAAGATGCATGCCCATCAATTGCACAACTTCAGATAATTAGCATTTGAATTTTTGAAAGCTGACATCGTATCTCCCAAAACCATTCAAAATGCTCTATAGGCTGAAATGTATAAAAAAAATCCATGTAGTATAACTGTGACCAAAATTGCACGCTGAAGATTGTGGGCGCCTAATGAAATTACATTTCCCTATCTGATTCTGATTCCCCGCTGCCCCCAATTTTGAGTTCAGGCTGAAGGAGAAACTGGGGAACGAGCCATCATACAAGCAGCTGGCACAGTCACTGCGGTTATCAGCTCCTGAACTGCGCGCAAGGATGCGCGAGTCGTTTCTCGCGAGGGAGATGCTGACAATGAGCAACATCCGTCTGGTCATATCCATTGCCCAGAAGTATGATAACCTCGGTGTCGACTTGGCAGACCTTATTCAGGTGATGGCATGAGATGTATCGACCGATTGAAATGTATCTGGGTATTCCAGCTGTTTAATTTGTTTGTTTTACACTGCAAATTACTCATTACTGTACCTCAAATGTTGAAATGGAATGTGTTCATCCACGTTGCAGGGTGGTCTGATAGGGCTACTCCGGGGGATCGAAAAGTTTGATGCCTCGAGGGGATTCAGGATTTCCACCTATGTGTATTGGTGGATTCGTCAGGTTAGAGCAGATTTTCTTGTCCTGCAGCAGCAATTTGGACCTAATCAGATCATAGCTGAATTGAGCCTTCCATTCATTTGTTTGTTTGTAACCAGGGTGTTTCAAGAGCATTGGCTGATAACTCAAAAACGTTCAGGCTCCCTACGTATTTGCACGAGAGGTTGATAGCAATTCGTGGTGCAAAGTACGCGTTAGAGGATCAAGGAATTGCTCCGACAATAGAGGTAAGGATGCTACATTGATGAAGCTCTTTTGGCCACTTCTTCTCCAGCAAACCGGGTAGTATTTCAAGAGGCAATTTCGTGATTTACTGTCTCGATGATATGGCTTGTTTTTTTGTAGTTGTTTTCTTAATAATTTCGAACCTAAAGTAATAAGGAATTTTGGAGCATCCTGATGTTCTTTTATGACCTCTCAGAACATAGCAGAGTCGCTCAATATATCGGAAAAGAAAGTGCACAATGCTACAGAGGTAAAAAGAACTTAATCTTGCCTGGTGGAATTTCTTCTGGCTAATGATTTTTGACATCTCTGTCGTTCTCAAAAGAATTCACGTATGCAGGCTGTGAACAAGGTTCTTTCACTGGATCAACAGGCGTTCCCCTCCTTAAACGGTCTACCTGGGGACACACTCCATAGTGTAAGAAGAGTTATATGAAGCATTCTATCTTTTTGACTTGGGGGGTATGCTAGAACCTAACTTTATTCTTTTCTCCTCATGTTTTCAGTACATAGAGGATCAAAACGTCGCAAATGATCCATGGCATGGATTTGAGGAAATGTATCTCAAGGTATGCGCACTGCTGATGTTCTTCCGAAGAGAATACTAATGCATGCTAATTTCTTGTGACAGCGATATGTCCATTAGTATCAAACAGTTGCTGTAGCTTCCAATTCGTTGTTTGTTACGATACATGGCCCTATCTTAGTAATCAATATGGAATACTTCATTTGTTTTGTTTCGTTTGCAAGTCTGTCATTATATTTCTGACGTACCTAGCAAGCTAATGATTCTCGTTCTATGACACTTCCACGTCTGTTTTAACGTAAATGCTCCCATTGATGCCAGGAGGAAGTTAACAATCTTATAAATTCAAACCTCAACGAGCGTGAGAGGGACATTATTCGATTATACCATGGCATAGGAAAACAGTGCCATACATGGGAGGATATTAGCAGACAGTAAGTATTCAGTCTTCTTGTCTGGAATGGCAAAGAAACAATCTATCTATGCATATATATGTAGCTATATACTTATAACCAAGACTGTTTGAAGTTGGATTGCATGCATAGTCTGCCCGTACCTTGAGCACAACCATGAGAACTTGCAGAGAGATTATATATTTTTTTTGGGCTCTGATGCTTATTTCTGGCATGGAAATTATGTTCTCCAGATTTGGGTTGTCGAGGGAGCGTGTGAGGCAAGTAGGACTCGTTGCGATGGAGAAGCTGAAGCATGCTGCGAGGAGGAAGCATTTGGATGCATTGCTTGAGGATTATTGAGTGAGATGTTTTTCGTTTACACAAATGCAGTGGCTGTATATACTCGGAAACATAGGGTACATCATCCTTCAAAGGCTTTACTGCTACTCACTCGGCAGCAGATAACTATACATGTACATTTGTGACAATCAATAGGCACGATTCAGATATCTATGTCTGCAGCTGCACAGTCATCAAAACGACCCAACAAAAAAGAGAAGCTGTTTTTTTCCTTGGGAAGCTTCGTAAATTTTCTGTAATGTATCATTTAGCACCTTAATCAGCAGAAGAGCAACATTTATGTACTGGATCTGTATTATTATCTAGTTACAATTACATGGAAGCAAAATGCTTACAGGAATATGGTGCCTACAAAATTTATCTTACATGTGCCTAAAATGGGCGATCAAATAAATTTCAGGAGAAATTTCTGAATATCTTGGAAAACTTCTGTTGACATATGGGCATATGGCCAGAGTTTGGTCAGGGTAATTCCGCAAGAATATGTACGTGACGTCTCATTTAGGCCTGCATATTCCATCAATAATTCTAGTTGCATCAAATCAACCAGAAGAATTTTGCATGTCTGAAATAGCAACAATATGGTGGTATTCTGCAAATAATTTTGGGAAACTTGAAATGATAGACGTCAAGAAAAATCTCTGAACATTCCCGAGAACTCCTGATTGACGTGTAGCATGAGCTCTAATCAAGGCAACTCTACAAAAATGTATGTGTGATGAAGCAATTAAGGAAATGCTTGAAGATGACGGTGTCAGCAACTAGAAGCATTTAGACTGTCTAAGAATGCTACTTTTGCAAAAGCCAAAAGTCAACCAAAGGCATGAAAAGCCACAGTTGCTTTAGGTTAAAAGTTGTTTAGTACAAAACTAAAAACAATCCACTTATCACTAGTTATGAAGATATGAGTTTGTTTTTTTTTCTTTTTTCCCGTCCCCGACCTCTTTCCATCCATGAGAACATGACCCCTTCTTCGTCACGTGCGACATCTCTAGCCACGGATGGTTTCCTATCCCACGCTCGGTTATGATGACCTTCTTTTCTCTAGCTTCCTTAGGGCACATCCATCCCCTTGAGCAAGGCCCTGATCATAGCCACCGAGGGGAACCTCGGTTGCCATACGGGCGAAAACGTGCTCGCCGCCGCGGGCGAACACAACGTTGGCTATCATGCGGGCAAGCGGGGTCCATCATTATGGACGAGTGCGACTGGGGATCCATCCAGAGGAAGAAGATGATGTTGATGGGTAGGGTTCGCTTGTCACTGAAAGACATTGACATCAGTTTTTTCAAAAGGCACACCTTTTGAACTAAACGGCTCTCAGCTTTCGCACAGTCTATAACTCAGTTGCTTTTCCACAACCCAAAACTCACAACAACATTTTCAAAAGCCACAACTCAATTGAACACACCCTAACAAGCACAATTATTATAGGTAGGTCGCTATAAAGTAAGGTTGGGCCTTCGACCTTTTGCTTTCTCCTCTCCGTTTGGGGTGGCTGATGGGTGGTAAGGTCGTTGGATATTATGGAAAGGGAAATGTTTATTTTACTTCACTCAAGAATCACAACAGTTAGCTTTTTAGTTTTAACTACAAAGCTTGACATGGCTATTTGCTCATCTTTCAAATTTAAACATATGACATCCCTATTTGTTTTCCTTAGTGGATTTTCTCTCTTGTTTTGTTTATTTTGGCTAGGTCTTTGAAAAACATAGTAAATCACGAAAAATAGAACAATTTTGTCAAACTCCACATGAGTAGATCCATACAATGAACAGTTTTAACCTGACAATGAAGAGCAACATATCATGCAAAGAAATCAGAAGGGTAGCACATAGGATACATGTTTATACTAGTTCAAATATATGATATCCTACGTCGAGTCTAATAGATATCTTTACCTCATATGCTCAACTTTATAAGAGGTAGTTGATGGCTAGTTGCTTGGATATGACGAGATGTTATGTGATATGTTGGAATCATGAATAGGACTCTAGATACTGATCAGGGGCTCCCTACCCCCATTACATAGTTTAGAGAGTGAGGTTATAAATAGAGTTTTGATTGATTTACATGTGGGTTTCCTAGTTATTTACAAGAAAGTCTACTAGATATAGAGTTGGTTTCTAAATACATAAATCTACATAATGTCTTCTATGTATATGAGGTACCCCATATGGGTAGAGCTCTTTGTATAGCCTGTTTGGTGTACTCCATCCTTCTTGGGATATTTCCATGTGGTTAGGTACCCTATGTACATAGCACTAGCAGTGGCCCTCAAGCCTTTGTGCGACTTAGAGAATTCGACTCAAGGTTAGTCTTAATGGAAGTCTAACAATTTTTGCACCCTAATGTTGTATTATTATCAAAGTCAACCGCGGCCACGCACTAGACCAGGTGGGTCTTGCCTCTGAGCCTCCAAATAATATATAGAATTAGTTGGAGGGTGATTTTGAAACCATTGTCCCCTTTATGATCCTGAGGGTGCATCCATGGTTCCTAGTTATGACTCGGGTGAAGCATGATAATTGCATGTTCGAATAGTCATACTCAAAGATGTAGTCAATGGCAATGTGATCAACGGTGGTGTTCCTAAATGGTCATAATTGATGATGTAGTTGGAGATGGTGTGACCAACTCATGGGAACCCATCGAGGGTGTGCTCGAGTGGTCACAGCCAGCAACATAATTGATTGACCTGCTCGAGGGAACCTGACAAAGGCATCCTCGAGTGATCGAGGTTGGTGACATCATTACTAGCTCGAGATAGCATTCCAAAGTAACAATTGAGTGGGTTATTGTCGACGACATCGCTAGAGGCATACCATGACCAACTTGAGGTATACCATCGAGGGTGTACTAGACAGTTGTTGCCAACGATGTAGCCAAAGGCATTGCGAATGACTAGAGGTAGCCCATCGAGGGCATAATCAATGGTCATTCCTGACAACATGGCCAGAGGTGGCATGATCGACTTGGGGTAGGCCATCGATGGTGTACTAGACGATCGATACCGATGACATAGCCTAAGGTGGTATGGGTGACTCGAGGTAGCCTGTTAAGGGCGTACTTGATGGTGATTACCGATGATGTAGCCAAAGATGGCATGACTGACTTGAGGTAGCATATAAATATCTAGGAGTCCCTATGTCGGGCTCAAAATTTCATATTGTTGATTGGCTTCCTTTCAATGGGAAAACTATAAAAGGCTAGATGGATAGGGAGGTAGTTCCCTATATATTGGGGGAAGAACCATTATGTTGAATTCTTGTCTCAGTAGCATGCCCACATATGCCATGTCCATGTACCTTCTCCCCTTAACTGTGATGGAGAAATTGATAGGGCCGGGAAACATATTTTTTGGCAAGGGGGAGGAAGAAAAGAGAGTACCACTTACTAAAATAATATTTTTTCACTAAACTTAGAGAGAAAGGCAGGGATGGGTATCAAATATTTGAAAATAAATGAACATGAGCTTGTTTGTGTTGAAGTGTTAGAGTCTACTCTAGCATGGTGAAAGGGAAACAAGGTTAACCTTTTCCTATAAGTAATTTTGGTGGTTGATCGTCAACACAAACACATGGACTAACTAGTTTGTCTAGAATACATGTTTTACAGGTGCATAAGGTTCAACACAAACCAATAAAAGAATCAAGTTAGGGACATAATTTTAAAGGAGCAAAAGGACTTGAGTGTGCTGAAGAATGGGGCACCGGACTGTCCGCTGTGCCACCGGACAGTGTCCGGTGCACCAGGGCCGTACAGGTGTCAACCAGCCACTCTCGAGAAAACGAAGGCGCACTCCGCTATAATTTACCGGACTGTCCGGTGCGCCAGCGGGCAATGGCTATCCAACGCCAACTGTCGACTACAAGAGTACCTGCCACGTGAATAGTGCCGCGACAGAAGTTAGAGCCGCGAAGTCAGAGGGCACCGAACTGTCCGGTGCCGCAAGAGGACAAAGCTCCAACGGTCGACTTCGCTCCAAACCCTAACGGTTGGGTGACGTGGTGGTGCACCAGACAGCGCATAGTACCTGTCCGGTGGCGCACCAGACTGTCCAGTGTGCCCATCGCCAGCAGCCTCCCCAACGGCTATGGAAGTGGTTGGGGACTATAAATACCCCCCAACCACCTCATTCATATCAATCCAAGCATTCCAAACATTGCATTTAATACAAGAGCAAAAGACTCCACTCCAAGACACATCAAATAGATTTGATCCTCTCCAAAGCCTCCAATTCAACTCAATTCCATTAGGGACTTGAGAGAGTGTGTTCTTGTGTTCTTTTGTTGTTCTTGTTGCTTGGCTTGGCCTTTTTCGTTTTCTTTCTCTTACTCTCAAGTGCTTTGCAAAGTGAGGCAAGAGACACCAAGTGTGTGGTGGTCCTTGCGAGGTCTTAGTGACCCGTGAGATTAAGGAAGAAGGCTCACTCGGTCTAAGTGACCGTTTGAGAGAGGGAATGGGTTGAAATAGACCCGGTCTTTGTGACCTCCTCAATGAGGACTATGTTCTTTGGAACCGAACCTCGGTAAAACAAATCACCGTGTTCACTCGCCTTATTTCTTGGTTGATTTGTTTTCCCTCTCTTTCCGACTTGAATTTAATTCTAACGCTAACCCCCGACCTTAGTGCGTGTTTAAAGTTATAAATTTCAGGTTTCGCCTATTCACCCTCTCTCTAGGCGACTTTCAATTGGTATCAGAGCCCGGTGCTTCATTAAGAGTCTAACAACTCAAAGTGATGTCGGGAGAACACGCCAAGAGGGAGATTATGACCGACGACAAGTCCGCAATCTCGGGGAAGACTCTCTCAAGAGAGTCCAGCAACAAACATAAAGAGGAATCCTCTTCCTCCATCAAGTCGCATCGGAAAGGTGACAAGAAGAAGAAGATGAAAAAGGTCGTCTACTACGAGACCGAATCTTCGTCACCCTCCACATCAAGCTCCGAGTCATCCGTCGCTTCTAAGCGCCATGAATGCAAGAAGTATAGTAAGATGCCTCTTCGTTATCCCCGTATTTCTAAACGCGCTCCATTACTTTCCGTTCCCCTAGGCAAACCACCATATTTTGATGGTGAAGATTATTGTATGTGGAGTGATAAAATGAGACATCACCTAACCTCACTCCACGAAAGCATATGAGATATAGTTGAATTTGGAGCGCAGGTACCACAACTGGGGGAAGGATTACGACTCGGACGAGGTCGCCTAAATTAGGCACTTTAACTCCCAAGCCACGTCTATACTCCTCGCCTCCTTATGTCGAGAGGAGTATAACAAAGTGAAAGGGTTAAAGAGCACCAAAGAAATTTGGGACGTCCTCAAGACCGTGCACGAAGGGGACGAGGTGATTAAGATCACCAAGCGAGAGACGATCGAGGGGGAGCTCGGTCGATTTGTCCTCAACAAAGGAGTATAGCCGCAAGCCATGTACAATCGGCTCAAGACGATGGTCAACCAAGTGTACAACCTCGGGAGCACCAAATGGGATGACCATGAAATGGTCAAGGTTATTCTTAGATCCCTCGTATTTCGCAATCCTACTCAAGTTCAATTAATACGTGGGGATTCTAGATATAAACTAATGTCTCCCGAGGAAGTGATTGGCAAGTTTGTGAGCTTTGAACTTATGATCAAAGACTCCAAACACATTGTCAACTTGGAGCAAGGCACCACCTCCACACCCGAGGTGCAACCCGTCGCATTTAAAGCGACAAAAGAAGTGAAGAAGGAGTCTACATCAAGTAGGCTTCCAATCGACGCCTCCAAGCTCGACAACGAGGAAATGACGCTCATCGTCAAGAGCTTCTGCCAAATCCTCAAGCAAAGGAGGGGGAAGAACTACAAGTCCCACTCCAAGAAGGTGTGCTACCGGTGTGGTAA
Source organism: Zea luxurians (assembly GCA_029449295.1). NCBI lineage: Eukaryota > Viridiplantae > Streptophyta > Magnoliopsida > Poales > Poaceae > Zea > Zea luxurians. The sequence continues at coordinate 18,175,422 of JAOPSE010000019.1, read as the reverse complement.
GTCCGGCCACTTTATTGCTAAATGTCCAATCTCTAGTGAAAGTGACTGGGACAAAGACAAGAAGGGGAAGAAGGAAAAGAAGAGGTACTACAAGAAGAAGGGCGGCGAAGCCCACATATGCTGGGAATGGGACTCCGACAAGAGTTCCACCGACTCCTTCTCCGACGAGGACGCCGCCAACATCACCGTCAACAAAGGCCTCCTCTTCCCCAATGTTGGTCACAAATGTCTCATGGCTAAGGATGGCAAAAAGAAGAAGGTACAATCTCGAGCCACCACCAAATATACAACATCTAGTGATGAGGGTAGCTCTAGTGATAGTGAAGATAATTTAATGTCTCTCTTTGCCAACCTTAGCATGGACCAAAATAAAAAGTTAAATGAATTAATTGAAGCAATTAATGAGAAGGATGAACTCTTGGATAGCCAAGAGGACTTCCTAATTAAAGAGAACAAAAAATTTGTTAAATTGAAAAATGCTTATGCTCAGGAAGTAGAGAAATGTGAAAATTTATCTAAGAAGCTTAACATTTGTCATGATTCAATTTCTAGTCTTAGAAATGAAAATGCTAGTTTAGTTTCTAAGATTGAAAAATTGAATGTTTGCAATGATTCTATTTCCTGTCTTAGAGATGAGAATACTAGATTAAAATCTAAGATAGAAGAATTAAATGTTTGCAAACCTTCTACATCTACTGTTGAGCATGTTTCCATTTGCACTAGATGTAGATATATCAATGTTGAAGCTATAGATGATCGCCTTGCCATGATTAAGAAACAAAATGATCACATAGCTCAATTAAGTGCTAAAATTGCCGAGCATGGGCTCAAAAATGATAAATTTAAATTTGCTTGTAGTATGCTTTATAATGGGAGACGCCCTGGTATTAAGGATGGCATTGGTTTCTAACAGGGGAGCAATGTCAAGCTTAATGCCCCTAAAAGTTTATCTAATTTTGTTGAGGGCAAGGCTCCCATGGTTCAGGATAATGAAGGCTATATTTTATACCCTGCAAACTATCCCAAACACAAAATTAGGAAGATTCATGCTAGGAAACCTCATAATGTTTCTCACCATACATTCATGTATAAAAATGAGGCTTCTAGCTCTAGTCATACCACACATGTCAAAATTCCTAGAAAGAAAATTCTTGCTGCATCAAATGAGCATAATGTTTCATCTAAGACTTATGATGCATCATATGTTTTAACTAACAAATCAGGCAAAGTAGTTGCCAAATTTGTTGGGGGCAAACACAAGAGCTCCAAAACTTGTGTTTGGGTACCCAAGGTGCTTGTTTCTAACATCAAAGGACCCAAGACTGTTTGGGTACCTAAGAACAAGGCCTAAAATTGTTTTGTAGGTTTATGCATCCGGTGGTTCAAGCTGGATATTCGATAGCGGGTGCACAATGAAAGCATCTAGGCCCCTGGTTGGTTTTAGTGATTTATGACAACGTAATGTTATATGTGACTAACGTGTGTTTTGTAGAGGCAAATGGTAAGTTAGGTCACATTACAGGTAGATGTACTACAACGGTGAAAACAATCCTAGAGATAAGAACCTGAAGCGATGGCTAAAGCGACGAAACAAAAAGTGAAGGTCTTCGTATTCCGAGTGTCAAGGAGTTGCGGACACTCGTAATATACTTAGGTCTTTTATTTTGTTTTAGCCATACTATAAAGAGGGGTTGTCGATGAGTAGTTTGACCAAGAGAGTTCTAGTGTAGTGTTGGTGCATATTGACACTCACATATAGTGCTAGCTGTCACTCTAGAACATACTCACGAGTTAGAACGAAAACCGATTTGAAAAACAACAGAAAATAAAAATTAGGGTTTCTGTCTGTGGGGCACCGGACTGTCCGGTGCGCCCTCTGTCAGGTGGGGCCAGGTTGGCCCAGGGAAGGTCTGTCCCCTCGCAGGAACCCGAGAGCGTAGGGTTTGAGAGTTGAATTTTAGTGGCACACCGGACAGCGCATCGGACAGTGACTGTTCACTGTCCGGTGTGCCATCTGCCCAACGGCTAGCTGTCAGAACTAGCCGTTGGAGTCGACCGTTGGCGCACCGGTGGCGCACCGGACTGTCCGGTGCGCCCATGCGCAGCAAATTCCTAGCAACAACTAGTTGGTGGGTGAGGGCTATTTATACCCCTCCACCCACCATATTCATTGTCTTGCTACCCACATTTACTCCTACACTTTGGTAGAGCATTGCAAGCACCACAAAGCCTAGTGAGGTGATTTGAGAATCTTAATCCCAATTTGGACCTCATTAGCGCTAACGAGAGCCACCTAGAGCACACACCACTTGCTTTAGGCTTCTCTTGGTCAAGCGAAAGTCTATGGCTTGTTACTCTTGGTGATCGGCATTACCTAGACGGCTTGGTGGCGTTGGGAGCTCGGTGATCACCGTGGAGATCTTGTTGTTGACCCGACTCAAGTTTGTAAGCGGTCGTGAGGGATCCACCACGCTGGAGTGGCAAAGGATCATCTCGTAGTGAGCACTTGGTTCTTGTGAGGACCAAGGGGGAGCGATACCCTTGCGCGGGTGCTCCAACAAGGACTAGGGGAGAGTGCCGACTCTTCGATACCTCGGGAAAAATTGGAGGAGTCTTCTAAACCTTGCTTTAAATTCCGCACTTAATTCAAGCATTTTACATTGTGTATTTGTCTAGCAAGTATTTGAAGTATTTTCTTAGCATTATTGTATTTCTAGTATTATTCTCTTAGTGCTAGTTGTTGGGGTGAAGTTGGGCTCTTGCTTAGGTTTTAGAAAAGCCCAATTCACCCCCCTCTTGGGCATCGTGATCCTTTCAATTGGTATCAGAGCCTTATTGATCTTAGATTAGCTTAACCGCTAGAGTAACAATGTCCGGTGGGGATGGACCTCCTCCCGTTTTTGATGGTGACGATTTTCCATATTGGAAAATTTGTATGGAAGCATATTTAGAGGCTATAGACATTGGTGTCTACAAAGCCGCCATACAAGGATTCTCTGAACCTAGAGATCCCACAAATCTTGTAGGTGAAGAGTTTAACTATGAGAAATGGAATGCGAAGGCCAAAAACACTCTTTTTAGAGGCCTTTGCAAAGATGTGTTTAATAGAGTTAGAAACCATAAAAATGCTCATGATTTGTGGATGGACATATGTGCTCTACATGAAGAACTAGAAGTGAGCATGAGGAGAGATATCACATTGCTATGAGAAAAATTAAATTCCTTTGAAATGCTTGCTAATGAAAATGCTAATGCTATGTACTCACTGTTGGGACCATGCTTCGTCGCTGAATGTCCTATAAGAAGAAACAGCTTTGGTGAAAGCTGCTTATACGAAATGCCGAAGCTACCACTTATGAAGCTTCGGTGGTATAGCGTACCCGAAGGTGAAGAATTGGACCGACTTAAAGATAGAATGACCTTTTAGTCCATAAGGGTCTGAGTCATCATTGTAAACTTTTGTAAAGGGCATGAATGTAATTCTGCATGGGCTGTGTCCCTTGCCTATAAATAGGTGAACAGTACTCCCGTACTATTCACGCTGACTTGGCATTTGCTTTTGCGTCACGCTTGTACTTTTGCCTTCCCTCAAGCCGAAGGTACATTTGTAATCTAAAATCATTTCTATTTTTCCATGATAATAAAATAAAAATGATCTAATAATGATGTTTGTATTACGATTTATTTCATCATTAGTTCTTGTGCTTACGAAGGTATGTCCTTCATAACCTTCGTCCGAAACTCATTATATCCCCAAGGGAAATAATGTTTCGAAGGACGAAGGACTTTAGCATTTAACACCTTTTATGTTGCCTTGTTCTTAACTCTTAGCATTTGAGAGCAAGTCCCCAACATTGGCGCCCACCTCCGGTCAACTCACTTCCACTTTTTTTGAGCTGATGGCTTCGTTCAACGATCAAGCTAGAGCTGCTTCGGCCCCGAAGCTGGTACTCCCGATAACAGGTGGTTCATGCTCAGAGCCAGCCAACAAAAAATAGAAGAAGGAAGCACAGAGAAGGGTACAACATGTTGGGGTGCAAGGACCCTTCATCAAGTCAAGATGGTCTCACATTTCAATTACCTTCTCCCAAGAGGATCTTCAACTCAAGGATTACCCACACAATGATGCTATGGTTATCTCTTGTGTGATCAAAGGATTTGTGGTCCATAATGTTTTGGTTGATACAGGCAGCGCAGCTGATATCATATTTGCTAAAGCTTTCAGACAAATGCAAGAGCCCGAAGACAAGATCAATGATGCTAGGCACCCTCTTTGTGGCTTTGGAGGATGGCAAATTGTAGCACTTGGGAAGATTATCATGCCAGTAACCTTCGGATTTGTTAACAACACAAGGACTGAGCAAATTGTGTTTGATATTATTGACATGGAGTATCCTTACAATGTTATCATTGGTCGTGGTACTCTTAATGCCTTCGAAGCAATTCTTCACCCAGCTTACCTCTGCATGAAGATACCTTCGGACCAAGGGCCTATTGCTATTCATGGAAGTCAGGAAGCTGCCAGAAGGGCCGAAGGAAATGGGACAGATTCAAAAGCAATCCATAACATAGATGGAGCTGAGGCCTGTGAGCAATACAAGTTCAGAAGGGAAAAAGCTGCTTCAGCTGACCAGCCGAAGCCCATGCTCTTATGTGAGGATATAGTAGATCAGAAAGTGCTATTGGGATCTCAATTGTCTGAAGAGCAGGAAAAAACCTTGATAAGGTTTCTGTTCAACAATAAAGATGTTTTTGCTTGGTCCGCTAATGATCTTTGTGGAGTTAACAGGGATGTTATTGAGCATTCGCTCAATGTTGATCCATCCTTCAGACCCAGAAAGTAGAGGCTTCGGAAGATGTCTGATGACAAGGCCGAAGGCGCTCGGAATGAAGTGAAAAGACTTCTCAGTACCGGAGTTATTAGAGAGGTAAAATACCCAGAATGGTTGGCTAATACTGTTATGGTGAAGAAGGCCAATGGTAAATGGAGAATGTGTATTGATTTTACTGACCTCAATAAGGCCTGTCCGAAGGACGAGTTTCCATTGCCAAGGATAGATTCCTTAGTCGATGCAGCAGCTTCATCAGAGCTTATGAGTTTGCTGGATTGCTATTCAGGCTATCATCAAATCTAAATGAAGAAGGAAGATGAACCGAAAACCAGCTTCATAACCCCTAGTGGGACATATTGCTATCTTCGGATGCCTGAGGGGCTTAAAAATGCTAGAGGAAGCTTCAGCAGAATGACAGCGAAGGTTCTCCATTCTCAGATAGGCAGGAATGTACTAACTTATGTTGATGACATCATTGTAAAAAGTACGAAGCAAGATCACCACATTACTGATTTACAGGAGACCTTCGCTAATTTTAGACGGGCTGGTTTAAAGCTGAATCCAGAAAAATGTGTCTTCGGAGTAAAGAAGGGGAAATTTCTTGGTTGCCTGGTTTCAACAAAGGGAATTGAGGCTAATCCAAGTAAAATCGAAGCCATACTTCGAATGGAACCACCAAATACAAAAAAGGGGGCTCAAAGATTGATGGGGAGGCTGGCATCTCTCAACAGATTTATATCCAGATTAGTAGAGAGAAACTTACCATTCTTCGAAGTGCTGAAGTCAACCGAAGTCTTTCAATGGGGACCAGTCCAGCAGAAAGCCTTCGAAGAGTTGAAGCAATATTTGATAGATCTAACAACATTAACTCCACCAACGCCAGGGGCTCCTTTGTTATTATATGTGGCAGCTTTGCACTCAGCGGTAAGTGCAGCACTTGTCCAGGAGAAGCTTGAAGGCCAAGTTAAGAGGCAGGCTCCAATATATTTCGTATCCGAGGTTCTTAGTCTATCGAAGAAAAATTATACAGAATTGGAGAAGGTACTGTATGCTGTTTTGATGGCCTCCAGGAAGCTTCGACATTATTTTCAAGCTTACAACATAATTGTTTCTTCTTCGCAACCTCTAAAGGATATTATGAGAAACCGAGAAGCTACTGGAAGGATTGGAAAATGGGCTGCAGAGCTCAATGAATTTTGTATTGATTATGTTCATAGATCCTCAATTCAGTCCCAGGCGTTAGCAGACTTCATTGCTGACTGGACGCCAGGGGCTCAGGAGGAAGAAACAAATAAAGATGCCGAAGCATGGACAGTGTTTTGCGATGGGTCCTGGGGAACCTTCGGAGCAGGAGCGGCTGCTGTGTTGGTTTCACCTTCCAAAGTTAAAACTTGTTATGCGGCAAGACTTGATTTTAGTTGCACAAATAATATCGCTGATTATGAAGCTCTGCTCTTGGGTCTTCGGAAGTTAAAGGCAATGGGAATCAGAAGGGCCATTCTTAAAACTGATTCTCAAGTTATTTCTGGTCATGTTGACAAGAGCTATAAAGCAAGAGATCCGAAGCTTGAAAAGTATCTAGATACAGTCCGAAGGATTGAGGCTTCCTTCGAAGGTTTCTCTGTCAAAAATATTCCTCATGGAGAAAATGAATACGCTGATCTATTGGCCAAGTCAGCAGCCCAGGGGCTGCCTATACCTTTGGAAGTATTTTTCGAAACAATAAAAGCACCTTCGGTCGAGCTTCTTGAAAGAGCAATCCTTAATATATCCCCTGTTTATAGTGAGGATTGGAGGACTGAAATCGTCTCTTTCCTTCAGGGTAATTTCCTTTCAGACGACGAAGCTTATAACAAGAGAATAGAAGCAAGAGCTCGACCATATGTCATAATAGAAGGGGAGTTATACAAGCATGGGGTCTGTTCCCCATTGCTCAAGTGTTTATCTAGATCCGAAGGTATAGAATTAATGAAGGAAATACATGCAGGTCTGTGTGGATCTCACATTGGATCTAGGCCTTTGCTCGGGAAAGTTTTTCGCCAAGGATTTTATTGGCCAAAGGCAGCTTCGGATGTAGCGGATATAGTCCAAAAGTGCGAAGGTTGTCAGAAATGTGCAAGAGATCAAAAACAACCTTCGTCTTTAACTCAATTAATACAACCCATTCGGCCATTGCAAAGATGGGGCCTTGATTTGCTAGGCCCATTACCACCAGCACAGGGGAACTTAAAATATGTGGTAGTGGCAGTGGAGTATTTTTCCAAATGGATTGAGGCAAAGCCATTAGCCACAATAACTTCATTTACTATTCAAAGGTTTTTCTGGCAGAACATTGTTTGTCGCTTCGGAGTGCCGAAGGCCATTACTGTGGACAATGGGACACAGTTTGATTCTGAAGCCTTCAGAGAATTTTGTGATCAAATTGGCATGAAGATCCATTTTGCATCAGTTCGACACCCAGAGTCAAATGGACTTGTCGAAAGAGCTAATGGGATCATAATGACAGGAATAATGAAATCAATCTTCAATCAGCCAAGGGGAAAATGGCCTGACGAGCTAATCAAAGTGGTATGGAGCCATAATACAACCATGTCAAGGTCAACAGGTTTTACGCCCTTTAAACTATTGTTCGGTGACGAAGCAATAACCCCAGAAGAGGCCAAAGCAGGATCAATAAGAATAGTAGCTTCAGCAGAAGGCAAAGACGAAGTTGATTGCTCTGTAGAAAAAGATGCTATTGAAGGGATCAGACTTCAAGCTGTGGAAAACATTAATAAATATCAAGCTGAAACAATAAAATGGCATGACAGAAAAGTCAAGCTGAAGAATATTGAACCAGGACACTTGGTACTTCGAAGAGTAGCCAACCCTGAGACAGCAGGCAAGTTACAGCTGAAGTGGGAAGGCCCCTTTTTGGTAGTATCTTCGTCAAGACCCGGTTCCTACAGATTGAAGGATATGGACGGCAACGACATTCCTAGATCATGGAATGCGGATGAGCTTCGGCGATATTATGTTTAGCTTGATGTAATTTTTTATATTCTTTTTCGTGGCACCCTTTTCCTTTCTGAAGGGGGAGAAAGGTTTTTAATGGGGCCATAACATGTAATTTCTCTCTTATTTCAGCTCTGTAAGAGCAAAATCCCCCAAATATGTAAATGTAAAAAACTGAGAACGCACCATCGAGTGCCAAAAAGAAAAAAAAAACAGGGGAGAAGCTCGAAAGCCGTCCCTAAGGGGATGCAGAGCACGACGAAGCTACCAAAAAAGCCGCTCCTAAGGGAGCGCAGTGTAAGTTTTCTGCTCAAAAGTCGTTCCAAAGGGAATTTAGAGCTTACAGTGAAAAGTCAACGCTGATTCCGCCTAAGTAAAAGGCGAAGCGCGAAAAGTCAACGCGAATACCACCGAAAGTAAAAGGCGAAGAAGCTCCTAAGGGAGGCTTACAGCGAAAAGTCAACGCTGATACCACCGAAAGTAAAAGGCGAAGAAGCTCCTAAGGGAGGCTTACAGCGAAAAGTCAACACTAATATGTGTTTATTTTTAAGAGAACAATAGCTGCGGTTGTGGCTTCGGATATGTGTTTGGTCATTCATTTGCACACCACATTACATCATAACATTTGCATTCATAAACATTCATTCAGGCATATGTAGGATAACCATCATCATAGCATAAGCAGTTGCTTCGGCTTTAAAAATCAGGCTTCGGCAGAAAGAAGAAACAGTCTTTTATGCTTCGTTGTGTACGAAAAGAAGGGGAGGTGTTTTTTCGCCTTCGGCTCAAAATGCAGTTGCTTCGGATTTAAAGATCAGGCTTCGGCAGAAAGAAGAAACAGTCTTTTATGCTTCATTGTGTACGAAAAGAAGGGAAGGTGTTTTTTTGCCTTTGGCTCAAAATGCTAATTTCGTCCACATCAAAGCACTTCATACATTGATGGAAGGGTAAGAATATATTACAAGGTATGATCAAAGTTCATCAAGAACAGTTTAGTTGTATTTACAAAAGTTATTACAAAAAATTTTTTTGAGTCTTTCTACAGCCTACTTCTACCAATCTTCATTAGGCCTCAACTTCGGCGTCATATTCTTTAAGTATTGGCTTCGGCTTCGTCATCCTACATGAATTAAAGTATTGTGAGTAAAAATCAAGTTTGAAGGAAAAGGTAAGCACAAGGTATGATTACTTACTGGTTCAAGATGACTCCGAGCTTCGTCTCCAGCTTTCTCTCATCCACCTTTTGTCCATATCATCTTTACAAATCTATTTGAAATACTTCGGGCAAGATCAGGAATATCATCTAGAATTGTTGGTGACAGAGTAAAATTGGGCCTATTAACAATTTTTCCGTGGTCACAACCAGCCTTCAGGAATGCAGCAGCAGTGCCCCGAGAAGCTACCCAGGCACAGAAGTCACCATGCCCGGCTATAACTTCATCAAGTTCATCAATTTCACCTTCAATGTGTTCGAAGGTTCCCGGTAGATCTTCAGCTGAAGGAGTGAATTTTCCGCTGCTGGCCCCGACCGAATAGAAGATCTTTTTTAGCCGTTGAACACATTTTTTGCTGAACTCTAAACATTTATCTTGAAGACTTGTTAATGATTTTTCCAATTTTGAAACTTTTTCAACCTCGATTTCCAATTTCGCGTTAAGTTTTTGTTGTTCTCGCTCAAAGTTTTCTGACTGAGAGAGAAGCTTCGTATTTAGATCTGCTATTTTAGCTTCGGCCTCCGCCAGTACGGTCGCCTGAAGCTCGAAGCTTTTATTTTCAAGAGCAGCTAATTGGTCTTTTAGTTTGTTCTCTAGGTTTTCAATTATAACCTCATGCTTCTTGTCCTCCAAATCTTGTTGCATTTTTAAAGCTTTGCTCAGCAAAATACTCTGCACACAAATAATTTTTATTAGAAAACATCTTCGTCATATTAAAACAATTAAAGATAGACCAAAAGATGTTTACCTTGAAATTGGAATAAAATAAACTACCAACGATATGCTGTCATCGGTAGCGGCTAATGTCTGTTTCCAGCTTCGGGAAACCGATACTCTTTGATAGAGTACCGATAACCTTGGCTCCGGTCTGATCCCGGATACAGCCCAACTTTTCATCGTCAACACCCCCGAAGAGAAGTGCTCCCGGCTTATACCCACAAGATTTGGCATATTATTTTAGCTCTTCTATTTTGGTTTTTGTCAACTCTTGCCCAACTAGGTTTTGAAATATGAAGGCTTCATCTTCTGAAGTATCGTCGGCTATTTCCTTCTTTTTCTCAAGCTCCGGGGTCAAAGTCTTTTCGGTATCTGCTGCATCTTCTTCTGCGGCCATGTCTAGCAGTATTTTATCGATATGTTCAATTGTGGTTTCCATGTTAAAATCTTCGGCCGAGGTAGCTTCGGTAGATGTGACCTCCGAAGGTGCAACTTCGATATTTGTTATGTCCTCAGCGGCTGGCGTCTTCCGAGCTGAAGCTCTTGGTGGCGTCTTGTCAATGACTTCTGTTACTGCGATGATTCTTTGCTTTTTTGCTTTAGCTGTTTTCTCCATTTTTATGGGCTCCTCTTCCTTCTGAAAAAGCTTCGTCAGATGAGGCCCTAATGGACTTAGCTTCACAGGCAAAGATTCAGTCATTACCTTTAAAATCTCCTCCACGTCGGTGGTAGAGGGTGATGCAGGAGCCCCTTCTTCGTCAGTTATTTTTCGCTTCGGAGATGAAACCCTTCTCTTCTTTGGAATATTTGTTTTCGGGCCTGTCCTCGGATTTTTCTGTTTTGGTTGTTCTTCGTCATCTTTATTCAAAGCTTCGGCTACTCTTTTCCTCTTCTGGCCCTCAGCACCCTTATCCAGCCGCTCATAGTCAGGATATTCAAAACCCAAGGCATCCATCACTCGATTCATTCTTCGTTTCGGACGGGTGCCGAAGGCCGCAGTCATTAACTGATCTTCTTTCTTAGAGTAATTGCCAAGAATCTCGTTACACATAACTTCAATTGTATCCAACCACTCTTGACAAGGTGTTTTAAAATATTTCTTAAACTTGTAATAGTAAGGTAACCGGACAAGTTCCCCTTCTTTCTTTTCCCCCTTTAGCTTCGGCATTTCCCATTCTTTCAAAGTCGGAAAAATTCTGAAGGCCAAGAACTCTTGCACCAGGTCCCTAGTGCTGATATGCTCCGAAATAATTCTAAATTCAGCCAAAGCAGTTTGGGCTGGGCCTTTTGGTGTCATATTACATGGGGGTCTGGTTTCTCCGAAAGTCAATTCAAGCGGACTCTGGACCAGCTTTTCCTTGTCATCTTCAACTTTGACATAGAACCATTCAGACTTCCAGCCTGCCGGCCACTTGCTTCGGTAGCTAATCACAGGAAATTTTGAAGTTTTTCGGTAAGCAAAGTTGTAGCAACCAAAATTTTCGTGCAATCCATCCTTTCTGGCCTTGGTTTGGTAATGCAGTTCGTGCACCCGGCAGAATCCTTCGGAAAATGGTTCCACCCCCTGGCTTTAGAGGGCCCAGATATAAACACTGAGCCTAACGATAGCGTTAGGAGTCAGCTGATGAAAGTAGATCCCAAACTTCTTCAATATATCTGCAATCATCCCATGAAGGGGAAGTCTTAACCCAGCTTTGAAGAAACTTTTAAAAACCACTATTTCATCTTTTTTCTGGCTTCGGGGTGGTTTCTTCTCCACCGAAGCGAATTGATTTCTTCTCTGCTTCACGAAGATAGCCCAACTTTATCATTTTGGGAAAATCAGCTTTGGAGATGGTAGATTTGCCAAAATCTAGGTGGCTGGGTTTGCTCGGCACTGCGCTGCTGTAATCATCTTCAGAATCAGTCTCTTCGGCAATAGCCCGATCTGTTTCACCAGCAGGGGTGTCTTCGGCAACTTGCGTGTCTTCCGGCGTTACTAGCCCAGAGCGCCTCATTGCTTCGGAAATTGGAACAGTTTCAATAGCTTCGGCCTCACCTCCTTCACGCTCAACCCTAGCAACAGAGCGTAATCTGGCCATTTGATTTTAAATTTTCTTGAAAATTCCTTGGAAGTCAATAACCTTTCTCTTCCGAAGCTCTTTTGGTGATGAAGCAGTTTCCAAACTACAGCTTCGTTCGAATGCAAAAGACAAGCTTCGGCTATGGTTAAAATTTTTGGCAGCGAAACAGTGCAATAACAATGAATGTTGTGGTAACTTCACACCTACCCATCTGTTTATATACTGCTGTAGGTAAGAAGGTGGATCGTCAAGATTTTTACACCGGGCAAACAGTCGCTCGCACTCGCTGCATGGTGGGACCGCTCCGCACTAGGAAGCTCTATCGTTTCTCGACAACGAGCTCAGGGAAGGTGTTTTTTTCGGACCTTCGGCTTCCCTAAGACTAGGAGACTTTTTTCACGGATCAAGCTCGTTACGAAAAACGATCTAGCACCACGAAGGGGCTACTGTTGGGACCATGCTTCGTCGCCGAAGGTCCTATAAGAAGAAACAGCTTTGGTGAAAGCTGCTTATACGAAATGCCGAAGCTACCACTTATGAAGCTTCGGTGGTATAGCGTACCCGAAGGTGAAGAATTGGACCGACTTAAAGATAGAATGACCTTTTAGTCCATAAGGGTCTGAGTCATCATTGTAAACTTTTGTAAAGGGCATGAATGTAATTCTGCATGGGCTGTGTCCCTTGCCTATAAATAGGTGAACAGTACTCCCGTACTGTTCACGCTGACTTGGCATTTGCTTTTGCGTCACGCTTGTACTTTTGCCTTCCCTCAAGCCGAAGGTACATTTGTAATCTAAAATCATTTCTATTTTTCCATGATAATAAAATAAAAATGATCTAATAATGATGTTTGTATTACGATTTATTTCATCATTATTTCTTATGCTTACGAAGGTATGTCCTTCATAACCTTCGTCCAAAACTCATTATATCCCGAAGGGAAATAATGTTTCGAAGGACGAAGGACTTTAGCATTTAACACCTTTTATGTTGCCTTGTTCTTAACTCTTAGCATTTGAGAGCAAGTCCCCAACACTCATGTCTCAATATTCTTGCAGAGGAAGTAAATGGCTTGGGGCTTACACAAATCTCACAACTGGATGTTGTGAGGAAGATTCTCAGTGTCCTCCCAATTGATAAATATGGACACATTGTCACTGTGCTGCATCAGATGGATCTTTCAGTTGCCACACCTACACAGATATTGGGAAAGATCAATGCTCATGAGATGTACATGCACATCAATGACAAGGATGAGTCATTTTCCAAGAGAAAGGATTTGGCTCTCAAAGCAAATCAAGAAAGAAAAGGAAAAGCTAAAGTACAAGTTGAGGAGGAATCCTCAAGTGATGATGATCTTGATGCTAACATTGCCTTGATGGTGAGGAAGACCACCAAGATGTTAAAGAAGCTCAACAGAGAAGGCATCAAATTTGACTCGAGAAAGAAGAAATTCTTTTCCAGCAAAAGAAAGCCCATTTCTGAAATGGATTGCTATAACTGTGGAGAGCTTGGTCATCTTGCTCATTAATGTAACAAGCCCAAGAAGAACAAGTTCAAGGGCAAGAAAGAAGATGACAGTGATGATGAGAAAAAGGAAAAGAGATTCTTCAAGAGGAAGGATGGGAAGCACAAGAGGTTCCACAAAAAGAAAAATGGAAAGGCATATATTGTTGGTGACTGGCCCACTGACATTAAGTCATCAAGTGGATCTTCTTCAAGTGAAGAAGAAAATGATGAAAAAGTTGCCACCATCGCTGGGGACTTCTCTTCACCACCACCATCGCCATCATTGACTTCTCACCTATGCCTCATGGATAGAGGTGAACAAAAGGTACAAAATGATAATGATATTATTGATGATAGTGATGATGAATTTGCTTCACCATCCTATGATGAACTAGCTGACTTGCTTAAAGAATACACTCAAATCATTAGGAAGTTAAAAGCTAAATGTGATAAGTTGAAAGATGAAAATGAATTTTTGAGTGCCAAATATGACATAGTTATGAAAGCTAGTGATGAAATGAAAGAAGAAAACAAAACTATGTCATCCACTGTAAATGAGCTTACATCCTTCCTAAAAGATGCTAAGGATAAATGTGACAAGTTAAATGAAGCTAACAGGGAGTTGAAAGATAGACTAGTGAAAATTAAGGAAGACTATACTAAGATTAAATTTGATCATGATGATATTCTTGTTGAAAATGAACTTTTATCTTGCAATACACATGAGGCTATTAACCCTATTATTAATATTGATGTAGCAACCTCATGTGATGATTTGAGTCAAGGTGATCAAACTAGTCTACATGATGAACTGACCGAAAAAGTTGAAGTCTTGACTTCAGACAATCAAAAATTGAAGAGATACTTGACTGATGCAACTACAAGAGGAAAGGTTGCCATTGAGAATAATGATTTCAACAATGAGTTGGCAGTGGATAATGAAAGGCTTAAAAATGAGGTCAAGAAACTTAAGAGTGAAAATGAACATCTTGCAACAAGTGTGCAAAAGTTCAATAAGGGCCAATACCTCCAAAATGAATTGCTCATGAACACTGTCATGAAAAACAACAAGAATGGTACTGGATACAATTCTTTTGTGCAAAAGAAAGCTACAACTCAATACAAGCCAAAGCAAACTCATAAGCCTATCAAATGCTTTGAGTGTGGAAAAGAATGTCATTTTGCCCACAACTGCAAAGCCAAACCACCAACTCCCTTGCCTAAGCACTCAAGACCATTTGCCTTCAATGCTCATTATGTTCTAAGAAAAGTTGCAAATGGAGAAGTCAAAGTTACATTCCTAGGTCCACCAAGCAAGAGTAGACCTAGAAAAATTTGGGTTGCAAAGTCTTTGATTGAGAAAGTCACTGGTCCTATGCAATATAGGACCCTCAAAACTCAAGCTTGATTTGTCTGTGGATGTAGGTGAACTACAAGACCGGTGGGAGCCATTGGGTTATTGACAGTGGATGCACACAACATATGACAGGCAACCCACAGATGTTTACCTCACTTGATGAGAATGTTGATGGACAAGACAAAATCACATTTGGGGACAATTCAAAAGGAAAAGTTCAAGGACTTGGCAAGGTGGCAATTTCAAATGATCTATCAATTTCAAATGTTCTCTTGGTTGCACCTTTGAGCTTCAACTTATTATCAGTAGGTCAACTCTGTGATCTTGGACTTTAATGCTTATTCACTCCAACAGAGGTTATTGTATCAAAAATGGATAATGAATCAATGGTGTTCAAAGGATTTAGATACAACAATCTCTACTTAGTGGATTTCACCTCTGAAGATGCAGACTTAAGAATTTGCCTCTTTACCAAAGCATCACTTGGATGGCTATGGCATAGGAGGCTTGCACATGTTGGAATGAGCACACTCAAGAAAGTATTAAAGAAGGGCATGATTAGAGGATTAAAAGATGTTGTATTTGAAAATGACAAGCCTTGTAGTGCATGTCAAGATGGGAAGCAAGTCGCTAACACTCATCCTACAAAAGCTTTCATGTCAACATCAAGGCCACTGGAACTACTTCACATGGACCTATTCGGACCAACAACTTATGCAAGTGCTGGTGGCAACCTCTACTGTCTGGTGATAGTTGATGATTTCTCAAGATACACTTAGGTGTTCTTTCTCCATGATAAATCTAAAGTTGCATCTATATTTAAGAAGTTTGCCAAGAAAGCTCAAAATGAATTTGATTGCAAGATCAAGAAGATTAGAAGTGATAATGGTAAAGAATTTGACAACAACAACATACATGAATACTGTGATGAGATTGAGATCAAGCATGAAGTATCTGCAACATATACACCTCTACAAAATGGAGTTGTTGAAAGGAAAAACAGGACCTTGATCACACTTGCAAGAACAATGATTGATGAGAATAACACACCGAAGAGGTTTTGGGCCGAAGCTGTCAACACTGCATGTTATGCATCAAACATGCTATTTCCTCACCGGCTACTTGCAAAGACTCCCTATGAACTGCTAAATGGGGAAAAGCCAGACGTCTCCTTCTTCTGAGTGTTTGTATGCAAATGCTACATTTACAAGAAACGCCATCACCTAGATAAGTTTCAAAGACGTTGTGATATTGGTTTTCTATTGGGATATTCATCAAAGTCCAAAGCATATCGAGTATTCAGTCATTCCACTAGCATGGTAGAAGAAACATATGATGTGGAATTTGATGAGACTAATGGCTCCCAAGGAGCACTTGAAAATCTTGATGATGTAGGTGATGAGCCACTTAGGGAAGCCATGAAGAACATGCTAATTGGAGCTATCAAACCAAAAGAAGATGAAGAAGAGGTGCAAAACATTGACAGGCCTTCTTCATCAAGTGTACCACAAGATGATGAAAAAGATGAGAGGCATGCAAATGAAGATACATTTGTCTGTCATGAACAAACAAGGGTACAAGCCGAAGATGTTGATGCTCCAGGATCTTATTCCCAAGTGGTTGACAGGAGAAACTCATCACTACTTCAAGCACACCCAAAAGACCAAATCATTGGGAGTCCTTCACAAGGGGTTATTACTCGATCACATAAACATGCTTCTTTTATTGAACATCACTCCTTTGTTTCTTGTGTTGAGCCTACATGTATAGATGAGGCGCTAGAGGATCCAGACTGGGTGAACGCCATGCATGAAGAACTAAACAACTTCACCCGTAACCAAGTTTGGACCCTGGAGAAGCCCCCACAAGATGCAAGAATCATTGGAACAAAGTGGGTGTTCAGATACAAACAAGATGATCAAGGCGTGATTGTAAGGAACAAGGCAAGACTTGTTGCAAAGGGATTCTCTCAAGTTGAAGGCTTAGATTTTGGAGAGACCTTTGCACCGGTTACTCGACTTGAAGCCATCCGTATCCTACTCGCATATGCATCATGCTATGATATAAAGCTTTATCAAATGGATGTAAAAGTGCATTTTGAATGGCTTCATAAATGAACTTGTATATGTTGAGCAACTACCCGGGTTTGAAGACCCTAGATATCCTAACCATTCTTACAGGTTGTCCAAGGCGCTATATGGGTTAAAGCAAGCTCCAAGGGCTTGGTATGCGCATCTTTGCGACTTCCTCATCGAAAAGGGCTTCAAGATCGGGACCATCGACACAACACTATTCACAAAAAAACATAATGGTGATATTTTCATTTGTCAAATATATGTTGATGACATAATCTTTGGCTCGACAAATGACTATCATTGCAAGGAATTTGGTGAGTTGATGTCGAAGGAGTTCGAGATGTTAATGATTGGTGAGCTGACGTACTTCCTCGGCTTTCAATTCAAGCAAATGAAAGATGGTAACTTCCTCTCACAAGAGAAGTATACCAAAGACTTGTTGAAAAGGTTCAACATGGAGAAGTGCAAACCAATCAAGACACCTATGCCAACAAATGGACATCTCGACCTAGATGAGGGAGGTAACCCGGTTGATCAAACTCTCTACCATTCTATGATTGGTAGTTTATTGTATGTTACCGCATCTAGGCCCGATATCATGTTTAGTGTCTGTACGTGTGCTAGATTTCAATCAAATCCTAAGAAAGCTCATCTTCGTGCTGTTAAAAGAATTCTTAGGTATCTCAAGCACACCCCAAGCGTTGGCCTTTGGTATTCCAAAGGAGCTACTTTTGACTTAATTGGCTATTCCGATTCGGATTATGCTGGTTGCAAAATTGATAGAAAAAGTACTTCTGGAGGGTGCCATTTGCTTGGGAGATCACTAGTATCATGGACATCCAAAAAGCAAAATAGTGTTGCCTTGTCAACCGTCGAAGCGGAATACATTGCAGCGGGTGCTTGTTGTACACAAATTTTATATACAAAACAAACTCTTCTAGACTATGGTGTAGTTCTAGAAAAGGTACCTTTGTTGTGTGACAATGAGAGTGCTGTTAAAATTGCTAATTATCCTATACAACACTCTCGCACCAAGCACATTGATATCCGTCATCACTTTCTTAGGGATCATGTTGCGAAAGGAGACATCATTTTAGGAGTGAGGTTGGAATATCAATTAACGGATATTTTCACTAAGCCACTTGATAAAACCCGCTTTTGCATGTTGAGGAATGAATTAAATATACTTGATCTCAGAAATTTTATTTAAGATCTCAAATGGTGTTGTCAAGCCAGCATTGCATATTTAAATTTCCTGTATTGCATCTAGGGCTTGTCTAACCTAGTTAAGATAATCGCCAACAAAGCGAGTGAAAAAGCTTAACTCGGGCTCAAACTTGATAAGTCTTAGTTTTAAGCTTTTAGTACTTAAATTCTTACTTACTATGCAATTGTTGGTTCTTGAGATATGTATGAGGCACTACACTTAGGGGGAGTATTCAAAACTCAAATCGTTCATGAAAACCACTAGTGCAAAGCCAAAATGCAAATCTCACCATTTGCCTATTTTCTCTAAAAATTGTCTAGCCTATGGCTAAATATTTTAGAAATTATGAGAAAATATATGAGGGTGCCAATACTTGTCCCAACATGTGTTCTTTTGTGTGATTATAAGTTGGGATTTGGTTTGGTTAAAATTTAGATAGAAAATATGAAAAATTTTAAAATTCCCTCTGTTTGGGCTCACCGGATAGTCCGGTGTGCACCGGACACTGCACTGTGCACTGTCCGGTGCACCGACCACCGCACGCGTAGATCCCTTTCTCCTGTGCGCTGTCCGGTGGGTCACCGGACAGCTACTATGCGCTGTCCGGTTTGCACCGGACAGGCACTGTAGACTGTCCGGTGCACCCATAACTCGTTTTTAAAAAGCTTTTCCCTGCCCGAGCCCGATGCCAGGGCACTTCTAACTTCTAGCTGCTCTCTCTCTCTGCCCCTAGCTCCCGGCGATCTCCCTCTGCTCTACGGCGTCTAGCCCTCCGATCGTGCTCCGGCGATCTCTGGTGCCCCTGCTCGGCCCCTCCTCCGGTGAGCTCCTCCCTTACCTTATCTCTCTCTCTATCTCTCTATTTCGTGCCAATGATGCTCTCTCCTCCCACCATTTTTATGCAATTCCAATTCCTATCAAATCTTATGAATCCAAGTGCATGATTGAGTCCCTTTATGCTCCTTGAGTACCCCTGTAGGCTTCTAGCTCCTTAGGGAGGGTTTCACCACCTCAAATGGCCATTTCCCCTAAAACCTAATCCACTGCACGCCACGTGCTCGTTGAAATGCCCAAACCAGCCAAAAATGCTCCAATTGATTCCAAAATTTTCAGGCACCTTATATCTCTAGTAACATAATCGCAAAATCTGACGCTAATCCAATATCACAGGCTTCAATTTTACACAAATCCCTGTTTCTAGCGATTGATTTCGAGCCCAGTGCCCTAATTCCATTTTCTTCGCCTAAACTCAAACCAAGCACACACTTCACTCATATTTACTCATATAAACCTATTCGTGAAGTATCGGCTCAATTCCACGTCATTTCATGCCTCATTTCCAATTTCAAACCTCCTATGGCACTATTTCTCGTTCAAACGCCGTTTTCTCGTCGTTTGACCTCTCGATCGCCATATCTCTCGATTTCTGTGCCATAACACTCTGTGTATGTATTTAATCATATTTCATATACTTATGACTCTGTGACTAATACGTGCTCAACTCTTCTGTCATTTCAGTGACCTCGCCTGCCCGTGAGCCGTCTCCTGTCCTACCTGGATTCTCTCCCTCTCATGTGAGATTTCCAGGTAGCTATCCATTCTTTTGCCATCCAATCGACTGATATCTTCTTGCGCTTAGTTTCTATCTCTCATATGCAGTCTTTAGGTCAGGATGCCGCGCACGAAGAATGTGTCGGCCAGGGGGAGGAGATGACGAGGACCCTCCTCGCCCCTTTAGGCAGGTCAAGGGGAAGACTGTCTACCTAGAGCAGCAAGAAGGCCGCAAGAAGCGGCGTTTGGATAGAGCAAACCAAGCAGCTCTAACAGTAGCAGCCGTTGAGCAGGCAGAGAGAGGTGATCAGCTGCAGATTTCTTCAGATCAGATTGCTTATTGCGTTCGTCGACTCGCCTCTCGGCCTCACTCCTCCGCACCTTCCACTCCCGCCACTGCTACCACCCACCACCCAGTTCGCCCGCTCCAGTCACTCCTGCGCCATCCACCACCTCAGCCATGCCCACCACCTCCACCACCCCTGCTTCCACTGCTCCTCCTCCTGCTCCCCTTTCAGCCCCACCCATCCCACCTGCCCGCTTCCGGGAGCGAGATCAGACCGAGGTGCGACCATTGGCTGCCGATCCTCGGTTGATTGATCTTCAGCGTGCTACAGTGGCCCGGGTACATCGGTTCAGACATGTACCCATGGAGTCTTGGCTACCGGCTCAGAGGAACCCTGCAGCAGCAGATCTTTTTAGCACAAGGATCCAAGAGTCTTTCTTTTGAGCACAGATGTCAGCCAAGATTGCTCTGCGAACACACCGACTTTTGGATCTTCCTGCGTTTCTACTAGCCGCCGGTGCTGACTCTGAGGTACACCTCTCATATATGCCTGGACTTCTCACTCTTTTGACTACCAGCGACAGATATGTTGAGGAATGGGTCCGAGTTTTCTATGCTTCTGTATGGATCGACCCTGATCACCAGTGGATGAGGTTCCGCTTTGAGCGAGAGGATGTTACACTTCATGCTAGCTAGATTCGCCAGCTGTTTGGATTCAACGAGTCCTCGACTCGTCTTCACATCTTGTGCTACGGTACCTCTGATCCTCCTCGTCGCCCTCACAGTGGAGTTGCTCCAGCTACATCTCACGTCGTGGCTTTGTTCTGATCGCCCTTCTCAGATGGGTCACGATGTTCTCTGGCAGATTTCACTACAGCGGCCAAGTACCTATATCTGCTCATGAGACGGATGCTTCTGCCGCGGATGGGTTACAGGGAGGCTGCTACTCATTTCTAGCTCTGGCTCCTTGGTGCTCTGATCTCTCACTCATAGTTTGATGTTGCTGACTTCCTCATTTGTGAGATAGAAGAAACCATATTGGATGGTCTTCGTGCCCGGCGTCAGCTGCCATATGCTCACTATCTCTGTCACCTCTTTGCACAGCTGATTCGGCCACCACAGTTCTAGGGCACTCTTGAGGCCTCACGCCTCCTCTTTTGCTCCTACCGTCCAGCCCCTGAGGACCCAGTGCCGGCACCTTATCCAGTGACAGACACTCAGGCAGAGCATATGACCTTTCATCAGTTCGAGACTCAGGGCACAACAGTTCTCGATGATGATGATGATGATGATTTTGGGATTCCGCCTCCGCCTTTGCCTCCTCGCTCACATGATCATGAGGCCAGGAGTTCCAGTGCTGTTCCTGCTGCCCCTCCTGCGGTTGACCCTGCTCTGGCTGCTATCCTTTAGACTCTTACGTAGCAGCAGACTCTTATGGCGTCCGAGCAGGCTCTACTGGCAGCTGAGCAGGCTCGTTAGGCAGCGGTCCAGCAGTAGATATCCGAGAGGATGCTTTCACTATTTCAGACTATTCAGGACAGGCAGGACACACTGCAGAAGCAGTTTCTAGCACACAGAGCTGAGCATCGGGCATTCATGACTCACATTCTTCAGCATACTGGTGTTCAGATTCCCCTAGTTCAGTCAGCACCCCCTCTAACTCTTTAGGAAGCTATTGTGCCAGCCATTCAGACATGACCCCCTCTTCCTTCAGTTGGTCCTTCTCCCTCTCCGCTCTGGCCGGTCACCCTGGTTTTCTCATCGCCGATCATCAGCTCCATCGGCGCTTAGCCACCAGTGCCACCAGCTCCTGCTGTTACCACTGCTGCTATGGCATTGTCTGTGACCTCTTCAGCTCCGGCAGCTCCTGCCGCATAGCTTTCATCCGAGTCCATACCAGCTCTAGCTTCTACGGCAGATCCTGGATCTGAGACTGACTCTGACCCTCAGCTGGCGTTTGCTCTTCTGCCACGACCACGACCGGATGCGCTCCCGCCTCCTCCTTCCTCTTCTGGTCTATAGGTTCGGGTTCCCTTTTGGTGTTTGACGCCAAATGGGGAGAGATATGCGAGTTGTGAGAGCTAGGGGAAGTTAGGGAGTTAGTAGAGAGTCATTTTGATGTAATATATGTGCTTGTTACTCTCTGTACCAGCTCCACTTTTGTATGACGATTTTGGCTCACAAACTCTATTATATACTCTCGATGCTTATGTTGACTGTGTGTGTATTGTGTTTTCACCTTATATGTTATCACCAGTCTTCTAGTTCTTGTTCATCGATTTGATTTCACTTTTATACGAACAAGAAACTTACGATGTGTATGCACTCATTCTTACTATTATGTTACACACTCTTTATGTCAAAGATTATTGAGTACAACTAACCATCTTCTCTATTGACAGAAATTTCAAAACAAACTACTCTCACAAATCTTGTAGGGTTATCATCAATCGCCAAAAAGAGGGAGATTGAAAGCATCTAGGCCCCTGGTTGGTTTTAGTGATTAATGACAACGTAATGTTATATGTGACTAACGTGTGTTTTGCAGAGGCAAATGGTAAGTTAGGTCACATTATAGGTAGAGGTACTACAACGATGAAAACAATCCTGGAGATAAGAACCTGAAGCGATGGCTAAAGAGACGAAACAAAAAGTGAAGGTCATCATATTCCGAGTGTCAAGGAGTTGCGGACACTCGTAATATAGTTAGGTCTTTTATTTTGTTTTAGCCGTACCATAAATAGGGGTTGTCGATGAGTAGTTTGACCAAGAGAGTTCTAGTGTAGTGTTGGTGCATATTCACACTCATATATAGTGCTAGGTGTCACTCTAGAACATACTCATGAGTTAGAACGAAAACCGATTTGAAAAACAACAGAAAATAGAAATTAGGGTTTCTGTTTGTGGGTCACCGGACTGTCCGGTGTGCACCGGACTGTCCGGTGCGCCCTCTGTCAGGTAGGGCCAGGTTGGCCTGGGGAAGGTCTATCCCCTCACAGAAACCAAAGAGCGCAGAGTTTGAGAGTTGAATTTTAGTGGCACACCGGACAACGCACCGGACTGTCCAATGCGCACCGGACAGTGACTATTCAATGTCCGGTGTGCCATCTGCCCAACGGCTAGCTATCAGAACTAGCCGTTGGAGTCGACCGTTGGCGCACCAGTGGCGCACCGGACTGTCCGGTGCGCCCATGCGCAGCAAATTCCTAGCAACAGCTAGTTGGTGGGTGAGGGTTATTTATACCCCCTCCACCCACCATATTCATTGTCTTGCTACCCACATTTACTCCTACACTTAGGTAGAGCATTGCAAGCACCACAAAGCCTAGTGAGGTGATTTGAGAATCTTAATCCCAATTTGGATCTCATTAGCGCTAGCGAGAGGCACCTAGAGCACACACCACTTGCTTTAGGCTTCTCTTGGTCAAGCGAAAGTCTACGGCTTGTTACTCTTGGTGATCGGCATCACCTAGATGGCTTGGTGGCGTTGGGAGCTCGGTGATCACCATGGAGATCTTGTTGGTGACCCATCTCAAGTTTGTAAGCGGTCGTGAGGGATCCACCGCGCCGGAGTGGCAAAGGATCATCTCGTAGTGAGCACTTGGTTCTTGCGAGGACCAAGTGGGAGCGATACCCTTGCGCGGGTGCTCCAACAAGGACTAGGGGAGAGTGCCGACTCTTCGATACCTCAGGAAAAATTGGAGGAGTCTTCTAAACCTTGCTTTACATTCTGCACTTAATTCAAGCATTTTACATTGTGTATTTGTCTAGCAAGTATTTGAAGTATTGTCTTATCATTATTGTATTTCTAGTATTATTCTCTTAGTGCTAGTTGTTGGGGTGAAGTTGGGCTCTTGCTTACGTTTTAATTAGTGTTGATTTTTAGAAAAGCTCAATTCACCCCCTCTTGGGCATCGTGATCCTTTCACACAAACCACATGACAGGGGAGAAGAGAATGTTGTCCTCCTATGAGAAAAATGAAGATCCCCAACGAGCTATCACTTTCGGGGATAGAAATCAAGGTTTGGTCAAAGGTTTGGGTAAAATAGCTATATCTCCTGACCATTCTATTTCCAATATTTTTCTTGTAGATTCCTTAGATTACAATTTGCTTTCTGTTTCTCAATTATGTAAAATGGGCTACAACTGTCTCTTTACTGATATAGGTGTTATTGTCTTTAGAAGAAGTGATGATTCAATAGCTTTTAAGGGAGTGCTAGAGGGTCAGCTATACCTAGTTGATTTTAATCAAGCTAAACTAGACACTTGCTTAATTGCTAAGACTAACATGGGTTGGCTCTGGCATCGTCGACTAGCCCATGTTGGGATGAAGAATCTTCATAAGCTTCTAAAGGGAGAGCACATTTTAGGACTAACAAATGTTCATTTTGAGAAAGACAGGCTTTGTAGCACATGTCAAGCAGGAAAGCAAGTTGGAGTCCACCATCCACACAAGAACATCATGACGACTGACAAGCCGCTCGAGCTACTCCACATGGATTTATTCGGCCCGATTGCTTACATAAGCATCGGCGGGAGTAAGTACTGTCTGGTTATTGTGGATGATTATTCTCGCTTCACTTGGGTGTTCTTTTTGCAGGAAAAATCACAAACCTAAGAGACCTTAAAAGGATTCTTAAGATGGGCTCAAAACGAGTTCGGATTGAGGATCAAAAAGATAAGAAGTGATAATGGGACAGAGTTCAAGAATTCTCAAATTGAAGGATCTCTTGAGGATCAGGGCATCAAGCATGAGTTCTCTTCTCCCTACACACCTCAACAAATTGGTGTAGTAGAGAGGAAGAATAGAACTCTACTGGATATGGCAAGGACCATGCTTGATGAATACAAGACACCGGACCGGTTTTGGGCGGAAGCAATCAACACTGCTTGCTACTCCATCAACCGGTTATATCTTCATCGAATCCTCAAGAAAACATGATACGAACTCCTCACCGGTAAAAATACCAATGTTTCATGTTTTAGAGTCTTTAGAAGCAAATGTTTTATTCTTGTTAAAAGAGGTAGAAAATCTAAATTTGCTTCTAAGGCTGTAGAAGGCTTTTTACTTGGTTATGACTCAAACACAAGGGAATATAGAGTCTTCAACAAATCCACTGGATTAGTTGAGGTTTCTTGTGACATTGTGTTTGATGAGACTAATGGCTCCCAAGTGGAGCAAGTTGATCTTGATGAGCTAGATGATGAAGAGGCTCCGTGCGTCGCGCTAAGGAACATGTCCGTTGGGGATGTGTGTCCTAAGGAATCCAAAGAGCCTCCACAAACACAAGATCAACCGTCATCTTCCAATCAAGCATCTCCACCTACCCAAGATGAGGGACAGGCTCAAGATGATGGGAATGAAGATCAAGAGGATGAGCCACCTCAAGTAGAGGACAATGATCAAGGGGGAGATGAAGATGATCAAGACAAGGAAGATGATCAAGAAATTCAGGGTCAAAGAACGCCACACCCAAGAGTCCACCAAGCAATTCAACGAGATCACCCCGTCAACTCCATCCTTGGTGACATCCATAAGGGGGTAATTACTAGATCTCGAGTTGCCCATTTCTGTGAACATTACTCTTTTGTTTCCTCTATTGAGCCATACAGGGTAGAGGATGCATTAAGAGATCCAGATTGGGTGCTGGCAATGCAATAGGAGCTCAACAACTTCACGAGGAATGAGGTATGTCATTTAGTTCCACGTCCTAACCAAAATGTTGTAGGTATCAAATGGGTATTCCGCAACAAGCAAGATGAGCATGGTGTGGTGACAAGAAATAAAGCCCGACTTGTGGCCAAAGGTTATTCACAAGTCGAATGTTTGGACTTTGATGAAACTTATGCACCCGTAGCTAGGCTTGAGTCAATTCGTATATTACTTGCCTATGCTACTTACCATGGCTTTAAGCTTTATCAAATGGACGTGAAAAGTGCCTTCCTCAATGGACCTATCAAGGAAGAGGTTTATGTTGAGCAACCTCCCGGCTTTGAAGATAGTGAGTACCCTATCCATGTGTATAAACTCTCAAAGGCGCTTTATGGGCTCAAGCAAGCCCAAGAGCATGGTATGAATGCCTGAGAGATTTTCTTATCACTATTAGCTTCAAAGTCGGTAAATCTGATCCTACTCTCTTTACTAAAACTATTGCAAAAGACTTGTTTGTATGCCAAATTTAAGTTGATGATATTTAATTTGGGTCTACTAACAAGTCAACTTGTGAAGAGTTTAGTAGGTTCATGATACATAAATTTGAGATGTTTATGATGGGGGAGTTGAAATATTTCCTAAGATTTCAAATCAAGCAACTCCAAGATGGCACCTCCATCAGCCAAACAAAGTATATTCAAGACATACTTAAGAAGTTTGGGATGAGGGATGGCAAACCCATCAAGACACCCATGGGAACCAATGGGCATCTCGACCTCGATACGAGAGGTAAATCCATAGATCAAAAGGTATACCGGTCAATGATAGAATCTTTATTCTATTTATGCGCATCTCGACTGGATAATATGCTTTCTGTATGCATGTGTGCAAGGTTCCAGGTAAATCCTAAGGAAGTTCACCTTAGAGCCGTGAAGAGAATCATGAGATATTTAGTTTACGCTCCTAAGTTTGGGCTTTGGTACCCCAAGGGATCCACTTTTGATTTAATAGGTTATTCCGATGTCGATTGGGCTGGGTGTAAAATTGATAGGAAGAGCACATCAGGGACTTGTCAGTTTCTGGGGAGATCCCTGGTGTCTTGGGCTTCAAAGAAACAAAACTCAGTAGCTCTTTCCACCACCGAAGCCGAGTACATTGCCGCAGGCCATTGTTGTGCGCAATTACTTTAGATGAGGCAAACCCTTAGGGACTATAGCTACAAATTAAGCAAAGTCCCTCTCCTATGTGATAATGAGAGTGTAATCCGCATGGTGGCTAATCCCGTTGAACACAACCGCACTAAGCACATAGACATTCGGTATCACTTTCTGAGGGATTACCAACAAAAGGGAGATATCGAAATTGCTTATGTTAATACCCAAAACCAATTAACCGATATCTTTACCAAGCCACTAGATGAGAAAACCTTTAGGAAACTTAGGAATGAGCTAAATATACTTGATTCTCGAAATTTTGATTGAAACATTGCACACATAGCTCATTTATATACCTTTGATCTTGTCTCTTTCATTTTGGTACAAATGCTTATTTCTTATTATTCTTGTACCAAGGCTACGACTAATATGTTTTCAAGTGTATTTCTATACTAAGTCGTAGATTGAAAGGAAAATGGAGTCTTCGGTAAAGAACAAGGCTTCCACTCCACAACTCTAACGGTATCATCTACCCTAGGGGCCGTACAGTCTGAACTCTTCATCTTCGGGTTTAGGGTTTAGGGTTTAGGGTTTGGCACCGGACAGTGTCCGGTGCACTAGGGGCCGTACAGTCTGAACTCTTCATCTTCGGGTTTCTCAGACGCCGCTCCGCTATAATTCACCGGACTGTCCGGTGGGTCACCAGACTGTCCGGTGTGCCAGCGGAGCAATGGCTATCGAGCGCAACGGTCAACTCCAAAGGTCGCCTGCAAACGTGAATAGTGGGTGAACAGTGCACGCAGAAGTCAGAGCAGGCGTCAAAGGTGCACCGGACAGTGAACAACACCTGTCCGGAGTGGTACCGGACTGTCCGGTGCCCCAAGATGTCAGAGCTCCAATGGTCGAAACCGTTAGAACCCTAACGGTTGGGTGACGTTGCTGGCGCACTGGACAGTGTCCGGTGGCGCACCGGATTTTCCAGTGCGCCCATCGATAGACAGCCTCCCCAACGGTTGGCTTGATGGTTGGGGCTATAAATACCCCCAACCACCACCACTTCAAGCATCCAAGTTTTTCAGACGTCTCATTCAATACAAGAGCTAGTGCAATCAATACAAGACACAATTCAATAGAAACAAAGCCTCTCCAAGTCCCAAATCCACTCCAAACACCTGGTGACTAGAGAGAGAGAGTTTTGCTCGTGTTCTTTGAGCTCTTGTCCTTGGATCGCTTCTTCTTCCCCATTCTTGTTCTTAAGACACTTGTAATCAAAGCAAGAGACACCAAGTTGTGGTGGTCCTTGTGAGGGGTCTAAGTGAGCCGTTTGATTAAGGAGAAAGCTCACTCGGTCTAGGTGACCGTTTGAGAGAGGGAAAGGGTTGAAAGAGACCCAGTCTCTGTGACCACCTCAACGGGGACTAGGTTTGCAAGAACCGAACCTCGGTAAAACAAATCACCATGTCACTCGCTTTATTTCTTGGTTGATTTGTTTTCGCCCTCTCTTTTGGACTCTATCGGAGAGGAAATTCTCCGGCTAGGTGGCAAAATGCACCCACCCTAAATCCTAAGATGAGGAGGGGCCTAAGCGTTTTGCTTGTTAGTTGGAAAATGGGGAGAACACAAGAACACACAAGGATTTAGAGTGGTTCGGGCTGCCGGAGCGTAACACCCTACTCCACTATGTGATGTATTGAGCTTATATGAACTTGTGAGCGTCTAAGTGTGCTTCGCTGCGTGCCTCCCCTTTTATAGCTAAAGGGGGGCACGTACAAGGGTGCTGAGCCCCAACACGTGGGCCCAGGGGCAAAATGGAGGGAATGATATAGAAGTATCCAATGCCAGCGTCGCCCAGAAGATCTCCGAGCGCCATCATATCCATAGTGCATACTGTATTGATATCCTGCGCTGCTTCCTTGGTAACGTGCGAGTGATGATGAGCATAGCGTACGCCGCAGCACGGGCGTACTGCCTGTTAACGGAATGGACAGGCACGCTGCCTGCAGGATGGCCTGGTCACCGCCCGTCAGCGGAGTGGACAGGGCACATTAAATGCTGAGACGGCACATCGCCTGCCAGTGGAGTGGCAGGGCTCATTAAATGTCGAGGCGGCACATCACCTGCCAGTGGAATAAATAGGTGGCGTGCCTTATCCGCAATAAATGCAGCGTCGCGTGGCCTAGAGGCCTTACGTCAGGCTCTGCACGCTAGCTTACGTCATCGACAGTAGGCCATGTGGCAGCATCGGGTCTCCGCCTGAGCGAGGAGCATAAGTGTTCATGGTATGGTCTGGACACGTGTCAGCTCTGGACCCCCACCTGGCCTTGATCAAGGCCTAGGTATTCTTTGTCCCAGGATCCTAGGACCCTACTAAGGGTGGTCCAGACCTTACACGGAGAGGTCCAGGACCCGTCCCAGGGGTCTGGTCTGTATCCGCGGAGGTCCTGGAACCCGCCCGGTGGTCCGGTCCGCGTATGCAGGGGTCCGTCACTTTCCCATGGGGGTCTAGACCCACCGTTGATATCTTGGGGGATATTGTCTTTTCTGGTCATGTGGCGATCCCGGAGCCGTCCATGTGATGGGGTCAGGCAAAGTTTACCGTGTGACTAGAGATAGCCGCGCGGGCGCCGTGCCTTCTTACTGCAGTAAGGGGTACCCCTGTTTTAGGGTATCGACAGTGGCCCTAGGCCCACCTCAGGGGAGGATACGAGCCTGCAGGTGGTGCCAAAACTTGTATCTCGCGTCGACGTGGTATGGCTAGTGATGTACGCGCTGTTAGTTCGCCCTTGGTCATGCCAACCGACATATCTGTCCCCATGGCTCATTGACCCACGCCCCACGTCCGGTGGTTCCATCGGGTCATGCGCGGGGTGCCTCGTTACTGCCGCCTCGGTTAGAAAAAATATCTTCCTGTAGTAGCCCCGAAGCGGCGTGCTATCGTGGAGGGGATCATTTCCTGCGCGGCAGTCCGTCTCCTCCACACTCGGAGACCAGTACTCCAGTTGTATGACATGCGGACCCGGGCCCGCGTGTCGGGGACTGGGTCGCAGCGGGCGCTAGGCGCGCGTCGGACGAGATTTCCAGGGGCGCGTTTAGGGAGAGCAGTCACCCCGCGGCCAGCAGTCACGCTTTCGCATTCTCTCCAACTGCTGCACCCTTTCGCCCTCGAGCCATCTGCGCTTCTCTGTACTCGCGCTCTTCTGCTTTCCACCACCACAGTTGCCATGGCCTCGCTCGTTCGTCCTGAGCATTTCCAGACTGAGGAGGCGCTCGACACGGTGCACCGCCTACTCGGATGGAGCGCGCCGTCGTTCGCTGGGAGGATCCGGGCCGGCACCACCCCACTTGTTGACCTCGCCACCGAGGAGTTCGTGCTCTTCGTCTCCTACCTTTCCTGCGGGTTGGCGCTACAGATCTCGCCGTTCATCCTGCTGCTGTTGGAGGAGTTTGGACTCTAGCTCCAACACCTCATGCCCCACTCCATCCTCCAAGTGGCCATCTTCGTCCACCTCTGCGAGATGTTCATGGGGGTGGCAGCCTGCACTTCCCTCTTTCACTAATTCTTCATGCTGGTGAGATCTGGGAAGGGCAAGGACCACCTCGGCGCCTACTATTTCCAGACGAGATCAGATCCAACCGCGGCCTATATCGCCACCCTTGGCGGCGCGAGGTGGGAGAATTGGCGCAATGACTGGGTGATCGCTAGTGCTGAGGTCAACGACCGCCTTGCCCTGCCGAACGATGGATAAACACTCGACCAAAAGCAATGGAGGGCCAAACCGTCCCTTGCGCCGGAGTTCGAGCCTATACTGGACAGGATCAAGGAACTGGCAGCCGGTGGTTTGACCTTGATGCACGTAGTCAGTGATTTCCTGAAGCGTCGAGTCATGCCGTTGTAGGGGAGGCCGCGTTTGTGTTGCTGGTACACCAGCCCCAATGACATTGGCAGGGTTCACGTGGGCCGGAGACCAACCTGTCCTGGGAGCTACTAGAGATTTTAGTGAAGGGGATCACTGGTGAGGCCTTTATTCCCGAATCCTTGATACCTCCCCAGGACATTTCGCCGCTCTGCGATGACCCAGGGTTGTGGTCGGCGGTGTTGTCCTGGCTGCCGACCCTTGATGAGAGCGGTGTGGTGGTCCGTCAAACCGGCGGCCGGGACCCCCACCGGGGGATCCATATTCCCAGTGTACAGGTCGGAGGTTCCCAGCCCGCTGATTCTGGCTCCAGAGCTCCCCCCACGGCCCCCACCTCCTCGGACAGGGGCAAAGGGGCTGCAGGCAGCTCTTCCTCTCCAAGCGCCATCGGGAGATCGTAGGGAGAGAGGCGACACCGACTGCGCCGCGCCGACGGGTCTTTTGTCTCAGACCCACCCCTTGATTCGGATCCCCCCAGAAGCGTCAGAGGACGGCTGGCGGATCCGTGGAAGTCGGCTCCCAAGCCCAGGGCATGCAGAGGCGCGACAGTCCTCCACCACCACCATCATCAGACCCGCTGCCACCATCACCGCCACCACCGTCAGGTTCGCCGCCACCACCCCAGGGGCAGCAGCAGCATCAACAGCAGCAACAACAGCAGTAGCAGTAGCAGGGGCAGCGAACGTCCCGCTTCCAAGGTCGCTGGAAGGTCTAGGGCCCCAAGTAAGTGGGCCCCTTTTTTCACTAGTTTAGTTATCATATTGACGGGTATTAACCCATCCGCTGCTTATCAGGGTCTCCTCCCCTTCTACTCCCAAAGTCGCTCCCACCGGTGAATCCGGCTCCTAACAGCAGGCGTCCGCTGGGAGTGGTGCCGACGACCTGCCTTCGCCCGCCACTGCCGAGGCGGCACCATCGAGCCCCTAGGTTCCATCTGCCACTGCCAAGGCAGCGCCGTCGAGCCCCCAAGTTCCATCTGCCATTGCTGAGGCAGCACCGTCGGGTCCCCAGGTTCTAGCAGGGGGTCCGGAGGCAGTAGCGCCACTGACAGCTACTGTAGACCCAACGATAGCGATGTCATTGAATACACCGTCGGCAATGGCAGGAGACGCGGGGGGCGCGTCCAGCTCCATCCCGCCGCCCACTCTAGAGTAGCCGGAGGTTATTCTTGGATGGCGGCTCGGCACTGAGCCAGAAGCAGCGCCGACTCCCCTCCCTCGGGCGTTGTCCTGCACTCATCAGGCTCTCAGGGAGACCGAGGTGGCAATCCTGCGGGAGTGGGAGGCGCTCGCGACCGAGCACCAGCGGCTCAGTGATTGGCGCACCCAGCTAGAGGAGCGCACCAAGGCCGCGTCCCACCAATTCACCTCAGAGTGGTCCGAACTCGAGCAAGAGCGCGAGGACTACAAGGAGGACCTCTAGAAGATGTTTGATCGAGAGCGGGAGGTGACACAAAAGGAGAAGAGGCTGGCCAAGAAGGAGGGGCACCTGGACTAGAGGGAGGAGGTCATCACGGCACTCCAGGAAAAGCTAAAGGCCTATAATGTGGTGCTAGAGAAGCAGCGAGACGAGCAGACCGTGGCTGTGGCGAGTCTACAAAAGCTGCAGTGGGAGCTCGATGACAGGGCCTGCAACATCGCTCTCGCCGAGGAGAACCTCAAGTCGAAGGATGCCTCCCTAGAGAAGCGGGCAACGGATCTCGCCTAGCAGGAGAAGGACCTCGCCTTCAGGGAGGAGATGTGGGAAAGGCGGGACAAGTTGCTGGCCGATCATGAGCTCGAGGCACAGGAGAAGGAGAAGAAACTGGAGGAGAAGGAGCGGACGCTGGAGGAGCGGGTCTGCCAGTTTTAGGCGACGCAGGCGGCTCTGGGCTCCCAAGCGGTGGAGGCGATGAAGAAGACCCTTGAAGATCTCCGGGCGGAGCATCGCACCGGGGTCCAACGTATCGCCGCATGGGCCAACGAGGCGAGCTCGGCGCTGGTGCCACTAGGGGTGAGCCCCATCCTAGTGTCAAAGCAGTCGGCATCCATTTCCGATGCGCTCCCGGTGCTGGATTCCACCGCCGACCGTCTTTGATGCCTGGACCAGATCCTTGGCGCCCGCCTGGAGGCTGAGGGCAGTAGACTCTGCCGAGCTATAATAGAGTACATCCTGACGTGCTTCCAGAGCCACGACCTAGCCATCTCCTTGGACCCGGTGACCGCAGGTCCGATGGCCGACGCCGAAGACGCCACCTGGGGGAGCGTACAAGATGTTGTAGATGTGGTGGCCGAGCGCTTCCAGCGGGATCCCGCTGATGATGAGTAGTCAGATCTGCGGGGAGAGAGCAAGGGTCCCACTGGGAAGCGGGTTGTAATATGTTTTGATTTTGTAAGATACTTTTAAGTACTACTTATCAAGCGATATTACAACTTATCTGCATGCTACTTTCCCTTTGCTGTGTGCGTCGTTGCCAACTTCTTCCCTGGTACCTGGCCCCCCTGGGATGTAGGCTCGACTTGTCAAGGCTAGATGCCAGTATATTTAAGAAAGAATTGGTGACCTGGTCCCTAGGAGGTAACCTCGACTGGGACCCAGACCTGCACACAGCCTTAGCTAGGAAG
Organism: Zea luxurians; assembly: GCA_029449295.1. Lineage (NCBI taxonomy): Eukaryota > Viridiplantae > Streptophyta > Magnoliopsida > Poales > Poaceae > Zea > Zea luxurians. Next base: position 18,142,292 of record JAOPSE010000019.1, on the reverse strand, counting down.
TTTTAGTAGCACACCCATAGGACCCACTAACTGGTGTCTTTTATCCTTTGATTTAAGCAACATGACCTGTAGGATTTAAACAGGGAAGCCAACCCGTGTGTCTGGACCCCCTAGATCACGGCTCCAAATACTAGGGTACTCATCGCAGGGTGGTGGAGTGCGTAGGCTTATGGCACGGGACCAGGCTAAGCTGCTACGTAGCTCCGGACCTCCCCAGGAGACAAGTGTCCTTTCTTTAGAACCGGACCCCAAGTCTCTGGACCCACAGGACTATCGTTCCAAATATTAGGATGCTCGTCATAGAGTGGTGAAGCGTGCGGGCTTTGGGTACGGGACCAAGCTAAGCGGCCACACGGCTCCGGACCATCCTAGGAGACAATTATCCATTCTCTTGGACTGGCCCCTAGACTACTGGACCTGGCTACTCAATGCAGATCTCAATATACCATCAATGGGGGAAACCGTATGGGTGGGTTAGATAAAAATAATGGTTGTAAACTTAAGCAGAATAAACCATCACAAAGCAAATCTTGGGGGATCCTTCATAGCTTGATATTCGTGAGTGTAAACCAACAGACCGGGTTTATGAGGGTGGACCTCACCGGGCTGGCGTACATATATGCGCTACCTAGTTACAAAGGAAGAAAACTGAATTCCCGAGCTTTGCTTTTATGGGAAGAACTTATGGAGGTGCTCTATGTTCCAGGGATTGGGTAGAGGCTCTCCTTCAGTTGTGGCAAGGCGGACACACCCGGGTCGGCATACTTTCATCACCTTGAAGGGTCCTTCCCAGCTGGGAGAGAGTTTATGGAGCCCTTCTCAGTTCAGTACTCGCCTCAGGACTATGTCCCCGACCCCGAGCTCCCTACTATACATGAACCGTTGGTGGTAGCGCCTAAGCGCTTGGTTGTACCACGCATTTTGGATTGCCGCTTGCCATCTGCGCTCGTCGATGAAGTCCATGTCTTCACGCCGCAGCTGTCCCTGCATAGACTCATCGAAAGCCTAGACCCGTGGGGAGTCCATGATGATTTCCGGGGGAAGACAGGCTTTAGCCCTGTAGACTAGGAAGAACGGGGTCTCCCCGGTGGCTCAGCTGGGTGTTGTCCGGTTTCCCCATAGCACGGACGGAAGCTCACTGACCCAATTTGCACCATGCTTCTTCAAAAAGTCATAGGTGCGCGTCTTGAGTCCCCTGAGGATCTCTGCATTTGCCCTTTCCACTTGGCCATTACTCCTAGGATGAGCCACGGACGTGAAGCAGAGCTGGGTGCTAATGCCCTCACAATACTCCTGGAAGATCTGACTTGTAAACTGGGTCCTGTTGTCCGTAATGATACGGCTTGGTACCCCAAATCTACAGACGATGGACTTGAAGAAGGCAACAGCAGCACCCTGGGTGATGTTGACCATAGGGGTGGCCTCTGGCCACTTGGTGAACTTGTCGATGGCGACGAAGAGGTACCGGTACCCGCCAACGGCCCTGGGAAATGGTCCCAAGATATCCACCCCCCATATGGTGAATGGCAGGAGGGTGGAATCATTTGCAGAGCCTGAGCTGGTGTGTGTATTTGCTTTACGTGGAATTGACATGCCTTGCAGGACTTTACCATCTCAGCTGCATCCTGGAGAGCGGTTGGCCAGTAGAAGCCATGCCGGAAGGCCTTACCGACCAGTGTGCGGGATGATGAATGACTTCCGCACTCTCTTCCATGGATCTCCGTAAGCAACTCACGGCCCTCCTCCTGGGTAATGCACCGCATGTGAATGCCATTGGCGCCGCGGCGGTATAGATCCCGTTCCACCATCGCGTAGCGTTTAGCCAACCGCACTATGCGCTTTGCGGACACATGGTCTTCAGGAAGGATTTTCTCCTTTAGGTAGTCCCGGATCTTGGAGATCCATGCATCGGGACCACTCTGAGATATTGGCTGCGGCACTAAGGGGCTGGCAGGCCCCCTGTGGCACACACAATCTTTGGTGGGTTTTGGGACACCACCGAGACCGCTAGCTTCGAGGTGCTAGTCTCGCCCCCTTCGCCCAGTTCGGCAGGCTAGGCAGTGGGTCTCAGCAGCCATCTTTCGAAGACGCCCTCGGGCACGGGTGCCCAAGTTGATGCCTTCATGGAGAGGTCATCTGCCACCGAGTTATCGGCCCGAGGAACATGTTGCAGTTCCAAGGCTGTGAAGTCTTTCTCCAGCTTCCTCACGTGAAGAAGGTAGGCTGCGAGCCTGGGCTCATTATAGCTACATTCCCCGCGGACTTGTTTAATGATCAGCTGGGAGTCTCCCTTCACCAGAAGTTGGCGGATCCCCAGGGATAGGGCCACCGACAAGCCTAAGATCACCAGGAGTTGTACTTCACTTGATCTCTGCTTGGATCAATGAGGATCACCCTGGCCCCGCCAACTTGTTGGCGGATGGATCCGTCGAAGTAGAGCGTCCAGTGGGGCTCGGTGAAGACCGGACCCCTGGGCTCCGCAGGTGTGGGGTCCGAATCGGAATCCGGACCCCCAGGGATGCTTGGGGGAGGCGTCCATTCTACGATGAAGTCAGCCAGGACCTAGCTCTTGATGGCGTGGTGAGGTTCGAAGTCTAGCTGGAACTCAGCGAGCTCCGCGGCCCACTTGGTGATGTTGCCTATGGTGTTAGAGTTGTGGAGGATGGCCCTCAACGGAAAGGAGGTCACCACCACAACCCTATGTGCCTAGAAATAATGGCGCAGCTTCCTGGACACGACCAGCACAGCATAGAGGAGTTTGTGTGTCTCAAGATACCTGGATTTCGCCTCATGAAGGACCTCGCTGACGTAGTAGACCGGCTTCTAAACGGTCCGGACCCCTGTAGCCGATCCTGAGTCCTCAGGCTCCTGGCCCACTGGTGCCATCCTTTCGACGACCAGCACCATGCTCACCGCTTCCGCGGCTGCTGCAATGTATAAATATAGTGGCTCCGCTAGTTTTAGAGCTACCAGTATTGGTAGGGACACTAGGTGCTGCTTCAACTTCCGGAAGGCTTGTTCTGCCCCTTCGGTCCAAGAGAAGGGCCTGGACTTCCGCAACAACTTGAAGGGCTGCGCCCTCTCAGCCAGCCTCGAAATGAAGCGACTAAGGGCGACTAATGACCCCGTAAGCTTCTTGACGTCGTTGATACGGGCCGGAGGCCTCATCACCTCGATCGCTTTGATCTTCTCTGGGTTTGCTTCAATGCCCCGGTACGAAACCAAGAACCCTAGCAACTTACCAGCGGAGACACCAAAGACACATTTGTCCGGGTTCAGCTTTGCACGGGTTGCCCGCAGCTTGTCGAAGACCAGGGTTAAGTCTTCCACTAGGGTCGACCCTCTCTTAGTCTTGACCACGATGTCATCGACATAGACTTCCACTTTGTCCCTAATTAGGTCCCCGAAAGTCTTACTCATCGCCCGCACAAATGTTGGCAAGGCGTTTTTCAAACCGTAAGGCATAACAACATAGCAGTAAAGCCCGTCCACTGTTACAAAAGCGGTATGCTTCCTATCTTCCCTAGACATCTGGATTTGATGGAAACCAGAGTAAGCATCTAAGAATGACAATAGGTTGCACCCAGAGGTAGAATCCACGATTTGATCTATACGGGGAAGTGGGTACGGGTCCTTGGGACAGGCCTTATTCAGGCTGGTGTAGTCGATGCACATCCTAAGCTTCCCAATCGCCTTGGGGACGATGACTGGGTTGGCCAGCCACACTGGGTGATGAACCTCTTCGATGAAGCCAGCGTCTAGCAGCTTTTGGACCTCCTTTTGGATGAAGTCCTACCGTTCAACAGACTGCCTACGAGGTTTCTGACTCACCGGCCTGGCATCGGGGTTGATCTTCTGATGGTGTTCGATCACCTCCCTGGGGATCCCAGGCATCTGCGACGGCTCGCATGCGAACACGTTGGCCTTTGCCTGGAGGAAGGCGACGAGCGTGAGTTCCTATTTTTCACCCAGATCTCCCGCTATGCGAGTAGTTTGGGTGGAATGCGCGGTAAACTGGATGGCTTTAACGGGGACGCCATCTGCCCCAGATGGTTGTACCTTTGGCACCTTGGGGAGTGCCTTGGTACCGGGGGTTGAGGGGTTCCCCCCTCCGTTGTCCGGGCGAGCAGTTTCTACCGCCAGAGCGTGCAGCTTCTCTACGGCCGCAAGCGCGGCGGCGCGGTCGCCCCACACGGTGAGGACCCCGGTTAGGGATGGCATCTTGAGGACCAAATACCCGTAATGGGAAATGGCCATGAACCGGTATAGGGCCGGCCTACCGATGATGGCGTTGAAGGGGAGGTTAACCTCCGCGACGTCGAACATGACGTTCTCCATGCGGAAGTTCTCTTCGGTCCCGAATGTAACCGGGAGAGCGATGCTCCTAAGGGGATACACCGGCTGTGGGCCCACTCCGGAGAATGGGAGAGAGGGTCCTAGACGGGACCCCGAGATATACAACTGTTTGAATGCAGCATGGCTGATGACGTTGAGGCCTGCCCCATCGTCAATCAACACATGATGCAGCCGCATATTAGCGATGACAGGGGCGGTGATGAGTGGTAGCACACTGGCCCCTACCATGTTGTTGGGGCAGTCGGATGCCCCGAAGGAGATGGTGGTGCTCCTCCACCGCTGATGTGGAGCAGCCTTCAGGACACCCGGAGTCACCGATAGGACCTCGCGATGCAGGGACTTGACGTTCCTGCGGGAGGTGAGCTCCCAGCTCCCGCCGTACATGACGTACAGCTTCTTGCGATGGTCGTTGTCATCCCTAGAGTCAGAATCTTCGGTGAAGACGTCCTTGAGGTCCCCCTCGGGTAACTAATACATGAGTTCTCGTTCTCCCGCTGCCACCTCACTGTCGTTGGACCTTTCCTTACCAGGCCAGCGATGGGGTGGTGGGCCATCCTTGGATGACTGTTCGCATCGCTCACTGACGCGCTTCACGAGCTTGATGATCTCACGACACTCCGAGGCGCTGTGGCAAGCATTGGGGTGCACAGGGCACGAGCCGTTGTTGCCTCCCTATGGCTGGGGGCGCTTGTTGTGCTTGCTCCGGCCCCCAGTCATGGCTGCGACTATCGGAGCGATAGACCGCGGCTTCTCATGGTGCGGTTCTTCTTCTTTTTGCCATCCTGGTCGATGGCTCCGGAGCCTCCCGTCTAGGCGACTCCAGTTTGTGGTGCCGAGTGCCATGCACGGCCCTCGGCAGGTCTGTCGCACTTGTCGGCCAGAGTGAAGAGAATGGAGACAGTTTTCACGTTGTGCGTGGCTAACTTCTCCAACATCTTTTCATCACGTACCCCCTGGCGGAAAGCCGTGATGATGGAAGCATCTGATATATGAGGTATGGTGCCCCGTACCTTGGTGAAGCGGGAGATGAAGGCCCAGAGAGTTTCCCCGAGCTCCTGCCTCACCGCGTGGAGATGGGCCTCCACGCCATGTTGCTGGTAAGCACTGGCAAAGTTTGCTGTGAACCACGTGGAGAGCTCTTCCCAGGAGTAGATCGATCCTGGGGAAAGGTTCATGAGCCAAGTTCGGGCCGGCCTAGACAAGGCAACATGGAAGTATGTCGCCATTATGGTGGTGTCTCCACCGGCTGCCGTAATGGCGGTGACGTAAACGTGCAAGAATTCCGACGGATTTGTCGTACCGTTGTACATCTCCAGCAGGTGTGGCCGGAACTTAGATGGCCAGGTTGCCACGCGGAGGTGATCTACCAGCGCGGTGCAGCCCACGCCGGCCAATGGGACACCCGTCTGAATCCGGACGCCCATTAGGGTCTGTGGCACAACCACAACGAAGTCGTAGAAGAGGTTGCGGCCCTCGACATTTTGTCGGCGCTCACACGCCCTCTCTAGAGAGACACGGGCATCCTCGCTCGCACGCCTACTGTTGAGTTCCACCCGCAGGTCCTCAATCGGTGTGGCCCTCACCGAGGGAGAGCGCACCGACGTCGACGCCTCGTGTTGACGCCGGGATGACCGAGGCCTTGGCCTGGTTGATCCAGAGTGCGCCATGCCGAGTAGGCGATCGACGTCGTCGCGCCACTACTTCATGGCCCCTGGGGAGGCAATGGAGCTAGGAGGGTGGTGCAATAACTCTCTGGCCACTGACAGCGCGCCAGGTGCAGCCCTAGATGCCCTGGACGTTTGCGCGGGAGTGTGCTGCCGCGCATAGTGCACAGCAGTGGTCGCACCAGGCGCCGAGAGGTTGGTGGCCCGCGGTGTGGAAGAGGTAGCCGCTTCTTCCACCATGAAGTCCTCGGGCAAAAAATCATGGTGGTCGATGATGTGGACCATGATGTTGAGTAGAAGAACAAGCAAAAACCTAAAGCCTAAGCCCCTACCTAGCGCGCCAAATGTCGGAGAGGAAATTCTTTGGCCGGGTGGCGGAATGCTAAAGGGGGGCACCTACTCTAAATCCTAAGATGAGGAGGGGCCTAAGCGTTTTGCTTGTTAGTTGTAAAATGGGGAGAACACAAGAACACACAAGGATTTAGAGTGGTTCGGGCCGCCAGAGTCTAACACCCTACTCCACTGTGTGATGTATTGAGCTTGTATGAACTTGTGAGCATCTAAGTGTGCTTTGCTGCGTGCCTCCCCTTTTATAGCTAAAGGGGGGCACGTACAAGGGTGCCGAGCCCCGACACGTGGGCCCAGGGGCAAAATGGAGGGAATAATATAAAAGTATCCAATGCTAGCGTCGCCCAGAAGATCTCTGAGCGCCATCATGTCCATAGTGCATACGGTATTGATATCCTGCGCTGCTTCCTTGGTAACGTGCGAGTGATGATGAGCATAGCGTATGCCGCAGCATGGGTGCACTGCCTTTCAACGGAATGGACAAGCACGCCGCCTGCAGGATGGCCTGGTAGCCGTTCGTCAGCGGAGTGGACAGGGCACATTAAATGCTGAGGCGGCACATCGCCTGCCAGTGGAGTGGCAGGGCTCATTAAATGCCGAGGCGGCACATCACCTGCCAGTGGAATAGATAGGCGGCGCGCCTTATCCGCAATAAATGCAGCGCCGCATGGCCTAGAGGCCTTACGTCAGGCTCCACCCGCTGGCTTACGTCATGGGCAGTAGGCCACGTGGTAGCATCGGGTCTCCGCCTGAGCGGGGAGCAGAAGTGTTCATGGTATGGTCCGGACACGTGTCGACTCCGGACCCCCGCCTGTCCTTGATCAAGGCCTAGGTATTCTTTGTCCCAGGATCCCGGGACCCTGCTGAGGGTGGTCCGGACCTTACACGAAGAGGTCCAGGACCCGTCCTGGGGTCCGGTTTGTATCCGCGGAGGTCCTGGACCCTGCCCGGTGGTCCGGTCCGCGTATGCAGGGGTCCGGCACTTTCCCATGGGGGTCCAGACCCACCGTTGATATCTTGGGGGATATTGTCTTCCCTAGTCACGTGGCGATCCCAGAGTCGTCCATGTGATGGGGTTGGGCACAGTTTACCGCGCGACTAGAGATAGTCGCGCGGGCGCCGTGCCTTCTTACTGCAGTAAGGGGTACCCCTGTTTTAGGGTACCGACAGACTCGATTTTTTTTCTAACGCTAACCCTGGCTTGTAGTTATGCTTAAATTCTATAAATTTCAGATTCCACCTATTCACTTCCCTCTAGGCAACTTACAATTGGTATCGGAGCCCGGTACGTCATTAAGAGTCTAACCACTCGAACTGATGTCGGGAGGATCCGCCAAGAGGGAGATGGAAACGGCCACAAGCCATGGGAAGGCTCCATCAAGGGAGTCCGGTGCCAAAGGAAGGGAGGAATCACCTTCCCGCGTCAAGTCGCATCAGAGTGGCGACAAGAAAAAAAGATGAAGAAAGTGGTCTACTACGAGACTGATTCTTCGTCGCCATCCACCTCCGGCTCCGACACGCCGTCCGTCACTTCTAAGTGCCATGAGCGCAAGAAGTTTAGTAAGATCCCTCTACGCTATCCCCGCATTTCTAAACGCACTCCTTTACTTTCTGTCACATTAGGCAAACCACTGGTTTTTGACGGTGAAGATTATTGTATGTGGAGTGATAAAATGAGGCATCATCTAACCTCACTCCATGCTAGCATTTGGGACATTGTTGAGTTTGGAGCGCAGGTACCATCCATGGGGGATGAAGGATATGATTCGGACGAGGTCGCCCAAATCCGGCACTTCAACTCCCAAGCCACTACTATACTCCTCGCCTCTATATGTCGAGAGGAGTATAATAAGGTGCAAGGATTGAAGAGTGCCAAGGAGATTTGGGACGTGCTAAATACCACGCACGAAGGGGATGAAGTGACCAAGATTACCAAGTGGGAGACGATCGAGGGGGAGCTCGGTCGATTCATCCTCAACCAAGGAGAGGAGCCACAAGCAATGTATAACCGGCTCAAAACCTTGGTCAACCAAGTGCGCAACCTCAGGAGCACCAAATGGGATGACCATGAAATGGTCAAGGTTATTCTTAGATCACTCGTATTTCGTAATCCTACTCAAGTTCAATTAATACGTGGTGATCCTAGATATTAGCTAATGTCTCCTGAGGAAGTGATAGGAAAGTTTGTGAGCTTCGAGTTGATGATCAAAGGCTCCAAACAAATCGTCGAGCAAGGCGGCACCTCCACACCAGAGGTGCAACCCATCGCATTCAAAGCGACAGAAGAAAAGAAAGAAGAGTCTACATCAAGTAGGCTCACCCTCGACGCCTCCAAGCTCGACAACGAGGAAATGGCGCTCATCGTCAAGAGCTTCCGCCAAATCCTCAAGCAAAGGAGGGGGAAGGATTATAAACACCGCTCCAAGAAAGTGTGCTACAAGTGTGGTAAGCCCGGTCATTTCATTGCTAAATGTCCTATTTCTAGTGATAGTGACAGAGGCGACGACAAGAAGGGAAAGAGGAAGGAAAAGAAGAAGTACTACACGAAGAAGGGTGGCGATGCCCACGTGTGTCGGGAATGGGACTCCGACGAGAGCTCCACCGACTCATCCTCCAACGAGGATGCTGCCAACATCGCCATCAACAAGGTCCTCCTCTTCCCCAATGTCGGCCACAAGTGCCTCATGGCAAAGGACAACAAAAAGAAGAAGGTAAAATCTAGAGCCTCCACTAAATATACGACATCTAGTGATGAGGGTAGCTCTAGTGATGATGAAGATGATTTGCTTGCTCTTTTTTCCAACTTAAACATGCAACAAAAAGAAAAATTGAATGAATTGATAGGTGCCATTCATGAGAAGGATGAACTCTTGGATAGCCAAGAGGAATTCCTTATTAGGAAAACAAAAAGCATGTTAAAGTTAAAAATGCCTATGCTCAGGAAGTAGAGAAAAATGAAAACTTATCTAATGAGCTTAGCATTTGCCATGACACTATCTCCAACCTTAGAATTGAAAATGCTAATTGGATCGCTAAGGTTGAAAAGAGAAATGTTTGTGATGATTCAATTGCCAATCTTAAAAATGATAATGGTAGTTTAATTGCTAAGATTGATAAATTGAATGAATCAATTTCTAGCCTTAAGATTGCGAATGATAAATTAATTTCTAAAGCTAAGGATTCAAATGTTTGCAGTGTTTCTATTTCCTTTCTTAGAAATGAAAATGCCATGCTAAAATCTAAGATAGATGAATTAAAATCTTGCAAACCCTCTACATCCACTATTGATCATGTTTCTATTTGCATGAGATGTAGAGATATTAATGTTGATGCTATAGATAGATCACATTGCTATGATTAAACAACAAAATGATCATACAACTAAACTAGATGCTAAAATTGTTGAGCATGAACTAGAAAATGAAAAATTCAAATTTGCTAGAAGCATGCTCTATAGTGGGAGACGCCCTGACATTAAGGATGGCATTGGCTTCCAACAGGGAGGCAATGTCAAGCTTAACGCCCCCAAGAAATTGTCTAACTTTGTTAAGGGTAAGGCTCCCATGGCTCAGGATAACGAGGGCTATATTTTATATCCTGCTGGTTATCCCAAGCATAAGATTAGGAGAATTCATGCTAAGAAGACTCATTCGGTTTCCCATCATGCTTTTATGTATAAGAATGAGGCCTCTAGCTCTAGGCATTCTACCCATGTTAAAATGCCTAAAAAGAAATCTCATGTTGCATCAAATGATCATAACATTTCATTTAAGACTTTTGATGTTGCTTATGTGCTTACTAACAAATCAGGCAAAGTAGTTGCCAAATATGTTGGAGGCAAACACAAGGGATCAAAGACTTGTGTTTGGGTACCTAAGGTGCTTGTTTCTAATGTGAAAGGACCCAAGACCGTTTGGGTACCTAAGAACAAGGCCTAAACTTGTTTTGTAGGTTTATGCATCTGGGGGCTCAAGTTGGATCATAGATAGCGGATGCACAAACCACATGACAGGGGAGAAAACGATGTTCTCCTCCTACGAGAAAAATGGAGATCCCCAAAGAGCTATCATATTCAGGGATGGAAATCAAGGTTTGGTCAAGAGACTTTGTAAAATTGCTATCTCACCTGACCATTCCATTTCCAATGTTTTCTTGTAGCTTCTTTAGATTATAACTTGCTTTCAGTTTCTCAATTATGCAAAATGGGTTACAACTGTCTTTTTACGGATATAGGTGTTACTGTCTTTAGAAGAAGTGATGATTCAGTAGCATTTAAGGGAGTATTAGAGGGTCAACTATACTTAGTTGATTTTAATAGAGCTAAACTCGATACTTGCTTTCGATACTTGCTTAATTGCTAAGACTAATATGGGTTGGCTCTAGCATCACCGATTAGCCCATGTTGGAATGAACAATCTTCACAAGCTTCTAAAGGGAGAACACATTTTGGGACTAACAAATGTTCATTTTGAGAAAGACAGGGTTTGTAGCGCATGTCAAGCAGGAAAGCAAGTTGACTCCCATCATCCACACAAGAACATCATGACGACCGATAGGTCGCTTGAGCTACTCCACATGGATTTATTCGGCCCAATTGCTTACATAAGCATCGGCGGGAGTAAGTATTGTCTTGTAATTGTGGATGATTATTCTCGCTTCACTTGGGTGTTCTTTTTGCAGGAAAAATCACAAACCCAAGAGACCTTAAAGGGATTCTTGAGACGGGCTCAAAATGAGTTCGGATTAAGGATCAAGAAAATAAGAAGCAACAACGGGACGGAGTTCAAGAACTCTCAAATAGAAGGCTTTCTTGAGGATGAGGGCATCAAGCATGAGTTTTCTTCTCCCTACACACCTCAACAAAATGGTGTAGTGGAGAGGAATAATAGAACTCTATTAGACATGGCAAGGACCATGCTTGATGAGTACAAGACTCCGGACCAGTTTTGGGCTGAGGCGATTAACACCGCCTGCTACTCCATCAACTGGCTCTACCTTCACCGAATCCTCAAGAAGACATCTTATGAACTCCTCACCGGTAAAAAGCCCAATGTTTCATATTTTAGAGTCTTTGGTAGCAAATGCTTTATTCTTGTTAAAAGAGGTAGAAAATCTAAATTTGCTCCAAAGGCTGTAGAAGGCTTTTTACTCGGTTATGACTCCAACACAAGGGCATATAGAGTCTTCAATAAATCCACTGGACTAGTTGAGGTTTCTTGCGACATTGTGTTTGATGAGACTAATGTCTCTCAAGTAGAGCAAGTTGATCTTGATGAGCTAGATGATGAAGAGGCTCCATGCGTCGTGCTAAGGAACATGTCCATTGGAGATGTGTGTCCTAAGGAATCCAAAGAGCCCACACAAGCACAAGATCAACCATCATCTTCCATGCAAGCATCTCCACCAACCCAAGATGAGGATCAAGCTCAAGATGATGACAATGAAGACCAAGAGGATGAGCCACCTCAAGAGGAGAACAATGATCAAGGGGGAGATGATAATGATCAAGATAAGGAAGATGATCAAGAAGTACAGGGTCAAAGACCGCCTCACCCAAGAGTTCACCAAGCGATTCAAAGAGATCACCCCGTGAACTCCATCCTCGGCGATATTCATAAGGGGGTAACTGTGAACATTACTCTTTTGTGTCTTCTATTGAGCCATACAGGGTGGAAGATGCATTAAGATATTCGGATTGGGTGTTGGCAATGCAAGAGGAACTCAACAACTTCACGAGGAATGAGGTATGGCATCTTGTTCCACGTCCCAACCAAAATGTTGTGGGAACCAAGTGGGTATTCCGCAACAAGCAGGATGAGCATGGTGTGGTGACAAGGAACAAAGCCCGACTTGTGGCCAAGGGGTATTCACAAGTCGAAGGTTTGGATTTCGGTGAAACCTATGCACCCGTAGCTAGGCTTGAGTCAATTCGTATATTACTTGCCTATGCTACTTACCATGGCTTTAAGCTTTACCAAATGGACGTAAAAAGTGCCTTCCTCAATGGACCAATCAAGGAAGAGGTCTATGTTGAGTAACCTCCTGGCTTTGAAGATAGTGAGTACTCTAACCATGTGTATAAACTCTCAAAGGCGCTTTATGGGCTCAAGCAAGCCCCAAGAGCATGGTATGAATGCCTGCGAGATTTTCTTATCACTAATGGCTTCAAAGTCGGAAAAGCCGATCCTACTCTCTTTACTAAAACCATTACAAATGATTTGTTTGTATGCCAAATTTACATTGGTGATATCATATTTGGTCTACTAACAAATCTACTTATGAAGAGTTCAATAGGATAATGATTCAAAAATTCGAGATGTCTATGATGGGGGAGTTGAAGTATTTCTTAGGATTTCAAGTGAAGCAACTCCAAGAGGGCACCTTCATCAGCCAAACAAAGTACATTCAAGATATACTTACCAAGTTTGGAATTAAGGATGCCAAGCCCATCAAAACACCCATGGGAACCAATGGGCATCTCGACCTCAACACGAGAGGTAAATCCATAGATCAAAAGGTATACCGGTCGATGATAGGATCTTTACTCTATTTATGTGCATCTCGACCAGATATTATGCTTTCCGTATGCATGTGTGCAAGGTTCCAAGCTGATCCTAAGGAAGTTCACCTTAGGACCGTGAAAAGAATCATGAGATATTTAGTTTACACACCTAAGTTTGGTCTTTGGTACCCCCAAGGGATCCTCTTTTGATTTAATAGGTTATTCAGATGCTGATTGGGCAGGGTGTAAAATTGATAGAAAGAGCACATCAGGGACTTGTCAGTTTCTGGGGAGATCCCTGGTGTCTTGGGATTCAAAGAAACAAAACTCAGTAGCTCTTTCTACTTCCGAAGCTGAGTATATTGCCACAGGCCATTGTTGTGCGCAATTACTTTGGATGAGGCAAACCCTTAGGGACTATGGCTACAAATTGAGCAAAGTCCCTCTCCTATGTGACTATGAGAGTGCTATCCGCATTGCTGAGAATCCTGTTGAACATAGCCGCACTAAGCACATAGACATTCGGTATCACTTTTTGAGGGATCACCAACAAAGGGGGGATATCGAGATAGCTTATGTTAGCACCAAAGAACAACTAGCCGATATCTTTACCAAGCCATTAGATGAGAAAACCTTCACCAAACTTAGGAATGAGCTAAACATTCTTGATTCTCAGAACTTTGATTGACACTTTGCACACATAGCTTACTTATATACCTTTGATCATATCTCTTTTATGCCTATGACTAATGTGTTTTCAAGTGAATTTCTACTAAGTCATAGATTGAAAGGAAAATGGAGTCTTCGGCGAAGACAAGGCTTCCACTCCACTCTATCGGTATCATTTACCCTTCGCCATCACTCCACTCTCCTTTAGTATAATCTACACTCATATTCATTTGTACCATTAGGGAGAAAGTAAAAAGGGCTCTCAAACGACTCTGTTTTTGGCGATTAATGCCAAAGGGGGAGAAATATTAAGCCCAAAGCAAAAGGACCGCACCACCACCAATTTCAAAAATTTTCAATTGATATATTTTAAAAAATATTCAAAGATTTTTCAATTGGTATCTAAATCTTTTTCATATTAGAAAAACCCTCTTGAACACCAAGAGGAGAATTTCATCCAGGGGGAGTTTTGTTTAAGTCAAAGGAAAAACATTTGAAATAGGGGGAGAAAATTTCAAATCTTGAAAATGCTTCTCGAAATATTATTCATATACCTTTGACTATTTGCGAAAGGCTTTGAAAAAGAATTTCCAAAAAGATTTGCAAAAACAAAACAAGTGGTGCAAATGTGGTCCAAAATGTTAAAAGAAATAAAGCAATCCATGCATATCTAGTGAAACTGTAAATTGGTTTAATTCCAAGCAACCTTTGCACTTGCCTTATGCAAACTGGTTCAATTCTACACTTATATATTTGCTTTGGTTTGTGTTGGCATCAATCACCAAAAAGGGGGAGATTGAAAGGGAAATAGGGTCAAACCTTTTCCTAAATGATTTTGGTGGTTGAAATGCCCAATACAAATAATTGGACTAACTAGTTTGCTCTAGACTATGTATTCTACAGGTGCCAGAGGTTCAACACAAACCATTAAAAAGATCCAAGTTAGGGTTCAAAAGAAAGGAGCAAAAGAAATCGAAGAGAACCCTGGTCTGGTGCACCGGACTGTCCAGTGTGCCACCAGACAATGTCCGGTGCACCAGGGGCCGTACAATCTAAACTCTTCACCTTCGGGTTTCTCAGACGCCGCTCCGCTATAATTCATCGGACTGTCCGGTGGGTCACTGGACTGTCCGGTGTGCCAGCGGAGCAATGGCTATCGAGCGCAACGGTCAACTCCAATGGTTGCCTGCAAACGTGAACAGTGCGTGAACAGTGCGCGCAGAAGTCAGAGCAGGCGTCAGAGGCGCACCGGACAGTGAACAGCACCTGTCCGGTGCAGCACTGGACTGTCCGGTGCCCTAATCTGTCAGAGCTCCAACGGTTGAAACCGTCAGAACCCTAATGGTTGGGTGACGTGGCTGGCGCACCGGATTGTCTGGTGCGCCCATCGACAGAAAGCCTCCCTAACGGTTGGTTTGGTGGTTGGGGCTATAAATACCCCCCAACCACCACCACTTCAAGCATCCAAGTTTTTTCAGACATCTCAGTCAATACAAGAGCTAGTGCAATCAATACAAGACACAATTCAATAGAAACAAAGCCTCTCCAAGTCCCAAATCCACTCCAAACACCTAGTGACTAGAGAGAGAGTTTTGCTCATGTTCTTTGAGCTCTTGTCCTTAGATCGCTTTCTTCTTCCCCATTCTTGTTTTTAAGACACTTGTAATCAAAGCAAGAGACACCAAGTTGTGGTGGTCCTTGTGAGGGGTCTAAGTGACCCATTTGATTAAGGAGAAAGCTCACTCGGTCTAGGTGACCGTTTGAGGGAGGGAAAGGGTTGAAAGAGACCCGGTCTTTGTGACCACCTCAACGGGGACTAGGTTTGCAAGAACCGAACCTCGGTAAAACAAATCACCGTGTCACTCGCTTTATTTCTTGGTTGATTTGTTTTCGCCCTCTCTTTTGGACTCGATTTTATTTCTAATGCTAACCCCGACTTGTAGTTGTGCTTAAAGTCTATAAATTTCAGATTCCACCTATTCACCCCCCTTCTAGGCAACTTACACTAACAAATCCAGACCCCACCTTTGTAGTGGCCAAGTAGGTTGTATTAGCTGGGTTAAAGACAAAGGTTGTTTCTGGTCTCTGACGCATCTTTGGCAATTTTCACATTTTTGAACCAAATCTGTTGCTTCTGAAGCTGCCTTCGGCCAGTAAAACCCTTGTCTAAAAACCTTCCCTAGTAGAGGCCTAGACCCAATGTGAGCTCCACACAATCCTGCACGTATTTCTTCCATCAGTTCTCGACCTTCAGTTCTGGACAACCATTTAAGCAATGGATAGCAGACTCCTTGTTTGTATAACTCCCCTTCTATAATTACATATGGTCGTGCTCTTGCTTCCATTATTTTATTGTAAACTTCGTCATCCGAAAGACAATTACCTTGGAGGAAAGATACAATCTCAGTCCTCCTATCTTCACTGTGCACTAGTAAGATTGTGAGCACCGCTCTTTCCATGAGCTCGACCGAAGGTGCTTTTATTGTTTCAAAGAATACCTCCGAAGGTAGCGGAAGCCCCTATGCCGTTGATGTAGCTAGCAAATCTGCATGCTCGTTTTCTCCTCTCGGGATGTTTTTTACAGAGAAACTTTCGAAAGAGGCTTCCATCCTTCGGACTGCATCCAGATATTTTTCTAGCTTCAGGTCCCTTGCTTTGTTACTTTTGTCAATGTGACCTGAGATGACATGTGAGTCAGATTTGAGTATTGCCCTTCTTATTCCCATTGCCTTAAGCTTTCGAAGCCCCAAGAGAAGGGCTTCGCACTCTGCAATATTATTTGTACAATTGAAGTCCAATCTTGCCGCATAGGAAGTTTTGATTTTTGATGGTGAAATTAAAACAGCCGCTGCTCATGCGCCGAAGGTTCCCCAGGACCCATCACAAAATACTATCCAAGCTTCGGCATCATTTGTTTTCTCTTCTTCTTGAGCCCCTGGCGTCCAATCAGCAATGAAGTCTGCTAACGCTTGGGACTGGATCGAAGATCTATGAACGAAATCGATAGTGAATTCATTCAATTCTGCAGCCCATTTTCCAACTCTTCCTGTGGCTTCTCTCTTTCTCATTATATGCTTGAGGGGTTGTGAAGAAGTTACTATGATATGGTATGTTTGGAAGTAATGCCGAAACTTCCTAGAAGCCATTAATACAGCATATAGTACCTTTTCTAATTCTATATAATTTTTCTTTGATGCACTAATTACTTCAGAGACGAAGTATACTGTCACTCGTTTTCTTGCCTGGCCATCCTGCTTCTCTTGCACCAGCGCTGCACTAACCGCAGCGTGGGAAGCAACTACATACAAGAGCAATGGAGTTCCTGATGAATGTGGGGTTAAGGTTGTCAGTTCTATCAAATACTGCTTCAGTTCTTCGAAGGCTTTTTGCTGGCTTGGTCCCCATTGAAAGACTTCGGCTAACTTTAGTACTTCGAAGAATGGCAAATTTCTCTCTACTGATCTTGAAATAAATCTATTCAATGATGCCAGCCTTCCTGTTAACCTTTGGGCACCCTTTCTTGTCTTTGGTGGCTCCATCCAAAGTATTGTTTCTATCTTACTTGAATTAGCTTCGATACCCTTTGTTGATACTAAGCAACCAAGAAATTTTCCCTTCTTCACTCTGAAGACACATTTTTCTGGATTTAGTTTAAGACCAGCTCTTCAGAAGTTAGCAAATGTTTCTTGCAAATCAGCAACATGATTTTCTTGCTTCGTGCTCTTTACTATGATATTGTCAACAAAAGTCAGCACATTTTTGCCAATTTGAGAGTGAAGGAATTTGGCAGTCATCCTACTGAAGCTTCCTCCAGCATTCTTGAGCCCCTCGAGTATTCGAAGGTAACAATAGGTCCCACTAGGGGTTATGAAGCTTGTCTTAGGTTTGTCCTCCTTCATCATCCAAATTTGATGATAACATGAGTAGCAGTCCAATAAGCTCATGAGCTCTGAAGTAGCCGCTTCATCCACAAGAGAATCTATCCTTGGCAATGGGAATTCATCCTTTGGGCATGCCTTGTTAAGATCTGTGAAGTCAATGCACATTCTCCATTTTCCATTAGCTTTTTTCACCATTACAGTGTTGGCCAGCCACTCTGGATATGTTACTTCTCTAATAACTCTAGCACTCAGAAGCCTTTTGACTTCGTTTCGTGCTCCTTCGGCTTTGTCATCGGACATTTTTCGAAGCTTCTGCTTTCTCGGCCTGACAACTTGGTCTACATTGAGTGAATGCTCGATGACATCTCTATTGACACCACAAAGGTCATTGGCTGACTAGGCAAAGACATCCTTGTTATTGAATAGGAATCTCAACAAAGTCTTCTCCTGTTCATCAGATAATTGGGATCCTAAGAGCACTTTCTGCTCGGCTATGTCTTCGCACAAAAGCATGGGCTTTAGTTGATCTGTTGAAGCAGCCTTATCTCTTTTATGCTTATATTATTGATGAGCTTTGGTTTCATCTATGTTATGCATGGCCTTCGAATCTGTCCAGCTACCTTCGGCTCTCCTAGCAGCCTCTTGGCTTCCATGCACAGTGATAGACCCTTCGTTAGAAGGTATCTTCATGTAAAGATATGCTGGATGGAGTATTGCTTCGAAGGCATTCAACGTCCCTCGACCAATGAATGCATTGTAGGGATACTCCATATCAACAATGTCAAAGACAACCTGTTCTGTCCTTGTATTGTGAACATAGCCGAAGGTGATCGACATAGCTATCTTGCCAATTGCCACAATCTGTCTTCCTCCAAAGCCGCAGAGGGGGTGCGTTGCATCATGTATCTTGTCATCCGGCTCTTGCATTTGCTTGAAAGCCTTCACAACGATGATGTCTGTCACACTGCCTGTTTCCACTAGGACATTATGGACCAGGAACCCCTTGATGACACAAGATATGACCATTGCATCATTGTGAGGATAATCCTTGAGCTGAAGGTCTTCCTGGGAGAAGGTGATTAGTATATGAGACCATTTGGACTTGATGAAGGGTCCTTGCACTCCAACATGTTGTGCCCATCTCTATGCTTCCTTCTTTTGTTTCTTATTGGCTGGTTCAGAACTTGAGCCACCTGTGATTGGGAGCACCAGCTTCATAGCCGAAGGTGCCACAACCTGGTTGTATTGCGAAGCCATTGTCGCAATCGTGGAAGTGAGTTCACCGGAGGTGGGCGCCAATGTTGGTCACTTGTTCTCAAATGATGTGAGTCAAGAACAAGGCAACACAATTGTTAATTATTGAAAGGGAAATGTGCCCTTGGGCCATTTCTAAGTATTTTGGTGATTGAGTGCCAGCACATGTGTTTAATTGTGAATTTGTGTTCATGGATGAACAAGGTGCAAATCATGAAGTAAAGGTATGTTTCTAAGCCTTAGTACTTTGGTTTTATGGACTAACATATTTGTCTAAGTGTTAGAAACTGAAAGAAGAAAAAGAGAAAAGGGGAGAGAAAGACTTGGCTGTGTGCAGCCGAGGCTCAGCTCGGTCTGGAGCACCGGACTGTCCGGTGTGCACCGGACAGTGTCCGGTGCGCCAGGTCAACTCGGTGCGAACTGGCCGCTCTCGGGAATTCGCCGACGGCGTACGGCTAAAATTCACCGGACTGTCCGGTGTGCACCGGACTGTCCGGTGAGCCAACGGTCGGCCAGGGCCAACGGTCGGCCGCGCAATCCGCGCGGGACACGTGGCCGAGCCAACGGTCGGAAGACGGCACCGGACTGTCCGGTGTGCACCGGACTGTCCGGTGCGCCAACGGCTCTCAGATCTCCGCCGGTCTGCAACGGTCGGGAAGCGCTGGATAAGGAAAGAAATCGGTCACCGGACATGTCCGGTGTGCACCGGACTGTCCGGTGCCCCCGACGACAGAAGGCAAGGATGGCCTTCCAGAATTGCTCTCAACGGCTCCTAGCTGCCTTGGGGCTATAAAAGGAGCCCCTAGGCGCATGGAGGAGATACACAAGCAACTCTTGAGCATTCTTGATCATCCACACAAGTTCTTTGCGCATTCGTTTGTGATTCTAAGTGATTCGAGCTCTGTTCTAGTGTGAACTCTGAGATAGTCATTCGAGCTCGAGTCTTGGCCGTGTGTGTGCGCTTTTGTTGTGGATTCGTGTGTGTTGCTTCCCTCCCTTACTCTGTGCTTTCTTTGTGATCATATACTTGTAGGGGCAAGAGACTCCAATTTGTGGAGATTCCTTGCAAACGGGATAGTGAAAGGAACAACAAAACACCGTGGTATTCAAGTGGGTCTTTGGACCGCTTGAGAGGGGTTGATTGCAACCCTCGTCCGTTGGGACGCCACAACGTGGAAGTAGGCAAGCATTGGCTTGGCCGAACCACGGGATAAACCACTGTGTCCCTCTGTGCTTGATTCTTGTGGTATTGTGTTTTGTTGAGACTTCACCTTAGCCACTTGGCATAAATCGTGCTAACGCTTAACAAGTTTTTGTGGCTTAAGTTTGAAGTTTTTACAGGATCACCTATTCACCCCCCCCCCCTCTAGGTGCTCTCAATTGGTATCAAAGCCGTTCTATTCACAAAGGGACTAACCGCCCGAATAGATGGATCCTAAGGGGAAGGGTATAGTGATCAACGACAAAGAAAAGGAGACCTTCGTCAACGAGCCGAAGGACGACAAGCCTACCGACTCCGGCTCGGGCCATAGACGAAAGGAAGGGAAGAAGAAGAAGACGAGGCGTATCAAGGAGATCATCTACTACGACGATAGTGATGAATCCACTTCTTCCCAAAAGGACGAGGACCACAACGACTACGAGAGGAGAAAACCGGTCAATTCGAACTTCTCTTTTGATTACTCTCGTATTCCGCAAAGTTCACATTCTCAATTGCTCTCCATTCCACTCGGCAAGCCCCCACACTTTGATGGAGAGGACTACGGATTTTGGAGCCACAAAATGCGTAGTCACCTATTCTCTCTCCATCCTAGTATATGGGAGATTGTAGAGAGTGGAATGCACTTTGATAGTTCGGATAGTCCCACGTTTATTAATGAACAAATTCATAAGAATGCACAAGCTACTACTGTTCTTCTAGCTTCCTTGTGCAGGGATGAATATCATAAAGTGAGCGGCTTGGATAACGCCAAGCAAATCTGGGACACCCTCAAGATTTCTCATGAGGGAAACGACGTCACTTTACTCACCAAGATGGAGTTGGTGGAGGGAGAGCTTGGACGTTTCGCCATGATAAGGGGCGAGGAGCCGACGCAAACATACAACCGGCTCAAGACCCTCATCAACAAGATAAGGAGCTACGGGAGCACGCGATGGACGGACCACGACGTCGTCCGCCTAATGCTCAGGTCCTTTACCGTACTTGATCCTCATCTCGTGAACAATATTCGTGAGAATCCCAGGTACACGATGATGACGCCCGAGGAAGTACTTGGAAAATTCGTGAGCGGGAGGATGATGATCAAGGAGGCGAGATACGTCGACGACGCGTTGAACGGACCACTCCACGAACCTCAACCCATTGCTCTAAAAGCAACAAGGAGCAAGGAATCGCTACCTAGCAAGGTGGCGCAAGTTGAGGCGGCCGGGCTCAATGATGAAGAGATGGCTCTCATCATCAAGAGATTCAAGACGGCGCTAAATGGTCGCAAGGGGCAGCCAAGCAAGACCAAGACCAAGGGGAAGCGCTCGTGCTTCAAATGCGGTAAGCTTGGTCATTTTATTGCTAACTGTCCCGATAATGAAAGTGACCAGGAAAAGGGGAACAAGAGGGAGAAGAAGAAGGCATACAAGAAGACAAAGGGCGAGGCGCATCTAGGAAAGGAGTGGGACTCGGATTGCTCCTCCTCCGACTCTGACAATGAAGGACTCGCCGCCACTGCCTTCAACAAATCGGCTCTCTTCCCCAATGAGCGTCTCACTTGTCTTATGGCAAGAGAGAAGAAGGTAAGTACTAAAGACTCCACTTATGCTTCTTCTAGTGATAGTGAGTCTAGTGATGATGATATAGATTATTCTTGCTTGTTCAAGGGCTTAGATAGATCTAAGATAGATAAAATCAATGAATTGATTGATGCATTGAATGAAAAGGATAGGCTTTTAGAGAAGCAAGAGGATTTATTGTATGATGAACATGATAAGTTTATAGAGGCACAAAAATCATATGCTTTAGAAGTGAAAAGAAATGAAGTGCTTTCTAGTGAAATATCTTCTTGTCATGAAACCATTGCTACTTTACAAAGTGTTAACCATGATTTAAATGCTAAATTAGAAGTAACAAATAAATCTAAGTCTTGTGTTGAAAATGTTACAATTTGCACTAGGTGTAAGGATTTTGATGTTAACACTTGTAGCAAACATTTAGTTTCAATTTCAAAACTCAAAGATGAAGTGGCTAGTCTTAATGCCCAACTTAAGACTAGCAAGAGTGAAGTTGAAAAGATAAAATTTGCAAGGGATGCCTATACAATTGGAAGACATCCCTCAATTAAGGATGGGCTTGGCTTCAAGAGGGAAGCCAAGAACTTAACAAGCCATAAGGCTCCCATCTTCGTCAAGGAGAAGGGGAAGGCCCCGATGGCTAGTAATGCTAAAAAGAATCATGCTTTTATGTATTATGATAGGAGACATGCTAGAAATGCTTATAATCATTTTGATTCACATGTTTATGATTCTCATGCAATGTTTGCTTCTAGTTCTTCTTATAATCATGGTAGAGATATGTGTAGGAGAAATGTTGTACATATGCCTAGGAGAGATATTGCTCATGTACCTAGAAAGAATGTTATTCATGCTCCTAGGAAAGTAGTGAATGAACCTTCTACCATTTATTATGCTTGTAATGCTCCCTTTGCTATTTGTAGAAAGGGTAAGAAGGTAGTTGCTAGGAAATTAGGGGCTAGATGCAAGGGAGATAAATCTTGCATTTGGGTCCCTAAAGACATTTGTGCTAACCTTGCAGGACCCAACATGAGTTGGGTACCTAAGACCCAAGCCTAAATTTGCCTTGCAGGTTTATGCATCCGGGGGTTCAAGCTGGATTATCGACAGCGGATGCACAAACCATATGACGGGGGAGAAGAAGATGTTCACCTCCTACGTCAAAAATAAGGATTCCCAAGATTCAATTATATTCGGTGATGGGAATCAAGGCAAGGTAAAAGGGTTAGGTAAAATTGCAATTTCTAATGAGCATTCTATATCAAATGTATTCCTAGTGGAGAGTCTTGGATATAATTTGCTATCTATTAGTCAATTATGTCAAATGGGATATAATTGTTTATTTACAAATGTAGATGTGTCTGTCTTTAGAAGATGTGATGGTTCACTAGCTTTTAAGGGTGTATTAGACGGCAAGCTTTACTTAGTTGATTTTGCAAAAGAAGAGGCCGGTCTAGATGCATGCTTAATGGCTAAGACTTGCATGGGCTGGCTGTGGCATCGCCGCTTAGCACATGTGGGGATGAAGAATCTCCACAAGCTTCTAAAGGGAGAACACGTGATAGGTCTAACAAATGTTTATTTCGAAAAAGATAGACCTTGTGCAGCTTGTCAGGCAGGTAAACAAGTAGGAGGAGCACATCACAGCAAGAATGTGATGACCACGTCAAGACCTCTGGAGCTGCTGCATATGGACCTCTTCGGACCCGTCGCCTATCTAAGCATAGGAGGAAGTAAGTATGGTTTAGTTATTGTTGATGACTTTTCCCGCTTCACTTGGGTGTTCTTTTTGCAGGATAAGTCTGAAACCCAAGGGACCCTCAAGCGCTTCCTCAGGAGAGCTCAAAATGAGTTTGAGCTCAAGGTGAAGAAGATTAGGAGCGACAACGGGTCCGAGTTCAAGAACCTTCAAGTGGAGGAGTTTCTTGAGGAGGAAGGGATCAAGCACGAGTTCTCCGCTCCCTACACACCACAGCAAAATGGTGTGGTAGAGAGGAAGAACAGGACGCTAATCGATATGGCGAGGACGATGCTTGGAGAGTTCAAGACCCCCGAGTGCTTTTGGTCGGAAGCCGTGAACACGGCTTGCCACGCCATCAACAGGGTCTATCTTCACCGCCTCCTCAAGAAGACGTCATATGAGCTACTAACCGGTAACAAACCCAATGTATCTTACTTTCGTGTTTTTGGGAGCAAGTGCTACATTCTAGTGAAGAAGGGTAGAAAT
This sequence comes from Zea luxurians, assembly GCA_029449295.1. Lineage (NCBI taxonomy): Eukaryota > Viridiplantae > Streptophyta > Magnoliopsida > Poales > Poaceae > Zea > Zea luxurians. The sequence goes on along the minus strand of JAOPSE010000019.1, from coordinate 18,118,610 downwards.
TCTAAGTTTGCCCCCAAAGCTGTAGAAGGGTTTTTATTAGGTTATGATTCAAATACAAAGGCGTATAGGGTCTTCAACAAATCATCGGGTTTGGTTGAAGTCTCTAGCGACGTTGTATTTGATGAGACTAATGGCTCTCCAAGAGAGCAAGTTGTTGATTGTGATGATGTAGATGAAGAAGATGTTCCAACGGCCGCTATACGAACCATGGCGATTGGAGACGTTCGGCCACAGGAACAAGATGAACGAGATCAACCTTCTTCCTCAACGACGGTGCATCCCCCACCTCAAGACGATGAACAGGTTCATCAAAAGGAGGCGTGTGATCAAGGGGGAGCACAAAATGATCACGTGATGGAGGAAGAAGCGCAACCGGCACCTCCAACCCAAGTTCGAGCGATGATTCAAAGGGATCATCCCGTCGACCAAATTCTGGGTGACATTAGCAAGGGAGTAACTACTCGATCTCGATTAGTTAATTTTTGTGAACATTACTCTTTTGTCTCCTCTATTGAGCCTTTCAGGGTAGAGGAGGCCTTGCTAGATCCGGACTGGGTGTTGGCCATGCAGGAGGAACTTAACAACTTCAAGCGCAATGAAGTTTGGACGCTGGTGCCTCGTCCCAAGCAAAATGTTGTGGGAACCAAGTGGGTGTTCCGCAACAAACAGGACGAGCACGGGGTGGTGACAAGGAACAAGGCTCGACTTGTGGCAAAAGGTTATGCCCAAGTCGCAGGTTTGGACTTTGAGGAGACTTTTGCTCCTGTGGCTAGGCTAGAGTCCATTCGTATCTTGCTAGCATATGCCGCTCACCATTCTTTCAGGTTGTACCAAATGGATGTGAAGAGCGCGTTCCTCAACGGGCCAATAAAGGAGGAAGTGTACGTGGAGCAACCCCCTGGCTTCGAGGATGAGCGGTACCCCGACCACGTGTGTAAGCTCTCTAAGGCGCTCTATGGACTTAAGCAAGCCCCAAGAGCATGGTATGAATGTCTTAGAGATTTCTTACTTGCTAATGCTTTCAAGGTTGGGAAAGCCGATCCAACTCTTTTCACTAAGACTTGTAATGGTGATTTGTTTGTGTGCCAAATTTATGTCGATGACATAATATTTGGTTCTACTAATCAAAAGTCTTGTGAAGAGTTTAGCAGGGTGATGACGCAGAAATTCGAGATGTCGATGATGGGCGAGTTAAACTACTTCCTTGGGTTCCAAGTGAAGCAACTCAAGGACGGCACCTTCATCTCCCAAACGAAGTACACGCAAGATCTGCTAAAGAGGTTTGGGATGAAGGACGCCAAGCCCGCAAAGACGCCGATGGGAACCGACGGACACACCGACCTCAACAAAGGAGGTAAGTCCGTTGATCAAAAGGCATACCGGTCAATGATAGGGTCTTTACTTTATTTATGTGCTAGTAGACCGGATATTATGCTTAGCGTATGCATGTGTGCTAGATTTCAATCCGATCCTAAGGAGTGTCACTTGGTGGCGGTGAAGCGAATTCTTAGATATTTAGTCGCTACGCCTTGCTTCGGGATCTGGTATCCAAAGGGGTCTAACTTTGACTTAATTGGGTACTCAGATTCCGACTATGCTGGATGTAAGGTCGATAGGAAGAGTACATCGGGGACGTGCCAATTCTTAGGAAGGTCCCTGGTGTCATGGAACTCTAAGAAACAAACCTCCGTTGCCCTATCCACCGCTGAGGCCGAGTACGTTGCCGCAGGTCAGTGTTGCGCGCAACTACTTTGGATGAGGCAAACCCTCAGGGACTTTGGCTACAATCTGAGCAAAGTCCCACTCCTATGTGATAATGAGAGTGCTATCCGAATAGCGGAAAATCCTGTTGAGCACAGCCGCACAAAGCACATTGACATCCGGCATCACTTTCTGAGAGACCACCAGCAAAAGGGAGATATCGAAGTGTTTTATGTTAGCACCGAGAACCAGCTAGCCGATATCTTTACCAAGCCTTTAGATGAGAAGACCTTTTGCAGGCTGCGTAGTGAGCTAAATGTCTTAGATTCGCGGAACTTGGATTGAATTGTAGCATACATGTATTCATGCCTTTGATCATGTTCATTCTGCATTTTGTTGCTTATTATGGTGCTCAAGTTGTACAAACACTCCCTGGACCTCACAAGTCCGTTGCAATGTGATGCACATGTTTAGGGGGAGATGTGTTACAACTTGACCCTTTGAGACTAACCATATGTTTGAGTTTGCTTGTGTTAGTCACAAAGGAGAATTGAAAGGGAAAAGGTGGACTTGGACCATGAAAGACTTCCACTGCACTCCGATGAGGGGTAACTTATTCCAAGTCCATCTCATGAACTCTTATTGCCATTTGCTCTTAATTGAAGATTTTGGTGAGGCAATGGGGTTAAAGGGCCAAAATTGATCCCGTTTTGGTGCTTGATGCCAAAGGGGGAGAAAATAAAGGCTAAAGCAATAAATGGATCAGCTACCACTTGAGAGATTTTGAAAATAGTAGAATAGAGTTTTTGGAGTTTTTGGTTTGTCAAAATTCTTAAGTTGTCTCTCTTGTCAAAAGTTGGCTTCTTGTGGGGAGAAGTATTGATTATGGGAAAAAGGGGGAGTTTTTGAAATCCTTGATCAATCTCTTTTTGAATGACTCTCTTTATGCTTAAACATGTGTGTTTAACTTAGAGATAGAGATTTGTGTTTGATTTGCAAAAACAAACCAAGTGGTGGCAAAGGATGATCCAGATATGCCAAAATTGATTCAAAATAAATTTAAGTGTTATTTGAATTGAGTTTGCACTTGTTCTAGTGGCTTTATGTAGTGTTGGCATAAATCACCAAAAAGGGGGAGATTGAAAGGGAAATGTGCCCTTGGGCCATTTCTAAGTATTTTGGTGATTGAGTGCCAGCACATGTGTTTAATTGTGAATTTGTGTTCATGGATGAACAAGGTGCAAATCATGAAGTAAAGGTATGTTTCTAAGCCTTAGTACTTTGGTTTTATGGACTAACATATTTGTCTAAGTGTTAGAAACTGAAAGAAGAAAAAGAGAAAAGGGGAGAGAAAGACTTGGCTGTGTGCAGCCGAGGCTCAGCTCGGTCTGGAGCACCGGACTGTCCGGTGTGCACCGGACAGTGTCCGGTGCGCCAGGTCAACTCGGTGCGAACTGGCCGCTCTCGGGAATTCGCCGACGGCGTACGGCTAAAATTCACCGGACTGTCCGGTGTGCACCGGACTGTCCGGTGAGCCAACGGTCGGCCAGGGCCAACGGTCGGCCGCGCAATCCGCGCGGGACACGTGGCCGAGCCAACGGTCGGAAGACGGCACCGGACTGTCCGGTGTGCACCGGACTGTCCGGTGCGCCAACGGCTCTCAGATCTCCGCCGGTCTGCAACGGTCGGGAAGCGCTGGATAAGGAAAGAAATCGGTCACCGGACATGTCCGGTGTGCACCGGACTGTCCGGTGCCCCCGACGACAGAAGGCAAGGATGGCCTTCCAGAATTGCTCTCAACGGCTCCTAGCTGCCTTGGGGCTATAAAAGGAGCCCCTAGGCGCATGGAGGAGATACACAAGCAACTCTTGAGCATTCTTGATCATCCACACAAGTTCTTTGCGCATTCGTTTGTGATTCTAAGTGATTCGAGCTCTGTTCTAGTGTGAACTCTGAGATAGTCATTCGAGCTCGAGTCTTGGCCGTGTGTGTGCGCTTTTGTTGTGGATTCGTGTGTGTTGCTTCCCTCCCTTACTCTGTGCTTTCTTTGTGATCATATACTTGTAGGGGCAAGAGACTCCAATTTGTGGAGATTCCTTGCAAACGGGATAGTGAAAGGAACAACAAAACACCGTGGTATTCAAGTGGGTCTTTGGACCGCTTGAGAGGGGTTGATTGCAACCCTCGTCCGTTGGGACGCCACAACGTGGAAGTAGGCAAGCATTGGCTTGGCCGAACCACGGGATAAACCACTGTGTCCCTCTGTGCTTGATTCTTGTGGTATTGTGTTTTGTTGAGACTTCACCTTAGCCACTTGGCATAAATCGTGCTAACGCTTAACAAGTTTTTGTGGCTTAAGTTTGAAGTTTTTACAGGATCACCTATTCACCCCCCCCCCTCTAGGTGCTCTCAATTATAACAGACCTTCGTCATCCGAAGTATTATCTCCTCATGGGTATAATACTCATCAGACGAAGGTCGAGAAGGACATACCTTCATCATTTATTATATAGATAAGAATGCAAAAGGATGTAAACAATAATTGTATCTCGCTGATTTATCTATATTTGCATCCCACAAAACAAGTGTGAATATTAACAGAATTCATATTACATTGATACCTTCGGCTTGCTCGAAGGTGAAGATGCGGGAGGGTCATTACAATCCAGCATGAACAGTACGAGGTTACTGTTCATCTATTTATAGGCACGGGACGCAGCCCGGGTGAAATTACATCCATACCCTTGAACGTTTATTTAAAAGCAACTAAATCTAATAAGGTCTATTTAGTCTTTTACTTCTTTGTTTGGTCCGAGCCGAAGCTATTGAAATTCGGCATTCCGCAACACTGCTTATACACAAGGCCTTCGTCTTGAGAAACTGAGCTGAGGTTGATGATAGCTTCGGCGAGCTTTTGTATTATCTTGTCGAAGGTGTTGTTGTCTTGAGGACCTTCGGCGGAGGAGAAGACCCCCAACACTCCCCAACTCGCTTTAGGGATTTGGAAGGGTCCGATAAAGCGAGGGCATAGTTTGCCTTTAACTTTAAATCTCCTCATACCTCGGATTAGTGACACTTTTAAGTATATATGATCACCCTCTTTGAATTCTAGTGGTCTTCTTCAGGTATCTGCATAGCTCTTCTGCCTTGACTGCGGTTTGCTGATCCCGAGCACTAAGGAGATCCCAACCCTGCCTCTCGGTGACGTGGTTTCATTTGTCCATTTCCACAAGTGAGGTTTTGCCTCTCCCTTCATCCTTTCATTGTTACCCTCTTCAAGTATTTGTAGGAGCAACTTCATTATCTGAATCCAAACAAGATTCAACACATTGTTGCCTTTATTGCCCTGTGCGAGGGGTACATGGGAATTCAATTGTTGTAGAAGGAGGAACAGAGAACAATGGAAGCGTGACCGGTTGGGTGCGCCAGTATCCACCTTTGCAGCGGGAGGTCGTGCGAGTATATCTCGATTCCCCTTTCCTTGTCTAACATGCAAAGGTTTTATCTACGAGATGTCGGTCAAGGGTTCTTACTGGAGTCACAGCTTCTCGGCATCGACCGAGGTGTTTCGTTGGAAGCTCCCTTCAACTGGAGTCACGACGTTTCGCTTGAAGAAAAAACTCAGATCTAGAACTATAGATGTCCATCCGGGCCGCCCGGCACGGACCCGGCCCGAGCCCGGTTAGGCACGGCACGAACAGGGTCGTGCCTAGCCCGGCACGCTTTTGACTCGGGCCGGGCTGGTTCGGGTCACGTGCCAGGACATGTGTCCAAGCACGGCCCAGAGAGGTCCAAAACGTGTCGGGCTGGCCCGAAAGCCTCTGGGCCTGTCCAGGCCGTGCCCTCCACTGGCCCGAAAATCACAAAATTACAAAAAAATCTAAAATACTAAAATTCTAAAATCAGACATAGGCAAACAACTAATATGAAAACACAAGCACACATATAATATGAAAACAGGTAATTATGGAGCTGTGTGCAATGGCTGTCTCATTAAAAAACTTCTTAGGCAAAAACTCACACCTCGTGAGAAAAAAGCCTAAGAAGGAAAAAAAGAGTACAGCCACAGTTCCTAAGCCCTAAGGCATAAGTTCATACAGTACAGTCCATGAGTTCATACAGTCCATGAGTTCATTACAAAAATAAGCCATCAGGCATCAGGCAAACAACTAAGCTAGCAGGTGAGCATCAGGCCATCAGCAAGCAACCACCACTCCACCAGTCCACCACCAAGGCACCAACTACTGTTTGTGTTCTTCTGGATCTATCACAGTAGCAACCAGATTAGCAATACTAACACCACTATGTTTACCACCAATTAATCTTAGACCAAGCAACCTTTTTTCTATTTCCCAGTGAGAATTCACAAAATGAGCAACTACACTTAAATAGTCTTCCTTAGCCTTGCCAGCCCAAATATCAGAGGTTAGACAAACAGATGTAACATCAGTTTTCAAAGTACAAATTAAGTTTACCTTACGCTCATTATATAACTTAATCATGTCCCTAGCAGTGGTTTGCCTAGAAACATGCACAAATCTAGGGTTATGTGCACGAGTGATGTATTCTTGAAATGCATCAGTGGAGCCATGCCATAGAGGTAGATCATCTCTAGCTATCAAACGACAAAGTTCATTCCTTGCAACAGAAGGACAGTACTCCCAACGCTGCAAAGAACCATCGGGGTTGTACTTAAGCACAGTTTGGGTTTGGCCACAGCGATCGTGTGCCTTCTTAGCACTACAATTGTGTCTAAGCAAGTGACTAGTACCAGAAGAGGATCTAGCACTTAATGTCTCATGACAGAACTTGCATCGAGCAGCATACCTTACACGCTTACCATTTACCAGATTGGTTAACTCGTCGAAATTGTTCCAAACTTTGGATCTCTTCCTTGAGCCGCCACCAGCAGAGGCAGTGGTAGATGCTGGTGGGCTCGTGGAGTCCGTAGCAGTGCCTGTTCTAGAGGCGACGAAATCCTCGAGGTCGACCGGATCTAAATGAGTGACACCAACACCCAATAAGGCTTGTCTAGCATCCATCGCCTCATTGTGGTCCTCAAGTTGTCGCTCCGCCTCCTCATCCTCTGCAGCCGGGTCAAGATCCATAGTATTGAGACCTTGACCTCGACAACGAGGACGAGGAACACACCGGTCTCCGACTCTCGGCTCTCGGCACCCGTCTCCGACTCCTCAACGACTGCACGACACCCGATTTAACTGATACCTACGTTGAGGAACACACCGAAAGAATTAGGATTAGGAGAAGGGCACGAAGAACACACCGATAGAATCATAGAATAGGGAAAGGAGTAGGGCTCGAGGGACTCACCTTGTGCTGTCGGAGCACCGGAGATGACAGACGATGGCCGAGATCCGTGGAGCGAGGAACACCAGATGGGATTAGGGTTAGGGAGAGGACCGGGAGAGGAAGGTAAAGACAGAGAGGAAGTATAGATGTCCAAGCACGGCGCGGGCGACCGACGTGCAACTGATTCCAAGCACAGGAGACACCGGCGGACGGCGGCGAACCGCAGATCTGAGAGGGGAGAGGAGATTAGGGTTCGGGCGGAGCCGCGGAGTCGTAGAGAGCAAGCGAGCGAGGCGAGGGCGATAGCGTAAATGCGACTGGCGAGTGGCGAGACGAGGGCGAGAGCCGTGTCCGTAAAAATGAGGCGAGGGCGAGAGCTGGGCTGGGCCGCTGGGGCGCGTCGCGCGCGGCCGGTTAACCGGGCCGCCGCGTGCCTCCCCCTTAGACGGGCCGGGTCGGGCTATACCCGATGGGCCGAATTCTGTGGCCCAGCCCGACACGGCGAACGGGCCGGGCTAGGCCCAGGCACGATTGAAGTCGGGCCATGCCGGTGCTGGGTCGGGCCATTTTCGTGCCGTGTCGCGAGCCACCCGGTGGGCCTGGCCCAGATGGACATCTATATCTAGAACCATCTAATAGGGGTGCTTATCCTTCGAGAGAAAGGTGTTATAGGAACGGGTGTCATCGGCCCCTATCTCTAGTGAGGGGTAGCTCCCCTCAACGCTCGATCCATACCCCTAGGCTAGACGGGGAAGGACTCTTGCCCCCCGACGCTAGGTCCTTGCCGAGCGACTCGGACATCGCCCGATGGCTTGGCCAGACCTTGGATGTTCGAAAGAAGGCGTTGGGGGCATTACGACCGCCTTTGCCTTCTACCCTTGGGTGTCCTCCGATGCACCCTGAGCCAGGCTTCGTCAAATTCGTAAGCATATTACATCGTTCCCTCTGGCCCTTTTCTTTCCTCACCATCCCAAGGAGTTTATTTCATTGTTCCTGTAGTCTTTTTTGATCAAAGAGCCCTTGTCTTGAGGATGGCCTGTGGTGGCGATTCCGTGTCATTGTTCCGACTCCCGAACCGGGGTGGTCGTCCCTATGGGGCATCGTGTTTCTGACCATTCTCCACTTTCTGCGCCGCCCCTGGGAGAAGTCCAGGCATTGCTAGAGGCTGCGGTCTCCCTCGCCATTCCTCTACAGGCGGTTCGAGGACCTTCTTTGGTGAACGTGATCGTCTACAGGCCTCCTCAACCGGCACCCCTCTCACGGGGGCTCTTTTTTGGTGAACCGCTCCCCGGGGTGTTAGCTTCCTCATGTCAGTTACTGTCCGTGAGAGGGTCACGGTTCCTTTGTTGTCGAGGACGATCATGTCCTCAGGATGGGGATGGTTTCGATAGGTCATCCGAGGAGCGCGCCCATTTTACGACGATCGGGGAGTGTATATTATCCTCGAGCCTAAATGTTAGTTGTCCGACGGTGGTCCTAACCTTTTGAGGAGGTGTGGAGCTCGAACTGCCGCCCAAGCCACCACCACTAAGGGAACAGTGGTAGTAGGGCCCAAGCTCCGTAAGATGGTGGGGCCTAAGCCTCTCGCCGTCGGGCGAGGGAGGGTTCCCTGAGGGCGCAACCAGGTCCTACCAAGGCGTAGCCACCGGGACGTGGTGTTGGTGGACCTTCATTATCAGGGTCTTAGACAGAAGGTGAGGCTCATGCTCTTCCCTCCTCGATTTCTAGCCCTTATGGTTCCAGCGGTTTTCTCATGGGATTTCTTGTTCATTGCCAGCGGTGGTGCTGGCAGAGCTTGCATGTGCGTTGGAGCGCCTTCGGGCTCTTGACACTGAGCACTCTGATCTGTCTACGACCATTGACCTCATGTGCGGTCGTCTTGGGGTTTCACAGTCGATGAAAATGTCCTCTCGGGCTCCTCGGATGACGCTTATCACCGACTGCATCCGTGAAATGGAGGTCGTCGCGTACTGGCTCAGGGTCCACCATGCTCTGGTCGTTGTTCACCCTCTTGGCTAGGGCTCGATCAAGTAGGATTAAGTTTGCTTTGAATGTGCTGGCGGTCAGCAACCTAGCGAGTTTCGGAGGCCTAGGAGCGTTGGTGGGACCCGTCGTACGGCACTCGACCCGCGGTTGCTCATTTTTTTGCATTTCCTAGAGAAAAATAACGAACGATCAAAATTTTCTTGGATATTTGTAAAAGCAGAGATACGCTAATAAATGTCATCAAGGTTTTTGCGTTGTGCTTTTCGCTTTGTCTTCACCAGCGGTCGTCCCACCGAGATGGGTTTTTGCAAATTCTTAGGTCCCCCCGGTTCCACTAGTGACCATTGTCGCGCCTTCAAGGCATAGGTGTTCGCAGTCACGACCAGCTTTCCCGATGGGTCCTTCCACTCACGTCACTCGTCCCATAGGTCTGCCCTTCCTAGGGTTTGATTGGTGAGGTCTCTGGTTACGTTGTCCTGAGTCCCTTCCGTCATGGGTGCCCTGTGAGGGAAAGAGCAATGTGGTGTCATGTTTTGTCAAAGACCCTTCTGATGAAATATAAGGGAAACTCGATGCACTTGGTTTTAGAAGAAAATAAATAACGTAGTTGATTTTGTGGTGGGGGGGGGGGGTTCCCACCCGTTATTTGGTTGAGTCCGTCATTGTTCGTCTTGCCTCATTTGGCTCCTCGTATGCTTCCTATCCTGAAAGTCACGGAAGGAAAATAGGAAAGGGAGAGAGAGAATGTAGAGAAAGAACCAGGGCTTAACCGAGGTTCTCCCCCTATTTACCGTGTTCGGCGTTGAGAGCATTTCCAAAACATGCTTATTGTTCGAGGGATTTACAGGTATGGCGCGGATCCGCTCCGGCCGGGCGTCTACTACAGGCTCTCGTTGGAGGCATTATGTCTAATGATCCCTCTGACTTCTACCATGCATGGTGCCTCACTTTACTGGTATCACCGATGGGACAACAGAAGCCAAGCAGTCTTCGTTCTCCTTGCTGCTGGGAGTCATTGGAGGTGGGGAGATGGTTGCGGGCCACTAGGGTGGCGATCATCGTTGGGGCGTCGTGCAGTCAAGGCGGGAAGGCACTGAGGCTGTTGCTGGAGCCACCATAGTGGGACATCGTTTCCGCGTAGGACACGAAGAAAGATGACATATCATCATACAAGGGGTTTTGCCCCATTTGGATCGCGATATGTTGCCTGATTTTGTCAGCCTCGAAAGGTGGAGCTGGCGTGTGCCCCTCACATCACACGCGTGGGGCAATGCTGAGGGCACCGAGGGCTTCTGAGACGAAGTCGGGGCTCTCGAGCGGGTGCCACTCTAACCATATCGCCCCCCCCAGTTGATGATGAAATCAAGGCTTCCAAAGCGAATGGCCGCTCCAGGGGTGCAGTCGATGCAGGGGCCGTCACTGGCCCTGCGGTCGTGCCGACACTCCTTGGCTAAGGGTGTTGGGATTCTGGGCCCCTGATCGCTTCGCCTTCGCCATTGAAGGATAAGTCGAGGCCCTCAAAACGGAGCGTCGTTTCGAAGGGTTGATTGGTGTCATGGCTAGTCATCTGTAGCTTGAAGAACTTCATCAAGAATGTGCAAGGCCCCTACCTAGTGCGCCAACTGTTGGTGTTTCGAAGCTCTCTCTGACAAGTAAATTTATTGTGCGCGTTCCGGGCTCTAGACGGTGTGCGCGGTGGGTGCAAAGTTTATACTAGTTCGGGCAGAACGTCCCTACATCTAGTCATCGGCGGCTTGCGCTACTGGCACCACTGATGATCAAAGCTTGTAGTAGGGGTTAAAAGAAGGTGAGAGAGGGAGGAGAGGATCTCAAGTCCCTTATCGTGATGGAGGTGGAGCTAAATGTTATAGAGTGGAGTCCCTAACAAAGTCTTGTCTTAGCGGTAGGGCTCTGGCTTCTAGGTCCTCGTCGGTGTGTCCTCCCCCTGTTCGTTGATCCATCGTCTTCGCATCTTGTAACACCCAAAATCCTGATTTTAGATATAGTAGAATCTTTCTAAAACAATGATAACAATAGTAATATAATGTTAGTTGAAACAAAATGAAAACAAAAAATTGCCATGTAAACTTCAATAAAACAAGGGATTTAAATGAAAAGAAACCCCAATGGGATTAATTATTCTTTGCATTGAATCATATACTTGTAAGAAATGTAAGTTAAAAAACCTTTTAATGGTGATCATACCTTAGAAATTACTTTCTCATACAATATTATATAATGAGTATGAACATATAAGCAATACATTTTAGGGAATATTATTTTTGAGAAAGAGAATATGTGTTGCATGTTTGAATTATTTACCTAAATAGTTACAAACAAGTAAAATAAAGATTTTATAAAACCTTTGCATTCATACTAGAGTTTATTGTTTGTGCATTTACTCAAACTCATATTCAAATTTTTGAGTTTAATAGAAACTAAGAAAACTAGAAATAGAAATAAAAAATAAAATGATAAAGCGGTTAATGGGTCGATTCCTTAACCCTGGCCCGTTTTAATCCCTCACCCCCCTCGCACCGGCCCACTCCAAAGCCACGCCCGCATGCGCGCCATCAACTGGCCTCTAGAAGTGGGACTCCCATGTCAGACTCCACTTTGTCTTCGGCATCGGACTCCAACAGAAACGCCGTCGTGACAGTCGCTGGGTTTGGCACTGATTGTTATTCCTGTGGTTGGACTCGGGCCCTGGGTATAAAAGGAAGCTTTGCTCCCCGTCCTCATGTCCCCATGGCCAGGATAACCTTGGGCTCGAGTGTGCGCCTCAACGGGGGCAGAGGGTATGGCCGGAGGGATGGTGGGAGATCACCACCTTCGTTAATCCACGCATGCATCAACAATGTGGCATCTGCGTCCGGCCTAGGATACTCTGTAGGTCATGTGGAGGACGCCCGTGGCATCACCAAGCGGGGTTGATGTTGGGGACGCTTGGGATTACTCGACGGAGCAGGGGCGCCACCGTGGATCCTTCCTTCACCATGGGCGGGGAACTCTGCTAATCGACCAACGGTAAATCACTACCTATTATGTTATCTTTCCTCCTATCTTCATGTAGCACCAAATAGATCGGGGTTTGGGCCCCAGGAATGACCTCATGGGTCTCCGACGGGGGCGCCTCCGTATGGGCTCTGCGCCACCGTGGATGGCCACCAGAAGGATGGGCAAGGATATGTGAGTCATCCATCGGGTGAATAAGGGCCAAGATCAGATCCAACTCATACCACTTCGTAGGATGAATACTAGCCGTCAATCCTGATATGGACGGATACAGTTGTAGCACGCTTACCTAGAGCCACAACCGTAAGATCTTGATCCCTCGGTCTCGAGAGCATACTGGTTCAAACAAATATTGATCTAATCTACACCCTTGGATGGTAATCCAATGGCTTGGCATGCATACCGATTCGATGCAGTTCCAATGTAATATGTGCCCTCCATCTCAGATTGCACGACCTAGATTGAGGAATACCCCTTCGACTGGAGATCTTGCATAAGAGGCCCTATGTTCCTCCTCAATTGACCCGCCATCCACGTACCATTGTGAAGTATATAAACCAGGTCCCGTATTTTGCAAATTTGCCCTCTGACTTATATAAAATACAGAACCCAAGAATCAGAGCTTTAGATATGTAAAATAAAATCTAAAATTAATTTCTAATATGAGAATAAATCAATAAACTTTGGAAATTCATATCTTCCACGTTTTAACTCCGATTGACCCGTTCAAGTTGCGTTAGTTCTGTAATAAAGTTTCCTACACAGTAGCAATATTATTGGATCATGTCCCATAACTTTTATAAATAGATATTATTTAACCTATGTTCTGGTAGATTAATCTTTCTTAATCTATCCATAATTAAAACCAAACTAGGATATGATCCTTGCTCAAGTTGTAACTTAGAGTAATTGAATTAGTTATATATTTAATATATTTTCTCATTAATCCATATAGAATCTAGTTTTTATTATTCAAACAGGTAGGTCTTCCGAAAACTATACCTCTTTCACCGTAACTCTGAATTTAGTAGTTCTCGAACCCGCATTCTCGTAGCATCGCGTAGGATATTCTTAAGTTGTTTGTTCTCATGTTTGGTGTACTGTTATTTTTATGTACTCCTTGCCTATTTGGATGTATTGCTTCGAGTAGCAGTGAGGTTACAAGAATCTTGAAGACCAAACTGGTACATGGGAATCTTGAGTCTCAGGCAAGTTGTGCCCTTGATCACTTTTCTTTACCTAATAATGTTCCTGTTAATTATTGTGACATGCTCAGGTTAATATGATGGGACCCAATAGGTGTCCCTAGCATTGTTTATCCCCTACCTTGCAAACAAAAGCACTATTGGGTAGTTTTTCTATTGCTCCACCTGGTTTTGGGAAATTAATGTTACTTTTTTATCATGTTCCAGTTCTGTTGTTTTAATTATTGTTCATGACAAGATCATTGTGTTAATTGGAACATGGAGCGACCACCCCGGAAAATAGTGCTACCACAAGGGTCGTATGGGACACCCTTGGCTAACTAATTAGGAAAGCTAGTGGAAGACTACCTTACCCGAAAGGGGCAAGGGCGGGAGAGGAGCATGCGTATAGGAAGGTTCTCGGGTTGATCATGTTGCGATGGCTTTTCGGACGAGGGATTCCTTGGCTCAACATAACGAAATGTTGCGACAAATGGTGCAACGTCAGCCTTACCCTCAGCAGTTTGGTGGAGGGCAACAACAACACCCACCGGCCGTAGTTACCTACCAAGAGTTCTTGAGCACTCAACCGTCGTTGTTCACCAAGGCGGAAGATCCAGTGGACGTCGACGTGTGGCTCAGGGTAGTGGAATCCAAGTTTCCCCTTCTCACGGAAGCTTGCCCTAATGCCGCAAAAGCTCGCTTCACCGCACAACAGCTCTGAGGACCTACAAGGACATGGTGGGATCATTTCCTCGCCATGCTGCCCGCCGACCACGTGTTGACTTGGGAGGAATTCAAGCACGCATTCAGGGGACATCACATTCCCGCGGGCATATTGGATCGCAAGCTAAATGAGTTTCTGGCACTGACTCAGGGGACTCACACAATGCTGCAATACGCTCAAGCCTTCAATGACCTGTGCCAATATGCGGGTTACCGTGCAGACTCGGATGAGAAGAAGAGGGACCGCTTCTGGAGGGGACTCAACACCAAACTCCGTGAGCACCTTAACAATGTTCAGGCCAACAGCTACAACAAACTGGTCAACCTGGCCATCTCATAGGAAGACTGCATCTTGGCCCACCGAGCAGAGAAGAAGAAATAATCTGCATCTGCGATAGCATTAGCAGCAGCAGTTTCAGTAGGGAAATGGGAACATATGCTTCATGTGTGGTAACTCAGCCACTACGCCAAGGATTGCCCACATAACCAACCAAGGTAAGTGCCAGCTGCTAACCAAGAAAAGGGAAAGAAGCAAAAGGTATAAGTCAAGCAAGGGAGGCTAAATTTCACCACTCTGGAGGAGTTACCCGAAGGAGCACCCGTCATGACTAGTACCTTCTTAGTTTTTGATCAACTAGCTTTAATTCTTTTTGACTCCAGTGCATCACATAATTTCATTAGCCCAAAATTTAGTGTCAAATGCCAACTACGCTTTTATCAAACCTAAGGGGGATTTTGTGATTGCAACTCCTCGGGGCAAGATTGCAACAAATCAACTAAACCGTAGCGTACCCATCCAACTGGGAGAAAGGTTTGCAAGACCACCCTCCTCATATTGGGGATGTATAATGTGGATATCATTATGGGGACTGATTGGATGACCCAACGCCAAGTGGTAATCGATGTCGCAAACCGCATCATCGAAATCCATTCTCCGACTTGCGGAAAATTTACCTTGTACTAGCCTAGCCAAGAAAACACTCAGTCCTGTGCTTTCTCTATGATAGAACTACCTTTGAAGAAGATCCCAGTGGTCTGTGAGTATGCAGATGTCTTTTCGGACGAGTTGCTGGGAATGCCACCAGATCGGGATATTGATTTTGCCATAGAATTACAGCTGGGAACTGCACCTATCTCCAAGGGGCCCTACAGAATGCCACCAGCCGAGCTTGCAGAACTGAAGAAACAACTGCAAGAATTGTTGGACAAGGGATTCATCCGCCCAAGTACTTCACCTTGGGGATGTCCAGCCTTGTTTGTGAAAAAGAAGGACGAAAGCTTGAGGTTGTGCATAGATTACCACCCACTCAATGCGGTAACCATAAAAAATTAGTATCCTTTGCCTCGTATTGATGTTCTTTTTGACCAACTGGTTGGAGCCAATGTGTTTACCAAAATAGATCTTTGCTTTGGTTATCACCAAATCAAGATATGGGCAAGTGATATTTTGAAGATGGCCTTCTCAACTAGATATGGGTTGTATGAGTATCTGGTGATGTCGTTTAGGTTAACAAATGTGTCTGCATACTTCATGTACCTGATGAATTCAGTCTTCATGTCCGAACTAGACAAGTTCATCGTGGTCTTCATTGACGATATCTTGGTGTACTTGAAGAGCGAAGCAGAGCACGCCAAACATTTGCACATAGTACTCCAACGTCTGAGAGAGCACCGCCTATATGCAAATTGTCTATGTGTGATTTTCGACTTAAGGAAATCAAATTCTTAGGTCACACCATCTCCCAAGAAGGAATAGGAGTTGATCCAGATAAAGTGCAAGAGGTGATGGATTAGAAGCATCCTACCACTGTCCGCTAGATTCGGAGTTTTCTGCAATTAGCATGATATTATCGATGATTCATTCTGGATTTCTCCAGAATTGATAAACTCATGACAGAGCTATTAAAGAAGGGAGCAAAGTTTGAGTGGGGTCCGAAATGTAAAGATGACTTTCTGAAAGTAGCCTAGAGGGAGGGTGAATAGGTTACACATGAATTTTTTTCAATAAAAACTTCGATATAGGTCAAATTAAAGTTGCACTGGTGCAAACCGATTCAGTTGATTTTGTTTACAACTGAACAAGTTTAAACCTGCTCAACTTAGATTAAATAATCAGCTAAACAAATATTACAAAGTAGTGAAAGATATTGCTAATGACTTGCCCTACAAAAAATCCACTCAAATAGATGAATATAAACCAACCAAAAATTTAAGGCACTTAACAAGAACGCACAAGAACGCGCGATTCAACCCGAGGTTCGGCAACCACCACAAAGATGTCCTACTCCTCGTTGAGGAGCCCACAAAGGGCCGGGTCTTTTCCAACCCTAATCCTCCACAAGCCGACCACCAAGGTCAAGGCAATCTTTTTCTCAAATTTGCTCAAAGAGCGGGTAATACAAACTTCTTGGGGTTGTCCACAAATTTGGAGACTCCAAGAGTAACAAATCCGCACAAGGTTAAGTTTGCAATGAGCTCAAGAACAAAGAGAATGGGAGAATCAAGATGAAATTGACAGCGTGTTAGATCGACTTCACCTCACACCAAGGATCCTTCAAGCAATTGAAGGAGATGCGATTTCGGGTGTGAGATGTGAATTGAATGCCTTTGTTTGGGGTTTGGTCAACTGAGAAATCGTGGAGAGCGCAGAAGTAAAGAAGAGAGAGAGTGTGGGGGGTATTTAAAGGATCCCCCAAAAGCTGGCAGCCATTGGGAGAAAAGAGCCGAAAACCGGTTGAACCGGTTTCCACCAGGAAGATCTCGGTTCACTGATCTACTCAACCAGAGAATCGACTGGATTCAAAACCGGTTGAGCTGGCGAAAATTCCGGTTGAACCGGTTTCTAAAAAATATCTGCATACGATTTTTCTGATAGCTCTGACTGTCAGACAGGTCAGGACAGAGGTGGCAGAGAAACAGTCTAGAAACCGGTTGAACCGGTTTCAGGTCCGGTTGAACCGGTTTCAGAGGTTGAAGAGCAAGTTTTGAACATTTTGAAGTGAACAAAGGTGGAACTCTTGTGGGAAGTAAAAGTGGTTTTTCACAAAGGCATTCATGATCTAGAAAAGTGTTCTCTAAGATGATTTTGAAGGAATTTGAACTTAGCTCATTACACAACTTACTTAACCATTGCAGATCCCTCTTAATTGAATGGTGATTCCTATAACTCAAGAATTATAAAATGAACACTGCCGTTGTTTCCAAGCACTTGGAGCACACCGTATGATGTAGAATTTAAATCCGCTGTGCTTTTCATTTTTATACTCATAAGATCTGTGCTTCTCCTGTCTGTAGAATAATTGTGTACATGCTAGGAGCAAACTTGTTAGAATCTCTGTTTGTTTTGTCATTTAATCACCAAAACCATTAATTAGGGTTGATTGCACTTACAATCTCCCCCTTTTTGGTGATTGATGCCAAAACAAACTAGAGTAGAGATAAAAATTAAAAAGTAAGAACACTGGCGAGATATAAGTACTTGTGTATGTGCAGCTCCCCCTAAATATGTGCATGAGTTTTGTGACATTCATATTGACTTGATATGTCAATTTGCAACATATTTAGAGAGAGTGAACAACCAACACAATACACAAAAAAGTTTGAGGGATGCAACTGAAGTATATTAAGATGTGATGATAAAAAGAATAGCATACAAACAAGTCCATCATTGAATAGCATAAGATATGAAGTGTTACTACTGGCTATTACAATAATGTCATCACATCACATCATTAAAAAGTTTGTGGCTCTAAGCCATCACCACATGCATCACAAGTCAGACGAATAATAATTATTACAGACCAGGTGTTCATTACATAAATTAAAAGTGCTGCTAAGATGAGAATCCTTCTCCCCCTTTTTGGCAACTAGCACCAAAAAAAGAGAGAACCACCAACCATAAATCACCACTGAGGAGGAGGATGCGGACCAAAGAATTGATGCGCCAAGTGAGTTGCAAAGTGTTCTTCCCCAGACTGAGCTGGGGGAGGATAGCTTCCTGAAGGATCCTGGGGTGGAGGATGAGAAGAGGATTGACCCGGATCCCCCTGGTGGGGAGGCGGGGCAAACTGCTCACGATCATCAAAGTATTCTTCATCTTCTGGAGACATGAAAGGCACCCCATATGCCTGCTGGTGCCACTCATTGATTTCTGGTGGAGGAGGATGGAGAGGCACATTAGGCGAACGGGGAGCAAATGGCATACCCATAGTGTTGGGGACTTGTTCTCAAATGCTAAGAGTTCAGAACAAGGCAACATAAAAAGTGTTAAATGTTAAGGTCCTTCGTCCTTCGAAACATTATTTCCCTTTGGGATATAATGAGTTTCGGATGAAGGTTATGAAGGACATACCTTCGTAAACACAACAAATAATGAAGAAAGATTCATATAAAGTATGAGACGTGATATAAACACTTAAACATTATTATTAACTCATTTATTTTATTACCATAGAAAAATAGAAATGATAATAAATTACAAATGTACCTTCGGCTTGAGAGAAGGTAAAAGTACTAGCGTGACGCGAAAGCAAATGCCAAGTCAGCGTGAACAGTACGGGAGTACTGTTCATCTATTTATAGGCAAGGGTCGCAGCCCATGTAGAATTACATTCATGCCCTTTATAAAAGTTTACAACAATGACTCAGACCATTATGGACTAAAAGGTCATTCTATCTTTAAGTCGGTTCGATCCTTCATCTTCGGACGCTCTATAACACCGAAGCTTCATAAGTGGTAGCTTCGGCATCTCGTATAAGCAACTTTTCCTGAAGCTATTTCTCCCTGCAGGACCTTCGGCGACGAAGCATGGTCCCAACAGTAGCCCCTTCGCGGTGCTAGATCGTTTTTCGTAACGAGCTTGATCCGTGAAAAAAGTCTCTTAGGCTTCGGGAAGCCAAAGGTCCGAAAAACACCTTCCCTGAGCTCGTTGTTGAGAAACGATACAGTTTCCGAGTGCGGAGCGGTCCCACCATGCAGGTTCACTTCCTTGGTTTTTGCGGCCCTCCGTTCAGTGGGTGCGAGCGATTGTTTTCCCGGTGTAAAAATCTTGACGATTCACCTTCTTACCTGCAGCACTATATAAACAGACAGGTAGGTGTGAAGTTACCACAGCATTCATTGCTATTGCACTGTTTTGCTGCCAAAAATTTAACCATAGCCGAAGCTTGACTTTTGCATTCGAATGAAGCTCCAGTTTGGGCTCTGCTTCGTCACAAGAAGAGCTTCGGAAAAGAAAGGTTATTAATTTCCAAGGAATTTTCAAGAAAATTTAAAATCAAATGGCCAGATTACGCTCCACTGCTAGGGTTGAGCGTGAGGGAGGCGAGGCCGAAGCCACTGAAACCGTTCCGATCTCCGAAGCAATGAGGCGTTCAGGGCTAGTTTCATCAGAGGACACACCTACTGCCGAAGCAACACAAGCTGATGTCGAAGAAACTGGCTCCGAAGATGAGTACAACTATGGGGCACCAAGTAAACCTAGTCATCTAGACTTTGGAAAGTCCACCATCTCTGAGGCTGATCTTTCCAAAATGAAAAAGGAGCTGGTTCGCTTTGGCGGAGAGGAGATTACTCCGAAGCCGGAAAAGAATGAGGTGGTTGTGTTCAAAAGCTTCTTTAAAGCAGGATTAAGATTTCCTTTAAATGGGATGATTGCTGATGTTTTGAAGAGGTTTGGCGTTTACCTTCATCAGCTGACCCCTAATGCTATCGTTAGATTAAGCGTTTATATTTGGGCCCTTCGTAGCCAGGGAGTGGAACCGTTCGGTGAGGGTTTCTGCCGAGTTCATGAATTACACTACCAGACTAAAGCCAGAGGAGATGGTCTTCATGATAATTTTGGTTGTTACAACTTTGCTTATCGGAAGACTACGAAGTTTCCAGTGATAAGCTACCGAAGCAAATGGCCAGCCGGGTGGAAGTCTGAATGGTTTTATGTTAAAGTTGATAAAGATGAAGATGAATTGGTTCAGAGTCCGCTAGAGCTAACCTTTGGAGAGACAAGGCCCCGATGCAACATGATAAGGGGGAGCCCGAGCCAGATTGCTTTGGCTGAATTTTGCGTGATTTCAGATCATATTGGCACTAGAGACTTGGTGCAGGAATTTCTGGCTTTTAGAGTGTTCCCAACAATGAGGGAGTGGGAGATGTCGAAGCTAAAGGGAGAAAAGAAAGAGGGAGAACTTGTTCGATTGCCTTATTATTACAAGTTTAAGAAACACTTTAAAAAACCCTGCCAGGAATGGTTGGATACAATCGAGATTATGTGCAACGACATCCTCGGGAATTATTCTAAGAAAGAAGATGAGTTGATGACTGCAGCCTTCGACACCCATTCGAAGCGAAGATTGAATCGTGTGTTAGATGCCTTGAATTTTGATTACCCTGATTATGAGCAACTGGGCGGAGTTGTCGAAGGCCCAAAGAGAAAAAGGATTGCCAGCGTCCTGGACAAAGAAAGCGCCAAATTGGCTAAAAAGGAAAAAGAAATTTCTGAAAAACTGATCCCTGAGCCGAAGGTAGCTGCTCCAAGAAAAAGAAAAGCTGCATCTCCAAAACCTACATCTCCAAAACCAAAGCCATCGGCCCGAGAAGAGGAAGCTCCTGCAACACCCTCTGCTGCCGAAGTGGAAGAGATTCTGAAGGTAATGACTGAACCTCTGCCTGTCAAGCTAAGTCTGCTGGCGCTAGAACTGATGAAGTTTTTTCAGAAGGATAAAGAAGCCTCGGCATCAGAAAGTCCCGCAAAGCCGAAAAAATGAAGAATTATCCAAGTGGCCGATGTCATTCATCAGACACCGCCACCGATATCAGCGTCAAAAATTGTCATTGCCGAAACCACCGGAGCCGAAACCACTGGAGCCGAAGCCACCGGAGCCGAAGCTACCGGAGCAACCACAGAAGCCGAAGCCAGCGGGGCCGAAATCAGGGCCACCGAAGATCCTAACCTGGAAACCACACTTGATGATATTGACAATATACTTCTGAAAATGGCCGAAGAAGAAGCTGATGTAGTTGCGGTGAACACGGTGACTGAAAAAGGAAAAGAGCAGATTGAAGACATTTTGGAAGAAGAAAATTTAAATTTTCAAGATATACTTGGACAAGAGTTAACAGACGCTGAAAAAGAAGAGCTAAAAAAATATGCTATATCCTGTGGATACAAACCAGGGTCTCTGCTATTTGGTGGGGTCAATGAAGGAAAGCTAAGATGCCTTCGGAATCGGACCGAGGCCAAAGTTGTTAGGACCTTCTCCAAAAGCGTTGGCCTGCCGAAGATAGAAGCGGACCTTTGCAGGTATCAGCGACAGCATATTGCTGGTAGTCTGCTCTATGCTAATTTCAAGGTACAATCTCAACTTTTTATTTCAAGGTAAAATTAAGATGTTTTCTGACGAAGGTTGTTTTGGCAGAGTATACTTCTAAGTAAAGTGCTAAGAATGCAACAAGATCTTGAAGATGAGAAGAACGAAGCTACCATCAAAGATCTAGAAAACAAAGTCAGAAATTACGAAGCTGCTTTGAAGGAAAAAGACTCCGTCATTCAAGATCTTGAAATCAAAGTTAAAGATCGCGAAGCTGCCTTGGAAAAGAAAGATTTCGTTATTCATTCTATGGAAGGTTCACTGGCTGAAGCCCAAGTTGAAAATAACAAATTAAGCAATGAATTATTTATAAAATCAGAAGAGTATGAGCAAGAAAAGAAGAATCTCGAAACAAATCTCAAGACCGAAATCGAGAAGAATTCAAGTTTGCAAAAATCATTGAAGGAGCTTCAGGAGAAATGCTTAGATTTCGGGAGTCAATGTGTGCAGCGGCTGAAGGATGTGTTTCACTCAATTGGAGCCAGCTCTGATAAGTTTACACCTTCAGCTGAAAATCTGCCAAGCACCTTGGAATATATTGAGGGCGAAGTTGATGCACTTGACGAAGTTATTGCTGGGCATGCTGATTTCTGCGCCCTGCTAGCTTCTCGAGGCACAGCTACCGCTTTCCTGAAGGCTGGCTGCACACATGGGAAAATTGTAAATAGACCAAACTTCAGCTTGTCACCGACAGATTTGGTTGACATCCCAAGTTTAGCCCGAAGCATAGGAAACAGATTTATGACCCAAATTTGGATAAACGGCGGGCGAAAAATGGCTGGTGACGAAGCTCGGAGCCACCTTAAGCCGGTGAGAAACTTATACTTGTTACTTTTACCTTCTCCTTGAATTTTGCACCTTTCTCATTCTGTTTTAATATGTACAGGATGATGAAGCTGAAGAATGATGATCCGAAGCATAACAATTGCTGCAAAAGACTTTTCTGCAAAAAATTCTGGAGAAATCTTTGTAATATAGTTGTAGAAAAACTTATGTAAATTTGTGCATACCTTGTAATATATCTTTTTCCCCTTTATCCGTGTACGTTCTGCTTTGATGTCGATGAAATTTCATTTTTGAGCCTAAGGCGAAAAACACCTTCCCTTCTTTTCGTACACAACGAAGCATGAAAATTTTTCCTTTCTCCGAAGTTTTTCCTTATAGCCGAAGCATCTGCCTTTTCTGTATGGTGCGATGATAATGATCCTATATATGTCTAAATGAATGTTTATGAACGCAAATGTCATGATGTAATGTATTATGTAAATGAATATCCAAATGTATATTTTGAACCATAATCAGCGCTGACTTTTCACTGTAAGCCTCCCTTAGGAGCTTCTTCGCCTTTTACTTTCAGCAGAATCAGCGTTTATTTTTCACTGTAAGCCTCCCTTAGGAGCTTCTTCGCCTTTTACTTTCAGCGGAATCAGTGTTTATTTTTCGCTGTAAGCCTCCCTTAGGAGCTTCTTCACCTTTTACTTTCAGCGGAATCAGCGTTTATTTTTCGCTGTAAGCTCTGCATTCCCTTAGGAACGTCTTTTGAGCTTCTCCCTGTTTTCTTTTCTTTTTCATTTGCACTCGATGGTGCGCTGTCAGCTTTTACATTTACATCTTTGGGGGATATCACTTTTATAGAATTGAAATAAGGAAAAGAAAAATTACATGTTGTGGCCCCATTAAAAACCTTTCTCCCCCTTTGAAAAGGAAAAGGGTGCCGTAAAAAAGAATAGAAAAGATTACATCAAGCTAAACATAATATCGCCGAAGCTCGTCCGTGTTCCATGATCTAGGAATGTCGTTGCCGTCCATATCCTTCAACCTGTAGGAACCAGGTCTTGACGAAGATACTACTAGAAAAGGTCCTTCCCACTTCAACTGTAGCTTGCCTACTGTCTCTGGGTTGGCCAATCTCCGAAGCACCAAATATCCTAGCTCAATATTCTTTAGTCGAACCTTTCTATCACGCCATTTTATTGTTTCGGCTTGATATTTATTGATGTTTTCCACAGCTTGAAGCCTGATCCCTTCTATAGCATCTTTTTCCATAGAGTAATCAGCTTCAGCTTCGCCTTCTGCCGAAGCTACTATTCTTATTGATCCTGTTTTGGCTTCTTCCGGAGTTATTGCTTCGTCACCAAACAATAGTTTGAATGGGGTAAATCCTGTTGATCTTGATATTGTTGTGTTGTGGCTCCACACCACTTTGATTAATTGGTCTAGCCACTTTCCCCTGGGCTGATTGAAGATTAACTTCATTATTCCTGTCATTATGATGCCATTAGCCCTTTCAACAAGTCCATTTGACTCCGGATGCCGAACTGATGCAAAATGAATTTTCGTGCCAATTTGATCACAAAATTCTCTGAAAGCTTCGGAATTAAACTATGTCCCATTATGCACAGTAATAGCCTTCAGCACTCCGAAGCGACAAACAATATTTTGCCAGAAAAACTTTTGAATGGTGACCAAAGTTATTGTGGCTAAAGGTTTCGCTTCAATCCATTTAGAAAAATATTCCACTGCCACTACAACATATCTTAAGTTCCCTTGTGCTGGTGGTAACGGACCTAACAAATCAAGGACCCACCTTTGCAACGGCCAAGTGGGTTGTATTAACTGGGTTAGAGACGAAGGTTGTTTTTGATCTCTTGCACATTTCTGACAACCTTCGCATTTTTGGACTAATTCCGCTGCATCTGAAGCTGCCTTTGGCCAATAAAATTCTTGACGAAAAACTTTTCCAAGCAAAGGCCAAGATCCAATGTGAGATCCACACAGGCCTGCGTGTATTTCCTTCATCAATTCTATACCTTCGGCTCTGGATAAACACTTGAGTAATGGAGCACAGACTCCATGCTTGTACAGCTCCCCTTCTATTATAACATATGGTCGAGCTCTTGCCTCTATCCTCCTATTATAAGCTTCGTCATCTGAAAGAAAGTTACCCTGAAGGAAAGAGATGATCTCAGTTCTCCAGTATTCACTATAAACAGGAGATATATTGAGGACTGCTCTTTCAAGGAGTTCAACCGAAGGTGCTTTTATTGTTTCGAAAAATACTTCCAAAGGTAAGGGCAGCCCCTGTGCTGCGGACTTGGCTAGCAAATCAGCATGTTCATTTTCCCCTCGAGGAATATTTTTGACAGAAAACCCTTCAAAGGAAGCTTCAATCCTTCGGACCGTGTCTAAATATTTCTCAAGCTTCGGATCTCTTGCCTTACAGCTCTTGTCAATATGACCAGAAATAACCTGGGAATCAGTTTTAAGAACTGCCCTTCTAATTCCCATTGCCTTTAACTTCCGAAGACCCAAAAGTAAAGCTTCGTACTCAGCAATGTTATTTGTGCAGCTGAAATCAAGTCTTGCTGCGTAGCAAGTTTTAACTTTGGAAGGTGCGACCAACACAGCGGCTGCTCCTACCCCGAAGGTTCCCCAAGAACCATCACAGAATACTGTCCAAGCTTCGGCATCTTTACTCATTTCTTCTTCCTGAGCCCCTGGCGTCCAGTCAGCAATAAAGCCTGCCAACGCTTGGGACCGAATTGAAGATCTATGCACATAATCAATGCAAAATTCATTGAGTTCCGCAGCCCATTTTCCAATCCTTCCAGTAGCTTCTCTATTTCTCATAATATCCTTCAACGGTTGTGAAGAAGGAACAATTATATTGTATGCTTGAAAATAGTGTCGAAGCTTCCTGGAGGCCATCAAAACGGCATATAGCACCTTCTCCAATTCTGTATAATTTTTCTTTGATAAACTAAGAACTTCAGATACAAAGTATATTGGGGCTTGCTTTTTGACTTGGCCTTCAAGCTTCTCCTGGACAAGTGCTGCACTTACCGCTGAGTGCGAAGCTGCCACATATAACAACAGAGGAGCCCCTAGCGTTGGTGGAGTTAACGTTGTTAGGTCTATCAAATATTGCTTCAGCTCTTCGAAGGCTCTCTGCTGAACTGGTCCCCATTGAAAAACTTCAGCTGACTTCAGCACTTCGAAGAATGGTAAATTTCTCTCTGCTGATCTAGATATGAATCTGTTGAGAGATGTCAATCTTCCTATCAATCGTTGAGCCCCCTTCTTTGTGCTTGGTGGTTCCATTCGAAGAATAGCTTTGATTTTATTTGGATTAGCCTCAATTCCTTTTGTTGAAACTAGACAACCAAGGAATTTCCCCTTCTTTACTCCGAAAACACACTTTTCTGGATTCAGCTTTAGACCGGCCTGTCTAAAATTAGCGAAGGTCTCCTGCAGATCAGTAATGTGATTTTCTTGTTTCGTGCTTTTTACAATGATATCATCAACATAAGTTAGCACATTTCTACCTATCTGAGATTGAAGGACCTTTGCTGTCATTCTGCTGAAGCTTCCTCCAGCATTCTTGAGCCCCTCAGGCATCCGAAGGTAACAATATGTTCCACTAGAGGTTATGAAGCTGGTCTTCGGCTCATCCTCCTTCTTCATCCAAATTTGATGATAGCCTGAATAACAATCCAGCAGACTCATAAGCTCTGATGAAGCCGCTGCATCAACTAGGGAATCTATCCTTGGCAATGGAAACTCGTCCTTCGGACAGGCCTTGTTGAGATCAGTAAAATCGATACACATCCTCTATTTACCATTGGCCTTTTTTACCATAACAGTGTTAGCCAGCCATTCTGGGTATTTTACTTCTCTGATAACTCCTACGCTGAGGAGTCTTTTCACTTCATTCCGAGCACCTTCGGCCTTGTCATCAGACATCTTCCGAAGCCTCTGCTTTCTGGGTCTGAAGGATGGGTCAACATTGAGCGAGTGTTCAATAACATCCCTGTTAACTCCGCAAAGATCATTAGCTGACCATGCAAAAACATCTTTGTTGTTGAACAGAAACCTTATCAAGGTTTTCTCCTGTTCTTCGGACAGTTGGGATCCCAATAGCACCTTCTGCTCTGCTATGCCTCGCATAAGAGCATGGGCTTCGGCTGATCTGCCGAAGCAGCTTTCTCCCTTCTGAACTTGTATTGCTCACAAGCTTTAGATCCATCTATGTTATGGATTGCTTTTGAGTCAGTCCAGTTTCCTTCAGCCCTTCTGGCAGCTTCCTGACTTCCATGAATAGCAATGGGTCCTTGGTCCAAAGGTATCTTCATGCAAAGATAAGCGGGATGAAGAATTGCTTCGAAGGCATTGAGAGTACCACAACCAATGATTGCATTGTAAGGGTATTCCATGTCAACAATATCGAACACAACTTGTTCAGTCCTTGTGTTGTTGATAAATCCGAAGGTTATTGGCATTGTGATTTTTCCGAGTGCTACAATCTGTCTTCCTCCGAAGCCACAAAGGGGATGTGTGGCATCATGGATCTTGTCTTTGGGCTCTTGCATCTATCTGAAGGCCTTAGCAAATATGATATCAGCTGCACTGCCTATATCAACCAAAACATTATAGACCAGAAATCCTTTGATCACACAAGAGATAACCATAGCATCATTGTGTGGGTAATCCTTGAGCTGAAGATCCTCTTGAGAAAAGGTAATTGGGATGTGAGACCATCTTGATTTGATGAAGGGTCCTTGTACCCCTACATGTTGTACTCTTCTCTATGCCTCCTTCTTCTGTTTCTTGTTGGCCGGTTCTGAACATGAACTACCTGTTATCGGAAGAACCAGCTTCGGAGCCGAAGCAATTCCATCTTGATTCTTGATCGAAGCCATCAGCTCAAAAAAGTGGAAGTGAGTTCACCGGAGGTGGGCGCCAATGTTGGGGACTTGTTCTCAAATGCTAAGAGTTAAGAACAAGGCAACATAAAAAGTGTTAAATGTTAAGGTCCTTCGTCCTTCGAAACATTATTTCCCTTTGGGATATAATGAGTTTTGGACGAAGGTTATGAAGGACATACCTTCGTAAACACAACAAATAATGAAGAAAGATTCATATAAAGTATGAGACGTGATATAAACACTTAAACATTATTATTAACTCATTTATTTTATTACCATAGAAAAATAGAAATGATAATAAATTACAAATGTACCTTCTGCTTGAGAGAAGGTAAAAGTACTAGCGTGACGCGAAAGCAAATGCCAAGTCAGCGTGAACAGTACGGGAGTACTGTTCATCTATTTATAGGCAAGGGACGCAGCCCATGTAGAATTACATTCATGCCCTTTATAAAAGTTTACAACAATGACTCAGACCCTTATGGACTAAAAGGTCATTCTATCTTTAAGTCGGTTCGATCCTTCATCTTCGGACGCTCTATAACACCGAAGATTCATAAGTGGTAGCTTCGACATCTCGTATAAGCAACTTTTGCCGAAGCTATTTCTCCCTGCAGGACCTTCGGCGACGAAGCATGGTCCCAACACATAGAGGAAGCTTGACGATGAAGATTGTCGTCAGTCTCCCGCTGCCGCCGAGCTAGCTCATGCACATCTGAAGATATATTTCTGCACATGGAAAAGAATGTTGCAATACCATGGGCCAGACAAGCACCCATCACGCGACCACGACCTCGACCACGACCACGACCACGTGGTGTGGGAGATTCGTGACCAGGAGATGGACGCGAGGGTCCGGCAGCAGCAGGTCCACGAGAGCTGGAGGGCGCTTTCCTCAGATGCCCTGCTGGATTGTTTGGATCAATCCAGAAGGGGGTGTAAGATAGATGTCTTGTGCCTTTCTCATAGTGAAATTGAGTCACCACTTCAATCATTTTCATAATGAAGGGGGCATGGAGACATCCCTTAAGAGGAAAGCAGGCAGCATGAATAATTTCTTGCCAAATCATGTCAAAAACGTTGATGCTTTCCGAGCTATTGGGCTTCATAAATGAGAGCAAGACTTTGCTCTCTCCGAGAATGTTCATCTGATTACCCCCTTTGGGAATGAGGGTCATTCTGCAGAGAGAATTAATATATCTGTAAAACTTATACAGATTGGTGGGTTGACGAAAGTCATGAATTTTAATCTTGTCCCCAGAAATGTCTTCATCAGAGAATCCAAGAATGTGAGCAAACCTCTAGTAGCTCACCTTGTACCAGCTGCCTTCGATATAGAAATTTAGATAAGGAAAGTTATAGGGACTTTCCTCATCGGCTAGCTTGATCCAAAGAGTGGAATAGAACTGAGCAATGACCTCATCATTCCAATCATATTGGAATGTCATAATGTTCTTCATTTTCTTCCTCTCATAGGCCCTCAAAGCCTGTGTCATCTCTGGATCTCCAATAGCTTCACATCCTTCCCAGTTGATGTATCTCTGATGCAGAATAGGCTGATGCTTCTTGGGAAGAATCATAGAGTTATAAAAATCAACATGCTGAAGGGTCCAGAACCGATTACCATCGATCCTAGCATCACGAATACGCAATGTAGGGTTTTGGAATCGGATGTCCTGGAGAAGAGTGGACCCTCCGCTGGCACTAAAATCTGTGATAGGCTCATTTGCAGATCAACAAGCCTCCGCCTTGTGAAGAACCAACCCTCGGAGAATGGGTGCGTTGGCAGAGGGGAGGTCAATTTCATCATCCTTTCCTCCATCATCATCACTTGTTGGCTCCCATGCCTGTGGATTTGTTGCGGGTCGAGACCGACCGGAGGGATTTTGGGTCGTCCGACCGCGAGCTCCATGAGACCCAGAGGCCTCACCACCTTGCATTACATTTCCGGATCCTCGCCCGTGCTTGGATCTAGAACGCGGGGGAGTTTCTTCATGAATTTCTTGATCATCATCAGAGTCAGATTCAACAACTGATGGGTTCCTCCGATGCACCATCCTTAAGATAAAAAGTAGAACCTATGGTGAGCGAGGAGATCGATGTTCAAGGATTTTAACAAACACGTTTGAGTAAATACGTGTATGATATTGAGAATGCACTTCAACCGTTCATGTGAGCGGTTCAACTACAACGAACAATACCAAACTACTAAACTTAAACAATATTCAAGACAAAAGAAGATAGTTTAAGTGTTGCAAGCACCTAAACTATAAAGTATCCTTGAAATGATACACAAGATAATCAAGAACGGGTGAGATCAAGTAAAAACATGAAGAAATACGGTAATACCTCGATCTGAAGATTGAACCACAGAAATCCGAACGAAAGTGAGGGAGTTGATGGAGGAAGCCGAGAGGAACAAATCTCCAACAAACTCCCAAGGATTTGATGGCACAAATGGGCTTTGGAGTGTGGTGAGAGTGTGAGGGAGAGAGAGGAAAAGTGAAGGCGACGGCGGCTGGAAGAAATGAATGGGTAAGAAGTGAAAGAAGGAAGGGGAGGAGAAAAAGGAGGCGGCGGCTTGTCAGCGGACCAAAACTAGTTCAACCGGTTACAAAACCGGTTGAACCGGTTTTGCTGTAGTGTGAACAGTTAAAGCATGCAGAAAAAGATGCTGACTGCGCGGAATTTCTGCTAGACTGACAGCGCAGTCTGCGAGACTGACGGCGCAGACTGCGGGGCTGACTGACAGCACGGATGCAGAGGCGTCAAAAACCGGTTCAACCGGTTTCCACTAGGGGAAAACCGGTTGAGTGGCCTACTCTATCGATTTACTCAACTTGTTTTCAGATATTGCCCGTTAAGGCTTTAACCACACTTAACATTTATGACATGAGTAATTTTAATAATAAAAATAGTATTTCTCATGACATTTTGTGCATACAACAATTTTATATCCATCAATCATGTGTTCAAATTTTAGTTTTATGACACGTTTCGAGAATCCAAGATGTTTAGTTCACTCCTAAGAAAACAAAACCTAGTCTCATCAAGGGGTTTTGTGAAGATATTGGCTAGTTGATTTTCAGTGCTCACATGAAACAATTCGATATCTCCTTTGGCTTCATGGTCTCTCAAGAAATGATGTCTAATGTCAATGTGTTTGGTTCTAGAGTGTTGCACAGGATTGTTTGCAAGTTTTATGGCACTCCCATTGTCACACAGTAGTGGAATCTTATTAAACTCACAACCAAAATCTCTTAGGGTTTGCTTCATCCATAACAACTGTGCACAACATGCACTAGCTGCTATGTACTCAGCTTCTGCAGTGGAAAGTGCAACACAATTTTGTTTCTTGGAACTCCATGACACTAAGGACCGCCCAAGGAATTGGTAAGTCCCAGTAATGCTTTTTTGATCTACTTTGCAACCGGCATAATCTGAGTCAGAGTAGCCAAGTAAATCGAAAAGGGAGCCTTTAGGATACCATAATCCTAGGTTTTGGGTGTGGACTAAGTATCTTAGGATTCTCTTAACGGCAACAAGGTGGCAATCTTTAGGATTAGCTTGAAAATGTGCACACATGCAAACACTTAACATGATGTTAGGTCTAGATGCACACAAGTAAAGCAGTGACCCTATCATTGATCTATATAATTTTTGATCTACTGGTTTACCTTCTTCATTTAGGTCGAGATGTCCATTTGATGACATTGGAGTCTTGGCGTGCTTTGCCTTTTCCATGCCAAACTTCTTGAGCATATCTTGTGTATATTTGGTTTGGCATAGAAAGGTACCTTCCTTGAGTTGTTTGACTTGAAATCCCAGGAAGTATTTGAGCTCGCCCATCATAGACATCTCAAACCTGTTCGTCATTACTTTGCTAAATTCTTCACAAAATTTTCCATTAGTACTACCAAATATAATGTCATCGACATATATTTGGCACACAAATAGCTCATTGTCAACCTTGCGAGTAAATAATGTAGAGTCAGCTTTTCCTATTGTAAATCCATTCTTAATTAAAAAATCTTTAAGACAATCATACCAAGCTCTATGGGCTTGTTTAAGCCCGTAGAGTGCCTTGTGAAGTAGATAGACGTGGTTTGGCTTCCTTGGATCTTCAAAGTCCGGTGGTTGCTCCACATAGACCCTCTCTTGTAGTGGTCCATTTAGAAATGCGCTCTTGACATCCATTTGATATAACTTGAAATCATGGCTAGTAGCATAGGCAATTAATATTCTAACTGACTCTAACCTTGCTACCGGCGCATATGTTTCACCAAAATTAAGTCCTTCCACTTAAGTGTAGCCTTGGGCAACCAACCGTGCTTTGTTTCCTGTAACAATGCCATGTTCATCTTGTTTGTTCCTAAAGACCCATTTTATCTCAATCACATTTTGCTTGGGTCTTTGAACCAAGGACCAGAATTCATTCCGGGTGAAGTTGTTCAACTCCTCTTGCATGGCAATTATCCAATCCGGATCACCCAACGCTTCTTCAACCTTAAGTGGCTCAAGAGAGGAAACAAACGAGTAAAATTCACAAAAATTTGCTAAACGGGATCGAGTTGTTACCCCTCTCCTGATGCTACCCAGGATGTTGTCCACCGGATGATCTCTTTGAATGGTATGATGGACTCGGGGATGGGGCACTGATGGTTGTCTTTGAATTTGCTCCTCCTCATCATCCACTTGATCAAGAGGCACTTCACCATCAACACTTTCATGTTCATCTTCTACCACGATTGGCATCCTTTGGGGTTGAAGACTTTCTTCAAGACTTGGATGACTTGAGGTTGATGGGTTTGCTTGGGTGGAGGATTTATCACCCACCACCTTTGCGCCCACATCAAAAACCTCATTGGTCATCCACAAAGTTCCTTTCTCATCATCCTTTTCTTGAGGTCTCACTTCACCTATTGCAAGCTTCTTTATGGCCTCACAAGGTGGTTCTTCATTTCCTGTAGTGTCATTAGAAACATGCCCTTGCGAGCCATTAGACTCATCAAATGTCACGTCTATCGCTATTTCAACAAGACCGGTGGTATTGTTGAAAACACGATATCCATGCGCATTTGATGCATAACCAAGCAAGAAGCCCTCGTCCACTCTAGGAGCAAACTTTGAGCTCTTAACTTTCTTGTTAAGAATAAAGCATTTACAACCAAATACTCTAAAATAATCAACTTTAGGTTTGTTACCAGTGAGAAGCTCATAGACAGTCTTCTTGTAGATCTTGTGAAGATAAAGGCGGATGATTGCATGACAGGCGGTGTTGAACGCCTCTGCCCAAAAGTTGTCAGGGGTCTTGTACTCATCCAACATGGTTCTAGCGGCTTCAGTTAGAGTTCGATTCTTCCTTTCCACAACACCATTTTGTTGTGGAGTGTAGGGAACCGAGAACTCATGTTTGATTCCTTCTTCGCCTAAGAATTCTTCGACACCTGTGTTCTTGAATTCTGTCCCATTGTCACTTCTCACTTTCTTGATTTTAAGCTCAAACTCATTTTGAGCTCTTCTCATGAATTTCTTCAAGGTCTCTTGGGTTTCACCTTTGTCACTCAAAAAGAAAACCCAGGTGAAGCGAGAAAAATCATCAGCAATAACTAAGCCATACTTACTACCACCAATACTGATGTAAGCCACAGGTCCGAAGAGGTCCATGTGAAGAAGCTCCAATGGCCTCTTTGTTGTGACCACATTCTTTGATTGATGTGGGACTCCATGTTGCTTTCCTGCTTGGCATGCACCACAAACCCTATCTTTCTCAAATACAACATTTGTTAGTCTAATGATGTGACTATCCTTTTGAAGTTTGGCCAAATTCCTCATACCGACATGAGCTAGTCGGCGATGCCATAGCCAACCCTTGTCAGACTTTGCCACTAAACAAGTCTCAGGCGTCACTTTACTTGTTGTGAAATCAACAAGATAAAGTTTGCCCTTCAAGCGACCCGTAAAGGCAACTGAGGAATCCTCCCTTCTAAGGATCTTCACATCCACATCAGAAAATAAACAATTATAACCCATTCCACAAAGTTGTGAAACAGACATCAAATTGTAACTTAAAGAATCTACTAGCAAAACATTTGAAAGTGATTGTTGGTCAGAGATAGGAATTTTACCAATACCAATCACCTTACTCTTGCCACTATCTCCAAACACAATTTCTTGTGCTTCTTGAGTTAGTTGCAAGGAATGAAACATGTCTTCCTCCCCGGTCATGTGATTTGTACATCCACTGTCAAGCACCCAACTTGACCCACCAGAGGAGTAGACCTGCAAAACAAATTTAGGCTATGCTTTTAGGTACCCAAATTGAATTGGGTCCTGCAGTGTTAGTTATAGCCTTGGGTACCCACACATTTATTTTCATGACTTTTCTTTTAGTGTAGACACACACATATTTAATAACCAATTTCCCTAAATCCCAAGTCAACATATAATCACAAAGATAATAGTGAGAAATGGGAGCATTAAATTTTTCTCCACTTGTTGATCCCGCTTCCTTCATCTTACTCTTTGTGGAACTCAAGTTTACCTTTACTTGAGTTGACTTGTCATTTGAGGAGTGAATCCTCCCCAAGGCATCATATAGGGTGGTTCCCTCTATGAACTTGAGGGATCTCCACCCCTTATGCACTATGCTAGGGTTTTCCTTAACTGAGTTGAACCCAAGCCCCCTTTTTCCATTGTTGGGCTTTAAAGACTTGTACTTGGGTTCAACTTTCTTTAACCCATCATTTCTAGAGCATCTCTTCAATATTTCTTTGACCTTCACCTGTGGGCTTTTCTTCCTTGCATGGTTAGTTAAACAACAAGAAGCATGGTATTTGGCACAATGTTTGCAAAAGGTATTATTTGAGGAGCTAGACTTAGATTCAATCAATAAAGATGAGGCATTGATGTTCTTGCAATTTTCAAGTTGCACTTGAAGTTCTTGATTTTGGACATTCAAGCTTAACATGCTTGATTCAAGTGCATCCTTTTCATTTGCAAGATTAGCTATAGAGGGTTTTCATATTGGTTACTTCTTTTTCTTTATCCTCTATAGTTATCTTGACTAAAGATACTTCCTTAGTCAAGGCATCTAGCATTTCATCTTTATTGAGTAGCATCCTTGAAGCTCTAGGTTTCTCTCCTTTTCAAGGATGAGCAAGTCTTCTTGAGCATCAAGAGTTGCTTTTCTTTTATTTAGCTTCTCCATTAATTTGGTGATAACATTATATCCATTCAAGCCAAATTCTTTAATCATTTTGTTTTTCATGGCAATTTGTTCATCATCATCATTTGAGAAATCATCACTAAATAAAGTTACCTTATCTCCTTTTGCCATGAGGCAAGTTGGAGTGTAGGAGTCGTCTTGGAGGTTGGTGAAGAGTTACGAGCTTGAAGTAGATTGGATGGCAACGTTTGCCACCACTTCCTCTTCTTCGGAGCTAGAACTCTCTTCATCGGAGTTCCATTCTTCACCAATATGGGCTTGACCATATTTCTTCTTCTTGAAATATCCCTTGTTCTTGCCTCCCTTTTTGAACTTGTCCTTCTTGTATTCCTTCTTGGCTTTTTGTTCCTTTTTGTTAGGACAATCCGCTATGAAGTGACCGGTTTGGCCACATTCATAGCATGCCCTCTTCTTTCCTTTCCTTTGAAATTTATCATTTTTCCTTACAAATTTCTTGAAAGTTTTGATGAACATAGCTGTGTCTTCATCACTTGAGCTATCTTCATCACTTGATGTCTCGACCACTTTCTTTGCCTTGTGGTCTTTGTTTTTCTTGGAGGTTTCTTGTTCATTTGAGATCAAGGCATGAGAGTCTCTTGTCTTGATTGTGGCTTCTTCGGATTCATGTTGTTGAATCTTTGCAAATAATTGATGAGGCATCATTTCCTCATAGTCATCTCGGTCCCTTATCATCCTTGCTGGACTCTTGTCCTTTTCTTTGTATGCTCTCATGAATAGTCTCGTGACCTTGGAGTCACTCCAATCTTCACTTCCAAGCACTCTTATTTTGTTTACTAACACCATTAACTGATCAAAGAGTGATTGAAGTGACTCACCCTTAGTCCAATCATATCTAGCAAGCTCACTCTCCAAAGCTTCAATTCTATGTCTCTTAGCTTTGGGGTCTCCTTCATGTGACATTTTAAGAATATTCCAAATGTCACGGGCATCTTCTCTTCCTTGAACTTCCGGTATTCTTCCGGACAAAGACTTCCTTTTATTATGCTCACTGCTTGAGCATTGCGGTGAACCTCTTGCATCATTTCCGGAGTCATCTCTTCTCCTTGGGCGGGCTTATACATACCTACATTGACAATCTCCCAAAGACTAGGATGTACACCGATTAAATGCGACTTCATCTTATCGACCCACTCGTCATAGTTCAACTCACTAAGAGTTGGTAACTTTCCAAGTGGGGCGGAAGAGAAGTTGGGAATAAAATTTCTAGAATAATCAAATTGAACTTTATTGAACTCGTTACCTTTACTTTTGGTGGATGATCCTTCGGTGGTGATACTTACCTTGCTCATCACCTTTGACACCAAAAGTTCTACCAAGTCATCATTGTATTCAAATTTTCCCTTACCTTTATCTTCTTCGGCCTTTCTTCTTGATTCTTCTTCTTCGGCCTTTTTCTTAGCATCTTCCTCTTTCATTTTGAGGAACATCTTCTCGGTAATCTTCATGGCGAGGTCGAGGACCTTGGGGTCCACTTCCTCACCGGAAGATGTGACGGGGATTTCCTCGAGGAGAGGATCCACATGGTCCCGTTGACTATACATGATCGTTTCCTCATGCGGTTAAGCGTAAAACGAGGTACGAAGCTCTGATACCAATTGAAAGTAGCCTAGAGGGGGTGAATAGGCTACACCTAAATTTTTTTCAATAAAAACTTTGAGATAGGTCAAATTAAAGTTGCACTGGTGCAAACCGGTTCAGTTGATTTTGTTTACAACTGAACAAGTTTGAACCTGCTCAACTTAGATTAAATAATCAGTTAAACAAATATTACGAAGTAGTGAAAGATATTGCTAATGACTTGCCCTATAGAAAATCAACTCAAATAGATGAATATAAACCAACCAACAATTTAAGGCACTTAACAAGAACGCACAAGAACACGCGATTTAACCCGAGGTTCGGCAACCACCACAAAGGTGTCCTACTCCTCGTTGAGGAGCCCACAAAGGGCTGGGTCTTTTCCAACCCTAATCTTCCACAAGCTGGCCACCAAGGTCAAGGCAATCTTTTCTCAAATTTGCTCAAAGAGCGGGTAATATAAACTTCTTGGGGTCGTCCACAAATTTGGAGACTCCCAAGCAACCTCTAACCATCAAGGAATACAAGGCTCCAAGAGTAACAAATCCGCACAAGGTTAAGTTTGCAATGAGCTCAAGAACGAAGAGAATGGGAGAATAAAGATGAAATTGACAGCGCGTTAGACCGACTTCACCTCACACCAAGGATCCTTCAAGCAATTGAAGGAGATGCAATTTTGGGTGTGAGATGTGAATTGAATGCCTTTGTTTGGGGTTTGGTCAGCTGAGAAATCATGGAGAGAGCAGAAGTAATGAAGAGAGAGAGTGTGGGGGGTATTTAAAGGATCCCCCAAAAGCTGGCAGCCATTGGGAGAAAAGAACCGAAAACCAGTTGAACCGGTTTACAAATCGGTTGAACCGGTTTCCACCATGAAGATCTCGGTTCATTGATCTACTCAGACCGGATTCAAAACCGGTTGAGCCAGGGAAAATTCCAGTTGAACCGGTTTCTAAAAAATATCTGCATACGATTTTTCTGACAGCTCTGACTGTTAGACAGGTCAGAGCAGGGGTGGCAGAGAAACAGTCCAGAAACCGGTCGAACCGATTTCAGGTCCGGTTGAACCGGTTTCAGAGGTTGAAGAGCAAGTTTTGAACATTTTGAAGTGAACAAAGGTGGAACTCTTGTGGGAAGTAAAAGTGGTTTTTCACAAAGGCATTCATGATCTAGAAAAGTGTTCTCTAAGATGATTTTGAAGGAATTTGAACTTAGCTCATTGCACAACTTACTTAACCATTGCGGATCCCTCTTAATTGAACGGTGATTCCTATAACTCAAGAATTATAAAATGAACACTGCCGTTGTTTCCAAGCACTTGGAGCACGTCGTATGATGTAGAATTTAAATCCGCTGTGCTTTTCATTTTTATACTCATAAGATCTGTGCTTCTCCTGTCTGTAGAATAACTGTGTACATGCTAGGAGCAAACTTGTTAGAATCTCTGTTTGTTTTGTCATTTAATTACCAAAACCCTCAATTAGGGTTGATTGCACTTACACTTTCACACGTTGAGGTAGACCACCGCATCCATGCTAGCGCAACCTAACAACACCAAGTCGTTTGATGTGTATTGTGATGCCTCTGGCACTGGGCTAGGTTGTGTTCTAATGCAAGATAACCGAGTCATTGCCTACGTATCAAGGGCACTCAGACCTCATGAATAGAATTATCCTACTCATGATTTAGAATTGGCAGTCGTTGTCCACGCCTTGAAAATCTGGAGGCATTACTTGATGGGAGCTCATTGTAACATCTATACAGATCACAAGAGCCTCAAGTATATCTTCACCCAGGCTGACCTCAACATGAGACATAGAAGATGGCTGGAACTGATCAAGGACTACGACTTGGAGGTGCACTACCACCCTGGGAAAGTCAATGTAGTAGCAGATGCCCTAAGTCGGAAGTCACAATGCAATTGTATGTCAATGGATTCTCGCGTCAATACCTTGTGTGACGAATTGAGTAAGATGAAGATTGAAGTGATTCCTTCTAGTACCTTGGACTACATCTCCATTGAACCAACCTTGCTAGACCAAGTTATTATGGCCCCGCTTGGTGATAAGGGAGTGCAAATCATCAAGGAAATGCTTAACCAGAAGATTAAAAAGTATAAGTGTTTCCGCCAA
This sequence comes from Zea luxurians, assembly GCA_029449295.1. NCBI lineage: Eukaryota > Viridiplantae > Streptophyta > Magnoliopsida > Poales > Poaceae > Zea > Zea luxurians. Next base: position 18,080,662 of record JAOPSE010000019.1, on the reverse strand, counting down.
GACAGTAAGGGAACATTATGGTTCGAAGACCGACTGGTAGTTCCCAAAAATGAGGACCTCAGGAGGAAAATTTTGGATGAGGCCCACCTCTCCAAATTCTCCATACATCCGGGAAGCGACAAGATGTACCACGACCTAAAACCCCTGTATTGGTGGACAAGGATGAAGAGGGAAATAACCAAGTATGTGTCAGAGTGTGATACCTGTCGGAGAATAAAGGCAAGTCACCTAAAGTCGGTCAGTGCCTGCAACCCCTCTCTATAACATTATGGAAATGGGACGACATCAGCATGGATTTCATTGTGGGTCTACCCAACACCTCTCGACACCACGATTCAATCTGGGTTATTGTGGACCGATTGACGAATGTGGCTCATTTTCTTCCAGTGCACACCACCGATAAGGCGCAAAAGTACGCGGAATTATATATCGTCCGAATTGTGTGTTTACAGACGAGTGATCAAAGTTTTCAAAAAAAAGTCAACAATGTTGTTGGGGACTTGTTCTCAAATGCTTCGGATTAAGAACAAGGCAACATAAAAAGTGTTAAATGATAAAGCCCTTCGTCCTTTTGAAACATTATTTCCCTTTGGGATATAATGTGCTCCGGACGAAGGTCACAAACAGCATATCTTCGTAAGCACAATAAACTATGACGAAGGACTTACATGCAACATAAAAAGTAATATAAACATTTAAATATTATCACTACATCATTTCTATTTTATTGTCATATAAAAATAGAAATAACTTCAAATTACAAGTGTACCTTCGGATTGCAGGAAGGCAAAAGTACAAGGATGACGGAAAGCAAATGCCAAGTCCGCGTGAGCAGTACGGGGGTACTGTTCATCTATTTATAGACACAGGACACAACCTGTGAAGAATTACAATTATGCCCCTCATAAAAGTTTACAACATTGACCCAGACCTTTATGGATTAAAAGGTCATTCTATCTCTAAGTCGGTTTGTAATACCGAAGCTTCATGAAGAGGAACCTTCGGTCATCTCCTGGGGACAACTTCAGCCGAAGCTGCTTCTTCTTACAAGACCTTCGGCGCAACGAAGCATGACCCCAACAGTAGCCCCTTTCGCGACGCTAGATCGTTTTTCGCAACGAGCTTGATCCGTGAAAAAAGCCTCTTCAGCTTCGGGAAGCCGAAGGTCCAAAAAACACCTTCCCTGAGCTCGTTGTCAAGAAACGATCCAGTTTCCGAGCGCGTGTCAGGCCCACCTTGCAGAGTTACTGTTTGGTTTCTACGGTCCACCGCACAGCGAGTGCCAGTGACTGTCCGCCTGGTGTAAAAATCCTGGCGTTTCGCCTTCTTACCTGCAGCACTATATAAACAGACGGGTAGGTGTGAAGTTACCACAGCATTCATTGCTATTTGCACTGTTTTGCTGCCAAAATTTTTAACCATAGCCGAAGCTTGACTCTCGGAATCGAACGAAGGTCCAACTCGAAGTCTGCTTCGTCAGAAGGAAAGGCTTCGGGAGAAAAAAGTATTCAATTTCCACAAACTCAGAATTAAATGGCCAGAGTGCGATCTACCGCCAGGGTTGAGCGTGAAGGAGACGAAGCTGAAGGTTCGGAGACTGTTCCCATCTCCGAAGCAATGCAACGATCCGGACTGGTAACCTCGGAGAAAATCCCCACTGTTGAAGCAGTACAAGCAACTGCCGAAGCAGAAGATGAGAACATGGAAGAAACTGATCCCGAAGATGATTATCGCATTGCCATGCCAAGTAAGCCCAGCCACTTGGACTTCGGAAAGTCGACCGTTTCGAAGGCTGATCTCTCCAAGATGGTAAAATCAGGTTATTTCAGTGAAAGTCAGAAGAAGCTACTTCGCTTCGGGGGAGAAGAAACTACCCCGAAGCCAGAGAAGGATGAGATAGTCATTTTCAAGAGCTTTCTAAAGGCTAGGTTAAGATTCCCCCTTCATGGGATTATTGCAGATGTATTGAAGAAGTTTGGTATCTACTTTCACCAGTTGACTCCTAACGCTATCGTTAGGCTTAATGTTTACATTTGGGCCCTCCGAAGCCAGGCGGTGGAACCGTTTGCCGACAGTTTTTGTCGAGTTCATGAGCTACATTACCAGACGAAGGCTAGAAAAGATGGATTACATGATAACTTTGGTTGCTACAATTTTGCCTATCGGAAAACCACAAAGTTTCCTGTTATTAGCTACCGAAGCAAATGGCCGGCAGGCTGGAAGTCAGAGTGGTTTTATGTGAAAGTTGATGAAGACAAAGAGAAGTTGGTACAAAGCCCACTTGAATTGATCTTTGGAGAAACAAGACCGCGATGCCACATGACATTAGAAGGTCCCACCTGGGCTGCACTGGGTGAGTTTAGAATTATTTCAGAGCATATCAGTACTAGGGACCTGGTTCAAGAGTTCTTGGCCTTCAGGGTTTTCCCTACTTTAAAAGAATGGAAAATGCCGAAGCTGGAAGGGGAGAAGAAAGAAGGGGAACTTGTCCGGCTTCCTTACCATTTCAAGTTCAAGAAATACTTTAAAAAACCTTGCCAAGAGTGGCTGGACACAGTTGAAGTAATGTGCAATGAAATACTTGGTAATTACTCCAAAAAAGAAGATCAGCTAATGACTGCGGCCTTCGGCACCCGTCCGAAGCGAAGACTAAACCGAGTGTTTGATGCCCTGGGTTTCGAGTACGCTGACTATGAACGGCTGAATAAGGGTGCTGAGGGCCAAAAAAGGAAAAGGGTGGCCGAAACTTTGAACAAAGATGAGGAAGAACCACCAAAAGAGAAGAATATTCCAAAGAAGAGAAGAATATCATCTCCGAAGCGAAAATTATCTGATGAAGAAGGGACTCCTGCATCACCCTCTACCACCGACGTGGAGGAAATCTTAAAGGTAATGACTGAAACCCTGCCCGCGAAGCTAAGTCCATTAGGGCCTCAACTGACGAAGCTTTTTTGAAAGGTGGAGGATCCCGAAAAAACGAAGAAGATAACCAAAACAAAGAGACAAAGAATTATTGCAATGACCGAAGTTATTGACAAGACGCCACCGAGGGCTTCAACTCGGAAAGGGCCAGCGGTTGAGGGCACAACAAATGTCGAAGTCGCACCTTCGGAGGTTGCGGCTCCCGAAGCTGCTTCGGCCGAAGATTTGAACTTGGAAACTACAATTGAAGACATCGACAAAATACTGCTAGACATGGCCGCAGAAGAAGCTACCACTGCTGCCGAAGAAACCATGGCCACATTGCCTGGGAAGGGAAAGGAAATAGCCGAAGATACTTCGGAGGACGAAGCCTTCATATTTCAAAATTTAGTTGGGCAAGAACTGTCGAAGGCTGAAATAGAAGAGCTTAAAGAATATGCCAAATCTTGCGGATATAAGCCAGGAGCTCTTCTTTTCGGAGGTATTGACGATGAGAAATTGAACTGCATCCGGGATCAAACTGGAGCTAAGGTCATCGGTACTCTATCAAAGAGTATCGGTTTTCCGAAGCTGGAAACGGATATCAGCCGCTACCGACGACAACATATCGTTGGTAGCTTATTTTATTCCAATTTCAAGGTAAACAACTTTTCTCTGACTTTTATTGTTTTTAATAATGAAAATGTTCCTCACGAAGGTTGTTTATGTGCAGAGCATGCTACTGAGCAAAGCTTTGAAAATGCAGCAAGATTTAGAGGATAAGAAACACGAAATTATAATTGAAAATTTAGAGAGCAGAATAAAAGAGCAATCAGCTATTATTGAAAAGAAAGACTTCGAACTCCAAATAACTGAAGGCTTATTGGCAGAAACTGAAGCTAAAGTAGCAGAATTGAATTCGAAGCTTCTCTGCCAATCAAAACAATTTGAACAAGAGAAGCTAGAGCTTAATTCAAAATTTGATGCCGAAGTCCAAACAAACTCAGATTTGAAGAAATCATTGACAAGCCTTCAAGACAAATGTTTGAAATTTAGTAACAACTGTATTCAACAATTAAAAAAGATCTTTTATTCAGTTGGAGCCAGCAGTGGAAAGTTCACCCCTTCAGCTGAAAATTTGCCAAGAACCTTCGAACATATTGAAGCTGAAATTGATGAGCTTGACGAAGTTATAGCCGGGCACGGTGACTTCTGTGCCTGGGTAGCTTCTCGGGGCACTGCTGCAGCATTTCTGAAGGCCGGCTGTGATCATGGAAAAATCGTCAACAGGCCCAATTTCACTCTATCCCATCAATGCTAGACGATATTCCTGACCTCGCCCGAAGCATTTCAAACAGATTTATAAAAATGATATGGACCAAAGGCGGGCGAGAAAAAGCTAGAGACGAAGCTCGAAGTCATCTTGAACCAGTAAGAAATCATACCTTGTGCTTACTTTCTCCCTCAAACTTGATTTTTACTCACAATACCTTGATTCATGTAGGATGACGAAGCTGAAACTGATGCTTAAAGAATATGCCGCCGAAGCTGAAGCCCGGTGAAGATTAGTAGGAGTAGACTGTAGAAAAAACTCAAGAGACTTTTGTAATAACTTTTGTAAATACAGCTAAACTGTTCTTAATGAACTTTGTTCATACCTTGCAATATATCCTTACCCTTCCATTGAGGCGCTTTGATGTGGACGAAATTAGTATTTTGAGCCGAAGGCGAAAAAACACCTTCCCTTCTTTTCGTACACAACGAAGCATAAAAGACCGCTTCTTCTTTTTTGCCGAAACCTTTCTTTTTTGTACACAACGAAGCATAAAAGACCGCTTCTTCTTTTTTGCCGAAACCTTTCTTTTTTGTACACAACGAAGCATAAAAGATCGCTTCTTCTTTTTTGCCGAAACCACCACTTATGCCATGATGATGATTATCTTATATATGCCTGAATGAATGTTTATGAATGCAAATGTTATGATGTAATGTGATGTGCGAATTAATATCCAAACACATATCCGAAGCCATATCCTCAGCCATTATTTCTTAGAAACAATCACACATCAGCTCTGCATTCCCTTAGGAACGACTTTGGAGCTTCTTCGCCTTTTACTTTCGGCGGAATCAGCGTTGACTTTTCGCTGTAAGCTCTGCATTCCCTTAGGAACGACTTTGGAGCTTCTTCGCCTTTTACTTTCGGCGGAATCAGCGTTGATTTTTCGCTGTAAGCTCTGCATTCCCTTAGGAACGACTTTGGAGCTTCTTCGCCTTTTACTTTCGGCAGAATCAGCGTTGATTTTTCGCTGTAAGCTCTGCATTCCCTTAGGAACGACTTTGGAGCTTCTTCACTTTTTCAGTTTTCGGCACTCGATGGTGCGTTCTCAGCTTTTACATTTACATTCCTTGGGGGATTTTGCTCTTATAGAACTAAAAAGGAAATTACATATGATGGCCCCATTAAAAACCTTTCTCCCCCTTTAGAAAGGAAAAGGGTGCCATGAAAAAAAGAAAAAACATAAAAAAGTTACATCAAATTACACATAATATCGCCGAAGCTCATCCGCATTCTAAGATCTTGGAATGTCGTTGCCGTCCATATCCTTCAATCTGTATGAACCAGGTCTTGACGAAGATGCTACTAAGAAAGGCCCCTCCCATTTCAACTGTAACTTACCCACTGTGTCTGGGTTGGCCACTCTCCGAAGCACCAAGTGTCCCGGCTCAATATTCTTTAACCGCACTTTTCTATCTCGCCATTTGACTGTTTCGGCTTGGTATTTATTGATATTCTCGACAGCTTGAAGCCTGATCCCTTCTAAAGCATCTTTTTCCACAAAGCAAGCATCTTCAGGACCTGATTCTGTCGAAGCTACTACTCTTATTGATCCAGTTTTAGCTTCTTCCGGAGTTATTGCTTCGTCACCGAATAATAACTTGAATGGAGTAAAGCCTGTAGACCTTGATGTTGTTGTATTGTGGCTCCACACCACTTTGGTTAACTGATCTGGCCACTTTCCCCTGGGTTGATTGAAGATTAACTTCATTATTCCTGTCATTATGATGTCGTTGGCTCTTTCAACAAGCCCATTTGACTCCGGATGTCTGACTGATGCAAAATGAATCTTCGTACCAATTTGATCACAGAAATTTCTGAAAGCTTCGGAGTCGAATTGTGTTCCATTATCTACAGTGATGGCCTTCGGTACCCCGAAACGACAAACAATATTCTGCCAGAAAAACTTTTGGACAGTGGCCGAAGTTATTGTGGCTAATGGTTTTGCCTCAATCCATTTAGAAAAATACTCCACAGCCACTATAACATATCTTAAATTCCCTTGAGCCGGTGGTAATGGACCTAACAAGTCAAGGCCCCACCTTTGCAATGGCCAGATGGGTTGTATGAGCTGTGTTAAAGACGAAGGTTGTTTTTGATCTCTTGCACATTTCTGATAACCTTCGCACTTTTGAACCAATTCCGCTGCATCCGAAGCTGCCTTCGGCCAATAAAAACCTTGACGGAAAACTTTTCCAAGCAACGGCCTAGATCCAATGTGAGATCCATACAGGCCTGCATGTATTTCTTTCATCAACTCTATACCTTCGGTTCTAGATAAACACTTGAGCAGCGGAGCGCAAACTCCATGCTTATACAACTCCCCTTCTATCATGACATATGGACGAGCTCTTGCCTCTATCCTCCTGTTATAAGCTTCGTCATCTGAAAGGAACTTACCCTGAAGGTAAGAGATGATCTCAGTTCTCCAATCTTCGCTATAAACAGGAGATATATTGAGGACTGCTCTTTCAAGGAGTTCCACCGAAGGTGCCTTTATTGTTTCGAAAAACACATCCGAAGGTAAAGGCAGCCCCTGTGCTGCTGACTTAGCTAGCAAATCAGCATGCTCATTTTGTCCTCGAGGGATATTTTTGACAGAAAATCCTTCGAAGGAAGCTTCGATTCTTCGGACCGTGTCCAGATATTTTTCAAGCTTCGGATCTTTAGCCTTGCAACTCTTGTCGATATGACCTGAAACAACCTGGGAATCAGTTTTAAGGATGGCCCTTCTGATTCCCATTGCTTTTAATTTCCGAAGGCCCAAAAGCAGAGCTTCGTACTTAGTAACATTGTTTGTACAGCTAAAATCAAGTCTTGCTGCATAACAAGTTTTAACTTTGGATGGTGAGACCAGCACAGCGGCTGCTCCTGCTCCGAAGGTTCCCCAAGAGCCATCACAAAACACTGTCCACACTTCGGCATCCTTATTTGTTTCTTCATCCTGAGCCCCTGGCGTCCAATCGGCAATGAAATCTGCCAACGCTTGAGACTGGATCGAAGATCTATGCACATAATCAATACAAAATTCATTGAGCTCTGCAGCCCATTTTCCAATCCGTCCAGTAGCTTCTCTATTTCTCATAATATCCTTCAACGGCTGCGAAGAAGGAACGACAATATTGTATGCTTGAAAATAATGCCGAAGCTTCCTGGATGCCATCAAAACGGCATATAATACCTTCTCCAGTTCTGTATAATTTTTCTTTGATACACTAAGGACTTCAGATACAAAATACACTGGAACCTGCTTCTTGACTTGGCCATCAAGCTTCTCGTGGACAAGTGCTGCACTTACTGCTGAGTGCGAAGCTGCCACATATAACAACAAAGGAGCCCCTGGCGTTGGTGGAGTTAATGTTGTTAGATCTATCAAATATTGCTTCAGCTCTTCAAAGGCTTTTTGTTGATTTGATCCCCATTGAAAGACTTCGGCTGATTTCAGCACTTCGAAGAATGGTAAATTTCTTTCTGCTGATCTAGATATGAATCTATTGAGAGATGCCAGCCTCCCTGTCAATCTTTGGGCCCCCTTTCTTGTAGTTGGTGGCTCCATTCGAAGTATAGCTTCAATTTTACTTGGATTAGCTTCAATTCCCTTTGTTGAAACCAAGCATCCAAGAAATTTCCCCTTCTTTACTCCGAAGACACATTTTTCTGGGTTCAGCTTCAAGCCAGCTTGTCTGAAACTGGCGAAGGTCTCCTGCAAATCAGCAATATGATTTTCCTGTTTCGTGCTTTTTACAATGATGTCATCAACATAAGTTAGCACATTTCTGCCTATCTGAGACTGGAGGACCTTCGCAGTCATTCTGCTAAAACTTCCTCCAGCATTTTTGAGTCCCTCAGGCATCCGAAGATAGCAATATGTGCCACTTGGGGTTATGAAGCTAGTCTTTGGCTCATCTTCCTTCTTCATCCAGATTTGGTGATAACCTGAGTAACAGTCTAGCAGGCTCATGAGCTCTGAAGAAGCTGCTGCATCAACTAAAGAGTCTATTCTTGGCAATGGGAATTCGTCCTTCGGACAGGCCTTGTTGAGATCTGTAAGTCGATACACATTCTCCACTTGCCATTGGCCTTCTTTACCATAACAGTGTTAGCTAGCCACTCTGGGTACTTTACTTCTCTGATAACTCCTGCACTGAGGAGTCTTTTTACTTCATTGCGAGCCCCTTCGGCCTTATCATCAGACATTTTCCGAAGCCTCTGCTTTCGGGGTCTGAAGGATGGGTCAACATTGAGCGAGTGTTCAATAACATCCCGATTTACTCCGCAGAGGTCATTAGCTGACCATGCAAAAACATCTTTGTTGTTGAACAAAAACCTTATCAAGGTTTTCTCCTGCTCTTCAGATAATTGAGAGCCCAACAGCACCTTCTGCTCTGCTATGTCCTCACATAAGAGCATGGGCTTCGGCTGATCTGCTGAAGCTACTTTCTCCCTTCTGAATTTGTACTGTTCACAAGCTTCAGCTCCATCTATGTTATGGATTGCTTTGGAGTCAGTCCAGCTTCCTTCGGCCCTTCTAGCAGCTTCCTGGCTTCCATGAATAGCAATAGGCCCTTGGTCCGAAGGTATCTTCATGCAGAGGTAAGCTGGGTGAAGAATTGCTTCGAAGGCATTGAGAGTACCGCGACCAATGATAGCATTGTAAGGATACTCCATGTCAACAATATCAAACACAATTTGCTCAGTCCTTGTGTTGTTAACAAATCTGAAGGTTACTGGCATGGTAATCTTCCCAAGTGCTACAATCTGCCGCCCTCCGAAGCCACAAAGAGGGTGCGTAGCATCATGGATCTTGTCTTCGGGCTCTTGCATTTGTCTGAAGGCCTTAGCAAATATGATATCAGCTGCACTGCCTGTATCAACTAAGACATTGTGGACCAGAAATCCTTTGATCACACAAGAGATAACCATAGCATCATTGTGTGGGTAATCCTTGAGTTGAAGGTCCTCCTGGGAGAAGGTAATAGGAATGTGAGACCATCTCGACTTGATGAAGGGTCCTTGCACCCCAACATGCTGTACTCTTCTCTGTGCTTCCTTCTTCTGCTTCTTGTTGGCTGGCTCTGAACATGAACCACCTGTTATCGGGAACAGCAGCTTCGGAGCCGAAGCAGTTCCAGCTTGATCGTTGAATGAAGCCATCAGCTCAAAAAAGTGGAAGTGAGTTCACCGGAGGTGGGCGCCAATGTTGGGGACTTGTTCTCAAATGCTTCGGATTAAGAACAAGGCAACATAAAAAGTGTTAAATGATAAAGCCCTTCGTCCTTTTGAAACATTATTTCCCTTCGGGATATAATGTGCTCCGGACGAAGGTCACAAACAGCATATCTTCGTAAGCACAATAAACTATGACGAAGGACTTACATGCAACATAAAAAGTAATATAAACATTTAAATATTATCACTACATCATTTCTATTTTATTATCATATAAAAATAGAAATAACTTCAAATTACAAGTGTACCTTCGGATTGCAGGAAGGCAAAAGTACAAGGATGACGGAAAGCAAATGCCAAGTCCGCGTGAGCAGTACGGGGGTACTGTTCATCTATTTATAGACACAGGACATAGCCTGTGAAGAATTACAATTATGCCCCTCATAAAAGTTTACAACATTGACCCAGACCTTTATGGATTAAAAGGTCATTCTATCTCTAAGTCGGTTTGTAATACCGAAGCTTCATGAAGAGGAACCTTCGGTCATCTCCTGGGGACAACTTCAGCCGAAGCTGCTTCTTCTTACAAGACATTCGGCGCAACGAAGCATGACCCCAACAAATGTTATATATTTGTGAACGGAGGTAGTAGATTCCAATTCCTCTAAGGGGTCGTTTAGATCCCTTCATTTTGAAGGAATTAGAGTTTACTTAATAGAGTAGGTTATTTGGTTTTGAATTTGATATTCTACCACTTTTCAAAAATTAGTATAAGACTATCCTATATTCATAGGATGAGAGGTGAACATTGATTTTATGTATCATTAGTATATGTTTGTACTCTCTAACTTATAACACGCTCTTTAGTTCGTTCCTATAATAAAATTATAGCACATAAATATCTCCTTAATAGAACCAACAATAACATAAAAATATACTCTATATAAAATTATATTAGCTTAATTAATCTATGCCTAAATTACAATTATTAAAATGGAATTCAATTCTAATTATCTAAATAGGGGCCTAAAATGAATCCGAACGGCCTCTTAGGGAAAAAGGATCATGTGGTTCTGATTTCATGGTCGAATTTTTCTTTTTAGACTTTTGAAAGAGAAACGCCAAAGTTTTTTTATAAGAATAAAATAAAGGAAGTGTCAATAGTTTGGTAGAATGCTTCACACAGCACGGTCGTTAGAAAAATTCAACCACGCATTTAACGAAGACCCAATCTCTTTCCAGCCACGAAAACAAAAAGATAGCAGTACTATTTAGCCGTTAAAATTTAACTGTAACTGTTTGGATTTTAGGTGTTATTTGAGTTGAAACAGAAAAAAAATACTCCATCTATTTTAAATTATAATTCTTCCTAGCCCTCTTTTCTTTATCCATATTTGTTTAAACGATACTGAATATAAGTATACACCATATTTATAGTCAATTAATAAATATATATTTAGTTTAAATTAAATTTTATATATATATATATATATATATATATATATATATATATATATATATATATATTAGCCTCCCTCTATTTTGTAACAGAGTAATAAAGGGTGAGAAAAATGAAGCGAAAGTAACGCAAAGGAGCCGCTGTCGGTAGCAGCCGCCGCCGCTGGTAGAGCTTAAACAGCCTCAAGGATCCAGAGGTACAGTCTTTCCTCTACCCAATTCGAGCCTATTTTCTTGCATTTATGTTGAATCCCAGGTCTCACCAAGTCAATTCTCTAGGGTTCTTGGCCCCCATTTCCGCAATTGTTGCCACCTGCTTATAGTTCCCATTTCCTCAATTGGAGCCACCTGCTTTTAGTTCCTCTTCTTCACTCGCGGAGTTATCAAAGCTTCAGATTTCTTGCTTCTCCGCGGCAGTTTGCTAGGGGTCGGAGTGCCGGAGCCAGAGCCACGCGGGAGTTTGAGCTGGATTGGTTCTTCAATTGAGCGTGGCGGCCGGCGTCAGGTAGAAGTTTCCATGGTTCTTGGTTTGTTGTTGGAGTGTAGGAGATAACACGGGGAAGGAGATTGCGGGAGGGTAACGGAGGTCGGGGAGCTGGCGGCGGGTCACGGGACGATGGAGCCCCAAGTGGTGGACCTCGAGGATGACAGCATCAACTTCTGGGCCTCCCTCGGCGTCAGCCCCCACGTGGACCAGATGCCGCTGCACAGCGTCCATATTGTCGACCACCAAGCTCAGCCAGCGCTGGCGGCTGCGGCTGCGGCGATACAGCCGCAGTCCGTCTGCAGGGACCTCTTCCCGGTGGAGTCCGACGCCTGCCTGGAGCCTCGGCTGGGGATGGAGTTTGAGTCCGGTGAGGCTGCCAAGACCTTCTACATTGCCTATGCTGGCCGTGTTGGTTTCTCCGTTCGCATTGCCCGGTCACGCAAGTCTAAGTGCAGTGAGTCCATAATCATGCTAAGATTTGTGTGCTCAAGGGAAGGGTTCAGTAAGGAGAAACGTGTGGTCACAGCTGGGAAGAAGACGAGGAAGCGCCCTGCCTCCATCAGGGAGGGTTGCAATGCCATGCTCGAAGTGCTCCGCAGAGGTGATAGCAAGTGGATTGTCACCAAGCTTGTCAAGGAGCACAATCATGAGGTCGGGTTGCCCAGTCGAGTGCAGTATATTGCCATCGAGAGTGATACTGTGGTTGACCCTTACATTGGTATGGAATTCGAGTCCCTTGAGTCTGCCAAGACATTCTACTACTCGTATGCCAGCCGTGTGGGATTTGAAGCTCGTGTACGCCAGTCCCGCAAGTCACAGGATGAGTCACTCAAGATGCTGAAGCTTGTGTGCTCAAGGCATCGGTACCATTCTGGACGGGAGAGCAATGGAGAGGATACCAAGAGAGTACGTGCGATGGACCCCTCGAGGGATGGTTGTGATGCATTGTTTGAGATAATTCGGAAGGGAAAAGACACCTGGACAGTCTCCAAACTCATCATAGAGCATACCCATGAGCTGAAACCAGCACCAGCAAGTAGAGTTCACTGTGTTCGCTCGCAAGGTGAGGTACTTGTCATTGCAAATAACTTTTCTGACACTCGTAATCTCCTTCTGAATGGCCAAGATTCTCAGCATCCAAGAGAGGTGAGGTATAATGATTTAGGGCCAGAGGATGCTCAAAGCTTATTTGAATACCTTAAGAAGAGACAGGAAGAGGACCCTTCATTTTTCTATGCTGTGCAGTATGAAAAGAATGGGCACTCCACCAATATCTTCTGGGCTGATGCTAAGGCTAGGATGGCTTACTACCATTTTGGTGATGCTGTTAGGTTTGAGACAACATATCGGAAAAACAAGGAGACTATCCCTATTGTCATATTCTCAGGTGTTAATCATCATGTGCAGCCTGTTGTTTTTGGCTGCGCACTACTTCTTGACGAGTCAGAAGCATCATTTACATGGTTGTTTGAGAAATGGCTTCAAGCAATGCACATGGGTCCACCTGTTTCTTTGCTAACAGAGTTGAACCGAGGAATGGCAGCTGCTGTTGCCAAGGTATTGCCCAATACCCACCATATTTTCTGTGAAAGGCATATCTTAGACACAATGAAGGAGGATCTACATGGTACGTTTCCGGATCCAGTGGCTTTAGTAACTGATCTAAGGAAGTGCATTGATGGGTCCAGAATAGAAGAACTGTTTGACTCAGGTTGGAACTCGGTCATCATAAAGCATGAACTCAGCAACAATGAGCTTTTACAGTCTCTCTATGATATTCGCCAACGATGGGCCCCAGCATACACGAAAAATGTATTTTATCCCAGAAATCTGATGCCAACAACCTTTGGAAGTATTGAGAAGGGTATTCAGAAGTACTTTTCGTCCAAGACTGAATTGCGGGTGGCTGTTTGTCAACTTGGACAAGTAATTTCTAGTTCATTTGAAGCTGAAGTTCAGGCAGATTATTTCACAATGTTTCAAATGCCAGTGTTGAGTACAGCCTCACCAGTAGAAAAACAAGGGAGTTCAATATTCACTAGCACAATTTTTGGCTTATTTCAGGGGCAATTTGTTGATTCTTTTGGGTACCATGCAGAGAGACTTGAGGATGACACAGTACACAAGTATCGTGTTAACAGATATGAAGGTGATGAGGAGATACATACTGTCTATTTCAATCCTGATCAAGGTACGGTGAATTGTAGCTGCTGCCTGTTTGAGAGCTGTGGTATCTTGTGCAGACACGCTCTTCGGATTTTCATTATCGAAGGAGTACATGACCTTCCGAAGGCTTATATTCTGAAACGTTGGACCAAGCATGCAAAAAATATTGACACCTCTGATAATTACATTGATCTGAGGGGGGGGCGTGATGATCCTTCAACTGCAAGGTTCAATGATCTCTTTTGTCATGTGGTAAAATTTGCAAAAGAAGGTTCAAAATCTGCTGAAATCTATGCAGTCGCTAAAGATTCACTGTCCAAGGCTTTTGATGAGGTAGTTCAGTCATCGAAGAACTTCAGAGGGCAGCAAAATCTGCAAAGCTATACAATGTCACTGAAAAGGTCAATCAAGAAGTTTGGTAAGGGCAGAGATTCCTCCGATAAAAGCTCAAAGAGGTCAGCATCTAAACATCCCCTAATGGAGTGTGATGATGTAGATGACCAGATATATTGAATTTGGGAACAATATGATTTTACCTGTCATACCTTGTGTGTAGCATCATGCAATCTAATAGTACCAATTAGATTGTAGCTGACTGCAGAATTTGGTTATTAGCAGATCTAGTAACTGTAAGGGTTCTAGTGAACCCCTAACATTCAGAGATTAACGCTCAAAAGAGTTGTAGAAAGATGCCTTTTTTGAAACATTTATAAATACTACTGCAGATAGACCATTTCTTTATGGGAAGCTGTGATCTTAGGTTTACATGTATCATTGCGAACCAATGTGATTTTCCTGCATCTGCATGCTAGTTGCAGTTAAATCTTGTTGCTGCGAGCACGGTACAATATTGGTCTTTATGACCCTGCAAGCGGCAGAATGCACAGTCGTAGCAGCTGTGGTAGGCTCTGTTCTTAAGGCGTCGCCTAGCGTCCGGGCGGTGGTCAAACGCCTAGGCGCCTTGCCCGTCTACCTCGCCTAGGCGTCCAGGCGGTGCTCCAACATCTTGGACCGTCTTACCGCTTTAAAAACCATGGTGGTAGGAATAGGATAGTCGCTATATTCAGCAGTTAAGTACTCCTTCCGTTCCAAACTGTAAGTTGTTTTGACTTTGTCCTTTGACCAAATTCATAGAAACATATATTAACATCTACAATATCAATGAATCCACTATCAAAATATTATTTCATGTTATGCAATGAAATATAATTGATGTAATAGATGTTTGTGCATCATACAGAGAAGTTTGACTTAGGACAAAGCTAAACTACTTACAATTTAAACTGATACAATTATTACATTTAGCAGTTAAATAGGTTGATGCAATGGCTGAGTGACCTTGAATTGCATGCATGTATGCTCTGTAATAAATACTTTTCTTTGATGTTCTCATATCTTGTCATTTGAATGAAATTCAATGACTTCTTACATAACAATATGTGGTGAAAGGGTCTCTAGCTGAGCTGGTTAGCTTTTATGATATTTCTCGGTCGAGACTCCAATTAAGCTTCTTCTTAACATAATATCGTTGGGATGGTCTTTTCCCTAGCGGCCGAGTTTTATATAACAATATGTGAAATGAGATCTTGGAGTATTTGTTTAATTGTTTTATTATGTAAATATAAGTAGCTATCAAACTGCTTCCAAGGCCACATACCACACAAAAATTGAAAGTTTGTAATTTATGATGACAACTCGTCCACTGTTAGTTGCTTGAAAATGTGTAGCAGACATTCGATGTGTTTGGTTGGATATATAAGGAGAGATAAAATGGGCGACCATATTTTGAGAGTCTGGAGCAATTTTTTATGGCGACGTGGTTCCAAAAAGTCGAGGGTACGGTGTTACCTCTCTCATCCTACTTTAACATCAAACCAAACATATCCTATATTATACATAATCATATATAGTGATTGGTATCCTTTGTCCTGAATTCCAATTGCCAATGTTGCAAAACATCATTGCTAGCCTCTATCACTATCTGCTGATTACTGAGTCATTCATACCTGAATTGGGTATGGTTGGTGGTCTAGTCTTCGGATTGATAGCCACTAGTGTGTGTTTTTAGATTCTGTTGGACTGTGCGTTTTTATGGGTAGAGGTCGGAAGTGACTTTCAAGGACTTGTATCACCTCGATGTACTGTTCTTAAATGAATAAAAATCCTTCCCTTTTCAAAAAAAAAAAAATGATTGCAACTTAGCTGCATCTCATGGTTTCACAAATCGAACAACTTTCTTCTGTGCCTCCTGACCATGGTACCTTCTCTACGTTCTCTCCATTTATTTTTCTCGACCAAAGACGCCCCCTGACTTTTTTTTCTTAAAGAAGTTGGTTCAGTGACTCAAAACCGGGATGGTTCAGCAGACCGCTTCCGGATGACCAGTTGCACCGTGAGAGTGTTGGCACATTCTCTCTATTTATGCAGCATAGTTTGCTACACAATAACTAGAGTGATGCTACCTTGGGCCCCACTGCCAATTTCAGAGTTATTTAACTGGTCCATTTAGAGCCCGTCAAATTAATGGATGCATTTACAAACTTCTAAATTATGTGAATTTGCATTCTAAATTGCACTCAGTTATGATAGGTTAAATTATGAAGGACAAGTCTGGTGCAATGGTGAGAGTTGTCTCAGTGAAGATGGGTATGAGATGATTTCTTTAACCTTATGGGTTTTACCCAATATGAGGACTAGTATGGGATGATTCCCTTACCTGCGGTTATGTCAATGGACAAGAACCTCTACCTATCGGGTAGACAGGTACCAGTACGAGTGGGTACTACCCATACTGTGTATTATAGGTAAAATATACCCACATCATACCACTATTACCATATACTACAACCCATCTTTGCTAAAAGTTAACTATCAAATTATATAATTACTAGGTAAATGCATGTGCGTTGCAACGGGAACATATAATACACAATAACCTATGTTCAAATGTGTGTTATATTGTTATGTGAAAAGGTTTCGTAATTAATTTGTGATCCAAACCATACATAAATTTTGTTATTTTAATTTAGTTATTTCATCATTACATTACAACCATCAATACCATGCAGACTTCTATATATCATAGTAAGGTGTCCGTACGTTGCGACGGAACACAAATTATTCAATAAAACATTAGTACACAACGATTACAGTTTGCCAGCTTCTGAATATCACAACATTTATAAGGTCAAATTAAGTTATGCTCTTTTGTACTTTGTTAAAAAACAAGACGAATTACAAACCAAATTTTACGCACACCATCCGATCATGAAGTTGACCAAAATTAATCAATCTTAAACCTAGATCAAGCAATCTCCACATTTCTAAAGATGGTCTCTTTCAGCTATTGTACACGTAGACTTCAAAACGTTTGCGGCCTCTGGCAATTAAGTAGCTGCGAAGATCCTCCCACGTTGGCCTTAAACGTACAAGCGCACTGGTATCCCTAATCTGCAGAAAGCAGAACAAAATCAGACAATTGATTGATAAGTTTTGTGCAACCAAATCAGAAAGTCCAAACAAGGTTGAAAACCGCATGCGACAAGTGGCATAATAGCTTATGACACCATGTGTTGAGGGGTCTATTGTTTTAGCTCAGCTATACAAGGAGAGATCGATCCAGAGGACTCTAAATTCTCAAAACTTCTAGGATCTATCTTCAGTGATGTAGCTACAACATCCACTGCAGAGAAAGAAAACTTCTAGGATCTATCTTCAGTGATGTAACTACAACTCCACTGCAGGGAAAGAAGCGTGTGGCTCTAGGGGTGGTGATTGGTCCTCACAACCATTTTTCCATTATTGGTGGAAGAACAAATCCATTGGCCTCTTCTGCCACTCCTATTATAGGCAGCGGATGACATTTCTTCCATTGTGACTGGAACAGAATCTTCGCCAATTCCTGCACAGGAAAGCACATCATGACATACCTAATAAGCAACCATCAGCGCACAGGTGGAGAGGACGCCTAGACTGTCAACACATTTACCTGCTTGCCGGATGCAACAGTGGGCTCACCCCACTCTAGAACCTTCTTTTCTAGCGTCTCAAAGTCTCCTTTCCCAGCCTGTTTGAAGCCATAGAGCAATGTTACAACCTACACAAATTCAAATCTGATCCTTCGCGAACAAGAAATCAAACTCCAAACTTGGAAGTCTCATACCTCGATCAAGGCACCAATCTCACTATCAAAGCTCTGGTACTGCTTGCGGACAAGATCATCTAGGGAACCATCCTAACATCACAGAACAAAAATTCCAGTTTAAAAACCTCTGCATGGGAAAGTTCAGTGGGCCTTAATGTGTCTTCAGTTACCTCAGTCAGCTTGGCAACGTTGCGGAGGCCACGGGCCAGGGTGTCCATTCCGGAGATATGAGCAAGAAACATGTCCTCGACATCAGTACTTTCCCTCCGCCTGTTACCACAAAAGCATCACATGTTGGTTCAATTCCAATTTTCCACAGAACAAGAAACATATGACAAAAGGTACTGACAATTTGGCATCAAAGTTGAAACCACCAGGTGCAAGTCCACCCTGTTAAACAAAAACGCAGCAGCTTATATGAGTGCAACCAGGAAGTACATAGGCAAATTGTGGATTTGAGTAAAAAGGGAGAGAGCTGGTTCATGCCACTCACATTCTTAACTACACTTGACATAACCAAAGTAGCCTCTGCAATGTCTGTCATGAACTGATCTGTGTCCCAACCTGTCCATAACGGTAAGGTAAGTTACTATGCATGCCTCATTTTTTTATTTTTTTCTTTCTCTAGAAAAGAATAAAGAAATGCATGTATGTTTCTAGTGTAACACAAATAATATCGAGTCATACGCTTATTAAAAACAGAGGAGTTATATACAACAGTGACACATACCAACTTGAGGATCACCAGTGTTTGCATCGATATTTCCAAGCAGCCCATTAATCCGTGCAGTCTCCAATTCATTAATCTTTAAGCTATTATTCAACTCAATTTAGGCAAGCAAAAAAACCTTACCTGTGTCCAGATAGAGTAGCATGGTTGCACTCAACATTAATCTTGAACTCTCCTATGTCATATGGGACAGTAAAAAGGGGTACTTTTAGAACAAACAGTTAAACTCACACAAGCTTCACTCACAGAATTTTGCTGACAATGTATTCACATTTCAAAAATACGAAAACTTATATTACCTTTAAGATTGTACTTCTGTAGAAAAGCAAACGTAGTCAAAACATCCCAGTCATACCTGGCAGAGAAACAAGGATAAATTCTTCTGATTCTGAATCCTGTAGGATACTTTGCTAATTCATTACTGAGTAAGTAGCATACTGGTGTTTTGTTGGTTCCTCTCTTCCACCCCAGAACACAGAGTTTTCACCACCTAGGTAGTGAGTGACCAGCAAGGAGATAAGGTCAAATAAAAAATTGGGCAAAATGAAGGAGGATCAATCATGATGATCACAGATAACCCACCTCCAAAGCTTTCTTAACTTGTGCAGCCGCATAAGCATATACTTTAACCTCTGGGCTGCAACATTAATAAAGAGTGATTAATATTAATCTTCTAAGATCCATTTGAAAGTTTTCTATAGTTTACTTAGATGAAGAATTATATGGTGATTTATGCAAAAAGAATCATGGCCATGTGAAGGGAACAGAAAGCAAACAATTAAATAGTGCAATGCAAATTAGAATTCCCAAAAGTGTTTCCCCATCACCCATCAAGAATGAGCTGAAGTTTCTTGCTAGTGATACATACATGATTCATTCAAGTAATGATAGAGCATAACAAAAAAGTAATTACAGACCTCATATAGTCCACCTTTCACAGGAACCCCAACCAACTCTTCCTCAACCTTAATTACAGACCTCATATGTAGAAACATCGCTTTCAACCAACGATCCTCTCTCCACCAGTACGCAAGCAGCTCTTCCCCCCTCTACATACAGTAACCAATAACATGAACTTCGAGAAAGCTAGTAAAAATGGATAAACATATAGACAATTTTATAATTTACTAAAGGTGTGAAATCTCTAATAATAGCTTCTCGCCATTTTGGCATCCAGAAGGAAGCTAGCTAATTGAATGTTAATCCAAGGATTATTTATTTGTTCCACACTAATATGCACAACAATATAACCCATGTAATCATCAGCATTGGAAATGGTCCAATAGAAGAACCTTCTATAAGAAAATAAAGAATGTTGACATGTTATTCATTTCAGCATAGATTTTTATTTTGTATTTGGTATCCATCAACCAAATATCCATAGAATTTTTCAAATATCTCTTGAAGGAGAATATGGCAAGTACGCATGTCACCTTAATTAGTTTTGATAGACCTCAACCATGACCTATACAATGGGATAGTATATACTATTTAGGTTTTAAAATAGATTCACATTTTATGTTGTCAGAACAAAGCAGAATGAAACAGATGGGAGTATTTCTCTATTCAATGAGAGCATAAAATCTAGAAAAAGGGATATTATCATGACAAATATATTAGGTTTGGTGTGAAAAAGCGACTCTGATGTCTCCAAGAACATGGGGGTATGCGTAGCTTCAAAAAAAAAACCATATCTATGGTTCTCTTCTTCAGTTCACCTGTGTTCTAAAGGTTCATGTCATGTCATATGATCAGTAATTACTTGTTCCCCATTCAGATAGACCTATGCATAGAAGAGGAAGATTGACAGGCAGAAAAATCGTGTAACACAACTATATACCTACCTACATGCATGTATAGCTAGTATCTAGGTACAAAATATACATGACATGGCTCCACAAATTTTCACAAACATATATACACATACCGAATCATATGACCCAACAATAGACCCTCTATATATATATATTACAATTAATTACCTCAAGGACAATGTGACCATGCCATACAGATAACAATTCAAGCACTTCAAGAAATGGAGTCTCCTCCTACTGAATATGATATATTGTAGCTAAAAATATGTTGCAGCAAGGTGAAAATCTATTGTCAAATATGTGTTGTGTAGCTGCAGCAATTGAAGTAAAAGCAAATATAAAATAATTCTCGATTTCTCAAATCCCAAACACCGATGCAAATATGAGAAGTCTGTTCCCATAGAAGGCCGCAACGAACCTTGAGCTCCTAGTCCTAACTACCTGCTAAGTTAGTCTGTATATGTTACATACAGTTAATGCCAAGATAGTCTGTAAATGAAGCTCCATCTCGCTTAAAAAACAAAAAAATGAAGCACCCATATCACATAATGCAAATGCCCCTGCTGGTTATAATAAAGTGACCGACATCGAGAGTCATGAAAGTATGTAGTCAAGGATTGGATGGAGAATCAATAAGGCCAGATACTCTGTTATACCAATTCTATGTCATGTTTCGTGTTTGTACCAGAAAGATGCATCAACACCGTGTGGACGTGTCCTGGTTTTTCTCACCTATACTTGGAGCTGTCGTTGCTTCAGATACACAATGGCCTCGTCAAGCATGGATGCCTTGTCGGTCTGCTCTCCCAAAATAAAACATCACAACAGAAACACATTAAGGTCTAGCATGAACACAACTGAACAACCTTCTGTGAGCGGGAGAGAGAGTCAGAGAGAACAACCTTTTTAGGAACCATTTGCTATAGCTCCTTAAGCTAAAAAATAGCATAAGGTAAAATTATATTGTAATCTTTTCCATTTCACCATCAATCGACATAAGGCAATGAGCTCACAGAAGGTTGCAGCAGTAGCTCCAGCAAACAGGCCTCATTTGGTGAAGCACAGGTAAAAGAGGGTTGTGATCTATGACTCTCCCTACTGCTCCTTTTTCAAAAAAAAGTATTACAAAAATAGATACTGAAAAAATATAAACATCAATATGATCTATGATTGTAGATCTTTTATATTGCATAGATCAATGACCTTCCCTACTGCTCCTTTTTAAAAAAAACCTACTACTTTTTCAAAAAAAAGTGCACCCTAACATATATGAGAAAATGAAGTATATTCTGCAATATTAAGTTACAATTTTTTGCTTTAAGAAAATAACCTGCTTGTGTTGTTTTAACACATTGGGTGAAGCACAGGTAAAAGAGGGTCGTGATTAGCTTGGCAAGCTAGTGCAAAGCCCTGCTACACATACTATAATCAAACCATTATTAGCTATCTTTAGATAAGATCAAGTAGAAATTAACAATGCACATTCTGAAACCATAAGCAGGATACCAACCTTCTTTTAGTTTCATACGACATGTGTTATGTGACGTTTTTGCCCTTTGTGTGTTTTGGGAGGGTGGGGGGTCAATTAAAATATTACACTTAATAAGCAACAACTAAAACATTACTTTTATTTTCATGTATTTAGAAAAGGTAGCTGGGTTTGGACTTTGAAAACTATAAAGGCTAGCTTAATATACACTTAGAAGCAAGCAGAACCCAATTTCACTGAGTTACTGCTCGATTGCTCGACTAAAAAACATTCTGCAAGTAATCCTAGAAATTTTAAGTCTAAAAAAGAGGACGAAATGGCTTAAACAGAAAGGCACGCAACAAAATTCATTAAATAATAAAAAATGATATTTTTCACTGGTCCATCACATAGCCTTGTATATATGAAGAAAAAATAACAAGTTACCTAATGATGAGTTGTTTCGCTTCATGTAGTTGGTGGTTGCAGTAGCGGATGGCCTCCGCCTCGTCGTCGTCGCAAACACATCACCCACCTATACTCGCCAAAACTCTACATCCACCTAGGATTTGTCGTAGACGATGTAATGCAGCGAGTATGTGTGCCTCTGTCATGTTTAGAAAAACATTTAGTGTGCATCATATCTTCTGCAGTTTTTATTAGAAACATCTAGTAACAATCTTCTATTCTCTAATTTTATCAAGAATCGATATGTTAAAATAGTATGCAGCAGCCTGGCAAGGGAGGAAAGAAACAAAAACAGAATGATATTATTAAAATGTACACATATAAAAGGATAATTATGGACCAGAGAAAACATATCTGTTGTCTAAAAAAATCAATTTGTCATATGAGCTACAAGAAAAATAGGAAAAATCTTTAGCATTAAAGGTAATCTGTCTATCTCTTGTACATTGTACTAAAACAGGCAAGCAGCTCGTGCCTCTTTGTGCATAATTAGAAATTTGTTGTAGTGAGCACTGGTCTACCAAGGTCAATGTTTTCCTAGCAAGAATGTGGCAATGCAGCAAGGAAGCACAAGCACTCCTAGCTAAAATGTATAAATTCTACCTCAATATAAGACTGAAGCATAAGGTTGCATCTAGCAAACTTGGGGATAGTTTCAAACATCAAATTGCATCTAGCTGAAATGCTCATAGTGACATTGCATACAGTTCATGGTTTGAAGGTAAAATTCACAACCAATAGGCTTTACTACATTTTCCTTAAGCATGAAACTCAGGAAACATTGACAGTAAAAAGTCTCATGTAGGCTGTATACTTGAGCTTATCACCTGAGCACGAACAAATCTAGAGAGAGCAAACATGGTGAAGTGACCATCATATATGCCATTCACATCCAAGTGGCCAATGTTGATCTAGACAGAGCAATGGTCCTTGGTAGTGATGATCCTGTTTGTGGCCGAGCTACAAGAATAGAAATTCAACCTTAGCACCTAGGTTACTGTCTTGATACTCTAGTTTCTGCTTCATTGTCTCTGAGTGTCCAGTCTAGTACCTAGGTTAAAACTAAATAGAAATTGATGATAGATGAGTTTAGACAAATAAGAATCGAACTAAATAAACCAGTTTTTAATCTCATGTTAGTAGCATGTATCTAACAAATAGGCAAGGTATAAAGCACAAACAAGCATATCTCACCATATGCCTCTGAAGCTAATTCTTTGCGCTTCATGAAGCTGAGGCAAAATTCACAGAAAATAGTTTTGGGCAGTCATTATAATCTAGTGGAAAAGGAGAGAAATACCATGTATGATGTATCTATCTCATATCTCCCCAGTTCAACCTTTATGATATTTTTCACTTTTGTGAATTCTTCATGTTCCCGCAAGCTGGCTCCATCAAGCTCCTCATGTCCTTGCTACAAAAATGAGTAGAAGTCGTCGAGCTCGTCGACCAGCTTCGCGAGGCTGGTGAAGATGGAGTGGACACGCACGTAGGCAGGAGTGCCCAGGTCGGTGAAGCGGACCAAGAGCACGACCATCACCTCCGTGAGCTCGCAGTACATCGTCGCGCCCTCCTTCACTAGCTTGTACAACACCGCCGTCACCACCGGGTTCGTCCTTGCCTTCCCCGTCGGCCGACACTGGATGAACCGGCCTAGGAGGTGCTTCAGCTGCTGTGCCTTCCCGATGACATCCTCTGTCGCCTTTGTCTCTGTCGCCGACGCCGACCTTCCCCGCGGCACGAGCTCCCAGGCCACCTCGCACGCCATCCTGTCAGGGTCGCCGTCGACGTGCCATTTGCCCGGGCTGGCCCCGCCTGCTCCGTGGGCCTGCATCCGGTGCTTGAGCCGGTCGGCAGTCGTCGAGGTACGTGGCGTAGACGTGCACGAACGCGGCGAAGCACCAGTCGTGGCACCGCACACGGTCGCGGTCGCGGAACTAGGACAGGTCGAGCATGCACCTGCCGCGCCGCGTGGCGAGGAACACCTCCTGCTCGTACGCCGGGTCCCCCTCCGCGGTGAGGAGAGGATGACAAAGCAAGCAAAAGGGCGAGGGCAAGACCGTGTAGTACCTTGGATCCGCTCGGTTAGGGGGCTTAATGGCTGGATCTAGCTGCCATCTCCGGGGAGGCCCGCTCGGAGTCGAGCTCCTGCCGTAGCCCCCGCGTGGCGTCCTCTGTGTCCTCCTTCTCCCGATGTAGCTGTGCCGCCGCCAGCTCCTTGGGGAGGGAGGTTGAGGAGAGACTGCGGTCTGGAGAGGCGGCAAGGGGATGGCGGATTTCACGGAGCGCGGCGGCTGCCACAGCGGGGAGGCGGGATGGGCATCACGAGCGGGGCGCGCGGGCAGACAGGCGTCGAGAGGCAGAACACGGGTGTGGACGCCTACAATAAGAACATATAGAGTAGTAGAGATATGTTTGTTATATTTAAAGTTGAACTTGTTTTTCTGTGTTTGTTTGATATTTTGAGTGATTCGTATATTAGAATTTGAGAATTTTCTAGTGGATACGGGTTACTGGACAAGTAAAATTACCCATGCACGTATGGGTAAGATTTTATACCAATGAATGGATATGGGTAACCTGATGGGTAAAATTTTTTATAGATGCGGGTATGAAATGATACTATCCAATCCCTGTCTCAGTGAGTCAGCAGGTCTGGGTTTGAAGCAACCTCTCTGTATTTATGGAGAGGAAGGCTTGCCTGAGTTTATCTCTTCCCTAGACCCTTGAAACCTTTGACACTCTGCATTTTTTTTATTATAAGTTAAATTATAAAGCATACATGGGGATGAATAATCATGCAATGAAGTGAATATTGAACACGTGAAATAATGCAGGTCCTAAATACTCTTGGTTCCCATTAGTTCCGTTAAATTGATATGAAAATGGCTCTATGCATGGTATTGTTTGGTTACACTGCAGTGATACACATAATGAATGGTGATGTTCTGAGGTATTTCTGATTAAAAGAGGAGTGCTTTGTGGAGAGCCTTTATCTCAAAAGGGGTAGCCATGCATCCCTTCTGCTACCTGGAGATCATTTGTTCTTGAGAGATCTAGAGTTTTTTTTCTTAAACACATAGGAGAGCTACGTATCTTTATATTAGAGACAGAACAAATACTTACAACCGGGATACATTTTCCAAACAGAAACAAAAGAAAAAGATTACATAAGAGTAAATGGATTAAATCCAACATCTCTACTACTTATTAAGATTGCAAGAGTATTCTATCATTCCGTGTTCTGCCACTATTCTCATTCCTTGTTTTGCGTTTCTCATTCTCATGTTCTATCATTCCCATGTTCTCTCATTCTCATTCTTTGTTCTATCTTTCTCATTCCCCCCTCCCCGCAAAGCCCATTCTCATTCTCATTCCCCCGTACAGCACACGTCTAGCTAAAATTAAAAAAACACACATGTCCTCACGGGATTTGAACCCATAACCTCTCAAGCAAAGGCCAAGAGTAGCTACCACTACACCACATGTGTGTTTATGTCTACATCTATGACAGAAAACACATCTACTACATCTCTCAGCGAGTTCACTTGCTACCCTTGCACAATGCGTAGTAGTAGATAAGTATCACCGAGATTCTTGAATTATATTTTTGGATGGAGATAATATTATTTAAATAAGAGCTTTGCATGCAATTTATTTTGTTTGAATAATGTATTATACTTAAATTCCATTTTTTTGCATATGTGACATTTTTTATTCATAATATTTTTTCCATGGATCAGATTTGTGAGTCATTTCATAAACCAATGTCAAGCATGAATCCATGTTTCTTACTTGAAACCCCGAACAAACACCATGAGCAGGAGGCATTCGCGTTGGCGTTGCTCATCGATGACGAGAAGAAGCTTGGCGACTGTCAGTTCGACCTCTAGAAGCAGTCTTACGTGGTTGCATGTGCCGCTGTGTACGACAAACTCCCGTGAAGCCGCCGCTTGGACGCGGTCCAGAGCAGCTGCACGGCACTATCCATCGTTAAGCAGGGGGGCCTCATGGTTGTCGCCAACGTCGACGACTCTCGGGTTGTTCTGGACACCGCATCCGACGATGACGCCATCACGCTGTCCAGCTCATCGTCCACATAAAACTCAACCTGCCACGTAAGTCGTTACTGACCGGACATGAATTCTTGTGCGCTGGGATGATGGACGTTGCTGATGTTGTGTGAGTGTCCTCGAACATGATGTATGTAGTGGAGTAGCGCATTCAGTGGTGCAACGATCAGGGGTACTACCTCGCTGATGAGCCCGGGGTGCACTTCGTTTGGCAGCTGAGAGCACCTAGAGGGGGGGTGAATAGGTGATCCTGTGAAACTTGAAAACTTAATGCCACAAAACTTGGTTAGGCATTAGCACAATAATTGCCAAGTGGCTAGAGAGGAGTCTCAACAAAACACAATAACCACAAGAGATCAATCACAGAGATGGCACAGTGGTTTATCCCATGGTTCGGCCAAGACCAACGCTTGCCTACTCCACGTTGTGGCGTCCCAACGGACGAGGGTTGCAATCAACCCCTCTCAAGCGGTCCAAAGACCCACTTGAATACCACGGTGTTTTGTTTTGCTTATCTTTATCCCGCTTGCGAGGAATCTCTACAAATTGGAGTCTCTCGCCCTTACACTTGAAGTTCACAAAGAAGCACGGAGTAAGGGAGGGATTAGCAACTCACACAAGACACAAAGATCACAGCAAATACGCACACACAAGACCCAGACTTGAGCTCAAGACACTATCGCAAGTTTCTCACTAGAACGGAGCTCAAATCACTAAGAATGTCGAACAAGTGCGCAAGAATGAAGTGTGAGTGATCAATTGTGCTCAAAGAATGCTTGGATATCTTCTCCATGCGCCAAGGGGTCCCTTTTATAGCCCCAAGGCAGCTATGAGCCGTTGAGAGCATTGTAGGAAGGCAATTCTTGCCTTCTGTCGACTGGCGCACCGGACATGTCTGGTGCAGATTTCTTTCCCGATTTGGCAAAGCCGACCGTTGGCAGCCTTGGAGCCGTTGGCGTACCGGACACTGTCCGGTGCACACCGGACAGTCCGGTGCTCCCTTCTAGCCGTTGGCTCGGCCACGTGTCCCGCGCGGATCGCGCGGCCGACCGTTGGCCCAGCCGACCGTTGGCTCACCGGACAGTCCGGTAATTTTAGCCGTACGCCGTCGACGAAGTCCCGAGAGCAGCAAGTTGATGGATGCCAGCCTGGCGCACCGGACACTGTCCGGTGCACCACCGTACAGTCCGGTGCACCCAGACTGAGCAGACTCTTTGCTGCTTCGAGCCACTCTTTTTCAATTGAATTTTCTCTGATTCCAACACTTTAGACAAACATGTTAGTACACAAAAACCAATGTACTAAGTCTACAATCATACCTTTGTATTGATTTGCACCTTGACCATCATTTGGCATAGTTTCTGACTTAGGCATTTGTGTTGGCACCCAATCACCAAAATAATTAGAAATGGCCCAAGCGCACATTTCCCTTTCAATCTCCCCCTTTTTGGTGATTTATGCCAACACAACATAAAGCAACTAGAACAAGTGCAAAATCAATTTAAATAAGAATTCAAAATTGTTTTGATTCAAATTTGACATATATGGACCACTCTTTGCCACCATTTGGTTTTGTTTTTGCAAATCAACTTCAAACTCCTATCTCTAGTTCAAACACAATTGTAGAGACATAAAGAGAGCTGTTTCAATAGAAATTGATCAAAGATTCAAAAACTCCCCCTTTTTCCCATAATCAACATTAAACTCCCCATAAAAAGTCAACTTTTGACAAGAGAACCAATAAGAGAGTTTTGTCGAAACACAAAGCTCGCTCTATTCTACTATTCACAAAATTTCTCAAGTGGTAGCTGATCCATTTGCTTTGGCCTTATTTTCTCCCCCTTTGGCATCAAGCACCAAAACGGGATCAATCTTGGCCCTTTAACCTCATTGCCTCACCAAATCTTCAAATAAGAGTACAAAGGCAATAAGAGTTCATGTGATGAACTTGGAATTAGTTACCCTCTCATCGGAGTGCAGTGGAAGTCTTTCATGGTCCAAGTCCACCTTTCCCTTTCAATTCACCTTTGAGACTAAATAAGCAAACTCAAGCACACGGTTAGTCTCAAAGGGTCAAGTTGTAGCACATCTCCCCCTAAATGTGTGCGTCACTTGCACAAAGACTTGTGAGATCCGGGGAGTGCTTGTACAACTTGAGCACCATAAATAAGCAACAAAATGCAGAAGGAACATGATCAAAGGCATAGACACAAGTATGCTATAATTCAATCTAGGTTTCGCGAATCTAAGACATTGAGCTCACTACGCAGCCTGCAAAAGGTCTTCTCATCTAGAGGTTTGGTAAAGATATCGGCTAGCTGGTTCTCGGTGTTAACATGAAACACTTCGATATCTCCCTTTTGCTGGTGGTCTCTCAAAAAGTGATGCCGGATGTCTATGTGCTTTGTGCGGCTGTGCTCAACAGGATTTTCCGCCATGCGGATAGCACTCTCATTATCACATAGGAGTGGGACTTTGCTCAGATTATAGCCAAAGTCCCGGAGGGTTTGCCTCATCCAAAGTAGTTGCGCGCAACACTGTCCTGCGACAACATACTCGGCCTCAGCGGTAGATAGGGCAACGGAAGTTTGTTTCTTAGAATTCCATGACACCAGGGACCTTCCTAAGAATTGGCACATCCCCGATGTACTCTTCCTATCGACCTTACATCCAGCATAGTCGGAATCTGAATATCCAATCAAGTCAAAGTTAGACCCCTTTGGATACCAGATCCCGAAGCAAGGCGTAGCGACTAAATATCTAAAAATTCACTTCACGGCCACCAAGTGACACTCCCTTGGATCGGATTGAAATCTAGCACACATGCATACGCTGAGCATAATATCCGGTCTACTAGCACATAAATAAAGTAAGGACCCTATCATTGACCGGTATGCTTTTTGATCAACGGACTTACCTCCTTTGTTGAGGTCGGTGTGTCCGTCGGTTCCCATCGGAGTCTTTGTGGGCTTGGCGTCCTTCATCCCAAACCGCTTTAGCAAATCTTGTGTGTACTTCGTTTGGGAGAGGAAGGTGCCGTCCTTGAGTTGCTTCACTTGGAACCCAAGGAAGTAGTTCAACTCGCCCATCATCGACATCTTGAATTTCTGCGTCATCACCCTGCTAAACTCTTCACAAGACTTTTGATTAGTAGAACCAAATATTATGTCATCGACATAAATTTGGCATACAAACAAATCACCATCACAAGTCTTAGTGAATAAAGTTGGATCGGCTTTCCCAACCTTGAAAGCATTAGTAATTAGAAAGTCTCTAAGGCATTCATACCATGCTCTTGGGGCTTGCTTAAGTCCATAGAGCGCCTTAGAGAGCTTACACATGTGGTCGGGGTATCGTTCATCCTCGAAGCCAGGGGGTTGCTCTACGTACACCTCCTCCTTGATTGGCCCCGTTGAGGAAAGCGCTCTTCACATCCATTTGGAACAACCTGAAAGAATGGTGAGCGGCATATGCTAGCAAGATACGAATGGACTCTAGCCTAGCCACAGGAGCAAAAGTCTCCTCAAAGTCCAAACCTGCGACTTGGGCATAACCTTTTGCCACAAGTCGAGTCTTGTTCCTTGTCACCACCCCGTGCTCGTCTTGTTTGTTGTGGAACACCCACTTGGTTCCCACAACATTTTGCTTAGGACGAGGCACCAGTGTCCAAACTTCATTCCTCTTGAAGTTGTTGAGCTCTTCCTGCATGGCCAACACCCAGTCCGGATCTAGCAAGGCCTCTTCTACCCTAAAGGCTCAATAGAAGAGACAAAAGAGTAATGCTCACAAAAATTAACTAATCGAGACCGAGTAGTTACTCCCTTGCTAATGTCACCCAAAATCTGGTCGACGGGATGATCCCTTTGAATCGTCGCTCGAACTTGGGTTGGAGGGACCTGAGGTGCTTCTTCCTCTTCAACTTGGACATCCTATGCTCCCCCTTGATCACATGCCTCCTTTTGATGAACCTGTTCATCGTCTTGAGTTGGGGGTTGTACCATTGTTGAGGAAGAGGGTTGATCTTGCACATTTTGTTCCTGTGGCCGTACATCTCCAATCACCATGGTGCGTATTGCGGCAGTTGGAACGTCTTCTTCATCTACATCATCAAGATCAACAACTTGCTCTCTTGGAGAGCCATTAGTCTCATCAAATACAACGTCGCTAGAGACTTCAACCAAACCTGATGATTTGTTGAAGACTCTATACGCCTTTGTATTTGAGTCATAACCTAATAAAAACCCTTCTACAGCTTTGGGAGCAAATTTAGAATTTCTACCCTTCTTCACTAGAATGTAGCATTTACTCCCAAAAACTCGAAAATACGAAACATTGGGTTTGTTACCGGTTAGTAGATCATACGAAGTCTTCTTGAGGAGGCGATGAAGGTAGACCCGGTTGATGGCGTGGCAAGCCATGTTCACGGCTTCCGACCAGAAGCGCTCGGGGGTCTTGAACTCTCCAAGCATCGTCCTCGCCATGTCGATTAGCGTCCTGTTCTTCCTCTCTACCACTCCATTTTGCTGTGGTGTGTAGGGAGCGGAGAACTCGTGCTTGATCCCTTCCTCCTCAAGGTACTCCTCCACTTGAAGGTTCTTGAACTCGGACCCGTTGTCGCTCCTTATCTTCTTCACCTTGAGCTCAAACTCATTTTGAGCTCTCCTGAGGAAGCGCTTGAGGGTCCCTTGGGTTTCAGATTTATCCTGCAAAAAGAATACCCAAGTGAAGCAGGAAAAATCATCAACTATAACCAAACCATACTTACTTCCTCCTATGCTTAGATAGGCGACGGGTCCGAAGAGATCCATATGAAGCATCTCCAGTGGTCTTGACGTGGTCATCACATTTTTTGAATGATGTGAGCTCCCCACCTGTTTTACTGCTTGACAAGCTGCACAAGGTCTATCTTTTTCGAAATGCACATTGGTTAGACCTATCACGTGTTCTCCCTTTAGAAGTTTGTGAAGGTTCTTCATCCCCACATGTGCTAAACGGCGATGCCACAGCCAGCCCATGCAAGTCTTAGCAATTAAGCATGCATCTAGACCGGCCTCCTCTTTTGCAAAATCAACTAGATAAAGTTTGCCGTCTAGTACACCCTTAAAAGCTAGTGAACCATCACATCTTCTAAAGACAGACACATCTACATTTGTGAATAAACAATTATATCCCATATTGCATAATTGACTAACAGATAACAAATTGTATCCAAGAGACTCTACTAAAAACACATTAGAAATAGAGTGCTCGGAAGAAATAGCAATTTTTCCTAACCCTTTCACCTTGCCTTGGTTCCCATCACCGAATATTATTGAGTCTTGGGAATCCTTGTTCTTGACGTAGGAGGTGAACATCCTCTTCTCCCCCGTCATGTGGTTTGTGCATCCGCTGTCGATAATCCAGCTTGAACCCCCGGATGCATAAACCTGCAAGGCAAATTTAGGCTTGGGTTTTAGGTACCTAACTCTTGTTGGGTCCTGCAAGGTTAGTTACAATAGTCTTAGGGACCCAAATGCAAGTCTTGTCTCCCTTACATTTGGCCCCTAATTTCCTAGCAATTACCTTCTTACCCTTCCTACAAATAGCAAAGGGAGCATTGCAAGCATAATAAATGGTAGAAGGTTCATTTACTACTTTCCTAGGAGCATGAACAACATTTTTTCTAGACATAGCATTTTTCCTAGAAACATTTCTATCATGCACAACATGGGAACTAGAAGCAGTCATAGCATATGAATCATAAGCATGTGAAATAACATTGTTGCAATGGACATTCCTAGAGTATTTCCTATCATGGTATAAGAAAGCATGGTTCTTTTTAATACTATTTACCATAGGGGCCTTCCCTTTCTCCTTGATGGAGATGGGAGCCTTATGGCTTGTTAAGTTCTTGACTTCCCTCTTGAAGCCAAGTCCATCCTTAATTGAGGGGTGTCTACCAATAGTGTAGGCATCCCTTGCAAATTTTATTTTTTCAAATTCACTCTTGCTAGTCTTAAGTTGGGCATTAAGACTAGCCAATTCATCATTCAATTTTGAAATTGAAACTAGGTGTTCATTACAAGCATCAATATCAATATCCTTACATCTAGTGCAAATTGCAACATGTTCAACACAAGAGTTAGATTTATTTGCTTCTATTAGTTTAGCATTTAAATCGTCATTAACACCTTTTAAAGTAGAGATAGTTTCATGACAAGTAGATAGTTCACAAGAAAGCATTTCATTCCTTTTAACTTCTAGAGCAAGAGAATTTTGTGCACTAACAAATTTATCATGCTCTTCATACAAAAGATCCTCTTGCTTTTCTAATAACCTATTCTTATCATTCAAGGCATCAATTAATTCATTAATTTTACCAACCTTGGTTCTATCTAGGCCCTTGAATAAACATGAATAATCTATTCATCATCATCACTAGACTCATCCTCACTTGAAGAAGCATAAGTACTAGCATTATGAGTGCTTACCTTCTTTTCCCTTGCCATGAGGCAAGTGTGATGCTCGTTGGGGAAGAGAGCCGATTTGTTGAAGGCGGTGGCGGCGAGTCCTTCGTCGTCGGAGTCAGACGAAGAGCAATCCGAATCCCACTCCTTTCCAAGGTGTGCTTCGCCTTTGGCCTTCTTGTAAACCTTCTTGTTCTCTCTCTTCCCATTCTTTCCTTGTTCCTGGTCGCTATGATTATCGGGACAGTTAGCAATAAAATGACCAACCTTACCACATTTGAAGCATGAGCGCTTCCCCTTTGTCTTGGTCTTGCTTGGCTGCCCCTTGTGACCCTTTAGCGCCGTCTTGAAGCGCTTGATGATGAGGGCCATCTCTTCATCATTGAGCCTGGCCGCCTCAACTTGCGCCACCTTGCTAGGTAGCGTCTCCTTGCTCCTCGTTGCCTTGAGAGCAATGGGTTGAGGCTCGTGGATTGGACCGTTCAATGCGTCGTCGATGTATCTCGCCTCCTTGATCATCATCCGCCCGCTTACGAACTTTCCAAGTACCTCCTCGGGCGTCATCTTCGTGTACCTGAGATTCTCACAAATATTGTTCACGAGATGAGGATCAAGAACGGTAAAGGACCTTAGCATTAGGCGGACGACGTCGTGGTCCGTCCATCGCGTGCTTCCGTAGCTCCTTATCTTGTTGATTAGGGTCTTGAGCCGGTTGTATGTTTGGGTTGGCTCCTCGCCCCTGATCATCGCAAATCTTCCAAGCTCTCCCTCTACCAACTCCATCTTGGTGAGCATGGTGCCGTCATTCCCCTCATGTGAGATCTTGAGGGTGTCCCATATCTGCTTGGCACTATCCAAGCCGCTCACCTTATTGTACTCTTCCCTGCACAAGGACGCTAAGAGAACAGTAGTAGCTTGTGCATTTCTATGGATTTGTTCATTTATAAGCATAGGGCTATCCGAGCTATCGAATTTTATTCCATTCTCTACAATCTCCCATATGCTTGGATGGAGAGAGAACAGGTGACTACGCATTTTGTGACTCCAAAATCCGTAGTCCTCCCCATCGAAGTTTGGAGGTTTGCCAAGAGAAATGAAAAGCAAATGCGTATTCGAACTATGTGGAATACGAGAATAATCAAAATAAAAGTTCGAATTGACCGTCTTCCTGTAGTCGTTGTCGTCGTCCTTTTGGGAAGAAGTAGACTCATCGCTGTCGTCATAGTAGACGATCTCCTTGATGCGCCTTGTCTTCTTCTTCTTCCCTTCCTTCTGCTTGTAGCCCGAGCCTGAGTCGGTAGGCTTGTCATCCTTTGGCTCGTTGACGAAGGACTCCTTCTCTTTGTCGTTGATCACAATTCCTTTCCCCTTAGGATCTATCTCTTCGGGCGATTAGTCCCTTCGTGAAGAGAACGGCTCTGATACCAATTGAGAGCACCTAGAGGGGGGTGAATAGGTGATCCTGTGAAACTTGAAAACTTAATGCCACAAAACTTGGTTAGGCGTTAGCACAATAATTACCAAGTGGCTAGAGAGGAGTCTCAACAAAACACAATAACCACAAGAGATCAATCACAGGGATGACACAGTGGTTTATCCCGTGGTTCGGCCAAGACCAACGCTTGCCTACTCCACGTTGTGGCGTCCCAACGGACGAGGGTTGCAATCAACCCCTCTCAAGCGGTCCAAAGACCCACTTGAATACCACGGTGTTTTGCTTTGCTTATCTTTATCCCGCTTGCGAGGAATCTCCACAAATTGGAGTCTCTCGCCCTTACACTTGAAGTTCACAAAGAAGCACGGAGTAAGGGAGGGATTAGCAACTCACACAAGACACAAAGATCATAGCAAATACGCACACACAAGACCCAGACTTGAGCTCAAGACACTATCACAAGTTTCTCACTAGAACGGAGCTCAAATCACTAAGAATCTCGAACAAGTGCGCAATAATGAAGTGTGAGTGATAAATTGTGCTCAAAGAATGCTTGGATATCTTCTCCATGCGCCAAGGGGTCCCTTTTATAGCCCCAAGGCAGCTAGGAGCCGTTGAGAGCATTGTAGGAAGGCAATTCTTGCCTTCTGTCGACTGGCGCACCGGACATGTCCGGTGCGGATTTCTTTCCCGATTTGGCGAAGCCGACCGTTGGCAGCCTTGGAGCCGTTGGCGCACCGGACACTGTCCGGTGCTCCCTTCTAGCCGTTGGCTCGGCCACGTGTCCCGCGCGGATCGCGCGGCCGACCGTTGGCCCGGTCGACCGTTGGCTCACTGGACAGTCCGGTGAATTTTAGCCGTACGCCGCCGATGAAGTCTCGAGAGCAGCAAGTTGATGGATGCCAGCCTGGCGCACCGGACACTGTCCGGTGCATCACCGGACACTGTCCGGTGCACCTAGACTGAGCAGACTCTTTGCTGCTTCGAGCCACTCTTTTTCAATTGAATTTTCCCTGATTCTAACACTTTAGACAAACATGTTAGTACACAAAAACCAATGTACTAAGTCTAGAATCATACCTTTGTATTGATTTGCACCTTGACCATCATTTGGCATAGTTTCTGACTTAGGCATTTGTGTTGGCACCCAATCACCAAAATACTTATAAATGGCCCAAGGGCACATTTCCCTTTCAGCAGCCCAACCAAGAGTCATCGGACTCGTCATGTCGCACGCGTTCGATGACTACTATATCGAGGATTGTGGTGTCATCTTAGCGCCGGAGGTGACGCAGAGGATGATCGACAACAGTGACCAGTTCGTCATCCTCGCCACCATCAGGGTAGCTTTTTGTGCCGACCTGCCTTTAATTCTCTTTGTAAACACACACTTACCTTTTTGTTTAAGCAAGAGCGTATGGTGGTGCGTGTCCGATGACTAACGATGTATGAGAGAATTTCTTCCAGCATGTGTGAAATATGCTCTCCAATGATGAGACCATACAAATCGTGGCATATATCGAAGTCTGCATAATACTGATGTTTATAATGTAGTGGTGAAACAATTAGATTAAAATAACAAAATTTATGTATGACTAGGATCACAAATTGATTATGAAACATTTTCTCATAACAATATAACACATATTTTGTATATAAGTTATTATAGTATACTGGTATTATATATTCGATTTGCAACACACGGGTATTCAGCTAGTTACTCATGAAGGTAGGAAGACTAGGCTGACCTAAACCCCTGGCGCCTGTGAGCCAATAAGCAAGTTCGTCACTGAGAGAAAATACCTCTGAACAACCACTGTGTGAGAGAGAGATCTAATCTACGAAGGATATGGTCCATATGAGAGCACTGCAGTACTTTGAGGGACGTACTTCCAGCCTTCCAGGGACGTAGACCCTGTTTGTTTCAGCTTTTTGGAGTTTCTGGCCACCAAAAGCTACTGTGGACTGCCAAACGCTCAGCTTTTCAGTCAGCTTCTATAAAATTCATTTGGAAAAAACCATTCAAAATCAACATAAACACATAATCGGTTGAGTCGTTGCAATAGTAGGAATCCGTCACTTTCTAGATCCTAGGTTATATGGACATCTTTATCTTCCTCCGCATGTGATTTTAATGGTACTCAGATTCTCTATATAGCCAGATTCTCTCTACAGTCAAATTTTCAGAAAAGCTGATCAGAAAAAGCTGAACCAAACATGTCCGTAGTGTCCCGCGGAATCACTGCCCACGGGCCTGGCCGCGCCCCTGCGCCCACGTGACAGTGACTGTGACCGTGCAGAGGATCCGGTTACAGTCCATATGGAGCCCTCTTCCCACATTTGATGGCTTTCACCCCATGTATTGCTGCATGTCATAGTGGATTGCCTATGGACATCCGTGGTTTTCCTTCCAAGAGGTTTTACACGTAAATTCTCTTTTCCACTCTTGTTTGACATTATTCTCCTACATATTGTTTGATTGGTGACTGGATTACATGCTAAGCATGCCAGATTTCAGGTATGTTCTTCAGTATGTGGTTGGCATGAAGTATACTTGAGTTATTTGATATATATATTGCTGATTTGTTGATTGGAAATAGATTATCTAGCTACTTGTTGAAATGCCTTATTTAGAGATGACATGCAAAATTTATCTGAAATAATCAAGAAGGGCACGACTAATATGCAAACATGTACTAGGTGCAAGCACGTAAGCAAACATTTTGATCTATTAGATTTAGATCCAACGGTATATCATATTTAGTACTTAAACCTTTTCACCACCACCTAGTATAGCTTTATAAAAAAAACTTCTAACAAACCATAATTGTATTTACCATTGGATATAGATCACTAGTACACAGAAGCTCTATAGTGGCGGTTCTAAACCTATTTACACTGGCGTTTTTCAGTACCGCCAGTGCTAGGGGTTAGTGGAAATCAGCATTTCCACTGGCGGTTATTTTGGAACCGCCAGTGAAAAGTGCATTTTCACTGGCGGTTTTCTTAAGGAACCGCCAGTGAAAAGTGCATTTCCACTGGCGGCTGAATAAAGAAAACCGCCAGTGGAAATGCATTTCCACTGGCGGTTTTATAAAGCAAACCGCTAGTGGAAATGCACTTTTCACTGGCGGTTTTCTTTATTTAGCCGCCAGTGGAAGTTTTCCCGCCTTTTTTCAAAATTTCAAACAATACTGAATTATATATATATTTATTTACACACACACAAACATATATATATATAGATCTATATTGATATTGAAAGCAACATGAAATTAAATTCTATCATACATTTATATACATCAAAGTATTCTGTTTACAACCATATATGCTTCATGCATTCTATACATCATAAGTTTTCACCTAAGCTCTAATAACTATCTCGGCTAAGAGATAATCTACTAATTTCTGTTAGTATTCTAAACTCTGGCAAAGCTAATGTCCCGGAAGCATCGTGATATTTTCCTTCTGCGGGTATGACCTCTTTCAATATGAATGTGCAGAGGTCCTCGATTATGCCATACAATGCAGCTTCGGTCAAGTTCTCCGGGTTTCCTCGTTGAAATTGCTGTAAAGGAATTTTATAAACATCATCTATTTATACTCAATAATAACACATTTGCATCTTTAATGACATAAATACATACTTGACTATTACTAATAATACCTTGTCAGGGTTCGTGATGTATCGTCCGTTCACTCTCATGAACTCGCATGCATAGAATCCACATAGGACCGATCCTTGTGGTTGCTTGTGGCACTACATAACGGGAGATTGGTTATTTAGTTGCAACATTGTGTATGATATGTATTCATAAAATCACATACTTACCGGCCAGTGATGATGGATGTCTAGTGGCACGCCTTTTTTCGACAGGTCGTACTTTCCACCTCTCATCTTATAGAATCTATAAGCCCTGTGATCTCAAATAGAATCACCATGTTATTCTCAAATTTTAATCGATAAAAGTATGCATGCATAGAAAAGGCTTACAGCTCTAAGATGCTGAGGAATTCTGCATATGTCGAAGGGTCGAAGTTCAAGGAGTCGAGCACCAGCACCTTTCCAACCTTAGGATAAATGAGGAAGCATATCCAGTGGTCCCTGTACGAATCAAATTTGTGATGCATGTGTATTGAAATTATTAATTTTATTTATGCAAAATCACACTTACTTAAAGTTGTACGGGGCCATTATGGCTTCCCTGTCTTGAAATTGAAGCATTGCATGTCCTATATAGGTGGCGTATCGAGCTTCAAAATCCTTCTTCATATCCTTTATACGCTTCTCAACTTCTTCGTCCGTCTTTCCCCGTAATTCATCGTTGTCTTTCCCGATTCTAAAAGTGTGGCTTTCCTCGGATATAAGTATTGGGTTGAGATACCCAACCCTTTTACTGGCACTAGCATTGGGCTTGGTACCGTAAAGGATCTCCTGCTGATCATGTTGCATTCTGCAAGTCACACGTGCATGTCAGATATTGAAATTTTATACAGCTCACTAATAATAACACACATATGTGGAAGTATGAGCGACACTTACAATGCAAACATCGTTACAAGTTGCACGTCGAGTCTCTGAAGGTTCATCATTAACCACATGTCCTCGAATGCAACAACGGCCTTTTGGTCCGAACCAATAAAAACATGGTCTGGTATATGCACACTGATGGTGTCGATGCCAACCGATGATGCCCGCATGTACCAGTCATGCAACCTTTTAACACCAGCCGGGACCTTTCTTAGTTTCTCAAGAGGTAGCAGAGGTCTGCCCGGCACATATTTTTTAGGCACGTTTTTGTAATCTGCCTTAGTTGGCTTCTTTATCTTTGCGGCCATTGCCTCAGCCTTTTTTGCAGACTCCTCGTGCTTGGCCAAATCAACAGTTTGTGACGTGAGGCTCCGTCCAATCCCTTTCAAAAACCGAGCTGTGCCAGCAGTAGTAGCTTTACTCTTCTTTTTCTGATACGGGGACACCAATTTTGGAATAGGAAGTTTAGTTTTCTTTGATGGCCTTGGATCCTTTGATGGTTGTGGAGAAGGTGGATCCCTTGATGGTGGCGTAGACAGTGGGTCACCAAGAGGATGGGGAGGAGAAGGTGGTGGAGCCCTGAATGGTGATGCTTGTGGCGGAGACGGTGGGTCAGAAAAAGGATGAGGAGAAGCATGTGAAGTTTGAGGAGGTGATGATGGATGTACAATAGGAGCAACAATTTGAGAAGGCGGAGACGGTTGGGCCTGCGACGCCTGCGACGAATTCGACCAATCAAGCAATTCGACATCCCTTCGAGGCCAAAGGATAAAATTCTTGATAGCTTGTCCAAGTTTCTCGATACCTTCGGGCCCAGGGATGTCTAGCATGTCGTCCTCGGATCCTTGGACGACCGTCGTCACTTCTACTTTGCAATAATCATCTGGAATATCGTTTCCATGGAACTTGCGTCCTGGGATCGCAAGGCCTGTGGCTACTTTCTTTGTACGTTTATTGTTAATACCATATCTTATAACCAGTGTGCACGCCACAGGCCTTGTGATGTCATCAACTGGATAACGGTCCTTATTTCCCGTTGAAGCAACAGAGCTTGGTAATGTCGTACAATCTGTGGAAGCCGGCGGTTGAGCTGCTGGAATTATTTGTATCTGTGGAGTGGTCATCTGTTGAACAGACATCGCACTCGCCAACTGTTGCATCAATTCTGGAGGAGGATTCGATAGCATTTGAGACATCATGGCTTTGAACTCTTTCTTGGCCTCCTCCTTAAAATAATCCGCCATCTCTTCCTTGTATCGATCACGTTTCCTGTACAGACCTTCCCACTGTGGTCCGAATCCTTCCTTCCATCCTTCCTTAGACGAGATTCCTCGTACACGGCCAGGATGCTCAGGGTTACCGAGACCAGCCGTTAGGATGTCTCTTTCCCTTTGTGGCTTAAAAGTTCCTTGGCTCTGCTTAGCTGCCATTGTATATATGTTTTTTGCCGCTTCTTCGACAATGGGATCATCAAAAGATACACCGGTCTCAGTTTCCCTTGGTTTTCTAGCACGGAGCCAATTTGCCGCCCTTTCACCAAGTTGCTCGGACAGCGTCGGCAACCCTGCGGCCTTCTTCTCGGCGTCTTCTTGTCTCCATTTAGTAACCTGACGCTTGTAACCACCTGTGCCTAGGTGGTGGCGGTACTTGTTCTTCTTTGATAGTTCCGAATTTGCCTCACTTAGAGATATGAAATCAGGGCTGCTCCTCTGCTCTAGAAATACTGCCCACTGACCTGCTGAGATTTTATATTTTTTGGTCGGGTCCAGACCTTTCTTTGCAAACTTTGTGTTCATCTCAGACCTCCAGTTTCGGAAATTGATTGCAAGCTGCTTCATCGTGTATTCCTTCACGAGTTCTTCTGAACCCCGAGGCAGAACGAACCTCATTAATAGCTTATTCCATATTTGATTCTTGACATCATCTGACACATCTCTCCACTGTCGTATTGTTATGTCAAGATTATCTCTAACTAAAAACCCAAGTGCATTCCGGAACTTAGGTAGTGCCTCTTCTGGAGCTAGGGGCTGACCTTTCAGGCTCACGTCTGAGATTTTGTATGTTTTGTCGGGAAACTTGTTCAGCCCCCTGTCACCTCTTTTTCGATCGCTCTGCTTCCTTTTCCTTGACGTCTCGGTTGTTGTCTTGGTCTGTTCCGGTGCGTCTTGGGTCGGCTCCGGTACGTCTTCGTTTCGTGCCACGGCTTCTTCGAGTATCGCACGAAATTCAGACACGACCTCCTATTCATGTAATAAAATGCACAAGAGATCATGCATGTGAAATCAGTAGGGTACACATACGAAGCTAAAGATGCGTACTTTTACCTCAGCTTCTCGTGGATCATAAGTAGGGTCACGTTGCAACTCACGGAGAGCGGCCCTATCTATGCTAGTGGTAGGAAAAGGGTCGCTAGGCGTTTCATATCCTTCACTGCTGGATTGTTCTTGAGCAACACTCTTGTCCATGTGCTCGGGCACTAATCCTTGGTCCTTGATTGGAGAACTCATTGAGCTATATATATACAAATACATAAGCAATAATTAAATACATATTAACACATATTAACGTAAGCAATAATTAAATTCATATTAACAAATACCCTAAACCCTTAACCCTAACCCTAACCCTAAACCCTAACCCTAACCCAAAACCCGAACCCTTAACCCTAACCCTAACTATAACCCTTAACTATAACCCTTAACCCTAACCCTTAACTATAACACTTAACCCTAACCCTTAACCATAACCCTAACCCTAACCCTTAACCATAACCCTAACCCTAACCCTAACCCTAACCCTAAACCCTAACCATATAGTATCGTATAGTCGTATAGTATCGTGTTACGGATATTATCGAGTTACGTATATTATCGAGTTACGTATAGAGAGGGAGAGAGGGAGAGTCGTATAGGACGGGGAGAGAGGGACAGAGGGAGAGTCGCATAGGACGTATAAAGAGGGAGAGAGGGAGAATCGTATGGATATTATCGAGTTACGTATAGAGAGGGAGAGAGGGAGAGTCGTATAGGACGAGGAGAGGGAGAGAGGGAGAGTCGCATAGGACGTATAGAGAGGGAGAGAGGGAGAGTCGTACGGAAATTATCGAGTTCAGATCGAATTCGAATCGGATCGGATACGTATATTATCGAGTTGTGACGGATAAAATTACAATGTATATATTCAACATACATTTGAACACATATGAACACACATATATATATTGAACACATACATTTGAACACATATGAACACACATATATATTGAACACATACATTTGAACACATATGAACACATATATATATTGAACACATACATTTGAACACATATGAACACACATATGAATAAAAATAAGTATTGTATGAATACTCTCATCTCCTCTCCTCTCTCTCCCTCTCCCTCCTCTCTCTCTCTCACCCTCCTCTCCCTCCCTCTATCTATCTCCTCTCCCTCTATCTATCTCTCTCCTCTCCCTCCTCTCTCTCTCTCACCCTCCTCTCCCTCCCTCTATCTCTCTCCCTCTCCCTCCTCTCTCTTCCCTCTCCCTCTCCTTCCTCTCTCTTCCTCCCTCTCGGCGGCGGCGCGTGCGCCCTCCTCTCTCTTCCCTCTCCCTCCTCTCTCTTCCCTCTCCCCCTCCTTCATCTCTCTTCCTCCTCTCTCTTCTCTCTCTCCCTCCCTCCACTCTCTTTCCTCTCTTCCCTTTCCCTCTCTCTCCTCTCCTCTCTCTTCCCTCTCCCTCCTCTATCTTCTCTCCCTCTCTCTCACTCTCTGCAGAGACGCGCGCAGGGGTCTCCCTCTCTTCCCTCTTCCTCCTCTCTCTTCCCTCTCACTCTCTCACTCTTCCTAGCCTTAGGGTTTAGCCGCGCGGCGGCGGCGGCGGCGTGCGCCCGCGTGCGCGGCGGCGGCGCGCATGGCGCCCGAGCCCGAGCGATCATAGACGAAGAAAGGGAGAGAGAGAGAGAGAGAAGAACTTACCTACGGCGCGGGGACGATGACGTGGACGACGGCGTGAACGACGGCGGCGCACGGCAGAGAAAATCGCTGGGCGAAAATTTTGGCAGCCTGACGGCGGGAAGATGGAAAGACAGGGTGCCAGAGACTTAGTGAAATTTTTCGGCCCCACGCGCGCTCCTTTATATAGGAGATATTTCTACTGGCGGTTGACAATGAAAACCGCCAGTAGAAATCATTTCTACTGGCGGTTGTCATAGAGAACCGCCAGTAGAAATGCCATCCACAGACTGTGGAGGCCATTTCTACTGGCGGTTTTCATCGACAACCGCCAGTAAAAATGATTTCTACTGGCGGTTTTCATTGTCAACCGCCAGTAGAAATGTTTTTAGTATATTATTTTTTATTGTATATTCATACATTAAGTATATAAATTTTTGTACATATTAAATATATAAATATATATATTTAGTATACATAAT
Organism: Zea luxurians; assembly: GCA_029449295.1. Lineage (NCBI taxonomy): Eukaryota > Viridiplantae > Streptophyta > Magnoliopsida > Poales > Poaceae > Zea > Zea luxurians. The sequence goes on along the minus strand of JAOPSE010000019.1, from coordinate 18,037,605 downwards.
ATATATATTTATATATTACTTCTCTCTCTCTCCCCTCTCTCTCCCCTCTCTCTCCTCTCTCTCCTCTCTCTCCCCTCTCCCTCCTCTCTCTTCCCTCTCTCTCCCTCTTCTATCTCTCCCTCTCTCTCTCCTCTCTCTCCTTTCCCTAGCTCCTCTCTCTCTCTATCCTCTCTCTCCTCTCTCTCCTCTCCCTAGCTCCTCTCTCTCCCCTCTCCCTCTCTCTCCTCTCTCTCTCTATCCTCTCTCTCTCCTCTCTCTCCTCTCTCTCTCCTCTCTCTCTCTCCTCTCTCTCTCCTCTTTCCCTCCTCTCTCTTCCCTCTCTCTCCCTCCTCTGTCACTAGAATGCCCGTTCTTGTAGTGTTTAAATACTACGTCGTCTCCTGGCTTCGCGTCTCTCATCACCATTGGTGTGAAGTTCTTTCACAAGTATCAGATCTGGTAAACATCTTTCCAAGTTCTTTCACAACATGTTCTTTGAAGATGCTTGTTTCTTACTGCCTGATATGTATATATTAGTCGAATAGTCCTCCCTGCTTTTATTTTACCTCGTTCTAGGTGATAAACCATGACAGCGGCACTCCAAAGAAAGCCAAGGTGGTGGTGGAGGATGAGGAAGAGGCGGGGTTGGAGGATGAGGAAGAGGCGACTGTGACACTATCCATGGAGAAGGACGCGCTGGAGTGTGACATCTGCTGCCTACCCTTCCAGTCCGAGGTTTTCATGGCAAGTCAGATTACCATGCATGTATATATACAGTACATATTGATCGGTAGGCTCCAGCATGATGCTCTGCTCTGTGTAAAATCAGTGCAAGAACGGGCATTCTCGATGTGCAAAGTGCTGCATCCGCACAGACGGTAAGTGCTGGACCTGCTCCGAGCGCATTGGCAACAATAGCTCTCTCTCCCTCTCCCTCTCCTCTCTAGAAAGTCGTGTAAAATTACATGCTTCGGTTTGTCGCTAACAATAATTAATTACATGACATGTCCTAACAATAATCAATTACATGACAACTATATAATCTAGGGAGCTATTGTTCTGCCTTGTCCATCGTGGCGTACCCAGGGCATCGAATTGCGTGGGATGCTTCGCTCAACGTTCCTTATCTTGGTTGGATGGTCTATGAAAAGAGACATGTCATTGAACTGGTTAAAATCCTCTAAATCAGATACACCATCAACTAGGGATGTTCCTAAAACATCCGAATTGTATCACAAATCTAATATTTTAGCATAGCTATACATATAATTTAAAGCTAATTTTTGGCAATGTTATGAAGAATATTATGAAGTATTTAAATAAATTTTTGTATACTTTTTTATGTACATTATTTTCTCCCTACAACCAAAAAGGTGAAAAAACATCCGAATCCGTATTCGGATAGACATCCGAATTTTATATCAATTATTTAAAAATATCTAGAACGAATTTAATGTTTATTTTTTGTGAAGATTAATAACCTCAATGCTAAAAACAAGAATATAAATTTACGTAGCAAATTCTATATGTTATTTGTTCATAATCGAAGAAAGAAGACCAAAAAATTGACATCCGAATAAATATCCGGATCCATCCCTACCATCAACTCCTATAGCTTGTTGTTTTCCAGGAAAAACTACATGCTTCGGTTTGTCGGTGCTTTTCTTCTCATTGTTAGAAATGATCTGTTCAGCATAGAAGACCGGTGCAGCACGATTAGCAAGGATCCATGGGTCATCTTTGTAACCTACCTTACTTAGATCAAGAACTCTGACCCCATAGTTGTCTACCGTGACATGTTTGTCTTCAACCCATTGACATCGGAAAACCGAGATCTGAAATGTACCATAGTCTAGTTCCCATATGTCCTCAATAAAGCCAAAATATGTAATAATCTCACCAGTTTCATCATCTATGGCTTCGCATCGAACACCACTGTTTTGTGACATGCTCTTTTTGTCCTTGGACTTGGTACAAAATGTGAATCCACTAATGTCATAGGTTTGCCATGTTGTGACCTGGCGTGATGGTCCAGATGCCAAGCCCTTGATGGTTTGTTCTTCTATTGTTTCTCCACGTGGAATGTCCTTCACCATTAGCCATGTGTTGAACCGCTGCTTATGTTGCTTCATTACCCAATCATCCGTATGCCCAGGATTTTGCTCGCGAAGCTCATTGATGTGTTGTTGGATAAATGGCTCCATTATCGTTAGCTGATGTAGGATGCTCTGATGTGCCTCAAGTACTATATCGTAATCCGGTGGGATGAAAGATTTCCGTCCCATCCTCCCGCTTCCATACAGTCTACCCTCGTGTCGTGACGGAGGCAGACCTATTGCAACCTGGTCTTTTAGGATACTATTGCAGAATGGACCTCCGGACTCAATGGCCTCTTCGGTACAGTACCCCTCTATCATGGATGCCTCGGGACGAGCACGGGTTGATACATAGCCATTCAGTATTGACATGAAACGCTCATACGTCCACATTTCATGCAAGTACATAGGACCCAATGCCTCTATTTGTGGCACCAAGTGCACCACAAGGTGCACCATAATATCAAAGAACGATGGAGGGAAACACATCTCAAACTGTGATATTGTCTCCACTGCGAATTCCTGAAGAGATGCCAACTCATCACGGTCAATTACCTTTTGTGAAATCCTGTTGAAAAAGTAGCACAACCGTGTGATTGCCATCTTTAAAAACAAAGGATTTATAGCCCTGATGGCAATAGGTAGGAATGTAGTCAGCATGACATGGCAATCATGTGAGTTGTAGTTGGTGATTGTCAGGTCTTTCATTGACACAATACTCCGTATGCTAGAGCAGAATCCGGATGGGACTTTCAAATTCTTGAGCCAAACACACATCGCATGTTTCTCATCTACATTGAGATTGTAGCTTGCTGCTGGGAGATGGTACTTCCCATTTTCTTGAAGAACGGGATGTAGTTCCTTTTTTATGCCTAAATCTACCAAGTCCATGCGTGAATTGAGCCCTTCTTTTGTTTTGCCCTTTATGTCTAGCAAGGTGCCCATTATGCTTTCAAACACGTTCTTCTGAACGTGCATACCATCGATCGCATGCCGCACATCTAACTCTTTCCAGTAAGGCAAGTACTCGAAGAAAATAGACTTCTTCTTGAATATAGCCCCCGAAGCTGGTTTGACATCCTTCCTTGTTTTTCCGTCTTTTGTCTTCTTCCCGAAAACAAACTTGATATTCCTGACTATTTCAAAAACTCTATGACTTCTATTGTTACCCGATGGAGCAGTAGAATGTAGTTCACCATTATTGTCGAAGTACTTATCCATCTTTCGCATGCGGTACCTGTGTCCTTCCAATAAAAAGCGTCTGTGCCTCATGTAAACTATCTTCCTAGATGCAGCAAGGGATACGTAAGCAGTTCCATCAATGCATACTGTGCAACCAACCTTTCCCTTAAACTGGCCTGATAATGTGAAGAGAGCAGGGTAATCGTTGATCGTAACAAAAAGAATTGCTCTCAGCGTGAATGAACCTTTACGATACTCATCCAACATTTGAACACCCGTTTCCCACAATATTTTCATATCCTCCATTAAGGGCTCCAAAAATACATCCATGTCAACTCCAGGTTGTGTAGGTCCAGAAATAAGGATGGTTAGCAAAATGTACTTCCGTTTCTGCATCAACCATGGAGGAAGGTTGTATATGGTGAGGATCACCGGCCATGTGCTATGCTTGCTGCTCCTCTCAGCAAATGGGTTCATTCCATCAGTACTCAGTGCGAACCTAACATTTCTCGGTTCATCGGCAAAGTCTCGGTGGTTGTCATTGAAATCTTGCCACTGCTTCCCATCGGCTGGATGTCGAAGCTTCCCATCGTTTTTGTGCTCATCAGAAGCATGCCAGCTCATAAGTCTGGCATCCTCAGGATTAGCGAACAAACACCTCAATCGATCGACGACGGGGAGGTACCACATCACCAAAGCAGGAATCTTTTTGAGCGCATAATAGTCTACTTCTTCTTTTTCTTTGCTCGTGGATTTTGAAGTCTTTTTTTGGGCTTTCTTTCGCTTCTTCCCTTTAGACACGGATGCAACACACTCTTCGTCCTCTCGATAGTCTTTATTCGTCTTGTACCTACTTGCACCGCACTTTAGGCAGCTCTCCAAGTCTTTATAATCATCACCTCGATAAAGGATATAGTGATTTCTACACGCGTGGATCTTCTCCACACCCATAGTGAGCGGACCGATTAGTTTCTTTGCATAGTACGTGTTAGCAGGCACATTGTTCTCCTTTGGAAGCATGTCTGCGATAATACTCAAGAACGCATCGAAGCCAGCATCAGACACACCATATTTAGCTTTTAACATCAACAGCTTTAGCACAGACCGGAGCGTCGTGAACTCTTTGGTACAACCCTTAGACTCGTCGTACAAAGGCTCTTCTGCTGCCTTCTTCAGGGACTCCATACCTTTCATTAAGAACATCAATTGATCTGTATGACGACGCAACATTGCCTCTAGCAACTCTGCATCTTCCTCATCCATAACACTTGGCAGAACATGAGGTCTATCATGTTCATTTCCTCCAGCGTAACCATGATCAGTAACATTTTGCACTACATGTTCGCTCTGTGGAAGAGGTTGGTGTGTCTCGTGAACGAACTGAAATCTGTCGTCGATGTTCTCAGGGTTTCCAGTCGTATAAGGCGAAGAGCTACCCTCTCCATGCTTTGTCCAAATTGTGTAATCCTTCATAAATCCTCGGCATACCAGATGAGATATGATTTGTTCTGTGTCATTAAATACAGCAGCATTTTTGCAGTCCATGCATGGACAATATATGTGTTTTGTCTTTGTTCTCCAAGCATGGTTCGTAGCGACATCAATAAACCTATGGACCTCGGATATGTATGATGGATCTAGCCTTGATAAGTTATACATCCAGGATGTCCTCTCCATCACCACCTGTAAAAAAGTAACATAAAACACATGGTGAAACCCTATATCCAAAAATGTGGCTAAAATGTGAAACCCTCTCTCTCTCTCTCCTCTCTCTCTCTATCCTCTCTCTCTCCTCTCTCTCACCTCTATCTCTCTCTCTCCTCTATCTCTCTCTCTATGGAGGATGAGGCGGGGTTGGAGGATGAGGCGACTGTGACACTATCCATGGAGAAGGACGCGTTGGAGTGCGACATCTGCTGCCTACCCTTCCAGTCCGAAGTTATCATGGCAAGTCAGATTACCATGCATGTATATATACAGTACATATTGCTCGGTAGACTCCAGCATGATGCTCTGCTCTGTGTAAAATCAGTGCAAGAACGGGCATTCTGGATGTGCAAAGTGTTGCATCCGCATGGACGGTAAGTGCTGCACCTGCTCCGAGCGCATTGGCAACAATAGCTCTCTCTCCCTCTCCCTCTCATCTCTAGAAAGTCGTGTAAAATTACATGCTGCACATGGAGGATGAGGAAGAGTCGGGGTTGGAGGATGAGGAAGAGGCGACTGTGACACTATCCATGGAGAAGGACGCGTTGGAGTGCGACATCTGCTGCCTACCCTTCCAGTCCGAAGTTTTCATGGCAAGTCAGATTACCATTCATGTATATATACAGTACATATTGATCGGTAGACTCCAGCATGATGCTCTGCTCTGTGTAAAATCAGTGCAAGAACGGGCATTCTGGATGTGCAAAGTGCTGCATCCGCACGGACGGTAAGTGCTGCACCTGCTCCGAGCGCATTGGCAACAATAGCTCTCTCTCCCTCTCCCTCTCCTCTCTAGAAAGTCGTGTAAAATTACATGCTGCACATGGAGGATGAGGAAGAGTCGGGGTTGGAGGATGAGGAAGAGGCGACTGTGACACTATCCATGGAGAAGGACGCGTTGGAGTGCGACATCTGCTGCCTACCCTTCCAGTCCGAAGTTTTCATGGCAAGTCAGATTACCATGCATGTATATATACAGTACATATTGATCGGTATATATACAAATGTAGTTAGACTACTTTATCTCTTCCAATAAAAGTAGTTAGACTACTTTATCTCTAACACATGGTGAAACCCTATATCCAAAATGTGGCTAAAATGGAGGAAAAATAAACAAAATTTGGCAAAAGAAACATAAGCCAAACTTTCCTAGCAACTAATAAACAAAAAAAATTAATACCCAAACCTATCTTTAACACATGGTGAAAGACTAGTTTCAAAATGTAGTTAAAATTGAGCAAAAATAAACAATAACTAACAATTGAAACATAATTAAACCAATCTTCCATACAACACATTCACCATTCATTAAGCAACTAAACATGAAAAAGAGAGGGAATAGACAAAAACTAACCATCTTATGCAACCTCATTTGAGGAAATAGAGAAAATTACCTAGCTATACTCTTCTCTCTCACATGTAAAACCCTAGATCCAAAATGTGGCTAAAATTGAGCAAGAATGAACAAAAATTGACAAAGAAACATAAACCAACCTTTCTTATCCACCTTCTTCCAAGAAATGAAGACCAAAACCTCCCCCCTTATATTTTTGTGAAATCTGGACCTCCAAAATCGCCTCCAATGGAAGCTGGCTGCGAGCATACAGTTCACTGTCGCGGGGAAGAAGAGGGGTATTTATAACAGACAGTTCAATGGCGGTTGGCTTGAAAAACCGCCAGTGGAAACCTATTTCCACTGGCGGTTATCTTAACACAACCGCCAGTGTAAATAGGGTATTTACACTGGCGGTTCTGTTACACCAACCGCCAGTGGAAATTGCTTTCTACTGGCGGTTCTGTTACACCAACCGCCAGTGGAAATACCCTATTTCCACTGGCGGTTGTGTTAAGATAACCGCCAGTGAAAATGGGTTTCCACTGGCGGTTCCTAAGTCGGGTCCACCTTGTTTTTTTTACTGGCGCGTGATAACTGAAACCGCCAGTGATAATTTATGGGTGCCGCAGGCTATGAGCTCTTTTCTACTAGTGGATCTAACGGACTAAAAAGTCTGTTTTTACACGTTTGCACCTAGTACCTGCTTACGTTACCGATCAAGAAACAACCACATGTATGCATTTTTTTTGTTTGTTTGTGCAGCCTTCAACTTAGGCGTGGAACCACCGCGCATGTGCAGAACCTATAGGAAAGATTGTGTGGAGGTTCTCCGCTAGGAAAGTGTGTTCGAGTGCCACATTTATTTGTATCCACCATTGACTGCCTCCGCTATGTCCTATTGCCACTGCATATGATTCTCCATTCATGGTTAGATCATATAAATAAATACCTCATATTTATTTTTTTGCTAAAAACCAACTTCATGACCTAGGAGATGCTTCTTGCAGCACCAGACATAATATGAGTGGTAAGAACATAATCAGGGTTGATCCAAGGAAGGCATTGTTCCTGGTATGTACGTTATGCTTTTAAAGGGTCTTTTGGAACAAAGGGATTGCACAGCTAAAATGGAGTTCGACTCCTTTGAAAGTTGCAATGCATCTTTTTCTATTCCTCTCTCCTTTATTATATCTCTTGATACCAAGGTCTGTTTGAATACGATAGTAGTTAGCTGCTAAAATTAGTCAAAGACATCCAAACAGTCTAGCTATTAGCTATTTTTAGTTAATTAGCTATTAGTTAACTGGCTAATTCCACTAGCAGTTTTTTTAGTCAACTAACTATTAGCTCTATTGCATTCAAACGCCCCTCTAAATATCTAATTATCCAAATACTCCCCTTGGTGAAGATACGTGACATATTTGATTGGTACATTGAGTTAATTGAATATTTTGATTGGTTCGATAAATATAGTAAGGATCCATTCGGATCCTCCTCCTCAAGAGCTTAAAGTGGTTAAACGATTTTTCTAACATTTTAGACACTTTTAGCTTTTATGTTTGGATCTTTGGATCTTTAGCTATCTTAAAGTGACTAAACTTTAGTCATTTTTGTTTTAGATTCTGAGACCCAACCAGACCCTAAGATACGCTTTGTTTATTTTTTGATGGAGCTCATATATTTCCTATATATATGCATTTGAAACATGTTTTAGAATTTAACGACGGATACTAATGAACCCATCCCATCACACTTGTCGTGCACCAGAATTGAGCCTACACTATGCGCACAAGAATCGCACAACGTACTCTTGATGAATGAACGACAGGCAGAGTGCTACAGCAATTTAAACGTTTGATGGGTCTGTTTTGGACCATGACTAGTCAATTGCGTGGTCAGCATGACTAAAGTTGATACTACATTACAAATTAGACCAGCGCATGCTTTAATTCGTCTTCCTTGCCGGACCGCAGCATGCATGCCGTCATCGATCAACAGGCCCTCTTCTGATTCCCCGATACTCTCTCTAATCGAGTGTCGGGTTCTCCTGCCGTGCGCTGCATGCATGCATGCATTACCGCACATATACATGCACGTGACGCGCCTGCACGCATGCATGCAATACGCACGTGATGCGCCTGCTAATTCCTCTCTTGTACCACCAGCTCATAACCACCCACACTTGCGCGCTTAGCATCACACACTAGCTACTAGCAGTATATATATAGCAGCAGCTCGTCGCGTCCCATGGGCATGACCTGACCTCACGCACCTTCCATTTCTCTATAGCCAAGCCATAGCCAGACATCAAAGCAAGCAAGCAAACGAGTGCACAGCGAGATCGATCAAACAGTGCGCGGCGCGGACCGAGACCGACTAAGCTAGTTGAGTGATCCATATCGAGCGAGATCCACCATGGCGCTGTCGGAGCTGCAGGCGCGGGCGCGGTTCGTGCAGTCGGCGGCGGCGAGCGCGGGCGTGCACCTCCACTTCGACGAGGAGCGGTGGCTGAGCCGGGTGCGGCGGACCCTGGAGCGGGACACCGCCGAGGCGCTGGGCGCGGCGGCGAAGGTGCTGGAAGTGCCGCCGGTGCTGCGGGCGACGCGGCCCGAGGCGTACCTGCCGCATCACTTCGCGCTGGGGCCCTACCACTGCGACCGCCCCGAGCTCATGGACATGGAGCGCTACAAGCTCGCGGCCGCCAAGCGCGCCGAGAGGCTCTTCGCCGAGGGCCACAAGCTGGACCACCTCGTCCAGCGCCTGCTCCAGGAACAGGACAAGATCCGGGCGCCCTACCACAGGTACGGTTGCTGCAGTGCTCTGCTCTGCTCTCTTTCTGGTCTCTGGAAACCAATAATAATACTACTAACTGGTTATATTATTACCTTACCATACGTCCATACCCAGGTTCCTGGAGCTGAGTGACCAGACGCTGGCGTGGATGATGGCCATCGACACGTGCTTCCTCCTCGACTTCCTCGAGAGCTACGACCACCGCCACGAGGCCACCGCCGGCATGGTGTCCTCGGCGACCCACTGGATCGACGCCACCGTGCGCGACGCCATGATGCTGGAGAACCAGATCCCGCTCTTCCTCTTCTCCCAGGCCCTGGCGCTCCGCCACCCCAATGCCGCCGCCGACGCGCTGCACGCCGTGCTCGGCCGCTTCATCAAGGAGGTGTCTCCCATCAAGACCACCGCCGAGCTGGCCGTCGCCGACGTCGCCAGGCACGCGCACATGCTCGAGCTCCTCTACCACTTCCTCGTCCCCGGCTTCGACGGGGACGATGGCGCCCGGGAGCCGCCGCCGATGGTGCCCGAGGAGTTCGTCTCCATCGACATGCTCGACCCGTCGCAGCAGCAGCAGCTGCCGGACTACGACAAGGTGAAGCAGGCGTGCATGCAGGTGTCCGGCCTCGACGTGGCGCCCGTCCGGTTCATCAAGAAGAACCTCATCTCCCGGCCGATGCGCGTGGCGTCGAGCCTCCCGGGGAAGATCACGCGCAAGGTGCCGCTGCTGGCCGCGGTGGCGCCGCTGGTGACCAAGCTGATAGCGTCGTCGTCCACCGACGAGGCGCGGCTCAAGGGCGTCGACCTGGGGAGCATCATCAGCTCGGCGCTGGCGCAGGAGATCACGATCCCGTCGGTGTCCACTCTGGCGCGCTGGGGCGTCCGGTTCGCGCCGGCGCCCGAGGGCATCGCGGGGATCTGCTTCGACGCCGCGACGGCTACGCTGCGCCTGCCCGTCGTCACGCTGGACGGCAACACGGAGGTGGTCCTGCGCAACCTGGTGGCCTACGAGGCGGTGGCCGTGCGCGGGCCCCTGGTGCTGGCGCGCTACACGGAGCTGATGAACGGCATCGTCGACACGCCCAAGGACGTGAAGATCCTGCGGCAGAGCGGCGTGGTGGTCAACCATCTCAAGAGCGACAAGGAGGCCGCCGACCTGTGGAACGGGATGTGCCGGGCGACGCGGCTCTGCAAGGTGCCCCGGCTAGACGCCGCGATACGGGCGGTCAACGCGCACCGGAGCCGGCGGGCGGCGTCGCGGGCGCGGAAACTGCTCAAGAAGTACGTGTTCCGGTCGTGGCGGATCCTGACGCTGCTCGCCGCTCTCGTGCTGCTGCTCATGACAGCGACGCAGACCTTCTGCTCCATGTACCCCTGTACCCGATCTTTAGGATCTGTGTTCCAGACCCCGCAAGTCGGAGGAACCCGCAGGTGATTTTAGTGTTCAGCAAATGAATAATAGTGAGCTGGTGGCTCAAAACTTGCCTGCGAAATAGCCTATTCTATTGAATGGCTTCTGTATTTGCTAAGCTGGTAGGTATGATGCGTTTGGAGTCATTTTTTATAGGTTTCCTGATTTTCTCCCGTCTTTTTCTAGTGTTGTAGATAGAGTGGTTGGATTTGTACGACTTTTCTTTATTTTTTATTAAAAAAATCATCGATGTTGGTCAGATTATAGATGAGTAAATCTTCAGAATTACAGGACTCCTATGTATACATGCATGCGAGAATTAAGGACATATCCGGCACAACTTATTTCATAACTTCTAGCTAGATCTAAACAGAAAATATACCAAACAAGACAGCCAAGAACCATCTGGCCCGTCAGGCAGGAACCCGAGCCTTGCACCAGGTCGCGGACCGTCTAGCCCTTGGTCGCGGACTGTCCACGCCTCTATAGAGAGCACCACCGCCGGTTCTCAACGCAGTGATTGACGTCCAGATCGACGCCGACACACTTTTTGGTGAATCTGCTGAGGACATGGGGACAGTACATATAGACTTATCAAGATCAGTCCTCAATGGTCGGTTCAAGGGATAACTCTAACATCTCCCCTAGCAATATCATAGGGCCGACTTGGGAAAACTTGCCGGCTTACAGGAGTAGCTGATCCAAGAAGCAAAGGCGAAGTTCCTGGCCAACTTCAAGGTGGACAGGAACAACAAGGTCGTTCGGCAACGGGCGACTGATCTAGCTTTGCTCCGACCCACAACGGATACCCACAATGTAAGTAACACCAACGAGCTCCAATCTCTTAAAGTTTACATAGATGAACAGCGAGAACAAATGCAACATATCGTAGAGGGTATACAAAAGGATTATAAAAGGCTAGTACATGCGTTTGATAAATCCACTATTGCAAATTTTCCTTCGCACGAGGTTGAATTTAAGGAAAACACACGTAATTCATCGGCTACAGGTTGTCACGACTAGTCACAACCCCTTTATGGAATGCCGATGGACATATACCCTAAGCAACCACAACCTCCTACGCACATCGGCAGTAAATTAGCCGATCTGCACATGTCTGGACCGTCCACACGTCAGCGCGGACCGTCCGAGCCAGCAACGGCCGGTCCCATTTTTAATGAGTTACTGAGATATGCGTCCGAGCCACCACATGTTACACAAGCCCTAAACCACCCAGACAGACCGTCCGCATATGATCACAGATGGTCCGCATATCCGACCGAACGGTCCACGTATCTGACCGGACGGTCCGAGACAGGGTTGTTTGAGGAGGATTGTTACCTATATCCTCGCCCATCAAAGCAACACTTCCCATCGCACTATACAATGCACCAGCCCATTAATACAGAATCCCAAGCCTATGGGGGCGAGTACTTTCCGGCCCCGCCTGGAAGTCCAGAAAGGAATGGTCAATCCTATGAACCATATAGGGCAAACAGTAATGCACCACAAAACTCAAACTAATGGGGGGAAGACAACAAACTAGTGTCCAAACAACCTCACCTATGATGGGACAAAGAGCCAGTGGTCTCCCACCGGCTGCTATTGATATAATAAGGGAAGAAATAGCCGGGCATTACGAGATAAGCTCGGAGTAAGCATGGTCCCTGGGGGGCAGTCATATCGGAGGCCTTATGATAGCCAATTTGAGCATCACCCATACCCACAGGGAACCAGGATACCTGAATTCGCAAAGTTTTTGGGTGACCAAGGAAAGAGCACACGTGAACACATAGGCCAGTTTTTAGCGCAATTAGAAGAATTGGCCAACACTGAGGCGTTCCGTGTGCATTTATTTTCATTATCTTTAACAAAAACCGCATTCGCATGGTATGCCACATTTCCTCCGAATTCTATTTTGTCATGGGGGGATCTAGAACAAAATTTCCATGATCACTTCTTTTCCGGTGACTATGAGTTAGATTTGGTAGACCTAGTGGCCATGTGACAAGGAAAAGACGAATCGGTTAATGAGTACATCCGGAGGTTTCGGGATACAAGAAACCGATGCTTTCAACAAATTCATTTGGTAGAAATAAAGCTAGCGGGATTAGCATTTAATGGACTGCGATATTATTTAAAAGAAAGATTAGAAGACATCCAGTTTTCACGCTAGCACAATTACACCAGAGAGCTTTGACTTATGAAAGCCGAAGCAAAGAAACTGTCAAAACTATTCGTCACAATGTCCATATAGTAGAGTGCGACCAAAGTAGCTCGGACGACGAATCAACAGAAGTATACGCTGCTAAAATGGTTTGGCCAAAGCAGGCCAAAACTTCGGCTTGTTCCTCCTTACAGCCGATTCAAAAGAAACAACAAGATGATGTTAAATTTACATTTAATGTTGGCAAATGTGACAAGATATTCGATGAATTACTCAAAAATGGCAACGTTAAAATAAATCATATTGTTCTATCCACCGATAAACTAAAACGTCATGCATACTGCAAGTGGCACAACTTGTTTTCTCATGCCACTAATGATTGCAATGTATTTCGACGACAAATCTAATTGGCCATTAACGAGGGACGATTGAAATTTCAGGAAATGCAAGTGGATACAGAGCCCTTCCCAGTGAATGTGATCGATTTCGAGGGCAAAAGGGTCCTAATTCAGCCCGGCATGGCCGATAAGGGCAAAGGCAAGGAAGTAATCATCGACGATGCGCGAAAGGCCGATGAAAATAATAAAATATCTTGCAGGAAAGTGGTGGTGGAAAAAACTCCTAATGGAGAAGAGACTTCGAAAGTTACCATCACCACGTCCAACGCAGGGGGCAGGCGCAAGCAAGAAACCAGGCGCGTGCACCTATTTTGCGCATCACGGACAGTCCGACGCATAGACGTGGACGGTCTTGGACACCGTCGGACAGTCCAGACCATTCCAGTGGACGGTCCGGCAACGCCCATGAACCACGACAACCACGTACCTTCAAACCGCGATGACCAAAAATAGGTACGTGGAAAACTAACATGGTAAAGGTAGCTAGCCGACTGGTAAGATCCGGCCCGACCTTTGACTAATTATTTTCTAAATATGTAAAAAAGAAGGCCGGCCCAAGTGACCGGCCAGCAAAGCGACCTCACTCACCCACTCAAGAGCAACAGCAGGTAAGACCGATTGGACCACCTCACCAATCGAAAAGAATGACGGGCCATAATGTCCAATTACGACCCAACATACCTGCATGGGCGCCCCACCCCCATATCCACCTGTGACATATCAATATACATACATGCCACCACCATATGTCCCAAATCAAATGTGGGGCATGCCACCATACCCATTTGGGATGCCCTAGTACCCCGCTTGGGGGGCACCCCAAACATCCGTATTCAACAGGGTGGCACCTCCAATACAAGACCGATTGGGCACCACTCAATCCAGTCATCAGGCACAGGCCCATCGAGATTGTCGGACCACTCGACCGCAAAGGCTGACCAATCCGTCAGGGGGGCATATAGCTACAACCTCCAACAGGACGGCAAAAGGAGACATCATCAAAATAGAAACAGCAGATGTCGTCATACAAGAAAATAACGAAGGGCCGATGATTTTTGGTCAATCGGTCGACACAAGCAAAAAAAAAAGATATGACTGTCAACAAAATAGCTGATCCAAAATACTCCATGCCCTAATGGTGCCCATCGGGATTGACACGATCACAAAAGTGAAAATTACAGCGCCTAAGAGCGAAGGAGAACCAGGAAAAGGAGGCGAAAAAGATATTCAATGACACACATCTACAATACCCGCCACCACAAAAGAGGTGGAGGCCAAAGGCCGTTGAGATAAATCAAACGACCACGAATACAGAAAATGAGATAGTAACTTCACAGCTCTCTGTAGGTACGGTAGACAGTCTAGCTATAAAGGCCGGACCATCCGCAAATGACACGGACCGTCCACACTGCACCAGGACACCTCCAATGATGTGTCGACGCCCATGGAGGAGGACGACCTACTAGGAGAAGACCTAGTCGACTACGAAGCATCTCTAGAGCACCCATGTATGGACGTAATTGTTATTACATTTTCCACCGAGTGTACTATTATCGGCGACGATAAACCTGTCGTTGCTCAGTTCGACTTTGGTCCTAAAGAGGACGCCTTCACTAAACCAAAGGAATTGGTAAATCATTTGAAGCCGCTCTTCATGCGCGGTCACATTGATGGGATACTTATTGCTAAAATGTTGGTAGACGGGGGCGACTGTAAATCTAATGCCTTATTCATTATACAGAAAACTAGGTAAAAAAGATGACGAACTTATCAAGACCAACATGACTCTCAGCGGCGTTGGAACTGATAGTTCGATCAAAGCCAAGGGAGTCACGTCCGTTGAGTTAACCATCGGGACTAAGACCCTTGCTGCTGCATTCTTCGTTGCTGATGTAGAAGGAAATTACAGTCTAATCCTAGGCAGAGATTGGTTCCATGCTAATGAATGCGTATCTTCTACGTTACATCAAATGTTATTGCAGTGGGTAGGCAATGATGTAGAACAAGTGCATGCTGATGCATCGACCTGTATCGCTGTGGTCGATGCCCCTGTACTTTAGACCTATGAGACTGCTACGTGTCTCACATGAGTAGACTTTTTTGATTATCAGTTTATATGTATAGATAAAAATGGTTTCATTCCTGTAATACTAGAGCCGATGGAGAATCGGCTAAATCCTAAATAAATTTTAAATGATGAGTACACACATAATGAACATGTCCTTGGTCACGAACGGTCCGACCTCTGAGGCCAGACGGTCCGGTCTTTCACAGAACAGTTCGACTTTTAAGGCTGAACAGCCACCACAGCATAAAACCAGTATCGCGGATGGTCCGGTCCTCGAGACCGGACAGTCTGCCGTCACACAGAGATAATCTAATTCCTATGTGGGGAACATAATAGAGGAATTCAGAGATCTCGACAAATTAGGACAGGTGTTTACATCGGCCGATCTTTTGGAGGAGATTGATATAGGAGATGGTAAAACTCCAAGGCCGACTTTTGTGAACAAGACCCTGAAGACCGATTCTAGAGATGAAATGATCGGTCTATTAAAAGAATATTCTGATTACTTTGCTTGGAATTACACTGAGATACCCGGATAGCATGCTCAGTACCACTGCTACATTACTTTGCTTGGAATTACTTTGCTTGGAATTACTTCGCAAGGATTTTTTGCCGCACGAGTAGCGGTTTCTAAGACCGATAGCATGCTCAGTACCACTGCTACATTTCCCAAAAATCAGCTACTCTTGGCCTCTAGGTTTTAAGCGCAACGGTGTTCTTGTAAAAGCAATATCAGGAGAGTATGGCTCGCAGGGGCTTCGTGTTGATCTCAGAGGTAACTCAGATTGTAATTGGTATGATGCAAAGTAGTGCTTATCTGCATATGGATACACATGGTGGCATTTTTGGGTTGCACATAATAGGTTGACTGCATTTTTACCTTCCATTTTGATATGTTGCTTCCTTTACTTCTTTCTTTTATGGCCTTGGAGATCTTTTCAGTTCAACACACTAGAAATATACATCTACTTAAAATTATTCTCTTCTTGCAATCCATTTCTGCTACCTCTAGCTAGACAAACAAAAGCAGCTCTATTCTTTTGTAGCCAGTATAGTTGCTGATGTATTTAAAGTGAGGCTTAAATTGATGTTGGTACATACTTGATTATTGGTAGAGAAGAAAGAAAATAAATGTAACATGATTGATGCTCTATTTAGTTTTAATAACACATCTCTATACTATACAACCATTCACAAAACTTGATATATTGGTTTGAAAAAATCTTTTGGTTCGGTTCAGTCCAGCCTGGTTCCTACCTCGTGTTCTTCGATGTGTTCTTCGAACAAGAATAGAGTATCCAAATTATATCACTCATTCTTTCTAGCGGCATATCAAATTTTGCTAGAAATTTGGTCTTTTATATGTAGGCCATGAAATCTGATACATACATTTGTCACACCAACACTCAATGTTCAAGTGCAAGTATACAACTTTGTAAAGACCATACTGAAGTAGCGTTGCATCAACAATTCCTATATCTGACAGGAGGTTTTAAACTGCTATTGCTAACTGTTTTGTGAATCCATCTTTGCAGATTGTAAATACAATGAACACCATCTATGCCAAAATCAGAGATCGGATGTTAAGGTGAGAAATGTAATACATACCCTCCTCACCCATCTCTGTCTAGTATGAAGTTGCTAATCATCTTTCCATGAGGCACGGTGCCCTTGGCCACGATCTCTAATCTGGATAACTATCATGTGAGCTGCATGGCTAACTACCTTATTTTTCTTGTTTATTTCTTTTCAGGGGAACCCAAAGGGGTTTAATTTTTAGTTTGGTGGTATAAATATAAATGGGTTGCTGATATGATTTTGTTATCCCTTTTTATCTCCACCTTGGGACATGAGGCTCTATAGTAGCAAATATCTTTTGCTTTCTACTTAGATGACATCCATTAAATATAAATTTGTGTACAACAATTTCCTGCCATGTCAATGAATCTGATCAATGAAGGGCAAGTATTTCTATTTCTTAATACATTGGTTGATCATTAATTACTGATGTATTTCCTTTTCTTAAAATTAATATAATATGGGTATTAGGTGTCAGTTCACCATGTGGGCATTAATAAAGTTGTTATGTAGACAACAACTTACCATGTTGGGAAAGAAATAGAGAGTCTATACCCTGCAAGATGGTCATATTAATACCAGATAACCATACATATGGTGCACTTATATTAGCATATTTTCCATTATGTTATGTTATTTTAGGTGTTTGTGGTATGGAGCATATTAATCTATGAAAAATAATTACAATCTGTATGAAATGTAAAGTACTGTGAACTTGACTGCAGAGTATCGAATCCATTTTAAGATAGTGTCATGAACTTCATTTACAAAAAAGAGTTTGTTGACTGGAGGGAAGTATGTCTCAGTGCATCTTCACTTCGAACATGTTTCAAGTATCTTATTCGTTCATAATTCCGACATTTTTCATCCTACTAATACCATGTATGTTTTCGGATATGATAGCCTTTTCGTGTTGTACAAATGATGATAGCCACAGTAGATCAGCTCATGGGAGTCGAGCATTTTTTATGTTGGATAGACAGTTGCTTTGTATGCACTGAATCATGCAGTTCATGGGAGTCGAGGATTTTTTTTGTTGGACAGATAATTGCTTTGTATGCATTGAATCATGTAATTCATGGGAGTCGAGCATTTTTTTATGTTTGATAGATAGTTGCTTTGTATGCACTAAATCATGCAATCAATATTTCCATATTTGCATTTCTTATTTTCCTTGTTAGACATCAATCGCCGGATGACTGTTGCTCACTGCTAGTTGGTACCTTGGTGGTTCACATATTGTTTGTCATTAGGTTTTGATATTGTTGATGCTTGTATTCAAATGTTGTTGTTTTTTCTCGTTTGGCAATCCATAGCTTCATGTCCAGTCTATTTTAAATGTCAATCTTTTTTAATCATGTTATAACCATCTTGATGCACTAGGATATTCTATTATATTCACTTGTGATTAACTCCTCATACTTCTTTTATGATACCCTGACTCAACTCTCTTCCCCTTAGCTTGGGGAAAATTGATCTAAGTGCAACTCCTTCAAGTGCTTTTAACAGTATTCATGTATACATTTTATCTATCTATATCTGTGCCCCATATGTATAGTATCTTTGCTTATAATTTGACCCAAATGTCTCATTTTGATTGACAGACCGCTTCTGACTTGTGAAAATGGCGAATGAACTACACTCTACTTCTATGGTCCAGAGGGTTCATGGACAGTCTATGCTGTTGAGCAGCATATCTTCCTATTCTACCATGAATAATCTTGTATGCATATTCTGCTTACAATGTGCCCTGGAGGTCATATCATGGGAATGCAATTGTTGGACTCTCATCTATCATGGCACCATCTCCTGTCTTCGCTTCTATCCCAAAAGAGAGACTTTTCTCTACTGGTCATTTGGGGCGACATGCACAAATCCATCTTTATTTTTTGCAGGGCATGCAGTGGATTAGATTATTTACTGATGGTTGGATTTGTTAAGACAATGTAATATTCTTCCTTTTTGAGTTGATTGGAGACTGTCGTGTGACAAGCGTGCATGGCATATTTTTAAAATTTTGTTTGACTATCCATTAGAATCGCTTGCCTCAATTTTCCCATGTTGTTTGTGCAATTATGTCTTAAGATAACACCTGCATCTCATTTGCTAGAGAATAGAGATATAGAGCGATGCCTGCCCATGAAAGAAACAATGATATATGTTTAAATAGTCTAAGAAAATATGTAAGTAAGTTCATTTCAAATATATTTATAAGGAGATCAGTGTTACAGTGATATTTCGCTATAAGGATTTTACATATCATATGATATTTATCGTTCTGTATCTATGTTTTATACTAATTTTAAACTTCGTGGCAATGCACGGGCACACACCTAGTGTAAACATAACCATCGTGTAATTTTTTTTGCTTTACGATATTTCTCAAATTCAATTGAGAATTGAAGGGTATATTCACCTGAAGTTTAAGTGGGTCATAGGAGAAACAAACTTCAAAACCTCTCGTGAACAAAATCTAGCAACAATTATGAGAAAATATATAGAATTCCCATGTATGCAGAAAGCAAATTTGTCAAATTTTGTTTCTGAATTTGGATAAAACTATGGCAATATTTTCCAGTTTCCACTCCTATAATGCAGTCATCTAATGTACATTATGTAAATAAGTTCGGTTGTTCACAGACTGTAGCCTCATAAGAAATATTATATGTGCAGGTAGAGACCCCTCATCCTAGTGGATGCTAGTCATCGACAAGCCATGAAGGGCCTTGTTATGCAGCATATTACTTCCAATCAATTGATGTATCCTAGGCAACATACAGAGTACAGTTCTAGCTTGGAAACAGAACCATTATTCAACAACTCATGTCAGTTCCAAAGCAAGCATTTATTTAGTGCACTTTCCGCGTGTTTTATACGACATGGTTGTCATGTCATATCATTTACAACTAAAACGAATGGTAGACAAACTAAATACATACATAAAGACAATTTAGTTTTACAAGGCCCTACTTTCCACAATCATTATAAGCACCGAATCAATCAACAAACTTGAAGGAAGAGAAGCTACCAGGAAAGAACATATTAGTAACAAACCGACAAATATAACCACCATTTGTGCATCAATAGTGGTCTGAGAACAGTAGTGAATGCCAGGAAAGAAGCATTTCCCAAAAGCAAGCACAGTAAAACTTCAGAAACAATGTATGGAGTGTAAATTCGCATGCTATGTGTTGGAGAAATAGGCATTTTCAGTTTTAATTTAATCCAGAAAAGCATAGTGTTATATGTGACGACATGTATGTGCATGTGTGTATCACTACTCACATAAGCAGTAAACAATAGTAAACATGCACAATTACTAAAAACAGAATGTACCCTGCGGAGGGACTGATACTCAAGGCATCAGTGGCTCGATTCACATGAGACATCTCGTGTGTATGTTCGATGTAGTCGTACGCAGTCGATGTAGGCAAATATACGCAGTGCAGTCCCACGAACGGCATCGGCGATTAGGAACTTGATCAGCGCTGGTCGAGCGGATGAAGCGAGCAGTCGCGAGTATGCTCCCCAAAAACCTGATCGCCCACACACCTGTCACACCCAGGTTTAAGGGATAAAGCCGGGTGCGTCTCATATGTGCGTTAAAGAAGAACATCATATATAATGATAAAGTATATAGAGATAAATGTCACAAGTATCATTATTACATAGCAGAAGTCTTACAAAAATAAATAATAATAATAAAATGAACTAATATTATTCCTTGGCACCATCAAGCTGACTGGGAGACGCCACCTAGATCAACTCACACTCCTCATTATAGGGCTCCTCTTGGACCACCTACTCCTCACCTGTGGGGGGTTTATATATCGCAAGAGTGAGCTCACAAAAGATCATAGCTCAACAAGTTGTGGAGAATAATGTACATGAATTCACCAAAGATGGGAGTTCATGTGAAGTGTAAGGCTGATCAACAAATAAGGGTTAAAGCTGACCATTGCTTTTAATAAGTTGGTCAAATTTTATTAGCAGTTACTAAATGTAAGTAAATACCAAACCAGAGTAATAATAGATCAAAATTGATAATAAATCCTAATGCGATGCAAATGACAAATTGAATTTAATTTCATAAATTAATCATGTGAGAGTCCGAGCTGCTCATGACCGTGAACATGGCTGATATACCAGTTTTACACTCTGCAGAGGTTGCGCATCTTTACCCACACGTCATGTTACCCATTTGCCAAGGGATCGCGACTCCCATACACCTCTACCAAGGAAGCGAGGCAGGATAACACTACAAGGTGTTTACAAAGTTCCACTAGCTTCAGAAAACCTGCTACATTTTCTAGAAAGCTCCAATGCAGGGACCTGTTGGGGCCATGCTTCGTTGCGCCGAAGGTCTTGTAGAAAGAAGCAGCTTCGGCTGAAGTTGTCCTCAGGAGATGACCGAAGGTTCCTCTTCATGAAGCTTCGGAATTACAAACCGACTTGGAGATAGAATGACCTTTTAATCCATAAAGGTCTGAGTTAATGTTGTAAACTTTTATGGGGGGCATAATTGTAATTCTTCACAGGCTGTGTCCTGTGTCTATAAATAGATGAACAATACCTCCATACTGTTCACGCTGACTTGTATTCACTCGTGCGTCACGCTTGTATTTTTGCCTTCCGTCAAATCGAAGGTACAAATGTAATTCAATATTGTTCTTATTCTTCCATAATCATATAATGATGACACCTAATAATGTTATATGATTATTCGTGTATTCTTTCATGTTTCATGTGCTTTTTCTCTTATCAATATAAATTATGATGATGAAGATATGTCCTTCATAACCTTCGTCCGAAATTGTTATATCCTAAGGGAAATAACGCTTCGGAGGACGAAGGACATTTACCATTAACTTTTCTGTGTTGCCTTGTTCTTAATCCATAGCATTTGAGAACAAGTCTCCAACATTGGCGCCCACCTCCGGTGAACTCACTTCCACTTTTTTGAGCTGATGGCTTCGTTCAATGATCAAGCTGGAGCTGCTTCGGTTCCGAAGCTGCTGTTCCCGATAACAGGCGGTTCATGTTCAGAGCCAGCCAACAAGAAGCAGAAGAAGGAAGCACAGAGAAGGGTACAGCATGTTGGGGTGCAAGGACCCTTCATCAAGTCGAGATGGTCTCACATTCCTATTACTTTCCCCCAAGAAGACCTTCAACTCAAGGATTACCCACACAATGATGCCATGGTTATCTCTTGTGTTATCAAAGGATTTCTGGTTCATAATGTCTTGGTTGATACAGGCAGTGCAGCTGATATCATATTTGCTAAGGCCTTCAGGCAAATGCAAGAGCCAGAAGATAAGATTCATGATGCTACA
Organism: Zea luxurians; assembly: GCA_029449295.1. Classification (NCBI taxonomy): domain Eukaryota; kingdom Viridiplantae; phylum Streptophyta; class Magnoliopsida; order Poales; family Poaceae; genus Zea; species Zea luxurians. The sequence goes on along the minus strand of JAOPSE010000019.1, from coordinate 18,015,560 downwards.
CACCCTCTCTGTGGCTTCGGAGGAAGACAGATTGTAGCGCTGGGCAAGATTACCATGTCAGTGACCTTCGGGTTCATCAACAACACTAGAACTGAGCAAGTTGTGTTTGACATTGTTGACATGGAATACCCTTACAATGCAATTATTGGTCGTGGCACCCTCAATGCTTTCGAAGCAATCCTTCATCCTGCCTATCTTTGCATGAAGATACCTTCGGATCAAGGACCCATCGCTATTCATGGAAGTCAGGAAGCTGCCAGAAGGGCCGAAGGAAGCTGGACTGACTCCAAAGCAATCCATAACATAGATGGAGCTGAAGCTTGTGAACAGTACAGATTCAGAAGGGAGAAAGCAGCTTCAGCAGATCACCCGAAGCCCATGCTCTTATGTGAGGACATAGCAGAGCAGAAGGTGCTGTTGGGCTCTCAATTATCCGAAGACCAGGAGAAAACCTTGATAAGGTTTTTGTTCAACAACAAAGATGTTTTTGCATGGTCAGCTAATGACCTCTGCGGAGTAAATCGGGATGTTATCGAACATTCGCTCAATGTTGACCCATCCTTCAGACCCAGAAAGCAGAGGCTTCGGAAAATGTCTGATGATAAGGCCGAAGGTGCTCGTAATGAAGTTAAAAGACTCCTTAGTGCAGGAGTTATCAGAGAAGTAAAGTACCCAGAATGGCTAGCTAACACTGTTATGGTAAAGAAGGCCAATGGCAAGTGGAGAATGTGTATCGATTTTACAGATCTCAACAAGGCTTGTCCAAAGGACGAATTCCCATTGCCAAGAATAGACTCTTTAGTTGATGCAGCAGCTTCTTCAGAGCTCATGAGTCTGCTAGACTGTTACTCAGGCTATCACCAAATCTGGATGAAGAAGGAAGATGAGCCAAAGACTAGCTTCATAACCCCAAGTGGCACATATTGCTATCTTCGGATGCCTGAGGGACTCAAAAATGCTGGAGAAAGTTTTAGCAGAATGACTGCGAAGGTCCTCCAGTCTCAGATAGGCAGGAATGTGCTAACTTATGTTGATGACATCATTGTAAAAAGCACGAAACAGGAAAATCATATTGCTGATTTGCAGGAGACCTTCGCCAGTTTCAGACAAGCTGGCTTAAAGCTGAATCCAGAAAAATGTGTCTTCGGAGTAAAGAAGGGGAAATTTCTTGGATGCTTGGTTTCAACAAAGGGAATTGAAGCTAATCCAAGTAAAATTGAAGCTATACTTCGAATGGAGCCACCAACTACAAGAAAGGGGGCCCAAAGATTGACAGGGAGGCTGGCATCTCTCAATAGATTCATATCCAGATCAGCAGAAAGAAATTTACCATTCTTCGAAGTGCTGAAATCAGCCGAAGTCTTTCAATGGGGATCAAATCAACAAAAAGCCTTTGAAGAGCTGAAGCAATATTTGATAGATTTAACAACATTAACTCCACCAACGCCAGGGGCTCCTTTGTTGTTATACGTGGCAGCTTCGCACTCGGCAGTAAGTGCAGCACTTGTTCAGGAGAAGCTCGATGGCCAAGTCAAGAAACAGGTTCCAGTGTATTTTGTATCTGAAGTCCTTAGTGTGTCAAAGAAAAACTATACAGAATTGGAGAAGGTATTATATGCTGTTTTGATGGCATCCAGGAAGCTTCGGCATTATTTTCAAGCATACAATATTATTGTTCCTTCTTCGCAACCGTTGAAGGATATTATGAGAAATAGAGAAGTTACTGGACGGATTGGAAAATGGGCTGCAGAGCTCAATGAATTTTGCATTGATTATGTGCATAGATCCTCGATCCAGTCTCAAGCGTTGGCAGATTTCATTGCCGATTGGACGCCAGGGGCTCAGGATGAAGAAGCAAATAAAGATGCCGAAGTGTGGACTGTGTTCTGCGATGGGTCCTGGGGAACCTTCGGAGCAGGAGCAGCCGCTGTGTTGGTCTCACCATCCAAAGTCAAAACTTGTTATGCGGCAAGACTCGATTTTAGCTGTACAAACAATATTACTGAGTACGAAGCCCTGCTTTTGGGCCTTCGGAAATTAAAAGCAATGGGAATCAGAAGGGCCATCCTTAAAACTGATTCCCAGGTTGTTTCGGGTCATATCGACAAGAGTTGCAAGGCTAAAGATCCGAAGCTTGAAAAATATCTGGACACGGTCCGAAGAATCGAAGCTTCCTTCGAAGGATTTTCTGTCAAAAATATCCCTCGAGGACAAAATGAGCATGCTGATTTGCTAGCTAAGTCAGCAGCACAGGGGCTGCCTTTACCTTCGGATGTGTTTTTCGAAACAATAAAGGCACCTTCAGTGGAACTCCTTGAAAGAGCAGTCCTCAACATATCTCCTGTTTATAGCGAAGATTGGAGAACTGAGATCATCTCTTACCTTCAGGGTAAGTTCCTTTCAGATGACGAAGCTTATAACAGGAGGATAGAGGCAAGAGCTCGTCCATATGTCATGATAGAAGGGGAATTGTACAAGCATGGAGTTTGTGCTCTGCTACTCAAGTGTTTATCTAGAGCCGAAGGTATAGAGTTGATGAAAGAAATACATGCAGGCCTGTGTGGATCTCACATTGGATCTAGGCCGTTACTTGGAAAAGTTTTCCGCCAAGGGTTTTATTGGCCGAAGGCAGCTTCGGATGCAGCGGAATTAGTTCAAAAGTGCGAAGGCTGTCAGAAATGTGCAAGAGATCAAAAACAACCTTCATCTTTAACACAGCTCATACAACCCATCTGGCCATTGCAAAGGTGGGGCCTTGACTTGTTAGGTCCATTACCACCGGCTCAAGGGAATTTAAGATATGTTATAGTGGCTGTGGAGTATTTTTCTAAATGGATTGAGGCAAAACCATTAGCCACAATAACTTCGGCCACTGTCCAAAAGTTTTTCTGGCAGAATATTGTTTGTCGTTTCGGAGTACCGAAGGCCATCACTGTAGATAATGGAACACAATTCGACTCCGAAGCTTTCAGAAATTTCTGTGATCAAATTGGTACGAAGATCCATTTTGCATCAGTCAGGCATCCGGAGTCAAATGGGCTCGTTGAAAGAGCCAACGGCATCATAATGACAGGAATAATGAAGTTAATCTTCAATCAACCCAGGGGAAAGTGGCCAGATCAGTTAACCAAAGTGGTGTGGAGCCACAATACAACAACATCAAGGTCTACAGGCTTTTCTCCATTCAAGTTATTATTCGGTGATGAAGCAATAACTCTGGAAGAAGCTAAAACTGGATCAATAAGAGTAGTAGCTTCGACAGAATCAGGTCCTGAAGATACTTGCTTTGTGGAAAAAGATGCTTTAGAAGGGATCAGGCTTCAAGCTGTCGAGAATATCAATAAATACCAAGCCGAAACAGTCAAATGGCGAGATAGAAAAGTTCGGCTAAAGAATATTGAGCCGGGACACTTGGTGCTTCGGAGAGTGGCCAACCCAGACGCAGTGGGCAAGTTACAGTTGAAATGGGAGGGACCTTTCTTAGTATCATCTTCGTCAAGACCTGGTTCATACAGATTGAAGGACATGGACGGCAACGATATTCCAAGATCTTGGAATGCGGATGAGCTTCGGCGATATTATGTGTAACTTGATGTAACTTTTTATGTCTTTTCTTTTCTTTTTTATGGCACCCTTTTCCTTTCTAAACGGGGAGAAAGGTTTTTAATGGGGCCATCATATGTAATTTCCTTTTTTAGTTCTATAAGAGCAAAATCCCCCAAGGAATGTAAATGTAAAAGCTGAGAACGCACCATTGAGTGCCGAAAACTGAAAAAGAGAAGAAGCTCCAAAGTCGTTCCTAAGGGAATGCAGAGCTTACAGCGAAAAGTCAACGCTGATTCCGCCGAAAGTAAAAGGCGAAGAAGCTCCAAAGTCGTTCCTAAGGGAATGCAGAGCTTACAGCGAAAAGTCAACGCTGATTCCGCCGAAAGTAAAAGGCGAAGAAGCTCCAAAGTCGTTCCTAAGGGAATGCAGAGCTGATGTGCGATTGTTTCTAAGGGAATAATGGCTGAAGATACGGCTTCGGATATGAGTTTGGACGTCCATTCGCACATTACATTACATCATAGCATTTGCATTCATAAACATTCATCCAGGCATACATAGGATAATCATCATCATGGCATAAGTGGCTGCTTCAGCATAAGAGAAGAGCTTCTTCGTGTACAAAAAGGAGAGCTTCGGAAGAAAGGGCAATGTTGATTTTTATGCTTCGCTGTGTACGAAAAGAAGGGAAGGTGTTTTTTCGCCTTCGGCTCAAAAAACTAATTTCGTCCACATCAAAGCGCTTTATACATTGATGGAGGGGTAAGAACATATTAAAATGTATGAACAAAATTCATTAAGAACAGTTTAGCTGTATTTACAAAAGATATTACAAAAGTCTTTCGAGTTTTTTTTACAGTCTACTCCTACTGATCTTCACCGGGCTTCAGTTTCAGCGGCATATTCTTTAAGCATTAGTTTCAGCTTCGTCATCCTACATGAATCAAGGTATTATGAGTAAAAATCAAGTTTGAAGGAGAAGGTAAGCACAAGGTATGATTTCTTACTGGTTCAAGATGACTTCGAGCTTCGTCTCCAGCTTTTTCTCGCCCGCCTTTTGTCCATATCATTTTTATAAATCTGTTTGAAATGCTTCGGGCGAGGTCAGGAATATCGTCTAGAATTGATGGAGATAGAGTGAAATTGGGCCTGTTGACGATTTTTCCATGATCACAACCAGCCTTCAGAAATGCTGCAGCAGTGCCCCGAGAAGCTACCCAGGCACAGAAGTCACCGTGCCCGGCTATAACTTCGTCAAGCTCATCAATTTCAGCTTCAATATGTTCGAAGGTTCTTGGCAAATTTTCAGCTGAAGGAGTGAACTTTCCACTGCTGGCTCCAACTGAATAAAAGATCTTTTTTAATTGTTGAATACAGTTGTTACTAAATTTCAAACATTTGTCCTGAAGGCTTGTCAATGATTTTTTCAAATCTGAGTTTTTTTGGACTTCGGCCTCAAATTTTGAATTAAGCTCTTGCTTCTCTTGTTCAAATTGTTTTGATTGGCAGAGAAGCTTCGTATTCAATTCTGCTACTTTAGCTTCAGCCTCTGCCAATAAGACTTCAGTTGTTTGGAGTTCGAAGTCCTTCTTTTCAATAGTAGCTGATTGCTCTTTTATTTTGCTCTCTAAGTTTTCAATTATAACTTCGTGTTTCTTATCGTCTAAATCTTGCTGCATTCTCAAAGCTTTGCTCAGTAGCATGCTCTGCACATAAGCAACCTTCGTTAGAAACATTTTCATTATTAAAAACAATAAAAGTCAGAGAAAAGTTGTTTACCTTGAAATTGGAATAAAATAAGCTACCAACGATATGTTGTCGTCGGTAGCGGCTGATATCCGTTTCCAGTTTCGGAAAACCGATACTCTTTGATAGAGTACCGATGACCTTCGCTCCAGTTTGATCCCGGATGCAGCCCAATTTTTCATCGTTGATACCCCCAAAGAGGAGTGCTCCTGGTTTATATCCGCAGGATTTGGCATACTCTTTAAGTTCTTCTATTTCGGTTTTTGACAATTCTTCTCCAACCAAATTTTGGAACATGAAAGCTTCGTCCTCTGAAGCTTCGTCAACAATTTTCTTTCCTTTCCCAGATACTGCGGCCATGGTCTCTTCGGTGGTAGCAGCAGCTTCTTCTGCGGCCATGTCTAGCAGTATTTTGTCGATATGTTCAATTGTGCTTTCCAAGTTCAAACCTTCAGGCGAGGTAGCTTCGGCAGCCGCGACCTCCGAAGGTGGGATTTCAATATTTGTTATTTCTTCAGCCACTGGTATCTTTTGAGCTGAAGCTCTCGGTGGTGTCTTGTCAATGACTTCTGTCACTGCGATGATTCTTTGTCTCTTTGTTTTAGTTGTTTTCTTCGATTTTTCAGGCTCCTTTTCCTTCTGAAAAAACTTTGTCAGTTGAGGCCCCAATGGACTTAGCTTCGCAGGCAGGGGTTCAGTCATTACCTTTAAAATCTCTTCCACGTCAGTGGCAGAGCGTGATGCCGGAGTCTCCTCTTCGTCAGATACTTTTCGCTTTGGAGATGATATTTTCTTCTTTGGAATATTCTTCTTTTTTGGTGGTTCTTCCTCATCTTCATTTAAAGCTTCGGCTCCCCTTTTCCTTTTTTGGACCCCGGCACCTTTGTTCAGATTTTCATAGTCAGGGTATTCAAAACCCAGGGCGTCCAGCACTCGATTCAGCCTTCGCTTCGGACGGGTGCCGAAGGTCGCAGTCATCAATTGATCTTCTTTTTTCGAGTAATTCCCAAGAATTTCATTGCAAATTATTTCAATTGTGTCCAGCCATTCTTGGCAAGGTTTTTTAAAGTATTTCTTAAACTTGTAATAGTAAGGTAACCGCACAAGTTCTCCTTCTTTTTTCTCCCCCTCTAACTTCGGCATTTCCCATTCTTTTAAAGTAGGGAAAACCCTGAAGGCCAAGAACTCTTGAACCAGGTCCCTAGTGCCAATATGCTCTAAAATTATTTTAAACTCACCCAGTGCAGCCCAGATGGGACCTTCTAATGTCATGTGGCATCGCGGTCTTGTTTCTCCGAAGATCAATTCAAGTGGGCTTTGAACCAGCTTCTCTTGGTCTTCGTCAACTTTCACATAAAACCACTCTGACTTCCAGCCTGCCGGCCATTTGCTTCGGTAGCTAATAACAGGAAACTTTGTGGTTTTCCGATAGGCAAAATTGTAGCAACCAAAGTTATCATGTAATCCATCTTTTCTAGCCTTCGTCTGGTAATGCAGCTCATGAACTCGACAAAAGCTGTCGGCAAACGGCTCCACCGCCTGGCTTCGGAGGGCCCAGATATAAACACTAAGCCTAACGATAGCGTTAGGAGTCAACTGATGAAAGTAGATACCAAACTTCTTCAATACATCTGCAATAATCCCATGAAGGGGGAATCTCAACCTAGCTTTTAGAAAGCTCTTGAAAATGACTATTTCATTCTTCTCTGGCTTCGGGGTAGTTTCTTCTCCCCCGAAGCGAAGTAGCTTCTTCTGACCTTCACTGAAATAACCTGACTTTACCATCTTGGAGAGATCAGCCTTCGAAACGGTCGACTTTCTGAAGTCCAAGTGGCTGGGCTTACTTGGCATGGCAATGCGATAATCATCTTCGGGATCAGTTTCTTCAATATTCTCATCTTCTGCTTCGGCATTTGCTTGTTCTGCTTCAACAGTGGGAATTTCCTCCGAAGTTACCAGTCCGGATCGTTGCATTGCTTCGGAGATGGGAACAGTCTCCGAACCTTCAGCTTCGTCTCCTTCACGCTCAACCCTGGTGGTAGATCGTACTCTGGCCATTTAATTCTGAGTTTGTGGAAATTGAATACTTTTTTCTCCCGAAGCCTTTCCTTCTGACGAAGCAGACTTCGAGTTGGACCTTCGTTCGATTCCGAGAGTCAAGCTTCGGCTATGGTTAAAAATTTTGGCAGCAAAACAGTGCAAATAGCAATGAATGCTGTGGTAACTTCACACCTACCCGTCTGTTTATATAGTGCTGCAGGTAAGAAGGCGAAACGCCAGGATTTTTACACCAGGCGGACAGTCACTTGCACTCGCTGCGCGGTGGACCGAAGAGACCAAACAGTAACTCTGCAAGGTGGGCCTGACGCGCGCTCGGAAACTGAATCATTTCTCGGCAACGAGCTCAGGGAAGGTGTTTTTTGGACCTTCGGCTTCCCGAAGCTTAGGAGGCTTTTTTCACGGATCAAGCTCGTTACGAAAAATGATCTAGCGCCGCGAAAGGGGCTACTGTTGGGGCCATGCTTCGTTGCGCCGAAGGTCTTGTAGAAAGAAGCAGCTTCGGCTGAAGTTGTCCTCAGGAGATGACCGAAGGTTCCTCTTCATGAAGCTTCGGAATTACAAACCGACTTGGAGATAGAATGACCTTTTAATCCATAAAGGTCTGAGTTAATGTTGTAAACTTTTATGGGGGGCATAATTGTAATTCTTCACAGGCTGTGTCCTGTGTCTATAAATAGATGAACAGTACCTCCATACTGTTCACGCTGACTTGTATTCACTCGTGCGTCACGCTTGTATTTTTGCCTTCCGTCAAATCGAAGGTACAAATGTAATTCAATATTGTTCTTATTCTTCCATAATCATATAATGATGACACCTAATAATGTTATATGATTATTCGTGTATTCTTTCATGTTTCATGTGCTTTTTCTCTTATCAATATAAATTATGATGATGAAGATATGTCCTTCATAACCTTCGTCCGAAATTGTTATATCCTAAGGGAAATAACGCTTCGGAGGACGAAGGACATTAACCATTAACTTTTCTGTGTTGCCTTGTTCTTAATCCATAGCATTTGAGAACAAGTCTCCAACAGGACCCATCGCTTGACCACCATCGCAGCAAAATCAACCCAAGGGCCTCCCTACACTGACCACTCCTCTACTGCCCTTACCCCTTTCGGGTAAGGTAGTCATCCACTAGCTTTCCTAATTAGTCAGCCAAGGGCATCCCATACCACACTTGTGGTAGCACTATTTTCCCGGATAGTCATTCCATGTTCCAATTAACATAATGATCTTACCATGAATAGTAAATAACAAACTGATAACAAAAGTATGATCATGTATAATGTGTATCTCCATACCCGAAATCACATAAAGCAATAGCAAGTACTACCCAAAAATTCAATGGTAAATAAGGTACAAAGATAGCCAATCTAGGGTAGCCTATTGGGTCCCATCAAAATTAACCTATGCAGATCATTATGATTAATAAGAATATTATTGGGTAAAAAGAAGTGATCAAGGGCACAACTTGCCTTCAACGAGCTCCTGCTCAGCAGTCTCCACCTGCTGAACACCTAGATCCTCAATGGCTTGCTCGTCTACTCAGTGGTGGATCCAGGATTGGATCAAAGGAGGGGCTATAAGTTAAAGCATGTTTGGTGGAGCCAGCAGCGGCCATCTTGGGGCGAGTGCCAGGACGACGTCCTCGCAGGCTTGATGTACTAGCGTGCTATAGCAAGCCTGCCCCTTGCGTTGGGCACATGCGCGCTGGCTCATGACTGTGTCCTGTGTGGTGGCGTGGATTTGCACTACTGAAGCATAGACGGGGTCCAGCATGGATGCGCATGATACCACCTAGCGTGCTGGTGGCATAGATCGAGGCTAAATACTTGTGCTGAATGACACGATCAGAAAGAAGGTTGTGGCTGTCTTAGTTAACCTTTATAAGCTGTATTTCCCACATTCCAAAATAGTTGTCCTTTTAGCTCTTGGTTTTTATGTCTATATTTAAATGGATGATGATTAATCTAGACACATATACAAAACACATGCATCAATCAAAAATTGTATGTATTATTAGGACACATCATAAAATAGGTGTTATGGGGGGCAACCGAACTGCAGCCCCGGCAGCCCCCCATCCTAGATCCGCCCCCGCGTCTACTCGCAGCAATACAAACAAATATGGTATATCAGAAATTAACATCACACCAAACATCATAATAGAATGCATAATAATATTCTACGTATCATAACGAGATCGTAGGAACAAGAATCACTAAATTTGGAGTTACGGTTATCGAGTTATGAATTTCCAAAGTTATTAAGGCTTAGTATAGAATAAATCAAGGGAATAATTTTAATTTAAGTTTCATGGCTAAACAGAGTTACTAGGTGATAAACAATATTAAAACAAAAGCAATGCAAATAGAATGAGTCAAAAAGAATTTAAAATGGATTTTCTATGAATTAAATAGGTTCTCAAATTGTTTTTACACTAAAAATTCATTTTCTATATTCCTTTATTTATTTTTCTCAGCTCTCTGGATCATGCGCACAATAATAAACATAGAGCATGGGGTCTAAACCATAAATATCAGGGACCCGTTTTAAATTCTTTTCTACTGCTTCTGGATGGCGCTTGATATAGACAAAAGGATGGGGGCTTATTTATAAAACTATAGAGGCCGAAGGGGTACGCGTGACCCTCTACCTTTGGATCAGAAATGAGCGCCCCATATTAGATCAATTCCCCAACACGAACCGCTCACACCGTGCACCGTTGAATCCAAGATCCACGGCCAAGATTTTAAATACCTTGATTTGTATGCACGCGATTTGGATTTGACGATCGAGATCCAAAACTCGAACCGGTATTCTATGTTCTGATCCAAGGCATTGGTTTGAGATCGGACAGTGCCCGATCGTCTCCAGCACTGACTCTCTCCTATCCTTATCACGACCAACACCGACGGTCGCGCATTTCTTCCTACGGCGGCGCCATAGCCAGGACTACCCCACCCAACGACCTGGCGACCAAACTTTGATTCATACGATGCAACGGTCCGAGGAGACAATATAGTATCACATGGGGGCATACCGACGCTTAAAGTAGAGCAGCAGCACGTGACGATGGGTGGCACTCGGCCGTAACCTTCAACCTCCAGTGAGAAATCTCCGAGGGCCCAGTCGAGTTCCAAGCCCCGGGTCTCCCCGAACGTGATCCACAACACCCATCAATTTCCAGCAATCACCACGGTGCGATAGAGCATCACCGGGAATGAGAAACGGCCCTGGCGGATCAATTCTCTCTCCTATTGGTAGCTACACAGAAATGACTCCCAGCGCGGTGCAGACTCTCGGAGCATAGGGTGGGGTAAGGCGGCGGCCGGGTTTATAACCAGGTGCTAATGACCCCGCAAGTGCGCAACTGGGGGGAAGCTTCGCGCAAGAAGTGGTGAGATCCATTCGCGCAGCGCTATTTCCGCGGAGAAGACGACTGGAAGACGAGGGACCCACTGGTAGCGGGTCATCACGTAGGGAAGCAAGACGTGCGAGGGTGACAAGTGGGACCTGGTGTCAGCACCCTGATTTCTGGGCCACACGCGTGATGGAGAAAATGTGCCGAGAAGGCTTTGGGCCGAGGCGCAGTTTGAGGTTGTTTTCTTTTTTCTTTTCTAAATTTTTGTTTCACTTTCATTCTTATTTATAAATTTTCAAATTTTGAATTCAACTGATGTTGTGAACTTATTGTTCTCAATTAAATACTTAATTTGAACATACCAGTATGAGTTTTATTTATAAATTTTACTTTGTATTTTATAGTATTTCTCTCCTTTTATATTTTCAAATCCAATTTCAATTTAGGGCTATTTTCATATTCTCAACTCATCATTATATATCTTGTAATATTATTGTTATTATTATTTAAATGCACAAGCAATCCAAAACTCCAACATGATGCATGGCTTAGTGGTGTGCTTTTATCTACTTATTTACTTTACATATGATTATTCTAATGATGCAATGAATAGATGGCAAAGCAGGTAACGAGATCAACTTTTTTTCATAAGTTTTACAATTTGGGTATTACAAATCCTACCCCCCTTAAAAAGAATCTTGTCCTCGAGATTAGGAAGAATTAGGGAAGAGGTGGGGAAACTCTACGCGTAACTCTTCTTCTCTTTTCCATGTAGCTTCATCTTCACCATGGTGACTCCATTGCACTTTGCACATTTTAATCACTTTACTCCTTATGACACGAGTCAAAGTACCAAGAATCTTGATAGGGTACTCAGTATGAGTCAGATCATCTTGAACACTAAAATCTTCCATAGGTAGCTGCTCTTCGGGTACCCTGAGACACTTCTTCAACTAGGACACATGGAAGACATCATGTACATCCGCAAGATGGTCGGGTAGTTCTAGTTGATAGGCAACTTCTCCCACTCACTTCAGGATCAAGAAGGGTCCAATAATGCGAGGGGACAACTTCCCCTTGACTTTAAATCTTCTCATACCCCGGATTGGTGACACCTTCAGATATACGTTATCACCCTCCCTAAAGTCTAGCAGTCTTCTACGGGTATCTACATAACTTTTCTGTGTTGACTTCATAGTTCTCAAGTTCTCCCTTATCAATCGTACTTGCTCTTCTGCCTCTTTTATAATTTCTGGCCCAAAGAACTGTCTTTCACCAGTTTGATCCCAATACAGTGGAGTCCTGCATTTTCTACCATATAGAGCCTCAAACGGGGACATCTTCAAACTGGCCTGGTAGCTATTATTGTAGGAGAACTCCGTATATGGTAAACTCTTATCCCAATTGTCACCATGTTTAAGAGCATAAGCTCTTAACATATCCTCCAGTACTTGGTTGGTCCTCTCGGTCTACCCATCAGTTTGAGGATGGTAGGCCGAGCTAAAATTCAATTGCGTGTCCAAGCACTCGTGCAAGTTCTGCCAAAACTGAGAAGTGAACTGTGATCCCCGGTCTGACACGATCTTCTTAGGCACTCCATGTAGACAAACTATCCGAGCCATATACAACTTTGCTAGCCTAGTTCCTGAATATGTGGTCTTTACTAGAATAAAGTGGGCTACTTTAGTTAGCCTGTCCACAATCACCCATATAGAGTCATACCTAGTAGATGTGCAGGGTAGTCCCACAATGAAGTCCATGCCAATCTCTTCCCACTTCCACTCAGGTATCTTAAGCGGGTGCAGTAAACCGGCAGGTCTTTGATGTTTTGCTTTTACCCTCTGGCAAACATCACATAATGCTACATCTGAGGCAACATCCTTCTTTAGTCCATACCACCAATACTTCTGCTTCAAGTCCTGGTACATCTTGGTACTGCCCGGATGGATGGAGTAAGCTGAGTCATGTGCTTCCTTCAATGTGGTTTCACGAAGACTGTCGATCTCAGGAACGCAAATCCGGTTCTTGAACCATATCGTGCCCTGCTCATCTTCTGTGAAGTCTGGGCCTCTTCCTTCTATTATCAGATCCTTGATCCCTTGAATTTTGACATCTCTGATCTGACCCTTTCGTATTTCCTGCTCCAAGGTAGGTTCCACCTCTATGGTAATTCCCTCCATATGAGAAACTATCCCCAGATTGAGATTCTCAAAGTCTTCTACTAACTCATCGGGTAATTGGGCAACAATAGCTGCGTGTACATGCTCCTTTCGACTCAAGGCATTCGCAACCAGATTCGCAACCAACGGCGTTGCCTAAGGTTGAGATCTGTCGATGGGAAAATCCTCCGACCGGGTGGCGGAATGCACCCGCCCTAATCCTAAGATGAGGAGGGGGGCCTAAGCGCTCGCCTGATTGGTGAATTTCGGATGAACACAAGAACACTCGAGGGTTTATAGTAGTTCTAGCCGCTGGAGCGTAATACCCTACCTCCACTGTCCGTGAGTTGTATTGACCGTGTCCCTTGTAACGCTATGTCCCCTCCCTTTTATAGTTTAAGGGAGGTACATACAAGGGAGCTAAGCTCTGATATGCGAGTCCAGGAGCATAATGGAAGGAATACATTATGTGAATAATTAATGCTGACTAAACCCTAAACAAGGGAGCCGTTCAGATTCCCTCCGCCTTCGTAACGCATGAGCAATCAGTGGGAGTCATGATGACTGTATCCCATGCAGCATTGATAGGCAGTGACCCTTTTCTTAGAAATGCGCGAGTAATGGTGAGTCATTGTCCTTGCTATGGTAACGTGTGAGTAACAGCACGGCCCATGCAGCGTGGACTGGGCACGCCGCTTGTCACTAGAATGGATAGGCGCATGTCTTATCCGTAATGAATGCAAAGACATGTGAAGCCTAGAGGCTTCACGCCAGGTTCCATCCCGTTGGCTTACGTCGCGCGCAGTAGGCCACGTGGCAGCATCGGGTCTCCGCCTGGGCGGGAAGCAGGAGTGTATGTGATAAGGCCTGGATCCCACCAGATTAGGTCTGGACACGTGTCGGCACCGGACCCCGCCTGGGTCCTGATTAAGGCCCAGGTATGTTCTGTCCTGGAACCCTGGGACCCCACTGTGGGCGGCCCAGACCCCATACAGGGGTCCGGATCCCATTCCAGGGGTTCGGTTCGCACACGTGGAGGTCCTGGACCAAACTTGGAGGCCCGGACCGTATATACAGGGGTCCAACGCCTTCCCATGGGGTCCGGACTCACTGGTGATGCCTTAGAGTATGTCACTTTCTCTAGACACATGGTGGCACCGGACCTGCCCATGTAGTGGGGTCAGGTGCTGTTGCTGGCCTAGAGTAGTCGCCTGAGGCTTGGGCGAGTCATGGCCTGGTCCCACATATAGTTCTTTTACCACGCGACTAAAAATAGCCGCGTGGGTATTGCGTTTTTATACAGCATTAAGGGGTACCCCAGTTTTAGGGTACCGACAGTGGCCCCTGGGCCCTCCTCAAGGGAGGATGCGAGCCTGTAGGTGGGGCCAAAGCTTGTACTTTGCCTCAACATGGCCTGATCGGTGATTGGCGCGCTGTTTTAGCACGTCTGCTGACGCGTCCACTATCAATCCACCTTCGGTCACATCAACTGCCATATCTGTCCCGCGGCTAACTGACCCATGGCTCCCCACGCCTGGTGGTTTCGTCGGGCCACGAGCGGGGCACCTCGTTGCCGCTGTATTGGTTTTAAAAATAACCTTTTGTCTTCTACAGCGGTCCCAAGGAGGCACGCTATCGCGTGCGGCAGTTCACACCCCGCTCTTTCCGCACCCAAAATCCGGCACACAAACTGTATGACTTGTGGACCTAGGCCCCCGTGTCACAAACTGGGCTGCCTGGGTCCTAGGTGCCCGTCGAACGGGATTTCTTGCGGCGTTTCAGGGGCACGTGGGAGAGTTTCCCTAGAAAAGGATTCACGAACGGGATTTCTTGCAGCATTTCAGGGGCGTGCAGGAGAGTTTCCCTAGAAAAGATTTACCTCGCATGCAGCAGTTACCTTTTCTCGTTCTCTCCCAGTCGGCTGCACCCCTTTGCCTTAGTTCTCCTCTGTTACACGCCCATGCCGCCGCACACACCATGGCTTCGCTCGGTCATCCTGATCGCTTTCAGGTTGAGGAAGAGCTCAATCTGGTGCGTGGCCTACTTGGGTGGAGCGTGCCGGGGCTCAACAGAAGGATCCGTGCCGGTGCTGTCCCCCTTGGTGATATCACCGCCGGGGAGTTTGTGTTGTTCACCTCATACATTTCTTGTGGGTTGGTGTTGCCGATTTCGCCCTTCTTCCTGCTACTGCTAGAGGCGTTTGGGCTTCAGCTTCAACACCTCATGCCCCACTCCATCCTCCAGGCAATGATCTTCGTCCACCTCTGCGAGATGCTTGTAGGTGTGGCCCCTGCACTTCCCTCTTTCGCTATTTTTTTGTGCTGGCCAGATTCGGGAAGGCTAGGGACCACATCGGTGCCTACTACTTTCAGACGAGGCCAGATCCGGCCACAGTCTACATCCCCACGTTTGGTAGTGCGAGGTGGGAAAACTGGCGCAGCGACTGGGTGATCGCCAGCACCGAGGCCAACGACCACCTCATCCTGTCGACCAATGGGCCAGCACTCAACCACAAGCAATGGAGGGCCAAGCCATCCCTCACGCCAGAATTCCTGCCCATATTGGACAGGATCAAGGTCTTGGCCACAGGCGGCCTGACATCAATGCACGTGACTGGCGATCTCCTGAAGCGCCGGATCACGCCGCTACAGAAGAGGCCATGCCTGTCCTGCTGGTTCACCGGCCCGAACGACATCTGCAGGATCCAGCGCAGGCCGGGTACCGATCTGTCCTAGGACAAGCTAGAACTCCTGGTGGGGGATTACTGGGGAGACTTTTGTCCCTGAATCCTTGATACTACCCCAGGACATCACGACGCTCTGTGATGACCTAGGCCTGAGGACAGCAATCCTGGCCACGTTGCCGACCCTCGATGACAGTGGCGTGGCGGTTCGCCAGACCGGCATCCGGGACCCCCTCCGTGGGATCCGGATCTAGCGCTGGCTGGGGGTCCCCAGCCCGTCGGCGTGGCTCCTAGTGCCAATCCCGCCAGGGCCCCCAGCCCCTTGGACAAGGGCAAAGGGGCTGCAAGCAGTGCCTCTGCCCCAGGTAGCTCCAGGGGGTCGGAGGAGGAGAGGCGACGCAGGTTGCGTCGCGCTGACGGGTCGCTCGTTTTGGAGCCGCCCAGAAGCGCTAGAAGGCTGCAGATGGGACCAAGGAGACCAGCTCCCAGGTCCACGATGCGCAGAGGCGCATCAATCCCCCGATCCCGCCGCCACCACCACCATCCGGGGGTGATCACCCCTAGGAGCTCCAGCAGCAGCAACAACAACAGTAGTAGGAGGGGCAGCAGCAGCGACCTCATCAGCAGTAACCACAACAGCATCAGCCACAGCTAGTGCGGCAACAGTTGTAGGAGCGGTGATCGCCTCGCTTCTAGGGTCACTGGAAAGTCTAGGGCCCCAAGTAAGTGTAGTCCCTTTTTCCACGAGCCTAATCATCATGCTGACAAGTCTTAACCCATCATCTGTTTGCTAGGGCTTCTTCCCCCGCTGTTCCTAAGGCCACGCCTCCTCCACCAGATACCAGTCCCACCGATGGGTCTGGCTCTCAACAGCAGGAATTCACTGAGGGTGGTGCTAGCGGTCCGCTCCCAGCTGCTGCCAGGACAGCGCCACTGGCCTCCCATGCCCCAGCTGGGGATCTGGTGGCAGTGGCGCCAGCGTCAGGCGGCGGCGCAACGGCAGAGAAGGTCCCAGCTGGGGGATCTGCGCCCACTCTGAACACTAGGGGTGACATAGGGGGCACGTCCAGCTCCATCCCCTCGCCTGCTCCGGAGGAGATGGAGATGGTATTTGGGCGGCGACTCCGGTCGGGTGCCGAGTGAGAAGCGGTGCCAATCCCCCTCCCCCGCATGCTATCCCACGCCCACCAGGTTCTTAGTGAAACTGAGGCAGTAGTCTTGCGGGAGTGGGAGGCACTTGAAGCTGAGCATCAGCGCCTCAGTGACTGGCGCACCCAACTGGAGGAGCGCACCAAGATGGCGTCCCGACAGTTCACCTTCGAGCGATCCCAACTCAAGCGGGACCGCAAGGAGTACAAGAAAGACCTCCAGAGGGTGTGTGCTAGGGAGCTGGAGGCTACCCGGAGGGAGAAAAAAGTGACCAGGAGGGAGGAAGCCGTGACCTAGAGGGAGGCCCTCACGACGGAGTACCAGACCAAGCTGAGTGCTCTTGACAAGACCCTGGAAGCCCAGCGGGCCTAGCAGGTAAAGGCCGTGGAAAGGCTATGGAAATGGCAGCAATAGCTCGAGGGCAAGGCCAGCGACATCGCCCTCACCGAGGAAAACCTTAAGGAGAAGGAGCTATCCTTGGACACACTGGAGACAGATCTCGCCAGGCGAGAGACAGATCTCGCCTTCAGGGAAGAAATGCTCGTCCGGCAAGGAAAGTTGCTGGCTAAGCACGAGCTCGAAGTAGAGGAAAAGGAGAGGAAGCTAGAGGAGCAGATCCACCAGTTTGATGCAGTGCAGGCGGCGTCGGGTCCCTAGGTAATGGAGGCCACTAGAAAGGCCCTCGAGGATCTCCAAGCGGAACACCGCGCCGGGGCCAGCGCATTGCCGAGTGGGACGGCGAGGCAAGCACGACACTGGTGTCACTAGGGATGAGCCCCATCCTAGTGTCGGAGCTGCCAGTGTCGATCTCCGATGCCCTCCCGGTGCTGGACTCTACCGCCGATCGCCTCTGGAGTCTGGATCAGATCCTCAGTGCCGGCCTAGAGGCAGAGGGCAGCAAGCTCTGCCGGGCGGTGGTAGACTATGTCCTGATGTGCTTCCGAAGTCACGACCCCGCCATATCCTTGGCGCCGGTATCGATGGTCCGGTAGCCACCACAAAAGATGCTGCCCGGGAGAGTGTACAAGATGCAGTGGAGATGGTGGCCGCGCGCTTTTAGCATGATCCTGCCAACGCCAAATAGCTGAACCTGTAGAGACAAGGCGAGGGTCCTGCTAGGGGCGGCTGTAATAACTTTTGGCCATGTAACATATTTTAAGAATCGTTAATCAAGTAGCACTGGAACTTATCTGTATGTTATTTGCCCTTGTTTTGTGTAGCGTCATCAACTTCTACTGGTACTTGGCCCCCCTGGGAGGTAGGCTCGACGTGTCGAGGCTGGATACTAGTATACCAAAGAAAAAATTGGTGGCCTGGTCCCTAGGAGGTAGTCTCTACAGTTTGAGACTACCTACCTCTGGACTGGGACCTAGACCTGCACACAGCTTCGGCTTTGAAGTTTTAGGAGCACACCCATAGGATCCACCATCTGGTATCTTTCATCCTTTGATTCATGCAACAGGACCTGTAGGATTTAGCCTAGGAAGCCAAGCCATATGCCCGGATCCACAGGATCACAGTTCCAAATACTAGGGTACCCGTTGCAGAGTGGTGGAGCGTGCATGTCACACCCGGTTTTGGAAGGCAAACCGAATGCAGACCATGTACGTGCCAGGATCAGAAACTCACGTACACAGTGATTACATAATGGGACATCATCACACAATGCTCGAAATAAATAGCGGAACAGTACTTTATTACATCAAGATGTCCAAGACATCCACATAGTCTGATACATAACCATTGTTCAACATAATTATCAAAGTGCGGAGATACGAAACGTAGATGATAAGCCTACACAGGCAGCTGACTAGGGGTTTGCCACTAAGAAAGAACTAGAACTCGTCATATTCCTGGAACTCCTCGAAGTCCTCCATGTTGCCAGCATCACCTCCTGAGCACTGAGAATAGTGGGGACAACCTGGGGTGGGGTGGTTTGTAAAGCAAGGGTGAGTACACATCAACATACTCAGCAAATGTCCTGTTTGGCTAAAGTGGACTAGCTGTATGTGGGGTTGAGGTTAAGCAGTTGCTTTTAAGTTAGTCAAGTATTTATTATTATTAGTAGAGCCAACTTTTAGTAATAAACCCAGCTATTACCCAAAAGTACTTCCTCAAACGAGGAAATACCATAGATCAGATTTTATGGCATCATTGTTAATCACCATCATAAATGTATCCAAAGTTCTTCTAATCAAAGAGGATCCCAAGGCTGCTCTTAACCGTGAGCTTGGCTGATATACCAGTTTTTAACACTCTGCGGAGGTTATACACTTTACCCACAAGTCGTGATCCCTTTCTAGCCTGGGTTGTACAGACCCGATCTTCACTACCAAGGTGAATGGCCAGGAATACACTACGTAGCCTTTACAAAGACTCCCCTGGTGCATAGCTGCTCGTTAGGTTTCGCTAGTCGTACAAACGCAGTACACCTCCCCAAGGTGGGTCACTAACATAATGAAATAGAAAGAACCTCTGCACCCCAACCTTGGCAGAGCGAGCACTACGCCTCGGTCCCCATTGACGGCCCTCCAGCAAAGCCAACTACACCCTAGGTTCATCTAATTAATCAGCTAAGGGAGTCCCATTCCACCCTCATGGTTGTACTGTTATCCCGGGTGGTCATAGTTGGAACTTGCTCTCCTAGGCAAGTGGATCCAACGGTGTGACGGAACCTCCCAAGTCATTAGGTCCACCTAAAGTTGTCCTTGTCCAATGGACTTCAGACAACCCTGCAGGTGCACCTGATCACTTGCCAAGTTCAGTATCTGAATTCCTTTCCTTTCCCAAGAGCGTTTCACCCATCACACAGACATTACAATACATCAGAGATATGAAAGTGCGGAAGCAGTTACAATAACTTACTTTTATTGAAAAGTAAGACCGAGTTATATAGTTACAGACCAGAACAAAATATATGAGTGCTAAGTATTATTATTACAAAACATGGGAGGCAAAAACTCCTCCCGAATAAGTAGTTAAATGTTTTTAACGGAGGGCCTTTCCTCCTGCAGCTTTAGTCTTGATTCTCTTCTTTCGGTACCACCTTTGAATAGAAGCAACAAAAGTTTGCCGCTTCTTCACCTAAAACAACATGGGACAAAGCCCTGAGTACGAAGTGTACTTTTGCAAGACTTACCCGACAAAGTAAAAGACTCTCAAGGATATGCTGGCTTTAAGGGAGTCAAGGTAAGGCTTATCAATAATCAATGACTCTGTTTTTGGAAATGCTTACTAATAGTGGATCCTTAAAAATCCAATTTTAATTGTTAGGTTAAGTAAGATTACCTCCAACTAGAGTTCTCTCTACCCTAGTTCAATCACTTGACCTGCACTAGCCAATTTTTTAACAACCCTTCATCTTTACTCGATTGCTACGTGTAAGTCAGTGACCAAGTCTTCATGTCCGCGAAGTTACAGCGATCCGAATCAATTATACTCAGCTGAGGATCTCTAATCAACGACATATGTAGCACTTAACCCTTGCATATGTCAACTTGCCACCGGGGTTCTTAAGACCAGATCAGGTTCACGCCAACCGAGAGCACAGATACACCACCATCCAGCCTCTTGCCATGGAGGGTACACGCTACTCTCGCCATCTCTCCACTCCCATTGTGTGTTATCTTATTCTGGTATTAGTCTGCCCAAGGCAAAGCTTACCCATGACGAGGCATGTGACCAGTTAAAGGGTCCTCGGTCAGCAGGCCTACATCAAGAAGGTCCTTAATCGAATCAGATAGAGACACTACACCGAGACTCTCCTCTCGTGCAAGTAACCCACCCGGTCTCAGCTTTATCATTTCAAACCCAAAGTTTGGTACCTGGCAGAGGTACATCTTTTCCGATGTTGAACCCATCATGGCCATGATGGATCCACCATCAAGTTTTGTTTTCGAAAAACATCCCGCCCACTTTGAAGCATCATCTTTTGTGAAAACAAAACATTTTGTTTTTCTAAAGCAAAGCTAAGCATAAGAAAAACCTTTTTCAAAACAGGGGTTTAAGGAGAAGTAATCATATCCAAGGAAGGGAGTGCAGGAATTGGTTTAGCACACAACTCCTATCACCTAATGCATTAAGCAAGTGAGAAAGATTTTAAAAGGAACAAGGAGGTGGAAAAAGCACCGGGGCTTGCCTTGTGTTACCAGTGAATTAGGCTCTGTTCCGCAGATATCGAAATAAAAACAGTTGCCTCCTTGATGTTCCTCAGGTGGTGGTGGTGGTGAAGTCCTTGTCTCTTCAGCTTCTACTTCCTCCTCGTTTTCTAAATATAACCAGGTATAATAATGAATGCTCATGTAATGCTCATGAAGATGCAAAGGTAATAAAAGTTTATTATCTAAGGTCTTGAATACAAGTTTCCTTCACGGATCTCCGAGAACTTAGGGTTTTCGGAGTCAATAGTGAAGTTCATAGGGCAGGGGCTAGGGTTTTGGGTTATAAGTATCAAACATGGTCCAAAACATACCAAACTTTACCCAAGACTTATAAATATTATTTAGAGTTTATCCTAAAAATTTAGTGAATTTTGGATTTATTATTTATTTCCTAAAAATCCAGAAGCATAGTTTTTGGCTGTTTTAAATGCTCTATAATTTCCTATTTGGACTAAAAATCATGAAACTATTTTTATTACATACTATAAGAAATTAGAAGCCTAGAAAAATTGGTCTAGTATTTTTAGGATTTTTCTACAATTTCTTATAGATTTCCAAAATCTGGTAGAAAAAGAAAAAGGAAAACGATGAACAGTTCTGGGCTGAATCCGGCCCGAACTGGCCCAGCCAGGGCAAAAGCGCGCCCACGCGCACCCGCGCTGGCAGACTTGCAGAAAGGCCCTGTCTTTTTGAATAACTTGAAGCGGGGTCACAACACTATTTAACAGAGTCACTAACATTTGCAGAAAAATCCCTGCACTTATATTCCTTTACCGCCTGAAGCCCACGACGATGAACGACGCCGGGCCACACTCCGGCGAACTCTCACCGGCCGATTTACTCAATGACCGGTGCCCTATTTTGGCAGAAATCGAATTCAAGACCTAAGGATCGTTTCCCCTCACTCAATTTCACAAACGGTGATCTAACCGGCTCTGTCCACGGTGACAGCGGGCATCGCAGGTATTCACACACGTTCCCGGCGATCCTAGGGACTCTAGCCCAATTGGGTTGGTCGAGGAGTATCAGGGGCACACAAGAATGTTTAAACAAGATAGCAGGGGGCATGAACAGACCTAGAGGTCGCTGACCATGGTAAGGTCAATCCGAGCGGTGTTCTTGAGTGAGTTGGGGGAAATGAGAAATTGGAGCTCTCTGGTGAACGATTGGAGGCAAGACTTGGTGGCTTGGTGCGTGATTACTCTACGGAGCTCGCAGTGCGCTCACTTTATAATGGGCTTAAGCGGTGGCCAGGGATTTGGACGAAGACGCGTGGCAGCCGGAGAAGACAGAAGTTACTGGCGCGAGAGCTCAGTGGCATCGACCGTGGCGACCTCACCGGCGACGAGCCAGTGCTACCGAGCGGTTTCTAGTGACTCACCATGACGGGGTAAAGCATCAAGGCACGTAGCCCGACCGGATAATCGCGAATGCCGGTGATGCCAGTGTGACTAACTACGGCGAGACACGACGGCGGTGAGAACAGTGGTCAGAGTTTATCTCCAGCGTGATACTTTACACCGAGGAGTGCTTATCTGAGTTTGGTCGGGCGTGAATCGTGACACCGGCGTGAATCCAGGCACACAAGTCGCCAGAGGCAAGGTTCTCTGAACCTGATCCATCCTGTGCACTGTACCATGGCGTAGCTTATTCAGTTGGCCTGATAGAGCACATTTGGTACCAATTTGCTCCAAATTTTGTATAAGGATTGAATCAACTCTCTGTACTAAAGTGATAGCTTAATAAACCAGCTACAATCTTACTACAGCAACCACGACCAATTACTGACTGGATTATAATCAAATCCAAGCTCAAAGGTGTCCCAAACTCACTGTCAGTCTGAATTCAGACTTAAGACAGTCTGACAGTTAAACTTTAGGCACACTTTTCTCCAATTTCTGTTAAGTACCAGTGCTTAGTCACTTAAGTAAACTTGTTCTCCTATCATAGCTCTACAAACTTGATGTGGTGACCTAGAGCAAAATCCTTATGGTTTGGAAGTTACAAGGCCCCAAAGTTGAGCCAATTACACTGAATTTCAGACTTATTCCCAATAGAGCTCTAATATTACTTTTTTCAAATAAGTCCAAATCTCAAGGTTTAACTTGCAAATCCACATACTTGTGAACCATATGACTTAAGGTGCCTTACTTTCATGGTTTTTGCACTTTAGTCCAAAAGTGCACTAATTTTGCACTTAGCCCCCTAGAGTTTTAGTCTAGGGTTTTCCAGGGTTCTTTTTAGGGTTTTTGGGGATTCTAGGGTTTGAATATCATGTATGTCTACTCATGGTGACATTATAGGGTTAATTCAATTGAATTTTGAAGTTTCTCCTACTTAAGCCTTGTTTGCTCTATTAAGCCCAATCTAGGGTTAGGTACCCTACTCTAGGGTTTTATCCACAAAATGTCATATCAATACAACTTGTTTGAAATTTTTGCCTAGTGAATGCACTCTAGGTGTGACAAACACATGATATGCCCATGCTTATGATGTTATGCTCACGTTTTAGTAACAGTAACACCAGAGGTGTTACATCCTTCCCCCCATAAAAGAATCTCGTCCCGAGATTAAAAGTCCTAGGGCAAGTAATGGAAAAGGAAACACGACACATCTTTATTTCCTTATTTTTGGTATAAGGCATGGGTGGTTTGGGGCTCACTCCTTTATTACAACAATTGTATATACTTAACAAATTACATGAGGCTAAAAAGCCTGGGAAATTCTTATCTAAAATTTCTTGAGTTTCCCAAGTAGCCTCATCTTCTGAATGTTGGTTCCACTCTATCTTGTAAAACCTGAGAGTTCTTCTTCGGGTAATTCTGTCCTTTCAATCCAAGACTCGAATAGGATGCTCTGAATATGTCAAGTCTGGTTCTAGGGCAACATCTGTTACTTCAATGGTTCGATCGGGAACCCGAAGACACTTCTTCAATTGAGACACGTGGGACACATTATGTACTACAGACAAGGTTTTGGGTAACTAGAGTCGGTGTGCCACTGGTCCATATCTTTCAAGGATAGGAAAAGGACCAATATACTTGGGTGCAAGCTTCCCTTTTACCCCGAAACGTGATACACCCTTCATTGGTGAAACTTTCAGGTAGACATAGTCTCCAACTAGAAAGTACAAGGGTTTCCGTTGCTTGTCTGCATAATTCTTCTGACGAGCTTGAGCTTCTTTCAAATTATGAATTATTCGCCGAACTTTCTCTTCGGTCTCCTTTACCATATTTGGCCTGAAGAAACTTCTTTCACCTTGTTCAGACCAGTTTAGTGGAGTACAACATCGTCGCCCATACAAAGCTTCAAAGGGTGCCATTTTAATGCTTTCTTGATAACTATTATTGTACGAGAACTCCGCTAATGGTAAACAATCATCCCATTTCTATGGGAATTCCAGAACACATGCTCGTAACATATCTTCAAGTATCTGATTTACCCTTTCAGGCTGCCCACTGGTTTGGGGATGGTAGGCCGAACTGTGAAGCAACATGGTACCCAGGGATTTATGAAGTACTTCCCAAAACTTGGCTACAAATTGCGGTCCATGATCCGACACTATAGTATTTGGAACAGCATGCAAACTAAGAATACGAGCAATGTATAATTGGGCATAGACAGCAACCGGTTGATCTGTCTTAATTGGCAGAAAATGGGCTATCTTGGTAAGTCGATCAACTATAACCCAAATAGAATCATACCCTTTTGTTATCCTGGGTAATCCCACAATAAAGTCCATGCTAATATCTTCCCATTTCCATGTTGGGATAGGCAAAGATTGCAATGGACCAGCAGTCTTCATATGTATGGCTTTGACACGTCTGCAAGTGTCACATCTTGCCACATAGCGTGCAATTTCAAACATCATCTTTGTCCACCAATAATGCTATTTTAGATCATGATACATCTTAGTGCTTCTGGGATGAATAGAATAGCGACTAAGATGTGCTTCATCCAAAATTTGCTGGCGGACTTCATCATTTTTAGGCACAACTATGCGGTTGTTAAACCATACAACCCCTTGATCATCTCTTCTGAAGCAGTTGGCTTTACCAGCTTCTATTTCTCATGAATGTGCTTCATTCCCTCATCATTTTTTTGTGTGTCAATTATTCTTTGTAGGATGACTGACTCAAGCTTCAAGTGATTTGAAGTTCCATGCTAAATCATTCCCAGGTTCAATTTCTCCATTTCTTGGCATAACGTAATGTCAGAAGTCTTCATGGTAAGGCAATGACAGAAAGCCTTAAGACTTAACGCATCTGCCACTACATTTGCTTTTCCTAGATGATAGTAAATCTCTAATTCATAATCCTTTATCAGCTCGAGCCATCTCCTTTGTCTCATATTAAGCTCTGCTTGGGTAAAGATATACTTCAAGCTCTTATGATCTGTATAAATGTGACAAACATTCCCCAGCAGATAATGACGCCATATTTTTAGGGCATGAACCACCGTAGCTAACTCCAGGTCATGAGTTGGATAATGTTCCTCATGCTGGTGCAACTGCCTTGAAGCATAAGCTATTACTCGGCCTTCTTGCATTAGAACATAGCCGAGACCACTGCCTGATGCGTCACAATACACATCAAAGGGCTTTTCAATATCCGGTTGAGCCAATACCGGAGCAATAGTTAATAATACTTTCAGCTGCTCAAAGGCTTCATTACATTTTGAAGACCAATTAAATTTACTATCATTCTTAAATAAACTTGTGATTGATTTCAAAAGCTTGGAAAAATCTGGTATGAATCGACGGTAATAGCCAGCCAGTCCAAGGAAACTCCGGACTTGATATATAGTGGTTGGGGGTTTCCACTCCAAAATATCCTTGACTTTGCTAGGATCCACCGCAATCCCCTTGGCAGATAATACATGTCCCAAAAATTGGATCTCCTCCAGCCAGAATGCGCACTTACTGAACTTAGCATATAATTGGTGTTCCCTTAAGCGCGTTAATACGATCCGTAAGTGCTGAGCATGCTCCCCTTCATTCTTAGAATATATTAAAATATCGTCAATGAATACAACCACAAATTTGTCCAACTCGGGCATAAATACCGAGTTCATCAGATATGTGAAGTGGGCAGGAGCATTTGTCAGTCCGAAAGACATAACCAGATATTCAAATAATCCGTACCGCGTGGTGAATGCGGTCTTTAGTATATCTTCGGGTCGGATACGGATCTGATGATAACCCGACCTGAGGTCAATCTTGGAGAATACCCGGGCTCCGGTAAGTTGATCAAATAGAATGTCAATCCGGGGAAGAGGGTACTTATTCTTGATAGTGACCTCATTAAGGGGTCTATAATCCACGCACATCCATAGTGTTTGGTCCTTCTTCTTGACAAAGATGGCTGGACAACCCCAAGGTGATGAACTTGGTCAGATAAATCCTTTTTCAAGTAGATCTTGTAATTGGGTCTTGAGTTCTGCCAGTTCATTTGGAGGCATTCGGTACGACCTTCTAGAAATAGGAGCCGTACCGGGCTTCAACTCAATCACAAATTCTACATCTCTTTCTGGAGCAATCCAAGCAGATCTTCCGGAAAGACATCCGGGAATTCACATACTACCGGAATATCTTGGATCTCCGGTATGATGGCTTCATATGCTCTGCCAACTGGTTTAGCTGGAATAGGTACGAGGATGGACAAAAGAACCTCTTCTTGGCCATAACTCAACCTGATGGTTCTCAGATCAGTGTTTGAGGATTGCTTTATGCTGGGCTAACCAATTCATGCCCAAAATTACATCTATATCTTGGCCTTTTAGAACAATCATGTTTGTTGGAAAGTCCCGTTCAGCCAATGTTACGGGCACTTGGTAAGCCACTTCTTTAGTGAATATTTGCCCCCCGGGCGAATGAATAGTAAACCCTTCCCTTGATTCAGTATATGGAATGCAATGTTTCTCCGCAAACTTGTTTCTTATGAAAGTATGCGAAGCACCAGAATCAAAGAGAATTACTGCAGGGTGATTGGCCACAAGAAACATACCCATCATAACCGGTTCGCCTTCCGGTGTTGTGGCCACTTGAATATAATAAATCCGCCTGGTTTTCTTCATGTTTTTGCCCGTGGTATTGTTTGTCGCATTTCCCTTTCCTTGAGCGGAATTCCCAGAACTCTGCTGATTACTTGATCTATTCTGCTTCAGGTATAGACAGTCCTTGATAAAATGTCCAGACTTTCCACAGTTAAAGCAGCCTGTTGAAGAGCTTGGGAGGGCAAGGAAACGAGTACCAGTGGCACCTAGCTGAGTGGTTGAAGTGGGGGCAGGGGCGGGGTGAATGAAGGCCGGTTGTTTGAAAAGGTAGGAGGGTAGACATGGTGAAGAGCGATTCAGATTAAAAGGTCGGATCACCAACCTTTGTCTTTTCTCAGACCCCTGACTGGGCCTGTCGCCTCCATAGCCCTTCGATTTTCCCGAGCCTGCATATTTGGCCTTGACTGCTAGTGCTGTGCTAACAGCCCTTCCATAGGAAAGATCAATGCAGGTGGCCATCTTTCGTTGCATTCTGTCATTAAGGCCCCTCATGAAGCAATTTCTCTTCTTCAGATTCGTGTTAACTTGATTGATGGCATACTGGGACAAGTGGTTGAATTTGTTGAGATACTGAGTGACAGTATCCCCACCTTGTTTGAGCTTCATAAACTCCTCCTGTATCATATGGAGCACCCCTTCAGGTATATAGTGCTCCTAGAAAGCCAATTTGAATTCATCCCAGGTTATTTGATGACCAGTCGGTTGAACGGCTACATAATTTCCCCACCAGGTACTGGCAGGGCCTCGCAATTGTTGTGCCGCAAATAAGGACTTTTGAGTCTCTGTACATCCGAGAAGCCCGAACTTCTGTTCGATAACGCGAATCCACTCATCTTCTTCCAAAGGATCTTCCATCTTGACAAATAATGGGGGACGTGTCTCGGAGAAATCCAAATATGATGTTTCTTGGGGTCCTTGCTGATATGCTCGCCCGCCTTGCTGTTGCATTTGTTGTCCCACCATTTCCCGCAAAAAGTGGGTGTTATTAGCTGTAGCATTAACTAAGGCAGCGATGGCCTCAGCTAATGTTGGGGGTACTTGGGGCGGGTTCGGAGTTGCTTCCCTCCCACAGGAGGTCCCCGCTCCATCTTGTGCACGAGTCTTGGAAGGCATCTGAGGCAACAAACATTTGGAAAAATATAATATGCCAAAGAAAACCATCCATTTTACATTACTGAAAAGGGTAATGATACAGACTCGTATTTACAATAGGATTTCATTACCTATTACACATTACTACTACTTCTACACTATACTATTCTTGCTTCTTATCACTTCTGGTAGCTTCGCTGTCGGGCGTAGGAGACCATTCATCAACCAACTTCATAGAGGGAGGAGGCCTGAAAAGGTCCAGTTCACCACCAAGTGCTTCTCCCGCTACTCCAGAAGGTCCAACTCCCATTCCAACAGGATCTGCAGGTACGTTAGGGTGCAGTTGGGAATACAATACATGAACTTCTTCATGTAGTGTATTACAGTACACTTGCAAGTGGTCCACGGCGGTGCTAAGCTCCTCCACGCGGGCTCGAGCTTTGGCTTCCTTGGCCCGAGAAAGTGAACATGAGTTAATAGCCCAATCAAGCACTAAATCACATTCAGCAAGCTGGTCTTGCAAGTGGCGGATGTCAGTTCTCAACTCATTTATCCGCTCTCCATCCTCGACCCATACTTCGTTCCTATGACGGAGCTCTGTTCGAAGATGCTCGACCTAAGCCTCCAGATCTCTGATAGGATCATTGCTACCACTACTACTGTCTTCATGCCTTGGAGCTAATTGATGGCGGGGTACGCCAATTGGTCCGGTAGACTTGCGCGCGGTCTTTCTTGTGCGCGGCGGCATATCTCCATGAGGGGAAAATCTTATTACCATAGTTTTTAGCATGATGTATGTATAATTACAGAATCAACCTTAGTTGATTCACACCTTCTATACATTGCACTCTACTATCTGGTCTTTAAAATAAGTATCTTCAGAAGGTGATTGGATAAGAAGGAAAGAATTTTTCTAGATAAGTCTTTGAAAATTCTTTTTGAAAATGTTGCATAATATCTGCAAAGATGGGCTTCGCTCCGATACCATCTGTGACGGAACCTCCCAAGTCATTAGGTCCACCTATAGTTGTCCTTGTACAACGGACTTCAGAACCCTGCAGGTGCATCTGATCACTTGACAAGTTCGGTATCTGAATTTCTTACCTTTGCCAAGAGCGTTTCACCTGTCACGCAGACATTACAATACATCGGAGATACGAAAGTGCGGAAGTAGTTACAATAACTTACTTTTATTGAAAAGTAAGACAGAGTTATATAGTTACAGACCAGAACAAAATATATGAGTGCTGAGTATTATTATTACAAAACATGGGAGGCAAAAACTCCTCCTGAATAAGCAGTAAAACATTTTTAATGGAGGGCCTTTCCTCCTGCAGCTTTAGTCTTGATTCTCTTCTTTCGGTACCACCTTTGAACAGAAGCAACAAAAGTTTCCCGCTTCTTCACCTAAAACAAAATGGGACAAAGCCCTGAGTACGAAGTGTACTTTCACAAGACTTACCCGACAAAGTAAAAGACTCTCAAGGATATGTTGGCTTTAAGGGAGTCAAGGTAAGGCTTATCAATAATCAATGACTCTGTTTGCGGAAATGCTTACTAATACTGGATCCTTAAAAATCCAATTTTAATTGTCAGGTTAAGTAAGATTACATGCATCTAGAGTTCTCTCTACCCTAGTTCAATCACTTGACCTACACTAGCCAATTTCTTAACAACCCTTCATCTTTACTGGATTGCTACGTGTAAGTCAGTGACCAAGTCTTCATGTCCGTGAAGTTACGGTGATTCGAATCGATTATACTCAGCTGAGGATCTCCAATCACATGTGTGGCGGAACTGCCCGAATTATTCCAACTTAAGTGTCTAAGTCCCGCCTTAGAGGCTAGACAACACTTAAATGGGAATAACCCGTCAATCCCTCGGATCTAGTCCGACGAGGCCACTGACAGGATCAAGTACCACAGTCCCACTCGATGGTGAGTCACAGAGCAAATACAATAAAGCATAAAACCATACATTAAAGAGTATTAAACTTATTACATCATCATCGGAGTTTTAACAAAAGTAGTCATCATTGTTCGAAGTGCAGCAGAAATAAAACTAACGATAAATAAACAGAGAGATGGGGAAGCCTATCCCATCACTCCTCATGCTCCTCCTCAGCCGAGGCAAGGTCCCACTCGACAGTCCAACCTGGTGGCAAGATGGACGGCCATGTTACTCCAGCAACCATGTCCTCTAGAGAACCTGTAAAATTATGCCACAAGCAAGGCTGAGTATACTAATACTCAGCTAGACTTACCCGGTGTGAGGAGTCTACTCCTCTACCTCTAGACATGCAGCTGTTTGGCTGTGGGGTTTGGTTGCCAAAAGCACTAGCTGAGTTTATAAATCAGGTTTTAGCTTTGTCAAGTTTTAGTGTGACTCTCTTAAGACTAGAGGTGTACTAACTACTCATTTATGGTAGCAAGAAAATTTAGCAATCAACATCTTTTGTCACATCATCACATTTCCACTTGTTACTCAATGTAGCAGCATGGATCAAGAAGTCTCATTAGTTGCGAGAAGCAGACGATTCAAATCGAGTTTTTAAACCTTGCAAGGTACACATAACACACGACGTGGCGAGGCACTCCGTCCCCACACACATCAACCGTCCCCATCGATTCCCTGGCAACAGAAAGGGGCTCACCGCCTTGGCGTACAATGCCTCACTAACCTTGACTGCCGTCATGCAGTGACCGCACTTGTACCCACCATAACCGGAATGGGAGACCACATCTCAGGTCGCGTGAGGAGGGCAATCTGCGGGCAGGTTCACTCAGGTACTAGGCTTACCGACTTACCATATTTTTCGGCATGCGTTTAGTACGTTCAAACACTTGACACACGGTACCACACCTTAATCCTTATTCCAATTTCCGTCTCGTAGACAACGCATCCCCATTGACCGTTGTCCACAGACCATCATCATTCCGATATAAAAATGGATACAACCAATTCCTGACCTCGCGCGAGTGCTAGAAAAATCACTCGACTTCTACCGCGATCCTTAATTAGCAAAGCAGCTACTCGACCTAGCATACTAGTATCCATCTCAAAGAGAATCCTGAGTGAATGCAACTAGGGTTGCAGTCAACTCCTACACTTAAGTGCACAGTACAAGCCTACAAACATTAAGTGTAGTAAAATTGCTTATATAAACGGTTGTGCATAAAACCGGGGCTTACCTTCCAAAGCTGGGGCAGGCTCTGGTGCTGGATCCGGGGCTACCTCCTGAGCAACTCCTTGCTTCGGCAGGAGGACGTACTCTCCGTTGGCGAGGTTGCAATCTATCGAATGCAATGAATAAGAATATGTATGCCATGATTATGCAGGATTTAATAATCATTATGCTAAGTGAAGAAAAACTAAGTTAGTTAGTAATTTATGGTTTCTTGGTCATACGTGGCTCTTAGTGGTGTATGCTTATCAATTTAGGTTTGGATTTTGTTAGGGATAAGCCTAGTGGATTGTATTTCCCTTAGATATTTTAGTGGGCAATAAAAGGGGTTTTGCTGGTTGGGTTAGGGTGACATTAATCTCCACTATTAATTTCCCTTTTTCATTTTTCTATTTATGAATTCTAGTGTGGGTTTGAACTACAACAGTGGTTTAACTTTTTTCCAAAAATTCTATAAAAATTACAGTGGGTCACTATTTGTCACTGCAGGTTGTCCCATAAATTTGAGGTGGTTACTGATTCAGATACTACTGGTGCAAAATTAACAAGGATAAGTTTTAAAAGGGCACTTTACAATATAGCTATGATTTAATTGAGGTTTTTGTACCAAATTTTATTTTTGTCCAGACACATAGGTGATATTAGGCCTTTGTGTTAAAAATCACAGAAAACGGCATACTGGATATTTAGTTGTGAATTTCTTAAGTTTTATGCCAAAAAGGTGCTTATAACTAACTTGTTATTTGAAAAATATCAAACAACAGATTTCATATTTTTCCTATGTTTATAATAACAAAACATTAGTTATCCTAAGGTTTGGGGTGTTTTCTCCTTGGTCTTATTTTTCTAGGGTTTTTCTAAGTTTTCCTTGTTTCCCTAAAATAAAAGATATCTCATTTATTCTGTACTAAACAAGGGTATAATAAATTTTTCTAGTGAACTATACTAAGTAAGTGAACTAACAAAAATATGGGTGTTCCCTGGTTCTTTATTTAAACCACATTTAATATTTTCTCTAACTTTAGGCTAAAAATGATTTAAATGGTAAACTCTACCTTAACTTGGTGTACAGAGGGGTTTATTATTTTTGTACATGTTAGGAAGTGATCAAGTACTTCCCTAAATTTTCTTAACCCCAGTCAAATAGTGCAACTATTTTTCCTTATTTCTTTTAGCTTTTGACTAGATAACCATTTAAATCAAAACCTTAAAGTTTTCTGTAACATTACTTAGGATTTGGCAAAATTGGTTTGACTCGATTTGGGTAAACCAAACTGAAGTTATGGATTTTTCAAGTTCTGTTTGGATTTAAATCAGAATTTTTAAAAGGTTTCCTGGAAAACTACTTTGCACCGAAGACCCTGGGTTCCTCCTAAATCAATCCATTCATTTCTACCCCTGCGCTACTATTCCCCTGAGTCACTGACAGCGCACAAAACCCCCTGACCTTTCCTTCTTCTTCCCCGAGGTCCCTCCCCTTATGCAAACAGTACCCGCAGGAAAGAAAAGGGCGGCGCGGCTTACCGGCGGTGAGAGAGGTCCGGCGAGGGGCGGGGTTGGCTTCGGGAGGTTCTAGCAGTCACTGCGAGGTACGGCTCGATGGCGGTGGTGGCCGGAATCGGCTGGTCCACGTGCTCAGGTGGGTGATCTCGTCGGCGGCGAGTACTCCGGCTTAACCACAGCGATCTAGTTCAATCAAACGGCACGATGAGCTCCACGGGGTGACGTAGAGGCTATGTGCGCAAGGAATCGAAGAATGGGGCAGGATTTTACCCGGTCTACGATCACCGGCGGTCGGGTGAAGCCCGGCGACCGTGGACTGGCTTCTCTGGCGAAGCAAAGTCTGATTCCTTGCTCGAGGAGCTTCACCGAGGCATGCACGGTCTCTTTCGAGGGTCGGACGTGGCTGGGAAGGGCTCTGCTGGTCGGTCTACGGTGGCGGTGGATCGGGTGGCCACGGGCACGCCGTTTGCAGGGCAACGCCGGTGGTCTGGTGCTCCGGTGAGGTCGAGCGTGCGCGGAGGAGTACGGTCGACGCCCCGGGTGGTTTTATAGGCGCGGGCGCGGGCAGTGGCGCTGGTTTGGCTTGGCGTGACGCGGGGGCTCGTGTCGGGCGTGCTCTGGCGAGCTCAGAGCGCGTCGAACATGTGTGCGTTCGCTTCTGCCCTTGTTCAACGACCGGTTGGAGAATTTTAGCGTGAAGATCTTGGCAAAACCACTGTACACGATCTCTTCCCTGCACCATATCCTACCTTTTTTATGTGTGCCCCAAGTCTAGATACGGTCGGGGTAGGGAGAGATAGGGGTGAGAAGTGGCCTATGTCTTAGCTGTCCAAACCGAGAGAAAATTGGTGCCAAGTCGTGTCAAACGACTTAGGGCTGGGTTCAAACTTTTCCAGGGTGTTCTAGGGGTATTTTGGCGCCACGTTGTCAATTGGGTCAAATGGTTTTGAAGTTTAAATAAGGGTGAACATGTTTGATCTTTGGCCAAAGGTTGGTTTTGGACTTAGACAATTTCTGATTTTTCTTTTGTGCTCACCCTTTTTGTGAACCTTTTGGGGTTTTTCTGAATTCTTTTTGGGGTTACTTTCTTACTATTATTTGTAGGGTATTAAGTGTATTACAACTTTCATAATTGGCCCAAGTCATGATCATGTGGTTTTCATAACCCTTTGGTCATTCTTACTTCTAGGGTTCCCATTGTTCAAAGGAGTTTGCGTTAGGGTTTGGGCAAATTCTCCCCTTATACTTGCATAACCAGCCAAGGCATGACATCTAAGATGGGTTACACTTACTTAGGATTTTGTTTTCCAATTTTGGTGTACCTTGCTCAAACTAAACCACATGTGATAATAGGTTTATTGGTGTAGTCATGGGTGAACATCCTAAGTAACACCAGGGGTGTTACAGCCCTCCCCCCTTAAAGGAATCTCGCCCCGAGATTTTGGGTGGAGTCCCCTGGAGGGGTGCCATGAAGGTGTGCTGGTGTGTGGTTTCTGCTTTTATTTAAGTTTCTCTAGTTAACTGCTCTTCGAATTTCATCCTCTTTGCAACTTCAGAAGGAAGCCCTTTTTGAGTCATTTTTAGAGCTTACACTACCTTAAACATCCAAGTTTTTCTTATAATTAGATTCAAAGGGCAGGTGGGGGTGGGGTTCAGGGTTACGTACCGACTCCCTTGGGCAGAAAGTCGGGGAAGCGAGAACGTAGGAAATCCTCAGTCTCCCATGTAGCCTCTTCTACTGAATGGTGACTCCACTGAACCTTATACATTCTGATCGATCTTGCCCGCGTTGGTCTCTCCTTTTGGTCCAATACCTTTATGGGGTGCTCTTGATAAGATAAATCTGGTTCTATCTCAATTTCTGGTTCAGGTAGCACTTTGGTGGGTAAGCGGACACATTTCCGCAGCTGAGATACATGGAACACATCATGAACAGCTGACATGTGTGGTGGCAACTTCAATTGATATGCTACGGGTCCACAAGCTTCCTTGATCTCGTAGGGTCCAATTTAGCGAGGAGCTAACTTGCCCTTGATTCCAAATCTCTAGACACCCTTGGTGGGTGACACCTTAAGATAAACATGGTCTCCCACTTCAAACTGTAGTGGCTTCCTTCTCTTGTCCTGATAGCTCTTTTGCCTGGCCTGAGCAGCTTCTAGGTTCTTCTTTATAACTCTGACCTTTTCCTCTGCTTCAAGTACCAAGTCTGGTCCAATTATTTCTCTCTCTTCGGCTTGGGACCAATTTAGCGGTGTCCTACACCTTCTCCCATATAAGGCCTCAAAAGGTGCCATCTTCAAGCTGGACTGGTAGTTGTTATTATAAGAAAACTCTGCCAACGAAAGACACTTGTCCCAATCCTTTCCATAATGTAGCACACATGCCCTCAACATGTCTTCCAAAATCTGATTTACCCTTTCTGTCTGGCCATCTGATTGAGGATGGTAAGCTGAGCTTCTTATTACATGGGTCCCAAGTGATTCCTGTAATTGCTCCCAAAATCGTGCCACGAACGGTGCTCCTCTGTCCGATACTATAGTCCGTGGTATTCCATGCAAACGAACTATCTGGTCAATGTAGATTTCCGCATACTTCTCTGTCCTGTGGGTGGTGTGTACTGGCAAGAAATTTGCTGTCTTGGTCAATCTATCCACAATGACCCAAATGGAATCATGGTGCCGAGAGGTATTGGGCAATCCCACGATAAAATCCATGCAAATGTCCTCCCATTTCCAAGATGGTATGGGAAGGGGTTGCAAAGGGCCTGCTACCTTCAAATGACTGGCCTTGATCCTCTGACAGGTGTCACATTCTGATATATACTTCGCAATTTCCCTCTTCATTCTGGTCCACCAGTATAAGGATCTGAGGTCATGATACATCTTATTACTGCCGGGGTGCATGGAGAATTTTTGAAAGGTGAGGTTCATCCAATATCTTCTTTCTAAGCTCAGGGTCCTTGGGAACAACCAATCGATCTCCAAACCATAGGATTCCTTTGCTGTCCTGCCAGAAGCATTTGTATTTTTCTGCTTTCTGCTTGATCATTTCCTTGATGGCCTGAACACCCTTGTCACCAATCTGCGCCATGACTATTTGCTCTTGTAAGGTGGGCTCCACTGAAATATAATTTAAAGCACCTGAAGAAACAACTTCTAGGTTCAGCTTACACAACTCATCACACAGGGTGGTGACTCTTGCATCCATGCTCATACAATTGCACTAGGCCTTTCTGCTCAAAGCATCTACCACAACATTGGCTTTTCCAGGATGGTAATGCACCTCCAAATCATAGTCCTTGATTAGCTCTAACCATCTCCTCTGCCTCATATTAAGATCTGCTTGAGTGAAAATGTATTTGAGGCTCTTATGGTCAGTGTAAATGTTACAGTGAGCTCCCATCAGGTAATGTCTCCATATCTTGAGAGCATGAACCACAGCTGCTAACTCCAGATCATGTGTGGGGTAGTTCTGCTCATGGGGTCTGAGTGCTCGAGAGGCATAAGCAATTACTCTGTTGTCTTGCATTAAGACACATCCCAATCCAGTACTGGAAGCATCGCAATACACTTCAAAGGGCTTGGTGTTATCAGGTTGAGCTAGCACTGGTGCTGTTGTCAAATGTTGCCTTAGTGTATGAAAGGCATCCTCACACTTCTGGCTCCAATCATACTTGACTCCCTTCTTCAACAGTTCGGTCATTGGCTTGGCAATTCTGGAGAAATCCGGAATGAATCGTCGATAATACCCTGCCAATCCCAGAAAACTCCGAATCTGTCTCACTGTGGTAGGAGGTTTCCAATCCATTACTTCTTGTACCTTCTCAGGATCAACTGATATCCCATCCTAAGAAATTGTGTGACCCAAGAATTTAATTTCCCTCAGCCAGAATTCACACTTAGACAACTTAGCATAAAGACGATGATCGCGCAGTTGCTGAAGCACGATGTGTAGATGCTTAGTATGCTCGTCTTCATTCTTGGAATAGACCAGGATATAATCAATGAAAACCACTACAAATTTGTCCAGCTCTGGCATGAATACTGAGTTCATCAGATACATGAAATAAGCCAGGGCATTGGTCAGCCCAAAAGACATCACCAAGAATTCATAGAGCCCATATCTGGTAGAAAAAGCTGTCTTGGGAATATCACTGGCACAGATCTTGATCTGATGGTAGCCTGAGCGAAGGTCTATCTTGGAGAACACTTTGGCTCCTACCAATTGATCAAACAAAACATCGATGCGGGGCAATGGGTATTTGTTCTTGATGGTTACCGCATTGAGAGGGCGGTAATCAACACACATTCTCAAACTCTCATCCTTTTTCTTCACAAATAGGGCCGGACATCCCCATGGTGAAGTACTTGGGCGAATGAACCCCTTGTCCAACAACTCTTGTAGTTACTTTTTCAACTCTGCCAATTCCGCTGGAGGCATCCTATAAGGTCTCTTGGATATAGGAGCAGTCCCAGGCTGCAATTCAATTGCGAACTCTATGTCTCTGTCAGGTGGCATTCCTGCAATTCGTTAGGAAAGACATCTGGGTAGTCACAGACCACTGGGATCCTCTCAACTGGGGACTCTATCAGAGTGAATGCACAAGAACGGGTACAACCCTGGTCAGGCAAATATAAAGTAGTCTCGCCATAAGTAGGGGAGTGAATCTCAATGGCCCTTGCTGCAATATCCAATACTGCCTGATGCCTAGATAACCAATTAGTTCCCAATATGATGTCCACGCTATCCAATCCTAAGATGAGAAGGGTGGTTCTAATCACAAGACTACCCAATTTTATAGGCACTTGCCGGTTGATTTGATTGGTGGCAACCCTGCCTCCTGGTGTTGAAATTGTTACACCCCCATTTGTGTGGTGAAAAGGTAATTGGCACTTGGCACTAAATTTGGCACTGATAAAACTGTGTGATGCAACCGAATCAAAAAGAATAATAGCAGGATAATTCAAAACTGAAAAGATACCAGTCATGACGGGTGCTCCCTCGGGAATGTCAGCCATGGTGGTGAAGTTCAATCTGCCTTGCCTCACTTGCACCTTCTGTCTCTTGCCTTGATTCTGGTTGGCATTCTATCCCTGCCGTTGCTGGTTTCTGGGGAAATTCTTGGCATAATGCCCAGTGTTACCACAAGTGAAACACTTGTTATCATTTGCCTGGTGGTACTGCTACTGCTGTGGCTGATTGTTCCTCTGAACTGGAAACTGGGTGCGGTTGGGTGCCTGCTGCTGCTGCTGTGGCCGGATCACCCAATGTCCTTGCTGCTGTTGAGGTCCTCTGCTCCGAGTGTCAGACACGATCCTGAAGCACTGTGGCTGAGCTGAGGGTCCTGCCAAAGGGGTCTTCCTCTTCTTTTCTGCCTGACGAGCTGTGATACAGTCCTCCTGAGAAATGGCCATGTTGACTAACTCATTATAGCTGTTTGCCCTGACTGTGTTGAGATGGTCATGGAGATTAGTGCTAAGCCCCCTCCTGAACCTGTCCCTCTTCTTCTCGTCGGTGTCTGCATGATATCCCGCATACTGGCACAGGACATTGAAGGCCTAAGCATACTGTAATACTGTCCGGTTCCCTTGAGTGAGTGCTAGAAACTCATTTAGCTTACGGTCCATAATGCCAGCTGGAATATGGTGTCCCCTGAAGGCTGCCTTGAACTCTCTCCAATCCACTTCGTGGTCAACTGGTTGCATAGCAAGGTAGTGGTCCCACCATGTTCGCGCGGGTCCGCGAAGCTGCTGGGTGGCGAACCTGACCTTAGTCACCTCTGAACAAACTCCATTGAGTAGTGGGAATTTGGATTTCACTACCCTAAGCCATACATCAGCATCAAGTGGGTCCTCTGCCCTGGTGAACAACAGTGGCTGAGTACTGAGGAACTCCTGGTAAGTGGCTGTGGCCGGGTGACGCTGATGGTCACCACCACCATAGTGCTGAGGTGGCGGCTGACGCTGAGCTAGCTATCTCAAGATCTTGTTCTGTTGAGCCATCAGCTCCTGCAGAGTAGGCGGTGGTGGTGGTGGTGGAGGAATACGCTCATTCTATCCAAGACTGACAGCATTCACCAACCATGCTTCCAAAAGAGTTTATCACGATTACATCAATAGCCCCAAAAGACTCAACTCTATCTAGCCTAGTACCCCAAGGGTGCAAAAGCTAAGCTAGCTTCGAGGAGTCCTACCATCACAGACTTCTAACTCTATCCTTGCAATCTAGTGAGCAAACGAGGCAACACTCGACTCGGGGGAAGGTGGTCTCCCTGAGCCAGCAGTGTCCAAGCTAGAGGCAGGCTCTTCTCCTCCCTCGATGTCGACATCCTCATTGGCCTCCATGTCTTGGATCTCTTGGTGGTGCATATCCAGGTGCTGATTAGCCTCTACAAGCTGCTGCTGGGTGTTGATCAACTGATCCTCGAGAACCTCGATGGTGTTCTCCCTCGTTCCCACTAGCTCCTCAAGTTCGTGAATCTCATCTGACAACTGCTCCACTTGTAGATCTTTTTCTACCATCTCAGTGGACAAGTCAACCACAAGCTCCTCTCTGTTATCCAAAGTGATCTTAGTAGCCTCCAATAGTGCCATCAGATGAGACATGGCCTCTCCTCGCATCACTTGCAGACGATACAGGGCATTCATGCACCGCACCGTCAAGTGAGCAGTCTGACCTAGGTAGATAGCCCAAATATCCTTGGCATGCTCCACTCGATCCTTCCACATTGGGTCGTCCTCCTTTTCCACGGGGAACAAACCAATGGGGTGAGTGGACAGCTCCAAGGGGTGGAATCCGCAAAAGGTGGTCAGCCAGTGAAGAGCAATCGCCTCAATAGTTTCCTCGGCCCAGTATCCAAAAGACTCAGAGTTCAGCGAACGCCAGCCTGGCTGCAGGGGATGAGGCTCCAGGGTCATCCTC
Source organism: Zea luxurians (assembly GCA_029449295.1). Lineage (NCBI taxonomy): Eukaryota > Viridiplantae > Streptophyta > Magnoliopsida > Poales > Poaceae > Zea > Zea luxurians. Next base: position 17,975,930 of record JAOPSE010000019.1, on the reverse strand, counting down.
ACCCTACACCGAGGCACTCGGTGCTTCTCGAACAACTGCACCGCATACTGAGGAGGCGTCATGTAACCAGCTCCCTGAAGTACCTCCCATAAGATGCGGGGAAAACCCTCTCGTGCGAGCCCGTCAGTGTGGGACTGTGCATTCCCTTCGTCCGAGGATCCGTGAGAAGTCATCTGTGTACGGTTAAGCGTAAATAAAAGAAAAGAATTATAAAAAGAAAAAGGGATCACAACTTAGCCTCTCTATAACTACAACAATGGTACTGGGTACTTAGTTTGCCATCATTTTGTATCAAAGTTCTTACCCAATTATCCATTAGTTTAATTTAGGATGCATGCATGCTCGTCCTGAACGACCTCACATCAACTTAGAGGGAATAGGGAAGAACTCCCATCCCTGAAAGTAGCCGGTAAGGCTTACTCATATAGCCACCTAGCTACCCCTCTATTATTCTAAGGCTTCATGTCCTAGGTCTATCCTTATCGTCCTGACGATCTATCCAACGCTTGTTTCTAACCAGTTTTATTTTCAAAAAGGATGGTATTTATAGTTTATTAATTCCTCTGTGGTGGTACAAGCTCCGATACCAGCTGTGGCGGAACTGCCCGAATTATTCCAACTTAAGTGCCTGAGTCCCGCCTTAGAGGCTAGACCACACTTAAATGGGAATAACCCGTCAATCCCTCGGATCTAGTCTGACGAGGCCACTGACAGGATCAACTACCACAGTTCCACTCGATGGTGAGTCACAGAGCAAATACAATAAAGCATAAAACCATACATTAAAGAGTATTAAACTTATTACATCATCATCAGAGTTTTAACAAAAGTAGTCATCATTGTTCGAAGTGCAGCGGAAATAAAACTAACGATAAATAAACAGATAGATGGGGAAGCCTATCCCATCACTCCTCATGCTCCTCCTCAGCCGAGGCAGGGTCCCACTTGACAGTCCCACCTGGTGGCAAGATGGACGGCCAAGTTACTCCAACAACCATGTCCTCCAGAGAACCTGTAAAATTATGCCACAAGCAAGGTTAAGTATACTAATACTCAGCTAGATTTACCCGGTGTGAGGAGTCTACTCCTCTACCTCTAGACATGCAGCTGTTTGGCTGTGGGGTTTGGTTGCCAAAAGCACTAGCTGAGTTTATAAATCAAGTTTTAGCTTTGTCAAGTTTTAGTGTGACTCTCTTAAGCCTAGAGGTGTACTATCTACTCATTTATGGTAGCAAGCAAATTTAGCAATCAACATCTTTTGCCACATCATCACATTTCCACTTGTTACTCAATGTAGCAGCATGGATCAAGCAGTCTCATTAGCTGCGAGAAGCAGATGATTCGAATCGAGTTTTTAAACCTTGCAAGGTACACCTAAACACACGACGTGGCGAGGCACTCCGTCCTTACACACATCAACCGTCCCCATCGATTCCCTGGCAACAGAAAGGGGCTCACCGCCTTGGCGTACAATGCCTCACTGACCCCAACTGCCGTCGTGCAGTGACCGCACTTGTACCCACCATAACCAGAATGGGAGACCATGTCTCATGTCACGTGAGGAGGGCAATCTGTGGGTAGGTTCATTCAGGTACTAGGCTTACCTATTTACCATATTTCTCGGCATGTGTTTAGTACGTTCAAACGCTTGACACACGGTACCACACCTTAATCCTTATTCCAATTTCCGTCTCGTAGACAACGCATCCCCTTGGACCGTTGTCCACAGACCATCATCATTCCGATATAAAAATGGATACAACCAATTCCTGACCTCGCACGAGTGCTAGAAAAATCACTCGACTTCTACCGCGATCCTTAATTAGCAAAGCAGCTACTCGACCTAGCATACTAGTATCCATCTCAAAGGGAATCCTGAGTGAATGCAACTAGGGTTGCAGTCAACTCCTACACTTAAGTGTACAGTACAAGCCTACAAACATTAAGTGTAGTAAAATAGCTTATATAAACGGTTGTGCATAAAACTGGGGCTTGCCTTCCAAAGCTGGGGTAGGCAGATCCTCTCGGGCAGGCTCTGGTGCTGGATCCGGGGCTACCTCCTGAGCAACTCCTTGCTCCGGCACGAGGACGTACTCTCCGTCGGCGAGGTTGCAATCTATCGAATGCAATGAATAAGAATATGTATGCCATGATTATGCAGGATTTAATAATCATTATGCTAAGTGAAGAAAAACTAGGTTAGTTAGTAATTTAGGGTTTCTTGGTCATACGTGGCTCTTAGTGGTGTATGCTTATCAATTTAGGTTTGGATTTTGTTAGGGATAAGCCAAGTGGATTGTATTTCCCTTAGATATTTTAGTGGGCAATAAAAGGGGTTTTGCTGGTTGGGTTAGGGTGACATTAATCTCCACTATTAATTTCCCTTTTTCATTTTTCTATTTATGAATTCTAGTGTGGGTTTGAACTACAACAGTGGTTTAACTTTTTTCCAAAAATTCTATAAAAATTACAGTGGGTCACTATTTGTCACTGCAGGTTGTCCCATAAATTTGAGGTGGTTACTGATTCAGATACTACTGGTGCAAAATTAACAAGGATAAGTTTTAGAAGGGCACTTTACAATATACCTATGATTTAATTGAGGTTTTGTACCAAATTTTATTTTTGTCCAGACACATAGGTGATATTAGGCCTTTGTGTTAAAAATCACAAAAAAGGCATACTGGATATTTAGTTGTGAATTTCTAAAGTTTTATGCCAAAAAGGTGCTTATAACTAACTTATTATTTAAAAAATATCAAACAACAAATTTCATATTTTTCCTATGTTCATAATAACAAAACATTAGTTATCCCAAGGTTTGGGGTGTTTTCTCCTTGGGGTTATTTTTCTAGGGTTTTTCTAAGTTTTCCTTGTTTCCCTAAAATAAAAGGTATCTCATTTATTCTGTACTAAACAAGGGTATAATAAATTTTTCTAGTGAACTATACTGAGTAAGTGAACTAACAAAAATATGGGTGTTCCCTGGTTCTTTATTTAAACCACCTTTAATATTTTCTCTAACTTTAGGCTAAAATGATTTAAATGGTAAACTCTACCTTAACTTGGTGTACAGAGGGGTTTATTATTTTTGTACATGTTAGGAAGTGATCAAGTACTTCCCTAAATTTTCTTAACCCCAGTCAAATAGTGCAACTATTTTTCCTTATTTTTTTAGCTTTTGACCAGATAACCATTTAAATCAAAACCTTAAATTTTTCTGTAACACTTAGGGGTTTATATTTTTCCTAAGTAGTTTACATTATTTAGGATCTGGCAAAATTGGTTTGACTCGATTTGGGTAAACCAAACTGAAGTTATGGATTTTTCAAGTTCTGTTTGGATTTAAATCAGAATTTTTAAAAGGTTTCCTGGAAAAACTACTTTGCACCAAAGACCCTGGGTTCCTCCTAAATCAATCCATTCATTTCTACCCCTGCGCTACTATTCCCCTGAGTCACTGACAGCGCACAAAACACCCTGACCTTTCCTTCTTCTTCCCCGAGGTCCCTCCCATTATGCAAACAGTACCCGCTGGGAAAGAAAAGGGCGGCGCGGCTTACCGGCGGTGAGAGAGGTCCGGCGAGGGGCAGGGTTGGCTTCGGGAGGTTCTGGCGGTCACAGCGAGGTATGGCTCGACGGCGGTGGTGGCCGGAATCGGCCGGTCCACGTGCGCAGGCGGGTTATCTCGTCGGCGGCGAGTACTCCGTCTTAACCACTGGTGATCTAGTTCAATCAAACGGCATGATAAGCTCCACGGGGTGACAGTAGAGGCTATGTGCGCAAGGAATTCGAAGAATGGGGCAGAGATTTTACCCGGTCTACGATCACCGGCAGGTCGGGTGAAGCCCGGCGACCGTGGACTGGCTTCTCCGGCGAAGCAAAGTCCGATTCTGTAACACCCCATGTGTTACTCAGGGTGTCCACCCAGGGCTACCCCTTTTAACTTATTATCACATGTGGATTGGTTTGGGCAAAGTACATCAAACTTGGAATTCAAGGTCCTAAACAAGTGCCAACCATCTTGGATATCATGCCCTAGCTTGTCATACACATCTAAGGGGGGGGGGAATTTTCCAAAACCCTAAAGCAAACCCCTCTTGGGCAATAGGAACCCTAATTGAAGCTAGGATCAAAAGGTCATGTAAACCTTATGATCATGGCTTGGGCCAAATATAAAAGTTGTAGTATACTTCATAAGCTACAAATGATAGTAAGAAAGTAACCCCAAAAAGATTTCAGAAAAGCCCCAAAAGGTTCACCCAAGGTTGAACACAAGGGAAAATTCAGAATTTGCCTAAGTCTAAAAACTAACCCTTGAACAAAGATCCCACATGTTCACCTTAATCCAAAATTCAAAACACTTCGACCCAATTGACAAAGTGGCGCCAAATTAACCCTAGAATGCCCTGGAAAGAGGTGACACCTACCCTAGGGCGTTTGACACGACTTGGCACCATTTTTGTCTCGGCTTGGACCTAGCTGACACAGCCAACTTCTCACCCCTCTATCTCCCTACCCCGACCATATCTTGACTTGGAACTCACAACAAAAAGGTAGGATATGGAGCAGGGAAGCGACCGAACACAGTGACTTTGCCAAGATACGCACGCTATGGTGCTCAAATCCGCCGTTGAACCATGGCAGAAGCGAGCTCCCACGTGTTCGACGTGGGCTGACACCCGGGGGTGCGCTCTGAGCACGCCCGTGCGCGAACCCCCGCGCGCCCGCAGCCGCCCGTGACCACACCCACGCCACGACTATAAAGCCCGTCCCAGTGCTCGGCTGCCTTCCCCGTTACCTCCTCTGTACCTCGCCTGACTTCCCCGAGCCAGCCCTTAGCTCCGGCGACCTCCCCGCGACCCGCCAGTGCCGCCCGAGAGCAACCACCGTGGCCAGCCCCTTTCCCGTCCTCCTCCGTTCGATCCAAGCCTTCAGATAGCTTCCTGATGAGGCCGTGAAGCTTACTCAAGCTTGAACCGAGGACCCGCGTCACCGGAATAGCGAAACCGTGCTCGCTGGAGTTCCTTCCCCCGCCGGCGCACGTGGACCGGGTAAATCACTGCGCCATTTTTCGATTCAATGCACTGGTAGCCTCTACATCACCCCAGGAAGCTCACCGTGCCCTTGGATTGAATCAGATCGCCGTGATTTGGCCGGCACACCCGCCTGCCGACGAGGACACCCGCCTGCATGCGTGGACCGAGCGATTCCGGCCATCCCCGCCGGCGAGCCGTACGTCATTGTGACCGCCAGAACCTCCCCGAGCTAACCCTACCCCTCGCCGGACTTCTCTCATCGCCGGTAAGCCGCGCCACCCCTTTCTTCTCTGTGGGTACTGTTTACACCTGAGAGGGACCGCAGGGTGAGAGGAAGAGAAAGTCAGGGGGCTTTTTGAACTGTCAGAGACCCGGGGGAATAGTGGCAGCAAGGGTAGAACTGCGAAGATTGATTTAGCTTTAACCCAGGGACCTCGGTGCAAACTGCTTTTTCAGAAAACCTTATTAAACCTGATTTTAAATTTAAACAGAAACTTTTAAAATCCATAACTTCTGTTTTGTTCATCCAAATTGGGTCAAACCAATTTTGTCAGACTCCAAATAATGTAACCTACTTAAGAAAAATATAAAACCCCCTATGTACTATAGAAAACTATAAGGTTATGATTTAATTATAGTTTTGGCCAAAAGCTCAATAATAGAAAGAAAAATAGTTGTACTATTTGGCTAGGGTTAGAAAAATTTGGAGAAATCTATGTCCACCTACTGACCTAATTAAAAATGTTGAATCTCTCAGTCCACTCCATTAAGTTAGTTTTTACCCCTTATTTTGCAATATGCTTAAGGTTAAGAAAAATAGAAAATGTGATTTAAATAATGAACCAGAGGGCACCCCTATTTTTGTTAGGGTACTTAGTCAATATAGTTCACTGGAAAAATCTATCATACCCTGGTTTAGTATAAAATAAGTAGAATTACCTTTTATTTTAATAAAACAAGGAAAACTTAGAAAAACCCTACAAAAATAACCTCAAGGTGAAAACACCCCAACCCTTGGGATAACTAATGTTTTGTTAATAAGAACTTAGGAAAAATCTAAAATCTGCTGTTTGACATTTTTCAAATAACAATGTAGTAGAAAGTGCCTTTTTGACATTTAACTTTAGAAAATCATAACTAAATGACCATTCCTTAGCTTTCTGTGATTTTGGCACAAAAGCCTATTATTGCTATTAGATGCCAGCAAAAAAATAACCTTAGGACAGAACCCACCCCTAATTAGGATATGTAGTGTAAAGTGGCCCATTTTACACAACTCTTGTTATTTTTGTCTAAAGCAAAACCTTCACATGTAGAGCCTCAAATTCTTAAAACAGGCTAGAATAGTAAATGGCAACCCAATGTAATTTTTATGGAATTTTTGGAAAATAGTAACCCACTGTCATAGTTCAAACCTACCCTAGAAACCATAAGTAGAAAATAAAGAAAAAGAAAAGTGAATAACAGTAAATTAGTGTCATCCTAAAAACTCTTTATAACTTGTCCACTGAAGTATACAAAAGCAATGCAAATTCCCTATGTTATCCTCAACAAAAACCTAAACCTAAAGGTGATAAGCATAACCCACTAGGAGCCCCGCATGACCCAGAAACCCTAAGTTACTCCTTAACTTAGTTTTCTCTTTGGCATAATGATATTAAATCCTGCATAATCAAAGCATACATGTTCATTGCATTCGATAGACTGTAACCTTGTTGACGGAGAATACATCCTCGTGCCGGAGCAAGGAGCTGCTCAGGAGGTAGCCCCGGACCCAGCACCAGAGCCTGCACCAGAGGATCTGCCTGCCACTGCTTTGGAAGGCAAGCCCCGGTTTATGCATAACCTGTTATTTATGCTATTTTACTTCACTTAATGATTGTAGGATTGATTGTGCACTTAGGTGTAGGAATTGTTTGAAACCCTAGTTGCATGATCTCAGGAATCCTGTTGAGATGAATACTAGTATGCTAGGTCGAGTAGCTGCTTATTTAATTAGGATCTTGATAGAAGTCGAGTGATTTTTCTAGCACTCGCGCGAGGTCAGGGAATTGGTTGTATCCACTTTCTTCTCATAATGATGCTGGTTGTGGACAACAATCCATGGAGATTGGTTGTCCACGGGATGAAAATTTGAATAAGGATTAAGGTGTGGTACCGTGAGTCAAGCGTTTGAACGTACTAAACACATACCGAGAAATATGGTAAATCGGTAAGCCAAGTACCTGATTGAACCTAGCAGTAGACTTTGCCCCTCACGCGACCTGAGACGTGGTCTCCCATTCCGGTTATGGTGGGTACAAGTGCGGTCACTGCACGACGGCAGTCGGGGTCAGTGAGGCATTGTACGCCAAGGCGGTGAGCCCTGATCTGCTGACGGGGAATCGATGGGGATGGTTGATGTGTGTGGGGACGGAGTGCCTCGCCACGTCGTGTGTTTAGGTTTACCTTGCAAGGATAAAAACTCGATTCGAATCGTCTGCTTCTCGCAGCTAATGAGACTGCTTGATCCATGCTGCTACATTGAGTAACAAGTGGAAATATGATGAGTTGATACAAGATGTTGATTGCTAAAAATGTTTGCTACTATGTATGAGTAGATAGTACACATTTAGCCTTAAGAGAGTCACACTTAAATTTGACAAAGTTAAAAACTTGATTCAGAAACTCAGCTAGTGCTTTTGGCAACCAAACCCCACAGCCAAACAGCTGCATGTCTAGAGGTAGAGGAGTATAGACTCCTCACACCGGGTAAGTCTAGCTGAGTATTAGTATACTCAGCCTTGCTTGTGGCACAATTTTATAGGTTCTCTGGAGGACATGGTTGCTGGAGTGACTTGGCCTGTCCATCTTGCCACCGGGTTGGACTGTCGAGTGGGACCCTACCTCGGCTGAGGAGGAGCATGATGAGTGATGGGACAGGCTTCCCCATCTCTCTGTTTATTTATCGTTAGTTTTATTCCGCTGCACTTCGAACAATGATGACTACTTTTGCAAAACTCCGATGGTGATGTAATAATTTAATACTCCTTCATGTATGGTTTTATGCTTTATTGTATTTGCTCTATGACTCACCATCGAGTGAGATTGTGGTACTTGATCCTGTCCGTGGCCGTGTCGGAACTAGATCCGAGGGATTGACGGGTTATTCCCATTTAAGTGTGGTCTAGCCTCTAAGGTGGGACTTAGGCACTTAAATTGGAATAATTCGGGCAGTTCTGCCACAGCTGGTATCGGAGCTTGTACCACCACAGAGGAATCAATAAAATGTAAATACCATTCTTTTTCCGAAATAAAACTTGTTAGAAACAATGTTGGATAGATAGTAGGGCGAGCAGGATAGACCTAGGACGTGAAGCCTTGGGAGGATAGAAGGGTAGTTAGGTGGCTAAGTGATTAGGCCCTACAGGCCACCTTAAGGGATGGGAGTTCTTCCCTATCCCCTTATATTGGTGAGGTCGTTCAGGACGAGCATGCATGCATTTCTAAATTAAACAAATGGATATTGAGTAAAGACTTAAAAACAAGATGATAACCAACTAAGTCCCCCGTACCATTTTATTTAACTAGAGAAAGGCTGAGTTTTATTTTTCTTCTTCTTTTTAAAATTCTTTTTCTTTTACTTACGCTTAACCGTACACAGATGGCTTCCCGCGGATCCTCAGATGACGAGAATGCACTATCCCACACTGACGGGCTCGCACGAGAGGGCTTTCCCCGCATTTTGTGGGAGGTACTTCAGGGGGCCGCGTACATGACACCCCCTCAGTACGCAGTGCACCAGTTCGAGAAACACCGGGTGCCCCGCTGTAGGGTGAGGATGACCCTGGAGCCTCATCCCCTGCAGCCAGGCTGGCGTTCACTGGACTCTGAGTCCTTTGGATACCGGGCTGAGGACACGATCGAGACAATTGCTCTGCATGGGTTGACCACTTTCTGCGGATTCCATCCCTTGGAGCTATCTACCCACCCCATTGGCTTGTTCCCCGCAGAAAGGGAAGACGACCCAATGTGGAAGGATCGGGTGGAGCATGCCAAGGACATCTGGGCTCTCTACCCAGGCCAGACTGCTCGCCTGACAGTGCGGTGCATGAATGCCTTGTACCGTTTGCAAGTGATGCGTGGTGAGGCAATGTCCCACCTGATGGCATTGTTGGAGGCAACCAAGATCACCCTGGACAATAGGGAGGAGCTTGTGGTTGACTTGTCTCAGGAGATGGTGGAAAAGAACTTACAAGTGGAGCAGTTGTCAGATGAGATCCACGAGCTGGAGGAATTGGTGGGGACCAGGGAGAACACTATCGAGGTTCTCGAAGAACAGCCCATCAACACTCAGCAGCAGCTTGCGGAGGTTAATGAGCATCTGGATATGCATCACCAGGAAATCCAGGATGTGGAGGCTGACGAGGACGTTGACATCGAGGGAGGAGAGGAGCCTGCTTCCAGTGTGGACACCGCTGGCTCAGGGAGACCACCTTCCCCCGAGTAAAGTGTTGCCTCGTTCGCTCACTAGGTGTCAGGGATAGTATTAGAAGTTGGTGATAGTAGGACTCCTCGCCGCTAGCTTAGCTTTTGCACCCTTAGGGTACTAGGCTAGGTAGAGTTCAGTCTTTTGGGACCATTGATGTAACCATGATAAACTCTTTTGGAAGTTTGGTGGATGATGGATGTCAGTTTAAATTTGGACGGAAAGTTTATGCTTTTTGGTTTATGTCAGAATCTATCAAATTGCTTTTAACTCTCCTGCCGCGATTAAACCTTAAACTTGAAGATGTGTTATTAAGTATACATGTGATTTTTCAGATGGCTAGGAGAGCGCGTCGTGGTCAGAATGAGCGCATTCCTCCACCGCCGCCACCGCCTCCCACTCTGCAGGAGCTAATGGCTCAGCAGAATGAGATCTTGAGGCAGCTAGCTCAGCGTCAGCCACCACCTCAGCACTATGGTGGTGGAGACCATCAGCGTCACCCCGCGGCCGCCACTTACCAGGAGTTCCTCAGCACCCAGCCACCATTGTTCACCAGGGCAGAGGACCCACTTGATGCGGATGTGTGGTTGAGGGTGGTGGAATCCAAATTCCCGCTACTCCATGGAGTTTGCTCAGAGGTCGCCAAAGTCAGGTTCGCCACCCAGCAGCTTCGCGGACCCGCAAGGACTTGGTGGGACCATTTTCTTGCCATGTAGCCAGAGGATCGAGAGGTGGAATGGAGAGAGTTCAAGGCAGCCTTCCGGGGACACCACATACCAGCCGGGATTATGGACCGAAAGCTCAACGAGTTTCTGGCACTCACTCAGGGCAACAGGACAGTGTTGCAATATGCCCAGGCTTTTAATGACTTGTGCCAGTATGCTGGATATCACGCAGATACGGATGAGAAGAAAAGAGACAAGTTCAGGAGGGGGCTCAGCACTAAGCTCCGTGACCGTCTCAACACCGTCAGGGCCAACAGCTACAATGAGTTGGTCAACATGGCTATCTCCTAAGAGGACTGCATTATAGCTCGACAGGCAAAAAAGAAGAGGAAGAACCCTGTGGCAGGACCTTCAGCTCAGCCACAACGCTTCAGGATTGTGTCCGACACATAGAACAGGGGACCGTAGCAGCAGCAAGGGAGATGGGTGATCCGACCACAGCGGCAGCAGCAGGCACCCAACCACACCCAGTTTCCAGCTGCGAGGAACAATCAGCAGCAGCAGCAGTACCGCCAGGCAAATGACAACAGGTGTTTCACGTGTGGCAACACCGGACACTACACCAAGAATTGCCCAGGAACCAGCAGAGGCAGGGGCAGAATGTTAATCAGAATCCAGGCAAGAGACAGAAGGTGCAAGTGAGGCAGGGCAGGCTAAACTTCACCACCATGGCTGATATTCCAGAGGGAGCACCCGTCTTGACTGGTATCTTTACAGTTTTGAATTATCCTGCTATTGTTCTTTTTGATCCTGGTGCATCACACAGTTTTATCAGTACCAAATTTAGTGCCAAGTGTCAATTGCCTTTTCACCACACCAATGGGGGTATTACAATCTCAACACCAGGAGGCAGGGTTGCCACCTATCAGATCAATAGACACGTACCAATTAAGCTGGGTAGTTTCATTTTCAAAACCACTCTCTTGATAATGGGATTGGATAGTGTGGATATCATCTTAGGGACTGATTGGTTATCATGACACCACGCGGTGATTGATGTCGTAGCAAGAGCCATAGAAATCCGCTCCCCTTTGGATGGCGAGATCACCTTGTACCTACCCGACCAGGGATGCACCCGTTCCTGTGCCTTCGTTATGATAGAGTCACCAGTGGAAAAGATCCCAGTGGTCTGTGACTACCCGTATGTGTTTCCGGATGAATTGCCAGGGATGCCACCTGACCGAGATATTGAGTTCGCCATCAAATTGCAACCCGGGACTGCCCCTATCTCCAAGAGACCTTATAGGATGCCTCCCGCGGAATTGGCAGAACTGAAAAAGCAATTGCAAGAATTGTTGGACAAGGGGTTTATTCGCCCAAGTACCTCGCCTTGGGGATGTCCTGCCTTATTCGTGAAGAAAAAGGATGAGAGTTTGAGAATGTGTGTTGACTACCGCCCTCTCAATGCGGTGACTGTCAAGAACAAATACCCACTGCCCCCACTAGTAGAAAAGAGCTCAAAGCCTGCGGCACCCATATATTTTTACAGACGGATCCGGTTATCCACCGACTGTGCTATTTCTAGTGGCGGTTATCTCAAAGCTCTTCGCCCTCCAAAACATTATTTCCCTTCGGGATATAATGAGTTTCAGACAAAGTCTATGAAGGACATACCTTCGTAGGCACAAGAGATAATGAAGACGTAAATCATAATATCAACTTCATCATGGGATCATTTCTATTTTATTAACCATAGAGAAATATAAATGATTGTAAATTACAAATGTACCTTCAGCTTGAAGGAAGGTAGAAGTACAAGCGTGATGCAAAAGCAAATGCCAAGTCAGCGTGAACAGTACGGGAGTACTGTTCATCTATTTATAGGCAAGGGACACAGCCCATGCAGAATTACATTCATGCCCTTTATAAAAGTTTACAATAATGAGTCAGGCCCTTATGAACTAAAGGGTCATTCTATCTTTAAGTCGGTTCAATCCTTCGCCTTCGGGCATGCTATAACTCCAAAGCTTCACAAGTGGTAGCTTCGGCATTTCGTATAAGCAGCTTTCACCGAAGTTGTTTCTTCTTAAAGGACCTTCAGCGATGAAGCATGGTTTCATCTTCAAGTCGGTTTCCTTTTCTGCTATCTTGCCGAAGCTCTCCTGCGTACAGCTTCGGCTCCGTGCCATCCTTCGTGTTCCTTTTGTGCTTCTTCACACCGTGGTTTTATCCCAAGTCCGAAGATACCTGTTCGCGCATTATACTCCAGAAACATTGTTAAATCATGTTTTTGAGGACCTTCGGAAGCCGAAGGCCCCCAACAGTAGCCCCTCGCAATATTAATTTGTTATAATGATAAATTTAGATTGCGACAAGGACAAAGGCCCTGAGCCGAAGGTCTGAAAAAATACCTTCCCTTTACTAGAATAGCAACAATCATTGACAAGCGGGCCTTCCAGCGTGCAACGCACTAGGCGTATAAATAAGAGCACACCACGAGCTTAATTGGCACGCTTTCTTGCCACCTGCTCTTGTTCACTCAACCTTTAGCCTGCGTGACAAAACTTGCTTAAACTTTAAGCTTCGGTTTTGAGAGCACTTTTTCAGTGTTTACGAAGATGTCTTCAGACAAGAAAGTTGCTGCTGATCCGAAGCTAAGTCTTTCTGAGGAAATGCACCTTGGTTTTCTTGAATCAATGGCGAAGACCAATACAAAGAAAATTACCAAGGAGATTTTGGAAGGTTTATCTGAAGATACTGGTGATAGTGACAGTTATGATGTGGAAAGTGACGGGGAAGAGTCCGAAGACCGACCATGGCGACCAAGCCACACGGTTTTCAGAAAATCAAGCATTAAACAGAGTCATCTTGACAATATGAGGGGGAGATATTTTCGAGATGTGTCTATTGTGAGGGCTGATGACGGAGAGAAAACTTCTCCTACTCCCGAAGAAAATGAGGTCGTGATCTTCCAAAGCTTTTTCAAGGCTGGGCTTCGGTTCCCCCTGAGCAGGTTTGTTGTTGAAGTTCTGAAGACATTCCAAATCTATCTCCACCAGATTACTCCCGAAGCTATTATAAGAATGGGAATCTTTGTCTGGGGTGTGAGAAGCCAAGGTTTGGAACCAAATGCTAAAAGCTTTTGCAATATTCATGAGCTAGTGTATGAGACGAAACCCTGGGGGAAAGAACAATATCACAACAACTTTGGTTGTTATAGCTTCGGTGCCCGTTCGGGGTCAAGCTGCCCCGTGCCAACTTTTCGGAAGAGGTGGCCTGGTGACTGGATGACAGAATGGTTCTATGTAAAGAATGACTTGACAGCGCAGGAGGATGTTAAAGGTATCATCATGTGCCCCATCTGGCAACGCTTCGGTCTCCAAAAACCGAAGGTGGAAATGGATGAAGCAGCCGAAGAATGCTAGAGAGCCTTCGGCGTGGTTTGCTCTTTTATTGGAACAAGGGACTTAGTCCAGGAACATATTGCCTTCAGAGTGTGGCCACTTGCAAAAGAGTGGGAGATGCCAAAGGAAATCGTCAAGGGCCCTGACGAAGGTGGATTGATTAGGCTGAAATACACATTCAAATATGGAGATAAGTTTATCGAGCCAGACGACGACTGGTTAAAGAGCATTGAAGCTATAAGTGACGAATTGCTCGGACTATATTCGAAGGCCAAAGATACTGCGTTATCAGCAGCCTTCGGAGGCCGAAAGAAGAAGAGACTCAATCGCGTATTTGATGCGATTGGGTTTGTCTACCTTGATTACCACTATTCTCCACGGGGCCAAAAAAGAAAGAATAAATCTTCTACAAAAGAATTTGCTCCAAGCGCTCCTAGCGAGCCAGAGCCAAAGAGAAAAAGAGTAAAAATTCTCACACAGCAGCCACGTTACATTGAAGTGGCTACAGTGCCTGATTTTGTTTGTGAGGCCCCTTCGGCGACCGAAGCTAAGGAACCATCTCTTCTGCCGACCATTGTAGAGCCGGCCGAAGTGCCGTCGACAGAGAAAACAAGAAAAAACACAGGCTGAGGAACCAAAAACATCCGTATTTTTAAGTCCTTCAACAAGAATTGAGGCAACAACAGGCCAAAAGGGGCCAGCATTGACCCCAAAAAGGAAAAGGATGGTCAATGTACTTGATGTTTTAGAGACAATTAAGTCTTCAAGCACAACCCCGAAGAAAATTGTTGAAACTTCCGAAGCGCAAACTGAAATCTTTGTTGCCGAAGCTTCAAAGCAACAATCTGAGATTGAAGCTGGGCCTTCAGAGCCGACCAAGGTAAAATCCTTGGAAACCGAAGAAGCAAAAATGGCAGAGCCGGTTTTAGTTGAAGAAATCAGTGTTGTTGCCTCCGAAGCATCCTCCAAAGCCCTTGATTATATTGTTTGACATGCTTCGGGAAAAAGATTATCTGAAGAAGAGATTATCGAAGCTAATCACTATGTCCAGGAATTGAGGTATCCAAAAGGGGCCTTAGTATTCAATGGCACAGACAAAAACGACTTCTTATACTGCCTCCCAGATAACAAGGAATTAGCCATTTGCCGGGGGATCGCTAGAAGCATGGGGTTCCCGAAGCTTGAGGATGGCCTCTGCGCGATGACGAAGGATGATCTTGCGGATAGCCTTGCATACAATAGTCTGAAGGTACAAAAATTGTGAATTTTGAAACTTATGAAATTTAAATGTCTTTTATTCTTATGTAAACCCATTTATTCTCTTGGATAGGGCTTAATACTTAGCAATGCCTTAAGGGCACAAAAGAATGCTGAAGATGAGGGCTGCACCATTGCTCTCAATAACCTTCGAACAGAGGTTATCAAGATAAGAACCGAAGCCTTGGAAAAGGATAAAATTCTAGTTACATTGATGGATAAGATAAAGGGAGACGAAGCTGCTTTTAAAGCACATGCCGAAACTCAGAAACATGAGATTGACGATCTTCGGAAACAATTAGCCCGAGCTAAAGAAGAATGCATACTTGAAGAAACGAAGCGAGAACTTAGCGATCAATGGGCAAATCATTTAGAAGGAACCGTTGAAGAGCTTCGTTCATCCAAGAAAAGGTGCTATGACAAATCTATAGAATGCGTTAAGAAAATAAAGGCTAGCTTCGCCAGCGTTGGCGCGTTTTCGAGCGAGGAAAACTTCACAAGAGGCAACCCCGAAGGCCCAATCGAATGGATTAATCACGAAGCTGAGGCCTTTGAGGAAATTTTGAATAGCCGTGGAGACATATGCGCTTTTTCGGGTGCCAGGGGGATTGCCACCATTTTGGAGAGGAAAGGCTGCGAGCATGTGAAAATTTTAGCACAATCCGAAACTGCTTTGTCCTCCGAAGAAATAAAAGACCCTTCGGCCGAAGCTAGCATCATTGGTGGAAAATTTTTTACCGATATCTGGGATAATGGTGGCCGGGAAATGGCCCAAGAAATTATTCAAAAAAGCAAAAAAGGTATCCATGACGCTAGAAAAGTAGCAGAGGCTGCTGAGAAAAGCGCAGAGCCCGAAGGGCAAATAGGTATTAACTAGTAGTTTTTATCTCTTTGTTGTAATTTTTGATTTCAAACTTGATGACGGTTTGTAATAGTAATAAGTCTGTATCTACTCTTCCCTCAGAACCTGCTGAATCATCTGCGGGCCCCGAAACGAAGGGGGATGATGAAATTAGACAAATGGCCGAAGCTATCATGGATAAAGTTGTTGAACAACTACTAAATAAAGCTGCAGAAGTAGTACTTAGGGAAGACTAGATGTTATTGTAAAAACATTTGAAATGTGATCTATGTAATATTTTGTAACTTTTAATGTAATATACGAGTTTTTTTATGGTTCAATTCTTTACGATGCATGAAATTTTACATACATACCATTTTTGAGCCTTCGGCGAAAAAACACCTTCCCTTCTTTTCATGCTTCGTGAAGAAAAAATTTTTATGTATCACAACAATTTCGATACTGCTCTGATGAAGCATGTCCAAGCTTCGTGAAAACATTCTCCGAAGCTGCACTCCGAAGATCAATATTGTGTTCCCTTTTTATGCCTTAGCACGATTTCCACTTTTTCAAAATATTCTCCGAAGATCGATATTGAATCCCCTTCTTGTGCCATATGCAGCATGATGTATGATGCTTATGTTATGCGAAATGATGTGATGATGTTACGTTATGCAAAATGATATTTGTGCCGAAGATACACACATCCCTGCAGTAAAATACACAATCTTTTTGTATCAGCGCTGACTTTTCGCTGTAAGCCTCCCTTAGGAGCTTCTTCGCCTTTTACTTCAGCGGAATCAGCGTTTATTTTTCGCTGTAAGCCTCCCTTAGGAGCTTCTTCGCCTTTTACTTTCGGCGGTATTCGCGTTTATTTTTCGCGCTTCGCCTTTTACTTAGGCGGTATCAGCGTTGACTTTTCGCTGTAAGCTCTGCATTCCCTTTGGAACGACTTTTGAGCAGAAAATTTACGCTGCGCTCCCTTAGGAACGGCTTTTTGTAGCTTCAGCAAACTTACACTGTGTTCCTTAGAACGACTTTTTGTTGCTTCGAAGAATGCACACTGCGTGCCTTTAAAATAAATTTTTGATATTTTGAAGGTCCTCCTTGCTATCGCAAATCTTTAAGCTTCGGCGACTTAGGCCTGTGAAGAAGATATATTTTCTTTATGGCAAAGAGCAAGACTATTACAAGAAATTTAAAACAACAAAAAATATTATAGTCTCCCATAAGTGTTCCTTGTTAAAAAAAAAGAAAATGATACTGAATGTAAAAGACTGCTATCAAGGTAGGATATTTATCAGTAAATGTGCTTGGACTCTGGCACAGTGCTATTGACTGTGCGAGCTTCGGACTCTTCTCTGAAGTCTCTTTGGTGTTGAGTATGCTGGCTCCCTTCTGGCTGCTGGCTTCGTTGCAACGGTGGTGGAGGCGGAAGCTGTTGCCAAGATGCTTGGGGTTGACTTGCCGAAGCAACGGAAGCTGCAGGGTGGTTGCCTACATATTCTGGAATGTAGGGCGAATGATACGAAGCAGTGTGCATGACTTGCTTTGGCTGATTCTGTTGTGCTGCAGCTTCGGCTATCTCCTTTTGCTTTTGGATGGTAACATGGCACATCCTGGTGGTATGGCCCTTGTTTTCACCACAGAATAAGCAGAAAATTTTCCTTGGTTGATCTCCAAATCTTCCGCCGAAGCCCCTGGCACCTCTACCCCTTGGAGCTGGCGGCCGGAAAGAGCTTTGTTGTTGCCCCGAAGCCTGCTGCTGTTGTCCCGAAGCCTGTGAAGAGTACTGTGGCCTTTGCTGCTGACTCCCTCTATCATCAGACTGAGTAGAGTTATGAATTGACCTAACGTGCCTCGGATAAAGTCTTCCTCCGAAGCCACTGGTCATCTCAGAGAACCTGAAAGCTTCCTCCCTTCTTTGGCGAAAATCATTGTCGGCTCGAATGTACTCGTCCATCTTCTGGAGCAGCTTCTCCAAAGTTTGAGGAAGCTTCCTGGCAAAGTACTGAGCTGAAGGTCCTGGTCGAAGCCCCTTGATCATGGCCTCAATGACAATTTCATTGGGCACTGTTGGTGCCTGTGCCCTTAGACGTAGGAACCTTCGGACATATGCCTGAAGGTATTCTTCGTGATCCTGGGTGCACTGAAATAAAGCTTGAGCCGTGACTGGCTTCGTCTGAAAGCCTTGAAAGATGGTTATCAACATATCCTTCAACTTTTGCCAAGATGTAATTGTCCCTGGCCTAAGAGAGGAGTACCAGGTCTGGGCAACACTCCTAACGGCCATGACGAAAGACTTTGCTATGACTGCAGTATTGCCACCATACGAAGATATTGTTGCTTCATAGCTCATCAGAAACTGCTTCAGATCTGAATGGCCGTCGTACATGGGAAGCTGGGGTGGCTTGTAGGACGGAGGCCAAGGTGTAGCTTGCAGCTCAGCAGACAAAGGAGAAGCATCATCAAAAGCAAAATTTCCATGATGGAAATTCTCATACCAGTCATCTTCGTTAAAGAAACCCTCCTGATGAAGCTCCTTGTGCTGGGGCCTTCGGTTCTGCTCATCTTGGGTAAGATGGCGAACTTCTTCGGAGGCTTCGTCTATCTGTCTTTGTAGTTCAGCTAACCTAGCCATCTTTTCCTTCTTCCTTTGCACCTGCTGATGAAGCATCTCCATATCCCTGATTTCTTGATCTAGCTCGTCCTCCTGAGGCGTCGGACTAGCAACCTTCCTCTTCTGGCTTTGGGCCTCCCGAAGAGAGAGGGTTTCCTGATTGGGGTCCAGTGGTTGTAGAGCCGCAGCCCCTGTCGCTGAAGCTTTCTTCGGCGCCATGACAAAAGTCCTCGACTTGCCGAAGGTGTTCAAAACTCAAAAAATGGAAGTGAGTTCACCAGAGGTGGGCGCCAATGTTGGGGACTTGTTCTCAAATGCTAAAAGTTAAGAACAAGGCAACATAAAAAGTGTTAAATACCAAAGCTCTTCGCCCTCCAAAACATTATTTCCCTTCGGGATATAATGAGTTTCGGACGAAGTCTACGAAGGACATACCTTCGTAGGCACAAGAGATAATGAAGACGTAAATCATAATATCAACTTCATCATGGGATCATTTCTATTTTATTAACCATAGAGAAATATAAATGATTGTAAGTTACAAATGTACCTTCAGCTTGAAGGAAGGTAGAAGTACAAGCGTGACGCAAAAGCAAATGCCAAGTCAGCGTGAACAGTACGGGAGTACTGTTCATCTATTTATAGGCAAGGGATGCAGCTCATGCAGAATTACATTCATGCCCTTTATAAAAGTTTACAATAATGACTCAGGCCCTTATGAACTAAAGGGTCATTCTATCTTTAAGTCGGTTCAATCCTTCGCCTTCGGGCACGCTATAACTCCGAAGCTTCACAAGTGGTAGCTTCGGCATTTCGTATAAGCAGCTTTCACCGAAGCTGTTTCTTCTTAAAGGACCTTCGGCGATGAAGCATGGTTTCATCTTCAAGTCGGTTTCCTTTTCTGCTATCTTGCCGAAGCTCTCCTGCGTACAGCTTCGGCTCCGTGCCATCCTTCGTGTTCCTTTTGTGCTTCTTCACACCGTGGTTTTATCCCAAGTCCGAAGATACCTGTTCGCGCATTATACTCCAGAAACATTGTTAAATCATGTTTTTGAGGACCTTCAGAAGCCGAAGGCCCCCAACAGTACATCAAACTTGGAATTCAAGGTCCTAAACAAGTGCCAACCATCTTGGATATCATGCCCTAGCTTGTCATACACATCTAGGGGGGGGGAATTTAACAAAACCTATAAAGCAAACCCCTCTTGGGCAATAGGAACCCTAATTGAAGCTAGGATCAAAAGGTCATGTAAACCTTATGATCATGGCTTGGGCCAAATATAAAAGTTGTAGTATACTTCATAACCTACAAATGATAGTAAGAAAGTAACCCCCAAAAGATTTCAGAAAAGCCCCAAAAGGTTCACCCAAGGTTGAACACAAGGGAAAATTCAGAATTTGCCTAAGTCTAAAAACTAACCCTTGAACAAAGATCCCACATGTTCACCTTAATCCAAAATTCAAAACACTTCGACCCAATTGACAAAGTGGGGCCAAATTAACCCTAGAATGCCCTGGAAAGAGGTGACACCTACCCTAGGGCGTTTGACATGACTTGGCACCATTTTTGTCTCGGCTTAGACCTAGCTGACACAGCCAACTTCTCACCCCTCTATCTCCCTACCCCGACCATATATTGACTTGGAACTCACAGCAAAAAGGTAGGATATGGAGCAGGGAAGCGACCGTACACAGTGACTTTGCCAAGATACACACGCTATGGTGCTCAAATCCGCCATTGAACCATGGCAGAAGCGAGCTCCCACGTGTTCGACGCGGGCTGACACCCGGGGGCGCGCTCTGAGCACTCCCGTGCGCGAACCCCCGCGCGCCCGCGGCCACCCATGACCACGCTCGCGCCACGACTATAAAGCCCGTCCCAGTGCTCGGCTGCCTTCCCCGTTACCTCCTCCATACCTCGCCTGACTTCCCCGAGCCAGCCCTTAGCTCCGGCGACCTCCCCGCGACCCGCCAGTGCCGCCCGATAGCAACCACCGTGGCCAGCCCCTTTCCCATCCTCCTCCGTTCGATCCAAGCCTTCAGATAGCTTCCTGGTGAGGCCGTGAAGCTTACTCAAGCTTGAACCAAGGACCCGCGTCACCGGAATAGCGAAACCGTGCTCGCCGGAGTTCCTTCCCCCGTCGGCGCACGTGGACCGGGTAAATCACTGCGCCATTTTTCGATTCAATGCACTGGTAGCCTCTAAATCACCCCAGGAAGCTCACCGTGCCCTTGGATTGAATCAGATCGCCGTGATTTGGCCGGCACACCCGCCGCCGACGAGGACACCCGCCTGCGCGCGTGGACCGAGCGATTCCGGCCATCCCCGCCGGCGAGCCGTACGTTGTTGTGACCACCAGAACCTCCCCGAGCTAACCCTACCCCTCGCCGGACTTCTCTCGTCGCCGGTAAGCCGCGCCACCCCTTTCTTCTCTACGGGTACTGTTTACACCTGAGAGGGACCGCGGGTGAGAGGAAGAGAAAGTCAGGGGGCTTTTTGAACTGTCAGAGACCCGGGGGAATAGTGGCGCAAGGGTAGAACTGTGAAGATTGATTTAGCTTTAACCCAGGGACCTCGGTGCAAACTGCTTTTTCAGAAAACCTTATTAAACCTGATTTTAAATTTAAACATAAACTTTGAAAATCCATAACTTCTGTTTAGTTCATCCAAATTGGGTCAAACCAATTTTGTCAGACTCCAAATAATGTAACCTACTTAAGAAAAATATAAAACCCCCTATGTACTATAGAAAACTATAAGGTTCTGATTTAATTATAGTTTTGGCCAAAAGCTCAATAATAGAAAGAAAAATAGTTGTACTATTTGGCTAGGGTTAGAAAAATTTGGAGAAATCTATGTCCACCTACTGACCTAATTAAAAATGTTGAATCTCTCAGTCCACTCCATTAAGTTAGTTTTTACCCCTTATTTTGCAATATGCTTAAGGTTAAGAAAAATAGAAAATGTGATTTAAATAATGAACCAGAGGGCACCCCTATTTTTGTTAGGGTACTTAGTCAATATAGTTCACTGGAAAAATCTATCATACCCTGGTTTAGTATAAAATAAGTAGAATTCCTTTTATTTTAATAAAACAAGGAAAACTTAGAAAAACCCTACAAAAATAACCTCAAGGTGAAAACACCCCAACCCTTGGGATAACTAATGTTTTGTTAATAAGAACTTAGGAAAAATCTGAAATCTACTGTTTGACATTTTTCAAATAACAATGTAGTAGAAAGTGCCTTTTTGACATTTAACTTTAGAAAATCATAACTAAATGACCATTCCTTAGCTTTCTGTGATTTTGGCACAAAAGCCTATTATTGCTATTAGATGCCAGCAAAAAAATAACCTTTAGGACAGAACCCACCCCTAATTAGGATATGTAGTGTAAAGTGGCCCATTTTACACAACTCTTGTTATTTTTGTCTAAAGCAAAACCTTCACATGTAGAGCCTCAAATTCTTAAAACAGGCTCGAATAGTAAATGGCAACCCACTGTAATTTTTATGGAATTTTTGGAAAATAGTAACCCACTGTCATAGTTCAAACCTACCCTAGAAACCATAAGTAGAAAATAAAGAAATGGAAAAGTGAATAACAGTAAATTAGTGTCATCCTAAAAACTCTTTATAACTTGTCCACTGAAGTATACAAAAGCAATGCAAATTCCCTATGTTATCCTCAACAAAAACCTAAACCTAAAGGCGATAAGCATAACCCACTAGGAGCCCCGCATGACCCAGAAACCCTAAGTTACTCCTTAACTTAGTTTTCTCTTTGGCATAATGTTATTAAATCCTGCATAATCATAACATACATGTTCATTGCATTCGATAGACTGTAACCTTGCTGACGGAGAGTACATACTCGTGCCGGAGCAAGGAGCTGCTCAGGAGGTAGCCCCGGACCCAGCACCAGAGCCTGCACCAGAGGATCTGCCTGCCACTGCTTTGGAAGGCAAGCCCCGGTTCATGCATAACCTGTTATTTATGCTATTTTACTTCACTTAATGATTGTAGGATTGATTGTGCACTTAGGTGTAGGAATTGTTTGAAACTCTAGTTGCATGATCTCAGGAATCCTGTTGAGATGAATACTAGTATGCTAGGTCGAGTAGCTGCTTATTTAATTAGGATCTCGGTAGAAGTCGAGTGATTTTTCTAGCACTCGCGCGAGGTCAGGGAATTGGTTGTATCCACTTTCTTCTCATAATGATGCTGGTTGTGGACAACAATCCATGGAGATTGGTTGTCCACGGGATGAAAATTTGAATAAGGATTAAGGTGTGGTACCGTGAGTCAAGCGTTTGAACGTACTAAACACATACCGAGAAATATGGTAAATCGGTAAGCCTAGTACCTGATTGAACCTGGCAGTAGACTTTGCCCCTCACGCAACCTGAGACATGGTCTCCCATTCTGGTTATGGTGGGTACAAGTGCGGTCACTGCACGACGGCAGTCGGGGTCAGTGAGGCATTGTACGCCAAGGCGGTGAGCCCTGATCTGCTGACGGGGAATCGATGGGGACGGTTGATGTGTGTGGGGACGGAGTGCCTCGCCACGTCGTGTGTTTAGGTTTACCTTGCAAGGATAAAAACTCGATTTGAATTGTCTGCTTCTCGCAGCTAATGAGACTGCTTGATCCATGCTGCTACATTGAGTAACAAGTGGAAATATGATGAGTTGATACAAGATGTTGATTGCTAAAAATGTTTGCTACTATGTATGAGTACATAGTACACATTTAGCCTTAAGAGAGTCACACTTAAATTTGACAAAGTTAAAAACTTGATTTAGAAACTCAGCTAGTGCTTTTGGCAACCAAACCCCACAGCCAAACAGCTGCATGTCTAGAGGTAGAGGAGTATAGACTCCTCACACCGGGTAAGTCTAGCTGAGTATTAGTATACTCAGCCTTGCTTGTGGCACAATTTTATAGGTTCTCTGGAGGACATGGTTGCTGGAGTGACTTGGCCGTCCATCTTGCCACCGGGTTGGACTGTCGAATGGGACCCTACCTCGGCTGAGGAGGAGCATGATGAGTGATGGGACAGGCTTCCCCATCTCTCTGTTTATTTATCGTTAGTTTTATTCCGCTGCACTTCGAACAATGATGACTACTTTTGCAAAACTCCGATGGTGATGTAATAATTTAATACTCCTTCATGTATGGTTTTATGCTTTATTGTATTTGCTCTATGACTCACCATCGAGTGAGATTGTGGTACTTGATCCTGTCCGTGGCCGTGTCGGACTAGATCCGAGGGATTGACGGGTTATTCCCATTTAAGTGTGGTCTAGCCTTTAAGACGGGACTTAGGCACTTAAGTTGGAATAATTCGGGCAGTTCCGCCATAGATTCCTTGCTCGGGTAGCTTCACCGAGGCATGCACGGTCTCTTCCGAGGGTCGAGCGTGGCTGGGAAGGGCTCTGCTGGTCGGTCTACGGTGGCGGTGGATCGGGTGGCCGCGGGCACGCCGTTTGCAGGGCAACGCCGGTGGTCTGGTGCTCCGTGAGGTCGAGCGTGCGCGGAGGAGTACGGTCGACGCCCCGAGGGCTTTTATAGGTGCGGGCGCACGCAGCGGCGCTGGTTTGGCTTGGCGTGACGTGGGGGCATGCGGGGGCGCGCGTTGGGCGTGCTCTGGCGAGCTCAGAGCACGTCGAACACGTGTGCGTTCGCTTCTGCCCTTGTTCAACGGCCGGTTGGAGCATTTTAGCTTGAAGATCTTGGCAAAACCATTGTACACGATCTCTTTCCTACACCATATCCTACCTTTTTGATGTGTGCCCCAAGTCAAGATACGGTCGGGGTAGGGAGAGATAGGGGTGAGAAGTGGCCTATGTCTTAGCTATCCAAACCGAGAGAAAATTGGTGCCAAGTCGTGTCAAACGACTTAGGGCTAGGTTCAAACTTTTCCAGGGTGTTCTAGGGGTATTTTGGCGCCACTTTGTCAATTGGGTCAAATGGTTTTGAAGTTTAAATAAGGGTGAACATGTTTGATCTTTGGCCAAAGGTTGGTTTTGGACTTAGACAATTTCTAATTTTTCTTTTGTGCTCACCCCTTTTGTGAACCGTTTGGGGTTTTTCTGAATTCTTTTTGGGGTTACTTTCTTACTATTATTTGTAGGGTATTAAGTGTATTACAACTTTCATAATTGGCCCAAGTCATGATCATGTGGTTTTCATAACCCTTTGGTCATTCTTACTTCTAGGGTTCCCATTGTTCAAAGGAGTTTGCATTAGGGTTTGGGCAAATTCTCCCCTTATACTTGCATAACCAGCCAAGGCATGACATCTAAGATGGGTTACACTTACTTAGGATTTTGTTTTCCAATTTTGGTGTACCTTGCTCAAACTAAACCACATGTGATAATAGGTTTATTGGTGTAGTCATGGGTGAACACCCTAAGTAACACCAGGGGTGTTACAACATGACATATGTAGCACTTAACCCTTGCATATGTCAACTTGCCACCGGGGTTCTTAAGACCAGATCAGGTTCATGCCAACCGAGAGCACAGATACACCACCGTCCAGCCTCTTACCACGGAGGGTACACGCTACTCTCACCATCTCTCCACTCCCATTGCGTGTTATCTTATTCTGGTATTAGTCTGCCCGAGGCAAAGCTTACCCATGACGAGGCATGTGACCTGTTAAAGGGTTCTCGGTCAGTAGGCCTACATCGAGAAGGTCCTTAATCGACTCAGACGGAGACACTACACTGAGACTCTCCTCTCGTGCAAGTCACCCGCCCGGTCTCAACTTTATCATTTCAAACCCCAAGTTTGGTACCTAGCAGAGGTACATCTTTTCCGATGTTGAACCCATCGCGGATATTCACACGCGTTCCCAGTGATCCTAGGGACTCTAGCCCAATTAGGTTGGTCGGGGTGTATCAGGGGCACACAAGAATGTTGAAACAAGATAGCAGGGGGCATGAACAGACCTAGAGGTCGCTGACCACGGTATGGTCAATCTGAGCGGTGTTCTTGAGTGAGTTGGGGGAAATGAGAAATTGGAGCTCTTTGGTGAACGATTGGAGCCAAGACTTGGTGGCATGGTGCGTGATTACCCTACGAAGCTCGCAGTGCCCGGGGATTTGGACGAAGACACGTGGCGGCCGGAGAAGACAGGAGTTACTAGCGCGAGAGCTCAGTGGCATCGACCGTGGCGACCTCACCGGCGACGAGCCAGTGCTACCGAGCGGTTTCTAGTGACTCACCGCGACGGGGTAAAGCGTCAAGGCACGTAGCCCTGCTGGATAATGACGAACGCCGGTGATGCCAGCGTGACTAACTACGGCGAGACACGACGGCGGTGAGAATAGTGGTCGGAGTTTATCTCCAGCGTGATACTTTACACCGAGGAGTGCTTATCTGAGTTTGGTCGGGCGTGAATCGCGACGCCGGCATGAATCCGGGCGCACAGGTCGCCGGTGGCGAGGTTCTCTAAACCTGATCCATCCTGTGCACTGTACCATGGCATAGCTTATTCAGTTGGCCTGACAGAGCACATTTGGTACCAATTTGCTCCAAATTTTGTATAAGGATTGAATCAACTCTCTGTACCAAAGTGATAGCTTAATAAACCAGCTACAATCTTACTACAACAACCACAGCCAATTATTGACTGGATTATAATCAAATCCAAGCTCAAAGGTGTCCCAAACTCACTGTCAGTCTGAATTCAGACTTAAGACAGTCTGACAGTTAAACATTAGGCACACTTTTCTCCAATTTCTGTTTAGTACCAGTGCTTAGTCACTTAAGTAAACTTGTTCTCCTATCACAGCTCTACAAACTTGATGTGGTGACCTAGGGCAAAATCATTATGGTTTAGAAGTTACAAGGCCCCAAAATTGAGTCAATTACACTGAATTTCAGACTTATTCCCAATAGAGCTCTAATAGGACTTTTTGCAAATAAGTCCAAATCTCAAGGTTTAACTTGCAAATCCACACACTTGTGAGCCATATGACTTAAGGTGCCTTACTTTCATAGTTTTTGCACTTTAGTCCAAAAGTGCACTAATTTTGCACTTACCCCTAGAGTTTTAGTCTAGGGTTTTCTAGGGTTCTTTTTAGGGTTTTTGGGGATTCTTGGTTTGAATATCACGTATGTCTACTCATGGTGACATTATAGGGTTAATTCAATTGAATTTTGAATTTTTCTCCTACTTAAGCCTTGTTTGCTCTATTAAGATGTAATACCCAAATTATAAAGCTTATAAAAGAGTTGAACTCCTTATGTGATTTGCTATCTACCTTTGGGACATGTTATTAAACATAAGTAAAAGAGAATAACTCACTACTAAAACATTAAGGGAAAAGCTATTGCATCATGTTGAGTTCTTATGTTTGGGCATCTAACACTAGCTGGATTAATAAAAATGTGCTAATGTCTAAATTAGAATTAAATCAAAGAATTGCAATTTAGAGCATTGGAATAATAACGCTAGAAATGGGAAATAAATGAGAAAAATACTACATAAAATAAAATAAAAATAAGAATAAAATTCTTACCTAACTGGTGCATTCAATTGTACATTAAAATGAAGACAAATTCACCACAGATTTGAGGTTCAAATTTGGATTCAAAATATGAGAAAGAAAAGAGAATAACAGAAAAAAAAAGAAAAAGAAAAAATTCACTGTTTGGGCCTAATCCCTCTCACTCAGCCCACTTCACTCCCTTCCCCGCGCCAGCCCAATCACGCTCACACCTTTCGTAGCTCATGCTTCTCCGAACCGGCCGTTGGGGGCATAAAACCCTGACGCGGGCTCCTCTTCCCTTTCGCTCTACGACACCCGAGAATCACCCTAGCGCTGTTACGTCGTCCAGGCAAATCTGCGGGTGGGAAGTGTTGAGCCGTCGCATGGAACATCGCCGGTGACTGCCACTCCGGCTACGCTTATAGTCGGGTCAGGTGGTCGCGGCCTTGGTCGTGCGCTGGTGGGAAATTGGTGTGAGGACATCGGCTGGAATTGGGGGAATTCCTCACCGGAATCAGTTTCTCCGCCGCATATCGCTTTTGCCCATGGTCGACCCCTCTCCATCGCCTCCCAGCAGCGGTATGTAGTCCCACCATGTTTAAGTCACTTCCCTTGTCGTGAATCGTGGTCGAAATGAGTGCGGGGAGCGTTGGGGCGCGAAATTGGTGTGCACCGGCGTGGGCTCCATCGTGCGTGAAGGGTGGCACCGCTGTGCATAGGTCTTGGTTGGGGAAGAGGGCTCGTAGCCACCGGATCCTGATTGGGCGGCGTAGATTAGATGAGGAATAGCGCTTAGATAGGTTAGATCCTGGCGCTTGTTTCTGGATCAGACGGTCTTGATTTAAAACGTACCTCGTCAGATCGTGATTGTATGTCTTGGATCCGAGAGCCACGAGTGAGTACCGGTTCGCAGGGTAGTGGGTTTATCTGGGCGCTCCGTACTCGATCGGACGGTGCAGGTCAACCAATACCGCTTCGCAGTGCTTTTTACATAAGAACCCTCGGGATTCTGAACAATGGAACCCGCTGTCCATAGAAACAGTGCTATGGGTCTTAGGAATCCTTGCGCATAAGCCCTTGGAGTTCTCTAAAATTTTGTGCGCTTCCCAGGGAATAGTAAACTGAATAAAAGAAATATATAAATGAGTTTTTGGTAATTAAAATAAGTCCTAGATCTCATTTAATTCGTAGAAAACTCATTTTGAATCCTTTTTAATCCATTCTAGTTCCTAAATTTTTGTAATATTATTGTCTATCCATTTGTGCCTCTGTTTTGACATGAAAGACAATTTAAAATTTATCTATCACTTAATCTTGTATTAAATACATAAAACCTTTGGAAATTCATAACTAAAATCTATAACCCTGAATTTAATGATTCCAGTTTCTATGATCTCATTTTAATCTCTACATTATTACTGTGTATTTTATTTACATGTTTGGTGTAATGTTAATTTTTACTATACTATGTATGTATTGTGTTGATGCGAGTAGACGAGCAAGCTACAGGGGATCCTGAGGTTCAGCTAGTAGAGACTACTGAGCAGGAGCTCGTTGAAGGCAATTTGTGCCCTTGATCACTTCTTTTACCCATTCATGTTCTTATTAATCATAATGATCTGCATAGGTTAATTTTGATGGGACCCAATAGGTTACCGTAGATTTTGACTATCTTTATACCTTGTTTCACCACTGGTTTTACTACTAAATTTTTGGGTAGTACATGCTATTTCTTTACATGGCTTTGGGTATAGAGATATTCATCACTCATTGTTATACTTTTTATTATCTGTTTATTATGTACTGTTCATGATAAGATCATTATGTTAATGGGAACATGGAGAACCACCCGGGAAAACAGTGCTACCACAAGGGTTTAATGGGACGCCCTTGGCTGATTAACTAGGAAAGCTAGTGGATGACTACCTTACCCGAAAGGGGCAAGGGCAATAGGGGAGTGGTCAGTGTAGGGAGGTCCTTGGGTTGATTTTGCTGTGGTGGCGGTCAGGCGAGGGATTCCTGCACTAGAGCTTCCTATAAACTATAGCGGGTTTTCTGAAGCTAGTGGAACTTTGTAAAAGCCTCGTAGTGGTACCCTGCCTCGCTTCCTTGGTAGAGGTGTATGGGGTCTGATCAACTCCGTGGCAAAAGGGTAACACGACTTGTGGGTAAAGATGTGCAACCTCTGCAGAGTGTAAAACAGGTATACTAGCCGTGCTCACGGTCATAAGCGGCTCGGACACTCACATGATTAATTTATGGAACTTAAACTTAATCTATCATTTCATTGCATTTGGGATTATTATTACTTTTATTTATTATTTCTAAGGATTGGTATTTACTTAAACTTAGTAACTGCTAATAAAATTTTGACCAACTTATAAAAGCAATGCTTAGCTTCAACCTTTATTTCATTGATCAGCCTTACACTTCATGAACTCCACCTTTGGTGAGTTCATGCCACATTATTTCCCACAACTTGTTGAGCGATGAACATGTGTGAGCTCACTCTTGCTGTCTCACACCCCCCACAGGAGAAGAATAGGTGGTCGAAGAGGAGTCGCCTAACAGTGAGGCTTTCGACTTGATCTAGGTGGCGTCTCCCATTCAACTTTGTGGCGCCAGGGAAAAATATCTAGTTCGCTTTATTTTATTATTTATTTTTGTAAGACTTCCGCTATGTAATAAGTACATTTATGATATTTATGACATTTATCTCTATGCACTCTGTTATTATATGTGTTGTCTTCTCTGGCGCATATATGAGATGCACCCGGCTTTGTGTATTAAAGCCCGGGTGTGATAGAAGTGGTATCAGAGGAAATGTTTATTGTAGGACGAAACCTAGATAGAAATGGACAAAACCCTTACCTACTTACCTTATTCTGATTCATTCTATACTTACCTTACTCTAATTCTTTCTATACTTATCTTGATCCTGTCTCGCCTTCTACTGTTCTACTCTGATCATTCTTACCTTTTCTACTCTGAGACAAGATGGATTTCACACCTTGGAATCCTACATTTATGACCTTCTTGGAGATAGGAGGCCTAAGACAAAATTAAAACTATTTTCTCTTTTTAAAAATGTTGTTTGATTGTTCTGATGATAAATGTTTGATTTGCTTCTTTGATTGATTGAAATATTATATATGGACATTTTAGTATGTACCACTATAAGGTAATGAATTAGCTATGGTAGATAAAACATTAAACTGCTTAGCTAATAAATCCCCCAAAGTAACATGGGTCGTAATTACTGCTTTGTCTACAATTCTCTTACCGTATGTATCTAACTCAGATGGTCAATACCAGGAGGGGTGGTGGAATTGATTTACCTCCCAGACAACACACTCGGAGGATATTTAGACAACCCTAGCCACAACCAGCAGAGATGAATCCTCCTAATCCTCCACCAGGCGAAGTTGACCCACTGGTTGCAGCTCAGATGAGGATGATGCAACAAATGGCGGACACTATGGCAGATATGCGTGCTCAGATGCAGCAAGAACGCCAGGAGATGCGCCAGGAACGAGAAGAAATACGCCAGGAGTTGCGCCAGGAGCGAGAAGAGATACGCTAGGAGAGAAGGGCGCAACAGCAGCTGCAACAACAATTTCAACAACAACAGCAACAAGTACCATTGCCTCCACTACCACCACCAATTCCACCTCATGATAAGCACCGAGAATTTATGAGCCATAAGCCGCCGACCTTCGCCAGCTCGCCAGATCCATTAGATGCAGATGATTGACTAAAAGCAATTGAGAAGATGCTCAACATTGCCCAATGCTCAGACAGGGAGAAAGTTCTTTATGCCTCTGGTCGTCTGACAGGTCCTGCTGCTGACTGCACATGATGCTGCTAATACTATTACTTGGGCAGAGTTCAGTGCACAGTTCAGAAACTACCACATTCCAGCTGGTTTGATGAAGATCAAGAAGAAGGAGTTTCTGTCATTGAAGCAAGGCAACATGTCTGTCAGCGAGTACAGAGATAAATTCATTTAGCTGTCGAGATATGCTCCGGATGAGGTTGCTGAGGATGAGAGGAAGCAGGAACATTTTATTGAAGGACTTAATGGACCCCTACAGTATGCACTGGTGGCACACACATTTCCATCATTTCAGAGGCTACTGGATAAGGCTCTTGTGATTGAACAGAAGCGTGTTCAACTGGGAGACTTGAAGAGGAAGGCTATCTCACAGGGACAAGGTAGCAGCAGTGTTCGTCCTCGCTACGTTTCACCACAGGGTACACCGACTCGACCAGGAGGACCACGCCCAGCTTAGTATGCTCCACAGGGGTCTCCACGGACACCTCCTACTCGTCAGGCTACTCCCACTGGCACCCTAACGAGGTTTGCAGGACAGAAGACAAGCCCTACATGCTTCAAGTGCAGTCAGATTGGGCACTATGCTAATGCTTGTCCGATGGGAAATTCTGGTACACCAGCTAAGAACAAGCAACAGACTCCTGGCAAGGGATATTCTATAGCCAGGGTGAATCAAGTCAGCATTGATGCTACTCCTGATGGTGCTGACATCGTACTTGGTATGTTTTACATTAATGCAATTCCTGCAACAATACTATTTGATTCTGGTGCTACACATTCATTCATGTCTGCTCGATATGCCAACACAAATGAGATACCACTGCTAAATATGAGAAAACCAATGATAGTAATCACACCTAAAGGGCCTATTGAGGCAAATCAAATGACATGTAGATTGACATTAACAATCATGGGAAGAGAATTTGGAGCTACTGATATAATATTAGAGGCAAGCAGTATAGATCTGATCCTTGGTATGTCGTGGTTAAGAAAGGCAAAGGCCATTATAGCATGTGGTAGGGGTACTGTAGAACTCACCAGCCCTAAAGGAGAAAGATTTCAAGTTCAAATTGCAGTAACCACCTCTTCCAAACGGGCGATATACTTTATAGCTGAAGAGTTTGTTGGTGACAACATCCGTGTGGTTAGAGATTTTCCGGATGTCTTTCCAGAGGAGTTACCAGGGATGCCACCAGATAGGGAAGTTGAGTTTGTGATTGATCTCTTACTTGGAACTGCCCCTATTTCTAAACGGCCATACAGGATGTCCGTAGAAGAGTTAAAGGAGCTTAAGAAGCAGCTAACAGAGTTACAAGAGGCTGGGTACATTCGTCCGAGTTCCTCACCTTAGGGAGCACCAGTACTGTTTGTACAGAAGAAGGATGGATCACAGCGGATGTGTGTGGATTATAGATCACTTAATGATGTGACGGTGAAGGACAAGTATCCATTACCCTGTATTGAGGATTTATTGATCAGATGAGAGGTGCTAGGGTATTCTCGAAGATTGATCTCCGGTCGGGTTACCATCAAATGAAGATTAGACCATCGGATATTCCTAAGATAGCTTTCTCGACCCGATATGGATTATATGAGTTCACTGTTATGTCATTTGGATTAACCAATGCACCATCTTATTTTATGAATTTGATGAATAAGGTGTTTATGGAGTATCTGGACAGATTCGTCGTGGTGTTCATCGACGATATTCTTATCTATTCTAAGAGTGAAAGTGATCATGAAGAACATCTAAGGTTGGTGCTACAAAAGCTACGAGATAACCAACTCTACGCCAAGTTCAGTAAGTGCGAGTTTTGGATTGACAAGGTGCCATTCCTGGGACATATTATTTCCAATGGAGGAATAGCAGTGGATCCTGCTAAGGTGAAGGAGATAATGGAATGGAGAGTGCCCACTACCGTCATAGAGATTCAGAGTTTCTTGGGGCTTGCACGATATTATCGGAGATTTATTGAAGGATTCTCTAAGATTTCCAAGCCTATGACCTCGCTTCTAGAGAAAGGAAGAGAATTTAAGTGGGATGGGAAGTGCCAAGAAAGCTTTGATCAACTGAAGAAGAGATTGATGTCGCTCCCAGTGCTGGTTATGCCAGATCTACAGAAGGGATTTGACATTTATTGTGATGCATGTGGACAAGGATTAGGATGTGTACTTATGCAAGAAGGACACGTGATCGCCTATGCGTCTCGTCAGTTGCGGAAACATGAATTGAACTACCCCACTCATGACTTAGAGCTAGCAGCCGTTGTGCATGCGCTCAAGATTTGGAGACATTATATTATGGGAACCAAGTGTCAAGTATACACGGATCATAAGAGTTTGAAGTATATATTCACTCAGAAGGATCTCAACCTTAGACAACGTCGTTGGTTGGAGCTCATTAAGGATTATGATTTGGAGATTCATTATCACCCGAGCAAGGCAAATTTGGTTGTAGACGCCTTGAGTCAGAAGGAGCATGTTCACTCCGCTATTGTTGTCCAGCTACCTGATGAATTAGCAAAAGATTTTGAGAGGCTCAACCTAGGAATTATTACTCACACTGAAGGAGTCACCATTGAGTTGGAACCTACCTTGGAGCAAGAGATTCGTAAAGGTCAGGTTGGTGATGCTAAAATTCATGAGATTAAGGATCTGATTACGGAAGGTAGAGGTCCAGAATTCATGGAGGATGAGCAAGGCACTATATGGTTCAAGGATCGGATATGTGTTCCAGAGATTGATAGCCTTCATGAGAATATATTGAAGGAACCCCATGATTCTGATTACTCTATACACCCTGGTAGCACTAAGATGTATCAGGATTTGAAGCAGAAGTATTGGTGGTATGGACTGAAAAGAGATGTTGCTGCCCACGTGGCTAAGTGTGATGTGTGTCAAAGAGTTAAGGCCGAACATCAAAGACCAGCTGGACTATTGCACCCATTGAAGATAACCGAGTGGAAATGGGAAGAAATTGGTATGGATTTCATTGTTAGACTCACTCTAGCAGGATATGACTCTATTTGGGTAATTGTGGACAGACTGATAAAAGTGGCTCATTTCATACCAGTGAGGACTAATTACACATGAGCCAAGCTAGCAGAATTGTATATGACCCGGATAATTTGCCTACATGGAGTGCCTAAGAAGATCGTGTATGATCGAGGATCATAGTTTACTTCTCGGTTTTGGAAGAAGTTGCATGAGAGCTTGGATTCAAAGTTGAATTTTAGTTCAGCCTACCATCCTCAGACTGATGGATAGACAGAGAGGACTAACCAAGTGCTGGAGGATATGTTAAGAGCTTGTGCTCTTAAACATGGTGGAATTTGGGATAAGAGCTTACCATATGCAGAGTTCTCTTATAATAATAGCTACCAGGCCAGTTTGAAGATGTCCCCGTTTGAGGCTCTATATGGCAGAAAGTGCAGGACTCCACTGTATTGGGATCAGACTAGAGAAAGACAGTTCTTTGGGCCTAAGCTTATTCAAGAGGCAGAAGAATTGGTTCAAATGATAAGAGAAAATTTGAGAATTGCACAATCGAGGAAAAAGAGCTATACTGATAATAGGAGAAGACTACTGGAGTTTAAGGAGGGTGATCACGTGTATCTGAAGGTGTCACCGATCCGGGGTATGAGGAGATTTAAAGTTAAAGGAAAGTTGTCCCCTCGCTTCATTGGACCTTTCTTGATCTTAAAGCGAGTGGGAGAAGTTGCATGTCAGCTAGAACTACCCAATCACCTGTCAGATGTACATGATGTTTTTCATGTGTCCCAACTTAAGAAGTGCCTCAGGGTTCCTGAGGAGCAGCTGCCAATAGAGGACCTTAGTATTCAAGATGATCTGACTTATGCTGAGTACCCTATCAAGATTCTGGACACTTTGACTCAAGTTACAAGAAATAAGGTGATAAAGATGTGCAAAGTACAATGGAGTCACCACAGAGAAGATGAAGCTACGTGGGAGAGAGAAGAAGAGCTTCGCATAGATTTTCCCCATCTTTTCCCTAGTCCTTCCTAAATCTCGAGGACGAGATTCTTGTTAAGGGGGGTAGGATTTGTAATACCCAAATTATAAAGCTTATAAAAGAGTTGAACTCCTTATGTGATTTGCCATCTACCTTTGGGACATGTTACTAAACATAAGTAAAAGAGAATAACTCACTACTAAAACATTAAGGGAAAAGCTATTGCATCATGTTGAGTTCTTATGTTTGTGCATCTAACACTAGCTGGATTAATAAAAATGTGCTAATGTCTAAATTAGAATTAAATCAAAGAATTGCAATTTAGAGCATTGGAATAATAACGCTAGAAATGGGAAATAAATGAGAAAAATACTACATAAAATAAAATAAAAATAAGAATAAAATTCTTACCTAACTGGTGCATTCAATTGTACATTAAAATGAAGACAAATTCACCACAGATTTGAGGTTCAAATTTGGATTCAAAGTATGAGAAAGAAAAGAGAATAACAGAAAATAAAAGAAAAAGAAAAAAATTCACTGTTTGGGCCTAATCCCTCTCACTCGGCCCACTTCACTCCCTTCCCCGCGCCAGCCCAATCACGCTCACACCTTGTGCCACCGACGGGCGGGGCCCGCTCTCCAGTTTCCCAACTCCCCTCCCGGTTGTTTCCCCGCCGTGGTTTATCTGGGCACTGACCTATGGGCCCTGTTGGCAGCCACACAACCGCACGCGCGTGTCTGTTCCGACTTCCCCGCGGGCGCTAGGCGCGGACCACACCGGTGGGCGCGCGATTACCGCGGCCGCCGTAACCACCTTCCGTAGCTCATGCTTCTCCGAACCGGCCATTGGGGCATAAAACCCTACCGCGGGCTCCTCTTCCCTTTCACTCTACGACACTCGAGAATCACCCTAGCGTCGTTGCATCGTCCAGGCACATCTGCGGGTGGGAAGTGTTCAGCCGCCGTGTGGAACATCGCCTGTGACTGCCACTCCGGCTGTGCTTACGGTCGGGTCGGGTGGTTGCGGCCCTGGTCGTGCGCTGGTGGGCAATTGGTGCGAGGACATCAGCTGGAATTGGGGGAATTCCTCACCGGAATTAGTTTCTCCGTCGCATATCGTTGTCGCCCGTGGTCGACCCCTCTCCATCGCCTCCCAGCTGCGGTATGTAGTCCCACCATGTTTAAGTCACTTCCCTTGTCGTGAATCGTGGCCTGAATGAGTGCGAGGAGCGTTGGGCGCGAAATTGGTGTGCACCGGTGTAGCTCCGCCGTGCATGAAGGGTGGCGCCGCACAGCGCGGGTCTTGGTTGGGGAAGAGGGCTCGCAGCCACCAGATCCTGATTGGGCGGCGTAGATTAGATGAGGAATAGCGCTTGGATAGGTTAGATCCTGGCACTTGTTTCTGGATCAGACGGTCTTGATTTAAAACGTACTTCATCAGATCGTGACCGTACGTCTTGGATCCGAGAGCCACGAGTGAGTACCGGTTCACAGGGTAGTGGGTTTAATCTGGGCGCTCTGTACTCGATCGGACGGTGCAGGTCAACTGATACCACTTCGCAGTGCTTTTTTACATAAGAACCCTCGGGGTTCTGAACAATGGAACCCGCTGTCCATAGAAACAGTGCTATGGGTCTTAGGAATCCTTGCGCATAAGCCCTTAGAGTTCTCTAAAATTTTGTGCGCTGCCTAGGGAACAGTAAACTGAATAAAAGAAATATATAAATGAGTTTTTGGTAATTAAAATAAGTCCTAGATCTCATTTAATTCATAGAAAACTCATTTTGAATCCTTTTTAATCCATTCCAGTTCCTAAATTTTTGTAATATTATTGTCTATCCATTTGTGCCTCTGTTTTGACATGAAAGACAATTTAAAATTTATCTATCACTTAATCTTGTATTAAATACATAAAACCTTTGGAAATTCATAACTTAAAATCTATAACCCTGAATTTAATGATTCCTGTTCCTATGATCTCATTTTAATGTCTAGATTATTACTGTGTATTTTATTTACAAGTTTGGTGTAATGTTAATTTTTACTATACTATGTATGTATTGTGTTAATGCGAGTAGACGAGCAAGCTACAGGGGATCCTGAGGTTCAGCTGGTAGAGACTACTGAGCAGGAGCTCGTTGAAGGCAAGTTGTGCCCTTGATCACTTCTTTTACCCATTCATGTTCTTATTAATCATAATGATCTGCATAGGTTAATTTTGATGGGACCCAATAGGTTACCCTAGATTTTGACTATCTTTATACCTTGTTTCACCACTAGTTTTACTACTAATTTTTTGGGTAGTACATGCTATTGCTTTACGTGGCTTTGGGTATAGAGATATTCATCACTCATTGTTATACCTTTTATTATCTATTTATTATTTACTGTTCATGATAAGATCATTATGTTAATGGGAACATGGAGAACCACCCGGGAAATCAGTGCTACCACAAGGGTTTAATGGGACGCCCTAGGCTGATTAACTAGGAAAGCTAGTGGATGAATACCTTACCCGAAAGGGGCAAGGGTAGTAGGGGAGTGGTCAGTGTAGGGAGGTCCTTGGGTTGATTTTGCTGCGGTGGCGGTCAGGCGAGGGATTCTTGCACTGGAGCTTCCTATAAACTGTAGCTGGTTTTCTGAAGCTAGTGGAACTTTGTAAAGGCCTCATAGTGGTACCCTGCCTCGCTTCCTTGGTAGAGGAGTATGGGGTCTGATCAACTCCGTGGCAAATGGGTAACACGACTTGTGGGTAAAGATGCGCAAACTCTGCAGAGTGTAAAACTGGTATACTAGCCGTGCTCACGGTCATGAGCGGCTCGGACACTCACATGATTAATTTATGGAACTTAAACTTAATCTGTCATTTCATTGCATTTGGGATTATTTTATTATTACTTTTATTTATTATTTCTAAGGATTGGTATTTACTTACACTTAGTAACTGCTAATAAAATGCTTAGCTTCAACCTTTATTTAATTGATCAGCCTTACACTTCATGAACTCCACCTTTGGTGAGTTCATGCCACATTATTTCCCACAACTTGTTGAGCGATGAACATGTGTGAGCTCACTCTTGCTGTCTCACACCCCCCACAGGAGAAGAACAGGTGGTTGAAGTGGAGCCGCCTAACACTGAGGCTTTCGACTTGATCTAGGTGGCGTCTCCCAGTCAGCTTTGTGGCACCAGGGAAAATATCTAGTTCGCTTTATTTTATTATTTATTTTTGTAAGACTTCCGCTATGTAATAAGTACATTTATGATATTTATGACATTTATCTCTATGCGCTCTGTTATTATATGTGTTGTCTTCTCTGGCGCATATATGTGATGCACCCGGCTTTGTCTCTTAAAGCCCGGGTATGACATAAGCCCAATCTAGGGTTAGGTACCCTACTCTAGGGTTTTATCCACAAAATGTCATATCAATACAACTTGTTTGAAATTTTTGCCTAGTGAATGCACTCTAGGTGTCACAAACACATGATATGCCCATGCTTATGATGTTATGCTCAAGTTTTAGTAACAGTAACACCAGAGGTGTTACAAACGGGGAAGTGGAAAGAGTGCAAGCAAAGTTTAACGCGGGATGACAATTGCTCTGTTAATCTAGCCTCTCAAGGGCACTGTACGGGGGTATTTATAGGTACTCGAGTGTCCAACGTCCCAAGGCAAGGACAATTGCTCTGTTAATCTAGCCTCCCAAGTCATTAGGCCCACCTACAGTTGTCCTTGACCAACGGACCTCAGACAACCCTGCAGGTGCCCATGATCACTTGACAAGTTCGGTATCCGTATTCCTTACCATGCCCAAGAGCGTTTCACCTGTCACGCAGATATTACAACACATCGAGTGTACGAGAATGCGGAAGCAGTTTCAATAATTTACTTTATTTTAAAGTAAGAAAGAGTAGAATTATTACAGACTAGACTAAATATAGGAGTGCTGAAGTAATATTATTACATAACCTGGGAGGCAAAAACCCCTCCCGATAAACAGTAAAAAGCTTTTCTTAACGGAGAATCCTTCCTCCCGCAGCTTCAGTCTTGATTTTCTTCTTTAGGCACCACCTTGGAACAGAAGCAACAGAATACAGTGCTCCTGAAATGCCAGTTTGAATTTGTCCTAGATAACTTGATGGCCAGCAGGCTGGATTGCCACATAATTTCCCCACTAGGTGCTGGCAAGGCCTCGCAACTGTTGCGCCGCAAATAAGGGCTTTTGAGTCTCCGTACATCGGAGAAGCCTAAATTTCTGCTCGATAACCCGAATCCATTCATCCGCTTCAAGAGGGTCTTCAGCCTTGACAAATAGCGGGGGACGCGTTTCTGAGAAATCCAAATATGAAGTTTTGCGGGGTCCTGGCAGATAGGCTCGCCTGCCTTGCTGTTGCATTTGTTGTCCCTCCATTTCTCGAAGAAAGCGGGTGTTATCGGCTATTGCAGTGACTAAGGCAGCGATAGCCTCAGCCAAGGTTGGGGGTACTGGTGGTGGATTAGGAGTAGTTTCCCTCCCATGGGAGGTTCCCGCACCATCCTGTCCACGAGTCCTGGACGGCATCTGAGGCAAAGAACATTTGGAAAATATCATATACCAAAGCACACCATCCATTTTACATTGCTTAAAAGGGTAATGATACAGACTCAAATTTACAACAGGACCACATTACCTATTATACATTA
Source organism: Zea luxurians (assembly GCA_029449295.1). Classification (NCBI taxonomy): domain Eukaryota; kingdom Viridiplantae; phylum Streptophyta; class Magnoliopsida; order Poales; family Poaceae; genus Zea; species Zea luxurians. Next base: position 17,936,637 of record JAOPSE010000019.1, on the reverse strand, counting down.
TCATATCTAAACTACACTACTCTGGCTTCTTATCACTTTTGGTAGCTTCACTGTCGGGCGTAGGGGACCATTCATCAACCAGATTCATTGATGGAGGGGGCCTAAAAAGGTCCAGTTCCCCACCAAGGGCTTCTCCCGCTGTTCCAAAAGGTCTGGCTCCCATTTCGACAGGATCCACAGGTACGTCAGGGTGCAGTCGTGAATACAATACATGAACTTCCTCATGTAGTGTATTACAGTACACCTACAAGTTGTCCACTGCTGTGCTAAGCTCCTCCACATGGGCTCGAGCTTTGGCTTCCTTGGCCCAAGCAAGTGAACGGGAGTTAATAGCCCAATCGAGTGCTAAATCTCATTCAGCAAGTTGGTCTTGCAGATGTCGGATGTCAGTTCTTAACTCGTTTATTCGCTGACCATCCTCGACCCACACATTGTTCCTGTGACGTAATTCCGATCGAAGCCGCTCTACCTGAGCTTCTAGATCACCAATAGGATCATTACTACCACTACTACTTTCCTCATGCCTTGGAGCTAGTTGATGGCGAGGCACGCCAATTGGCCTGGTAGACTTGTGCGCAGTTTTCCTTGTGCGCGGCGGCATATCTCCATAAGGGGGAAAAATCTTATTAATATAGTTTTTAGTATGATGCATGCATAATTATAGAATCAACCTTAGTTGATTCACAACCTTCTATACATTACACTCTACTATCTGGTCTTTAAAATAAGTACTTCAGAAGGTAGTTGGATAAGAAGGAAAGAAATTTTCTAGATAAGTCCTTGAAAATTCTTTTTGAAAATGCCTCATAATATCTACAGAGATGGGCTTCGCTCCGATACCAGCTGTGACAGAACCTCCCAAGTCATTAGGCCCACCTATAGTTGTCCTTGTCCATTGGACCTCAGACAACCCTGCAGGTGCCCCTAATCACTTCACAAGTTTGGTATCCATATTCCTTACCTTGCCCAAGAGCATTTCACCCGTCACATAGATATTACAACACATCGGGGGCACGAGAATGCGGAAGCAGTTACAATAATTTACTTTATTTTAAAGTAAGAAAGAGTAGAATTATTACAGACTAGAGTAAATATAGGAGTGCTGAAGTAATATTATTACATAACCTGGGAGGCAAAAACCCCTCCCGATAAACAGTAAAAAGTTTTTCTTAATGGAGGATCCTTCCTCCCGCAGCTTCAGTCTTGATTTTCTTCTTTAGGCACCACCTTGGAACAGAAGCAACAGAAATTTGCTGCTTCCTCACCTAAAACAACATGGGACAAAGCCCTGAGTACGAAGTGTACTTTCGCAAGTCTTACCCGTCAAAATAAAAGACTCTCAAGGATATGATGGCCTTTGGGAATCAAGGTATGGCTTATCAATAATCAAAGACTCTGTTTGTAGAAATGCTTACTAGTAGTGGATCCTTAAAAGTCTAGTTTTATTAGTAAGTTAAGTCATTACCTGAATTCTAGAGTTCTTTCTACCCTAGTTCACGCACTTGACCTATACTAGCCAATTTCTTTCAACCCTTCTTGTTCATTGGAATGCTACGTGTAAGTCAGTGACCAAGTCTTCATGTCCGCGAAGTTACGGCGATCTAAATCGATTATACTCAGCTGAGGATATCCAATCACACGACATATGTAGCACTTAACCCTTGCATATGTCAACTCGCCATCGGGGTTCTTAAGACCAGATCAGGTTCACGCCAACCGAGAGCACAGATACACCATCGTCCAGCCTCTTGCCATGGAGGGTACACGCTACTCTCTCCATCTCTCCACTCCCATTGCGTGTTATCTTATTCTGGTATTAGTCTGCCTGAGGCAAAGCTTACCCATGATGAGGCATGTGACCAGTTAAAGGGTCCTCGGTCAGCAGGCCTACATCGAGAAGGTCCTTAATCGACTCAGATGGAGACACTACACCGAGACTCTCTTCTCGTGCACGTCACCCGCCCAGTCTCAGCTTTATCATTTCCAACCCAAAGTTTGGTACCTGGCAGAGGTACATCTTTTCCGATGTTGAACCCATCATGGCCATGATGGATCCACCATCAAGTTTTATTTTTGAAAACATCCCACCCACTTTGAAGCATCATCTTTTGTCAAAACAAAACATTTTGTTTTTCTAGAGCAAAGCTAAGCATAAGAAAAATCTTTTTGTAAAACAAGGGTTTAAGGAGAAGTAATCAGATCCAAGGAAGGAAATGCAGCAATTGGTTTGGCACACAACTCCTATCACTTAATGCATCAAGTAAGTGAGAAAGATTTCAAAATAACAAGGAGGTGGCCCACGCACCGGGGCTTGCCTTGTGTGATAGGTGAATCAGGCTCTGCTTCACAGATATCAAAGTAAAAGCAGTTTCCTGCCTGAGGTTTTTAGGTGGTGGTGGGTAGTCCTGGCTTCTTCAACTTCTATCTCTTCTTCGCTTTCTATACATAGCCATATATAATCATGAATGCTCATGTAATGCTCATGAAAATGCAAAGATAATAAAAGTATATTATCTAATGTCTTGAATATAACTTTCCTTCACGGATTTCCGGGAAACTAGGGTTTTTGGAGTCTATAGTGAAGTTCATAGGGCAGGGGTTAGGGTTTTGGGCTCTAGGTACCAAACATGGTCCAAATTTTTCCCAAGGCTTTTAAATAATATTTAAAGCTTATCTAAAAAGTTTGGTGAATTTTGGGATTATTAATTACTCTCTCGCTTTAAGATCAATTCCTAGTGACATTTTATGACCATTACTAATGAGTTTTGAAGTTTTCTCTTATTAGGCTTTGTTTACTCTTTTAAGCCCAGTCTAGGGTTAAGCACTGTACCCTAGAGTTTCATTCATGAAATGTTACATATATACAACTTATTTGAAATCTTTGCCTAGTGAATGCACTTCTAGGTGTGACAAACACATGATATGCCAATGCTTATGATGTTATGCTCAAGTTTTAGTGGCAGTAACACCAAGGGTGTTACATAGAATATTCCCATAAAGGGAGGTTACAGACTGTCATTACAGAAAAGCTATTACAGATTAGGCCCATAACACGCTTGTCCACACGGGGCCCGTTACACTGGGCCGAATTCCACGTGGGCCTCCGGGCGAGATGAGGACACGGTACTAGCAGACTTCGTCGAAGTCTGGCCTTTGTCTTGCAATGGAGAGGACAAAGGGCAACCGTGCCGATCATCTCACCTTCGTTGGTGTGGGGAGGCGACGAAGGCTTCACGCGAAGGGTAGCGTCTTCGCCTTTGCCCCAACATTTGCCCTCCGAGGGACCAGTTCGACTGAGTCATCTGGTGCCGAAGACGTCGCTAGATGGTGAAGACGCTACCCTCGCTCGAAGTGGTCCCGCGGGGGGTTTTTGATGTGACCCTTAATGGGCGTGGCACTGTTGGACTGCGGGTTTCCCGAAGCGCCGTGTCGTGTGTATAAAAAGGGCGGCACGGCTCGGGCTGACTTTTACCTTTGCGTGCGCTGGGAAACCCTAAGCTTTTGAAAGCACTCGCCCGCTCGCCTACCCTCCTTGTTCCTCTGTTTCGGAGATCTGGCCCATGTCAAGCAAACCGCACGCCGATGCCGACGGTACGTAGCGATGTCGTCTTCTTCCTCATCTGCTGCAAATGCGCCACCGGCCGATTCGTCATCCGAAGATACCTTGAGCGATTTGGCGGCGGTGGAGTTACAGCCAGGCCACACGGTGGAGTTCGGCGTTTCGAGGATTTCCTCGGTTCGCGTGCAGGATATGCAGTAGTTGGGGTATTTTGGGGACGGTGTTGGGCACGTCCTGGGGGCGTAAGAGATTCCCGAGCCTGAGGGCGAGTTAGTCGTGTTTGAGGCCTTCTTCATCCCCGGCCTTCGCCTACCTACACATCGTTTCGTGGCGGAGGTCCTGCAGAGGTTTGAGGTCTAGGTCCACCAGTTGACACCTAACACCGTGGTGGCCCTGGCGAAGTATGTCTGGGCGGTGACTTCGTACGGCGGTCAGCCTTCTGTGGAGGTCTTCGCCAAGAATTACTGTCTGCACTGGCAAAAAAGAAAGATTGGGAGTAAGATTGCACAGTTTGGATCGTGCACGTTCACACCGAGGACTGGAAAGACTTCGGCGGAAGTCGTGGAATTAGTTCCCTGTGCTAGCAACAAGTGGGGCAACTGGTGGGATTAATGGTTTTATGTTTCGGGAAGCAAAGTCGAAGACCTCCTAGGGCTCCCCGCGGCCGTAATGTGCTCCCATTGTTATGTGGCATTCCCACAATTTGAGGTGGCGGTGGATGATGAGGATGAAGGGGCCCTCCGATGCGCTGCCCGCATGAGCAGCGAGCATGATTTGGTTGAGGAATTCATTGGTTATGGAGTGTGGCCCCTAGTGCATGGCTGGGTGCTTGGCGAAGTATGCCCTCGCCAAATGCCTACTTTTGGCCAGCAGCTGGTGCGAAGTCTGGCCCTCGCTTTGGATCTGCGCGGCCGAGACCCAGCCACGTTCGTTCCTGAATTGGAGGACAGGGCTGTGAGGATTGTAGGGCAGTATGCGCCGAGGACGGAGAGTCTGCGGAGTTGGGACATTCGAGGGTCCAATGTTCGCTTGAATCGGGTCTTCGAGTTAAACCGTTTGCCATACAATGGTTACCCTGGAGATGACGCTGCTGCAGATGTTGACTGCCACGGGAAAAAACCAGTGGTCGTGGCTGAGGAAGGCCCTTCGCGGCAGGCTGCCCCGGCCACTAAGAAGAGAAAAATAGGTACTGCAGTGGGGGGGTTGGGTGTCTTTGACCGTTTTGCTGTGGAGTTGATGGGGACTTGCGTGGCCCTCGGGGGAAGGATGTCTTCGCTCGAGCTCCGGGAGTCTTCGGCGCGAATGCTGAAGGTTACCGGGGGTCGATGGCCAAGGAACGTTCCGATTCCCCGGGCGGCCGACGAGGACATATTTACGTCTCGTTTGGCCCGTGAGATGAAGATTTTTCCTTATGGACGGAATATTGCTGCTGTTGTATCGGCAGTGATGGACAAGGATCATCAAGATGCGGCGCGGAAGCGCCGAGCATTCACTAGGGCCGGGGAACCTATTCACGAGGTGAAGCGGGCACGGGGAGGCGCGAAGTCCGCCGCCCCTGGCAGCAGCAAACCACCGTCGGCTACGAAGCCTGCCGTCCCCGGGCCTAGCAAGTCTTCGGCAGGTTCGAGGGCTACCACTTCTGGCACGGGCAAGTCGCCCTCGGTTGAGCCCACGAAGGAGCGAAGGCCGCCGTCGCTGGTGCGCACCGACGAAGCGGCGGCGGGTGGTGCCGACTTCGACATGGACATTTGCGTGGAGGATTACCTCGTTGGTGAGTGTCTGATCGTTTTTTTAGGACTGGGTCTTGAACAAGGTTATGGTGCAGGGTCGGATGCGGGGTAGCTGGCTGTTGTCCCGGCTTCGGTGGCGGCCACTTCGCCTACGGCGGTGTTTGGAGCGAAGGGTACTTCGCAGGACCCATGGTCCAAATTCTGCGCTAGCGGCGAGATTTTGTCGGCCACCTCCGCCAAAGACGTGGCGGGCTCTGTGTCCCAGCAGCTGAGGCATGCATTGCAGTAGCTGAAGCATGCAAGTCATCTTGGACTTAGTTAGTTCGTTGTTTTTATGTGGTTGCAGAGAGGTTGGCGGCTGTGGAGGCCGAGAAGGAGGATCTCAGGTGTCAGCTGGCGGCGGAGAGGAGGGACACAAACAAAGCTTGTGCTGAGGCACAGTCTGAGCAAGCCGAGGCCAAGCTTGCGCGGGCGGAGGCCAGTCTCGCCTGCCAACGCGCCGAGGAGATGGAGACGAGGCTCGGCGGCCTGCGCGACCGCCTGGACAAAATGAAGGCCTCGACGCGCGCGGAGGTCGAGCGGACGCATACGCAGTTGGTGGACGCGTACCAGGAGCTAGGTGCATGGACCGCTCCCTTCGAAGCGCCTGGTCAAGAGGTGGGCCTCCGCTTCCTTGGGTGGCTATAGGAGGCGCTGGAGGTGCTCCCGACCATTGTGATGGGCCTGATGTCCTTCACCTCCCTCATTACCTGCGAGGGGGCCGTGAATGCCTTGTCCCATGAGGGATGCAGGCAATTCGAGGTCTTTGCCCAGTCGGACGAAGGCTTCGAGTGCGGAATCTTCCAGGTCGAGGACCCGGTGCTGAAGCGGTCGGCTGGGGCGCTTTTTGATAGGATGTGGGGCCCTCACGGCCGAGAGACTATCCAGGAGAGGTCCGACCGGGTGATGGATCAGGTAAAGGTGCATTTGTGTGATTTATGTGTGGGTATGTGTGGTTTGTTGAATGGATGTGTTGTTTCTGTAGATGGCACATGATGAAGAGGTTGAGGACCTCGGTGATCTAGACAGCACACTGCCCGAGGCATCGGGGGTGGCGCTGGCGCCACCGTCAGATGCTGGCGAGGGCCCCGCGTCGACCCTCACGCTGACTGGAGCTGGCGAAGACCCCGTGCCAGCCACTGCGTTGACGGGTGAGGATGCTTCGAAGGTGGTGGGCGAAACAACTGTCGAAGACCTAGCGGCGTCGGCCAGGCCTTCGCAGGTGGCGGAATAGGGGCTGGGGCTTTCGGTGTAAACTTTTGTTTTTGTGATACTGGACCTCGGTTGCTACGCAGGTTCCGACGTTTGGGCCTGCGCAAGCAACCGTTGCTAGCAATACTGATTTTGTGGTGGCCTCAATCTTACCGATGATAATTTATTTGGATCTAGATCTGAGTGTTTTGAGTCTGATGCTGAGTCTAGGAGTTCATTTTCTTAGATGGAGGAGTCCTCGGATGAAGGCTTGGATTATTTCGCTGCGTTAGATGTGGCCGCAGCGGAGTCTTCGCCGCGTGTGAAGGGTACCGGGGCTGCTGATCTTCCTAGTGCGAGTACTGAGTACAAGCGGCGAAGGGTGGTGTCAAAACACAGCGTGGGTGAGTTTTCGCGAAGTGGTAGACGCCGTCGTATGGGGATGGAGCGTGGTCATCTTCGAGTAGACCAGATTGGTAAACGAGAATTGTTGTCCTCGCCGATTGGGGCGAGCATAGGTGAGGGGGATCTGCGAAATCTTTTTGAGGGTGAGGAGTTGAGGATAATGCTGTTCAATTATAGGGAGATGGGTATCATCCCGAAGGTTGAGCCGATGTAGTACGTGGTGCCCTTGCCGTGTGTATGTAGCTGTAATTTGTATTGTAATGTGGCCTGTTGGCCGTTTTCGCACGCCTGTGTTGATCTGGCTGCACCCGTGGGCGACTTTTGCACGGAGTGTTTTTTCAGCGAGAGACTTCGATGGCATATTTTATTGTGCCTGTCTGGCTGCACCCTTGGGCATCTTTCGCATGGAGCATCTCTAATGAAAGACTTCGATTGATGCACTTGTTGTGCTGCTCCGGCTCCACCCTTAGGCGACTTTTGTGCGGAGTGTCTTTTTAATAAAAGACTTCGATTATCGCACTTGTTGTGCTATTCCGGCTGCATCCTTAGGCGACTTTTGCACGGAGTGTCTTTTTAATAAAAGACTTCGATTATCGTACTTGTTATGCTATTCCAGCTACACCCTTAGGCGACTTTTGTGCGGAGTGTCTTTTTAACAAAAGACTTCGATTATCACACTTGTTGTGCTATTCCGGCTGCACCCTTAGGCGACTGTTGCGTGGAGTGTCTTTTTAATAAAAGACTTCGATTATCACACTTGTTGTGCTATTCCGGCTGCACCCTTAGGCGACTTTTGCGTGGAGTGTCGCACGCGAGGGTAGTCTACGCTACCTATCGCGGTGACTTCGGAGTGGTCGAATGCCGAAGACCGTCGATGCGGTCTTTTTTGACACGTTGCATCTAAGTTTTTGTTTTTGCGGGGGCTTTTGCAGGTATATTACATGGCTCTGCCTCGTTAAAAACCTCACCCCCCCTAGAGGAAAAGAGTGCGGGCCGGAATAGTATTGTTTGGTGGATTACAAGGGAGTGTGGGCCCTGAGGGTTGAACAAAAAATTTGTGGAGATTGTCAATGTTCTAGGAGTGCTCTAGGTCTTCGTCGGAGGGCGTTGATAGCCTGTACGCGCTAGGGGAAGCCTTCGTCTTGACGATGAATGGACCCTCCCATTTCGGCTCCAGCTTGTCCCATGACTCTGTCCTGGTGGTTCGGACGAGTACGAGGTCTCCTTTGTTGAACTCTCTTGGGACGACCGTGTTATCGTGCCAGGCCTTGGTTTGAGCTTGGTATTTGGTGAGGGCCTGCAGGGCGAGGACGCGATCTTCGTCGATGAGGTCTTTAGACGTTGGTTCATCGACATCGGGGACCGCTGATGAGCTTGTTCGGATCGACCCATGCTTTATCTCCTGCGGCGTCATGGCCTCCGATCCATATAATAGACGAAAAGGTGTGAATCCGGTTGCTCGGCATTCGGTCGTGTTTAGGGCCCAGACCACTTTAGGTAGTTGATCGGCCCATTTACCCTTCTTGTCGTCGAGAAGTCTCTTCTTGATGGCGGTGAAAATCTTGCCGTTGGTGCGCTCGACGACGCCATTGGATTACAGGTGGTATACCGAGGCGAAGGCAGGCTTGGTGCTGATGGAGAGGTAGAAATCCCTAAAGTCCTAGCTGTCAAACTGTTTGCCGTTGTCGACTGTGAGCTCAGACGGGACTTCGAATCGGCAAACAATGTTTTGCCAGAAGAACTTTTGGGCGGTCTTCAACGTTATTGTGGATACTGCATTGGCCTCGATCCACTTGGTGAACTACTCGACAGCGATGAAGGTGAATCTGAGGTTCCCTTGAGCCATAAGTAGTGGTCCAACAATATGCAGCCCCAACATTGAAGTGGCCAGGTGTGGGCGATCAGCTTGGTGAACTACGAAGTGTTGCCCGAGTGGGGAGAAAACTTCTGGCATGCTTCGCAAGACCTCGTGACTCGATTCGCGTCATAGATTATCGCGGGCTAGTAAAATCCTTGACGGATAACTTTGGCGGCGAGGGCCCTAGGCCCGGGGTGGGACCCGCAAGTTCTGCTGTGGACTTCGCGAAGGATTTGAATGCCTTCGATTTCGGTCACACATTTTAGCATGGGCTGACTGATCCCCTTTTTGTATAGCTGGCCGCTGACTAGTGCGAAGTCCCGGCTTCGGTGCTTGAGGCGCTTGGCCTCATTGACGTCACTTGGGTGGTAATATCCTTGCAGAAATAGGGTTATTGGGGCCCGCCAATCTTCAGTCATAATGAGGTTGACGATGCGATGGCCCTCGGTGTCGTTGGTTACTTGTAAGCCCTCTGGGTTATGGACGGCAGGTGTGCCAATGACGTGGTAGAACACGTCGGAGGGCAAGGTCTCGCCTCTGGCCGCTGCCTTAGCCAACGCATCAGCCTCTTCGTTTGTGGAGCGGTCCACATGCTGTAGGGTGAAGCCCTTGAACTGTCTCTCGAGACTGCGAACAGCCGTGAGATACTGCACGAGTGTGGGGTCTTTTGCTGAATATTCTTCTTCGACCTAGCCGGTGATTACTTTGGAATCTGTCTTGACTATGCAGGTGGTGACACTGAGCGCTCTCAGCTTGCGAAGGCCCAGGATGACGGCTTTGTATTCTGCTATGTTGTTGGTGCATCTGTCGGACTCCAAAGCGAAGCTGAGGCATGCTACGTATCTGTGCTTGATGCATGTGGGTGACGTGATAATTGCAGCTGCGCCTGCCCCGCATGGCACCATGCGCCGTCGCAGTGGATGGTCCACACCTTCTCTGGAGGCTCTTCTTGCTGCCGTGTCGGCCCTGTCCAGTCGACGATGAAGTCTGCCAGGACCTATGACTTGATTGCTGTCCTGGGTTCGAAGGTGATGTGGTGCCCGGAGAGTTCGACTGCCCATTTGGCGATTCGAATGGACGCCTCCGGGTTACTGAATAGTTCTCCCAGTCCCCTGTCTGAGGTGACCCGCACCTTGAACGCCTCGAAGTAGTGGCGTAGCTTGCGCGATGCCATGACGACTGCATAAAAGATTTTTTTTAATTCAGTCATGTTGCACTTGGAAGTCGTGAGGACTTCGAAGACATAGTAGATTGGACACTGTCAGGTCATGCCCTCTCTGTCTTGTTCTTGGACTAGCGCTGCACTGACTGCGTATGGCGAGGCTGCAATGTAGAGCAGCAGAGGCAGCGAGGGGTGGGGACTAGTAAGAATTGCCAAGTCTGATAGGTGTTTCTTGAGTGATGCGAAGGCTGCCGCCTGTTCTGGTCCCCATATGAAGTCTTTTGCACCGTGTAGTGTCTTGAGGAAGGGTAGACTCTGCTCTGCGGACTTGGAAATGAATCTGTTAAGGGTGGCTAATCTACCTGTCAGACGTTGGACGTCCCTAGTTGACTGCGGGGTGTCATGTTGATGATTGCTTGAATCTTGGTCGGGTTGGCCTTGATCCCACAGTGCGACACCAGGTAGCCCAGTTTCTTCCCCTGGCAAACTCCGAAGACGCACTTCTCGGGGTTGAGGCGAAGTCGTGCGTCCCACATGTTTGCGAACGTCTCTGCGAGGTTAGCCAGGTGATCTTCTTTATTTTTGCTTGCGACAACGATGTCGTCCACGTACGTGAAAATGTTGCGGCCCACTTGGCTCTCGAGCACTGTCTTGGTGAGGCGAGAGAAGGTTGACCCAGCGTTCTTGAGTCCCTCCGGCATCCTGATGAAGCAGTACATGTCGAAGGGTGTGATGAAACTAGTGCTAGCCTTGTCTTCCTCCTTCATGTATATCTAGTGGTAGCCGGAGAAGCAGTCGAGAAGTGACATGACTTCGCATTCGGCTGCACTATCGACTATCTTGTCGATCTGTGGCAGAGGGAAATTGTCCTTGAGACATGCCTTATTGAGGCTGGTGAAATCGATGCACATGCGCCACTTGCCGCTTTTCTTTTGTACCATGACTACATTGGTGAGCCACGTAGGGTAGGCGATTGGTTCGATGAAATTGGCCTCCAGCAGGCGGTGCACTTCGGCTTTGGTGGCTTCCATCTTTTCGTCGGACATTTTGCGCAGCCGCTGCTTTTTTGGGCGCACCGAAGGGTCGATGCCCAGACCGTGCTCGATGACGGTGCGGCTGACTCCGACTAGGTCGATGGAGGACCAGGCGAAGACGTCCTTGTTTCTGGATAGACAGGAGATGAGTTTCTCCTCGTCTTGCAAAGTCAGGTCTTCGCTTATTACGACCGTTTGCTTGGGCGTCACCGGGTCGAGGGGAATTGTCTTTGTTCCGTCGTTGCTCTGCAGCTGTGCATTTACCTTTTCATCGGAGGCTGGGCGGGTTGCTTCGGAGACTTCACGCTATGTTGTAAGGCAGTGTACGTTCCGTTGACCTGGAACGAAGTCTCTCTCAGTGTTACGCGTGGTCTGCTGGTTACCATAAACCGTTATCATGCCTTGCGGACCCGGAATTTTCATGCAGAGGTACAATCCGTGAATGGCCGCTTCAAATTTATTGATGGAGCCCCGACCCATTATGGCGTTGTAGGGATAGACCATGTCGACGATGTTAAAGGTGACCTGTTTGCTTCGCGCATTCGGTGCTACACCGAATGACAGGGGTAGTTCTATTTTGCCCATAGGGAAAGTGCCCTTGCCGCCGAAGCCATATAGGGGGTTGTCTGAAGGCTTGAGTAAGCTGTGGCTGATGCCCATGCGGTTGAAGGTGTGCAGGAAGATGATGTCCGCTTGGCTACCATTGTCGACTAGGACTTTGTGCAGTTCCTAGCCTGCTACACTGCAGTTGATTACCATGGCGTCGACGTGGGGTGCGCTGCGCAGATCAACATCTCTGGCGTCGAAAGTTAGTGGCACATGTGACCACCTCATTTGTACCACTGGGTCGGTGAGGGCGACATGGTTGACACTCCGGTAGTGATCCCTCTTTTGTCGCTTCGTCTCGAAGTCGACACTAGACCCTCTGGTGATCATGTGAATGACTCCACGATATGGCTGATCGGCGATGTCTTCCTGCTTTGGTGCCTGGGGGTGATTTTGGTGGTGTGGATTCTGGTGATGCGGAGGCGGAGGTGGGGGTGGGACAATTTGTACTTCCTGATGGTGTGGATATGCGTGGTTGGGTGGGTGCTGGACGGGGCCTTTGTTGTATGGTTGTGGGTGGTGGTGGTGATATGTGTGCGCAACAACTCTCTGATTGTCGGCTGGTTGTGCTCGAGACATCCTGTCCCTGGTGGCCTTTGTTTCCGGGCAGTCCCTAGTTGGGTGTGTGCAGTCCTCACCATGAAACAAGCAGTAATATTTGTGCGGTTGTTGCGCCCATCGCTGGCCCCGGCCTCGCGTGCCATTGTCGCGGCCCTAGGGGGATATTCCTGGCAGCGAGGGCCCTCACCAGCGGGGTGCTGGTTGGCTATGTTGTGCACCTGCTACTGACTGCGGCTGTCCCGTCCGGAGTCTGGCTACGAAGGCCTTATCTAGGTTCGGCTGGACTGCAGAGGGTCCTTGGGCTTTCTCTAAGACTCGACCTTTCGCTGATGGAGCTCTTCGGATCTGGTGTACTTCTCGAACAGATGATAAAGCTCTTGGAGATTTTTAGGTGGGTCCCTGATGCAGTGACTGTATAGGGCGCCAGCCCGAAGGCCACTGATGGCGTAGTGTATCGCGATGTGGTCGTCGACCAAGGGCAATTGTGACTTGAGAGTTAGAAACTTGCGGTAGTACTCCCGTAGGGTTTCCTTCTCTTGTTGTTTGCAGAGTAATAGCTCGGCCAAAGCATCAGTATTGGGTCGGTATCCTTGGAAGTTGAGTAGAAACTTGTCTCGGAGTCCTTTCTAGGAGTCGATGGACAATGGGGGCAACCTGGTGTACCAGGTTAAGGCCGGACCCTCGAGGGCGATGATAAAAGACTTGGCCATTGTGGCGTTGTCCCCTCCGAATGATGTGACGGCGACTTGGTAGCTCATGATGTATTGTGCTGGGTCTATGCTGTCGTTGTACTTGGGGTAGGTCCCTGCCCTGAAGTTGGCGGGCCACGGTGACACTTGGAGTTGCAGAGCCAGGGGGCTTCGCTCATCAAGGTAATTGATGCCTTGGAAAGCTGTGGCGTGCGGGATGAAGGGCCAGCGCTGGGGTATGAATAAGTCTCCGGCCCGCACGCGCTGTTGGAGGGGCGGGCCATGTTGCAGATCATGGTGGCCTTCGCTCTGCATGAGCGCAATCTCTTGCTCGAGTTCCTGGGCTCTCTGCTCCTCGTCTCATATCGTCTGGTGCACCTTGGCTTGCGCGGTGATGCGTTGGCGCTTGGCCTCGAGGATGTCTTTCTGTTTTTGGAGATTGTGGTTCTTGATACGCAGGGCCCATAGCTGTAGCTGTTCTTCGGCTGAGATGCCGATGACTTCACCGTCCTCTGTTGCGTCTTCGCCTTCTGGTGGAGCAAAACCTGGGGGTGGTGCTTGTGGTAGTCCTCCGGAGCTGCAGGTCCGTAGGGTGCCTTCGGGAGTGGGGTGTTCGTGGCGTTCTCTCTTGTTGAGAGCTTCGTCTTCGCAGGCTTCTTGGGGGGGTGTTATCTGCGAGGGCTTTTCCTTTTTTCTCGGCTAGTAGCGCTGCCTTCACTGCTTCGTCGACGGATGGGGCTACCTTCGAACTAGCTCTCTTGGGTGCCATCGCAGGTGCTTTGTTTGTAGCACGAACGGTGGGCGTCAAATGTTGGAACTTGCTCTCCTGGGTAAGTGGATCCAACGGGGAAGTAGAAAGAGTGCAAGCAAAGTTTAATGCAGGATGACAATTGCTCTATTAATCTGGCCTCTCAAGGGCACTGTATGGGGGTATTTATAGGTACTCGAGTGTCCAACGTCCCAAGGCAAGGACGTTTATGCCCTCGGGTACCCGGACTATCCCTAGAATTTTCCCATAAAGGGAGGTTATAGACCATCATTACAGAAAAGCTATTACAGATTAGGCCCGTAACACGCCTGTCCACACGGGGCCCGTTACAGTGGGCCAAATTCCATGTGGGCCTCCAGGAGATGAGGGCGCGGGACTAGTAGACTTCGTCGGAGTCTAGCCTTCGTCTTGCAATGGAGAGGACGAAGGGCAACCATGCTGATCATCTCGCCTTCGTTGGTGTGGGGAGGCGACGAAGGCTTCACGCGAAGGGTAGCGTCTTCGCCTTTGCCCCAATAGTCACTCTACGAACAGGTCCTTACAGAGAGGTACCCAGGAAAAAGGCCTGAGCCCCCTAAGGTATCACAATATCATTCACATAATCAGGATAACAGTATCGTATCATAAATGTTCACATCATGTTCATTGATTAAAGTTAAGGCAGTAGCAACATGCTAACCATGGTAACCCAAATGGTAAACAAGGTTAAGGTAAATACAGACTAGTTAATCCTTAGGTTTCATAAAGTAATGCGGGACAGTGAATTATAATGTATGTAGGACATAATAGGTCAAAGGACACTTGCCTTCACCAGGTTGCTGCTCAGGGAGGTCTCCAACAACACACTCAGGAACCTTGGACTGCTCGTTGTCTAAATAAAGCGAGCATGCATTCAATACATTTGGAAAGTACAAAATAAACAACACACCAAACATATACAAACATAGCAATGCATCTTAAAACACAATAGGGAATAATGAGATCCAAATATGAACTTTAACATAAGTTAACCTTTTTCTAGAAATAGATTAATACATAACATAGTTCAATTCATTTTATTGTGACCTATAATTTAGAATAGAGATGAACTCATGCAATACCTATCATTAATTTCACCAGCTTCAATAGGTTTAAATCTCTAAGGTTCTCCTTTATTTATATATTAAATAAATAAAACATCCACCTACATTAGTTCATATTAAATCCTAAAAATTAGAGTGTGCAGACAGTAAGTGAAACCATTTTATTTAAACAGAGAATAATTCTATGAACATTTTGCAATTTGAATCACTAAATTTGGAGTTCATATGCAAAAGTTATGAAATAAACAAGTTTGGGAATTCAAAATATGAAATTAGGGAATTCTATGAATATTTAAAAGTCCAGGGCTAAATCTGTAAGATTGCAGGGGCTTGCGCGTGAAAACCAGGGACGGCAGGTTGATTTTCAATAAACCGGGGGTCTCTTTAATAAAACAGCCACGTGAAGGGGTATCGGGTGAATCTAACCGTCAGATCTAAAACCAACGGCTGATATTAGATCTGCGGCCAAGGGCGCACGCGCGGGCGGGCTAGGGTGTTAGAGCACGCGTGTGCGAAGCGGTATCCTGCAGTCCGGGCCGTTCGATCTGAATCGGACGGAGGGGATCGAACCATGGGGGAAACAGACGGCTGCAGGTGTTCGAGCCGTTCGATCTGAATCGGATGGAGGGGATCGGACTAGGGGGGAAACAGATGGTTGCAGGGGTCGGAACCATTCGATCTGAATCAGATGGAGGGTATCGGACCAGGGGAAACAGACAGCTGCAGGGGTCTGAGCCGTTCGATCTGAATCAGACGGAGGGGATCGGACCAGGGGGAAACAGACAGTTGCAGGGGTCCGAGCCGTTCGATCTGAATCAAACGGAGGGGATCGAACCAGGGGGAAACAGACGGCTGCAGGGGTCCGAGCCGTTCAATCTGAATCGGACGGAGGGGATCGGACCAGGGGGGAAATAGACGGTTGCAAGCGGTGCCGCTCCTCTCCGCGGCGGTGAGGTCGCCGGAGTTGGGGCAGGAGCGAGCTAGGGTGGCTCCGGGGTCGCCGGAGTTGGGCAGAGAGGAAGAGGGCGCCACGGCGAACTCAATGGCGGGGAAGAGGCCATGAATCCACGGGTAGAGAGGGGAGAACGGCGGTGAGAAGGTCTCGGGCGGGCCGGAGAAACTCTGGTGAACCATTCCGGCCACGGGGAGGGGACTTAAGGCGCGCTAAGGCCTTGGCTAGCTTCAGCAGAAGTAGGGTGACAATGGGACCTACTTCGGTGAACTAGACCGGGCTAAATCGGTCGGCCACCGTGCGAGCACGGCGGACCGCCGCGGTCGAGCACCAGCGAAGGTGAAATTGGCCGAGCACAGGGCACAATAAGGGAAATTGGGCACGGAGACGGGTGTCTCACCTTGGGGCGGAGCGCGGAGAGGCTTGGCGCGGTCTCCGGCGAGCTGGATGGTCGGGAATGTGACACCCCAGTGTCACTTAGGGTTTCTTCCTTAGGCTAACCCAAACCATTATCACATGTAAACCAAATGAAGGGGTAAACATTAAAAAGTAAGAACAAGAATTATAATGAGTCTTCTCAAACTCTCCTTCATCATGTCATGAATCTTAAGGAAGGAAAACTCCTAAGCCCTAAATAATCCTAAGTGAACCACTTAAGAATAAAAGGGTATTTGGGAAAAATCTTGGGAGAAAAATACAAATTTTGGTAAAAACCAAATTACAAAGTTTTAGTTCACTAATCAACCAACAAAGTATAGTAAAGAAGTTTTGCCATTTGAACTTTTTAAAATCCCCAAAACAGCCCCTAAACTATTGCACTTGGGGGAAATTCAGAAATTCAGAATCTGAATTTCAGCCCCCTTTCCAAAGATCAATCACGTTCTCTGTTTTTCAAAACTCAAACCAAACAAGTCCAAATATCAAAGTGGAGCCAAATTCCCTTGAACACGCCGTGGCAAAGTTTGGAAACCTTTATCCACCATTTGACACGCCCTTGACGTGGTTTTACCTCGTGACTCAACCTTGTGACACTGCCACCTTTGTGACACGACAACTCTCTGTAAACTGCCCCAAACCGCTCGACTTCCACACATAAACAACAAAGCTCTGTCGGGGGAGCAAATCATGCACAGTGATCATGCCCAAATTCGCAAAGATCTTCGACCTATGAGCGCTTGAAGTCGGGCAGAAGCAAAGGAACACGTGTTCGATCGCTTGCCTGACCGGCCAAGCGCGGACTGGCCGCGGCAGCGCGTGCCCCGCGCGTGGTCGCCCCACCCCCTCGCATTTGTGCGTCGCCTCGCCTATAAATGTCTCTAGAGACCTTAGCCGTTGGCACTTGCGCACCCCGAGCCTCGCCCAAGCTAGAGATCACCGGAGCTCGCCGTGAAAAGCAAGCACCGCCGCCCGCCATCTCTGCCAAAGCCCGACCATCGTGGCCAGCCATTTCTGTTGAACCCTAGCCTTGCCCTAGCCCCTGGATCACTTCCCCGTGAAGCCGTGAAGCTTCTCCAAGCTTGAGCCGAGGCATTGCCTCACCGGAGGAGCAGGTTCACCTTCGCCGGACTTCGGTCTTCCGCCGCCGCGCATGGACCGAGCTAACCGGTAAGTCATTTTCTAATTCCTTACATCGACGTCTTCCCTAGCATCCCGTGAAGCTCTCTGACCCGTCCAATTGAGCTATCGTGCCATGGTTAGGCCGGATTCCTCATCGCCGACGAGCATCTCTGCCTGCGCACGTGGGCCGGCCGACTCCGACCATCCCCGATGGTGGCCCACACATCGCTGTGATCCCAGAGACCTCCCCTACATCCTCGACCACCTCACCGGAGCAACCTCGCTGTGGGTAAGCCCCTCCGCCCCTTTCTTCTCCGCGGCCACTGTTCCATTAGGGAGGGACCGCAGGTTCGATTTCCAGAAACCCTAGGGGGTTTTCTGCTGAGCCGCATATTCAAATGAATAGTGCCCCGGGGACCTGTCTGTAATTCCTTCAAAATCTTTCGCCAGGGACCCCAGCGCAAAACTGCCTTTCTTTAAACCATTTCTAATTAATCTTTATTTATTTCAGCAGAGAACTTAGGAAATTCATAACTTGAGGAATATTTAACTAAAAATTTTCAAACCAATTTTGCTAGATTCAAAATATTAGGGACTATCAATTAAAAATAATGAACCCCATGCTTTATGTTTTGAATTTTAGAGTTTGAAATTAATTACAGAAACTGACCAAACCTTATTAAATTAAAGAAAATTAGTTATGATTCTGTGCGGAACTTGAGAAAATTTGTAGATGTTCAAACCCCAATTAGACGCTGTTTAAAAATACTAGACACCCCAGTATTGAAAGTTTAAGTAGGGTTATCCAATAAAAGCCATTTTTGCCCAAAATTTAAGAAATTCAGAAAGGTAATAGAAAGAAATGATTAGTGACTGCAATTATTTTTCCTAGCTTACTTAAGTAACAGAGAACCTATAAAAAATAAAGGGATCCCTAGTCCAGGATAGAATCAAAGTGAAATGTTTTATTTAGCATTATTTCAACTAGAAAATAATTATTAGAATGATAAAAGCAAATCCAAAATTGCTAATAGAAATCCAATGGACTTGTAACCATTAGAACCCCACTACAAAAATAATAAACACCTCAGCCCATCATTTTAGATAGGGTAAACAAATAGAACTTGATATTAAGCCATATTTTGATTAAATCATGAGTAAGCCAAAAATGTGCAACACTAAGCAAATAAATTTTTACTAGATTAGTAATGAAGTAGGCCACCAAAGAACAATGCAAACCCCAATTGAAAGCTACCAATAATACCCATTGCTACTACTTCATGAAAAAGGCCAAATAATCCAAATAATTCCTACCACCCCTTCCCTTAAGAAAAAAGATGCCAAACTTCAGAATGATTGCTCTTGCGCAAAGAAGAAGCTAGGAAAAATCAGAAATCTGTTGTTTGATATTTTTCAAATATAGTGGTAGTAGAAAGCACCCCTTTGGCTAGAAACTTTAGAAAATCATGGTAAAATAACTATTAAGTATTAATGGCTAAAACTTTGTGCAAAGTCATGTTATAACATCTAGATGCTAGCAAAAATATGTCTTAGAGAAAACCTCACTGTTAAAAAGGAGATGTAGTTCAAAACACCCCTTCTCCCCTAATATTTGATAATTTTATATAGGGAGAACCCCTCACAGTTTCAACCCCAAATTTTGAGACAGGAAATTTTACACCAGTAAGAAGCCACTGTAAAGTTTTCAGAATTTTTGTAAATTTATTTATATAACTTGTAGTTCAAACCCATCTTAAAAGCATAAAGGAAACAAGTAGGGAAAATAATAAACCTCGCTCCAATAAATTCAACTAGAAATCTGGATAAATTCTCACTAAGAAATTAAAAGGAATTTAGTGGAACACTAAAATGAACTTACACTTAGTTAACTAAACTTAACCCTGAATTGTTAAGTATACTCCAAGAACCTTCAAGTGGCAAGATTAAGCTCTACCTCGTTAATTTAATCATTCACCCTTAAAGTTTAAGTGCTAGCTTTCATATTATGTCATGCATATATCTTACTCATTGCATTCATTAGACTGCAATCTAGCTGACGGAGAGTACGTGCTCATCCCCGAGCAAGGAGCTGTCCAAGAGGAAGATCCGGAGCAAGCTCCCGAGACTGCCATCGAGGATCTCCCCGCAGCCCCAGCATCCGAAGGCAAGCCCCGATTTTATGCATAACCGTTATATATGCTATTTTACTGCACTTAATGTTTGTAGGCTTGTACTGTGCACTTAAGTGTAGGAGTTGCATGAAAGCCTAGTTGCATGAACTCAGGATTCCTTTTGAGATGGATACTAGTATGCTAGGTCGAGTAGCTGCTATGCTAATCAGGATCTCGGTAGAAGTCGAGTAATTTTTCTAGCACTCGCGCAAGGTCAGGAATTGGTTGTATTCATCTTGATAACGTGAGAGCACCTAGAGGGGGGGTGAATAGGTGATCCTGTGAAACTTAAACTTATAGCCACAAAAACTTGTTAAGTGTTAGCACAATAATCGCCAAGTGACTAGAGAGGAGTCTCAACAAAACACAATACCACAAGAGATCAAACACAGAGATGACACAGTGGTTTATCCTGTGGTTCGGCCAAGACCAACGCTTGCCTACTCCACGTTGTGGCGTCCCAACGGACGAGGGTTGCAATCAACCCCTCTCAAGTGGTCCAAAGACCGACTTGAATACCACGGTGTTTTTCTTTGCCTTTCAATATCCCGTTTGCGAGGATTCTCCACAACTTGGAGCCTCTCGCCCTTACACTTGAGATTCACAAGAAATACGGAGTAAGGGAGGAAAGCAACACACACAAATCCACAGCAAAATGCGCACACACACGGCCAAGAATCGAGCTCAAAAGACTATCTCAAAGTTCTCACTAGAACGGAGCTCGAATCACTGAGAATGACAAACGAATGCGCAAAGACTGAGTGTGGATGATCAAGAATGCTCTAAGGTTGCTTGGTGTCCTCCTCCATGCGCCTAGGGGTCCCTTTTATAGCCCCAAGGCAGCTAGGAGCCGTTGAGCACAAATCTGGAAAGCCATTCTTGCCTTCTGTCGTCGGGGGCACCGGACAGTCCGGTGCACACCGGACACTGTCCGGTGACCGATTTCCTTCCTTAAATAACGAAGCCGACCGTTGGCAGCCTAAGAGCCGTTAGCGCACCGGACATGTCCGGTGCACACCGGACAGTCCAGTGCCGTCTTCTAGCCGTTGGCTCGGCCACGTGTCCCGCACAAATTGCGCGGCCGACCGTTGGCCCAGCCGACCGTTGGCTCACCGGACAGTCCGGTGCCCACCGGACAGTCCGGTGAATTTTAGCCGTACGTCGCCGGTGAATTCCCGAGAGCGGCCACTTCACGCCGAGCCAGCCTGGCGCACCGGACACTGTCTGGTGCACCACCGGACACTGTCCGGTGCACCACCGGACAGTCCGGTGCTCCCAGACTCAGCAGATTCTTGGCTGCTCGAGCCAAGACATTTCCAATTGGATTTTTCCTGTTTCCAGCACTTAGACACAATACATTAGTCCATAAAACAATGTACTAAGTCGGAGAAACATACCTTAATTCTTGATTTGTACTTTGTCCACCTTTTTACACTTAGGCACTTGTGTTGGACACTAAATCACCAAAATACTTAGAAATGGCCCAAGGGCACCTTTCCCTTTCAATCTCCCCCTTTTTGGTGATTTATGCCAACACAACATAAAGCAAGTTGAACAAGTACAAAATCAAATCAAATAAGAACTCAAAATTGTTTTGATTCACTTTTGACATATATGGATCACTCTATGCCACCACTTGGTTTGTTTTTGCAAATCAAACTCAAATTTCTATCTCTAAGTCAAACACACATGTTAAGACATAAAGAGAGTCATTCTAAGAGAAATTGATTTAAGATTTCAAAAACTCCCCCTTTTTCCCATAATCAATACTTCTCCCCACAAGAAGCCAACTTTTGACAAGAGAGACAACAAAAGAGTTTTTGACAAACCAAAAGCTCTATTCTACTATTTTC
This sequence comes from Zea luxurians, assembly GCA_029449295.1. NCBI lineage: Eukaryota > Viridiplantae > Streptophyta > Magnoliopsida > Poales > Poaceae > Zea > Zea luxurians. The sequence goes on along the minus strand of JAOPSE010000019.1, from coordinate 17,915,419 downwards.
AAAATCTCTCAAGTGGTAGCTGATCCATTTATCGCTTTGGCCTTTATTTTCTCCCCCTTTGGCATCAAGCACCAAAACGGGATCAATCTTGGCCCTATAACCCCATTGCCTCACCAAAATCTTCAATTAAGAGCAAATGGCAATAAGAGTTCATTAGATGAACTTGGAATAGGTTACCCTCTCATCGGAGTGCAGTGGAAGTCTTTCATGGTCCAAGTCCACCTTTTCCCTTTCAATTCTCCTTTGAGACTAAAACAACCAAACTCAAGTACATGGTTAGTCTCAAAGGGTCAAGTTGTAGCACAGCTCCCCCTAAATATGTGCATCACTTGCAAAAAGGACTTGTGAGGTCCAGGGAGTGTTTGTACAACTTGAGCACCACAATAAGCAACAAAATGCAGAGTGAACATGATCAAAGGCATAAACACATGTATGCTACATTTCAATCCAAGTTCCGCGAATCTAAGATATTGAGCTCACTACGCAACCTGCAAAAGGTCTTCTCATCTAGAGGCTTGGTAAAGATATCGGCTAGCTGGTTCTCGGTGCTAACATGAAACACTTCGATATCTCCCTTTTGCTGGTGGTCTCTCAAAAAGTGATGCCGAATGTCAATGTGCTTTGTGCGGCTGTGCTCAACAGGATTTTCCGCTATTCGGATAGCACTCTCATTGTCACATAGGAGTGGGACTTTGCTCAGATTGTAGCCAAAGTCCCTGAGGGTTTGCCTCATCCAAAGTAGTTGCGCGCAACACTGTCCTGCGGCAACATACTCGGCCTCAGCGGTGGATAGGGCAACGGAGGTTTGTTTCTTAGAGTTCCATGACACCAGGGACCTTCCGAAGAATTGGCACGTCCCCGATGTACTCTTCCTATCGACCTTACATCCAGCATAGTCGGAATCTGAGTACCCAATCAGGTCAAAGTTAGACCCCTTTGGATACCAGATCTCGAAGCAAGGCGTAGCGACTAAATATCGAAGAATTCGCTTCACAGCCACTAAGTGACACTCCTTCGGATCGGATTGAAATCTAGCACACATGCATACGCTAAGCATAATATCCGGTCTACTAGCACATAAATAAAGCAAAGAACCTATCATGGACCGGTATGCTTTTTGATCAACGGACTTACCTCCTTTGTTGAGGTCGGTGTGTCCGTCGGTTCCCATTGGCGTCTTTGCGGGCTTGGCGTCCTTCATCCCAAACCTCTTTAGCAAATCTTGTGTGTACTTTGTTTGGGAGATGAAGGTGCCGTCCTTGAGTTGCTTCACTTGGAACCCAAGGAAGTAGGTCAACTCGCCCATCATCGACATCTCGAATTTCTGCGTCATCACCCTGCTAAACTCTTCACAAGACTTTTGGTTAGTAGAACCAAATATTATGTCGTCGACATAAATTTGGCACACAAAAAGATCACCATCGCAAGTCTTAGTAAAAAGAGTTGGATCGGCTTTCCCAACCTTGAAAGCATTAGCAATTAAAAAGTCTCTAAGGCATTCATACCATGCTCTTGGGGCTTGCTTAAGTCCATAGAGCGCCTTAGAGAGCTTACACACGTGGTCGGGGTACCGTTCATCCTCGAAGCCAGGGGGCTGCTCCACGTACACCTCCTCCTTGATCGGCCCGTTGAGGAAAGCGCTCTTCACATCCATTTGGTACAACCTGAAAGAATGGTGAGCGGCATATGCTAGCAAGATACGAATTGATTCTAGCCTAGCCACAGGAGCAAACGTCTCCTCAAAGTCCAAACCTGTGACTTGGGCATAACCTTTTGCCACAAGTCGAGCCTTGTTCCTCGTCACCACCCCGTGCTCGTCCTGTTTGTTGCGGAACACCCACTTGGTTCCCACAACATTTTGCTTAGGACGAGGCACCAGTGTCCAAACTTCATTGCGCTTGAAGTTGTTGAGTTCCTCCTGCATGGCCAATACCCAATCCGGATCTAGCAAGGCCTCCTCTACCCTGAAAGGCTCAATAGAAGAGACAAAGGAGTAATGCTCACAAAAATTAACTAATCGAGATCGAGTAGTTACTCCCTTGCTAATGTCACCCAAAATTTGGTCGACGGGATGATCCCTTTGAATCACCGCTCGAACTTGGGTTGGAGGTGCCGGTTGCGCTTCTTCCTCCATCACGTGATCATCTTGTGCTCCCCCTTGATCACACACCTCCTTTTGATGAACCTGTTCATCGTCTTGAGTTGGGGGATGCACCATTGTTGAGGAAGAAGGTTGATCTCGTTCATCTTGTTCCTGTGGCCGCACTTCTCCAATCGCCATGGTTCGTATAGCGGCCGTCGGAACATCTTCTTCATCTACATCATCACAATCAACAACTTGCTCTCTTGGAGAGCCATTAGTCTCATCAAATACAACGTCGCTAGAGACTTCAACCAAACCCGATGATTTGTTGAAGACCCTATACGCCTTTGTATTTGAATCATAACCTAATAAAAACCCTTCTACAGCTTTGGGAGCAAATTTAGAATTTCTACCCTTCTTCACTAGAATGTAGCACCTGCTCCCAAATACACGAAAGTAAGATACATTGGGTTTGTTACCGGTTAGTAGCTCATACGACGTCTTCTTGAGGAGGCGGTGAAGGTAGACCCTGTTGATGGCGTGGCAAGCCGTGTTCACGGCTTCCGACCAAAAGCACTCGGGGTCTTGAATTCTCCAAGCATAGTCCTCGCCATATCTATGAGCGTCCTGTTCTTCCTCTCGACCACACCATTTTGCTGAGGTGTGTAGGGAGCGGAGAACTCGTGCTTGATCCCTTCCTCCTCAAGAAACTCCTCCACTTGAAGGTTCTTGAATTCGGACCCGTTGTCGCTCCTTATCTTCTTCACCTTGAGCTCAAACTCATTTTGAGCTCTCCTTAGGAAGCGCTTGAGGGTCCCTTGGGTTTCAGACTTATCCTGCAAAAAGAACACCCAAGTGAAGCGGGAAAAGTCATCAACGATAACTAGACCATACTTACTTCCTCCTATGCTCAGATAGGTGACGGGTCCGAAGAGGTCCATATGTAGCAGCTCCAGGGGTCTTGATGTTGTCATCACATTTTTGGTGTGATGAGAGCCTCCCACTTGTTTCCCTGCTTGACAAGCTGCACAAGGTCTATCTTTTTCGAAATGAACATTGGTTAGACCTATCACGTGTTCTCCCTTTAGAAGCTTGTGGAGGTTCTTCATCCCCACATGAGCTAAGCGGCGATGCCACAGCTAGCCCATGCAAGTCTTAGCCATTAAGCATGCATCTAGACCGGCCTCTTCTTTTGCAAAATCAACTAAGTAAAGTTTGCCGTCTAGTACACCCTTAAAAGCTAGTGAACCATCACATCTTCTAAAGACAGACACATCTACATTTGTAAATAAGCAGTTATATCCCATATTGCATAATTGACTAACAGATAGCAAATTATATCCAAGAGATTCTAAAAACACATTAGAGATAGAGTGCTCATTTGAGATTGCAATTTTACCTAACCCTTTTACCTTGCCTTGATTCCCATCACCGAATATTATTGAATCTTGGGAATCTTTATTCTTGACGTAGGAGGTGAATATCTTCTTCTCTCCCGTCATATGGTTTGTGCATCCGCTGTCAATAATCCAGCTTGAACCCCCGGATGCATAAACCTGCAAGGCAAATTTAGGCTTGGGTCTTAGGTACCCAACTCATGTTGGGTCCTGCAAGGTTAGTGCAAATATCCTTAGGGACCCAAATGCAAGTTTTGTCTCCCTTGCATTTTGCCCCTAACTTCCTAGCAACTATTTTCCTATCCTTTCTACAAATAGCAAAGGAAGCATTTAAAGCATGATAAATTGTAGAAGGTTCATTCATTACTTTCCTAGGAGCATGAATAATATTCTTTCTTGGCACATGATGGATAGCATTTCTCCTAGACATATCTCTACCATGCATATAGGAAGAACTAGAAGCAAACATGGCATGAGAATCAAAAACATCATACACATTATAGCTCCTATAAGCATTTCTAGTTTGTCTCCTACCCTGGTACATAAAGGCATGGTTCTTTTTAGCACTAGTTGCCATAGGGGCCTTCCCTTTCTCCTTGGCAGAGATGGGAGCCTTATGGCTTGTCAAGTCCTTGGCTTCCCTCTTGTAGCCAAGTCCATCCTTAATTGAGGGGTGTCTACCAATCGTGTAGGCATCCCTTGCAAATTTTAACTTGTCAAATTCATTCTTGCTAGTCTTAAGTTGGGCATTAAGACTAGCCAATTCCTCATTTAATTTTGAAATTGAAACTAAGTGATCACTACAAGCATTAATGTCAAAATCTTTACACCTATTACAAGTTTCAACAATTTCTACACAAGAATTAGATTTACTAGCTACTTCTAGTTTAGCACTTAAATCATCATTAACACTTCTTAATGTAGCAATGGTTTCATGACAAGAAGATAATTCACTAGAGAGCATTTCATTCCTTTTAATTTCAAGAGCAAGAGATTTTTGTGCACTAACAAATTTATCATGCTCCTCATATAAAAGCTCCTCTTGTTTTTCTAGTAATCTATTCTTGTCATTCAAAGCATCAATCAACTCATTAATCTTATCAATTTTGGATCTATCTAATCCCTTGAATAAGCATGAGTAATCTATCTCATCATCATCACTAGACTCATCCTCACTTGAAGAAGCATAAGTACTAGTATCATGAGTGCTTACCTTCTTCTCTCTTGCCATGAGGCAAGTGTGACGCTCGTTTGGGAAGAGGGATGACTTGTTGAAGGCGGTGGCGGCGAGTCCCTCATTGTCGGAGTCGGAGGAGGAGCAATTCGAATCCCACTCCTTGCCTAGATGTGCCTCGCCCTTTGCCTTCTTGTAATGCTTCTTCTTCTCCCTTTTGTTCCCCTTTTCCTGGTCACTTTCATTATCGAGACAGTTAGCAATGAAATGACCAATCTTACCACATTTGAAGCACGAGCGCTTCTCCTTTGTCTTGGTCTTGCTTGGCTGTCCCTTGCGACCCTTAAGCGCCGTCTTGAAGCGCTTAATGATGAGAGCCATCTCCTCATTATTTAGCCCGGCCGCCTCAACTTGCGCCACCTTGCTTGGCAGCGCCTCCTTGCTTCTTGTTGCTTTGAGAGCAAGAGGTTGCGGCTCATTGATCGGTCCATTCAAGGCGTCGTCCACGTACCTCGCCTCCTTGATCATCATTCGCCCGCTGACGAATTTTCCTAGGACTTCCTCGGGCGACATTTTGGTGTACCTGGGATTTTCACGAATATTATTCACCAAATGAGGATCAAGAACGGTAAAGGACCTTAGCATCAGTCGGACGACGTCGTGGTCCGTCCATCGCGTGCTTCCGTAGCTCCTTATCTTGTTGATAAGGGTCTTGAGCTGGTTGTATGTTTGTGTCGGCTCCTCGCCCCTTATCATCGTGAACCGTCCAAGCTCGCCCTCCACCAACTCCATCTTGGTGAGCAAGGTGACGTCGTTCCCCTCATGAGAAATCTTGACGGTGTCCCGGATCTGCTTGGCGTTATCCAAGCCGCTCACTTTATGGTATTCATCCCTGCACAAAGAAGCTAGAAGGACAGTAGTAGCTTGTGCATTCTTATGAATTTGTTCATTAATGAACATGGGACTATCCGAACTATCAAAGTGCATTCCACTCTCTACAATCTCCCATATACTAGGATGGAGAGAGAATAGGTGACTACGCATTTTGTGGCTCCAAAATCCGTAGTCCTCCCCATCAAAGTGTGGGGGCTTGCCGAGTGGAATGGAGAGCAAATGTGAATTTGAACTTTGCGGAATACGAGAGTAGTCAAAGGAAAAGTTCGAATTAACCGGTTTCCTTCTCTCGTAGTCGTTGTGGTCGTCGTCCTTTTGGGAAGAAGTAGACTCATCGCTGTCGTCGTAGTAGACGATCTCCTTGATGCGCCTTGTCTTCTTCTTCTTCCCTTCCTTTCGTCTATGACCCGAGCCGGAGTCGGTAGGCTTGTCATCTTTGGGCTCGTTGACGAAGGACTCCTTCTCCTTGTCGTTGATCACGATTCCCTTCCCTTTAGGATCCATCGCTTCGGGCGGTTAGTCCCTTTGTGAAGAGAACGGTTCTAATACCAATTGAGAGCACCTAGAGGGGGGGTGAATAGGTGATCCTGTGAAACTTAAACTTATAGCCACAAAAACTTGTTAAGTGTTAGCACAATAATCGCCAAGTGGCTAGAGAGGAGTCTCAACAAAACACAATACCACAAGAGATCAAACACAGAGATGACACAGTGGTTTATCCCGTGGTTCGGCCAAGACCAACGCTTGCCTACTCCACGTTGTGGCGTCCCAACGGACGAGGGTTGCAATCAACCCCTCTCAAGTGGTCCAAAGACCGACTTGAATACCACGGTGTTTTTCTTTGCCTTTCAATATCCCGTTTGCGAGGATTCTCCATAACTTGGAGCCTCTCGCCCTTACACTTGAGATTCACAAGAAATACGGAGTAAGGGAGGAAAGCAACACACACAAATCCACAGCAAAATGCGCACACACACGGCCAAGAATCGAGCTCAAAAGACTATCTCAAAGTTCTCACTAGAACGGAGCTCGAATCACTGAGAATGACAAACGAATGCGTAAAGACTGAGTGTGGATGATCAAGAATGCTCTAAGGTTGCTTGGTGTCCTCCTCCATGCGCCTAGGGGTCCCTTTTATAGCCCCAAGGCAGCTAGGAGCCGTTGAGCACAAATCTGGAAAGCCATTCTTGCCTTCTGTCGTCGGGGGCACCGGACAGTCCGGTGCACACCGGACACTGTCCGGTGACCGATTTCCTTCCTTAAATAACGAAGCCGACCGTTGGCAGCCTGAGAGCCGTTAGCGCACCGGACATGTCCAGTGCACACCGAACATTCCGGTGCCGTCTTCTAGCCGTTGGCTCGGCCACGTGTCCCGCGCAGATTGCGCGGCCGACCGTTGGCCCAGCCGACCGTTGGCTCACCGGACAGTCCGGTGCCCACCGGACAGTCCGGTGAATTTTAGCCGTACGTCGCCGGTGAATTCCCGAGAGCGACCACTTCACGCCGAGCCAGCCTGGCGCACCGGACACTGTCCGGTGCACCACCGGACAGTCCGGTGCTCCCAGACTCAGCAGATTCTTGGCTGCTCGAGCCAAGACATTTCCAATTGGATTTTTCCTGTTTCCAGCACTTAGACACAATACATTAGTCCATAAAACAATGTACTAAGTCGGAGAAACATACCTTAATTCTTGATTTGTACTTTATCCACCTTTTTACACTTAGGCACTTGTGTTGGACACTAAATCACCAAAATACTTAGAAATGGCCCAAGGGCACATTTCCCTTTCATAACGGGATTTATGTTGGTCTGTGGACTTGGATCCAGGGAGGATGCCTTGTCCATGAGACGGGAAAAGAAATTAAGGATTAATGTGTGGATACCTGAGTCAAGCGTTTGAACGTACTAAACACATGCCAGGAAATATGGTAACCGGTAAACCTAGTACCTAAGTGAAGCTGGGTGCGGACTTTTCCCCTCACTTGTCTTGAGACTGGGTCTCCCATGCTAGCTATGGTGGGTACAAGTGCGGTCACTGCACGGCGGCAGCTGGGGTCAGTGGAGCATTGTATGCCAAGGTGGTGAGCCCTGGCCACGAATGGGGAATCGACGGGGACGGTTGACGTGTGTGGGGACAGAGTGCCCTAACATGTCGTGTGTTTAGGTTTACCTTGCAAGGATAAAAACTCGATTCGAATCGTCTGCTTCTCGCAGCTAATGAGACTGCTTGACCCCTTGTACTACATTGAGTAAGAAATGAAATGAGGTTTACATGAGATAACTTGTTGATTGCACTAAATGCTTGCTACCATGTATGCTTAGAAGGAGCAAATTTATTTAAGATAATGACATTAGAAACTGAAAAGCTAAAAATTGATTTTTAGACTCAACTAGTGCTTTTGGCAAATCAAACCCCTCAGCCAAACAGCTGCATGGTCTAGAGGTAGAGGAGTAGACTCCTCACACCGGGTAAGTTTAGCTGAGTATTAGTATACTCAGCATTGCTTGTGGCATAATTTTTGCAGGTACGCTTCAGGATATGGTTGTGACACCCCAGGTGTCAGTTTCGTGTTATGCTAGGAGATTTATCCTAATCTTGGATGCTCAGTGAAAATTTCTATTTCTCGCTCGCGTATGTCTCTGACTATCCAGATTATTCACTCACATTTCACCGAATTCGGAATTATTCAATCTCACAGAATGCCGAATTTGGAGCCTGTTAAAACTTTTATTTCTCAGAACGAATGCAAACTCGATAATCATTCTCAATTTATCAAATCTTGTCTAAAGCTCATTGAACAAGCGCTCGACAGTTGCTAGTCGAGCTGTGTCCGAATCCAATTTCTCGATGATTCGATCTATGCCCAAAAATTAATCCGACCCCGTACTCTCAAACGGAATACTTAATATGTCGTCCTCTAATTAATTCTTACTCGACTCGGCCAAATATCTCATGTCCAAACCGAATTCAAAGCCCCGTATCAACAGCGATTTTAAATTGTCACGATTCGTTTTCTCCGACTAAAAACCCAAAATCGATCAAATCTCAGGATGATTTATTTTCGAATCATGAGTAGGGAATTATTTTCGAGCGAAATCAAATTAGACTCTCGACCGAGTTAATCGCTCACCCGTCCGTTCGTCCGAACTCTCATTCGCTCTATTTTGCGTATCGACGACTTCCGTGAGAGCATTTTATTCCGGAAAATAAATTAGCGTAGCCGATAACGTGTTTGGGCCAGCCCAACCCAGCCCATTAGGCCCACTAAGGAAACCCTAACCCTAGGGCTTCTTCTATAAATAGGGGTGCTCACTTGGCAATTTTTGCACTCCCACCCCTAGCCGCCCAAACCAGCCCTCTCCTTTCTCCTTCTCCTACACGATAGAACAGCAGGCGTCAGCTTCTTCCTCCCTAGTTCCCCACGGCGGCCAGCAGGGAGCAAGCCAGCAGCCATGGCATCCATCCCTCCTCCCTCAACACTGGCACACAGGCGCTCAGGCGAGCTTTCCCCCTGGCGCTCGCTCCCTATAGGCGAGCAGCAGCACCTCCCCTTCTCAGCGCAGGGAGCAGCAGCTCTTTTCCTCCATGGCCATGGCGCCCCCCTGCTCTCCCCTTGGTCGATGCCTTCTCTGCGTGTGCGGGGTTGCCAGCAGGAGCTCCCTCCCTTCCATGGCCGGCGCCCAAAGCTCCAGCCCCTCCTCCCATGGGCACCAGCAACTGAAGCCCTTCCCCTATTCTCTGGCGGCAAGAAGCCAGCGACCATCACCTGCTCGACCACCTCTGTGCGCAGGGGCTTCTTCTCCATTGACGCTGCCCAGCTGTAAGCCGAGCCCCCCTCTTTTGCTGCTGAGTTTCAGCTCCGGCCCGCAGCCACGGCGTCGAGGATTCCCTGCGTGCGAGCACAAGCCCCATTTTTTTCTACCGCTGTCCGGCGCACAGCAGCATCCCTGCGTCGCACCGCTGCTCCATTTCTTCCCCACCAAACAGCAACCGCAGCGAGTCGCCGTCGCCCATGGCCGAGCCCCCTTCCTCCCTGGCCGCCCAGCTCACTGTCCAGGACGCCCAGAAAATTCCAGCAGCGAGCCCCTTCCTCGCTGTTCGTCGTGGTGCCCGCCGGCTGTTCGACAAAATGCGCAGCAAGCCACACACTGCAGCAGCTCCGTCCCTTGCCTTGCGTCGTCGTTAAGCTTTGCTACTGCACATCTCCCATGGAAAACAGTAGCCCCTCCACGTCACGCGCTCGACTCGCTGCGCTCGCCTGCGCGGTGTTGCAGTAGGACAGCAGTAGTGTCGCGTTCGCCATCGACCTCGCCTTCGTGTACACCCCCTCGCAGCAGCGCCAACGTAGCAGCCGCGACACTCCCCTCCACCCCGCACTCGCCACGCTCAACAAAAATGCCTCCCCATGCGTCGACCTCGCGTAGCTACACACTTGTTGTCGCTGCACGTTGTTCGTCGACGCGCAGCCCCTTTGCGTCGTGCCTATGATGTCGTCGTTCTTGTTGTTTTGTCGCGCCAATCAACAGCCGCAGCAGCCCCTCCGTGGCGTGTGCTCCACCTTGACACGCCCACGGTGTTCGTCATGCTCCTTCGACATCGCTTCGGTCTCCCGTGATCGACAACACGTTCGTCTTCACGCCACATGTGTTGCAACCACGACTGAGGTTTGATATGGTGAGCCGATATGTTATTTTGTTGTTGGATTGGATATATATGTGGCTGCGATAGTTCTTTTATGCGTCGTAGAGATTGGTCACGGATGTATTAATTGTTTGCTAAAGCACTTTGTTGTAAAGTAGTGTGTTAGTTGTGGTAAATTAAATAAAGCGTAAAACATGCTTAGTGATTTCCATAGTCGGCTAATGAGTTAGTCTATGTTAAATATATTTTATGCATTCATCGTGGTGTTGGGTGGATGTGATAAGTAGATCGGAAGTGTGGGTTTGTCGAAGCACTGTGATATCGAACGTGTATATCGAAGTGCATTGTAGTGGTAATTGCGTTAAGTTAATCGGTAGTGTCTCGAGTGCACGCCACAATATGGTTGTATGCGAGACACGGTTATGCGCATGATGAGTTTAGTAAAAATCCATCGGTATCACTTGTGTTAAGTTGAGGTTTCTTGTGCGGGTATATGCCGTGATATGGTTATACTCGCAACGAGGAAAGATGTATGTATTATGACACGACGCTTAGGTCGCTGTTGTATAATCGAATAAAGGATGTATTATTGAGCTGGAGTCAAAATATGGGGTACTAGTGGTACGCTAGGCAGGCGGTGTTCCAAATAAATAGATCAGTGGAGGTGGTAGTCGTCGTGCGTGATTTATGGTTAGTGAGTAGTTGAATTACGAGTTATGCGAGAATCATGTTAGAAACTAATGTGCGGCGTGTAACTGTGCTCGGGTGGTAAACCATAGGTCGGTAGGTATTATTGGTGTCGTTGGCAAATGGGGATGATCCTTGTTGTGCGATAAAAATTGGAAAGGCAAAGAACATGGGTAGGGTGTCGATCAAGTTAACCGATAGGTTCCGTAAACACGCTTGTGATGCTTTTATGTGCATGATAAGATCGCTGCCTTATCGTCGTAGTCTTAGGAAATTTTCTGAAATGCGCTAGTGCTCTACTGATGGGTTGAGTGAACTTGAGATGTATTACACTAGTTGTAAGTCTCGCAGGTTATCCAAAAATGGCGAAAGGTGGTGTAGGTTGATAATTGGGAAATAGTCACGTCATTAGCCAACTCATGTTAAGTAGGAGTCGATGGCGTAAGTGATTGTGATATATATATATATATATGATGTCTAATTTAGAACACAAATTGTTGAGTGACTATCGTGAAGAATGCATTGTTAATTGGTTGTAGTGATTTTAGTGCACTAAATGATTTGTATAAAATTTGTAAGTCTACTTGTTAGTCCTCATTCAATTAATTTAACTCTAAGAAATGGTAAAGTGCTAGAATGATTCAAGTCTCTAGAACGCGATAATTCTTGAATTATATAGAAGCTGGAATTTATTGATTGCTGTTTTTGGCTGCACGCATTATTTTCGTTGTGCTGTTCGTTTAATGAACCAAATCATGTTTTCTGTAGAAAAGTCATATAGAAGGGTTGTAGGTAACATTATTTTCTTGCTTATACTAAAATTTGACAGCCATAAACCTGATCGTTTAGGAGTTGTGCTTTTCACAAGTCCAGCATCTGAATCTGTCGAATTTCAGATCAGATTTCAGAAATTGCAATGGTTGCTTAAGTTAATTTTGAAATCAGTGATTGGTGGTCACAAGAAAGTTGTGGACAACTTTATTATCTTGCTGGTATTAAAATTTGACAGCCATAGGTCTGACAGTTTAGGAGTTATGCTTTTTACAAATTCAGTAACTGAATCTGTCCAAATTCTGTACAGATTTCAGAAACTGCATTGTTTGCTCAATTTAATGTTGCAATCTGTTCATGGTCGTTATAAGAAAGTTGTAGATGCTTTTCTTATCTTGCTTGTGTTAAAATTTCATTACCATAGGCCTGATAGTTTAAGAGTTATGAATTTTACAAACTGCTTGCTGTGTTCTGTCCACCGTCAGAACAGATTTCGAAAACTGTGTTGTTTGATTTAGTTAAACATTGAATCACTTCTTAGTGATTATAAAAGTTATGTAGTGCTTTTGCTGAGCTTTCCAAGAAGTCTAAAATCACTTTGTTTGGATGTCTGAAGCTTAAGTTATGAATGTTTCAAATATGAAGACTGAATCTGACCATTTCTGGACAGCACAGCCTTCATAGTGTATTTTACCCTTGATGCATATTAAACTAGCCAGTGATGTTTATAAACAATTTGTAGAACATTTAATTATCTTTCCAGAAAGTCTAAAATCACTTTGTTTGGATGTCTGAATCTTCAGTTATGAATTTTTAAAGTCACAGGCCTGAATCTGTCCAAATCTGGACAGCGCTGTTGTATTAGCACGTTTTGACCTTGCTAAATGCTAAATGCTGAATCATGTTGTGATGACAATACCAAAATTGTAGTCCACTTTTTAAGCTTTCCAGAAAGTCCTGGTTTGCTATTTTTGGATTAATAATTGATGAGTTATGATTAAAACGAGTGACTGCTGTATTGCTGTCCTAAAAATCTGCATGTACTCATTTACTTGTTAATTCACCCTTTTTGCTAAAAATGTTTGGTTAGCTCCCAATTAATGTAGATTTGCCATGGCTAAACTTGAGATGACATATGTATCATGTTTATATGTTTCTTCCTCTAGTGGATTGTGATATAGAGGTTCCACAGACCTTAATGCATAGGTACTTTGTGAAACTTGAGTTGGGATGCTTTTTGTGTGCTTAATAGAAGAACTAATGAAAAGCCATAACAACTAAATAAATGCTTGTACGGGTGATATTGTGTTGCGTTAGTTAATTGTAGGTAGTGATCGTCGTCTTTCCAGTGGTAGTGTTTACGTATGCCCGATGACGTATAGATAACTAGCGCTTACGTACAGTTGTCGCGGTGTCTTACAATTTAATGTTTAGTTTGCTACCTTCCATTTTGGGATTATCTTATGATATATTTCATCATATTCATACATATGCATCCTGCATCTCATTTAGGACCGAGAGATGATGATCGTGCAAGTAATGTGGTGTCAACCACAAGATGCAGTTGGTGGACGACCTGAAGAATGATGAGCCAAACCAGTGGATGCTCGCCAAGCGAGCACCTCCCCCAGCAAACACTACTTAAGTGTTAAATTAAGGCAAGCCCCGGTTTTATGCATAACCTGTTCTATATACTATTTTACTACACTTAATGATTGTAGGATTGAATGTGCACTTAAGTGTAGGAGTTGTTTGGAACCCTAGTTGCATGATCTCAGGAATCCCATTGAGATGAATACTAGTATGCTAGGTCGAGTAGCTGCTTTACTAATTAGGGATCTCGGTAGAAGTCGAGTGATTTTTCTAGCACTCGCGCGAGGTCAGGAATTGATTGTATCCATTTTTATATCGTAATGATGATGGTCGGTGGGCAACGGTCCATGGGGATGCGTTGTCTATGAGACGAAATTGGAATAAGGATTAAGGTGTGGTACCGTGTGTCAAGCGTTTGAACGTACTAAGCACATGCTGAGAAATATGGTAAATTGGTAAGCCTAGTACCTGAGTGAACCTGGCAGTGGACATATCCCCTCACGCGACCTGAGACGTGGTCTCCCATTCCGGTTATGGTGGGTACAAGTGCGGTCACTGCACGATGGCAGTCGGGGTCAGTGAGGCATTGTACGCCAAGGCGGTGAGCCTTGATCTGCTGACGGGGAATCGATGGGGACGGTTGATGTGTGTGGGGACGGAGTGCCTCGCCACGTCGTGTGTTTAGGTTTACCTTGCAAGGTTTAAAAACTCGATTCGAATCGTCTGCTTCTCGCAGCTAATGAGACTGCTTGATCCATGCTGCTACATTGAGTAATAAGTGGAAATGAGTTGACTGGCAAAAAGGTTGATTGCTTAAAAATGTTTGATATCATGTATGAGTAGCTAGGTACTCATCTAGTTTAAAAGGATCATACTAAAACTTGAAAAGCTAAAACTTGATTTTAGACTCAGCTAGTGCTTTTGGCAAACCAAACCCCTCAGCCAAGCAGCTGCATGTCTAGAGGTAGAGGAGTAGACTCCTCACACCAGGTAAGTCTAGCTGAGTATTAGTATACTCAGCCTTGCTTGTGGCACAATTTTTGCAGGTACTCCTTAGGATGATTGGTTACTGTTGTGACTTGGCCTCCATCCCTGCCACCGGGATAGACGGTCGAATGGGTTACTGCTTCCGCAGGAGAGGACCAGGAGGAGTAGTGTGGCCAGGCTTCGCCATGTTACTCGGTTTTCTCCATTAGTTATTTCCGCTGCATTAAAATTTATGGTTATTATTTCTGAAACTCCGATAATGTAATCACTAATGACACTTATTAAATTTGTGGCATTATGTTTTATTGTATTTCTCTGTGCCTCACCTTCGTGTGAGCTAGTGGTATTCGATCCTGGTAAGTGGCTTTATCGGACTAGATCCGAGGGACTGACGGGTTATTCCTGTTTAAGTGTGTTGCTGCCCTCAAGGGTGCGACTTGGGCACTTAAGCTGGAATAATTTGGGTGGTTCCGCCACAGCGGTTGATGGTGTGACTTGGCCTACTACCCTGCCATCGGGTTGGATGGTCGAGTGGGATGCTGCTCTGGTAGGAGAGGAGCAGGAGGAGTAGTGGGCCAGGCCTTGCCCAATTCCTCGCTATCGACGATATCGATTATCCGCTGCATCTTATTTTATGAACTTTTATCCGCTACTTAACAAACTCCGATCTATGTAATAATTCAGTACTTTAATTTGAGGTCTTTCTACTTTATTGTATTTGTTCTGTGACTCACCTTCGAGTGAGATTGTGGTATTTGATCCTGGTTAAGTGGCTTTATCAGACTAGATCTGAGGGACTAACGGGTTATTCCGATTTAAGTGCGTTGCGGTACTCGAGGCGTGACTTAGGCACTTAAGCTGGAATAATTCGGGCGGTTCCGCCACAGCTGGTATCAGAGCAAATACCACCACAGAGAACGACAATAAACCATGAATACCAAATTTTCAAAATTTAAAACTTGCTTAGAAACTGATAAGAATCGTCAGGACTAGACCGCTAGACCTAGGACGAAAGGCCTTAGGAATAGAAGGAGAAATAGGTGGCTAAGTAAGTAGGCCCCGTGGGCCAGTCCTTAGCTTGGAAGGATGCCCTAGGAAAACCCTTTGTTTCGAAGAGGAGCCGTTATTTTCAGCATGCATGCATTATAAAAAAATTGGAGAATTAAGAACTAAAGAAGTAAAACTTGAGCTGACCCGCTTCCTTTCAACCCATCCAGGCTCTTTTATTTTTCTTCCTTCCATCATAATCTTTACCTCTGAATCCCCTTCCGCAGATGAATTCACCCACCCCCGCTAGTGTAGGAGACACTCGTTTCAGCTCTGACTTCCTTTCTCACGATGGCTTTCCTTCCATCTTGTGGGAAGTGCTTAACTCCGCCGGTTACCCTACGCCCCCTTTGTACATAGTGCAGTTGTACGAGGAGCATCGGGTACCCCGTTGCCGAGTCTAGCTGCCATTGGAGGCTCATCCCCTTCAGTCGAGTTAGCGTTCTCTTGACTCCGAGACGATTGGATTCAGGACAGACGACACCACTGAAGCAGCAGCCATGAAGACCCTGACAACTTTCTGTGGCTACCATCCCCTGGAGATGGTGATGCACCCCTTAGGACTCTTCCCTGCTGAGAAGAAGGATGACCCCATGTGGTGTAACCTTGTGAGCCATGTGAAGGATGTGTGGGCGATGTATCCCGACTTGGTTGGGAGGGTGACTGTGCAGTGCATGAGTGTGCTGTATCGCCTTCAGGCCCTGCAGAGCGACGCTATGGCACATCTTGCTAACATCGCTCAAACCACCAAGCTCACCCTTGACAGCCGAGAAGATTTTGTGGTCGACTTGTCCTCCGAGTTGGTGGAGAAGGATTTGCAGGTGGAGAGGCTGAGCTAGCGCATTACCACCTTGGAGCAGCAGGTGGAGATCCGAGACAACACTATTGATGTCTTGGAGAACTAGCTCCACGATGTGCAGCGGGAACTCGAAGAAGCCAATGACCACCTGGACATGCACCATTTGGAGATGGAGGCCAATGAGGCCAGAAGCGAGGGAGAAGAGGCTCTCGAGGAGTTAGGACCAGCCCCTGGTGCCAATGGGACTACCTCCACGATGCCCCCTTCACCCGTATCCAGTGTCGCTTCCACCGCTCAGGGTTGATCAGTCGTTTTGACGCTTTAGGCGGATAGAAACCTACGCAAGCCTAGTAATGGCAGATTTTGGACTAGGCTTACGAGTACCTTCCCCTAATTGATGTAACCCTTGAGAACCTTTGAGATTTGTGGGATGATGTAACCATGTTATATTCATTCAAACTTAATGTTATGATTATGGAAAATTTCTTCCATACGAGATAATAGCATGTAGTTTGAGCTGGTGAATTGAGATAACATTGGCGGCAACCTCTGTTTTCAGATGGCAGCTAGGCAGCGTCGCGGGCAAAACGAGCAAGTTCCCCCGCCACCTCCTCCAGCTCCCACAGTGCAGGAGCTAATGGCCCAGCAGAATGAGATTCTGTGACAGCTCTTGCAGCGTCAGCCCCACCCTCAGCAGTATGGTGGAGGCCAGCAACAACGACCTCCAGCAGTGGCAACCTACCAGGAGTTCCTGAGTACGTAGCCACCCTTGTTCACCAAGGCAGAGGATCCGTTGGATGCCGACGTGTAGCTACGTGTTGTGGAATCCAAGTTTCCCCTCCTCACGGGAGACTGCCCTGATGCTACCAAGACTCGCTTCACCGCGCAGCAGCTTCGCGGATCTGCTCGGACTTGGTGGGACCACTTCCGTGCCATGCTACTTGCTGATCGTGAAGTATCTTAGGAGGAATTCAAGACCGCGTTCAGAGGGCACCACATTCCAACAGGAATTCTTGATCGCAAGCTGAATGAGTTTCTTACACTCACTCAAGGAACCCGCACGGTATAGCAGTACACCTAGGCCTTCAACGACCTGTGCCAGTATGCAGGTTACCATGCTGATTCCAACGAGAAGAAGAGAGACCGCTTTCGCAGGGGTCTCAACACCAAGCTGCGGGAACATCTCAACACTGTCCGGGCTGATAGCTTCACTGAGTTGGTCAACCTGGCCATCTCTCAGGAGGATTGTATTCTAGCTCACCGAGCAGAGAAGAAGAGAAAGGCACCAATGGCAGCACCCTCCGCTCAGGCCCAGAGATTCTAGATTATTTCTCACAATTAGAGCAGGGGTTTTTAGCAGTAGGCAGGCAGATGGGTGATTAGGCCACCTCAGTAGCAGCAGCAACCGGCACCCACTCGTTTCCCAGCTCTCGCTCCAAGGAACAATCAGCCTTTGCAGCAGTAGCAATTCCGCCAGGGCAATGGGAACAAGTGCTTCACTTGTGGCAATGTGGGTCACTATGCCAAGAATTGCCCAAGAAACCAGCAGAAGCAGGTGTCAGCACCAAATCAAGACAAGGGGAGAAAGCAGAAGGTGCAAGTCAAGCAAGGGAAGCTCAACTTCACTACTCTAGAGGAGTTACCTGAGGGAGCCCCCATCATGACTGGTATCTTTTCAGTTTTTAATCAATCTGCTTTAACTTTGTTTGATTCTGGTGCATCTCATAGTTTTATTAGCCAGAAGTTCAGTGCAAAATGTCAATTGCCTTTCTGTCATACCAAAGGGTCGTTCATGATAGCCACTCCTGGGGGTAAAATTGCAACCAACCAATTAATCCGAAGTGTGCCTATATCAATGGGGAGCAAAATCTTCAAAACCACACTCCTAATTTTGGGATTAGAGGGTATGGATATCATACTGGGAGCCAACTGGATGACTCATCACCGAATAGTGATGGATGTAGCTGCCAGAGCTCTGGAGATTCATTCCCCTACCTCCGAAGACCTGGTGTTGTATCTACCCAGCCAAGATTCTACTCAATGATGTGCTTTTGCTATGATGGAATCACCTGTGAAGAAGATTCCAGTGGTCTGTGAGTATGCAGATGTTTTTCCTGATGAATTGCCAGGAATGCCACCAGACCGGGACATCGAATTCGCTATCGAATTGCAACCGGGAACAGCACCAATTTCCAAGAGGCCCTACCGGATGCCACCCGCTGAGTTCGTAGAATTGAAGAAGCAATTGCAAGAATTGCTGGACAAGGGTTTTATTCGCCCAAGTACTTCGCCTTGGGGATGTCCAGCCTTGTTTGTGAAAAAGAAGGATGAAAGATTGAGGCTGTGCATAGATTACTGCCCCCTTAATGCGGTGACCATCAAGAACAAGTATCCTTTGCCTCGTATTGATGTTCTTTTTGATCAGTTGGTCGGAGCCAAAGTGTTTTCTAAGATAGAACTTCGCTCCGGCTATCATCAGATCAAGATACGGGCAAGTGATATCCCGAAGACAACTTTCTCGACTAGATATGGGCTATATGAATTCTTGGTGATGTCATTTGGGCTGACTAATGCACCAGCATATTTCATGTATCTGATGAATTCTGTTTTCATGCCTAAACTGGACAAATTCGTGGTGGTTTTCATCGATGACATCTTGGTGTACTCCAAGAACGAAGAAGAACATGCCGGGCATTTGCATGTAGTGCTTCAACGTCTGCGAGAGCACCGTCTTTATGCCAAATTGTCAAAATGTGATTTTTGGCTAAAGGAAATCAAATTCTTGGGTCACACTATCTCTCAGGCAGGCATAGCTATTGATCCTGATAAAGTGCAAGAGGTGATGAACTGGAAGCCACCAACGACTATCCGTCAGATTCGGAGTTTTCTGGGATTAGCTGGTTATTACCGAAGATTCATTCCAGATTTCTCTCGAATTGCGAAGCCCATCACTGAATTGTTGAAGAAGGAAGCCAAGTTTGTTTGGGGTTAGAAGTGCGAAGATGCCTTCCATGCATTAAGGCAACATCTGACCACAGCACCAGTGTTAGCGCAACCCGACAACAGCAAGCCATTTGATGTGTATTGTGATGCCTCTTGCACTGGACTGGGTTGTGTCTTGATGCAAGACAACCGAATCATTGCTTACACATCAAGAGCACTCCGACCTCATGAGCAGAATTATCCCACTCATGACTTGGAGTTAGCAGCCGTGGTTCACGCATTGAAAATGTGGAGACACTATCTGATGGGAACCCTCTACAACATCTTCACTGATCATAAGAGCCTTAAGTATATCTTTACTCAGGCTGATCTCAACATGAGGCAGAGAAGATGGCTAGAGCTTATCAAGGACTATGACATGGAGGTGCATTATCACCCAGGAAAAGCCAATGTGGTAGCCGATGCCTTGAGTCGGAGTTGCAATGCAACTGTGTTATGATGGATTCTCGCATTAACACCTTGTGTGATGAGTTGAGCAAAATGAAAATTGAAGTGATTCCTTCTGGTGCTTTGTCTCACATTTCCATTGAGCCAACTTTGCAAGACCAGATCATCATGGCCCAGCTCAGTGACAAGGGAGTACGGATCGTTAAGGAGAACCTCCATCAGAAGACCGAGAAGTATAAATGTTTCCGCCAATAAGGAAAGGGTATATTGTGGTTTGGAAGCAGATTGGTGGTTCCTAAAAATGAGGATCTCAAGAAGAGAATCTTGGATGAGGCCCATCTCTCCAAATTCTCCATGCATCCAGGGAGCACCAAAATGTACCATGATCTAAAGCCCTTGTATTGGTGGACCAGAATGAAGAGGGAGATAGCCCGATATGTGTCTGAATGTGACACCTGTCAGAGGATTAAGGTAAGCCACTTGGGATAAGCTGGAGCTTTGCAACCCCTATCTATACCTTCGTGGAAATGGGACGACATCAGCATGGGTTTTGTTGTGGGTCTGCCCAATACTTCTCGACATCATGATTCAGTTTGGGTAATTGTGGACCGACTGACAAAAGTGGCACATTTTCTCCTAGTGCACACCACTGATAAGGCTCAAAAGTATGCAAAGTTGTACATCGACCGGATCGTGTGTTTGCACGGATTGCCCCGAACCATTATATCTGACCAAGGAGCCCAATTTGTTGCTAGATTTTTGGAACAACTGCAAGAGTCCTTGGGAACCAAGCTGATCAGAAGTTCAGCTTACCACCCGCAGACTGATGGTCAGACTGAGAGGGTGAATCAAACTCTTGAAGATATGATGAGAGCTTGTGCGATCAATTACGGCAAGAACTGGGATAAGCACCTCTCCTTAGCAGAGTTTGCTTATAATAATAGCTATCAATCCAGCCTAAAGATGGCACCCTTTAAAGCTCTCTATGGGAGGAGATGTAGAACACCGCTCAATTGGTCTCATCCTAGAGAAAGAGAAGTTTTCGGACCTGATTTAGTGACTGAAGCCGAAAGGAAGGTCAAACTAATCAGGAAGAATCTAGAAGCGGCTCAGGCCAAGCAAAAGAGTTACCATGATAAGAGAAGGAAACCTATCCAGTTCGAGGTGGGAGATTTCGTTTATCTAAAAGTATCACCCACCAAGGGAGTGTAGAGGTTTAGGATCAAAGGCAAGCTAGCCCCTCGCTACATTGGACCCTATGAGATCAAAGAGGCATGTGGACCCGTGGCATACAAATTGAAGCTACCTCCAAAAATGTCTGCCATCCACAGTGTGTTCCATGTATCTCAGCTGAAGAAGTGTGTTATATTGCCGACCGAGATCATAGCAGAACCAGAATTGGAGATAGAGCCAGATCTATCGTACCAAGAGTACCCTTCCAAGATTCTGAATTGCAAAGAAAGATCAACTCGGGCAAAATCGATCAAGATGTATAAGGTCCAATGGAGTAATCACTCCGAGGAAGAGGCTACTTGGGAAACTGAAGAATTTCTACATTCCAACTTTCCTGATTATCTTCCTAAGGAAATTGGTACGTATTCATGCCCAACCCCTCCCCCTGCCCTTCGAATCTAAATTTCAGAAAAATGATCTTAATGAAAAGAGAGTTAATTATAAGACAAGAATTAAAAGGACTTCCTTTTGAAGTTGCAAAGAGAATGACATTCGAAGAGCAGTTTGCCTTACTAAAGAAAGCACCCACTCCAAGTAAGTCTCACCCTTCGCTTCACCCTGGTAGGACTTTGACCCGAATCTTGGGACGAGATTCCTTTAAGGGGGAAGGCTGTGACACCCCAGTGTCACTTAGGGTTTCTTCCTTAGGCTAACCCAAACCATTATCACATGTAAACCAAATGAAGGGGTAAACATTAAAAAGTAAGAACAAGAATTATAATGAGTCCTCTCAAACTCTCCTTCATCATGTCATGAATCTTAAGGAAGGAAAACTCCCAAGCCCTAAATAATCCTAAGTGAACCACTTAAGCATAAAAGGGTATTTGGGAAAAATCTTGGGAGAAAAATACAAATTTTGGTAAAAACCAAATTACAAAGTTTTAGTTCACTAATCAACCAACAAAGTATAGTAAGGAAGTTTTGCCATTTGAACTTTTTAAAATCCCCAAAACAGCCCCTAAACTATTGCACTTGGGGGAAATTCAGAAATTCAGAATCTGAATTTCAGCCCCCTTTCCAAAATCAATCACGTTCTCTGTTTTTCAAAACTCAAACCAAAGAAGTCCAAATATCAAAGTGGCGCCAAATTCCCTTGAACACACCATGGCAAAGTTTGGAAACCTCTCTCCACCGTTTGACATGCCCTTGACATGGTTTTACCTCGGGACTCAACCTTGTGATACTGCCACCTTTGTGACACGACAACTCTTGTACACTGCCCCAAACCGCTCGACTTCCACACATAAACAACAAAGCTCTATAGGGGGAGCAAATCTTGCGTAGTGATCATGCCCATATTCACAAAGATCTTCGACCTATGAGCGCTTGAACTCAGGCAGAAGCAAAGGAACACGTGTTCGATCGCTTGCCTGACCAGCCGAGCGCGGACTGGTCGCGGCAGCGTGTGCCCCACGCGTGGTCACCCCGCCCCCTCATGTCTGTGCCTCGCCTCGCCTATAAATGCCTCCAGAGGCCTTAGCCGTTTGCACTTGCGCACCCCGAGCCTCGCCCAAGACAGAGATCACCGGAGCTCGCCGTGAAAAGCAAGCACCGCCGCCCGCCATCTCTGCCATAGCCCGGCCATCGTGGCCAACCATTTCTGTTAAACCCCAGCCTTGCCCTATCCCCTGGATCACTTCCCCGTGAAGCCGTGAAGCTTCTCCAAGCTTGAGCCGAGGCATTGCCTCACCGGAGGAGCAGGTTCACCTTCGCTGGACTTCGATCTTCCGCCGCCGCGCGTGGACCAAGCTAACCGGTAAGTCATTTTCCAATTCCTTGCAGCGACGTCTTCCCTAGCATCCCGTGAAGCTCTCTGACCCGTCCAATTGACCTATCATGCCATGGTTAGGCCGGATTCCTCACCGCCGATGAGCATCTCCGCCTGCGCACGTGGGCTGGCCGACTCCGACCATCCCCGACGGCGACCCGCACATCGCTGTGATCCCCGAGACCTCCCCTACAACCTCGACCACCTCACTGAAGCAACCTCGCCGCCGGTAAGCCCCTTCGCCCCTTTCTTCTCTGTGGCCACTGTTCCATTAGGGAGGGACCGCGGGTTCGATTTCCAGAAACCCTAGGGGGTTTTCTGCTGAGCCACAGACTCAAATGAATAGTGCCCCGGGGACCTCTCTGTAATTCCTTCAAAAACTTTCGCCAGGGACCCCAGCGCAAAACTGCCTTTGTTTAAACCATTTCTAATTAATCTTTATTTATTTCAGCAGAGAACTTAGGAAATTCATAACTTGAGGAATATTTAACTAAAAATTTTCAAACCAATTTTGCTGGATTCAAAATATTATGGACTATCAATTAAAAATACTGAACCCCATGCTTTCTGTTTTGAATTTTAGAGTTTGAAATTAATTACAGAAACTGACCAAACCTTATTAAATTAAACAAAATTAGTTATGCTTCTGTGCTGAACTTGAGAAAATTTGTAGATGTTCAAACCCTAATTAGACACTGTTTAAAAATACTAGACAACCCAGTATTGAAAGTTTAAGTAGGGTTATCCAATAAAAGCCATTTTTGCCCAAAATTTAAGAAATTCAGAAAGGTATTAGAAAGAAATGATTAGTGACTGCAATTATTTTTTCAAGCTTACTTAAGTAATAGAGAACCTAGGAAAAATAAAGGGACCCCTAGTCCAGGATAGAATCAAAGTGAAATGTTTTATTTAGCATTATTCCAACTAGAAAATAATTATTAGAATGATAAAAGCAAATCCAAAATTGCTAATAGAAATCCAATGGACTTGTAACCACTAGAACCCCACTACAAAAATAATAAACACCCCAGCCCATCATTTTAGATAGTGTAAACAAATAGAACTTGATATTAAGCAATATTTTGATTAAATCATGAGTAAGCCAAAAATGTGCAACACTGAGCAAATAAATTTTTACTAGATTAGTAATGAAGTAGGCCACCAAATAAAAATGCAAGCCTCAATTGAAAGCTACCAATAATACCCATTGCAACTACTTCATGAAAAAGGTCAAATAATCCAAATAATTCCTACCACCCCATCCCTTAAGCAAAAAGATGCCAAACTTCAGAATGATTGCTCTTGCGCAAAGAAGAAGCTAGGAAAAATCAGAAATCTGTTGTTTGATATTTTTCAAATATAGTGGTAGTAGAAAGCACCCCTTTGGCTAGAAATTTTAGAAAATCATGGTAAAATAATTAATGATTATTAATGGCTAAAACTTTGTGCAAAGTCATGTTATAACATCTAGATGCTAGCAAAAATATGTCTTAGATAAAACCTCACTGTTAAAAAGGAGATGTACTTCAAAACACTCATTCTGCCCTAATATTTGATAATTTTATATAGAGAGAACCCCTCACTGTTTCAACCCCAAATTTTGAGACAGAAAATTTTACACCAGTAAGAAGCCACTGTAAAGTTTTCAGAATTTTTGGAAATTTATTTATATAACTTGTAGTTTAAACCCATCTTA
The DNA here is from genome assembly GCA_029449295.1 of Zea luxurians. NCBI lineage: Eukaryota > Viridiplantae > Streptophyta > Magnoliopsida > Poales > Poaceae > Zea > Zea luxurians. The sequence goes on along the minus strand of JAOPSE010000019.1, from coordinate 17,891,257 downwards.
AAAGCATAAAGGAAACAAGAAGTAGGGAAAATAATAAACCTCGCTCCAATAAATTCAACTAGAAATCTGGATAAATTCTCACTAGGACATTAAAAGGAATTTAGTGGAACACTAAAATGAACTTACACTTAGTTAACTAAACTTAACCCTGAATTGTTAAGTATACTCCAAGAACCTTCAAGTGGCAAGATTAAGCTCTACCTCGTTAATTTAATCATTCACCCTTAAAGTTTAAGTGCTAGCTTTCATATTATGTCATGCATATATCTTACTCATTGCATTCATTAGACTGCAATCTAGCTGACGGAGAGTACGTGCTCATCCCCGAGCAAGGAGCTGTCCAAGAGGAAGATCCGGAGCAAGCTCCCGAGACTGCCATCGAGGATCTCCCCGCAGCCCCAGCATCCTAAGGCAAGCCCCGGTTTTATGCATAATTGTTATATATGCTATTTTACTGCACTTAATGTTTATAGGCTTGTACTATGCACTTAAGTGTAGGAGTTGCCTGAAACCCTAGTTGCATGAACTCAGGATTCCTTTTGAGATGGATACTAGTATGCTAGGTCGAGTAGCTGCTATGCTAATCAGGATCTCGGTAGAAGTCGAGTGATTTTTCTAGCACTCGCGCGAGGTCCGGAATTGGTTGTATTCATCTCGATAACGGGATTTATGTTGGTCTGTGGACTTGGATCCAGGGAGGATGCCTTGTCCATGAGATGGGAAAAGAAATTAAGGATTAATGTGTGGATACCTGAGTCAAGCGTTTGAACATACTAAACACATGCCGGGAAATATGGTAACCGGTAAACCTAGTACCTGAGTGTAGCCGGGCGCTGACTTTTCCCCTCACTTGTCCTGAGACTGGGTCTCCCATGCTAGCTATGGTGGGTACAAGTGCGGTCACTGCACGGCGGCAGCCGGGGTCAGTGGAACATTGTATGCCAAGGCGGTGAGCCCTGGCCGCGAACGGGGAATCGATGGGGACGGGTGACATGTGTGGGGATGGAGTGCCCTGACATGTCGTGTGTTTAGGTTTACCTTGCAAGGATAAAAACTCGATTCGAATCGTCTGCTTCTCGCAGCTAATGAGACTGCTTGACCCCTTGTACTACATTGAGTAAGAAATGAAATGAGGTTTACATGAGATAACTTGTTGATTGCACTAAATTCTTGCTACCATGTATGCTTAGAAGGAGCAAATTTAGTTAAGATAATGACATTAGAAATTGAAAAGCTAAAAATTGATTTTTAGACTCAACTAGTGCTTTTGGCAAATCAAACCCCTCAGCCAAACAGCTGCAGGGTCTAGAGGTAGAGGAGTAGACTCCTCACACCGGGTAAGTCTAGCTGAGTATTAGTATACTCAGCATTGCTTGTGGCATAATTTTTGCAGGTACGCTTCAGGATATGGTTGATGGTGTGACTTGGCCTACCACCCTGCCACCGGGTTGGACGGTCGAGTGGGATGCTGCTCCAGCAGGAGAGGAGCAGGAGGAGTAGTGGGCCAGGCCTTGCCCAATTCCTCGCTATCGACGATATCGATTATCTGCTGCATCTTATTTTATGAACTTCTATCCGCTACTTGACAAAATCTAATCTATGTAATAATTCAGTACTTTAATTTGAGGTCTTCCTGTTTTATTGTATTTCTTCTATGACTCACCTTCGAGTGAGATTGTGGTATTTGATCCTGGTTAAGTGGCTTTATCAGACTAGATCTGAGGGACAGACGGGTTATTCCGATTTAAGTGCCTTGCTGCCCTCGAGGCATGACTTAGGCACTTAAGTAGGAATAATTCGGCCGGTTCCGCCACAGGGAACACGGGCGCGGGTCTTCGGTGGCAGCTGGCGGCGCTGGCAGAGCATGAGAGAGGGCGAAGCTGCGTGAAATGAGGTGAGGGGTGTGCGTGGGGCACTAGCGGGGCTCTAAGAAGGGAGCTGGGCGCGTGGGTGGGCGTTGTGGCTGAGAAATCCGATGACATGCGCGAGTGTGCACGCGCCGGTCCACGGCGAGCGCGGAGAAGACGGAACTGACAGGTAGGGTCCACGGCACAGAGAGAGGAGAAAGGGGCGTGCGGGGAAACGGCTCGGCATCTGGTGGACCGGGCCCACGAGAAAGAGAGAGAGAGAGCGAGCGGGTGAAGGAAACTGGTGCCAACAGGCTGGCCCCATTGGGCAACGAGCGAGGGAGAGAGCGTGAGCGGGAGAGGGGATCTGCCACTGACAGGCGGGGTCCGCCTGTTAGGCGACGCGAGCGCGCGGCCTGGCTGGGCCGACTGGGCTGGTTTGGGCTACTTTCTCCTTTTCTTTTTCTCTGAGTTTTCTAATTCCTTTTTCATTTCTTTTCCATAGGGTTTTCAAATCCAAATTCAAACTAGGTTTCAGATTCAAATAAATTCAAACTTGTGCAACACTTCAAAGAATATTTAAGCTCAGCATGATGCAACATGTCATGACACATAATATTTTGGCAAAAATAAATAATTAACCTCCACTAGTTTAAGCTATTTCTAATCAAAAGGAAAAAGGGAGAAAGAATCTAGAGAGAGAGAAAGCCTAGAGTGAGAAAAAGAAGAGTAACACATGATTTTGGGTGGTAATTAGAAAGAAATTTTATACCCCCAAAAATCAGGGTGTTACAGATCCCCCTTAGAAGAATCTCGCCCTCGAGATTCAGGGCTTGCTAGAAAAGAGCTCAGGGTACTTTGCTTTCAGATCATCTTCTCTTTTCTAGGTTGCTTCTTCTTCTGAGTGATGACCCCATTTGACTTTGCACATCCTGATGGTACTTCTCCGAGTGACCCGATCTGCTGTCTCCAGAATTTGAGTTGGCTTCTCAATATAGGTCAGATCTTCTTGAACTTCAAGATCCTCTACTGGCAACTGCTCTTTTGGCACTCTCAAGCATTTCTTCAACTGAGACACATGGATCACATCGTGAATAGCGGACAGATTTTCTGGTAAGCTGAGTTGATAACCACTTGTCCATGTCTGGCTTGAATCAGATATGGCCCAATATAACGAGGTGCTAGCTTGCCTTTGACTCCAAATCTTTTGGTTCCTCTGATAGGTGATACCTTCAAATAGACGTAGTCTCCCACTTCAAAACTAAGTTCCCTTCTTCTGGTGTCAGCATAGCTTCACTGTCTGGACTGTGCTGCCTTTAAATTCTCTCGGACCATTCTGATGTTCTCTTTGGCTTCAAACAAAATATCTAGACCGAACACCTGTCTTTCACCAGGTTGGTCCCAATGCAATGGAGTTCTGCAATTCCTCCCATAGAGCGCTTCGAATGGTGACATCTTCAGACTGGATTGGTAGCTGTTGTTGTAAGAGAATTCTGCATATGTAATCTCTTGTCCCAACCTGACTGATCTTGCAAAGCACAAGCTCTCAACATATCCTCAAGAATCTGGTTAGTTCTCTCAGTTTGACCATCTGTCTGTGGGTGATAAGCTGAGCTGAACTTCAAATGCGTGCCCAAAGCTTCATGTAACTGCTGCCAAAAATGAGAGGTGAACTGGGTGCCTCTATCTGATACTATCTTCTTTGGAATACCATGCAAGCACACAATCCAAGACATGTATAGTTCAGCCAAAACTGCACTGTTGTAGGTGGTCTTGACTGGTATGAAATGCCTTTGTCAAACAGTCCACTACTACCCAGATGGAGTCATAACCAGTATGAGTGCGAGGCAAACCGACTATAAAGTCCATTTCGATCTCATCCCATTTCCAATGAGGGATCTGCAACGGTTGCAACAAACCTGTAGGTCTCTGATGTTCTGCTTTAATCCTCTGACAACTGTCACATACAGCCACATACTCTGCTATCTCTCTTTTCATACCGTACCACCAGAATCTTTTCTTTAGGTCTTGGTACATCTTCTCACTACCAGGGTGTATAGAGTATGCTGTCTCATGGGCTTCCTTAAGAATGAGTTCCTAGATCAATTTGATGTCGGGAACACACAGTCTGTCCTTGAACCATACCACTCCTTCTATATCCTCACAGAAATCCTTGCCTTTCCCATCTATGATCAGCTACCGGATCTCGTTGATCTTCTCATCATCCTTCTGACCTTTCCTGATGTCTTGCTCTAGAGTGGGTTCCAACTCAATTGTCACTCCTTTGGTGTTGTTCAGAAATACGAGACTCAATCTGTCGAATTCCTTCGCTAGCTCATATGGCATCGGGTGAGCGGCCAACATATTGACTTGACTCTTCCTGCTAAGAGCATATGCAACCACATTTGCTTTGCCTGGGTGATAATGAATCTCCAGCTTATAATCTTTGATCAATTCCAGCCATCTTCGTTGCCTCATGTTTAACTCTGACTGAGTGAATATGTATTTGAGACTCTTATGATCCATGTAGATATCACACTTCTTCCCATAAAGATAGTGCCTCCAGGTCTTCAATGCATGAACCACGACTGCTAACTCCAGATCATGAGTAGGATAATTCTTCTCATGAATCTTCAACTATCAGGACGAGTATGCACTACTCTCCCTTCCTACATTAACACACATCCCAGTCCGGTGCACGAAGCATCACAATATACTGAGAATGGCTTGTGAACATCTGGCAGAATCAATACTGGTGTCATTGTCAACTTCTCCTTCAATGTCTCAAAGGACTTCTGGCATGTTGGGGTCCACTTGAACTCAACCTTCTTTGCTAACAGAGCTGTCATTAGCCTGGCAATCTTGGAGAAACCTTCAATGAAACGCCGATAATAACCGGTCATTCCGATGAAACTCTTGATTCCTCATACATCTTTTGGTGCTTTCCAGTCCAAGATAGTTGTTACCTTCTTCGGATCTACAGCCAATCCCTCTCGGTTTATAATGCGACCCAAGAACAGGACTTCACTGATCCAGAACTCGCACTTGCTAAGCTTGGCGTACAGCTGACAATCTCGTAGCCTCTGGAGTACTTTCCTCAAATGCTCCTCATGCTCTTGCTCATTCTGGGAATGTATAAGGATATCATCAATGAACACCACTACGAACTTGTCGAGGTAATCCATGAACACACTGTTCATCAAGTACATGAAGTAAGCTGGCACATTCGTCAAACCGAATGACATGACTGTGAACTCAAACAGTCCATACTTGGTGATGAATGCCATCTTCGGTATATCTGAGGGTCGGATTCTAAGATGATGATAGCCTGACCACAGATCTATCTTCGAGAACACACTGGCTCCTCTCAACTGATCGAATAGGTCTTCAATTCTGGGCAGGGGGTACTTGTTCTTGATAGTAACCTCATTCAAAGCTCTATAATCGATGCACATCCTCTTTGTGCCATCCTTCTTATCCATAAATAATAGTGGGGCTACCCAAGGTGAGGTACTAGGTCTGATGTAGCCCTTCTCTAACAACTCATCAATTTGCTTCTTGAGTTCCACCAACTCTAGTCCGGACACTCGATAGGCTCTCTTGGAAATAGGGGCGGTGCCTAGAATAAGCTCTATGGCAAATTCAACCTTCCTTTCAGGTGGCATTCCTGGTAACTCTTCGGGAAACACATCTGGGAAATCTGATACTACACTGATAGCCTCTGATGGTTTAATATCCTCAATGTGGGCGGTGACTTGGTGACAACTCCCTTTTCTGGGTTCTAACAAGACCAACTCCACTAACACTTCTTCTCCTGATAGGGATACTAACTTCACTGTTCTGTTCTCACAGTTAAGATTGGCTTGATACTTGGTCAACCAATTCAACCCTAGGATGACATCTATGGTTGTATCCTGGTTACCCATAACTATTAGATCAGCGATGAACTCTATCCCCCTTATTTGAACCTTTGCACTAGGGCAAAATCTATCCGTTTGGGTCCTTCCACCAACTAAACTAACCCTCATAGGTGGATACATGGGTGCTACTGGTATATTATATGATTCTACCCATGATGCAGTCACAAAAGAATGTGTTGCTCCAGTATCAAATAAGACATTTGCGGAATGGTACTCGATTGAGAATGTACCTAGTGCCACTCCTGGAGTCTCCTGGACTGTGTCGGCCTCTAAGTGGTTGACCTTTCCATACTAGGCATGAGGTTGCCCATGGTTGTTGCCTCCTTGCTGCATTGCATTCTGGCTGACTGGGCATTGGGAGCTGGCTGCTGCTGAGCTGCTTTCTTTGGGCAATGATTCGCCCAATGGTCTTGTTCCCCACAGTAGAAACATACACGACTTCCTCCTTGGGCTGGCGCTGCTTGATTATTCTGGTTGGTTGCTGGGGCAGGAAGACGGGCTGCCTGGTTGCTCTGACGCTGGTATTGATTTCCTCCTTGCTATTTGTTCTGATGGTACTGCTGCTGCTACTGAGGAAACTGCCTCTGGTACTACTGGTGGTGGTTCTGATGCTGATGCTGATGCTGGTGACCTTGCTTGAATTGCTGAGGTGGGTTGCCTGAGTAGCGAGGACAGCTGCTACTCCCAACCTGAGATCCACCAATCTTGCGTTTCCTATCCTCCATCTCTTGATGCTTCCTTTCTGTCATGATTGCTCTGTCGATCAGATGCTGGAAGGTAGGGAAGTTGTGATTCATCAGCTGGTAATAAAGAGGGTCAACCAATCCTCTTAGAAAGCTGTACTGCCTCTTGGCATCCGTGTTGACATCCTCTGGGGCATAACAGGATAGCTGCAGAAACTTGTCCCTGTACTCACTAACGGATAGGGAACCTTGCTTCAAGGCGAGAAACTCCTCCTTCCTCACTATCATCAGTCCCTCGGGTACATGGTAGCGACGAAAGTTTTCTCTGAATTCTTCCCAAGTGATAGCTTCTGATGTGGCATGGGTGGTGAGGTAAGACTCCCACCAAGACTGTGCTGCTCCCCTCAGCTGTCGGGGACCATACAACACTTTCTCACGATCGTTGCACTGGGCAGTGTGCAACTCACATTCCACGGTACGCAGCCAATCTTCGGCGTCCATGGGATCAGCAGAATGGGCAAAGACTGGGGGATGGCCCCTCATGAATTCTGCCCGCTTATCTCTGGGCACTTGTGGCATCTGAACTTGCACTAGAGGCTGAGGTGGTGGTGGCTGCTGCTGCACCTGCTGCATAGCTGCTAAAGTCTGACCAATTGCCTGGACTGCTTGGGTCTGCATCAAGAACATCTGCTCAATGGTCATCGATGGTGGCGGTGGCAACTACTGCTGTTGGGCTGCATCCTCTTGGGGTGCCTGCTGTTCAGGCTAAGCAAGCCTCGCACCTCTACGCTTGTTCTTAGACATCTGTAGAAATCACACACATATATCAACTCTGACTTTGTAGTCTTTCAGCATAAGAAAAGATATACGGAAATCTTCATAGCACTGAACAATTGACCATCTTCACTGACAGCTTCTCAGATAAAGAGGAAAGTGGATATAAATGGATTACCCAACTAAATAACTAACTTTATTAATAACTACACCAAGTTGCAGGGGACACCCACACCTTGGTGACAATCATTACAAAGATCCAACTTCAGTACATGTTCATCATAACATGCATCCAACAAAAGATAACCAAACTAACTCTGACTAAGACTGGCTAAACTAAGACACTGAACTAAGCATTATTACAGACTCTGACTCTGTCGATCTAAGGATCCAAATCTATCCGGGTCCTGCAGTCTGGGATACCATAGTAGAAGCGACCACGGGGTGGTGAACAGTAAGGGTGCTGAATCCCTACAGGGGCGGGAGAACCACCATCTAGATAGTGGCGTGCAGCGCACTCAACACGCAATTCCAAAACCTCCGCACGAACCTTGCCCAGCTCGTCAAGGGCGTGGTCCAACTCTGTGTTGAGCACAGTGACCAGATTGACCATGTTGTTCAGCCTGGGATTTCCCTCACCCATTGGCGAGACAATCACACCTCCAGCACTACCGGTCGAACGGCGAGGGTAGTACTTCAGGTCAAGGTCGACAGCTACCCCGCTGAACAACGAGCAATACTGAGAAAGTGCCCGTCGTGCTGCGTCTTGCATGGCTGCCTCGTCAGTATCCCTCTCAGTAATAGAATAGTGCTATGAGAAGGCCTCTACACCCTAGAGATCATCGTCCGGATGGCGCACCAAGCAAGTAGCCCCCCACTAGTCCGGGTATAGCCCGCAACAATGTTGGTAGACTACACAATGGTACTCGATAGACCAGGTGTGTCGGTCGATGGCCCAACGCAACAGGGTATCGAGAGCGTCGTGGAAGTGACACCCACGAGCAGCGTCACGAGTGATAGGTCTCGTGATCCATCCCTCCGGCTTCGGCTCCTCTGAGCGCTCTATGCCGTGGCTCAAACTGCCACCAGCGTCGTCGTCGTCTCCGCCGGGGTCTCCTCCAGTAGCCGGGATGCCCTATGGTGGTGTAGGGGGCATCTCTGGCTGAGGTGTAGGGGAAGGTGGCCTCTCAGACTCCACCTCTCGCTGAGGCGATGGGGAAGAGTCCTGCCACTCCTGCTCCTGCTCCTAGCATTGGCGCTCCTGCTCCTCATGCAGGCGACGATGCAGTCTCTCCAGATGACTGGACTGACCTGACACTGAGCGACGCAGTGGACGCTCCGCCAGGCGAGAAGGCAAAAAAGGGATCACAGACTTACGTGCAGTGCACCTAAGACGGGCCATCTATAAAAGACATCGTAAGCACAAGAGTAAGAGTAGAACTATGAGACCAAAAAGTAAACAGATAGAAAAGTGAGACAAAACTTTTTGGGAGGAGTAAATAACATAGAGTTGGTCAAGATGACCAACTTTTGAAAAGACACTGAGGTCAAGGTAAGAGTAGGGGTCTATAGTCCTTAGAGCGGCCATTCTAGTCTAGGTTAGCGGTCCTACAGTTAGCAAGGCTTTGATACCACTTATGTCACACCCGGTTTTGGAAGGCAAACCGAATGCGGAACATGTACGTGCTAGGATCAGAAACTCACGTACACAGTGATTATATAATGGGACATCATCACACAATGCTCGAAATAAATAGCGGAACGGTACTTTATTACATCAAGATGTCCAAGACATCCACATAGTCTAATACATAACCATTGTTCAACATAATTATCAAAGTGCGGAGATACGAAACGTAGATGATAAGCCTACACAGGCAGCTGACTGGGGGTTTGCCACTAAAAAAGAACTAGAACTCGTCATATTCCTAGAACTCCTCGAAGTCCTCCATGTTGCCAGCATCACCTCCTGAGCACTGATAATAGTGGGGACAACCTGGGGTGGGGTGGTTCGTAAAGCAAGGGTGAGTACACATCAACGTACTTAGCAAATGTCCCGTTTGGCTAAAGTGGACTAGCTATATGTGGGGTTGAGGTTAAGCAGTTGCTTTTAAGTTAGTCAAGTATTTATTATTATTAGTAGATCCAACTTTTAGTAATAAACCTAGCTATTACCCAAAAGTACTTCCTCAAACGAGGAAATACCACAGATCAAATTTTATGGCATCATTGTTAATCACCATCATAAATGTATCCAAAGTTCTTCTAATCAAAGAGGATCCCAAGGCTGCTCTTAACCGTGAGCTCGACTGATATACCAGTTTTTAACACTCTGCAGAGGTTGTACACTTTACCCACAAGTCGTTATCCCTTTCCAGCCTTTGTTGTACAGACCCAATCTTCACTACCAAGGTGAATGGCCAAGAATACACTACGTAGCCTTTACAAAGACTCCCCTGGTGCTAGGGATGAAAGTGGTAATTTGAACTGTTAGAACAAATTTAATATTTTAAAATAGATATGTATAAAATTTGATGTTGATCTTTTCTTATGTTATCAAGCACATTAGTACAAATATGAATAAAATATTACATAAATTGTTTTATGTATTATTTGCTCCCTACAACACAAAAGGTTGAAAAAATTACCGAATTTGTTTCCGAATCCATACCGAAGTTTATATCTATTATTTGAGGAAATATAGGATGAATTTGAGGTTTACCTTTTATGAATCTTAACAAGCTGAATGTTAAAAACAAGAATACAAATTTGTATTATATATTCTATATTCTATTTATTCACAATCAAAGAAAAACGACTAAAAAACTGATTACCGAATAAAAATGGCTAGTGCATAGCTGCTCGTTAGGTTTCGTCAGTCGTACAAACGTAGTACACCTCCCCAAGGTGGGTGACTAACAAAACCAAATTGAAAGAACCTCTGCACCCCAACCTTGGCAGAGCGAGCACTACGCCCCGGCCCCCATTGACGGCCCTCTGGCAAAGCCAACTACACCCCCAGGTTCATCTAATTAATCAGCTAAGGGCATCCCATTCCACCCTTATGGTTGTATTGTTATCCCGGGTGGTCACTCCACGAACAAGTCCTTACAGAGAGGTACTCAGGAAAAAGGCCTGAGCCCCCTAAGGTATCATAATATCATTCACATAATCAGGATAACAGTATCGTATCATAAACGTTCACATCATGTTCATTGATTAAAGTTAAGGCAGTAGCAACATGCTAACCATGGTAACCCAAATGGTAAACAAGGTTAAGGTAAATACAGACTAGTTAATCCTTAGGTTTCATAAAGTAATGCGGGACAGTGAATTATAATGTATGTAGGACATAATAGGTCAAAGGACACTTGCCTTCACCATGTTGCTGCTTAGGGAGGTCTCCAACAACACACTCAGGAACCTCGGACTGCTCGTTGTCTAAATAAAGTGAGCATGCATTCAATACATTTGGAAAGTACAAAATAAACAACACACCAAACATATACAAACGTAGCAATGCATCTTAAAACACAATAGGGAATAATGAGATCCAAGTATAATATGAACTTTAACATAAGCTAACCTTTTCTAGAAATAGATTATTATTTCTCTAAACATTGCCCTCAAATATATAACATAGCTCAATTCATTTTATTGTGACCTATAATTTAGAACAGGAGATGAACTCATGCAATACCTATCATTAATTTCACCAGCTTAAACAGGTTTAAATCTCTAAGGTTCTCCTTTATTTATATATTAAATAAATAAAACATCCACCTACATTAGTTCATATTAAATCATAAAAATTAGAGTGTGCAGACAGTAAGTGAAACCATTTTATTTAAACAGAGAATAATTCTATGAACATTTTGCAATTTGAATCACTAAATTCGGAGTTCATATGCAAAAGTTATGAAATAAACAAGTTTGGGAATTCAAAATATGAAATTAGGGCTAATTCTGTGAATATTTAAAAGTCCAGGGCTAAATCTGTAAGATTGCAGGGGCTTGCACGTGAAAACCAGGGACGGCGGGTTTATTTTCAATAAACTGGGGGTCTCTTTAATAAACTAGCCACGCGAAGGGGTATCGGGTGAATCTAATCGTCAGATGTAAAACCAACGATCTGAATCGGACTGAGGGGATCGGACCAGGGGGGAAACAGACGGCTGCAGGTGTCCGAGCACATTTGATCTAAATCGGATGGAGGGGATCAGACCAGGGGGGAAACAGACAGTTGCAGGGGTCCAAGTCGTTCGATCTGAATCGGACGGGGGGGATCAGACCAGGGGGAAACAGACGGCTGTAGGGGTCCGAGCTGTTCGATCTGAATCGGATGGAGGGGATCGGACCAGAAGGGAAACAGACGGTTGCAGGGGTCCGAGCCGTTCGATCTGAATCGAAAGGAGGGGATCGGACCAGGGGGAAACAGACGGCTGCAGGGGTCCGAGCCGTTCGATCTGAATCGGACGGAGGGGATCGGACCAGGGGAAAACAGATGGCTGCAGGCGGCACCACTCCTCTCCACGACGGTGAGGTCACTGGAGTTGGGGCAGGCGTGAGCTAGGGTGGCTCCGGGGTCGCTGGAGTTGGGCAGAGAGGAAGAGGGCGCCACGGCGAACTCAATGGTGGGGAAGAGGCCATGAATCCACGGACAGAGAGGGGAGAACGGCGGTGAGAAGGTCTCGGGCAGGCCGAAGAAACTCTGGTGAGCCATTCCGGCCATGGGGAGGGGACTTAAGGCGCGATAAGGCCTTGGCTAGCTTCAACATAGGTAGGGGTGACACAGGGACCTACTCCTGGTGAACTAGACTGTGCTAAATCGGCCGGCCACCGCGCGAACACGGCGGACCGCCGCGGCCGAGCACCGGCGAAGGTGAAATTGGCCGAGCATAAGGCGTAATAAGGGAAATTGGGCACGGGGACGGCTGTCTCACCTCAGGGCGGAGCTCGGAGAGGCTTGGCGCGTCTCCGGTGAGCTGGATGGTCGGGAACATGGGCGTGGGTCTCCGGCGGCGGCTGGCGGCACTGGCAGAGCGCGAGAGAGGGCGAAGTTGTGCGTAATGAGGTGAGGGGTGTGCGTGGGGCACTGGCAGGGCTCTAAGAAGGGAGCTGGGCGCGTGGGCAGGGCATCATGGCGGAGAAATCCGGCGACGTGCGCGAGTGCGCACGCGCTGGTCCATGGCGAGCGTGGAGAAGGCGGAACTGATAGGTAGGGTCCACGGCGTAGAGAGAGGAGAAAGGGGCGTGTGGAGCAACGGCTCGGCAACTAGCGGACCGGGCCCACGAGACAGAGAGAGAGCGAGCGGGCGAAGGAAACTGGCGCCGATAGGCTGGCCCCACTGGGCAGCGAGCGAGGGAGAGAGCGCGCGCGGGAGAGGGGATCTACCGCTGACAAGCGGGGTCCGCCTATCAGGTGGCACGGGCGCACGGGCGCGCGTCCTGGCTGGGCCGACTGAGCTGGTTTGGGCTCCTTTCTCCTTTTCTTTTTCTCTGAGTTTTCTAATTCCTTTTCCATTTCTTTTCCATAGGGTTTTCAAATCCAAATTCAAACTAGGTTTCAAATTCAAATAAATTCAAACATGTGCAACACTTCAAAGAATATTTTAAGCTTAGCATGATGCAACATGTCATGACCCACAATATTTTGGCAAAAATAAATAATTAACCTCCGCTAGTTTAAGCTATTTCTAATCAAAAGGAAAAAGGGAGAAAGAATCTAGAGAGAGAGAAAGCCTAGAGTGAGAAAAAGAAGAGTAACACATGATTTTGGGTGGTAATTAGAAAGAAATTTTATACCCCAAAAATCAGGGTGTTACAGTGTAGGCTTAGGGTACGGAACCATGCTAAGCAGCTACACAGCACCGGACCACTCCAGGAGACGAGCGCCCATTCTCTAGAACTGGACCCCAGGTTGCCTGGACCCCCTGCATCAATAGAGGTGTCCTGAACTGCAAGCCTGGCTACTCAATTTGGATGTCATCCATACCAGCAAGGGTGGGAAACTGTATGGGTGGGTTAGATAAAAAATAATGCTTGTAAACTGAAGTGGAATAAAACCATCACAAGAGCACATCTAGGGGGTAAATCTTTTCCTTGTAACTTGATATACATGTATGTAGACCAATAGACCAGGCTTACGAGGGCGGGCCTCACCGGATTGACGTACACATATGTGCAACCTAGTTACAAAGGAAGAAAACTCAACCTCCCAGTTTTCCTTTTATGGATAGAACTTACAGAGATGTTCTATATTCTAGGGATTGGGAAGAGGTACTCCTCCTGTTGTGGCAAGGCAGACACACCCGGGTCGGCATATTTCTGTCACCTTGAAGGGTCCTTCCCAACTGGGGGAGAGTTTATGGAGCTCTTCTCGGTTCAGTACTCGCCTTAGGACTAGGTCCTCGACCCTGAGCTCCCTACTATGCACAAACCGCTGGTGGTAGCGTCTGAACGCTTGGTTGTACCATGCATTTTTGGATCGCCGCTCGCCATCTACGTTTGTCGATGAAGTCCATGTCCTCACACCATAGGTGTTCCTGCATAGATTCATCGAAAGACTGGACCCGTGGCAAGCCCATAATGATTTCTAGGGGAAGACAGGCTTCAGCCCCGTAGACCAGGAAGAACAGGGTCTCCCCGGTAGCTCGGCTGGGTGTGGTCCGGTTCCCCCATAGTACGCATGGAAGCTCGTTGACCCAATTTGCACCATGCTTTTTTAAGCAGTCATAGGTGTGTGTCTTGAGTCCCCTGAGGATTTCTGCGTTTGCCCTCTCATCCTGGCTGTTGCTCATGGGATGAGCCATAGATGCAAAGCAGAGCTGGGTGTCGATGCCCTTGCAATACTCTTAGAAGAGCTGACTTTTGAACTAGGGTCTTGTTGTCCGTAATGATATGGCTTGGGACCCCAAATCTACAGATAATTGACTTGAGGAAGGCAACAGCAGCACCCTAGGTGATACTGACCATAGGGTTGGCCTCTGGCCACTTTGTGAATTTGTCGATAGCGACGAAGAGGAAACAGTACCCGCCGACAGGCCCTAGGGAATGGTCCCAGGATATCCACCCCCCATACGACGAATGGCCAAGAGGGTGGAATCATTTGCAGAGCCTGAGCCGGTGTGTGTATCTGCTTTGCATGGAACTAACATGCTTTGTACGGACTTTACCAACTCAGCTGCATCCTGGAGAGCGGTTGGCCAATAGAAGCCGTGCCAGAAGGCCTTACCAACCTAGTGTGCGAGATGACGAATGACTTCCGCACTACCTCTATGGATCTCCACGAGCAGCTCACGGCCCTCCTCCTGGGTGATGCACCAGCATGAGAATGTCGTTGGCGCCACGGCGGTATAGATCCCCTTCTACCATCGTGTATCGTTTAGCCAACCGCACTATGCGCTCTGTGGACATATGATCTTCAGGAAGGACACTTTCTTTCAGGTAGTCCCGGATCTCAGAGATCCATGCATCGGGACCACTCTGAGCTACTGGTTGTGGCGCTAAGAGGTTGGCAGGACCCTCTGTAGCACACAAAATCCTTGGTAGGTTCTGCAGATGCAATGCCACCAGGACCGCTAGCTTCGAGGTGCTAGTCTCGCCCCCTTCGCTCGGTTCGACAGGCTAGGGCGGTAGGTCTCAGCAGCCGTCTTTCGAAGACGCCCTCGGGCACGGGTGCCCAAGTTGATGCCCTCGTGGAGAGTTCATCTGCTGCTGAGTTGTTAGCCCGAGGAACATGTTGTAGTTCCAGGGCAATGAAATCCTTTTCTAGCTTCCTTACATGGAGGAGGTAAGCTGCGAGCCTAGGCTCGTTGCAGCTACATTCTCCGCGGACCTGCTTGATAATTAGCTAGGGAGTCCCCCTTCACGAGGAGCTGGCGGATCCCTAGGGATAGGGCCGCAGACAAGCCGAAAATCAGTGCTTCATACTCTGGCATATTGTTGGTGGCCTTGAACTCAAGGTGCACCATATACTTCACTTGATCTCTGCTTGGGTCGACGAGGACCACTCCAGCACCGCCACCCTGCTGGCGGATGGATCCGTCGAAGAAGAGCATCCAGTGGGGCTCGGTGAAGACCGTAGCCCTAGGCTTCGTAGGTGTGGGGTCCGAATCAGGATCCAGACCCATAGGAGCGCTCGGGGAAGGGGTCCATTCCACGATGAAGTCAGCCAGAACCTAGCTCTTGACAGCATGGTGAGGCTGGAAGTCCAGTAGGAACTCAGCAAGCTCCATGGCCCACTTGGTGATGTTGCCTGTGGCGTTAGAGTTGTGGAGAATGGCCCTTAACAGGAAGGAGGCCACCACCACGACCCTGTGTGCTTGAAAGTAGTCGCGCAACTTCCTGGACGCAACTAGTATAGCATAGATAAGCTTGTGCGTCTCAAGGTACCTGGCCTTTGCCTCATGGAGGACTTCGCTGACGTAGTAGACTAGCTTCTGGATGGTTTGGACCCCTGCGGTTGGTCTTGAGCCCTCAAACTCTTGACCTTCCATCACCATCGTGGTGGTTAGACCACCACCTTCTCCTAGGGGAACTTTTTGACTCCCCTGGGGATGTTGTGTCGTCCTTTTGACGACCAGCACCATGCTCACCACCTCTGTAACCGCTGCAATGTTTAAGTACAATGGCTCCCCTGGCTCTAGAGCTACTAGTATTGGTAGGGACACAAGGTGCTGCTTCAAATCTTGAAAGGCTCGTTCTGCCTCCTTGGTCCAAGAGAATGGGCCGGACTTCCGTAATAGCTTGAAAAAGGATAGTGCCCTCTCGGCCAGTCTTGAGATGAAGCGGCTAAGGGCGGCCAGTGACCCCGAAAGCTTCTGGACGTCCTTGATTCGGGCCGGAGGCCTCATTGCCTCAATTGCTTTGATCTTCTTTGGGTTTGCTTTAATACCCCAAGTGCGAAACCAGGAATCCCAGCAACTTCCCTGCGGAGACACCAAAGACGCACTTTTCCGGGTTCAGCCTCGTGCGTGTTGCCCACAGTTTGTCAAAGACCAGGGTTAAGTCTTCCACTAGGGTCGACCCTCTCTTAGTCTTGACCATGATGTCATCAACGTATACCTCTATCCTGTCCCTAATCAGGTCACCAAAGGTCTTACTCATCGCCCGTACAAATGTCGGTAAGGCATTTTTAGACCATAAGGCATTACAACATAACAGTAAAGCCCATCCATAGTTACACAAGCATTATGCTTCCTATCTCACCTAGACATCTAGATCTGATGGAAACTAGAGTAAGCATCTAGGAAGGACAGGAGGTTGCACCCAGAGGTAGAATCCATGATTTGATATATTCGTGGAAGTGGATATGGGTCCTTGGGACAGGCCTTATTGAGGTTGGTATAGTCGATGCACATCCAAAGCTTCCCTTAGCCTTGGGAACGATTACTAGATTGGCCAACCATACTGGGTGATGGACCTCTTCGATGAAGCCAGGGCGCAGCAGCTTCTGGACCTCCTCACAGATGAAATCCTGCCGCTCAATGGACTATCTCCAAGGCTTTTGACTCACCGATTTGGTGTAAGGGTGGATCTTCAGATGGTGCTCGATCACCTCCTTGGGGATCCTAGGCATCTGCGACGGTTCCCATGCGAATATGTCGGCATTTGCTTGGAGGAAGGCGATGAGCGTGATTTCCTATTTCTCCTCTAGATTGCCCGCGATGCGAGTGGTCTGGGAGGAATCCACGCCGACTTGGATGGTCTTGATAGGACCGCCATCTGCTCCAGATGGTTGCACCTTAGGCACCTTGGTAGGCGCCTTGGTACAGGAAGTCGAGGGGTCCCTCCCCCCGTCATCCGGGCAAGTGGTTTCTGCCGCCAGGGCATGCAACTTTTCGATAGCTGCAAGCGCAGTTGGGTGGTCGCCCCGCACGGTGAGGGCCCCAGCAGGGGACGGCATCTTGAGGACCAAGTACCCGTAATGGGCAATGGCCATGAACCGGTACAGGGCCAGCCTGCCAATGATGGCATTGAAAGGGAGGTTAACCTCCGCAACGTCGAACTGGATGTTCTCAGTGTGGAAGTTCTCCTCAATCCTGAATGTAACTGGGAGTGCAATGCTCCCAAAGGGATACACCGGTTAAGGGCCCACTCCGGAGAATGGGCGAGAGGGTCCCAGTCGAGATACTAGGATCTGCAGTTGCTTGAACACAGCATGACTGATGACGTTGAGCCCAGCCCCACCATCAATCAGGAAATGATGTAGCTTCATGTTGGCGATGACAGGGGCGGTGATGAGTGGTATGGCCCCTACCATGCTTTCGAGGCAGTCGGATGCCCCAAACGAGATAGTGGTGCTTTGCCACCACTGATGTGGGGCTGCCTTCGGGACCCCTGGGATCGTCAAAAGGACCTCGCGGCGCAGGGACTTCACATTCCTACGGGAGATGAGCTCCCAGCTTCCGCCATACATCACATACAGCTTCTTGCAGCGGTCGCTGTCATCACCGGAGTCGGAGTCTCCAGTGAGAATGACCTTGAGGACTTGCTCGGGGGATTGATACCCGAGGTCCCGTTCTCCCGCAGCCGCGCCACCTTCGTCGACCTTCTCTTTGCCAGGCCGGCGATGAGGCGGCGAGCCATCCTTGGAGGCCTTCTCACGCCGCTCGTTGATGCGCTTCACGAGCTTGAGGATCTCTCAACATTCTGAGGCGCTATGGCGACTGTTGGGATGGACAGGGCATGACCCACTGTTACTTCCTTGTTGCCATGGGCGCTTGTCGTGCCCGTCCCAGCCCCTAGTCGTAGCTGCGGCGACCGGAGCACCAGACTGCGGCCTATCATGACCGCGGTTCTTCTTCTTCTTCTTGCCACCGACCTAGGTGGCAGCACCTGAGCCGCCCGTCTGGGTAACTCCGGTCTACGGTGTTGAGTGCCATGCATGGCCCTCGGCAGCTCTAGCACATTTGTCGGCTAGAGCAAAGAGCGTAGTGATGGTTTCTACGTCATGCGTCGCTAATTTGTCCAACATGTTCTCATCACGCATCCCCTATCGAAAAGCAGTGATAATGGAGGCATCAGAGATACGAGGTATAGTCCCTCGTACCTTGGTGAAACGGGAGATGAAAGCTCGGAGAGTCTCCCCGGGTTCCTGCCTTACTGCATGGAGATGAGTCTCCACACCATGCTGCTGATAAGCACTAGTGAAGTTTGCTGTGAACCACGCACAGAGCTCTTTCCAGGAGTAGATCGACCCTGGGGTGAGGTTCATGAGCCAGGTCTGGGCCGGCTCGGTCAAGGCTACATGGAAGTAGCTTGCCATTACGGCAGTGTTTCCACCAGCTGCCGTAATGGCGGTGACGTAGACCTTCAAGAATTCTGACGGGTTTGACGTACCGTCGTACTTCTCCGGCAGGTGTGACCGGAACTTGGGTGGCCAAGTCGCCGCGCGGAGATGATCCGCTAGTGCGGCATAGCCCACGCCGACCAATGGGACACCCGCCTGGATTCGGGCGCCCCTTGGAGTTTGTGGTGCAACTGGAGCGAAGTCTTGGTCGAGGTTGCGACCCTCGAATTTTTGCCGGCGCTCACACGCTCTCTCCAGAGAGACTCGAGCATCCTCGCTCGCATGCCTACGGTTGAGCACTGCCCGTAGGTCGTCAGTCCGTGCACCCCTCACTGAGGGTGAGCGCACAGATGCCGATGCCTCGCGTTGACGCTGGAATGATCGAGGCCTGTTGGGGGCCTTCGTCCTCCGAAGGTCCTCAAAAACATAATAACAGTCTTCCAAGTATGGTTTATGGACAGGTATCTTCGGATTTATGATAAAAGCTTACACGATGGGGAGCTTGATCGTGACGAAGGTGGCCGTCGCTCCGAAGCTGTGTGGAAAGGAGCTTCGGCTAAATCGCAGAAAAGGGAACCGACTTAAAAGGGAAAAGGTTGTTCAGTCCTCATATATTTTTCTATAAGCCAATAGTAAATGTAAAGGGCATAATTGTAATTTCTCGTAGGTTGTATCCTATGCCTATAAATAGATGAACAGTACCCCCGTACTGTTCACGTTGACTTGTACTCGCTGGTGCGTCACGCTTGGATTTTTGCCTTCTGTCAAGCCAAAGGTATAAATGTAATTCAATATTATTCACATTTATTCATGATGAAAGAATATTAATAATGTTATGCGATCATCTATGTTATCTCTTATGTTTCATATGTTTCTTCTTTCATTAATATACATACTGTGATGATGAAAGTACATCCTTCATGACCTTTGTCTGAAGATCATTATATCCTAAGGGAAATAATGCTTCGAAGGACGAAGGGCATTAACCATTAACCTTTTTCTGTGTTGCCTTGTTCTTAATTCATAGCATTTGAGAACAAGTTCCCAACATTGGCGCCCACCTCCGGTGAACCCTCTTTCGACCACCTTCGGCAAGCACTGACCCTCGTCATGCTGCCGAAGAAAGCTTCAGCGACAGGGGCTACTGCACTACAGCCACTGGACCCAAATCAGGAGAATCTCTCTCTCCGAGAGGCCCGAAGCCAGAAGAGGAAAGCCACTAGTCCAACACTTCAGGAGGAAGAGTTGGATCAAGAAATCAAAAACATGGAGATAATTCATCAGCAAGTACAAAGGAAGAAGGAGAAGATGGCTAGACTGGCTGATCTTCAAAGGCAAATCGATGAAGCCACTGAAGAAGTACGCCATCTTGTTCAAGACGAATAAGATCGAAGGCCCCAACACAGGGAGTTTCATCAAGAAGGTTTATTCAACGAGGATGGATGGTATGATGATTTTAATCATGATACCTTTACCTTTGACGCTGCTTCTCCCTTGGCATCAGAACTGCAAGCTATCCCATGGCCTCCATCATATAAGCCACCTCAGCTCCCTATGTATGATGGGTACTCAGATCCGAAGCAATTTTTGATGAGTTATGAGGCAACCATATCTTCATATGGAGGCAATGCAGCTGTCATGGCCAAATCCTTCGTCGTGGTAGTTCGGAATGTGCCCAAACATGGTATTCTTCTCTTTGGCCAGGGACTATTACTTCGTGGCAGAAGCTCAAGGATATGTTGCTGACAAGCTTTCAAGGCTTTCAGACGAAGCCGGTCACAACTCAGGCTCTGTTTCAATTTACGCAAGACCATGAGCAGTATCTTCAAGCATATGTTCGAAGGTTCTTGCGTCTCAGAGCACAGGCGCCTACAGTGCCCAATGAGATTGTCATTGAGGCCATGATCAAGGGGCTTCGTCTAGGACCTACTGCCCAGTACTTCGCCAGAAAACCTCCACAGGCACTGGAGAAGTTGCTTCAAAAGATGGATGAATATATTAGGGCTAACAATGACTTCCGCCAAAGAAGGGAGGAAGCTTATAGGTTCTCCGAGATGACCAGGGGCTTCGAAGGAAGAATACACCCGAGGCATGTCAGGTCAACTCACAACACTCAGAATGATGACAGAGGGAGTCAGCTGCAGAGGCCCTAGTGTTCTTCACAATCTTCGGGGCAGCAACAAAGTTCTTTTCGGCCTCCAGCTCCAAGAGGCAGAGGCGCCAGGGGCTTCGGAGAAAGATATGGAGACCAACCCAGGAAGATTTACTGTCTATTTTGTGGTGAAGACAAGGGCCATACTACAAGAATGTGCCAAATCACCATCCAAAAGCAGAAGGAGATCGCAGAAGCCGAAGCCTAGCAAAATCAACCGAAGCAGGTCCTACATACTGCTTCGTGTCACTGACCCTACATACCAGAGTATGTGGGTAATCATCCTACAGCTTCTGTTGCTTCGGCCAGTCAGCCACAGGCTTCTTGGCCGCAGCTCCCACCTCCGCCACCACTACAACCTGCCTATTTACGAGATCAGCAGCCAGAAGGGAGCCATCAGACTCATTAGCAGCAAGAGCTCAGGGAGGAATCCGAAGCTCGCACAGTCAACAATACTGTACCAGAGTCAAAACACATCTATTGAGAGATATCCTACCTCTGAAGCATTTTACAGTTTTGTCATTTTCTTTCTAATAAGGAACAATTGGTTTAAATCTAGTCTTCTTGTCACTTTTAATTTCTTGTAATAGCTTCGTTCTTGTCATAATGAAATACATCTTTCTTACAGACTTACGAAGCTCAAAAACTATCAAAGCTAAAAAGTCCTTAAGGGAATGTAGACCTAAAAATTACATTAAGCCGCGAAAATTCGTTCCTAGGGAACGCAGCGTAAGTTTGCCGAAGCTACAAAAAGTCGTTCCTAGGGAGCGCAGCGTAAGTTTGCCGAAGCTACAAAAAGTCGTTCCCAAGGGAGCGCAGTGTAAGTTTTCTGCTCAAAAGTCGTTCCAAAGGGAATGCAGAGCCAAATACCGCCGAAATATAAGGCGAAGCGCAAAAAGTCAACGTGAATACCACTGAAATAGAAGGCGAAGAAGTTCAAAAGACGTTCCTAAGGGGATGCAGAACTTACACCGAAAAATAAGCGGTGAAGCCGAAAAATAAACGGCAAAGAGATTTTTGATGGTTCCTAAGGGAACGCAGATGTTGTGTTTCAGTGTGGGTACGTGTCGTCGGCATTAGCATCATTCTTTGCATCATATCATCACATCATATCGTATAGCATCACATCATACATCATATCACATCAATTGGAAGCGAGGTCGATCTTCGGAGAATGCTTTATAAAAAAATGAAAAGATGCCAAGGCACAAAGTAAGCTGATAGTTACAGCTTCATCAGTTCTGATGTGGAAGGAGGTATCTATTCTTTACGAAGCATTGATGATTTTACAAAGGGTGGATGATTCTTACGAGGCGTAAAAACTCTTCTTTACGAAGCATGAAAAGAAGGGAAGGTATTTTTTCGCCGAGGGCTCAAAAACGGTATGTACATAAAGTTTCATGCATCGCAAAGAAATGAATTACAAGCAATTCATATATTACATTCAAATCTTGTAAGCACCAAAAATTACAAACATAGTTTAGCAAATGTTACAATAATATTCTAGAAAATGTTTTTACAATAGCTACTCTTCTTCCTTCAGAACTTTTTCTGCAGCTTCGGTTAGCAGTTTGGTAACAACTTCATCTACAATAGCTTCGGCCACATTAATGATTTCTATTGCCTTCTTCGTTTCTGGGTCGGCCAGTGGGTCAAATGGCTCTGGTGGAGGAGGAAGTTCAGCTGCGGTAGAAAACATCAGTTAGCTCGAAGTCAAAAAATGACAAAGCTAAAAGCCATTAAGTAATACATATTCGTTTTTCGAGTTCTGCTGCTCTTTCAGCTTCTTTTGCTGCTTCTCGAGCGTCATGAATATCATTTTTGCTCTTCTTCATTATTTCATGAGCCATCCCTCGGCCGCCATTTTCCCAGATATCAGTGAAGAATTTTCCACCTATTAAACTCGCTTCGGCCGAGGGGTCCTTTGTATCATCGACGAAGAAGGCAGCTTTGGTCTGGGCCAAGGTTTTAACATGTTCACAACCTGCCTTCTCCAAAATGGCTGCAACCCCCTCACACCAGAGAATGCACAGACATCCCCACGGTCACTCAAAAATTCCTCAAAAGCTTCGGCTTCATTACTGATCCACTCGATGACGCCCTCGGGGTCGCCTCGTATGAAGTTGTTTTCGCTTGAATACGCGCCCACGTTGGCAAAACTAGTCTCTATCTTTTTTACACATTCCACAAATTTTTCAAAGCATCTTTCTTTTGATGCGCGAAGCTCTGCAACTGTTTTTTCAAAAAAAAATTCCAGTACTCACTGGCATCTCAGCAGCTTCGGCAACAACGCATTTTAATTTGGCCTCAGCTAGTTGTTTTCGAAGGTCTTCAATCTCATTCTTTTGAATTTTAGATTGAGCCTTGAAGTTAGCTTCATCCTCCTTTACTTTGTCCACCAATGTAAGTAGAATTTTGTCTTTTTCCGTGGCTTCGTTTCTCAGCTTGATAACCTCTGTTCGAAGGTTATTGAGAGCAATAGTGCAGCTCTCATCTTCAGCATTCTTTTGCGCCCTTAAGACGTTGCTAAGTATTAAGCCCTACAAGAAAGAATGAATAAATTAACAATGAAGGAAAAGACTCTATTACAGAATCCATAAGCTTCAAAATTTTCACAACTTTTGTACCTTTAGACTGTTGTATGCAAGGCTATCCGCAAGATCTTCCTTCGTCATGGCACAAAGGCCAGCTTCGAGCTTTGGAAAACCCATACTTCTGGCCATCTCCCGGTAGACGGATAGTTCTTTGTTGTCTGGGAGGCAATACAAAAAATCATCTTCACTTGTACCATTAAACACTAAGGCCCCTTTCGGGTACTTCAGTTCTTGGGCATAGTGTTTAGCTTCAAAAATTTCTTCTTCAGATAATCTTTTTCCTGAAGCATGTCGAATAACATAATCAAGATCTTCGGAAGATGTTTCGGGAACAGGAGCGGTAGATTTTTCAGGCAAAGTCTGTTCTATAGCCTCTTCCTCCGTGGCCTTGTCTTCAATGTCCGAGGATCTTTTCTTAGCAGGCTCTGAAGGCCCGGCTTCGGCGCTAACCTGGCTCATTGCAGCTTCGGTTTCAGTTAGTTTTGTTTTAACTTCGATTTGCATTTTCGTAGCCTTGGTAATTTTCCCTAGAGTAGAGCTTGAAGCCTTTACCGTTTCTAACACGTCTAGTACACTTGCCATCCTTCTTCTTTTGGGAGTGGCTGCAAGACCTTTTTGTATCTTCGGCGTTGATACTTTTGCCGAAGGGCTGAGAACTTCTAACATTTTTATTCCTTCAGTCTCTGGTTTTTCGACCTTATCTTTACCAGACTTTATCTCAGCCTGCTCGGTTGAGGGTGCCTTCGGCATGGTAACCGGTTCTTCAGCCCTCTGCGTAGGAGCAATTAACTCTTTAGGATCAGCAGCTGAAGAAGTCTTCCCACCAAACTCGGGCACCACGGTCGGCTCAATATAACCGGGCCGGTGGGTGAGGACTTTCAACTTTCTACTCTTCGGCGTAGGCTCGCTCGGAGCAGCCAAAGTAACAACCTTTCTAGAGGTTGCACCCTTTCTTTTCTGCCCCCGTGGCGGGTAGCGATAGTCAGGGTATACAAATCCAATAGCATCAAAAACCCTGTTCAATCTTTTCTTTTTTCGGCTTCCGAAGGCCGCAGATAGTGCATTATCTTCGGACTTGGAATATGTTCCAAGTAACTCATCGCTAGTATTTTTAATACACTTCAGCCAGTCATCATCTGGTTCAATAAACTGGTCGCCAAACCTGAAGGTGTATTTCAATCGAACCAGGCCGCCTTCGCTAGGGTTAGTGATGCTTTCTTTCGACATTTCCTAGCTATCTGTCAGTGGCCATATCCTATAGGCTATATGTTCTTGAAGTAAATCTCTTGTCCCAATAAAAGAACAAACTGTGCTAAACGCCCTTCGACATGCTTCGGCTGCCTCATCAACTTCTACCTTCGGCTTTCGAAGGCCGAGGCGGGACCAGATGGGGCGCATAATGATCTCTTTAATGTCTTCTCTCGCCTTCAAATCATTTTTCACATAGAACCACTCTTCCATCCAGGCCCCGGGCCATCTTTTCCGAAACGCTAGCACTGGGTAGCTTGCGCCAGAGCGAGCAACGAAGCTATAGCAACCGAAATTGTTATGATATTGTTCTTTGCCCCAGGGCTTTGTCTCATATGAAAGTTCATGCATACTGCAAAAACATCTTGCACTTGGCTCTAGACCTTGACTTCTCACAGCCCAGACGAAGATCCCCATTCTAATAACTGCTTCGGGGGTGATCTGGTGATGGAAAATCTGGTATGTCTTTAAAACTTCAACCACAAATCTGCTCAATGGGAACCGAAGTCTAGCTTTGAAGAAGCTCCGGAAGATTACAACTTTGTTTTCTTCGGGAGCAGGAATGGCTCTGTCTGCGTCGACCCTCACAATAGACATATCTCGAAAATACCTTCCTCTCATATTATCAAGATGACTCTGTTTGATAGTTGATTTCCCGAATACTATATGACTTGGTCGCCAGGGCCAATCTTCAGAGTCTTCGCCTCCACTCTCCACATCATAGCTGTCGCTATCATCAGTATCTTCAGACAAGCCTTCTAGTATCTCTTTAGTAATCTTCTCTGTATCTATCTTTGCTATTGACTCAACAAATCCAGCAGTCTTCTCCTCAAGGAGCTTCTCCTCCTCGGTCAGCTTCGTCTCAGTGGCAACTTTTTTGTCATGAGACATATTTTCTTCGGGAATGGTGAAAATGCGTCCTTAAAACCAAAGCTTAGGGAATCTGAGAAACTAAGCAAGTGTTGGTAAACAAGAGCTAAAAAGTTGAGCAAACAAAGCAAGCAACAAGTAGCGTACCAAATGTGGTCAGGGTGGGTTCTTATTTATACGATCGACGCGCTCCAAACTGGAGGGTCCCGCCTGCCATTGACTGTTGCTATTCTAGCAAAGGGAAGGTGTTTTTTCGGACCTTTGGCTTAAGGCCTTCGTCCATGTCGTAGTCTGAATTCGTTATCTTAAACAAATTAACACTGCGAGGGGCTACTATTGGGGGCCTTCGTCCTCCGAAGGTCCTCAAAAATAGGGCTGGGCAAAAAACCCGTAACTCGAAACCCGAACCCAGAATACCCGAACCGAACTCGAACCCGAAATACCCAAAACCCAAATTTTGTTCAAGAATTTCGCGTAGCAACTTGCAAAACCCGAATTTAGTTCGGGTAATTCGGGTATCACAATCGGGTACCCGAAATACCCGAATTACCCGAACTTTAATGTGTCATGTACTCATGTCATGCTTAATTATTAATTTGTACATTTATAATTATGTGTATGTGTGCATAACTTGTGATTGTAGATTGTTTGTGTTTTATATGTCCATGTGTATCATTATTCAAACTATATTTTTATACTAATTTAATAGGGTGATTGTGTTTTTATGAAGGTGACAGAGTAGTTCGGATAGTTTAGGAATACCCGAACCCGAAATTTCGGGTACCCAAAATTTCGGGTATTGCAAAACCCGTTGTAATTTTGGGTATCAATTCTCAAAACCAGAAATTTTAAAAACCCGAATTACCCAACCCAAAATTTTTGGGTAACCCGAACGCCCACCCCTACTCAAAAACATAATTTAACAGTCTTCCAAGTATGGTTTATGGACAGGTATCTTCGGATTTATGATAAAAAGCTTACATGATGGGGAGCTTGATTGTGACGAAGGTGGCCGTCGCTCCGAAGCTGTGCGGAAGGGAGCTTCGGCTAAATCGCAAAAAGGGAACCGACTTAAAAGTAAAAAGGTTGTTCAGTCCTCATAGATTTTCTATAAGCCAATAGTAAATGTAAAGGGCATAATTGTAATTTCTCGTAGGCTGTATCCTATGCCTATAAATAGATGAACAGTACCCCCGTACTGTTCACGTTGACTTGTACTCGCTGGTGCGTCACGCTTGGATTTTTGCCTTCTGTTAAGCCGAAGGTATAAATGTAATTCAATATTATTCACATTTATTCATGATGAAAGAATATTAATAATGTTATGTGAACATCTATGTTATCTCTTATGTTTCATGTGTTTCTTCTTTCATTAATATACATACTGTGATGATGAAGGTACATCCTTCATGACCTTCGTCTGAAGATCATTATATCCTAAGGGAAATAATGCTTCGAAGGACGAAGGGCATTAACTATTAACCTTTTTCTGTGTTGCCTTGTTCTTAATTCATAGCATTTGAGAACAAGTTCCCAACAAGGCCTGGACCTGGCCGAGCTAGGATGGGCCATGCTGAGGAGACAGTCGACATCTTCGCGCCACTGCCTCATGGCGCCCGGCGAGGCCGTGGAACTTGGAGGGTTACGTAGCAACTCCCTGGCTGCAAACAACACCCCACCAGGAGCAGCCCTCGACGGAGTCCTGGATGTCTGCACGGGCGTGTGCTGCTGCGCAGCGTGCATAGCAGCAGCACCAGGTCGGGAAGTCCTCGGAGGACAAGTCCAGCCTCGTGGCACAGAAGATGCTACCTCTTCCTCCATCGGGAAGTCCTCGGAGGACAAGTCGTGGTGCTCGACGATCTGAACCATCACGTCGAGCAAGAAAACAGGCGAAAAACCCAAGGCCAGACCCCCTACCTGGCGCGCCAAATGTCGGTGGGAAAATCCTCCGGTCGGGTGGTGGAATGCACTCTCCCTAATCCTAAGATGAGGAGGGGGCCTAAGCGCTCGCTTGATTGGTGAATTTCGAATGAACACAAGAACACTCGAGGGTTGATAGTGGTTCAGGCCGCTGGAGCGTAATACCCTACCTCCACTATCTGTGAGTTGTATTGACCGTGTCCCTTGTAATGTTGTGTCCCCTCCCTTTTATAGTTTAAGGGAGGTACATACAAGGGAGCTGAGCTCCGATATGCGGGCCCAGGAGCATAATGGAAGGAATACATTATGTGAATAATTAATGCTGACTAAACCCTAAACAAGGGAGCCGTTCAGATTCCCTCCGCCTTAGTAACGCATGAGTAATCAGCGGGAGTCATGATGACTGCAGTCCATGCAGCATTGATAGGCAGTGACCCTTTTCTTGGAAATGCACGAGTAATGGTGAGTCATTGTCCTTGCTATGGTAACGTGTAAGTAACAGCACGGCCCACGCAACGTGGACTGGGCATGCCGCCTGTCACTGGAATGGATAGGCACACGTCTTATCCGTAATGAATGCAAAGACGCACGTAGCCCAAAGGCTTCATGCCAGGTTCCGCCCGTTGGCTTACGCCACGCGCAGTAGGCCACATGGCAGCATCGGATCTCTGCCTGGGTCCTGATCCCACCAGATCAGGTCTGGACACGTCTCGGCATCGGACCCCCGCCTGAGTCCTGATTAAGGCCCGGGTATGTTCTATCCTAGAACCCTAGGACCCCACTGTGGGTGGCCCGGACCCCATACAGGGGTGTCTGGATCCCATTCTAGGGGTCCGGTTTGCACACGTGGAGGTCCTGGACCAAACTTGGAGGCCCGAACCGTATATACAGGGGTCCAGCACCTTCCCATGGGGTCCGGACTCACTGGTGATGCCTCAGAGTATGTCACTTTCTCTAGACACGTCCGGACCTGCCCATGTAGTGCGGTCAGGTGCTGTTGCTGGCCTAGAGTAGTCGCTCAAGGCTTGGGCGAGTCATGGCCTGGTCCCACATACAGCTCTTTTACCACGCGACTAAAAACAGTCATGTGGGTACTGCGTTTTTATACAGCAGTAAGGGGTACCCCAGTTTCAGGGTACCGACAAGATTCTTCTAAGTGAAGATATACGTTAAGCTCTTATGATCAGTGTAGACTTGGCACTTAGTCCCCATAATATAATGCCTCCAAATCTTGAGAGCATGCACTACGACTGTCAGTTCTAAGTCATGAGTGGGGTAGTTCAAGTCATGATTCCGCAACTGGCGAGATGCATAGGCGATGACATGTCCTTCCTGCATAAGCACACATCCTAGGCCCTCGCGGCTTGCATCAAAATATATATCAAAACTCTTTTGTAGATCTAGCATAATCAACACTAGGGCTGCCATCAATTTAAACCTTAGTTGATTGAAACTCTCTTGGCATTCCTAGGTCCACTTAAACTCGTTTCCCTTCTCTAACAGTGAGGTCATAGGCTTAGCAATCTTGGAGAACCCTTCAATGAATCGCCGGTAATAGCCCGCGAGTCCCAGGAAACTCTGGACCTCCGTAACTGAACTTGGTATCTTCCAACTAACTATCGATGTTACTTTAGCTGGATCCACTAAAATTCCACCCTTGTAAAAGTTGTGCCCAAGGAATGGTATTTCATCAAGCCAAAACTCACACTTGCTGAACTTGGCATAAAGTTGATTATCCCGTAGCTTTTGTAGCACCATCCACAGATGTTAATCATGATTACTATCATTCTTGGAATAAATCAGGATATCGTCGATGAATACCACAATGAATCTATCAAGATACTCCATGAACACCTTGTTCATCAGATTCATGAAGTAGGCTGGTGCATTGGTTAAGCCAAATGACATGACTGTGAATTCATATAGACCATATCAGGTAGAGAAAGCCATCTTGGGAATATCAGATGGCATAATCTTCATTTAGTGATAACCCGACCTGAGGTCCATCTTAGAGAACACCCTAACACCTCTCATCTGATCAAATAAATCTTCAATACGAGGTAAAGGGTACTTGTTCTTAATGGTGACATCATTAAGTGATCTATAGTCCACGCACATCATTTGCGAACCATCCTTCTTCTGTACAAACAGTACCGGTGCTCCCTAAGGTGAGGAACGCGGACAAACGTACCCTACTTCTTGCAACTCTGTTAACTATTTCTTAAGTTCTTTTAACTCTTCCACTGACATCCTATATGGCCTTTTTGAAATGGGAGCGGTTCCAGGTAAGAGATCAATGACAAATTCAACTTCCCTATCTGGTGGCATTCCGGGCAACTCTTCAGGAAAGACATCTGGAAAGTGTCCAACAACTAGGATGTTTCTACCCACAAATTTTCCATCTACTAGAAATATGGCATGTTTGGTAGAGGCGGTTATGGTAATCTCTACTTCAAATCTTTCTCCCTTGGAACTAGTGAGTTCTACAGTTCCCTTCTCACAGTGTATAACTACCTTTGCTTTCCTTAACCAGGACATCCCAAGTATCAGATCTATACTGCTTTCTTCTAATACTATAGGTGTAGACCATAATTCCCTTCCCATAATTGTCAGTGTTAATCTGTGTGTCATATAATTTGCTTCAACAGGCCCTTTAAGTGTAATTACTACCATTAGTGTTTTCATAGTTTGAAGTGGTAATTCATTTGTGGTGGCATAGTGAGCAGAAATAAATGAATGTGTAGCTCCAAAATCAAATAATATGGCTGCTGGAATTGCATTAATGTAAAACATACCGATAGCGATGTCCGCTCCATCAGCAGTGGCCTCAGCACTGACTTGGTTAACTCTGGCAATGCTCAATCCCTTGCTAGGAGTCTGTTGCTTGTTCTGAGCTGGTGTACTGTAATTCCCCATCGAACAAGCATTTGCATAGTGCCTAATCTGACTACACTTGAAGCATGTGGGGCCTATCTTCTGTCCTGTGGGTCTCGCCGGGGTGCCAGTGGGGGCAGCCTGACGAGTGTGGGGTGTCTGTGGAGTCCCCTATGGCGCGTACTGAGCTAGGCGCGGTCCTCCTCCAGGACAAGCTGATGTACCCTGGGGCGGAGCATAGCGAGGGCGAATACTGCTACTACCCTACCCCTGGGTAATGGCCTTCTGCTTCATCTCCCCTAGTTGAACACGCTTGTGTTCAATAGCTAGGGCTTTGTCAAGAAGCCTCTAGAATGACGGAAAAGTGTGAGCGACCAGTGCATACTGTAGTGGCCCATTGAGTCCCTCTATGAAGTGCTCTTGCTTTCGCTCATCATCAGCCACCTCATCAGGAGCATACCGTGATAGCTGAATAAATTTGTCACGGTACTCACTAACTAACATATTGCCCTATTTTGTTGATAGAAATTCCTTCTTTTTAATCTTCATTAGTCTAGTAGGTATGTTGTAATTTTTGAACTGTGTGGTGAATTCCGCCCAAGTAATAGTATCGGCAGCGTCATGGGCAGCAGTATAAGAATCCCACCAATCAACAGTAAGACTAGTCAGATGACCAGAAGCATAGAAAACCTTCTCTCGATCAGAGCATTGGGCAATATTTAGCATTTTCTCCACTGACTTTAACCAGTCATCGGCGTGCAAAGGATCTAGAGAGCTGGCGAAGGTAGGTGGCTTGTGGCTCATAAATTCCCGGTGCTTGTCCTGGGTGGAAGTGGTGGTGGTGGTGGAGGCAATGGTGCTTACTGCTATCGCACCATTCTTTATTGATGCATCTCCTCCCGCATATCTTGCCTTTCCTAGCGCATCTCTTGGCTTTCCTGCCATATCTGCGCTTGCATATCTACCATAGTATTGGGCATCTGTTGCAGCATCTGCGTCTGGGCTGCAACCACTGGATCAGTTCCGGCCTGATGGAGGATTTGGAGGATTCATCTCTGTTTGTTGTTGTTGTCTAAGCACCCTCCGGTTATATGGATTGGCAGGTAGATTAATTCTGCCTCCCTTCCTGGTATTGACCATCTAGGTTAGAAATACATGGTAAGATAGAATTGTAGAATAGACGAGTAATTGTGAGGCAGAATCTTTTGGGGGTTTTATTAGCTAAGTAGATTAGTGTGCCACCTACTCATTCTAATTACCTTATGGTGGTACATGCTAGAATGCCCTTCTATGCTATTTCAATCAATCAAAGAAGCAAATCAAGCATTTATCATCAGAACAATCATCTAATCGTTTTAGATAGAAAATAATTTTAATTTTGTCTTAGGTCTCCTATCTCATTAAAGGGTCATAAATGTAGGATTCCAAAGTGTGAAATCCTCCTTGTCTTAGAATGGAAAAGGTAAGAGTAATCAGAATAGAACAGTAGAAGGTGAGACAGGATAAAGAAAAGTATAGAAAGAATCAGAGTAAGGTAAGTAGGTAAGGGTTTTTGTCCAGTTCTGTCTAGGTTTCGTCCTACAGTCAACATTTTCTTTGATACCACTTTTGTCACACCCGGTTAAGGGATAAAACCAGGTGCGTCTCATATGTGCGTCAAAGAAGAACATCACATATAATGACAAAGTGTATAGTGTCACAAGTATCATTATTACATAGCGGAAGTCTTACAAAAATAAATAATAATAATAAAACAAACTAATATTATTCCTTGGCGCCATCAAGCTGACTCGGAGACGCCACCTAGATCAACTCGTACTCCACATTATAGGGCTCCTCTTGGACAACCTGCTCCTCACCCGTGGGGGGTTTACATATCGCAAGAGTGAGCTCACAAAAGATCATAGCTCAACAAGTTGTGGGGAATAATGTGCATGAACTCACCAAAGGCTGATCAACAAATAAGGGTTAAAGCTGAGCATTGCTTTTAATAAGTTGGTCAAATTTTATTAGCAGTTACTAAATGTAAGTAAATACCAAACCAGAGTAATAATAGATCAAAATTGATAATAAATCCCAATGCGATGCAAATGACAAATTAAATTTAATTCCATAAATTAATCATGTGAGATGATGAGGACATCCTCCACTATTACCCGTTGGCAAAGACATAATTGACCCAGTTGGCCCAATTGTAGTCGGACGGCGACCGTGTGAGCCTTAGATTTATCCCACCTCGCTTAACTTGGGAGGAGTAAGCCACTTTAAAAGGAAGAACCACCCTTCCCCCATTGGACTAGTCTTTTGGGGCAATTGGGCCTTTCACTGAGTTGGGTGTGTTTAATGAACTGTTGGGCTCCAGGCAACCCTAATTTGTTGGGCCTCGGCCAACCCCACCTGGGCTGGGTGTATCATGAGGGTCCAAGCAGCTCATGATCATGAGCACGGCTGATATACCAGTTTTACACTCTACAGAGGTTGCACATATTTACGCACAAGTCATGTTACCCATCTTCTAAGGGATCGCGACTCCCATACACCTCTACCAAGGAAGCAAGACAGGGTAACACTATGAGGCCTTTACAAAGTTCCACTAGCTTCAGAAAACCCGCTACAGTTTCTAGGAAGCTCCAACGCAGGGACCCCTCGCCTAACCGCCATCGCAGCAAAGTCAACCTAAGGGCGTCCCTACACTGACCACTCCTCTACTACCCTTGCCCCTTTCGGGTAAGGTAGTCCCCCACTATCTTTTCTAATTAGTTAGCCAAGGGCGTCCCATACCACCCTTGTGGTAGCACTGTTTTCCAAGGTGGTCACTCCATGTTCCAATTAACATAATGATCTTACCATGAACATTAAATAACAAACTGATAACAAAAGTATGATCATGAATAATGTGTATCTCCATACCCAAAACCACAAAAGCAATAGCAAGTACTACCAAAAATTCAGTGGTAAACAAGGTATAAAGATAGCCAAGCTAGGGTAGCCTATTGGGTCCCATCAAAATTAACCTATGCAGATCATTATGATTAATAAGAACATTAATGGGTAAAAAGAAGTGATCAAGACAACTTGCCTTCAACGAGCTCCTGCTCAGCAGTCTCCACCTGCTGAACACATGGATCCTCAGTGGCTTGCTCGTCTACTCGCAGCAATACAAACAAACATGGTATAGCAGAAATTAACATCACACCAAACAGCAAAACAGAATGTATAATAATATTCAACGTATTGTAACGAGATTGTAGGAACAAGAATCACTAAATTCGGAGTTACGGTTACCGAGTTATGAATTTCTGAAATTATTAAGTGTTTAGTATAGAATAAATCAAGGGAATAATTTTCATTTATGTTTCATGGCTAAACAAAGTTACTAGGTGATAAACAATATTAAAACAAAGCAATGCAACTAGAATGGGCCAAAAAGGATTTAAAATATATTTTTTATGAATTAAATAGGTTCTGGAATTGTTTTTGCACTAGAAATTCATTTTCTATATTCCTTTATTTATTTTTCTCAGCTTTCTGGATCACACGCACAGTAAACAGAGAGCATGGGGTCTAAACCGTAAATATCAGGGACCCGTTTTGAATTCTTTTCTACTGCTTCTGGACGGCGCTTGATATAGACAAAGGACATGGTCTCATTTTTAAAACTGTAGAGGTCGAATGGGTACGCGTGACACTCTGCCTTTGGATCAGAAATGAGTGCCCTAGATTAGATCAATTCCCCCAACCCGAACCGCTCATATTGCGCACCGTTGCATCCAAGATCCACGACCAAGATTTTAAATACCCTGATCTACTTGTATGCACACGATTTGGATCTGATGGTCGAGATCCAAAACTTGAACCAGTATTCTATGTTCTGATCCAAGGCATTGGTTTGAGATCGGACGGTGCCCGATCGTCGCCAGCACTAACTCTCTCCTATCCTTATCACGACCAACACCGGCGGCCGCATGTTTCTTCCTACGGCGACACCATAGCCAGGACTACCCCACCCAATGACCCGGCGACCAAACTTCGATTCATACGGTGCAACAGGCCGAGGAGACAAAATAGTATCACATGGGGGGCATACCGACGCTTAAATTAGAGCAGTAGCACGCGACGATGGGCGGCACTCAGCCGTGACCTTCAACCTCTGGTGAGAAATCTCTGAGGGCCCGGTCGAGTTCCAAGCCTCTTGTCTCCCCGAACGTGATCCACATTCCACAGCACCCAACAATCTCCAGCAATCACCACGGTGCGATAGAGCATCACCGGGAGTGAGAAACGGCCCTGGCGGATCAATTCTCTCTCCTATCGATAGCTACACAGAAACGACTCCCAGCGTGGCGCAGACTCTCGGAGCATAGGGCGGGGAAAGGCGGTGGCCGGGTTTATAACCAGGTGCTAAGGACCCCGCAAGCGCGCAACTGGGGGGAAGCTTCGCGCAAGAAGCGGTTAGATCCATTCGCGCAGCGCTATTTCCACGGAGACGATGACCGGAAGACGAGGGACCCACTGGCAGCGGGTCATCGCGCAGGGAAGCAAGACGCGCGAGGGTGACAAGTGGGGACACGGTGTCGACGCCCTGATTTCTGGGCCGCGCGCGTGTGGGAGAAAGAGAGAAAATTGGCCGAGGAGAAGGCTTTTGGCCCAGGCGTGGTTTGAGGTTGTTTTCTTTTTTTTCTTTTCTAAATTTCTGATTCACTTTCATTCTTATTTGTAAATTTTCAAATTTTGAATTCAACTGATGTTGTGAACTTATTGTTCTCAATTAAATACTTAATTTGAACATACCAGTATGAGTTTTATTTATAAATTTTAGTTTGTATTTTATAGTATTTCTCTCCTTCTTTTCTATTTCAAATCCAATTTAGGGCTATTTCATATTCTCAACTCATCATTATATATCTACTAATATTATTGTTATTATTATTTAAATGCACAAGCAATCCAAAACTCCAACATGATGCATGGCTTAGTGGTGTGCTTTTATCTACTTATTTACTTTAAATATGATTATTCTCATGATGTAATGAATAGATGGCAAAGCAGGTAACGTGATCAACTCTTGGTGGGGCGTGGATGGGTTGTACGCAACACGTCTGAGAATTGTACGTGTGTTCTCTTGTAACCAGAAGCAGCCTCCCCTCCTCGTATATATACACGCGCAGAGGGAAGCCAACGGACGTTAGGAAGGAATATTCGGACCAAGGTCCGATCTACCACAGCCACGACGATGGTCTCAGCCCGACCGACAGCGCGCGCATGTGTGGCAGTCCTTCATTCTTTTCTCTGCTTCTCAATAGATGCACCAATGGATCACCTATTTAAGTTAAGTGAATTGTCCCTTGAACTTCCGGTATGGTACTAAAGTACTAGTATACCGTAGCATTAAAGTGGACATCTAGCATTGACTATTATTAAATATTAATATGGGTCAGGCCTATATTAATTCAACACTATGGATGGACAGCTAGCTGTGGTTCACAACATCCACCAGGTTATTAGTTATTAGAACACAGAGGTGCATTATTCAATATTTATCTACCTTGAAATGACCACAGTCCAACTCCATCTGCTATGCCAAATCATCCATCACAAGCTACAAAATATGCATCTTTATAACCTATCAGTACCGAGAAAAAATAGGTATAGTATAAAAACATTTGAAACAATGACTAGAATATTAGAATAATGGCAAAGTTGTACTCCCTCCATCCTAAATCAGTTATTGCTTTAGGATTCAAGTTTTGTTGCAAAATAGTTGTTATTCTCATTTCCCAAACCTTTCTCTCCCTACAGTACATTTCTCTCTCCAATGCACTTGTATCTCTATTTTCCGAGGGGTATTTTGGTCATTTGTTTTCTACATTGGTCTTGGTGAGAAACTCTAAAACGACAATTATTACCGGACGAAGGGAGTATCTTTTGTTGCCCTGGAATAAGTAGCAAAGCATATGTGTCGGCGTTTCGAGACCGGGGGGTCCCCGAGCCGACGAGTGAATGTGCCGCGTGCCCCAGCCCAGATGGGTCGAGCGCGTGGAGCGAGCGCGAAGGGGGGAACAGAGAGAGAGAGAGGTCGGTGGCCGGAGCCGGGTCGTGAGGGAGTCGGAGAATTCCCGCGGCCTTCGTGTTCGTCCCGCGCCCAGGTCGGGTGCGCTTGCAGTAGGGGGTTACAAGCGTCCGCGCGAGGTGAGGGGAAGCGAGCGGCCCCAAGAGAGAGCGCCTGCCCCTGCCCTTCGTCCCCGCGAGGCCAACCTTCTCTAAGAAGGCCCTGGTCCTTCCTTTTATAGTCGCAAGGAGAGGGACCAGGTGTACAAGATGGGGGTGTAGCGAGGTGCTACGTGTCTAGCGAGGGAGAGCTAGCGCCCTATGTACATGCCAAGGTGGCAGCCGGAGAGATCTTGGCACCCTGTTGGTGTGGCGTCGTGGCTGTTGGAGGAGTAACGGAGCCGGACGGGGAGACAGCTGTCGGAGTGGCTGGGCCCTTGCTGACGTCCTCCTGCTTTCGTAAGGGAGCTGAGAGTCGCCGTCGTCATGGTCTAGCGGGGCGCCATCACTTGCCTATCTGGCGTGGCTGGCCAGATGGGACGCCGGTCTTGTCCCCTGTGACCCAAGTCGGCTCAGGGCAGGGTGATGATGGCGCTTCCTGTTGACGTGGCGGTCTCGTGTCCTAGGTCGGGCGTCGTGGAGGCTCCTCCGAAGCCGGGGTCGAGTCCGTCCTGCAAGACAGAGGCAGAGTCCGAGCCCTAGGTCGGGCGAGGCGGAGATCGTTCGGTCAGAGGCCGAGGCGGAGTCCGAGCCCTGGGTCGGGCGAGGCGGAGTTCGTCGTCTTCCGAGGCCTTAGCCTGAGTCCGAGCCCTGGGGTCGGGCGGAGCGGAGTTCGCCGTCTTCTGGGGCCTTAGCCCGAGTCCGAGCCCTTGGGCGGAGCGGAGTTCGCCGTCTTCCGGGGCCTTAGCCCGAGTCCGAGCCCTTGGGCGGGGTGGAGTTCGCCGTCTTCCGGGGCCTTAGCCCGAGTCCGAGCCCTGGGGTCGGGCGGAGCGGAGTTCGCCGTCTTCCGGGACCTTAGCCCGAGTCCGAGCCCTGGAGTCGGGCGAAGCCTCCTATGGCGCCTCTGGCGAAGTCTGGTCGCCCGTTGGTCTTACCTTTTGCGTTAAACGCCCTGGTGACCCGGTCGGTTGGCGCGGTGATTTAGTCAGGGTTTCTTCTTATCGAAGGCGGGGCCTAGGGCAAGCCGGAGATGCGTCTGCCGTGAAAGAGGAGGCCTCAGGCGAGACGGAGTCATCATAGGGTCGGCTGCCCTCGCCCGAGGCTAGGCTCGGGCGTGGCGTGGTCAAGTCACTCGTATGGACTGATCCCTGACTTAATCAAACCCATCAGGCCTTTGCAGCTTTATGCTGATGGGGGTTACCAGCTGAGAATTAGGCGTCTTGAGGGTACCCCTAATTATGGTCCCCGACAGTAGCCCCCGAGCCTCGAAGAGAGTGTTAACACTCGCTTGGAGGCTTGCGTCGCACTTTTTTGCAAGGGGACCAGCCTTTCTCGGTGGTACTTTGTTCCGGTGGGTGCGCGCGAGCGCACCCGCCGGGTGTAGCCCCCGAGGCCTCGGAGGAGTGGTTTCACTCCTTCGAGGTCTTAATGCCTTGCGCAATGCTTCGGCTGGACTAGCGGTTCCCTCATGCGAACAGGGCGTAACCCAGGTGCACTGTCGGGGCCCAAGTTCTCGGGCTGGTATGTTGACGCTGTCAACGGTTCGGCCGGAGCCGGGTTTGCGAGAGCAGCCCCCGAGCCCTCGCACGGAGCGAGAGGACGATCAGGGACAGACTCAACTTTTTATATACGCCCCTACGTCGCCTTTCCGCAAGGAGGAGGGGGGGAGTGCGCCATGTTACCCTCGATGGGCACCGAACATGGTGTCTCCGGTGAGCTGCGATCGGGTAATCCGAGTGGACGTCCGTGCCCCGTTCGTTGGGGGTCGGCTAGGGGCCCGGAGGCATGCCCAAAAGTACCTGCGGGTGATCTGCCGGACCCGGTCCCCTAGCGACGGGGTCCGAGGGCTCGTTGCCTCCCTCCGATGGGATTCCGTTACAGAGTCGTTCCCGCTGGTCTCGGAAATGTCCTAGGGTACCTCGGGAGCGCAGCCCGAGCCTTGGTTATGTATCGAACGTACCCCTGGTCATCCCTCGCTCGACGTCTGAGGCGGCTGTGAACCCTTCGACAGGCCAGCCTTCGAACCCCTGATCAGTAGGGGGCACGGA
Source organism: Zea luxurians (assembly GCA_029449295.1). Taxonomy (NCBI): domain Eukaryota; kingdom Viridiplantae; phylum Streptophyta; class Magnoliopsida; order Poales; family Poaceae; genus Zea; species Zea luxurians. The sequence continues at coordinate 17,852,827 of JAOPSE010000019.1, read as the reverse complement.
GCCCTAGTAGCCTGAGGCGGTCACGGAACCTTTCGGGAGGCCGACCTTCAAACCCCTGACCAGTAGTGGGTGCCGGGCCCACGCGATCTGAGGCGGCTGTTGAACCCCTCGGGGGGCCAGCCTTCGAACCCCTGATCAGTAGGGAGGCTCGGAGCCTAGTTCCTTCACGGGGAAGGATCCCTTTGGGGTTATCCCCCTTCTCGGTCCCTGTTGCAAGAGATGGAGAAAGAAGGAAAAGGTAAAAAGGATTCGAAATTGAACGTCGGGGCGTACCTTTTTCGGCGTGGTCGTTTTGGCGGAGGCGAAGCGTCGTTAGCTGCCCCTGCCAGAAACGTCACCTGTTTCGCCGCGAAGTTAATGCGTCCGGGTAAGCGGTCGGCGAAGCTGCCGTTGCGCGCGCGGGCCGTTCGAGGTACGGGTCACGGGCGCGTCGGCTTCACACCGCGAGAGGGGGCTCTCTTGCTGCCTCCGGATGGGACATGAGCTTGGCAGATGGCGTGACCGCTGCTCTCGCGCGCCTGCCACCGTCATTACTGCCGGCCCATTTTTGACCGCTTTTGACCGCCGCGCCAGGCTGGCGCCGCTGGGTCGCGGGCTGGGTCGCCTCGAATCGCGGCATCGGTTCCGCAATCGAGGAGGTGCAGTGGTGGAGCGAGTGGCATGGCGGTCCGCATGCAGCGCCCGGCGCGCCAGTTGCACGACGCGTGGGCTTGAGCCGTCGCGCTGGCCAGTCAGGAGTCGGAGAGGCGCGTCCACTTGGCGCGGTTGCATGCCGCCTGCATGGCCGCCTGCCCCTTTCACCCGCTGGCCCGGGCAAAAGTGGAGGGTTACTTGTAACCGCTGGGTGGTTGCGTGCGCCGTGCGCGGCGGTTCGGCTTCTTCCGCTCAAAGCCGGTCTGCATGACAGGCGGGTCCCAGCCCCCGCGCCGCAGGGAAGGGCTTTGGAGGCATGTTGGAGAAGACTCAGCCCGTGACGGTTGAGGGCGCAAGCAGGGGGAGTTGCCTTTAAAAGGAGGGCGACCCCCTTCGTGAGGCGACCATGTCTCCTTTCTCCCCAATGCATTGTGTCTCTCCATCTTCTAAGCCCCCGGATGGGGGAAACCGCCGTCTTTTCGCTCCATCGTTGGAGGAACGCAACTCCGTGGGAGTTGGTACCTTTCAGCCATCGTTCGGCTTCAAGGATTTTCATCATGCAGCCCGGCCGCACCCCTCCACCGGCGGCCACCCAGGAGGGCGACCTCCGGCTTGATGGTGGGGGAAAGCGAGCCGGGCTGCGGCCTCTGCCCCTCCCTCAGCCTCAAGGATTTTCATCACCAGGGCTGAGGAGGGGCGTGTGCCGAGTTGGGGTCGGTCCCCGCGCGGGCGGTGGCCCGCTCCTTCCCTCAGTGATGGAGGGGAAGGGCGGGAGTTGCCCGTGGCGCCAACAGCCGCAGCGTGCCCGGCTCCCTGAGCCGAGCACGCTCGGAGTCGCCCCCGGTGCCGCCTCCTGCCACGGCAGCTGGAAGAGGTTCTTCCGCCGGCGCGACAGCCGAGGTTGGACACGGGCCGACCTCCGACTCTACGGCCTTCTGTCCGTCCTTGCCTCTCGAGTTTGGGCAAGGGCGGGGGCCTCCCAGCAGCAGTATCCACCCTGAGGCCATCACTGCTGCTGTTGGGCCCCCCGGGACAAACGTCTTCATCGTCGCCGCCGCCGGGGTGGGACGGCGACGTGCCGTTCGTCGGTCTTCTGCTGCCCCGCAGGCCCTCCCCCGTCGAGTGGGGTTGATCGTACCTGCGGGGGGGGGAACCGGAGTTCCGTTTGTAATGGCACTTCGAGTGCCGGGTTTTTTTTTTGTTCATTACGGCTTTCGGGGCCTGAACGTGTATGTAATGCCGGCACGGAGCCGTGTTTTTTCCTTATTTCTGAGCACTAAGACTCGCCTGTTGTTTGTCTGAACCGCTTCACCAAGCATGAGTCGCCCCGTGTCCAGGTGACGAGTGAGGTATCCGTATCCCGGAGGCGTAGGAGTCCCTCGGCTCGGTCGGACCTGTTGTCCGAGGCTCCTCTAGCTTAGTTAAAGAGACCCCTCGGCTGCTCTTTGACGAGCCGAGGCCAGGGGTAGCGATATCAGCATGAACATAGGCGGAGTTGGCTCAAAAAGGGAACCTGGTTGGCCGGAGCCTAGCCAAGTTGTCCGTTGGCAGGTTCGGCGTCGGAGTCGATCGGCCGAGGCTTCGGATCGGGCTGGCGCCCTCGGAAGGCGGTCGGCCGAGGCCCCGGAGGTCGTCGGCTCCGAAGAAGTCCCTGACAGTGATTGCTCGAGCGCGGTGAATGACGTCGTCCTTCGGAGCGGAAGCCCTCGGACCGCGTCGCCATCCGAGGCTAGGTCGGGTCTCGCCGAAGGTGCTGTCGATGCCGAGGGTGTCTTCGCCCTCTTCCAGCGTCAAGATCCGAGCCTGCAGGGTCAAATCGTCTTGTAGCGTGGGCCTTGCGCAGCCGTTGAGGCCAGAGCACATACCCTTGTTGCGTTATAAAGTTGCGTCTCTTTTCCTCTTGTTTCGAGTATCCGGACCTTCTGGTCGGTAGCAGGGATGTTATTGCGAGCAAGAGTTGCTTCTCGCGGAAGGTGATGAGTGAGGTATCCGTATCCCGGAGGCGTGGGAGTCCCTCGGCTCGGTCGGCCTTGCCGCTTACGCGTACTTTTACTCGCCCATGAAGCCCTGTCACCGGCTTGGTCGAGAAGGCTCGAAGAATCGCTTCGACAGAAGAGCTCCCGTACGTAAAGACTCGTTCGATCCGCGGATTCGCCTTATCCGAGCGCGAGTTACTTATCGCAGAAGGTGATGAGTGAGGTATCCGTATCCCGGAGGCGTAGGAGTCCCTCGGCTCGGTCAGCCTTGACTGCTTACGTGTACCCCGTCGTTTCCAGGACCCGCTTTTCGAAGTAATCAAAAAGCACAAAAGATGTTCTGGTGAAAGAGATTTTTTGTTCGAGGAAAATTTTGACGCAGAGGGGGTTTCCCCCCTTTTAGCCCCCGAGGGAGGGTCGGGCTCTGCCGAGGCGAGGCTGACCCTTCCTTGTTGACTAAACTTTGCGTGGGTGCGAGGTATATAAACAACTTGGAAACATCTTAAGGGTAGAAGCGACGTAGCTGTTGGATGTTCCAAGCATTGCCGTAGACCTCGCCTTGACTGTTGGCCAGCTTGTACGTTCCGGGCTTCAGAACTTTGGCGATGACGAACGGCCCCTCCCAGGGGGGCGTGAGCTTGTGCCTCCCTCGGGCATCTTGCCGCAGCCGAAGCACCAGATCGCCCACCTGGAGATCTCGGGGTCGGACCCCTCGGGCGTGGTAGCGTCGCAGGGACTGCTGATACCGCGCCGAGTGTAGTAAGGCCCTGTCCCGAGCCTCGTCCAGCTGGTCCAGCGAGTCTTCTCGGCTAGCTTGGTTGCTTTCTTCGTTGTAGGCCCTCGTCCTCGGGGAGCCGTATTTCAGGTCCGTGGGCAGGATGGCCTCGGCCCCGTAGACCAGAAAAAACGGCGTGAAACCCGTGGCCCGGCTTGGCGTCGTCCTTAGGCTCCAGACCACCGAGGGGAGTTCCTTCATCCACCGTTTGCCGAACTTGTTGAGACTGTTGTAGATCCGAGGCTTGAGCCCTTGTAGGATCATGCCATTGGCTCGCTCTACTTGCCCATTCGACATGGGATGAGCTACGGCAGCCCAGTCCACCCGGATGTTGTGATCCTCGCAAAAATCCAAGAATTTTTTGCCGGTGAACTGGGTGCCATTGTCGGTGATGATGGAGTTCGGGACCCCGAAGCGATGGATGATATTGGTGAAGAACGCCACCGCCTGCTCGGACCTGATGCTGTTCAGGGGTCGGACCTCGATCCACTTGGAGAATTTGTCGATGGCGACCAGCAGGTGCGCGTAGCCCCCGGGCGCCTTCTGCAGAGGGCCGACGAGGTCCAGACCCCACACAGCGAAGGGCCAGGTGATGGGTATCGTCTGCAGAGCCTGAGCGGGCAGGTGGGTCTGCTTCGCATAGAATTGGCACCCTTCGCAGGCGCGGACAATTCTAGTGGCGTCAGCCACCGCCGTTGGCCAGTAGAAACCTTGGCGGAAAGCGTTCCCGACGAGGGTTCGAGGTGCTGCGTGGTGACCGCAAGCCCCCGAGTGTATTTCCTGCAGGAGTTCCTGGCCCTCGGCGATGGAGATGCATCGCTGGAGGATGCCCGAGGGGCTTCGGTGGTAGAGTTCCTTCTCCTCGCCCAGCAAGACGAACGATTTGGCACGTCGCGCTACCCGCCGAGCCTCGGCGCGGTCGAGGGGTAGTTCTCCTTGGCGGAGATATTGCAGGTACGGGGTTTGCCAATCTTGATCTGGCACGGCCCCATTCTGCTCCTCCTCGATGCGCAGTGCTTCGCCCTCGGGCTCCGAGGGTCCCTCGGGGTGAGCCGAGGATGGCTCGGGCCGGGCCGAGGTCACCTCGGACGAGGCCGAGGGTGCTTCGGGCTCGGGCGCGTCATTTATCTTGACGGAGGGTTGGTGAAGATCCCGGGAGAAGACGTCCGGGGGAACCATCGTTCGCCCCGAGGCTATCTTCGCCAGCTCGTCCGCAGTCTCGTTGTAGCGCCGGGCGATGTGGTTAAGCTCGAGCCCGTAGAACTTGTCTTCCAGGCGTCGAACCTCCTCACAGTAGGCCTCCATCTTCGGGTCGCGGCAGAGGGAGTTCTTCATGACTTGGTCGATGACGAGCTGCGAGTCGCCGCGCGCGTCGAGGCGTCGGACCCCTAGCTCGATGGCGATTCGCAATCCGTTGATCAGAGCCTCGTACTCAGCCACATTGTTGGACGCCGGGAAATGGAGGCGAAGCACGTAGCGCAGGTGTTTTCCGAGGGGCGAGACGAAAAGCAGGCCCGCGCCAGCTCCCGTCTTCATCAGCGACCCGTCGAAAAACATGGTCCAGAGCTCTGGTTGGATCGGAGCCGTTGGTAACTGGGTATCGACCCATTCGGCTACGAAATCCGCCAGTACCTGGGACTTGATGGCCTTCCGAGGGGCAAACGAGATTGCCTCGCCCATGATCTCCACCGCCCACTTCGCGATCCGTCCGGAGGCCTCTCGGCATTGGATGATCTCCCCCAGGGGGAAGGATGACACCACAGTCACCGGATGGGACTCGAAGTAATGTCGCAGCTTTCGCCTCGTCAGGATCACTGCATATAGCAGCTTCTGGACTTGTGGGTAGCGGATCTTGGTTTCGGACAGCACATCGCTGACGAAGTAGACTGGCCTCTGAATGGGCAAAGCATGCCCCTCTTCCTGTCTTTCGACTACGATCGCGACGCTGACCACCTGAGTGGTCGCGGCGACGTAGACTAGGAGGGTTTCTCCATTAGCTAGGGGTACCAAGATGGGCGCCTGGGTGAGGAGCGCCTTCAGGTTCCCGAGGGCTTCCTCGGCCTCGGGAGTCCAAGTGAAGCACTCGGCCTTCCTTAAGAGGCGGTACAGGGGCAGGCCTCTTTTGCCGAGGCGCGAGATGAAGCGGCTCAAGGCCGCGAGGCATCCCATGACCCTCTGTACGCCTTTTAAGTCCTTGATAGGCCCCATGTTCGTGATCGCTGCGATCTTCTCCGGGTTGGCTTCGATGCCCCGCTCGGAGACGATGAACCCCAAGAGCATGCCTCGGGGCACCCCGAAGACGCACTTCTCGGGATTGAGCTTGACGCCCTTCGTCTTGAGACACCGGAATGTCAGTCCGAGGTCGGAGAGAAGGTCGGAGGCTTTCCTCGTCTTGACTACGATGTCATCGATGTAGGCCTCGACCGTGCGACCAATGTGTTCGCCGAACACATGGTTCATGCACCGCTGGTAGGTTGCACCCGCGTTCCTCAACCCGAACGGCATTGTGACATAACAGTACATACCGAAAGGCGTGATGAAAGAAGTCGCGAGCTGGTCGGACTCTTTCATCTTGATTTGATGATACCCTGAGTAGGCATCGAGGAAAGACAGGGTTTCGCACCCTGCAGTGGAGTCCACAATTTGGTCGATGCGAGGTAGAGGGTAGGGGACTTTCGGACATGCTTTGTTGAGACCAGTGTAGTCTACGCACATCCGCCACTTCCCCCCTTTTTTCCTCACAAGTACAGGGTTGGCAAGCCATTCGGGATGGAACACCTCTTTAATGAACCCTGCTGCCATCAGCTTGTGGACCTCCTCGCCTATCACCCTGCGCCTTTCCTCGTCGAATCGGCGCAGAGGCTGTCTGACCGGCCGGGCTCCGACCCGAATATCCAGCGAGTGCTCGGCGACATCCCTCGGTATGCCAGGCATGTCCGAGGGACTCCACGCGAAAACGTCGGCGTTTGCGCGGAGAAAGTCGACGAGCACTGCTTCCTATTTGGGGTCGAGCCCGGAACCGATCCGGATCTGCTTGGAGGTGTCGCCACTGGGGTCGAGAGGGACGGCCTTAACCGTCTCTGCCGGCTCGAAGTTGCCGGCATGCCGCTTCACATCCGGCACCTCTCGGGAGAGGCTTTCCAGGTCGGCAATGAGGGCCTCGGACTCGGCGAGGGCCTCGGCGTACTCCACGCACTCCACATCGCATTCGAATGCGTGTCTGTACGTGGGGCCGACGGTGATGACCCCGTTGGGGCCCGGCATCTTGAGCTTTAGGTAGGTGTAGTTGGGGATGGCCATGAACTTCGCGTAGCATGGCCTTCCCAACACCGCGTGGTAGGTCCCTCGGAACCCGACCACCTCGAACGTCAAAGTCTCCCTTCGGAAGTTGGAAGGTGTTCCGAAGCAGACAGGGAGGTCGAGCTGTCCGAGGGGCTGGACGTGCTTCCCGGGAATGATCCCGTGGAAGGGCGCAGCGCCTGCTCGGACGGACGACAAGTCGACGCGCAGGAGCTTGAGGGTCTCGGCGTAGATGATGTTGAGGCAGCTGCCCCCATCCATCAGGACCTTGGTGAGCCTGACGTTGCCGATGACGGGGTCGACGACGAGCGGGTACTTCCCCGGGCTCGGCACGTGGTCGGGGTGGTCGTCCCGGTCGAAGGTGATGGGCTTGTCGGACCAGTCTAGGTAAACTGGCGCCGCCGCCTTCACCGAGCAGACCTCCCGACGCTCTTGCTTACGATGCCGAGCCGAGGCATTCGCCGCATGTCCTCCGTAGATCATGAAGCAGTCGCGGACCTCGGGGAACTCTCCTGCTTGGCGATCCTCCCTTTTGTCGTCGTCGCGGGCCTTGCCACCCTCGGCGGGTGGCCCGGCCCGATGGAAGTGGCGCCGAAGCATGACGCACTCCTCGAGGGTGTGTTTGACGGGCCCCTGATGGTAGGGGCACGTCTCCTTGAGTGCCTTGTCGAAGAGGTTTGCACCTCCAGGGGGCTTCCGAGGGTTCTTGTGCTCGGCGGCGGCGACAAGGTCTGCATCGGGAACGTCGCGTTTCGCTTGCGACTTCCTCCTGCCTTTCTTCTTGGCGCCGCGCGGAGCAGACGCCTCGGGAGCATCTTCCGACGGGCGGCCCTGGGGCTGCTTGTCCTTTCGGAAGATGGCCTCGACCGCCTCCTGGCCGGAGGCGAACTTGGTGGCGATGTCCATCAGCTCGCTCGCCCTGGTGGGGGTCTTGCGACCCAACTTACTGACCAGGTCGCGGCAGGTGGTGCCGGCGAGGAACGCGCCGATGACATCGGAGTCGGTGACGTTGGGCAGCTCGGTGCGCTGCTTCGAGAACCGCCGGATGTAGTCTCGGAGAGACTCTCCCGGCAGTTGCCGACAGCTTCGGAGGTCCCAGGAATTCCCGGGGCGCACGTACGTGCCCTGGAAGTTCCCGGCGAAAGCCTGGACCAAATCTTCCCAATTGGAAATCTGCCCCGGAGGCAGGTGCTCCAACCAGGCACGAGCGGTGTCGGAGAGAAACAGGGGGAGGTTACGGATGATGAGGTTGTCATCGTCCGTCCCACCCAGTTGACAGGCCAGGCGGTAGTCCGCAAGCCACAATTCCGGTCTCGTTTCCCCCGAGTACTTCGTGATAGTAGTCGGGGGTCGGAATCGGGGCGGAAACGGCGCCCGCCGAATGGCTCGGCTAAAGACCTGCGGACCGGGTGGTTCGGGCGAGGGACTCCGATCCTCCCCGCTGTCGTAGCGCCCCCCACGCCTGGGGTGGTAGCCTCGGCGCACCCTTTCGTCGAGGCGTGCCCGACGGTCGCGATGAGGGTGCTCGTCGCCGAGGTGGCCCGGGGCCGCAGGCGCAGTGTTGCGCGTGCGCCCGGTGAAGACCGAGGCTTCCCGCGTGAGTCGGGAAGTCGCGGCACGAGGATCCGAGGGGTATCCCTGCCTTCGAGAGGCAGAGCTCTCGGCCCGCCGGGCCGCAGCGCCTTCCAGGAGATGCTTGAGTTCTCCCTGGATTCGCCGACCCTCAGCGGTTGATGACTCCGGCATCGCGCGGAGGAGCATCGCTGCCGTTGCCAGGTCCTGACCGGTTCCGCCGGATGCGGGAGGCAGTCTGGCCCTGGCATCGTTGGTGGTGCGGTGTTGGAGACCCTGGGGCAAGTGACGTATTTCTCCGGCCGGGGGCTGGCTTGCCCATACCTGCCCGATGTTCTGGCGGATTGCCTCGAGCGCTCCTGCTCCCTCATCGAGCCCGGCCTGCGCCCCGCGGACTTGCTCGAGCTGTGGGTTGTGACCCCCCGCCGGAACGGGGACCACAGCTAGCTCCCGCGGGATGTCGGCGCGAGGCGCTGGCCTAGGGGGATCACCGTCCTCCGGCAGGCCGAGACAGCCGCCTCCGGAGGGATCCCCTAGCTCGATGTGGAAACATTCGCGACTCGGGCCGCAGTCCTTGTCGCCAAGGCTGCGGCTGCCGTCGGAACAGTCGGAGAGGCAGTAGTCACATGCGGTCATGAAGTCCCGCATGGCACTAGGGTTGCCAGATCCGGAGAAATCCCAGCAGATACTGGGGTCGTCATCTTCCTCGGACCCAGAGGGTCCGTAGGTCGAGACACCCGTCAATTGGTCCCAAGGCGACCGCACACGAAACCCCAGAGAGGTTGCACTCGCCTCAACGTGAGCGTCCGCCAAAGCGAGATCGCCAGGCGTGTTGAGGTCGAGTCGAAATAACGAAAGATGGGGAGCAGTCGGTACCTTCTTGTCGACGAGGAGCGGCGAAGCCACGTCGAGGGTTGATCGCGCCGTCGTCTTGGGTACGAGGGCGACGTCCCGCAGGCCCTCCGTGAGCGTGCTGGCGTCGTCCACTTGCTCGGAGTCGACGTGTTGCGGGGGGATGGCGCTCGCGTTTGCCTTGAACGCGAGGGCGACGCTTGGCGTGTCCTCCGTCGAGGCGCCGGGGATGTCGATTTGCTCGACAGCCGTCGGAGCGCGATCTCCCGCTCGGCCCCGGTTGCCCCGCCTCCTCCTCCTCCGATGGCGAGGGAGAGGATGGGGCGAGCTCGAAAGTTGTCCTTCCCCCACGCGGGAAAGACGTCGTCGATTCCGCCGCCGGCGGGCGGGCTGTCCGCCGCCATTGTCGCTGTCGCGCGGCGGTGGAAGGAGTATCATGTCGTAGTCGCCGTCGAGCGACATGAACTCGAGGTTCCCGAAACGGAGCACCGTTCCGGGTTGAAGAGGTCGTTGGAGACTGCCCATCTGGAGCTTGACGGGAAATCGAACGTCAACACGCAGCAGGCCCCTACCTGGCGCGCCAACTGTCGGCGTTTCGAGACCGGGGGGTCCCCGAGCCGACGAGTGAATGTGCCGCGTGCCCCAGCCCAGATGGGTCGAGCGCGTGGAGCGAGCGCGAAGGGGGGAACAGAGAGAGAGAGAGGTCGGTGGCCGGAGCCGGGTCGTGAGGGAGTCGGAGAATTCCCGCGGCCTTCGTGTTCGTCCCGCGCCCAGGTCGGGTGCGCTTGCAGTAGGGGGTTACAAGCGTCCGCGCGAGGTGAGGGGAAGCGAGCGGCCCCAAGAGAGAGCGCCTGCCCCTGCCCTTCGTCCCCGCGAGGCCAACCTTCTCTAAGAAGGCCCTGGTCCTTCCTTTTATAGTCGCAAGGAGAGGGACCAGGTGTACAAGATGGGGGTGTAGCGAGGTGCTACGTGTCTAGCGAGGGAGAGCTAGCGCCCTATGTACATGCCAAGGTGGCAGCCGGAGAGATCTTGGCACCCTGTTGGTGTGGCGTCGTGGCTGTTGGAGGAGTAACGGAGCCGGACGGGGAGACAGCTGTCGGAGTGGCTGGGCCCTTGCTGACGTCCTCCTGCTTTCGTAAGGGAGCTGAGAGTCGCCGTCGTCATGGTCTAGCGGGGCGCCATCACTTGCCTATCTGGCGTGGCTGGCCAGATGGGACGCCGGTCTTGTCCCCTGCGACCCAAGTCGGCTCAGGGCAGGGTGATGATGGCGCTTCCTGTTGACGTGGCGGTCTCGTGTCCTAGGTCGGGCGTCGTGGAGGCTCCTCCGAAGTCAGGGTCGAGTCCGTCCTGCAAGACAGAGGCAGAGTCCGAGCCCTAGGTCGGGCGAGGCGGAGATCGTTCGGTCAGAGGCCGAGGCGGAGTCCGAGCCCTGGGTCGGGCGAGGCGGAGTTCGTCGTCTTCCGATGCCTTAGCCTGAGTCCGAGCCCTGGGGTCGGGCGGAGCGGAGTTCGCCGTCTTCTGGGGCCTTAGCCCGAGTCCGAGCCCTTGGGCGGAGCGGAGTTCGCCGTCTTCCGGGGCCTTAGCCCGAGTCCGAGCCCTTGGGCGGGGCGGAGTTCGCCGTCTTCCGGGGCCTTAGCCCGAGTCCGAGCCCTGGGGTCGGGCGGAGCGGAGTTCGCCGTCTTCCGGGACCTTAGCCCGAGTCCGAGCCCTGGAGTCGGGCGAAGCCTCCTATGGCGCCTCTGGCGAAGTCTGGTCGCCCGTTGGTCTTACCTTTTGCGTTAAACGCCCTGGTGACCCGGTCGGTTGGCGCGGTGATTTAGTCAGGGTTTCTTCTTATCGAAGGCGGGGCCTAGGGCAAGCCGGAGATGCGTCTGCCGTGAAAGAGGAGGCCTCAGGCGAGACGGAGTCATCATAGGGTCGGCTGCCCTCGCCCGAGGCTAGGCTCGGGCGTGGCGTGGTCAAGTCACTCGTATGGACTGATCCCTGACTTAATCAAACCCATCAGGCCTTTGCAGCTTTATGCTGATGGGGGTTACCAGCTGAGAATTAGGCGTCTTGAGGGTACCCCTAATTATGGTCCCCGACAATATGTAAATTGGATTAAAAAAACCATCCTAGTTAATTTAGACTTTGGTACATTACCTTCGAACGATGTGGTAACATCGATGCACCTGAAGCTATCACAAGTGCTGATTCTGACACTGAAGTCGTCCTATGATGAATTAAACATTATATAAAATGGTATATTTAGATTTTAAAAGTTCACCAGAAAAATTTACGAAATGGTGAACCCATACAAATCTTAACAGACTTACAGTACACAAAGGCCTTAATTGAATATGTCATAAAAATGTCTAAGGGCTGATTTGGGACCCCAATTTCCCAAGAGTTTTTCATTTTTCCATAAAAAATTAGATCATTTTCCCTTAGAAATTGAAAATTCCATAGAAAAATATGATTGTCAAACTAGCCCTAAACAGATAAAAAAATTTTAACTAGCCCTAAACAGATAAAAGTTTTTTTTCTGACGTGAAACGTTCTAGAGAGAATCCCATCCGTCCATCTGGCCTCACAAGTCACAACAGACCTGTCCGTTGTTCTGCTAAAACCACCAGGGAAAAAAAATTAAGAGATAAACGGATAGAACAGGCGTGGAGCGCGCGACCCCGTACGTCTCCACCGCTGCAGGAACTCCCCCCCTCCCCGGCGGCCCGCGCGCCCACCAACCATGGCAGTCGCAGCCGCCGCCCACCACCTGCCCGTTGTGCCGCACCGCCTTGTCCCGGTCCGGCACACCAGTAGCAGCCCGCCGCCGCATCCGGCCTCCCGCTGCTCCGCCGCGGGGAAGGCGCCCGTCCAGCTCCACGCGGCGCAAGCGAGGGCGTCTGGGTTCGCCGCGCGCGTCGCGTTCAACCCTTCCGGGAACTACGACCTGTCCCTCTCCATGGGCGAAGACGGTGATCTACTTTCTTTCCTATTCCCCTCCCACTGATATCCGCAAGCATGATCCTCTGCGAATGTGCTAGTACTGAACAAAGCGATGCCATGCCATCAGTGTTCAGATTTCCGTGCACTGCAAAGATAGGCAGTCAGATATTTGGCGCTGAAAACTTATTTAATTTGTCATCGGTGTGTCACCGACACATAGTGCTCACCTGTGGCGAAGGGCAATTAGCAATGGATCACGCTAATTTTCCTGACGTACAACCTTGTGCCTGACTAGCTAACCATGTAGTTCATCCGTGTAGAATTAACTTCCATGGACGCCAGGTGGACATGTGTTTTCAGCCATGCTTGGTTACTATTTCTAAGTTTCATAATAGTGAACGTGATAGAAGAGAGCTTCTGGTTTGTTTGCGATTTCTGCAGAGACCCCGCAGGTCCAGCCTCCGCCGCCGCCTACCCAAGGGCGCTTCGAAATCCTTATCAACAACGACAACATCCGAACGCTCGACCTATCGCCAGTCGAAGCAGCACTCGGCGACTTGAGCTCCTTGACACCAGGTTCACAGCCAGTATATACGCATACGCCCATGCCATATTAGCTTTAACTTGCATTCACCGACCTTACAGGGAACTTTGTGTGCATTGTTCAGCTGCTTCAAGAACCCTGCTGGACCAGACCGTCGGGTTCACCATCAGCTACGAGAGGGAGGACGAGTACGACACGCGGGAGCTGTCGGAGTTCCCCGACATACGGCTGTGGTTCGTGAGGCTCGACGCCGCGTACCCTTGGTTCCCGGTCGTGCTCGACTGGAGAGCCGGCGAGCTTGCCAGATACGCCGCGATGCTCGTCCCTCACCAGGTGATTATTTCTCAGAAAAGCTTACATGCACATACAAGTCTTGTGCCGTTGTGCGCCCTTTGAAAACTATATATGCGGTGTACGAAACGGTTTTTGTGGATGGGTTGGTCTGCAGATGAGCATGCGGATGGGCGTCGTCTTCAACCCGGAGGCGCTGGAGCTGTTCGTGATGAAGAAGGTGTTCGCCGTCGACGCTTGGCTGAAGCAGCAGAGCCATCCCAAGCCGAGGCTGAAGACGGCGGACATGGCCAGGATGCTCGGCTTCGGCGTCGGAGACGAGCTGTTCGACCTGATCGAGAAGTACCCTGTCCATCGTTCGCAGTAGTAAAATAAGCAACAAAGCTGAGAATAGGGATCCGATCCCACACACAGAAGAATCAGTCGTCTGGTCGGTGCTGCTGCGCCTGCTGCTCATACCATACCCACACCCTTGAAGTAGAAACTAATTAAGGCACGTTTGCTTTGCTCCAGGAGACCAGGAGCGCTCTGATGTTGTCGTGTTCCTCGCGTCATGGCCTTCTCGGCCTGTTGTACTCAGTAGCGCCGCAGAGTCTCTCTAGCATGAGACGACCTCGAGGAGTCTATGTTGTCGTCTATGGATGGAACAGTCAGCATAGACCAAGGCCGTGACCTTTCCTAGCTCCGGTGCTAGCCCTTTTGCATGAATCGGTAAACAACACCACAAGTTAGATGAGAAATGAGAATTGAGAAGTCGTATCGATAGAGGAGAAAGAGTAAAATCAACATGCACCAAGGATCCCATAAGTTTTTAAATATCATTTTCTCTATTGTTTTATACAAATATCTTTTTCTTTATTGTTTCATAATTGGGAAAAAAACCTTATCCAACGTCTGTTAAGATGGTTTCAACATGTCTACCGAGAATTTTTGAGACACCGGTGAGTGTGATCCTAAGACGCAATAGTAATAGGAAGAGAGACAAGAGATTGTCAAAGTTAACATAGAAAAATACACTAAGGATTAGTCTGGAAACCCTATTTTTCAAGGGATTTATATTTTCCAAGAGATTTATATTTCTTCAAGAGAAATTAGTTCACTTTCCCTTGGAAAAATAAAAAAACCCTTGAAAAAATAGAGTTTCTAAATTAGTGCTAAAAAGATTTATTATTATTAGCTATAGCTTTTGATACAGAATTATAATATTCTATTCCATGAGTTCGCATGAATAAAAAATTTGTTACACAAATATTTATTTTTTTTCTCCCATCTGTGCAATCATGGTTGAGCATGTATAGGGGAGCGCAATCTTGAGATTGTTCCGCTAGCTTTGTATGATTTATTCCAAGTGTGCACATTGTTTTGTGTCGGCTGAACATACATATAGTTCTAGCAGAATGTTATTGCCAACACAAGCTTGCATGAATGGTTAAAGTCTGCGATTTTTTGTTCATTATGTATGTTTTTTGTTTTGGAGTTTAACCGATATTTGTAGTCCGAAACGGGTACATGTCCAAAACAGGTCCAAGGATCCAAGGCACGGGCACAAAACGACAGAAACCCGCTGGGCCGCTGCTGGACCCCAGCAATGTGTGTTGGTGGTCCGACTCCGATCCCACAACGAAACAAACGAGGAGAATGGAAGGAAGAGCCGTCCGCGAAAGCAGGCAGCGGGCAGCCAGCCAGCCACCGCACGGTGAGCACGGCGACCCCGACAAAGCCTGACCGCCGCCCGTTCCGTTCCAGCACGCGCGCGTTTCCCGGTGCAGGGAATAACTAGCGCCACCACCCAGACCGCACCGCGCGTCACCCATCGCATCCACCGGTCGTTCTCGTCGTCGCCGGCCGTCGCGCGCGCGTCTATGGGCGGCTTCGCTATCCACCCCGCCCATGGACGCCCCAGCGACAGCCTGCCGTCCGCCGGCACCGGGAGGTCGACGACGTCCTCGTCTGTCTCCTCCCTCGACGACAACGGCGTCCGCGGCCATCAGGCCCGCACACTGGGCCACACGCTGGAGGAGCCGCCATCGCGGCGGCGGCACCAGGCGGGCTCGTCGTCCCGGCCGGCCCGGCTGTTCCAGAGGCTGCGGCACGCGCTGCCCCTCCTGACGCTGGCGCCGCGCTGCGGGCGGATGCCGCAGGTCGGCACGCCCGCCGAGATCGCGGCGGCGGCCGCGTCGTCGTCCTTCTCCGCCTCTTCGTCCTCCTCGTCGTCCGCGGCGCCCGTGCCCAGGGGCGTGACATTCTCGGGCGCGTCGCGGCCGTGCCGCCGCGTGACGGGCACGCTCTACGGCCACCGCAGGGGCCGCGTCGTGCTGGCGCTGCAGGAGACGCCGCGGTGCCTGCCGAGCCTCGTCGTCGAGCTGGCGCTGCAGACGCACGCGCTGCTGCGCGAGCTCGGCAACCCCGCGGGCGCGCGCATCGTCCTCGAGACCGAGCGCCGCGCGGCCCTCGAGGCCGCCCCCTCAGCCGCCGCCGCCGCCTGCGACGGAGGAGGCGGGGCGTCGCGGGCTAATAATAAGCGCGGAGTCCGCGCGCTGCCGCCGCCGCTGCTGGACGAGCCGTCGTGGACCATGTTCTGCAACGGCAAGAAGACCGGGTACGCGGTGCGGAGGCAGGCCACGGACGACGACCTCGCTGTGATGGAGACGCTGCGGGCGGTCTCCATGGGCGCCGGCGTGCTCCCCGGGAGGGCCGCCCCTTCGTCGGCGCCCGACGCGGCTGCAGCGGACGACGAGGTGCCCTACATGCGCGGCTGCTTCGACCACTTCGTCGGGTCCCGGGACTCCGAGTCGCTGTACATGATCGCGCCGCAGGGCGGCGGCACGGGCCCGGAGCTGGCCGTCTTCTTCGTCAGGCTCTGACCTCCGATCCGATCCGCCCCGCGCCTTGCCTCTAGCTATCTCCTCGCCGCCATAAGCATGCGAAGACGGCCCAAGGGCATCCATTAACCGCCACGTACATATACATCGTCAGCATTCATTGGATGGTGCAACCTAAAGATTGACTAACAAGAAAGAGTTAAGAATCAAAGAGAGAGTCGCCCAATCTTTGATCGTGCAACGACCTCAAGATTGACTAATAAGGTCTTCTGGTTAATTTTTTTTGGCTGATTCGTTATTAGGTTGTTGTATACGAGGTGTTCTTGGATTTGTGCCCTATGCAGCATTGCACCATCTATCATTAGTCAGAGATTCACAGTACATAAGAGAGTAGTCACTGGACGGTGGAATTGTGGTCCAAAAAGTTGTTTACTTCAGAATGTTTTTTTTTCCATTGTGAGATATTCTTTCAGTCTTAAAATAGTAGTCGTTTTAGCTATTGTTTTTATGTCTATATTTAAACAGATGATAACGAATTTAGATATATATATATATATAATAAAACATGAACATTAAATATTGTATTAATCTATTAAAAATAAAATGAATTTTACTTTATGACATAGAGTAATTATTATGGGTGGACTAGTCTGGTGGCACACAGGCATGGCACGCCAAGCCACTGGGCCATATCTAATGGTATATTTGGTTGGCTTCTCTCCGTAGCCTGCCTGTATGAGCCAGACCGGCGGGAGCCTGGCTCCAGAGATACGACCAATTTGCTCGCACCAGCTGTTGGGGCGAAGGCGAATACGCTACTCTTCGCTCGATGCCTTCGTCTCGCTACGCCGACGAAGACCATTTTCACAGAGCACGCCCGAGAAAGCCGAAGGCGTCGATTGGATGAAGACCGGTGCGGTCTCCCTTCGTCCTCTCTGTTGCAAGGCGAAGGCTCTATCGAAGTCTGCCAGTCCCGCGTCCTCACCGCGTCGGGAGGCCCAAGTAGGATCCGGCCCACTATAACGGGCCTCGCGTGGATAAGCATGTTACGGACCGCGTCTATAATAGCTTTTCCTGTAATGACAGTCTGTAACCTCCTCTCGTGAGAATATTCTGGGATGGACCGGGTACTCGAGGGCATAAACGTCTTTGACAAGGGACAGGTAGTCACTCGAGTGCCTATAAATACCCTCGTACAGTGTCCTTGAGAGGCCAGATTAACAGAGCTATTGCCGTCTCACGTTAAACTTTGCAAACACTCTTTCCACTTTCCTGTTGGATCAACTTGCCCAGGAGAGCAAGTTCCAACATTTGGCACCCACCGTTCGTGCTACGACAAACAACCCGCGATGGCCCCCAAGAGAGCTAGTTCGAAGGCAGCCCCATCCATCGATGAAGTAGCGAAGGCAGCACTGCTGGCTGAGAAAAAAGGCAAGACCCTCACGGACAACATCCCCCAAGAGGCCTTCGAAGATGAAGCTGTCAGCAAAAGACAGCGCCAAGACCACCCCACCTCCGAAGGCACCCTACGCACCTGCAACTCCAGAGGCGTACCGTAAGCACCACCTCCAGGCTTCGCTCCACCAGAGGGCGAAGACGCAATAGAAGACGACAAAGTAATCGGCGTCTCAGCCGAAGACTAGCTACAGCTGCAGGCCCTGCGTATCAAGAACCACAACCTCCAAAAACAGAAAGATATCCTCGAGGCCAAGCGTCAACGTGTCACCGTGCAAGCCAAGGTGTGCCAGATGATACGGGACGAGGAGCAGAGTGCTCGGGAACTCGAGCAAGAAATCGCACTCATGTAGAGCGAAGGCCAGCACAGTCTGCAGCATGGATTGCCCCTACAGCAACGCGTCCCAGCCGGAGATCTATTCATACCACAGTGCGGGCCCTTCATCCCGCATGTCACAGCCTTCCAAGGGATCAACTACCTTGATGAGCGAAGCCCCCTGGCTCCACAACTCCAAGCATCACCTTGGCCCGCTAACTTCAGGGTAGGCACCTACCCCAAGTACAACGGCAGCACTGACCCAGCACAATCCATAGATTCCTAGAAAGGACTCTGGGACAAGTTCTTGCTCAACTTTCAAGGGTACAGACCCGATACTGACGCCTTGGCTGAGCTATCACTCTGCAAGCAGCAAGAGAAAGAAACCCTTCGGGAGTACTACAGAAAGTTCCTGACCCTCAAATCGCAACTGCCATCGGTCGACGACCACATCGTGATCCATTACGCCATCAGTGGCCTTCGGGCTGGCGTCCTATACAGTCACTGCATCAGGGACCCACCCAAAAATCTCCAAGAGCTGTACTAGCTATTCGAGAAGTACGCCAGGTCCGAAGAGCTACATCAACGAAAGGTCGAATCTTAGAGGAAGACTAAGGACCCTCCACAGTCTAGCAGAACCTGGACCAGGCCTTCTGAAAGGGAAATGTGCCCTTGAGCCATTTATAAGTATTTTGGTGATCATGTGCCAACACAAATGGTTTAAGTGTGAAACTATGCCAAATGGTGGAAGAAGTGCAAAGTCAACACAAAGGTATGATTATAGACTTAGTACATTAGTTTTTGTGTACTAACATATTTGTCTAAGTGCTAGAATCAGAGAAAATTCAATTGGAAAAGACTTGGCTCGAGCAGCCAAGACTCTGCTAAGTCTGGGTGCACCGGACTATCCGGTGGTGCACCGGACAGTGTCCGGTGTGCCAGGCTGGCTTCTGGTCAACTGGCTGCTCTCGGGTCTCGACGACGGCGTACGGCTATAAATCACCGGACTGTCCGATGGTGCACCGGACAGTGTCCGGTGAGTCGGCTGTGGCGAAGTCGCCGCTCTCAGGAACCAAGTCAACAGCGTACGGCTATAATTCACCCGACTGTCCGATGAGCCAACGGTCGGCCGCGCAATCCGCGCGTGACGCGTGGCCGAGCCAACGGTCGGATGGGAGCACCGGACTGTCCGGTGTGCACCGGACAGTGTCCGGTGCGCCAACGGCTCCAAGTCTCCAACGGTCGGCTGCGCCAGAATAGGAAAGAAATCCGTACCGGACAGTGTCCGGTGGTGCACCGAACTGTCCGGTGCGCCAGTCGACAGAAGGCAAGAATTGCCTTCCTGGATTGCTCTCAATGGCTCCTAGCTGCCTTGGGGATATTAAAGGGACCCCTAGGCGCATGGAGGAGCACACCAAGCATCGCTTGAGCATTCCTAAGCACCAAGACTTCATTTCCGCAAATTCGATTCTTTGTGATAGCAACTAGAGCTCCATTTGAGTAGAGAACTCTTCGAGTTGTGTTGAGAGCTCGAGTTGTGACTTGTGTGCGTATTGTTGCTCTGATTTTGTGTCTTGTGTGTGTTGCTCATCCCATCCTTACTTCCGTGATTCTTTGTGATAATCAAATTGTAAGGGCGAGAGGCTCCAAGTTGTGGAGATTCCTCACAAGCGAGATATAGTGAAACAAAAGCAAAACACCGTGGTATTCAAGTGGGTCTTTGGACTGCTTGAAAGGGGTTGAGTGCAACCCTCATGCGTTGGGACGCCACAACGTGGAGTAGGCAAGTGTTGGACTTGGCCGAACCACGGGATAAACCATTGTGCCTCTCTGTGTTGATCTCTTTGTGGTTATTGTGTTTTGCAAGAACTCATCTCTAGCCACTTGGCTTCATTGCGCTAACACTTAATCAAGTTTGTGGCTTTGAGTTTAAGTTTTTACAGGATCACCTATTCACCCCCCTCTAGGTGCTCTCAATTGGTATCGGAGCCGTTCTCTTCACGAAAGGGACTAATCGCCCGAAGAGATGGATCCTAAGGGCAAGGGGATGGTGATCAACAACGACAAGGAAAAGGAGTCCTTCATCAATGAGCCAAAAGACGACAAGCCCATTGACTCGGGCTCAAGTCATAAGAAGAAGGACGGGAAGAAGAAGAGACGTATTAAGAAGATTGCCTACTACGACGACAGCGACGAGTCTTCTTCTTCCCAAAAGGACGACGACGACAACGACTACAAGAAAAAGAAGACAGTTAACTCGAACTTCTCTTTTGATTACTCTCGTATTCCGCAAAGTTCCAATGCTCATTTGCTTTCCATTCCCCTCGGTAAACCTCCTCACTTTGATGGAGAGGACTACAGATTTTGGAGTCACAAAATGCGTAGCCACTTGTTCTCTCTCCATCCAAGTATATGGGAGATAGTAGAAAATGGAATGCAATTTGATAGTACGGATAGTCCCATGTTCATCAATGAACAAATTCATAAAAATGCACAAGCTACTACTGTTCTTTTAGCGTCATTGTGCAGGGATGAATACCTTAAGGTGAGCGGCTTGGATAACGCCAAGCAGATTTAGGACACCCTCAGGATCGCTCATGAGGAAAATGACGTCACCATGCTCACCAAGATGGAGTTGGTGGAAGGCGAACTTGGGAGATTCGCAATGATCAGGGGAGAGGAGCCAACCCAAACATACAACAGGCTCAAGACCCTCGTCAACAAAATAAGGAGCTATGGAAGCACGCGATGGACGGACCACGACGTCGTCCGCCTAATGCTAAGGTCTTTCACTATCCTTGATCCATATCTTGTAAACAATATTCGTGAAAATCCTAGGTACACCAAGATGTCGCCCGAAGAAATACTTGGAAAGTTCGTAAGCGGGCGGATGATGATCAAGGAGGCAAGATACGTCGATGAGGCGTTGAATGGTCCAATTCATGAACCTCAAGCCATTGCTCTCAAGGCAACAAGTAGCAAGGAGGCGCTACCTAGCAAGGTGGCACAAGTTGAGGTGGCGGGGCTCAATGAGGAAGAAATGGCCTTCATCATCAAGCGCTTTAAGACGGCGCTAAAGGGTCGCAAGGAGCATCCCAAAAAGAACAAGACAAAGGGAAAGCGCTCCTGCTTCAAGTGCGGTAAGGTTGGTCACTTTATTGCTAATTGTCCCGATAATGATAGTGACCAGGATCAAAAAAAGAAGAGGGAAAAGAAGAAGACTTACAAGAAGGCTAAGGGCGAGGCACACCTTGGCAAGGAATAGGACTCGGATTATTCATCGTCCGACTCCGACGACGAAGGACTCGCCGCCTCGGCCTTCAACAAATCATCCCTCTTCCCCAACGAGCATCACACCTGCCTCATGGCAAGGGAAAAGAAGGTAAGCACTCGTAATACTAGTACTTACGCTTCTTCAAGTGATGATGAATCTAGTGATGATGAAATAGACTATGGATGTTTATTCAAAGGTTTAGATAGAACCAAAATTGATAAAATCAATGAATTAATTGATGTTTTGAATGAGAAGAATAGATTGTTAGAAAAGCAAGAGGACCTTTTATATGAAGAGCATGATAAATTTGTTAGTGCGCAAAATTCTCTTGCTCTAGAAGTTAAAAGAAATGAAGTGCTTTCATGTGAATTGTCTACATGCCATGAATCTATCTCTAGCTTAAAAAGTATTAATGTTGATTTGAGTGCTAAGTTAGAAATAGCTAATAAATCAACCTCTTGTGTAGAACATGTTGTGATTTGCAATAGGTGTAAAGATTTTAATGTTGATGCTTGTAGTGAACACCTAGTTTCCATTTCTAAACTAAGTGATGAAGTGGCTAGTCTTAATGCTCAACTTAAGAGTAGCAAAAATGAATTTGATAAATTAAAATTTGCAAGGGATGCCTACACTATTGGTAGACACCCCTCAATTAAGGATGGGATTGGCTTTAAGAGTGAAGCTAAGAACTTAACAAGTCATAAGGCTCCCATCCCCGCTAAGGAGAAAGGGAAGGCTCCTATGACTAGTAGCAATCAAAAGAATCATGCCTTCATTTATAGCGATAGGAAATTCTCTAGAAATGTTTGTAGGAATTATTCTTCTGATTCTCTTGCTATGACTGCTTCTAGTTCTTATATGAATGGTAGAAATATGGCTATGAAAGATTCAAATGTTCATTATGATAGGAGTTGTAATGCGTTCGAATCTCATGCCATGATTTCTTCTAGTTCAAACTTTTATGGTAGATCTAGGAAGAATGTTATGTCTCATGCTCCTAGAAAAGTATATAATGGATCTACCACTGTCTTGCATGCTTGCAATGCTATGTTTATTCTTTCATGTAGAAATAAAAAGGTGATTGCTAAAAAGGTGGGAGCTAAATGTAAGGGAGATAAAACTTGCATTTGGGTTCCTAAGACTATTGTCACTAACCTTGTAGGACCCAACAAGAGTTGGGTACCTAAGACCCAAGCCTAGTTTGCCTTGCAGGTTTATGCATCCGGGGGATCAAGCTGGATTATCGACAGCGGATGCACAAACCACATGACGGGGGAGAAGAAGATGTTCACCTCCTACGTCAAGAATAAGGATTCCCAAGATTCAATCATATTTGGTGACGGGAATCAAGGCAAGGTTAAAGGCTTAGGCAAGATTGCCATCTCAAATGAGCACTCTATCTCCAATGTATTTTTAGTAGAGTCGCTAGGTTATAATCTTTTGTCGGTTAGTCAATTGTGTAATATGGGATATAATTGCTTATTCACAAATGTAGATGTGTCTGTCTTTAGAAGGAGTGATGGTTCATTAGCTTTTAAGGGTGTACTAGACGGCAAACTCTATTTAGTTGATTTTGCAAAGGAGGAGGCCGGTCTAGATGCATGCTTAATTGCTAAGACTAGCATGGGCTGGCTGTGGCATCGCCGTCTAACACATGTGGGGATGAAGAACCTTCACAAACTTCTAAAGGGAGAACATGTGTTAGGTCTAACAAATGTGCATTTCGAAAAAGATAGACCTTGTGCAGCTTGTCAAGCAGGTAAACAAGTGGGAAGTGCTCATCACATCAAAAACGTGATGACTACATCAAGACCCCTGGAGCTGCTACATATGGACCTCTTCGGACCCGTCGCCTACCTCAGCATCGGGGGAAGTAAGTACGGTTTAGTAATTGTTGATGATTTTTCCTGCTTCACTTGGGTATTCTTTTTGCAGGATAAATCTAAAACCCAAGGGACCCTCAAGCGCTTCCTAAGGAGAGCTCAAAATGAGTTTGAGCTCAAGGTGAAGAAGATAAGGAGCGACAACGGGTCCGAGTTCAAGAACCTTCAAGTGGAGGAATACCTTGAGGAGGAAGGAATCAAGCATGAGTTCTCCGCTCCCTACACACCACAGCAAAATGGTGTGGTAGAGAGGAAGAACATGACACTTATAGACATGGCAAGGACGATGCTTGGAGAATTCAAGACGCCCGAGCGGTTTTGGTCGGAAGCTGTGAACATGGCTTGCCACGCCATAAACCGGGTCTACCTTCATCGCCTCCTCAAGAAGACGTCATACGAGCTTCTAACCGGTAACAAACCCAACATCTCTTATTTTCGAGTTTTTGGGAGTAAATGCTACATTCTTGTGAAGAAAGGTAGAAATTCAAAATTTGCTCCCAAAGCTGTAGAAGGGTTTTTGTTAGGTTATGACTCAAATACAAAGGCGTATAGAGTCTTCAACAAATCATCGGGTTTAGTTGAAGTCTCTAGCGATGTTGTATTTGATGAGACTAACGGCTCTCCAAGAGAGCAAGTTGAGCTTGATGATGTAGATGAGGATGATGTTCCAACGGACGCGATTCGTACCATGGCGATTGGAGACGTGCGACCGCAGGAACACAAGGAACAAGATCAGCCTTCTTCCTCAACAACGGTGCAACCTCCAACCCAAGATGATGAACAGGTTCCTCAAGAGGCGTGTGATCAAGGGGGAGAACAAGATGTTCAAGTTGAAGAGGAAGAAGCACCATAGGCCCCTCCAACTCAAGTTCGAGCAATGATTCAAAGGAACCATCCCGTCGACCAAATTTTGGGTGACATTAGCAAGGGAGTAACCACTCGCTCTAGATTAGCAAATTTCTGTGAGCATTACTCTTTTGTCTCTTCTATTGAGCCTTTCAGGGTAGAAGAGACCTTGCTAGATCTGGACTGGGTGTTGGCCATGCAGGAAGAGCTCAACAACTTCAAGCGAAATGAAGTTTGGACACTGGTGCCGCGTCCCAAGCAAAATGTTGTGGGAACCAAGTGGGTGTTCCGCAACAAATAGGACGAGCACGGGGTGGTGACAAGGAACAAAGCTCGACTTCTTGCAAAAGGTTATGCCCAAGTCGCAGGTTTGGACTTTGAGGAGACTTTCGCTCCTGTGGCTAGGTTAGAGTTGATTCGTATTTTGTTAGCCTATGCCACTCACCATTCTTTTAGGTTGTACCAAATGGATGTGAAGAGCGCTTTCCTCAATGGGCCAATCAAGGAGGAGGTGTATGTGGAGCAACCCCCTGGCTTTGAGGATGAACGGTACCCCGACCATGTGTGTAAGCTCTCTAAGGCGCTCTATGGACTTAAGCAAGCCCCAAGAGCATGGTATGAATGCCTTAGAGACTTTTTAATTGCTAATGCTTTCAAGGTTGGGAAAGCCGATCCAACTCTTTTCACTAAGACATGTGATGGTGACTTATTTGTGTGCCAAATTTATGTCGATGACATAATATTTGGTTCTACTAACCAACAGTCTTGTGAAGAGTTTAGCAGGGTGATGACTCAAAAGTTTGAGATGTCGATGATGGGCGAGTTGAACTACTTCCTTGGGTTCCAAGTGAAGCAACTCAAGGACGGCACTTTCATCTCCCAAACGAAGTATATGCAAGACTTGCTCAAGCAGTTTGGGATGAAGGACGCCAAGCCCGCAAAGACTCCAATGGGAACTGACGGACACGTCGACCTCAATAAAGGAGGTAAGTCCATTGATCAAAAAGCATACCGGTCCATGATAGGTTCCTTACTTTATTTATGTTCTAGTAGATCGGATATTATGCTTAGTGTATGCATGTGTGCTAGATTTCAATCCGATCCAAGGGAGTGTCACTTAGTGGATGTGAAGCGAATTCTTAGATATTTAGTCGCTATGCCTTGCTTCGGGATCTGGTATCCAAAGGGGTCTACCTTTGACTTGATTGGATATTCAGACTCTGATTATGCTGGATGTAAGGTCGATAGGAAGAGTACATCAGGGACGTGCTAATTTCTAGGAAGGTCCCTGGTGTCGTGGAGTTCTAAGAAACAAACCTCCGTTGCCCTATCCACCACTGAGGCTGAGTACGTTGCCGCAGGACAGTGTTGCGCGCAACTACTTTGGATGAGGCAAACTCTCCGGGACTTTGGCTACAATCTGAGCAAAGTCCCACTCCTATGTGACAATGAGAGTGCTATCCGCATGGTGGACAATCCTGTTGAGCACAGCCGCACAAAGCACATTGACATCCGGCATCACTTTTTGAGAGACCACCAGCAAAAGGGAGATATCGAAGTGTTTTATATTAGCACCGAGAACCAGCTAGCTGATATCTTTACCAAGCCTTTAGATGAGAAGACCTTTTGCAGGCTGCGTAGTGAGCTAAATGTCTTAGATTCGCGGAACTTGGATTGATGTGTAGCATACATGTGTCTTATGCTTTGATCATATTCCCTTATGCATTTTGTTGTTTATTGATGGTGCTCAAGTTGTATAAGCACTCCCCGGACCTCACAAGTCTAGTTGCGAGTGATGCACATATTTAGGGGGAGATGTGCTACAACTTGACCCTTTGAGACTAACCATGTGTTTGAGCTTGCTTGATTTAGTCTCAAAGGTGGATTGAAAGGGAAAGGTGAACTTGGACCATGCAAGACTTCCACTGCACTCCAATGAGAGGGTAACTTACTCCAAGTTCATCTCAATACCCTTATTGCCTTTTTACTCTCATTTGAAGATTTTGGTGAGGCAATGGGGTTTAAGGGCCAAGATTGATCCCATTTTGGTGCTTGATGCTAAAGGGTGAGAAAATAAGGCCAAAGCAAGAAATGGATCAGTTACCACTTGAGAATTTTGAAAATACTTGAGAATTTTGAAAATAGTAGAGTAGAGTTTTGTTTTGTCAAAATATTCTTTATGTCTCTTAGTGCTAAAAGTCTGTCTCGTGTGGGGAGAATGCTTGATTATGGGAAAAAGGGGGAGTTTTTGAATTCTTGATCAATTTCTCTTGGAATACCTCTCTCTATGCCTCAACAAGTGATTTTGACTTAGAGATAGGAAATTGAGTTTGATTTGCAAAAACAAACCAAGTGGTGGCAAAGAATGATCCAAATATGCCAAATTTGAATCAAAACAAATTTGTGTTCTCATTTGCATTGATGTTGCACTTCTTTTAGTTGCTTTTTGTTGTGTTGGCATAAATCACCAAAAAGGGGGAGATTGAAAGGGAAATGTGCCCTTGGGCCATTTCTAAGTATTTTGGTGATCATGTGACAACACAAATGGTTTAAGTGTGAAACTATGCCAAATGGTGGAAGAAGTGCAAAGTCAACACAAAGGTATGATTCTAGACTTAGTACATTGGTTTTTGTGTACTAACATATTTGTCTAAGTGCTAGAATCAAAGAAAATTCAATTGGAAAAGACTTGGCTCGAGCAGCCAAGACTCTGCTCAGTCTGGGTGCACCGGACAGTGTCCGGTGTGCCAGGCTGACTTCTGGTCAACTGGCTGCTCTCGGGTCTCGACGGCGGCGTACGACTATAAATCACCGGACTGTCCGATGGTGCACCGGATAGTGTCCGGTGAGTCGGCTGCGGCAAAGTCGCTGCTCTCGGGAACCAAGTCAACAGCGTACTACTATAATTTACCGGACTGTCTGGTGAGTCACCGGACTGTCCGGTGAGCCAACGGTCGGGCGCACCAACGGTCGGCCGCGCAATCCGCACGTGACGCATGGCCGAGCCAACGGTCGGATGGGAGCACCGGACTGTCCGATGTGCACCGGACTATCCGGTGCGCCAGTCGACAGAAGGCAAGAATTGCCTTCCTGGATTGCTCTCAACGGCTCCTAGCTGCCTTGGGGCTATTAAAAGGACCCTAAGCGCATGGAGGAGCACACCAAGCATCCCTTGAGCATTCCTAAGCACCAAGACTTCATTTCCGCGCATTCGATTCTTTGTGATAGCAACTAGAGCTCCATTTGAGTAGAGAACTCTTCGAGTTGTGTTGAGAGCTCGAGTTGTGACTTGTGTGCGTATTGTTGCTCTGATTTTGTGTCTTGTGTGTGTTGCTCATCCCATCCTTACTTCCGTGATTCTTTGTGATAATCAAATTGTAAGGGCGAGAGGCTCCAAGTTGTGGAGATTCCTCGCAAGCAGGATATAGTTATACAAAAGCAAAACACCATGGTATTCAAGTGGGTCTTTGGACCACTTGAAAGGGGTTGAGTGCAACCCTCGTCCGTTGGGACGCCACAACGTAGAGTAGGCAAGTGTTGGACTTGGCCAAACCATGGGATAAACCATTGTGCCTCTCTGTGTTGATCTATTTGTGGTTATTGTGTTTTGCAAGAACTCATCTCTAGCCACTTGGCTTCATTGAGCTAAAACTTAATCAAGTTTGTGGCTTTGAGTTTAAGTTTTTACAGGATCACCTATTCACCCCCTCTAGGTGCTCTCACCTTTGCAGCCAGAATCTGGGCGGGACAGCCGAAGTCAACAACAGGTGCACAACATAGCAAATCAGCACCTAGCCAGAGAAACCACTCACCGTCAGGAATATCCCCCCCAAGGCCACGGTAATGGCACAAGAGGGAGAGGTCGGGGATGGACGCAGCAGCCGCGTAGATTCTACTGACTGTTTCATGGCGAGGACTGCGTGCACCCAACAAGAGACTATCCAGAAACGAAGGCCACCAGGGACAGGATGTCCAGAGCACAGCCAGCCGACAACTAGAGAGTCGTCGCGCACACATACCACCACCACCATCAACAACCTTACAACAACGAGCACGTCTAGCACCCACCCAACCACGCATACCAGCACCGCCAGGAAGTGCAAGTTCTTCCACCCCTGCCTCCGCCTCCGCATCACCCAAATCCACACCACCATAATCACCCCCAAGCACCAAAGCTGGAAGACTTCGCCGAACAACCATATCGCGGAGTCATCCACATGATCACCGGTGGGTCCAGCGTGGACTTCGAAACGAAGCGACAGAAGAGGGACCACTACCGAAGTGTTAACCACGTTGCCCTCACTGGCCCAGTGGTACAAACAAGGTGGTCCCATGTGCCACTCACCTTCGACGCCAGGGACGTTGATCTGCGCAGCGCCCCTCACGTCGATGCCATGGTAATCAACTACAGCGTAGCAGGCTGGGACCTACACAAAGTCCTAGTCGACAATGGCAGCCAAGCTGACATCATCTTCTTGCACGCCTTCGACCGCATGGGCATCAGCCATAGTTTACTCAAGCCTTCGGACAACCCCCTATATGGCTTCGGCAGCAAGGGCACCTTTCCAGTCAGCAAGATAGAGCTACCCCTGTCATTTGGTGTAGCACCCAATGCACAAAGCGAGCAGGTCACCTTTGACATCGTCGACATGATATACTCGTACAACGCCATAATGGGCTAGGGCTCCATCAACAAGTTTGAAGCAACCATTCACGGACTTTACCTTTGCATGAAAATACCGGGTCTACAAGGCGTGATCACAGTGTATGGCAACCAGCAGACTACGCGCAATATTGAAAGAGACTTCATTCCAGGGCAACGGAACGTACACTACCTCACAGCACAACACGAAGACTTTGAAGGGACACGCCCAGTCCCCAACGAAAAAGTAAAGGCACGGCTACAAAGCAACGGCGGAACAAAGACAGTACCCCTCGACCCGACCATGCCTAAGCAAACGGTCACAATAAGCGAAGACCTGACCTCACGAAACGAAGAAAAACTCATCTCCTGCCTCTCCTAAAACAAGGACGTCTTCGCTTGGTCCGCCCTCGACCTGGTCGGGGTCAGTCGCACCATCATAGAGCACGGCCTGGGCATCGACCCTTCGGTGCGCCCAAAAAAGCAACGACTACGCAAAATGTCCGACGACAAGACCGAAGCCGCCAAAGCCAAGGTACATCGCCTGTTGGAAGCCAACTTCATCGAGCCAATTGTTTATCCTACATGGCTTGCCAACGTGGTCATGGTACAAAAGAAAAGCGGCAAGTGGCGCATGTGTATCAACTTCACCATCCTTAATAAGGCCTATCCTAAGGACAATTTCCTGCTGCCACAGATCGACAACATAGTCGATAGCGTCATAGGATGTGAAGTCATGTCCCTCCTTGATTGCTTCTCTAGCTACCACCAGATATACATGAAAGAGGAAGACAAGGCCAGCACAAGCTTTATCACACCCTTCGGCACGTACTGCTTCATCAGGATGCCAGAGGGACTCAAGAACGTCGGGTCAACCTTTTCTCGCCTCACCAAAAGGGTGCTCGAAAGCCAAGTAGGCCGCAACATTTTCACCTACGTGGACGACATCGTCGTCGCGAGCAAAAACGAAGAGGATCACCTGGCCGACCTCGTAGAGACATTCGCTAATATGCGAGACGCACGACTTTGGCTCAACCTCGAGAAGTGTGTCTTCGGTGTCCACCAAGGGAAGATACTTAGCTACCTGGTATCGCACCGAGGGATCGAGGCCAACCCAACGAAGATCCAAGCCATCATAAACATGACACCCCCATAGTCAGCCAGAGACGTCCAGCGACTGATAGGCAAGTTGTCTGCCTTGAACATATTCATTTCCAAATCCACAGAGCGTAGTCTACCCTTCCTCAAGACATTGCACAGCGCAAAAGACTTCGCTTGGGGACCAGAGCAGGCGGCAGCCTTCGAGTCACTCAAGCAACACCTCTCAGACTTAGCAACTCTTGCTAGCCCTGACCCTTTGCTGCCTCTTCTTCTCTACATTGTAGCCTCACCATGTGCAGTCAGCGTAGTGTTAATCCAAGAGCAGGACAGAGAGGGCACGATCTGGCAGTGCCTAGTGTACTACATCTCCAAAGTCCTCACGACTTCTAAGTGCAACATGACTAAGCTCGAAAAAATTTCATACGCAGTTGTCATGGCATCGCACAAGCTGCGCCACTACTTCGAAGCATTCAAGGTATGGGTCACTTCGGATAGGGGTCTAGGAGAACTGTTCAGGAACCCGGAGGCATCCGTCCGAATTGCCAAATGGGCAGCCGAACTCTCTGGGTACCACATCACCTTCGAGCCCAGGACAGCAATTAAATCACAAGTCCTGGCAGACTTCATCATTGATTGGACAGGACCAACATGGCAGCAAGAAGAGTCTCTAGAGTTGTGGACCATCCACTGCGATGGCACATGGTGCCATGCGGGGGCAGGCGCCACGACAATTATCACATCACCCACAGGCGTCAAGTACAGATACGCGACACGCCTCAGCTTTGCCTTGGAGTCCGACAGATGCACCAACAATATAGCAGAGTATGAAGCCGTCATCCTAGGACTCCGCAAACTACGAGCACTCGGTGTCACCACGTGCATAGTCAGGACAGATTCCAAAGTAGTTGCAGGCCAAGTCGAAAAGGAATACTCAGCAAAAGACCCCACACTCATGCAATATCTCACAGCCGTCCGCAGTCTCTAGAGACAATTCAAGGGTTTCACCCTTCAGCATGTTGACCACGCCAGGAACGAAGAGGCCGACGTGTTGGCTAAAGCAACAGCCAAGGGCGAGGTCTTGCCCTCCGACGTGTTCTACTACGTCATCGGCACAGCAGCTGTCCGCAACCCAGAAGGTTTGCAAATAACACAAGACGCTGAAGGCCACTGCATCGTCAACCTCATCATGGCCGAAGACTGGCGGGCCCCAATCACCTTGTATCTGCAAGGCCACTACCATCCAAGCGATAGCAATGAGAGCAAACGACTAAAGCACAGAAGCCGGGACTTCGCATTAGTCGAGGGTTAGCTGTACAAGAAGGGGATCAGTCAGCCCATGCTGAAGTGCATAACTGAAATCGAAGGCATCCAAATCCTCCGCGAAGTCCACAACGAAACTTGCGGCTCCCACTCAGGACCTAGGGCCCTCGCTGCTAAGGTGATTCGTCAAGGATTTTACTGGCCCGCAAACATTTGCACCGCCAATCGAGTCACGAGTTCATGTGAAGCATGCCAAAAATTCTCCCCTCGCTCAGGCAACCCTTCGCAATTCACCAAGCCCATCGCCCATACGTGGCCACTTCAACGCTGGGGGCTGGACATCGTTGGACCACTGCCTATGGCTCAAGGGAACCTCAAATTCACCTTCGTCGCCGTCGAATATTTCACAAAGTGGATCGAGGCCAGAGCAGTATCCACAATAACATCAAAGACCGCTCAAAAATTCTTCTGGCAAAACATTGTCTGCCGCTTTGGAGTCCCGTCCGAACTCATAGTTGAAAGGGAAATGTGCCCTTGGGCCATTTCTAGTATATTTTGGTGATTAAGTGTCCAACACATATTGAGTGAGTTATTACATGCCAAATAGAGAATGAAGTGCAAATCAACAAGAAGGTATGTTTCTGGACTTAGTACATTTGTTTTGTGTACTAATGAAGTTATCTAAGTGCTAGAAATAGGAAAAGAAATGATTGGAAAAGAGTGTCTGTGTGCAGCCAAGACTCAGCTCGGCTTGGCACACTGGACTGTCCGGTGCTGCACCGGACAGTGTTCGGTGCACCAGGCCAGCTCCGGCGAACTGGGCACTCTCGGGAAAACTTCAGCGGCATACGGCTATAATTCACCGGACTGTCCGGTGGTGCACCGGACAGTCCGGTGAGCCAACGGCCGTCAGCGCTACGGTCGGCCGCCAAATCCACGGGCGACGCGTGGCCCGCTCCAACGGTCGGTAGGGGCACCGGACTGTCCGGTGCGCCAACTGCCACAAATCTGCAACGGTCGGTTGCGCCAGATTAGGAAGGGAATCACGCACCGGACATGAACAGTGGCTGTCCGCCGGTGCGCCACCCGGCAGAAGGCAAGATTAGCCTTCCAAGAATGCCTCCAACGGCTCCTAGCTGCCTTGGGGCTATAAAAGGGACCCCTAGGCGCATGGAGGAGTCACCCAAGCATTCTTTGATCATTCCTAAGCATCCAGACTCCACTCCCTCACATTTGATTCTCTGTGCTAGCAATTTGAGCTCCTCTTGAGTTGAGAACTCCGTGTGTTAAACTTACAGCTCAAGTTGTGACTTGTGTGCGTGATTGTGCTCTCTGAGATCACCTAGAGGGGGGGTGAATAGGTGATCCTGAATAAAAAACTTAAACTCAAAGCCACAAACTTGATTAAGTGTTAGCGCAATGAAGCCAAGTGGCTAGAGATTAGTTCTTGCAAAACACAATGACCACAAAGAAATCAACACAGAGAGGCATAGTGGTTTATCCCGTGGTTCGGCCAAGTCCAACACTTGCCTAGTCCACGTTGTGGCGTCCCAACGGATGAGGGTTGCACTCAACCCCTTCCAAGCGGTCCAAAGGCCCACTTGAATACCACGGTGTTTTGCTTTCGTTTCACTATATCCCGCTTGCGAGGAATCTCCACAACTTGGAGCCTCTCGCCCTTACAATTTGATTATCACAAAGAATCACAAAAGTAAGGATGGGATGAGCAACACACACAAGACACAAAATCAGAGCAACAATACGCACACAAGTCACAACTCAAGCTCTCAACACAAATGGAGCTCTAGTTGCTATCACAAAGAATCGAATGCGCGGAAATGAAGTCTTGGTTCTTAGGAATGCTCAAGGAATGCTTGGTGTACTCCTCCATGCGCCTAGGGGTCTCTTTTATAGCCCCAAGGCAGCTAGGAGCCGTTGAGAGCAATCTAGGAAGGCAAATCTTGCCTTCTATCGACTGGCGCACCGGACAGTCCGGTGCACCACCGGACACTGTCCGGTGCAGATTTCTTTCCTATTCTGGCGCAGCCGACCGTTGGAGACTTGGAGCCGTTGGCGCACCAGACACTGTCCGGTGCACCCATCCGACCGTTGGCTCGCCACGCGTCACGCGTAGATTGCGCGGCCGACCGTTGGCTCACCGGACAGTCCGGTGACTCACCGGACAGTCCGGTGAATTATAGCCGTACGCTGTTGACTTGGTTCCCGAGAGCGGCGACTTCGCCACAGCCAACTCATCGGACATTGTCCGGTGCACCACCGAACAGTCTGGTGATTTATAGCCGTACGCCTCCGTCGAGACTCGAGAGCAGCCAGTTGATCAGACGCCAGCCTGGCGCACCAGACACTGTCCGGTGCACCACCGGACAGTCCGATGCACCCAGACTGAGCAGAGTCTTGCCTGCTCGAGCCAAGTCTTTTCCAATTGTATTTTCTCTGATTCTAGCACTTAGACAAATATGTTAGTACACAAAAACAAATGTACTAAGTCTAGAATCATACCTTTGTGTTGACTTTGCACTTCTTCCACCATTTGGCATAGTTTCACATCAACCATTTGTGTTGGCACTTGATCACCAAAATACTTAGAAATGGCCCAAGGGCACATTTCCCTTTCAATCTCCCCCTTTTTGGTGATTTATGCCAACACCAACAAAAAGCAACTAAAGGAAGTGCAACAACAATTCAATTGAGAACCCAAATTTGTTTTGATTCATTTTTGGCATATTTGGATCATTCTTTGCCACCACTTGGTTTGTTTTTGCAAATCAAACTCAATTTCCTATCTCTAAGTCAAAATCACTTGTTGAGGCATAGAGAGAGGTATTCCAAGAGAAATTGATCAAGAATTCAAAAACTCCCCCTTTTTCCCATAATCAAGCATTCTCCCCACAAGAGACAGACTTTTGGCACTAAGAGACAATAAGAGTATTTTGACAAAACAAAACTCTACTCTACTATTTTCAAAATTCTCAAGTGGTCTTATTTTCTCCCCCTTTGGCATCAAGCACCAAAACGGGATCAATCTTGGCCCTTAAACCTCATTGCCTCACCAAAATCTTCAAATAAGAGTACAAAGACAATAAGAGTATGGAGATGAACTTGGAATGAGTTACCCTCTCATCGAAGTGTAGTGGAAGTCTTGCATGGTCCAAGTTCACCTTTTCACTTTCAATCCACCTTTGAGACTAAATCAAGCAAGCTCAAACACATGGTTAGTCTCAAAGGGTCAAGTTGTAGCACATCTCCCCCTAAATATGTGCATCACTCACACATGGACTTTTGAGGTTCGAGGAGAGTTTGTACAACTTGAGCACCATAAATAAACAACAATATGCATAAAGGAACATGATCAAAGCATAAGACACATGTATGCTACACATCAATCCAAGTTCCACGAATCTAAGACATTTAGCTCACTACGCAGCCTGCAGAAGGTCTTCTCATCTAAAGGCTTGGTAAAGATATCGGCTAGCTGTTTCTCGCTGCTAATATAGAACACTTCGATATCTCCCTTTTGCTGGTGGTCTCTCAAAAAGTGATGCCGGATGTCAATGTGCTTTGTGCGGCTGTGCTCAACAGGATTGTCCGCCATGCGGATAGCACTCTCATTGTCACATAGGAGTGGGACTTTGCTCAGATTGTAGCCAAAGTCCCGGAGGGTTTGCCTCATCCAAAGTAGTTGCGCGCAACACTGTCCTTCGGCAACGTACTCGGCCTCAGCGGTGGATAGGGCAACGGAGGTTTGTTTCTTAGAACTCCATGACACCAGGGACCTTCCTAGGAATTGGCACGTCCCTGATGTACTTTTCCTATCGACCTTACATCCAGCATAATCGGAGTCTGAATATCCAATTAGGTCAAAGGTAGACCCCTTTGGATACCAGATCCCGAAGCAAGGCGTAGCGACTAAATATCTAAGAATCCGCTTCACAGCCACTAAGTGACACTCCCTTGGATCAGATTGAAATCTAGCACACATGCATACACTAAGCATAATATCCGGTCTACTAGCACATAAATAAAGCAAGGAACCTATCATGGACCGGTATGCTTTTTGATCAACGGACTTACCTCCTTTGTTGAGGTCGACGTGTCCGTCAGTTCCCATTGGAGTCTTTGCGGGCTTGGCGTCCTTCATCCCGAACCGCTTGAGCAAGTCTTGCATATACTTTGTTTGGGAAATGAAAGTGCCGTCCTTGAGTTGCTTCACTTGGAACCCAAGGAAGTAGTTCAACTCGCCCATCATCGACATCTTAAACTTTTGAGTCATCACCCTGCTAAACTCTTCACAAGACTTTTGGTTAGTAGAACCAAATATTATGTCATCGACATAAATTTGGCACACAAATAAGTCACCATCACATGTCTTAGTGAAAAGAGTTGGATTCGCTTTCCCAACCTTGAAAACATTAGCAATTAAAAAGTCTCTAAGGCATTCATATCAAGCTCTTAGGGCTTGCTTAAGTCCATAGAGCGCCTTAGAGAGCTTACACACGTGGTCGGGGTACCGTTCATCCTCAAAGCCAGGGGGTTGCTCTACGTACACCTCCTCCTTGATTGGCCCGTTGAGGAAAGTGCTCTTAACATCCATTTGGTACAACCTGAAAGAATGGTGAGCGGCATAGGCTAACAAAATACGAATTGACTCTAGCCTACCACAGGAGCGAAAGTCTCCTCAAAGTCCAAACCTACAACTTGGGCATAACCTTTTGCCACAAGTTGAGCTTTGTTCCTTGTCACCACTCCGTGCTCGTCCTGTTTGTTGCGGAACACCCAGTTGGTTCCCACAACATTTTGCTTTGGACGCGGCACTAGTGTCAAAACTTCATTTCGCTTGAAGTTGTTGAGCTCTTCCTGCATGGCCAACACCCAGTCCGGATCTAGCAAGGCCTCTTCTACCCTAAAAGGCTCAATAGAACAGACAAAAGAGTAATGCTCACAGAAATTAGCTAATCTAGAGCGAGTGGTTACTCCCTTGCTAATGTCACCCAAAATTTGGTCGACGGGATGGTTCCTCTGAATCATCACTCGAACTTGAGTTGGAGGGGCCTGTGGTGCTTCTTCCTCTTCAACTTGGACATCTTGCGCTCCCCCTTGATCATACGCCTCTTATTGAGGAACCTGTTCATCATCTTGTGTTGGGGGTTGCACCATTGTTGAGGAAGAAGGCTGATCTTGTTCCTTGTGTTCCTGCGGTCGCACGTCTCCAATCGCCATGGTACGAATCGCGTCCGTTGGAACGTCATCCTCATCTACATCATCAAGCTCAACTTGCTTTCTTGGAGAGCCATTAGTCTCATCAAATACAACGTCGCTAGAGACTTCAACAAAACCCGATGATTTGTTGAAGACTCTATACGCCTTTGTATTTGAGTCATAACCTAACAAAAACCCTTCTACCACTTTGGGAGCCAATTTTGAATTTCTACCTTTCTACACTAGAATGTAGCATTTACTCCCAAAAACTCGAAAATACGAAACATTGGGTTTGTTACCGGTTAGAAGCTCGTATGACGTCTTCTTGAGGAGGCGATGAAGGTAGACCCGGTTTATGGCGTGGCAAGTCGTGTTCATAGCTTCCGACCAAAACCGCTCGGGCGTCTTGAATTCTCCAAGCATTGTCCTCGCCATGTCTATGAGCGTCCTGTTCTTCCTCTCTACCACACCATTTTGATGTGGTGTGTAGGGAGCGGAGAACTGAGAGCACCTAGAGGGGGGTGAATAGGTGATCCTGTAAAACTTGAAACTTAATGCCACAAAACTTGATTAGGAGTTAGCATAGTAATGCCAAGTGGCTAGAGAGGAGTTCTTGCAAAACACAATAACCACAAGATGATCAACACAGATAGACACAGTGGCTTATCCCATGGTTCGGCCAAGTCCAACACTTGCCTACTCCATGTTGTGGCGTCCCAACGGACGAGGGTTGCACTCAACCCCTCTCAAGCGGTCCAAAGACCCACTTGAATACCACGGTGTTTTGCTTTCACTTTACTATATCCTTCTTGCGAGGAATCTCCATAACTTGGAGCCTCTCGCCCTTACACTTTGATTATCACAAAGAAGCACATAAGTCAGGATGGGATGAGCAACGCACACAAGACACAAAATCAGAGCAACAACACGCACACAAGTCACAACACGAGCTCTCAACACAACTCAAAGAGTTCTCTACTCGAATGGAGCTCTAGTTGCTATCACAAAGAATCGAATGCGCGGAATTGGAGTCTTGGTACTTAGGAATGCTTAGAGAATGCTTAGTGTGCTCCTCCATGCGCCTAGGGGTCCCTTTTATAGCCCCAAGGCAGCTAGGAGCCGTTGAGAGCATTCCAGGAAGGCAATTCTTGCCTTCTGTCGCCTGGTGCACCGGACAGTCCGGTGCACCACCGGACACTGTCCGGGGCAGATTTCTTTCCTTCTGTGGCGCAGCCGACCGTTGAAG
Source organism: Zea luxurians (assembly GCA_029449295.1). Taxonomy (NCBI): domain Eukaryota; kingdom Viridiplantae; phylum Streptophyta; class Magnoliopsida; order Poales; family Poaceae; genus Zea; species Zea luxurians. Next base: position 17,815,894 of record JAOPSE010000019.1, on the reverse strand, counting down.
ATCCAGAGCCGTTGGTGCACCAGACACTGTCCAGTGCACACCGGACAGTCCGGTGCCCCCTTCTGACCGTTGGCCCGGCCACGCGTCGCGCGCGGATTACGCGGCCGACCGTTGGCCCGGTTGACCGTTGGCTCACTGGACAGTCCGGTGCACCACCGGACAGTCCGGTGATTTATAGCCGTACGCCGTTAATTGCTTCCCGAGAGCGACGACTTCTCCTGTGAATGGCTCACCGGACAGTCCGATGCACCACCGGACAGTCCGGTGATTTATAGTCGTACGCTGTTGATCGCTTCCCGAGAGCAGCCAGTTGACCGTCGCCAGCCTGGCGCACTGGACACTGTTCGGTGCACCACCGGACAGTCCGGTGCACCCAGACTGCGCAGAGTCTTGGCTGCTTAGCCAAGACTTTTCCAAATTGGTTTTTTCCTGTTTCTACCACTTAGACACAATACATTAGTCTCCAAAACAATGTACTAAGTCTTAGAAACACACTTTTACTCTTGATTTGCACTTTGTCCATCAATTGGCATAGATTAACATTTAAGCACTTGTGTTGGCACTCAATCACCAAAATACTTAGAAATGGCCCAAGGGCACATTTCCCTTTCAATCTCCCCCTTTTTGGTGATTTATGCCAACACAACAAAAAGCAACTAAAGAAGTGCATCATCAATGCAAATGAGAACACAAATTTGTTTTGATTCAAATTTGGCATATTTGGATCATTCTTTGCTACCACTTGGTTTTGTTTTTGCAAATCAACCTCAATTTCCTATCTCTGAGTCAAACACACTTGTTGAGACACAAAGAGAGTTGTTCCAAGAGAAATTGATCAAAGATTTCAAAAACTCCCCCTTTTTCCCATAATCAACTATTCTCCCCACAATAGGCCAACTTTTGACAAAAGAGACAACAAGAGAGTTTTAACAAACCAAAAGCTCTATTCTACTATTTTCAAAATTCTCAAGTGATAGCTGATCCATTTATTGCTTTGGCCTTATTTTCTCCCTGTTTGGCATCAAGCACCAAAACGGGATCAACCTTGGCCCATAAACCCCATTGCCTCACCAAAATCTTCAAATAAGAGTACAAAGGCAATAAGGATATTGAGATGAACTTGGAGTAAGTTACCCTCTCATCGGAGTGCAGTGGAAGTCTTGCATGGTCCAAGTCCACCTTTCCCTTTCAATCCACTTTGAGACTAAATCAAGCAAACTCAAGCACACGGTTAGTCTCAAAGGGTCAAGTTGTAGCACATCTCCCCCTAAATATGTGCATCACTCACACATGGACTTGTGAGGTTCGGGGAATGTTTGTACAACTTGAGCACCATAAATAAACAACAAAATGCATAAGGAACATGATCAAAGGCATGAACACATGTATGCTATAAATCAATCCAAGTTCCGCGAATCTAAGACATTTAGCTCACTACGCAGCCTGCAAAAGGTCTTCTCATCTAAAGGCTTGGTAAAGATATAGGCTAGCTGGTTCTTGGTGCTAATATAAAACACTTCGATATCTCCCTTTTGCTGGTGGTCTCTCAAAAAGTGATGCCGGATATCAATGTGCTTTGTGCGGCTGTGCTCAACAGGATTGTCCGCTATGCGGATAGCACTCTCATTATCACATAGGAGTGGGACTTTGCTCAGATTGTAGCCAAAGTCCCGGAGGGTTTGCCTCATCCAAAGTAGTTGCGCGCAACACTGTCCTGCGGCAACATACTCGACCTCAGCGGTGGATATGTAACACCCGGATTTTAGGGGTCCAAAACCCGGGGTTAACATAAACACCAGGTATGCTGGGACCAAGTCTCAAACATATGATGTATAGTGGCACAGGATCGAATGTCACAACTTTATATATAACAGGAGTTCTATACAAAATAAATAATTACATTATAAGGAGACAACGGTCCAGCAACCCAAAGTTGACTGGGAGACGACGACCTAGACCTCTCACGAACTCATCGCAGCATCCTCCATGAGCATCATCCTGCAGTACCTGGTCTTGACCTGTGGTGTATGTGAGACAGCAAGAGTGAGCTCACATACGTTCATCGCTCAACAAGTTGTGGGGAATAATGTGCATGAACTCGCCAAAGGTGGGAGATCACGTGAAGTGTAAGGCTTACCAAAGAAGATGGTTAGAGCTGAGCATTGCTTTTAAAGTTGGTCAAAATTTTATTAGCAGTTACTAAGTATAAGTAAATACCAAACCCAATTAAGTAATAGAACAAAAGTAATAACAACTTCACCCGCGATGCAATGCATATGACAAATTGAATTTAGTTCCATAAATTAATCATGTGAGGGTCCGAGCTGCTCATGACCGTGAGCACGGCTAGTATACCAGTTTTACACTCTGCAGAGGTTGCGCATCTTTACCCACAAGTCGTGTTACCCATCTGCCAAGGGGTCATGAATCCCATACACCTCTACCAAGGAAGTGAGGCAGGGTAGCACTACGAGGCCTTTACAAAGTTCCACTAGCTTCCGAAAACCCGCTACAGTTTATAGGAAGATCCAGTACAGGAATCCCTTGCAGGACCGCCATCGCAGCAAAATCCTCCCGAGGGCACTTCCCGCACTGACCTCTCCCCTACTGCCCTTGCCCCTTTCGGGTAAGGTAGTCTTCCACTAGCTTTCCTAATTAATCAGCCAAGGGCATCCCATACTACCCTTGTGGTAGCACTGTTTTCCCGGGTGGTCGCTCCATGTTCCAATTAACATTAATGATATCAACATGAACATAAACAGAATAACAACTAGAATTGGAACATGGAGGTAATAAATGATTATCCCAAAACCATACAAAGCAATAGCAAACTACCCAAGTGATTCAGGGGTGAACAAGGTAATGAGATAAACAATCTAGGGTGACCTATTGGGTCCCATCAAAATTAACCTATGCAGATCATTATGATTAATTAGAACATGAGTAGGTGAAAAGAAGTGATCAAGGGCACAACTTGCCTGGGCCTTGAGAATCCAGGTACCAGGATGATTCTTCAGATCCTCGTGACCTCACTGCTAGTCGTAGCAATACAAACATACATGGTATAGGCAAGATTAACATTACACCAAACATATATGCAAAATACATATTAATAATCTACATATTAAAATAAAATCACAGGAAAAAGAATTATTAATTTTTGAGTTATAGAATTCAAGTTATGAATTTCCTAAGATTTAATGTGATTAAAATATGGTTAAATGATAAATAAATTTTCTGACAGAGTTCATGTCAAAACAAAGACACTAAATGATGAGGAATATTATTACAAAATTTTAGAAACTGGAATGGTTCAATTTGGAGCTAAAATGAATTTTCTATGAATTAAACAAATTCTAGCAATTATTTTCCTATTAAAAATCCTTTTATAATTCAATTTCCCTGATTTTATTATGTTCTGGACTGGGCCTCAAATACAGCAAAGCGCAGGGTCTCTGGAGCAAAATTTCCTAAGACACAGAAAACCCCCGCGGTGGACGGCGGGTTGTTTTCACGGAAACAGGAGGGCTCTTATGCAAAACCACCCGGCCGAAGGGGTATCGGCCATCGAGAGCCATCCGATCAAGCGCGGACGGTTCAGATTAGATCCAGTATAACCCGAACCGGTACGCATCAACAACCGTTCGATCAGCGATCAACGACCCAGATTTAATGAAGCCGAGATCCACTCCGTGCCACTGGATCACGCATCCACGGTCCCCGTGCGATCGAGCGAAGGGGTATTCCTAATCTAATCACAGCCGTCAAAAGGTGATCGGACGGTCCGAGAATCGTCCCCAACCCGACCGAGCTGCGCGGCGGCGCCGCCCTGCCCGCCCGGCGAAGCACGCCGGCGACGACTCAATCGGCCATTCCCGAGCTCTAATCTTCAATCAAACTGAGCTACACGATGCATGAGCAAGGGCGAACATGGACATGGGCAACTCACCCCGAATTATGCCGCGCAGTGGCTGGGCGACGATGAGGGGCGGATCCGCCGCGACAGAGATGCTCCGGCGACAAATTCGCAGCACCCCGGCCACCGAATCCGCAGGGTAAGGCCGCGGACACCACCCTCGTGTCGAGGCGAAGCAAGGGGAGGGAGTAGTACCGGCAGACACGGCGCGAAGCCCCCCGGCCACGGCGGACTGTGTTCCACGGTGGAGGAGGAGACCCTCGACGGAATCCGGCAGGCGATGGCTGATGAGGGGGAAAGGGAAGGTGCGGTCCTTTTTATACCCTGCCGCGATGGGATCTTGGCCGGATTGTTTGGAACGGCCAGCAGATTCCGCGCGGATTCCCCGGCGGCGAGTTCGCGCGCGCGATCGGCGTAGCTGTTGAAGACGCACCTGACGAGCGGGCCCCGCGAGCCAGCGAAAGAAGCAGGGAGGAGAGAGCGCGGGCGTGGGAGGCCGACGAGTGGGGTCCGCGAGACAGTGAGTCCGAGCGCACGCGAGCGCGGGGCGAGAGACCGCGTGTGGCTGACCCGTGGGCCCTGGTTGTCAGCGCGCGGCGGGGTGGAGTTGGGCTTGCGCGGGTGGAAAGCGGGATGGGCCAAAAACGGGATCCGAGGCCCAGTTAGGTATAGTGTCCTTTTTCTTTTTCTTTTCCTATTTTCTTTTCCCCATTTTCAAATCCAATTCAAATTCAAATTTCAAAATCAAATTCTTTGGTAAATTCTCCTCAGATTGAAAGTATAATTTGTAAACTCTGGTCTTACTTTTATTTATACTTTTTATTTTGTATATACTTTCCTTTTCTTCTTATTTTAAAAACCCAAATTCCAATTCAAATCAAACCCAGTTTTAATTTCTAGATTTCAAATTTATGCACAAGTTTAAACTTTCACATGATGCACAATTACTACATAATGTTTCCTTATTTATTATGATCATGTTCCTTTGAAAAGGGTGAGCTATAAAGTTTAATCACTTATAAATGTTTCTTTGCTCAAACTCCTTCTACCAATTCCCAAATTCAGAATTTGGGTGTTACAAATCCTACCCCCCTTAAAAATAATCTCGTCCTCGAGATTTGTAAGGAAAAAGGGTGCATGTTCATATTGATTCAATCATATATGCATAAACAAAATCTCGGCATGATGCATATCTTATTAGCAAAACACAGGGTCAAATGGACCTTATTATTATTACTAAAATAGTAAAATACTACTACTGGCTAAACTAATATTTAGGTCTTATAAATAGTAAAATATATATATATATGTATCTATATCTATGTTTATCTCTTTATTCTTGTTGCTCGTTGACTTCTTCACCGACTACTTCATCTCCAACTGGCTCTTCTTCTTGAATTTGAATTTCAAGTTCACCGGGTTCAACTTCTACTTCTGTATGATGGGCATATCCTCGGTTGATGGATAGGGGCTGACTCTTCCCTGCTGAAGCTTGTCCTTGTTTCATCGGAGCCGGTGTAGTGTAGGCAGCTCTGTTGGGACAGTAGTTGGCATAGTGTCCCGGTTGTCCACACTTGAAGCATGTCCTGATGGCGGTTGTGTTGGGAGCAGTGGGTCCTCCTGGAGTGCTTGCTTTTGAAGGAGCAGTTGGTGCCTGTTGAGTTTGTTGTCCGGAACTGCCACTAGCTGGTGTACTTGAAGTGGTAGTATAGCGAGGACGGGAACTGCTTCCAGCCTGTCCTTGGTTGATAGCCTTTCTTTTCTCTCCAAATATACTCCTCTTGTTTTCTACAGCAATAGCTTTATCCAATAGCCTTTGGAAGGATGGGAAGGTGTGCGATACCAGCTGATATTGCAAGGGTCCAATCAAACCATCCAGAAAGAGCTCCTGCTTTTGCTCATCATCTTCAACATCTCTGGGAGCATAACGAGATAACTGAATGAATTTGTCCCTATATTCACTCACGGACATACTTCCTTGCTTGAGAGATAGAAACTCCTTCCTCTTAATCTTCATGAGTCCAGCAGGAATATGGTAACTCCTGAATTGTGCGGAGAATTCTTCCCAGGTAATTGTATCGGCAGCAGCATGAGCTGCACAGTACGCATCCCACCAATCTGCAGCAGGACCAGCAAGACGTCCTGAAGCATAGAGTACTTTCTCTCGATCCGAGCACTGGGCTATGTTGAGCATCTTCTCGATGGACTTTAACCAGTCATCTGCTTGCAGTGGATCTGCGGAGTTGGAGAAGGTTGGTGGTTTGTGGCTCATGAATTCCCGGTGCTTGTCCCGGGGTGGAACAGGTGGTGGAGGCAATGGCATTTGTTGTTGTTGCTGCTGTTGTTGAAGTTGTTGCTGCAGCTGTTGTTGTTGTACTCTCCTCTCCTGGCGTATTTCTTCCCGTTCTTGGCGCATTTCCCGACGTGCATCCTCTCTTTCCTGGTGCATTTCTCGGCGTTCTTGCTGCATTTGGGTGCGCATATCTGCCATGGTGTCCGCCATTTGCTGCATCATTCTCATTTGAGCTGCGACGAGTGGATCAACTCCGCCTGGTGGAGGATTAGGAGGATTCATTGCTGCTGACTGTGGTTGGGGTTGTTGATTAGCAGGGAAATCGATTCCACCACCCCGCCTGGTATTGACCATCTAAGTTAGAAGCATATGGTAAGATAGCTTTACAAGGGAATCATTTAATAGATAGAATGAATAAACTAATAGTTGGTTCTGTACTGGAAATTTCTTTGGCAGGGCTGGGCCAGATATTCTATGTCAAGACCAGGGTAATTAGTTGTACGAGGTGATTGTCCAAAGGTAAGATAGAATATGTTAAGATGAGATAGATACGGAATACTAGTTACCTCTTTAATGGGGTTATTCTAGATTGTCTAGTTATTTTATAAATACTATCTTTTATGCCTAGATGTATATGCAGATGTAATTGTGGACATTACTCCACAACCCATCACACTCAAACAAAGATCCAAATCAGACAGATATCATAAGTACAAACATTCAAATATATAGACACTTATAAAAATAGTTTTGTTTTTGTTCCTAGGATTAGGTCTCCTATTCCTAAAGGTCACTTTAGGTACGAGATTTCAAAGTGTGAAATTCCACATTTGTCTTTAGAAAGATAAGGTAAGATTGATCAGAGTAAGCGGAAATAGATGAGAAAAAGATTAAGATAAGTTTAGAAAAGAATCAGAGTAGCAAAGATAAGTATGTAGGGGTTGTCCAGTTCTATCTAGGTTTCGTCCTACAGTCAACATTGCTCTGATACCACTTCTGTAACACCCGGATTTTAGGGGTCCAAAACCCGGGGTTAACATAAACACCAGGTATGCTGGGACCAAGTCTCAAACATATGATGTATAGTGGCACAGGATCGAATGTCACAACTTTATATATAACAGGAGTTCTATACAAAATAAATAATTACATTATAAGGAGACAACGGTCCAGCAACCCAAAGTTGACTGGGAGACGACGACCTAGACCTCTCACGAACTCATCGCAGCATCCTCCATGAGCATCATCCTGCAGTACCTGGTCTTGACCTGTGGTGTATGTGAGACAGCAAGAGTGAGCTCACATACGTTCATCGCTCAACAAGTTGTGGGGAATAATGTGCATGAACTCGCCAAAGGTGGGAGATCACGTGAAGTGTAAGGCTTACCAAAGAAGATGGTTAGAGCTGAGCATTGCTTTTAAAGTTGGTCAAAATTTTATTAGCAGTTACTAAGTATAAGTAAATACCAAACCCAATTAAGTAATAGAACAAAAGTAATAACAACTTCACCCGCGATGCAATGCATATGACAAATTGAATTTAGTTCCATAAATTAATCATGTGAGGGTCCGAGCTGCTCATGACCGTGAGCACGGCTAGTATACCAGTTTTACACTCTGCAGAGGTTGCGCATCTTTACCCACAAGTCGTGTTACCCATCTGCCAAGGGGTCATGAATCCCATACACCTCTACCAAGGAAGTGAGGCAGGGTAGCACTACGAGGCCTTTACAAAGTTCCACTAGCTTCCGAAAACCCGCTACAGTTTATAGGAAGATCCAGTACAGGAATCCCTTGCAGGACCGCCATCGCAGCAAAATCCTCCCGAGGGCACTTCCCGCACTGACCTCTCCCCTACTGCCCTTGCCCCTTTCGGGTAAGGTAGTCTTCCACTAGCTTTCCTAATTAATCAGCCAAGGGCATCCCATACTACCCTTGTGGTAGCACTGTTTTCCCGGGTGGTCGCTCCATGTTCCAATTAACATTAATGATATCAACATGAACATAAACAGAATAACAACTAGAATTGGAACATGGAGGTAATAAATGATTATCCCAAAACCATACAAAGCAATAGCAAACTACCCAAGTGATTCAGGGGTGAACAAGGTAATGAGATAAACAATCTAGGGTGACCTATTGGGTCCCATCAAAATTAACCTATGCAGATCATTATGATTAATTAGAACATGAGTAGGTGAAAAGAAGTGATCAAGGGCACAACTTGCCTGGGCCTTGAGAATCCAGGTACCAGGATGATTCTTCAGATCCTCGTGACCTCACTGCTAGTCGTAGCAATACAAACATACATGGTATAGGCAAGATTAACATTACACCAAACATATATGCAAAATACATATTAATAATCTACATATTAAAATAAAATCACAGGAAAAAGAATTATTAATTTTTGAGTTATAGAATTCAAGTTATGAATTTCCTAAGATTTAATGTGATTAAAATATGGTTAAATGATAAATAAATTTTCTGACAGAGTTCATGTCAAAACAAAGACACTAAATGATGAGGAATATTATTACAAAATTTTAGAAACTGGAATGGTTCAATTTGGAGCTAAAATGAATTTTCTATGAATTAAACAAATTCTAGCAATTATTTTCCTATTAAAAATCCTTTTATAATTCAATTTCCCTGATTTTATTATGTTCTGGACTGGGCCTCAAATACAGCAAAGCGCAGGGTCTCTGGAGCAAAATTTCCTAAGACACAGAAAACCCCCGCGGTGGACGGCGGGTTGTTTTCACGGAAACAGGAGGGCTCTTATGCAAAACCACCCGGCCGAAGGGGTATCGGCCATCGAGAGCCATCCGATCAAGCGCGGACGGTTCAGATTAGATCCAGTATAACCCGAACCGGTACGCATCAACAACCGTTCGATCAGCGATCAACGACCCAGATTTAATGAAGCCGAGATCCACTCCGCGCCACTGGATCACGCATCCACGGTCCCCGTGCGATCGAGCGAAGGGGTATTCCTAATCTAATCACAGCCGTCAAAAGGTGATCGGACGGTCCGAGAATCGTCCCCAACCCGACCGAGCTGCGCGGCGGCGCCGCCCTGCCCGCCCGGCGAAGCACGCCGGCGACGACTCAATCGGCCATTCCCGAGCTCTAATCTTCAATCAAACTGAGCTACACGATGCATGAGCAAGGGCGAACATGGACATGGGCAACTCACCCCGAATTATGCCGCGCAGTGGCTGGGCGACGATGAGGGGCGGATCCGCCGCGACAGAGATGCTCCGGCGACAAATTCGCAGCACCCCGGCCACCGAATCCGCAGGGTAAGGCCGCGGACACCACCCTCGTGTCGAGGCGAAGCAAGGGGAGGGAGTAGTACCGGCAGACACGGCGCGAAGCCCCCCGGCCACGGCGGACTGTGTTCCACGGTGGAGGAGGAGACCCTCGACGGAATCCGGCAGGCGATGGCTGATGAGGGGGAAAGGGAAGGTGCGGTCCTTTTTATACCCTGCCGCGATGGGATCTTGGCCGGATTGTTTGGAACGGCCAGCAGATTCCGCGCGGATTCCCCGGCGGCGAGTTCGCGCGCGCGATCGGCGTAGCTGTTGAAGACGCACCTGACGAGCGGGCCCCGCGAGCCAGCGAAAGAAGCAGGGAGGAGAGAGCGCGGGCGTGGGAGGCCGACGAGTGGGGTCCGCGAGACAGTGAGTCCGAGCGCACGCGAGCGCGGGGCGAGAGACCGCGTGTGGCTGACCCGTGGGCCCTGGTTGTCAGCGCGCGGCGGGGTGGAGTTGGGCTTGCGCGGGTGGAAAGCGGGATGGGCCAAAAACGGGATCCGAGGCCCAGTTAGGTATAGTGTCCTTTTTCTTTTTCTTTTCCTATTTTCTTTTCCCCATTTTCAAATCCAATTCAAATTCAAATTTCAAAATCAAATTCTTTGGTAAATTCTCCTCAGATTGAAAGTATAATTTGTAAACTCTGGTCTTACTTTTATTTATACTTTTTATTTTGTATATACTTTCCTTTTCTTCTTATTTTAAAAACCCAAATTCCAATTCAAATCAAACCCAGTTTTAATTTCTAGATTTCAAATTTATGCACAAGTTTAAACTTTCACATGATGCACAATTACTACATAATGTTTCCTTATTTATTATGATCATGTTCCTTTGAAAAGGGTGAGCTATAAAGTTTAATCACTTATAAATGTTTCTTTGCTCAAACTCCTTCTACCAATTCCCAAATTCAGAATTTGGGTGTTACAGGATAGGGCAACGGAGGTTTGTTTCTTAGAACTCAACGACACCAGGGACCTTCCTTAGAATTGTCATGTCCCTGATGTACTCTTCCTATCGACCTTACATCCAGCATAATCGGAGTCTGAATATCCAATTAGGTCAAAGGTAGACCCCTTTGGATACCAGATCCCGAAGCAAGGCGTAGCGACTAAATATCTAAGAATTCGCTTCACGGCCACTAAGTGACACTCCCTTGGATCGGATTGAAATCTAGCACACATGCATACACTATGCATAATATCCGGTCTACTAGCGCATAAATAAAGCAAAGAACCTATCATGGACCGGTATGCTTTTTGATCAACGAACTTACCTCCTTTGTTGAGGTCGACGTGTCTATCAGTTCCTATCGGAGTCTTTGCAGGCTTGGCGTCCTTCATCCCAAACCGCGTTAGCAAGTCTTGCGTGTACTTCGTTTGGGAGATGAAGGTGCCGTCCTTGAGTTACTTCACTTGGAACCCAAGGAAGTAGTTCAACTCGCCCATCATCGACATCTCAAACTTTTGAGTCATCACCCTGCTAAACTCTTCACAAGACTTTTGGTTAGTAGAACCAAATATTATGTCATCGACATAAATTTGGCACACAAATAATTCACCATCACAAGTCTTAGTGAATAAAGTTGGATCGGCTTTCCCAACCTTGAAAGCATTAACAATTAAAAAGTCTCTAAGGCATTCATACCATGCTCTTGGGGCTTGCTTAAGTCCATAGAGCGCCTTAGAGAGCTTACATATGTGGTCGGGGTACCGTTCATCCTCGAAGCCAGGGGGTTGCTCCACGTACACCTCCTCCTTGATTGGCTCGTTGAGGAAAGCGCTCTTCACATCCATTTGGAACAACCTAAAAGAATGGTGAGCGGCATATGCTAGCAAAATATGAATAGACTCTAGCCTAGCCACAGGAGCGAAAGTCTCCTCAAAGTCCAAACCTGCAACTTGGGCATAACCTTTTGCCACAAGTCGAGCCTTGTTCCTTGTCACCACCCCGTGCTCGTCCTGTTTGTTGCGGAACAACCACTTGGTTCCCACAACATTTTGCTTGGGACGCGGCACCAGTGTCCAAACTTCATTACGCTTGAAGTTGTTGAGCTCTTCCTGCATGGCCAACACCCAGTCCGGATCTAGCAAGGCATCTTCTACCCTGAAAGGCTCAATAGAAGAGACAAAAGAGTAATGCTCACAAAAATTAACTAATCTAGAGCGAGTAGTTACTCCCTTGCTAATATCACCCAAAATTTGGTCGACGGGATGATTCCTTTGAATCGTCGCTCGAACTTGGGTTGGAGGTGCCGGTGGTGCTTCTTCCTCCATATCTTGATCATCTTGTGCTCCCCCTTGATCACACGCCTCTCCTTGATGAACCTGTTCATCGTCTTGAGTTGGGGGATGCACCATTGTAGAGGAAGAAGGTTGATCTTGCTCCTCGAGTTCCTGTGGTCGCACATCGCCAATCGCCATGGTGCGTATTGCGGCCGTTGGAACGTCTCCTTCATCTACATCATCAAGATCAACAACTTGCTCTCTTGGAGAGCCATTAGTCTCATCAAATACGACGTCGCTAGAGACTTCAACCAAACCCGATGATTTGTTGAAGACTCTATACGCCTTTGTATTTGAGTCATAACCTAATAAAAACCTTCTACTGCTTTGGGGGCAAATTTGGAATTCCTACCCTTCTTCACTAGAATGTAGCATTTACTCCCAAAAACTCGGAAATACCAAACATTGGGTTTGTTACCGGTTAGTAGCTCATACGAAGTCTTCTTGAGGAGGCGATGAAGGTACACCCGGTTTATGGCGTGACAAGCCGTGTTCACGGCTTCCGACCAAAATCGCTCGGGCGTCTTGAATTCTCCAAGCATTGTCCTCGCCATGTCAATGAGCGTCCTGTTCTTCCTCTCTACCACACCGTTTTGCTGTGGTGTGTAGGGAGTGGAGAACTCGTGCTTGATCCCTTCCTCCTCAAGGTACTCCTCCACTTGAAGGTTCTTGAACTCGGACCCGTTGTCGCTCCTTATCTTCTTCACCTTGAGCTCAAACTCATTTTGAGCTCTCCTTAGGAAGCGCTTGAGGGTCCCTTGGGTTTTAGCTTTGTCCTGCAAGAAGAATACCCAAGTGAAGCGGGAAAAATCATCAACTATAACAAGACCATACTTACTTCCTCCTATGCTTAGATAGGCGACGGGTCCGAAGAGATCCATATGAAGCAACTCCAAAGGTCTTGATGTGGTCATCACATTTTTGGTATGATGAGAGCTTCCCACCTGTTTGCCTGCTTGACAAGCTGCACAAGGTCTATCTTTTTCGAAAGTAACATTTGTTAGACCTATCACATGTTCTCCCTTTAGAAGTTTGTGAAGGTTCTTCATCCCCACATGTGCTAAGCGGCGATGCCACAGCCAGCCCATGCTAGTCTTAGCAATTAAGCATGCATCTAGACCGACATCCTCTTTTGCAAAATCAACTAAATAGAGTGTGCCGTCTAATACACCCTTAAAAGCTAATGAACCATCACTCCTTATAAAGACAGACACATCTACATTTGTGAATAAGCAGTTATATCCCATATTACAAAGCTGACTCATAGACAACAAGTTATATCCAAGCGACTCAACTAAAATCACATTGGAAATGGAGTGCTCGGATGAAATAGCTATTTTTCCTAACCCTTTCACCTTGCCTTGATTCCCGTCACCGAATATGATTGAGTCTTGGGAATCTTTGTTCTTGACGTAGGAGGTGAACATCTTCTTCTCCCCCATCATGTGGTTTGTGCATCCGCTGTCGATAATCTAGCTTGATCCCCCGGATGCATAAACCTGCAAGGCAAATTTAGACTTGGGTCTTAGGTACCCAACTCTTGTTGGGTCCTACAAGGTTAGTGACAATATCCTTAGGGACCCAAATGCAAGTTTTATCTCCCTTGCATTTTGCCCCTAATTTCCTAGCAACCACCTTTCTATTCTTTCTACAAATTGCAAAGGAAGCAATGCAAGTATGATAAATTGTAGAAGGTTCATTGTTTACTTTCCTAGGAACATGAACAACATTTCTTCTAGGCATAACATTTTTCCTAGTCAATTTTCTATTATGCATAATAGAAGAACTTGAGGCAATCATTGCATTTGAGTTGTAAGCATTACAACTCCTATGTTCATTTCTAGAAAATTTCCTGTCATGGTACATGAAAGCATGGTTCTTTTGACAACTATTAGTCATAGGGGCCTTCCCTTTCTCCTTGGCGGGAATGGGAGCCTTATGACTAGTTAAGTTCTTGGCTTCCCTCTTGAAGCCAAGCCCATCCTTAATTGAGGGGTGTCTACCAATAGTGTAGGCATCCCTTGCAAATTTTAGTTTGTCAAATTCATCCTTGCTAGTCTTAAGTTGGGCATTAAGACTAGCCACTTCATCATTTAATTTTGCAATAGAAACTAGGTGTTCACTACAAGCATCAACATTAAAATCTTTACACCTATTGCAAATCACAACATGTTCTACACAAGAGTTAGATCTATTTGCTACTTCTAGTTTAGCATTTAAATCATCATTAACACTTTTTAAACTAGAAATTGTCTCATGGCAAGTAGATAGTTCACAAGAAAGCATTTCATTCCTTTTAACTTCTAAAGCAAGAGATTTTTGTGCCTCTACAAATTTATCATGTTCTTCATACAAAAGATCCTCTTGTTTTTCTAGCAATCTATTCTTATCATTCAAAGCATCAATCAATTCATTGATCTTATCAATTTTAGATCTATCTAGGCCCTTGAACAAACTAGAATAATCTATTTCATCATCGCTAGATTCATCATCACTAGAAGAAGCATAAGTAGACTTTCGAGTACATACCTTCTTCTCCTTCCCTATGAGGAATGTGTGACGCTCGTTGGGGAAGAGGGATGATTTGTTGAAGGCTGATGCGGCGAGTCCTTCATTGTCGGAGTTGGACGACGAGCAATCCGAGTCCCACTCCTTGCCAAGGTGTGCCTCGCCCTTAGCCTTCTTGTAAGCCTTCTTCTTTTCCTTCTTCTTATTTTGTTCCTGGTCACGATCATTATCAGGACAATTAGCGATAAAGTGACCAATCTTACCACATTTGAAGCAGGAGCGCTTCCCCTTCGTCTTGTTCTTGTTGGGTTGCTCCTTGCGGCCCTTTAGCACCGTCTTGAAGCGCTTGATGGTGAGGGCCATCTCTTCCTCATTTAGCCCCGTTGCCTCGACTTGCGCCACCTTGCTAGGTAGCGCCTCCTTGCTACTCGTTGCCTTGAGAGCAATGGCTTGAGGCTCATGAATTGGGCCATTTAATGCATCGTCGACGTATCTTGCCTCCTTGATCATCATCCACCCGCTTACAAACTTCCCAAGTACTTCTTCGGGCGACATCTTGGTGTACCTGGGATTCTCATGAATATTGTTTACAAGATGTGGATCAAGGACAGTAAAGGACCTTAGCATTAGGCGGACGACGTCGTGGTCCGTCCATCGTGTGCTTCCATAGCTCCTTATTTTGTTGATGAGGGTCCTGAGCCGGTTGTATGTTTGGGTTGGCTCCTCTCCCTGATCATTGCGAATCTCCCAAGTTCGCCCTCCACCAACTCCATCTTGGTGAGCATGGTGACGTCATTTCCCTCATGTGATATCTTGAGGGTGTCCCAGATCTGCTTGGCATTGTCCAAGCCGCTCACCTTATTGTATTCTTCCCTGCACAAAGATGCTAAAAAGACAGTAGTAGCTTGTGCATTTTTATGGATTTGTTCATTGATGAACAAAGGACTATCCGTGCTATCAAATTGCATTCCATTTTCCACTATCTCCCATATACTCGGATGGAGAGAGAATAAGTGACTACGCATTTTATGACTCCAAAATCCATAGTCCTCCCCATCAAATTGTGGAGGTTTGCCAAGAGGAATGGAGAGCAAATGTGCATTTGAACTATGCAGAATACGAGAATAGTCAAAGGAAAAATTTGAATTAACCGTCTTCTTTTTCTCGTAGTCGTTGTTGTCGTCCTTCTGGGAAGAGGAAGATTCGTCGCTGTCGTAGTAGACTATCTCCTTGATGCGCGTTGTTTTCTTCTTCTTCATGTCTTTTCTTTTGTGGCCCGAGCCCGAGTCAGTAGGCTTGTCATCTTTCGGCTCGTTGACGAAGGACTCCTTCTCCTTATCATTGATCACAATCCCCTTGCCCTTAGGATCCATCTCTTCAGGCGATTAGTCCCTTCGTGAAGAGAACGACTCTGATACCAATTGAGAGCACCTAGAGGGGGGCTGAATAGGTGATCCTGTAAAACTTGAAACTTAATGCCACAAAACTTGATTAGGAGTTAGCACAGTAATGCCAAGTGGCTAGAGAGGAGTTCTTGCCAAACACAATAACCACAAGACGATCAACACAGATACACACAGTGGCTTATCCCGTGGTTCGGCCAAGTCCAACACTTTCCTACTCCACGTTGTGTCATCCCAACGGACGAGGGTTGCACTCAACCCCTCTCAAGCGGTCCAAAGACCCACTTGAATACCATGGTGTTTTGCTTTCACTTTACTATATCCCGCTTGCGAGGAATCTCCACAACTTGGAGCCTCTCGCCCTTACACTTTGATTATCACAAAGAAGCACAGAAGTAAGGATGGGATGAGCAACGCACACAAGACACAAAATCAGAGCAACAACACGCACACAAGTCACAACACGAGCTCTCAACACAACTCAAAGAGTTCTCTACTCGAATGGAGCTCTAGTTGCTATCACAAAGAATCGAATGCGCGGAATTGGAGTCTTGGTGCTTAGGAATGCTTAGAGAATGCTTGGTGTGCTCCTCCATGCGCCTAGGGGTCCCTTTTATAGCCCCATGGCAGCTAGGAGCCGTTGAGAGCATTCCAGGAAGGCAATTCTTGCCTTGTGTCGCCTAGCGCACCGGACATTCCGGTGCACCACCGGACACTGTCCGGTGCGGATTTCTTTCCTTCTGTGGCGCAGCCGACCGTTGAAGATCCAGAGCCGTTGGTGCACCGGACACGGTCCGGTGCACATCGGACAGTCTGGTGCCCCCTTCTGACCGTTGGCCCGGCCACGCGTCGCGCGTGGATTACGCGGCCGACCGTTGGCCCGGCAGATCGTTGGCTCACCGGACAGTCCGGTGCACCACCGGACAGTCCGGTGATTTATAGCCGTACGATGTTAATTGCTTCCCGAGGGCGATGACTTCGCCTGTGAATGGCTCACCGGACAGTCCGGTGCACCACCGGACAGTCCGGTGATTTATAGCCGTACGACGTTGATCGCTTCCCGAGAGCAGCCAGTTGACAGTCGCCAGCCTGGCGCACCGGACACTGTCCGGTGCACCACCGGACAGTCCGGTGCACCCAGACTGCGCAGAGTCTTAGCTGCTTAGCCAAGACTTTTCCAAATTGGTCTTTTCCTGTTTCTAGCACTTAGACACAATACATTAGTCTCCAAAACAATGTACTAAGTCTTAGAAACATACCTTTACTCTTGATTTGCACTTTGTCCATCAATTGACATAGATTAACATTTAAGCACTTGTGTTGGCACTCAATCACCAAAATACTTAGAAATGGCCCAAGGGCACATTTCCCTTTCAAGAACTCGTGCTTGATTCCTTCCTCCACAAGGTACTCTTCCACTTGAAGGTTTTTGAACTCGGACCCGTTGTCGCTCCTTATCTTCTTCACCTTGAGCTCAAACTCATTTTGAGCTCTCCTTAGGAAGCGCTTGAGGGTCCCTTGGGTTTCAGATTTGTCCTGCAAAAAGAATACCCAAGTGAAGCGGGAAAAATCATCAACAATTACTAAACCATACTTACTTCCCCCGATGCTGAGGTAGGCGACGGGTCCAAAGAGGTCCATATGCAGCATCTCCAGGGGTCTTGATGTAGTCATCACGTTCTTGATGTGATGAGCACTTCCCACTTGTTTACCTGCTTGACAAGCTGCACAAGGTCTATATTTTTCTAAATGCACATTTGTTAGACCTAACACATGTTCTCCCTTTAGAAGTTTGTGAAGGTTCTTCATCCCCACATGTGCTAGACGGTGATGCCACATCCAGCCCATGCTAGTCTTAGCGATTAAGCATGCATCTAGACCGGCCTCCTCCTTTGCAAAATCAACTAAATAGAGTTTGTCGTCTAGTACACCCTTAAAAGCTAATGAACCATCACTCCTTCTAAAGACAGACACATCTACATTTGTGAATAAGCAATTATATCCCATATTACATAATTGACTAACCGACAAAAGATTATAACCTAGTGACTCTACTAAAAATACATTGGAGATAGAGTGCTCATTCGAGATGGCTATCTTGCCTAAGCCTTTTACCTTGCCTTGATTCCCGTCACTGAATATGATTGAATCTTGGGAATCTTTGTTATTAATGTAGGAGGTGAACATCTTCTTCTCCCCCGTCATGTGGTTTGTGCATCCGCTGTCGATAATCCAGCTTGATCCCCCGGATGCATAAACCTGCAAGGCAAATTAGGCTTGGGTCTTAGGTACCCAACTTTTGTTGGGTCCTACAAGGTTAGTGACAACAGTCTTAGGAACCCAAATGCAAGTTTTATCTCCCTTACATTTGGCTGCCACCTTTTTAGCAATCACCTTTTTATTTTTACATGAAAGAATAAACTTAGCATTGCAAGCATGAAAGACAGTGGTAGATCCATTATATACTTTTCTAGGAGCATGAGACATAACATTCTTCCTAGATCTACCAGAAAAGTTTGAACTAGAAGAAATCATGGCATGAGAGTCGAACACATTACAACTTCTATCATAATGAACATTTGAATCTTTCATAGCCATATTTCTACCATGCATATAAGAACTAGAAGCAGTCATAGCAAGAGAATCATAAGAATAATTCCTACAAACATTTCTAGAGAATTTCCTATCGCTATACATGAAAGCATGGTTCTTTTTAGCATTATTAGTCATTGGAGCCTTCCCTTTCTCCTTGGCGTAGATGGGAGCCTTATGACTTGTTAAGTTCTTGGCTTCCTTCTTAAAGCCAAGCCCATTCTTAATTGAGGGGTGTCTACCAATACTGTAGGCATCCCTTGCAAATTTGAATTTATCAAATTCATTTTTGCTAGTATTAAGTTGAGCATTAAGACTAGCCACTTCATCACTTAGTTTAGAAATGGAAACTATGTGTTCACTACAAGCATCAACATTAAAATCTTTACACCTATTGCAAGTCACAACATGTTCTACACAAGAGGTTGATTTATTAGCTATTTCTAACTTAGCACTCAAGTCATCATTGATACTTTTTAAGCTAGAGATAGATTCATGGCATGTAGACAATTCACAAGAAAGCACTTCATTTCTTTTAACCTCTAGAGCAAGAGAATTTTACGCACTAACAAATTTATCATGCTCTTCATATAAAAGGTCTTCTTGCTTTTCTAACAATCTATTCTTCTCATTCAAAGCATCAATTAATTCATTGATTTTATCAATTTTGGTTCTATCTAAGCCTTTGAATAAACATGCATAGTCTATTTCATCATCACTAGATTCATCATCACTTGAAGAAGCGTAAGTACTAGTATTACGAGTGCTTACCTTCTTTTCCCTTGCCATGAGGCAGGTGTGATGCTCGTTGGGGAAGAGGGATGATTTGTTGAAGGCTGAGGCGGCGAGTCCTTCGTCATCGGAGTCGGATGAAGAACAATCCGAGTCCCATTCCTTGCCAAGGTGTGCCTCGCCCTTAGCCTTCTTGTACGTCTTCTTCTTTTCCCTCTTCTTTTCTTGATCCTGGTCACTATCATTATCGGGGCAAACCAACCTTACCGCACTTGAAGCAGGAGTGCTTTCCCTTTGTCTTGTTCTTTTTGGGATGCTCCTTGCGACCCTTTAGCGCCGTCTTGAAGCGCTTGATGATGAGGGCCATTTCTTCCTCATTGAGCCCCGCCGCCTCAACTTGCGCCACCTTGCTAGGTAGCGCCTCCTTGCTACTCGTTGCCTTGAGAGCAATGGCTTGAGGCTCATGAATTGGACCATTCAACGCCTCATCGACGTATCTTGCCTCGTTGATCATTATCCGCCCGCTTACGAACTTTCCAAGTATTTCTTCGGGCGACATCTTGGTGTAACTAGGATTTTCACGAATATTGTTTACAAGATGTGGATCAAGGATAGTGAAAGACCTTAGCATTAGGCGGACGACGTCGTGGTCTGTCCATCGCGTGCTTCCATAGCTCCTTATTTTGTTGACGAGGGTCTTGAGCCTGTTGTATGTTTGGGTTGGCTCCTCTCCCCTGATCATTGCGAATCTCCCAAGTTCTCCCTCCACCAACTCTATCTTGGTGAGCATGGTGACGTCATTTCCCTCATGAGAGATCCTGAGGGTGTCCCAAATCTGCTTGGCGTTATCCAAGCCGCTCACCTTATGGTATTCATCCCTGCACAATGATGCTAAAAGAACAGTAGTAGCTTGTGCATTTTTATGAATTTGTTCATTGATGAACATGGGACTATCTGTACTATCAAATTGCACTCCACTTTCTACTATCTCCCATATACTTGGATGGAGAGAGAACAAGTGGCTACGCATTTTGTGACTCCAAAATCTATAGTCCTCTCCATCAAAGCGAGGAGGTTTACCGAGGGGAATGGAAAGCAAATGAGCATTGGAACTTTGCGGAATACGAGAATAATCAAAGGAAAAGTTCGAATTAACCATCTTCTTTTTCTCGTAGTCGTTGTCGTCGTCGTCCTTTTGGGAAGAACAAGACTCGTCGCTGTCGTCGTAGTAGACAATCTTCTTGATGCGTCTTTTCTTCTTCCCGTCCTTCATTTTATGACTTGAGCCCGAGTCAGTGGGCTTGTCGTATTTCGGCTCATTAATGAAGGACTCCTTCTCCTTGTCGTTGTTGATCACCATCCCCTTGCCCTTAGGATCCATCTCTTTGGGCGATTAGTCCCTTTAGCGAAGAGAACGGCTCCGATACCAATTGAGAGCACCTAGAAGGGGGGGAGTGAATAGGTGATCCTGAATAAAAAACTTAAACTCAAAGCCACAAACTTGATTAATTGTTAGCGCAATGAAGCCAAGTGGCTAGAGATGAGTTCTTGCAAAACACAATGACCATAAAGAAATCAACACAGAGAGGCACAATGGTTTATCCCGTGGTTCGGCCAAGTCCAACACTTGCCTAGTCCACGTTGTGGCGTCCCAACGGATGAGGGTTGCACTCAACCCCTTCCAAGCGGTCCAAAGGCCCACTTGAATACCACGGTGTTTTGCTTTCGTTTCACTATATCCCGCTTGCGAGGAATCTCCACAACTTGGAGCCTCTCGCCCTTACAATTTGATTATCACAAAGAATCACGGAAGTAAGGATGGGATGAGCA
This sequence comes from Zea luxurians, assembly GCA_029449295.1. NCBI lineage: Eukaryota > Viridiplantae > Streptophyta > Magnoliopsida > Poales > Poaceae > Zea > Zea luxurians. Next base: position 17,795,018 of record JAOPSE010000019.1, on the reverse strand, counting down.
ACACACACAAGACACAAAATCAGAGCAACAATACGCACACAAGTCACAACTCAAGCTCTCAACACAACTCGAAGAGTTCTCTACTCAAATGGAGCTCTAGTTGCTATCACAAAGAATCGAATGCGTGGAAATGAAGTCTTGGTGCTTAGGAATGCTCAAGGAATGCTTGGTGTACTCCTCCATGCGCCTAGGGGTCCCTTTTATAGCCCTAAGGCAGCTAGGAGTTGTTAAGAGCAATCTAGGAAGGCAAATCTTGCCTTCTGTCGACTGGCGCACTGGACAGTCTAGTGCACCCATCCGACCGTTGGCTCGCCACGCGTCATGCACAGATTGCGCGGCCGACCGTTGGCTCACCGGACAGTCCGGTGAATTATAGCCGTACGCTGTTGACTTGGTTCCCGAGAGTGGCGACTTCGCCGCAGCTGACTCACCGGACACTGCCAGGTGCACCACCGGACAGTCCGGTGAATTATAGTCGTACACCGCCGTCGAGACCCGAGAGCAGCAGTTGATCAGACGCTAGCCTGGCGCACTGGACACTGCTCGGTGCACCACCGGACAGTCCGGTGCACCCAGACTGAGCAGAGTCTTGCTTGCTCGAGCCAAGTCTTTTCCAATTGTATTTTCTTTGATTCTAGCACTTAGACAAATATGTTAGTACACAAAAACCAATGTACTAAGTCTAGAATCATACCTTTGTGTTGACTTTGCACTTCTTCCACCATTTGGCATAGTTTCACATCAACCATTTGTGTTGGCACTTGATCACCAAAATACTTAGAAATGGCCCAAGGGCACATTTCCCTTTCACTCTCGTTTTGAGTCTTGTGTGCGTTGCTCTCCCCTTCCTTACTTCCGTGCTTCTTTGTGATCATCAATTGTAAGGGCGAGAGGCTCCAAGCTGTGGAGATTCCTCGCAAACGGGAGAAAGTATAAGAAATAAGAACACCGTGGTATTCAAGCTGATCATTGGATCACTTGAAAGGAGTTGAGTGCAACCCTCGTCCATTGGGATGCCACAACGTGGAAGTAGGCAAGTATTACTTGGCCGAACCACGGGATAACTCGCGTGTCTCTTGTGATTGCTTTTCTATGTGATTATTGTGATTCGCAAGAGCTCGCTCTATAGCCACTTGGTTTTATCATTCTAACACTTAACCAAGTTTTGTGGCTATTAGTTATTGAAATTTACAGGATCACCTATTCACCCCCCTCTAGGTGCTCTCAATTGGTATCAAAGCCGTTCTCTTCATGAAAGGTACTAATCGCCCAAAGAGATGGATCCTAAGGGAAAGGGGATGGTGGTCAATGATAAGGAGAAGGAGTCCATATTCAACGAGCCGAGGGACGACAAGCCCACTGACTCTGGCTCGAGTCATAAGAAGAAGGACGGGAAGAAAAAGAGGCGCATCAAGAAGATCGTCTACTACGACAGCGACGAGTCTTCTTCTTCCCCAAGAGACAAAGAATACGACGAGAAAAAGAAACCGGTTAACTCAAACTTTTCATTTGATTATTCTCGTATTCCTTATAATTCCAATGCCCATTTGCTTTCTATTCCTCTTGGTAAACCTCCACACTTTGATGGAGAGGACTACGCTTTTTGGAGTCACAAAATGCGTAGTGACCTTTTCTCTCTCCATCCTAGTATTTGGGAGATAGTTGAGAATGGAATGCAATTTGATAGTACCGATAACCCTGTGTTTATCAACTAACAAATTCATAAGAATGCACAAGCTATCACTATTTTGTTAGCATCATTGTGCAGGGACGAATACAACAAGGTGAGCAGCTTGGACAACGCCAAGCAAATATGGGACACCCTCAAGATATCGCATGAGGGGAACAACGCCACCATGATCACCAAAATGGAGTTGGTGGAAGGCGAGCTAGGAAGGTTTGCGATGATCAGGGGAGAGGAGCCGATGCAAATGTACAACAGGCTCAAGACCCTGGTCAACAAGATCAGGAGCTATGGAAGCACGAGATGGACGGACCACGACGTCATCCGACTTATGCTCAGGTCTTTCACTGTTATTGACCCTCATCTTGTGAACCTCATCCGTGAAAATCCTAGGTACACAAAGATGACGTCCGAGGAGATACTCGGAAATTTTGTGAGCGGGAGTATAATGGTCAAGGAAGCAAGATACATTGATGATGCATTGAATGGCCCAATGCCCATCTATGAGCCCCAACCCGTTGCACTCAAGGCAATAAGCAGCAGCAGGGAGGCGCTACCTAGCAAGGTGGCACAAGTTGAGGCTGCCAGGCTAAACGAAGATGAGATGGCCCTTATCATCAAGCGCTTCAAGACGGTGCTAAAAGGACGCAAGGAGCATCCCAATAAGAGCAAAGCAAAGGGAAAGCGCTCCTTGTAACACCCCTGGTGTTTATATTCCGCTCGACAACGAGTATGGGTTTAAGCGCGGGATATCAGTAAATAAACTAGTCATTGAATTCTATTCATCTTTGTCTATCACGATTTTAATATCGTATCTGTCTTCGTCTATCTAAGATGTCTAAAAAAATTTAGGGAAATTTGGACTTTAAAAATCTTTCAAGACATTGAGTCTATGCTGTTCAGATCGATCGAGTACGTGAATATGATTTCAGAAAGAGTTTGATTTTATAAATTCGACCATGATCCATATCCAAGAAAAACAAGACGTAGAGTTATAAATTGAGCTGCTCTCTAGCTGAATGTTCATATAGCGACGAAATTCATTTAGGTTCAACTAAATCGAATGTCTATTAAAATATCGAATCTGATATCGTTTGGTTTGATCCGTCGACCTTGGGCTAAAACTCAGCCCTGTAATTTTGCCCAAACAAATTAAATTAGAATTCGACAAATAATGTTTTCAGTTCAAAATAATCTTGACTCCGTGTGTTTCTCGTCTCGATCTAAATCTTCAAACATAAATAACAGGTAAGAATTTATTTGACTCCGTAGTATTCACCAAATCAGATCCTATCTAAATATTGTCGTTTGTCTTGGTTTGGTCTAAATCATTTCTACATCTTTTAAATCCTAATTCTTAAAACTGTATTTGTGTGTGCATATTTATTTTGGGAGGGATGCAAAATCTGAGCTTTTATCCTCTACGTCTCATCTTCCTCTATTCTTATCCTAACGTGTACAAACAATAGTAGACATCATGTACTCCTTACCCTCTCACTGGTTCCACGTACTCAAACTCCTATAATCTCCTTCACGTAGAGATTATGCTGGAGATGCAAAAATAAAAAAAATCTCATGACACTTATCTCCACCGCTTTCCTTTCTGTTCGCAAATGCAGAACGTTGATATCTCCTCATCTATGCACGTGTGCTCGTTCAGGCTCCTCCACCGCTATTTATTTTCTTAGCCTCATCCTTTTCACCATGCCATTCAGGCCATGGCGGGCGTCCCTTTTCTCATCGAGCTCCCAAATCCTAGCGAGGAGCTCCCTTCGTCGCGCCCCTCTCTGCTCCCTGCTCGGCTATGCCTTGGTCGCCGTATGTCTCTTCCTCGCCTGGATTGAAGCTGCTTGGTCACCAAAGCTTCTTGGTGCTCGCTTTTCTCGGTCCTGTGCAGTACGGCAGGCCGTCGGTCGTTGACTACCTTGCCGGATGCCGATGCGGCTTCTCCGACCTGGCCTCGACACTCAATCGTTGTAGCACGCCACGCCATGTGTGCTGCGCTGTCGCTGTCTACTATTCTCATCCTCGCCAAGCATCTCTCTCAGCCACGCTGTTGGCCATCTTCTTGTTCCCCACGTCGTCATCCAGTGCATCACTGCTGGGGTTCGACTTATCGCTGATCCGTGCTGCCGTCGAACTTGCCCAGCCATGGCGTCTCTATTTTCTTAGTTGTTCCATGCCAGCGTCCGTGCTTGCCTTTGCCACAGCCGGCGTCATCAACTTCCTGATGCTCGACATAAAGCCTAAATCGAATGTCAACGTTATTTCACGATCGTCAGTCAAAATTGAGTTATGGTAAGCTGATTCTCTACTTCTATTATTTTATTTTAATAATTGGATTAGTGAAGTAGATTGCGATATTTAACGTGTGATCGATGAAAAGCCCGAATTAGTATTCGTTAATCGATGTAGTGGGTTTGAGCTGAATTTAATATTGGCACGCATTTTTGTTATTCCTATTAGCCGAAACATTAGATGAGTGAGCATCGTTTCTAAATAGATTGGAAGCGAGTAGCGTTAGCGAGCCGATTTCAGTAAAAATACGAGAAACCTCATAGTAGAAGAGGTATAGGTGATTTAAATATCTAGATTATTGAGGATATAGTTTCACGAGGCTATATTCCTTTTGATAATGTCTTATCTGTTAGACTTAAGATTAACGTGCTGATTTGCTTAGTTGGCATACTATTCAGGTTAGATTATAATATTAGGTTAGAAAGTTAATTAAGGGGTTAGTGCGCTGATCCTTTTATTTAGTATATGTGCGCTTGGTAATTATGGCTAGATCCGTTGTCGTGTCGGTGTGCTGTTGTGTTGTTGTGTGGTGAAAATAGCTCTAGCGCAGCACTCCTCGGATGTTCGGTAAAATAGGTGAACTGTAGATCATCGTCAATCTCGTTAATTCGAGTTCTAATTAGTTGTGGTGCACAGACTCATTGCCCTGGCTATCTGGGTTGTTGTATTGATTATATATATTAATCGTGATGATTCTCGTATTCTTTTTAAAGCAAGAGTTTCGTAGAACTCTAGGCTATATAATAATATTCTACATGTTAGTTTAAGTTTAAACAAGTTGTTTTATTTAGTAAATGTGCTATGCATACTGATCTAAAATAGTAATTCTAAAAGCTAACTGAAATGCTTTTGTTCATTGTTCTAAGCTTCTAGTGTCCTAAGAGGGAGAGTCTAAGTATTGTTAGTACTTCGGTGTCATGCATTAGCTAATGATGGTATAGGACTTGTTCAGAATATTGTTCTTGATGTTTGAGTTAGATCCGTTTAAGCTAGAGAAGTGTGTTGGTTGTACTTAGTAATATCTTAGCATCTAGTGATTGCTTTTAAATGTGGTTATGTGCATCGCCACTATGTATTTAATTCACTATCGTGTAGCAATGATTAGGCTTATGGTATTCCTATTTATATTTATTCATGTGCATTATACATATCATTTAGGTATGTTAAGTGATCACGTGATGTGAAGGACCAGAACTGAGTCGACCACAAGATGTGGTTAAACGTGGGCTTCTTCGCAAGGTGATGCTGATGAACGGACCTAAGGATGGATGACTTGATCGAGTGCCAAGACAAAGGATGGTCATCGGGAGATCGTCGTCTAACAAACACTAACCTAGTGTTATTCTAGGCAAGCCCAGGTGCATGCAACCCCTTCCTTGTGTTTTTAAACTATTTTTACACACTTTAAGTCTAGTGAATATGCATTAGGTTTATAGGAGTTGTTTGGAAACCCTTTGATGCATTGGCTACCTTGAAATCCATTCCTTTTATAGATACTTCTGATGAAGTATCAAAATATGATTTACTGAAAGTGCATTCATCCCTTTTGTGAGTTTTGGTGATTTGGATAACAACACATTTAAAGGTCTAACGAGTTTGCTAAGTGTTGAACAGGAAATTCAGTATGATGAACATACTTGAATAGTGTATAATGATCGGTGAACAAGGTTCAACACAAGGTCAAATAACCAGTGAGACAATGCAAATGGATATAATATGGTCTCTATATTGGTTTGAATATATGGACAAGTCCTGAGAAATCACTATGCATAAATATGATCATAATAGAGGTTGAAGTGATTAAGAGGATTGGTCAAGCCAAAGTGAATAAGATATGAGGAATCGTGAATTGGCTTGACCATATTACTATCAGTCCATATATGCTTCTATGAGAATCAAACTAGAGCTTGATTAATCTTAACAGTTATATCTAGAAGACATTCAAGCAAGGTTCACAATATTAAAGAAATGATTCTCTCAATGGATGCTCAATATGATGTGACTCAAGAATGGCTTGATAGGGTGAAGATAGCAAGGAAAGGGCTTCGAGGAACTAGGCAAAGGTGAAGGCCAAGCGACGGCTTGTAGACCGAGGTACCATGGCTAAGGTGAAGAAGAGAGTACTTGCACTAAGTCGATGAACTAATCAGCTATGAAGAGTTATAACATGTTGATGCATCAGTAAGGTGACTTGAAGCCATGATTTGAACTCATATAAGGTGATATGGTACAAGTAACAGGGTTTGATTTGAGTTTGCTTCAAAAGGTGAGACAAAGATGTTTGTGATCCTTATGAAGCAATGCCATGGAGAAATCACACATGAGACACCAATTACTCAAGGAGTTTACTTCATTTTATTTTATTTAACTTGAGTATAGGAATCGTCGTACTATAAAGGGGGATCCAAAAAGAAGGTTGGTGTTTGCCAAAGCTCAAACCTCTCTATTCAAAAGCTATTTTTGAAAAGCAAAAATCTCTTTAACGTTCTATGGTTGGCCGTGGTTAGGGTTGAGAAACCTAGAGTGTTCTTGCTGAAAAGCAGCTGAACTTGTTCAGCTGCAGCTGAGCTTTTTAGCTGAGCTGGACTTCAGCTGAGCTGAGCTCCTTCAGCTACAGCTGAGCTTTTCAGCTGAGCTGAACTTCAGCTGAGTTGAGCTTTCTCAACTTCAGCTGAACTCAACTTCAGTTGTGAACCTCTTTGACCATACACCAGCTGAACTTGCCTCCGGGCAGTTGAGCTGGGGTTTTCTCTCCTAAACTCACTGGTCAAGACCGGTTGAACTGGTCCTGAGGGGCAGTTCAGCTGGTCTCTGACCCCTCTGACCTCTGACCAACAGTCTGCCAGTCAGACTGGCAAACAGGTCGCCAGAAGTGTCAGGGGCAGTTCAACCGCCCCCCCTGGGCGGTTCAACCGGTCTTGGTCAACTTGACCAGTCTGCGGTCAGTCTGCGCGTCAGTCTGCCAGTCAGACTGGCAGACAGGCTGCCAGGTCTGCCAAGGGCGGTTCAACCGCCCTAGGGGGCGGTTCAACCGGTCTCAGGCAGAAAAATCTGCCCAAACGGCTAGTTTTGAGCTCCACCTTTATATACTCACTCCTACCTCTCACCCCACAGTAGTGAGCACGATTTGAACTCCATTTCTAACCCAAGAAACACCTCCCTCTCTCTCTCTCACATCTCTTGCCTCTCCCATTTCAAATCTTTGGAGAGAAATCTTTGAGTGAGCTTGAGAGCTGCGGTTTTGTGCTTCATCTCTAAATCTCTCTTGCTCTTCTTCTTCATTCGAGCTTTGGTACTACATCGAGTTCTTTGTGGATTCATTACTCTTGGAGCTTCTAGCTCCTAGACGACTAGGTGTCTCTTGTGAGTCTCCAAATCTTGTGGAAGACCACAAGAAAGTTTGTATTACCCGCTCGTTTGAGCAAAGATTATTGTGTGGGCTTGACCTTTGTGGTCGGCAAAGGGAGGATTAGGGTTGAAAGAGACCCGGCTCTTTGTGGGCGCCTCAACGAGGAAGTAGGGCACCTTGGTGGTGTGACCGAACCTCGGGATAAATCTTGTGTCTCTTGTGTTCTTGCTCATTGTGTTTGTTTGTGTTTTTCGTTCTCTCACCATCCCGCGAAAGAATTGTTTATATCTTTTTGGTGTGTGGATTTTGAGAAGTGCCCTTCTCAGATCTACTACTTTGAACCCTGTGGATCATTTAGAACATCTCATTTCCAAAGTTAACTGAGTGAATTTCGAGATCAATTCAGTTTTACCCAGTTTGCTTCTAGTTTTTGTTGAAAAAGTTTTAACTTGCCTATTCACCCCCCCTCTAGGCAACTTTCAATTGGTATCAGAGCCTAATCCTCGTTCTAACGCTTAACCGCGTGAGGAAAGATCATGTCGGGGGGACTAAGAAACGAAAGTGCTTCTAAGCTTGAAAAAGTTGAGGTTGCCTCGACTTCATCTTTTGGTGCAGATGTTGATCCTAGGGCAATAGACCTTGCCATGAGAATCGCCGAAAGGATGTTCCTCAAAATGAAGGAAGATGAGGCGAAGAACATTATTGAAGAAGAAGAAAATGATCGATGGAGACCAAACGACGAATCCACCTCTTCACAAGGTTCGTCTTTCAAATCCACTTCTCATATGTGCTTTGTTGCTAATGAGAGTGACAGTGAAAGCGAAAGTGAGGATGAGGAGGAGCATGAAAGTGATAGTGAAGATGAGGATGATCTTCAAAAATTCTTCGCTCAACTAAGTAAGAAGAACCGGATGAGCTTGCTCAAACTCATGAAAAGAGCGGAAGAACAAAAGGAAATGCTTCATAAGCAAGAAGATATCCTCATCGAAAAAATCAAAGACTTGGAGAAGTTGACCAAAGAGCATGAGAAGCTAAAGTGCTCTCATGATGATTTGGTCCAAAGGTATGAAGACATTTCAATTGAGCAAATTAAAGCTATTAATCATTCATCATATATTGCTCAATTAGAAAATAAAAATGTTATGCTCAAGAACACGGTAGAAAAGCTAAACATTGAAAATCTAGCTTTGCAAGAAAAACATGATATGCTTGTATGCTCTCATAATAAATTTATGGATTCACATATCATGTTAGAAATGGCTCATGAGGTTGTGTTAACTAATTTGAAATCATACCAACCTCACATGTGCACATGTGTTGAAATTGAAACTATATTACCATGTGCTAACAATTGTTGTTATCAAGCAAGCCAATCTTCCATTGAGCTAGAAATTTCAGGAATTAGTGATATTTCTATCACACAAGAAAATAAAGAGCTCAAGGAAGAAGTTGGAAGGCTAAGAAGGAGCTTAACTCTTTTGAAGGGAAAGTGTCATGCTCAACCTTCTCAAGATAACCGTGATAATATGGTGAAAAAGCTTGAGAAGGGGACAACCGTAGCATGCACAAAACCCCTTCAAAAGAAAACCAAGCTTTCCAAGAAGGGCATGAGCAAAATCCATGGTGAGAAAATTAATGCTCATATGATTTGCTCTAACAATGTACCTATGTGCTTCAACAAAGAAAAATCAAAGAGAAGCGATAGGAGGTGCTATGGATGCAAGGAGAAGGGCCATGAAATTGATTCATGCCCCCACATGAAGAATCAAGACCTTGCACGATCAAGAAAGATGACCATCAAAAAGGATGAAAGCAAAAGGCAAATGCATTGCAAGGACAAGCATCGCATTTGCTACAATTGCCATGAAAAAGGTCATCTATTTAAGGTTTGTCCAAAGGGTAAAACTCCTAAGCCTAACTTGTCAATACGTTCAAATATGCTTAGGAGACCCAAATTTGACTCTTGTGCTAGAAAGGTGATGAGTTCACCACATTCTAGGACCAAGGCTATTTGGGTGCCTAAGTCCTTATTGGCTAACCTTGATGGACCCATCATGAGATGGGTACCAAAATGTACTTAATAAGTTTTGCAGGTACCCAGAGATGATATGAAGCTTTGGGGTGCTTGAGCGGTTTAACTCAATTCTTATCTCAAGCTATCAATCTTACATTGTCTATCCTTTAAGATTGACCCAAAGATGAATTGAGTTGTTATATCACTAACTTCATATTCATCTCTAGCAAGAACTTGTGTTGTAGGGAATAAGGATTAACCTTTGTGGGAATCAAGCAAAAGGCCTACAACCAAGTGATATCCAAAGGATGGTAACAATTAATGCTTAAGTGCATATTGCTTTTAATTGGTATATTCCTTTGTGTCTTTTGTAGCCACATAGGAAAAATGAAGCACTTGAGAATGAACTTAAAAGATTTTACCTTGCTTTGGAAAGGATCTAATTATATGGTAGATTGCAAGTTCATATTTTTATATTATGACAATCTACATGCTTTAAATTGGTTGTATGTATCTTGTGGCATATTTCAAGTTAATCATCATATTATCGCCATGACCTAGACATAAAGAGGATTATCTCATGTTCTTAAATGAATAGAGTGCTAAGTAAGAAATTCAAATTCTTAAAGCACTTACCAAAAGGGAAATTCTCTATATGACTAGAGTTGTGAGACTAATGTTTTTATCTAAGTGATTTATGTAGTTTCACAACATGATAATGTGTTTCCCAAATGGAGTGTGACATTCAACGTTCAAAGAAGATCTAACCAATACTATGTGATGTATTCATTCTTGTTTAAATTGGTTTTGAGTCTTCTACATTAATCACTCACCATGCTATGAATTAAACTTGCCATATAAACTTAATTAAACAATCATGCTACTTTTATCTTGTTTCAATTGATGTTATGCATGATGCCTGTAAGGATAATTTAGTTCATATCATGAGGTTTCCTTAATTTAGTAACCTTCTTGTCATTCATATAATAGAGGTTGCTAAATAGGAAACTATTGCTTGTGTTTCTAATGCAATCTCTTTTAAGCTATTTCATGCAAATTCATAAGTAGAGATTGTGCTCTTTCATTTGGTAAAATCACAAGCATTAAAGGTTAATCTTCACCTAAAAGAAAGATTAGGAATGCTCAAGGCAAAGGTATGGAACTAGTTGTTTCATTTGGTATGTGACCAATAATAGTTCCTTTCAAGTGGCATTCTTTCAATTGGTAATAATCTATGGAAAGAATTGTCAATATAAAGGTTAAATTTCTTTTGGCTTAAATTTGTAAATTGGTGCATATTTTTAATTCACTCCTCCATGTGCATTAACTTAAAGGGATTTAGTTTATGCTTTTATGCCTTGATGCCTCATAAATGATGATTTGTTTGCCATTCATATAAAAATATCATCATTCATTAAATACTTCCTTGTACTACTAATATCTCTTTTCAAAGTTCTTCTTCAACTAGTATTAAAAGGAAAAGAGATAACAAGCTAAAGAAGGAAGTCTCCACAAATGATGAAAAGAAGAATACTACGATGACACCACCACAGATAGTAAGATCTTTCAAATTGGTATAACAAATGGTACATTCTATATGGTGGTGAGTATTCTTAGGCATAAGTTAATTCATTGCAAATTTGTCATGCCTTGACCAATATATGTAATGTACTCCTCATGCGACTCTTAATTGAATTGAAAGTGCATTTGGCAAGTCATTCAAATACTTGATGCACATATCTAGTAGGAGCACATTATATATCTTGTGTCTTAGAGAATATGTTTCTCTTTAGTAAGCTATACTAACTCAATCCAAAATGGTAAATTTGTATTTCATTCATATGGATTGTAATCTTTGTTTTCTAAATAGCTACTCTTGATGCATCTTAAAATTGCCTTATCGTTAAATCTAAAAGTGCATAAGAATCTTTTTGGTGATATTCATGACATACATATGCACTAACATGGATATGATTTTTAAACTGTAAAAGGTACAATTAGTGATCCATACTCTCTAAATTTTAGAAACCCATATTTTTATATCTTAGAAATCTACTTCAATCGGTATCCATATGCTTCACATTGAATTGGATCACTAAGTTGTAAATTCCATGCATAACTTGTCTTCATGATATGAATGCTTGTGCGACTAACCTTGATAAGCTAGGTGCATCCAAGGTCAAGCTAGGTTCATCATCAAGAAGGCAACACAACGATGTATCAAGAAAAGGAGAAAAGGCTCTTATTCTTAAACTCTAGTTTTTATCTATGTGATTAAATATTGAATTGAAACCATGTAAGATGGTTGTCATGTATATGTGGGTGCCTACACAAAGAGAAAGGCCACAATAAGGATTGTGTGGGTACTCAAGGCTTTTACTACTAATCTCAAAGGACCCAATTCAAATTGGGTACCAAGATATGAAGCTTAAACTTGTTTTGCAGGATCACTCCTTCAATGGATCAAGTTGGATGCTCAATAATGAATGTATAAATCATGTTTGGAGATAGTAGCAAGGGTGGTAACAACTGAATCTCAAGTGCATATTATTTTCAAACCTTATCTCTTTTGTGACTTGTGTAGCCACTAAGGGAAAAGAAGCACTTGAGGATATACATCAGTTGTTGACTATGAAATAAAGGTCTAATTGGAAGTTGGTATGGTGAACAATCCAAAATTATGTGACGTATTCTCTATCTAGTTAATTTGGATTTGATTCTTCTATATTAGACACTCACCATAATATGGATTAAGTCATCCCTTTAGACTTCATTGAATAACCATGCATATTATCCATGTCATTCAAAATATATTGTGCATGAGGGTTCAAGGAAATTTAGTCCATATTATGATGTTTCTCTATTTTAGCAACATGCTTGCCTTCCACATATAAAGGGTTGCAAAATAAGAAACTAGTGCTTGTGCTACTAATGTCATCTCTTGTGTTGAGTTTATCCATAGAAAATCTATGTTAAGAGATGGTGCTTGTTTTAAATTGGATAAATCACAAGCTTAAAGGATATTATTCAACTAAAGTAAGATGAAGTTGATAAGAGGCCAAGGTATGAAAACTTCCTCTTCCTCAGTTGTTTTAGTATTCTATCCTTAGTGGGATGTACCATAGTATAGGTTAATTCCCTTGCAATATAAAATGTCCAATAGTGCATATAACTTTGAGATCAACTATATGTGTGCACTAATTTAAAGGAATTTAGTCTATCCTTTTGGGTTTCAAGAATGATGGTTCATTTTCATCCACATATAAGGATCATCATTTGTGAAACCTTCCCATGTGTTTTTAATGCTCTCTTTTCTAAGTGTTTGAACAAGGTACTTCCAAGTGCTTTCAAGATGGATTCAAAATCTACGGATATAAGAGTCTTGGTTATTTCAATCATTGAGTTTCAATGGGTCTCATATCATGTATGATTGAACCATGCCAAGATGAATGAAGTTCAAGATTGCCTGGTTGGATGAAATCATAAAGAGAAAAGAAATCATAGTGATTCAAGAAGGGAGTTACAGTTTTTGTCAACCAAATAATGAAGATGTAGTGACATATTTATATGATATCCTTCATTATGAGGTTTGAGGTTCATATTAGCATGCTTTACCCTTCAAGATTTCAATTGATATACTTTCAGTTCTTAAATCTTCAATTGGTTTAATTTTCATCATCTATATAAAGCATGTTATGTTAAGCCAAGATATAGTACAAACATATCCTTTAACCTCACATTGTTAATGTGCATAAGTGTACTTTGTGTACTCTTGCATGCACAAATTGAGGGAGAGTTTAGCCTATATCTTGTGAGACTAATGATTTCTTTCAAGTTCATGTTTTGTAGTCTCACACCTTGGAGAACATCAAATGAGGATGAGTGGTTCCAAGAAAATGATCAAATATTTACCACATGTCACCCCATGGATTAGTTATATTGGGGAACGATATGTGTTCTCTAGCATAAATTCAATTGTTTCAAATATATTATGCCTTGACCAAGATATATGATGAACTCCTCTAAGAATCTTAATTGAATCAAGTGCATGTTACAAGTAATTTGAGTACTTGATGCATACATTTAGGGGGAGATCATTCTATATCTTGTGTCCTTAAAGACTAACATTTTCTTTTAGTGAATTTGTGTAGTTCTTTGAAGAGAATGAGTTTCTCTTGATCGTTTAAAGAGGATAAGTTTCTCTTTGAAATGTCAAGCCTATCAAAAGCTAAGATAGAAATTCATGATTATAATGAAGACCATATGGCATGGAACAAAGGTGTGTCACTCCATGAATTATTGTATTACATTTGTGTATCTAGGCTCTTACAAGTTAGTGTATGCATGTATATGCAATATCTTAAGTCACATCATAAGGTTGCACTAGAATCTTGGCTTAAAATATTGTATATCATGTCTATTAGTATGCCGTTTGATTATGAGTAATTCCTTAAATTGGTGCAATTTCATATTTTCATACTTTATTTGTACCAAGGTTCAAATTGTAGAACTTAATCCCCTGGCCTCACAAGTCCAAGTGCATATGCTAAACAAGTATTCATCACTTGTATGCACACATTTAGGGGGAGAATAGTCTATAATTTGAATCTTTGAGACTAACTTCATTTCCAAGTCTATTATGTGTGTAGTCTCGAATTAGAAAGGAATCTTCGGGCAAAGACAATCGCTTCCACTGCAAATTTTGATGGGTATCAAAGATTCTTTGCTCCAATAAATGTATCTTTTATACATTTCATAAGAGAATGAGTTTCTCGTTTATATGCTACTCCAATGTCATCTAAAATTGGTAAATATGTATCACATCCTTTTGGATTGCAAATGTCTGAAGTAGCATAGCTTATAAATTCTCCTTCTAGAACTTAATTGATTAAATAGTGCACATGTTCCTTATGTTGTATGATTATATTCATATGATATTTTTTTGCCAATGGTACTTTAAATTGCAAATAAGTACTCTCAATAGGTATCAATTGAATACATATATATGTGTGCACTAAAACTTGAGGAGAACTTAGTGTAATATGCTATTAGTGATCTATTTATCTATCAAATTGTATCAATTGGTGTTTTTCAATTGATATTTTTCATACATGATCACTAGTTGCATAATCCATACTTGTGCAATTTTCATGTTGCCTCTTGTTGTGAAAAGAAAATGCTAGGTGACATCTAGACTCCAGGTATCAAGATTTATCTTTCAGTTAGTATGACAATCTTCATTTGATATCTTGGACCTATGTCACAATTATGCCAACAAGAGCTTGCAAATGAATTCTAAATCCAACACAAGTCTAGAAACCCCTTGAAAAGGTAAAACACAAAGGTACATCTCTTATGACACTTATCCATTACCTTTGTGCCATCTAAGGTTCCCTTTCATGATAGTGTGTTCACATCTCGCTTAATCATAATTTCTTCCATTTATATTCTTTGTATCCTTTTTGGAGATTTATGACAAAGGGGGAGAAATTTTGCATTAAAGCTTATCTTTATTTTTGAAAAGGGGAGAAATAATTAACAAAAAGGGGGAATCATAAGAATAACATAAGATGTAGAAAGTTGATGAGTGCATACTATGTCATGAGCATCACGTTTATTTTATGACACACTGCACCTCATGAATAGTATGATATAAGTTGTCTCCATACTTTGACCCAAATAAGTGCTTTTGGCATTTGAGTACAAAAGTGTTATTTTCTGAAATGCACATATTTAGGGGGAGGAAACTATATCATAGGATTCAAAATTTTATTTATCAAATCTTATGTAAGCTTTAAATGTGTTGTCATCAATCACCAAAAAGGGGGAGATTGAAAGTGCATTCATCCCTTTTGTGAGTTTTGGTGATTTGGATAACAACACATTTAAAGGTCTAACGAGTTTGCTAAGTGTTGAACAGGAAATTCAGTATGATGAACATACTTGAATAGTGTATAATGATCGGTGAACAAGGTTCAACACAAGGTCAAATAACCAGTGAGACAATGCAAATGGATATAATATGGTCTCTATATTGGTTTGAATATATGGACAAGTCCTGAGAAATCACTATGCATAAATATGATCATAATAGAGGTTGAAGTGATTAAGAGGATTGGTCAAGCCAAAGTGAATAAGATATGAGGAATCGTGAATTGGCTTGACCATATTACTATCAGTCCATATATGCTTCTATGAGAATCAAACTAGAGCTTGATTAATCTTAACAGTTATATCTAGAAGACATTCAAGCAAGGTTCACAATATTAAAGAAATGATTCTCTCAATGGATGCTCAATATGATGTGACTCAAGAATGGCTTGATAGGGTGAAGATAGCAAGGAAAGGGCTTCGAGGAACTAGGCGAAGGTGAAGGCCAAGCGACGGCTTGTAGACCGAGGTACCATGGCTAAGGTGAAGAAGAGAGTACTTGCACTAAGTCGATGAACTAATCAGCTATGAAGAGTTATAACATGTTGATGCATCAGTAAGGTGACTTGAAGCCATGATTTGAACTCATATAAGGTGATATGGTACAAGTAACAGGGTTTGATTTGAGTTTGCTTCAAAAGGTGAGACAAAGATGTTTGTGATCCTTATGAAGCAATGCCATGGAGAAATCACACATGAGACACCAATTACTCAAGGAGTTTACTTCATTTTATTTTATTTAACTTGAGTATAGGAATCGTCGTACTATAAAGGGGGATCCAAAAAGAAGGTTGGTGTTTGCCAAAGCTCAAACCTCTCTATTCAAAAGCTATTTTTGAAAAGCAAAAATCTCTTTAACGTTCTATGGTTGGCCGTGGTTAGGGTTGAGAAACCTAGAGTGTTCTTGCTGAAAAGCAGCTGAACTTGTTCAGCTGCAGCTGAGCTTTTCAGCTGAGCTGGACTTCAGCTGAGCTGAGCTCCTTCAGCTACAACTGAGCTTTTCAGCTGAGCTGAACTTCAGCTGAGTTGTGCTTTCTCAACTTCAGCTGAACTCAACTTCAGCTGTGAACCTCTTTGACCATACACCAGCTGAACTTGCCTCCGGGCAGTTGAGCTGGGGTTTTCTCTCCTAAACTCACTGGTCAAGACCGGTTGAACTGGTCCTGAGGGGCAGTTCAGCTGGTCTCTGACCCCTCTGACCTCTGACCAACAGTCTGCCAGTCAGACTGGCAAACAGGTCGCCAGAAGTGTCAGGGGCAGTTCAACCGCCCCCCCCCCCTGGGCGGTTCAACCGGTCTTGGTCAACTTGACCAGTCTGCGGTCAGTCTGCGCGTCAGTCTGCCAGTCAGACTGGCAGACAGGCTGCCAGGTCTGCCAAGGGCGGTTCAACCGCCCTAGGGGGCGGTTCAACCGGTCTCAGGCAGAAAAATCTGCCCAAACGGCTAGTTTTGAGCTCCACCTTTATATACTCACTCCTACCTCTCACCCCACAGTAGTGAGCACGATTTGAACTCCATTTCTAACCCAAGAAACACCTCCCTCTCTCTCTCACACATCTCTTGCCTCTCCCATTTCAAATCTTTGGAGAGAAATCTTTGAGTGAGCTTGAGAGCTGCGGTTTTGTGCTTCATCTCTAAATCTCTCTTGCTCTTCTTCTTCATTCGAGCTTTGGTACTACATCGAGTTCTTTGTGGATTCATTACTCTTGGAGCTTCTAGCTCCTAGACGACTAGGTGTCTCTTGTGAGTCTCCAAATCTTGTGGAAGACCACAAGAAAGTTTGTATTACCCGCTCGTTTGAGCAAAGATTATTGTGTGGGCTTGACCTTTGTGGTCGGCAAAGGGAGGATTAGGGTTGAAAGAGACCCGGCTCTTTGTGGGCGCCTCAACGAGGAAGTAGGGCACCTTGGTGGTGTGACCGAACCTCGGGATAAATCTTGTGTCTCTTGTGTTCTTGCTCATTGTGTTTGTTTGTGTTTTTCGTTCTCTCACCATCCCGCGAAAGAATTGTTTATATCTTTTTGGTGTGTGGATTTTGAGAAGTGCCCTTCTCAGATCTACTACTTTGAACCCTGTGGATCATTTAGAACATCTCATTTCCAAAGTTAACTGAGTGAATTTCGAGATCAATTCAGTTTTACCCAGTTTG
The DNA here is from genome assembly GCA_029449295.1 of Zea luxurians. Classification (NCBI taxonomy): domain Eukaryota; kingdom Viridiplantae; phylum Streptophyta; class Magnoliopsida; order Poales; family Poaceae; genus Zea; species Zea luxurians. Next base: position 17,777,594 of record JAOPSE010000019.1, on the reverse strand, counting down.
CTTCTAGTTTTTGTTGAAAAAGTTTTAACTTGCCTATTCACCCCCCCTCTAGGCAACTTTCATTTACAAAAAAAATGCTTAGCCCTGCTTTTAAGCAGATAGAGTTTGTCCTTTGCACTTATGCCTAGCTCAGGTTTATCTTGAGGAAGGATGACTTCTACCTGCAAAAATATTTTCATTGGGAGCATGGTGGGATCTTACTGCAAAGTTCCCTATAATGCTCTTTTCATCCTTAGGAACACAAACAATCCCAAGGATGAAAGTACTTAAATCGGGACTTGGGCTAGGAACAGGTGATGTTCTACCCAGGTTAATTAAGGATTGGATGCGTATGTAGGCCTGTATGATCAAGGACTATCTTAACTGGCCACATGCCCTGGATATGGGACAGGGTAAGCTTGAACACAGCTATTCCATACGTGAAAAGACAACCGCACACTGGGCGTGGGAGATGGTGGGAGTAGCGTGTAACCTCCTGGCTAGAGGCTGGATGGAGGAGTACTGTGCTCCCGGGTAGCGCAGACCGGTTCACGTTGTGGAGGATCTGTGGGAACAGTTGACATATGCAAGGGTTAAGTGCTACATATGTCGTGTGGTTAGAGATCCTCAGCTGAGTAAATCGATTCGGATCACCGTTATATCCCCGGACAGTGGAGACTTGGTCACTGACCTACAACCTTAGTCAGGATGTAAACATTATGAGTAAAAATGATGTTGTATTGATGAGATGGTGAAATTAGACTAGGTGCAACCAGAGTCTATTAATATTTAAGCTGGCGTTAAAATATTGAAAGTAAGGACTCACTTTAGTAAGTTATTTCTGCAAAAGTATCTAAGTTGATTCTTGCTAAAGCCTTTCCTTGAATCCTTTTAAACCAGCATACCCTTAAGAGTCTTTTCTTTAGTCGGGTAAGTCTTGCAGAGTAATTGCGTACTCAGGGTTATATTCCCTGTTGTTTTTTAGGTTATAATTTTGTGCTACTGTTGATGCTATTTAGTGTCGGTGGGCTCGGCCTTCCTATAAGTCTAAGTAATTCTTCTATACTTCTTATTGAGGATGGTCACTTGAGATAGCATATATTTCAAACTTATAAACAATTTATAACAATTCAAAGTTATTTCTTTGAATCACTTTTGTAATCACTCCGATCATGTACATTGTAAAACTTGATGTAACATGTAAAATTTGGTAATAAGATTTTCGCTGCAAAATTGTTGGTGTGTGATTTGTGTTTACTTAATCCCGCGGTTCTGGTTATAAGTGGTTTATCCGGGGTCCTTGGGACACTCGGACGGATCCTGTTAAGTTATCTGGTGCACATACACAGTCGTCTGAGGTCTTTGAGACAAGGACAGGTGCATGTGGGCCCAATAACTTGGGAGGTTCTGCCACACTCATGTTTTAAATGTGGTAAGACTGGTCATTTTATAGCAAATTGTCCCGATAATGCTAATGACTAGGAACAAGAAAAGAGCGGGAAGAGGGAGAAGAAGAAGGCCTACAAGAAGGCGAAAGGCGAGGCACACCTTGGAAAAGAATGGGATTCGGATTGCTCTTCTTCCGACTCCGACGATGAAGGACTCGCTGCCTCGGCCTTCAACAAGTCATCTCTCTTCCCCAACGAGCGTCATACTTGCCTCATGGCAAAGGAGAAAAAGGTAAGCGCTCGAGATACCCCTAAGTATACTACTTCAAATGATGATGACTCTAGTGATGATGAAGGAGATTACACAAGCTTATTCAAAGGTTTAGATAGAACTAAAGCAGATAAAATCAATGAATTGAATGATGCTTTAAATGAAAAGAATAGACTTTTAGAAAAGCAAGAGGATATTTTATATGAAGAGCATGATAAGTTTGTTAGTGTACAAAAATCTCTTGCTTTAGAGATTAAAAGGAATGAGATGCTTTCTTCTGAATTATCTGCTTGTCATGAAACTGTGTCTAATTTAAAGAGCGTTAATGATGATTTAAATGCTAAGTTAGAAGAAGCAAATAAGTCTAGTTCACACGTAGAGCATGTTGTCATTCGTAATAGGTGTAAGGATTTTGATGTTGATGCATGTGTTGAACACCTTACTTCTATTACAAAATTAAATGGTGAAGTGGAAAGTCTTAATGCCCAACTTAAGACTTGCAAAAATGAATTTGATAAGTTAAAATTTGCTAGAGATGCCTACACCGTTGATAGACATCCCTCAATTAAGGATGGGCTTGGCTTTCGAAAGGAAGCCAAGAACTTAACAAGCCAAAGGGCTCCCATTCCCAACAAGGAGAAAGGTAAGGCCCCTATGGCTAGTAGTAATCAAAAGAATCATGCTTTCATGTATAATGATAGAAAATTTGCTAGAAATTCTCATTATAGGAGTTATAATGCTTTTGATTCTCATGCTATGATTGCTTCAAGTTCTAACTTTAATGGTAGGCCTAGGAGAAATTTTGTGTCTCATGCTCCTAGGAAAGTGTGTAATAAACCTACCACTATCTTTCATGCTTGCAACACTACGTTTGTTCTTTCATGTAAAAATGAAAGAGTGGTTGCTAGAAAGTTGGGGTCCAAATGCAAGGGAGACAAGACTTGCATTTGGGTCCCAAAAGTTATTGTAACTAACCTTGTAGGACCCAACAAGAGTTGGGTACCTAAAACCCGAGCCTAATTTGCCTTGCAGGTTTATGCATCCGGGGGATCAAGCTGGATTATTGACAGCGGATGCACAAACCACATGACGGGGGAGAAGAAGATGTTCTCCTCCTATGTCAAGAACAAAGATTCCCAAGATTCGATCATCTTTGGAGATGGGAACCAAGGCAAGGTTAAAGGACTAGGAAAGATAGCCATTTCATTCGAGCATTCCATATCTAATGTGTTTTAGTTGAATCGCTCGGGTATAATTTATTATCTGTCGGTCAACTACGTAATATGGGATACAATTGTTTATTTACCAATGTAGATGTGTCTGTCTTTAGAAGGAGTGATGGTTCATTAGCTTTTAAGGGTGTACTAGATGGCAAACTCTACTTAGTTGATTTTTTGAAAAAGGAGGCCGATCTAGATGCATGCTTAATTGCTAAGACTAGTATGGGCTGGCTATGGCATCGCCGTCTAGCACATGTTGGGATGAAGAACCTTCATAATCTTCTAAAGGGAGAACATGTGTTAGGTCTAACAAATGTGTTTTTCGAAAAAGATAGACCTTGTGCAGCTTGTCAAGTAGGAAAACAGGTGGGAAGCACTCATCACAGCAAGAATGTGATGACCACATCAAGACCTCTGGAGCTACTTCATATGGACCTCTTCGGACCTATCGCCTACCTCAGCATCGGGGGAAGTAAGTATGGTCTTGTTATCTTTGATGATTTTCCCGCTTCACTTGGATATTCTTTTTGCAGGATAAATCAGAAACCCAAGGGACCCTAAAGCGCTTTCTAAGGAGAGCTCAAAACGAATTTGAGCTCAAGGTGAAAAAGATAAGAAGCAACAATGGGCCTGAGTTCAAGAACTTACAAGTGGAGGAGTACCTTGAGGAGGAAGGAATCAAGCACGAGTTCTCCGCTCCCTACACACCACAGCAAAATGGTGTGGTAGAGAGGAAGAACATGACACTTATAGACATGGCGAGGACGATGCTTAGAGAATTCAAGACACCCGAGCAGTTTTGGTCGGAAGCTGTGAACACAGCTTGCCACACCATAAACCGGGTCTACCTTCATCGCCTCCTCAAGAAGACCTCGTATGAACTTATAACCGGTAACAAACCCAACGTGTCATACTTTCGTGTATTTGGGAGTAAATGATATATTCTAGTAAAGAAAGGTAGAAATTCCAAATTTGCTCCCAAAGCTGTAGAAGGGTTTTTGTTAGGTTATGACTCAAATACAAAGGCGTATAGAGTCTTCAACAAATCATCGGGTTTGGTTGAAGTCTCTAGCGACGTTGTATTTGATGAAACTAATAGCTCTCCAAGAGAGCAAGTTGATCTTGATGATGTAGATGAGGATGATGTTCCAACGGACGCAATTCGCACCATGGCGATTGGAGATGTGCGACCACAGGAACACCAAGAACAAGATCAACCCTCTTCCTCAACGATGGTGCATCCCCCAACTCAAGATGATGAACAGGTTCCTCAAGTGGAGGCATGTGATCAAGGGGGAGCACAGGAAGACCAAGTTGTGGAGGAAGAAGCACCACGGGGCCCTCCAACCCAAGTCCGAGCGACGATTCAAAGGAATCATCCCGTCGACCAGATTCTGGGTGATATAAGCAAGGGAGTAACTACTCGCTCAAGACTAGCTAACTTTTGTGAGCATTACTCGTTTGTCTCTTCTATTGAGCCTTTCAGGGTAGAAGAGGCCTTGCAAGATCCGGACTGGGTGTTGGCCATGCAGGAAGAGCTCAACAACTTCAAGCGAAATGAAGTTTGGACCCTGGTGCCACATCCCAAAAACGTTGTGGGAACCAAGTGGGTGTTCCGCAACAAGCAAGACGAGCACGGGGTGGTGACACGAAACAAGGCTCGACTTGTGGCAAAAGGTTATGCCCAAGTCGCAGGTTTGGATTTCAAGGAGACTTTTGCTCCTGTGGCTAGGCTAGAGTCTATTTGCATTCTATTATCCTATGCTGCTCACCACTCTTTCAGGTTGTTCCAAATGGATGTGAAGAGCACTTTCCTCAACGGGCCAATCAAGGAGGAGGTGTATGTGGAGCAACCCCCTGGCTTTGAGGATGAATGGTACCCCGACCATGTGTGTAAGCTCTCTAAGGTGCTCTATGGACTTAAGCAAGCCCCAAGATCATGGTATGAATGCCTTAGAGATTTCCTAATTGCTAATGATTTCAAGGTTGGGAAGGCCGATCCAACTCTTTTCACTAAGACTTGTGATGGCGACCTATTTTGTGTGCCAAATTTATGTCGATGACATAATATTTGGTTCTACTAACCAAAAGTCTTGTGAAGAGTTTAGCAGGGTGATGACATAGAAGTTTGAGATGTCAATGATGGGCGAGTTGAACTACTTCCTTGGGTTCCAAGTGAAGCAACTCAAGGACGGCACCTTCATCTCCCGAACGAAGTACACGCAAGACTTGCTCAAGCGGTTCGGGATGAAGGACGCCAAGCCAGCAAAGACACCAATGGGAACCGATGGACATGTCGACCTCAACAAAGGAGGTAAGTCCGTTGATCAAAAGGCATACCGGTCTATGATAGGTTCTTTGCTTTATTTATGCGCTAGTAGACCAGATATTATGCTTAGCGTATGCATGTGTGCTAGATATCAATCCGACCTAAGGGAATGTCACCTTGTGGCCGTTAAGCGGATTCTTAGATATTTAGTTGCTATGCCTTGCTTCGGGATCTGGTATCCAAAGGGGTCTACCTTTGACTTGATTAGATATTCAGACTCCGATTATGCCGGGTGCAAGGTTGATAGGAAGAGTACATCAGGGACGTGCCAATTCCTAGGAAGGTCCTTGGTGTCTTGGAGCTCAAAGAAACAAACTTCCGTTGCCCTATCCACCGCTGAGGCCGAGTATGTTGCCGCAGGACAGTGTTGCGCGCAACTACTTTGGATGAGGCAAACCCTCCGGGACTTTGGCTACAATCTGAGCAAAGTCCCACTCCTATGTGACAATGAGAGTGCAATCCGCATGGCGGATAATCCTATTGAACACAGCCGCACTAAGCACATAGACATCCGACATCACTTCCTGAGAGACCACCAGCAAAAGGGAGATATCGAGGTGTACCATATTAACACCAAAAACCAGCTAGCCGATATCTTCACCAAGCCTTTAGATGAGAAAAGGTTTTGCAGGTTGTGTAGTGAGCTAAATGTCTTAGATTCGCGTAACTTGGATTGATCTATAGCATACATGTGTTTTATGCCTTTGATCATGTAATTTATGCATTTCAATCTATTTTGTTCATTTGTGGTGCTCAAGTTGTACACATGATCCCCGGACCTCACAAGTCCATTTGCAAGTGATGCACTTATTAAGGGGGAGGCATGCTACAACTTGACCCTTTGAGGCTAACCTTGTGTTTGAGTTTACTTGTTTTAGTCTCAAAGTGAATTGAAAGGGAAAGGTGAACTTGGACCATGCAAAGACTTCCACTGCACTCCGGTATTCACTCCAAGTTCATATCTATGCTCTTATTGCCTTTTTGCTCGTACTTGACAATTTTTGTGAGGCAATGGGGTTAAAGGGCCAAGAATGATCCTGTTTTGGTGCTTAATGCCAAAGGGGGAGAAATTAAGGTCAAAGCAAATGGATTAGCTACCACTTGTGAAATTTTGAAAATTGTAGAGTTAGAACTTTTGATTTGTCAAAATACTCTTATTTGCAAAATTTGGTCTCATGATTTGTCAAAATACTCTTATTTGCAAAATTTGGTCTCTTGTGGGGAGAATGTTTGATTATGGGAAAAAGAGGGAGTTTTTGGCTCTTGATCAATTTTTCTCTTGGAATACCTCTCTTTATGCCTAAACAAGTGTGTTTGACTTAGAGATAGCAAAATGAGTTTGATTTCAAAAAATAAACCAAGTGGTGGCAAAGAATGATCCAAATATGCCAAATTTGAATCAAAAACATTTTTTGTTCTCAATTGCATTGATGTTGCACTTCTATTGGTTGCTTTTTGATGTGTTGGCATAAATCACCAAAAAGGGGGAGATTGAAAGGGAAATGTACCCTTGGGCCATTTCTAGTATATTTTGGTGATTAAGTGTCCAACACATATTGAGTGAGTTATTACATGCCAAATAGAGAATGAAGTGCAAATCAACAAGAAGGTATGTTTCTAGACTTAGTACATTTTTTGTGTACTAATAAAGTTATCTAAGTGCTAGAAACAGGAAAAGAAAGGATTGGAAAAGAGTGTCTCTGTGCAACCAAGACTCAGCTCGGCTTGGCACACCGAACTGTCCGATGCTGCACCGGACAATGTCCGGTGCGCCAGGCCAGCTGCGGCGAACTGGCCACTCTCGGGAAAACTTTGTCGGCGTACGACTATAATTCACCGGACTGTCCGGTGGTGCACCGGACTGTCCGGTGAGCCAACGACCGTCAGTGCAATGGTCGGCCGCAAATCCGCGGGCGACACATGGCCCACTCCAACGGTCGGCAGGGGGCACTGGACTGTCCGGTGTGCACCGGACGGTGTCCGGTGCCAACTGCCACAAATCTGCAACGGTCGACTGCACCAGATTAGGAAGGGAATCGCGCACCAGACTCCACTCCCACGCATTTGATTCTCTGTGCTAGCAATTTGAGCTCCTCTTGAGTTGAGAACTCCGTGTGTTGAACTTAGAGCTCAAGTTGTGACTTGTGTGCATGTTTGTGCTCTCGTTTTGAGTCTTGTGTGCGTTGCTCTCCCCTTCCTTACTTCTGTGCTTCTTTGTGATCATCAATTGTAAGGGCGAGAGGCTCCAAGCTGTGGAGATTCCTCGCAAATGGGAGAAAGTATAAGAAAGAAGAACATCGTGGTATTCAAGTTGATTATTAGATCACTTGAAAGGGGTTGAGTGTAACCCTCATCCATTGGGACGCCACAACATGGAAGTAGGCAAGTATTACTTGGCCGAACCACGGGATAACTCGCGTGTCTCTTGTGATTGCTTTTCTGTGTGATTATTGTGATTCGCAAGAGCTCGCTCTATAGCCACTTGGTTTTATCATTCTAACACTTAACCAAGTTTTGTGGCTATTAGTTGTTGAAATTTACAGGATCACCTATTCACCCCCCCTCTAGGTGCTCTCAATAGTCGATAACGGCAAACAATTCGATAGCCAAGACTTCAGGGATTTCTACTTTTTATCGGCACCAAGCCTGTCTTTGCCTCGGTGTACCACCCACAATCCAACGGCGTCGTTGAGCGCGCCAATGGCAAGATTTTCACTGCCATCAAGAAAAGACTTCTCGACGACAAAAAGGGCAAATGGGCCGACCACCTACCCGAAGTGGTATGGGCCCTCAACACGACAGAATGTCGGGCAACCGGGTTCACACCTTTCCGCCTATTGTATGGATCCGAGGCCATGACACTGCAAGAGATAAAGCATGGGTCGCCTAGAACAAACACATCAGTAGTCCCCGATGTCGACGAACCAACTTCCAAAGATCTCATCGATGGAGACCGTGTCCTCGCCCTGTAGGCCCTCGACAGATACCAGGCTCAAACCAAGGCCTGGCGCGACAATGCAGTCATCCCAAGAGAACTCAACAAAGGAGACCTCATACTCATCCAGACCACCCGGACAGAATCACGGGGCAAGCTGGAGCCAAAATGGGAAGGTCCATTCATTGTCAAGTCAAAGGCATCCCCCGGGGCGTACATGCTGGCAACGTCATCCGGCGATGACTTAGAGCATTCCTGGAACATCGACAATCTTTGGAAATTTTTTGTGTAAAGTCTCTAGGCCTACACGCCTATGTAATTCTACAAACAATGTTGCTCAGGCCTGCACTCTTTTCCTCCCGGGGGGTGAGGTTTTTAATGAGGAGTCATATAATATACCAGTGAAAAGCCCCCGCAAAATATCCAAGTATCACCATGTCGAAAAATACCGCTTCGACGGTCTTCGGCATTCGACTGATTCGAAGTCACCGTGACAAGTAGTGCAGACTCCCCTCGCACGCGACAAACTCCGTGCAAAAGTCGCTTAAGGGTGTAGCCGGATAAGCACAACAAGTGCATGATACAAAGTCTTTTACTAAAAGACACTCCGTGCAAAAGTCGCCTAAGGGTGCAGCCGGATAAGCACAACAACTGCGCAATACAAAGTCTTTTACTAAAAGACACTCCGTGCAAAAGTCGCCTAAGGGTGCAGCCAGTTAAGCACAACAAGTGTGCAATACGAAGTCTTTTACTAAAAGACACTCCATGCAAAAGTCGCCTAAGGGTGCAGCCGGATAAGCACAACAAGTGCGTGATACGAAGTCTTTTACTAAAAGACACTCCGTGCAAAAGTCGCCTAAGGGTGCAGCCGGATAAGCACAACAAGTGCGCGATACGAAGTCTTTTACTAAAAGACACTCCACGCAAAAGTTGCCTAAGGGTGCAGCTGGATAAGCACAACAAGTGCGCGATACGAAGTCTTTTACTAAAAGACACTTCACGCAAAAGTCGCCTAAGGGTGCAGCCAGACAAGAACAAGTGCGCAATACAAGGGTGTCGTCGGCACTTACAACATCACACTGCCAAGCGAAGGGCAACAGGCCACATTACAATACAATTTACAGATTACATACACACGGTGAAGGGTCATCAGACCCATCGCACATAAATACAATTGCGCCCTCTACTACCACAGGACCACGCGAGGGCACCACACTCTACATCGGCTCAACCTTCGGGATAATGCCTGCCTCCCAATAATTGAACAACATTATTCTCAATTCCTCACCCTCAAAAAGATTCCGCAGATCCCCTTCACCAATACTCGTCCCAATCGGCGAAGACAGTAGATCTCATTTATCAAACCGATCTACTCGAAGGCAGGCCCGCTCCACCCCCATCCGACGGCGCCTACCACTTAGCGACATCTCACCAACACTATGCTTCGAAACCACTCTTCGTCATCGTCGCTCGATCCCCGCACTGGGGAGATCAGACACTTCGCCAACCTCCAACCACAGCGAGGACTCCACTACGGCTGCATCTAACGCAACAAAATAATCCAAATCTTCATCCGACGACTCTTCCGCCCAGGAAAACGGACTCCCAAACTCATCATCATATGAAAAAGACCCAGATTCAGAACCAGACACACTATAATCAGCAGGCACTGTGGTAGCGGCCGCCACAAAATTAGTAACGTCAGCAAGGGTTGTTTGCGCAGGCCCACACGTCGGAACCTGCGCAGCAACCGAGTTTCAGTATCACAAAAACAAAACCCTCCATCCAATACCCCTAGCCCTATCCCGCCACCTGCGAAGGGTCGGCCGACGCCGCCGGGTCTTCGGCAGCCGGCGCGACTGCCACCGAGGTGTCTTCACCAGTCGGCACGGAGGCTTCCACGGGGCCCTCGCCAGCATCAGTCGGCGGCGCTGACTGCTCCTCAATCCCGGCCCTCGCATCCACCGCCAGCGGCACTGTGCTCTCCAGGTCCCCAAGGTCTTCGACCTCCTCATCATGCACCATCTACAAAAATAGCAACACATTAAACAAAAATATATATATATACATAAACATATAATAAAACTTTGTACCTGCTCCATTGCCCGGTCGGACCTTTCCCGAACAATATCACGGCCATGAGGGACCCACATCCTATCGTAAATCGCCCCAGCAGATCGCTTTAGCACTGGGTCTTTGACCTGGAAGATTCCGCGTTCGAAGTCTTCGTCCGATCGGTCAAAGACTTCAAAGTGCCTGCATCCCTCATGGGACAAGGCATTCACGGCCCCTTCATAGGTGACGAGCGAGGCGAAGGACATGAGACCCGTCACAATCGTTGGCAGCACCTCCAGCTCCTCCTGCAACCATTCGAGAAAGCGGAGGCCCACTTCTCTACAAGATGCATCAAAGGGGGCGGTACGCGCACCAAGCTGCCGGTACGCGTCCACTAGCAATGCATGCGCTCGATCGACCTTTGTGCGGGTAGAGGCCTCCGCTTTGTCCAGACAGCCGCGCAGGCTACTGTGGTTTGCCTCCACCTCCGCAGCGCGCTGGATGGCGAGGTTGGCCTCAGCGCGCGCAAGCTTGGCCTCGACACGTGCGGCCTGGGCCTCCGCGCAAGCCCTATTCGCGTCCTCCTTTTCTGCCGCCAGCTGACGTCCGAGGTCCTCCTTTTCATCCTCCACAGCCGTCAGCTTCTCCTTCAGCTTGTGGCTCTTGTTCTCCGCGGCTGATTTATCCCACACAGCCTCGGTGTGCTGCGCTTGGAGGCGTTCAATCCTACCCTCAAGTTGTCGCCTCTCGGCAGCGAACTCTGAAGTCAGGGCGCCCGACGCAACATGTTCGGTGAAGGCGGCTGCCTGGCGTAAAAAGCTGTCACATTCGCAATCATGTAAGAATAACAAATTGCCAAAGTCCAAGACGACTTACATGCTTCAGCTGCTGCGCAACCGAGCCTGCCACGTCTTTGGCAGCGGTGGCCGAAGCAATCTCACCGCTGGTACAAAACTTGGACCATGGGTCCTGCGAAGACCCCTTCATCCTGGTCGTCACCGCGACCGACGCGGCCGCCACCGGCGTCGGGACGACAGCTAGTTGCCCAGCATCCGATCCTGCATCTTAATCTTGTCAAAGACCCAAGTCCCCAAAAAATAAAATAAAATAATAATAATAAAAAACTCACCAACAAGCCCCTGCCCTGTACGGGTGTCGAACATCATGACACCGCCTACAAGGTAGTCATCCACACAAACATCCATGGAGACTTTGGCCCAACCCACCACAGCCTCGGCAGTCCGCAGCGGGGACGGTGGCCCCCGCTCCTGCGCGGCCTCGGTAGGAAGCGGCTTGCCGGAGCCAGGAGCGACGACCTTCGTGCCCGGCGAAGGCTTGCTGGGGCCGGGGGTGGTGGGTTTCACAACCAGCGGTGGCTTGCCGCTGCCGGGAGCAACAGACCTCGTGACTCCCCACACCTTCTTGACCTCACGACTAGGGTCCCCGACCCTCGCGAATGCCCGGCGCTTCCACGCCGCGTCTTGGTGATCCTTATCCTTCACTATCGATACAACAGTAGCAACATTCCGTCCATAAGGAAAAATCTTCAACTCACGAGCTAATCGGGACGTAAACATGTCTTTGCTGGCCGCCCGGGGAATTGGAACATTCCTAGGCCAGCGACCCCTGGTAACCTCCAGCATTCGCCCCGAAGATTCCTGGAGCTCGGGTGAAGACATCCTCTCCCCGGGTGCCGCGCAAGTTCCCAACAAATCCACAGCAAAACGGTCGGAGACCCCCAACCCCTCAGCTGCAGTACCTAGTTTCCTCTTTTTAGTGGTCGCGGCCGTCACAGCTCCCCGCGAAGGGCCTTCGTCGACCGCAGCGGCCGCCCTTTTTCCCCGGTGGTCGACAACAACAGCATCGTCGTCTCTCGGGTAACCGCCATATGACAGACGGTTCAACTCAAAAATGCAGTTCAAACGAACATTAGAACTGTGAATATCCCAACTCCGCAAGGTCTCCATCCTCGGCACGTATCGCCCTACAATCCTCGCGGCCTCGGCCTCCACTTCACGCACAAAAGTGGTCGGGTTCCAACCCTGCAAATCCAAGGCGAAGGCAGGACTTCGCACCAACTTATCGCCCAAGGTCGGCATCCGGCGGGGGCACACTTCGCCAAGTACCCAGCCGTGCACCAAGGGCCATACCCCATATCCAATGAATTCCTCAACCAGATCGCGCCCGCTACTCGTGCGGGCAGCACACCGAAGGGCCCCTTCGTCCTCATCATCCTCCGCCACCTCGAACGGTGGAAACGCCACATAACAGTGAGAGCACATACTGGCTGCAGGGAGCCCAGGGAGATCTTCAACTTCCCCACCAGAGACATAAAACCAAAAGTCCCACCAGTTGCCCCACTTGTTTCGAGCATAAGGGACTATTTCCACTACTTCCATCGAAGTCTTTCCGGTCCTCGACGTGAAGGTGCACGATCCAAATTGTGCAATCTTATTTCCAATCTTCCTCTTCTGTTAGTGTAGACAATAGTTCTTGGCGAAGACCTCCACGAACGGCTGACCGCCATACGAAGCAACCGCCCAGACATACTTCGCCAGGGCAACCACGACGTTAGGTGTCAACTAGTGGACCTGCACGTCGAACCTCCGCAAAACATCCGCCACGAAATGATGAGCCAGGAGACGAAGGCTGGCAATGAAAAATGCCTCAAACACAACCAATTTGCCCTCGGGCTCTGGGATCTCCTCAGCTCCCATAACCCGTCCGACACCGTTACCGAAGTATCCAAGCTGCTGCATCTCCTACACGCGAACTGAGGAAATCCTCAAAGTGCCAAACTCCACGGTGTGGCCTAGCTGCAACTCTATCGCCACCAAATCACTCAAGGTATCCTCAGATGACGGATCGGCAGACGACGCACTCGCAGCAGATGAGGAAGAAGACATTGCTACGTACTGGCGGTGGCGGCACGTGGTCTATTGACGTGGGCCAGATTTCCGAAGCGGAAGAGCAAGGAGGGCAGGCGAGCGGCTTGAAAAAGGTAGGGTTTTTACGGCGCATGCTAGGGTAAGAAACATTCCCAGCCGCGCCCGCCTTTTTATAGACAGGACGCGGCACTTCGGAAAACACATAGTCCAACAGTAACACGTCCATCAATGATCACATTTCAACACCCCCCCCCGCGGGACCACTTCGAGCGAAGGCAGCATCTCCACCATCTAGCGATGTCTTCGGCACCAGATGACTTAATTGAACTGGTCCCTCGGAGGGCAAATGTTGGGGCGAAGGCGAATACGCCACCCTTCGCTCGATGCCTTCGTCGCCTCGCTACACCGATGAAGACCACTTCCACAGAGCACGCCCGAGCAAGCCGAAGGCGTCGATTGGATGAACACCGGCGCGGTCTCCCTTCGTCCTCTCCATTGCAAGGCGAAGGCTCTGTCAATGTCTACCAGTCCCGCGTCCTTACCGCGTCGCGAGGCCCAAGTAGGATCCGACCCATTGTAACGGGCCCCGCGCAGATAAGTATGTTACGGGTCGCGTTTGTAATAGCCTTTCCTATAATGACAGTCTGTAACCTCCTCTCATGACAATATTCTGGGATAAACCGGGTACTTGAGGGCATAAACATCTTTGACAAGGGACGGATAGTCACTCGAGTGCCTATAAATACCCCCGTACAGTGCCCTTGAGAGGCCAGATTAACAGAGCTATTGTCGTCCCACGTTAAACTTTGCAAACACTCTTTCCACTTCTCGTTGGATCAACTTGCCCAGGAGAGAAAGTTCCAACACCAGCAGAGCCTGGCCCAGGGTGCTTTGAGTATCGTGCGAGCCTGCCTCCACATCTGCACACAGGTAACCAAACACACACCTCGCACGAGTAGAGTCTGGTTGACAACAACCAAACACCAGCTCATTGCATCCCACGATGCGAGCACCAACAAATACAGGCAACCAAACACATGGTAACTGACGTCGTGTGTGCTGGACGAATGTTTTTAGACATGGTCTGCCGAATAGTTTTCATACCAGATAGGCTTGGTTTCCCATTGTGAGATATTCTATCAGTCTTATAATAGTAGTCGTTTTAATTATTGGTTTTTATATCTATATTCAAACAGATGATAACGAATTTAGATATATATACAAAACACATACATTAATTATTGTATAAATCTATTAAAAATAAAATTTAATTTAATTTAGGACATAGAGTAAATATTATGGGTGGACTAGTCTGGTGGCACACATGCATGGCACGCTAGGCCACTAGGCCATATCTAACTAACGTCGTGCGTGCTGGACTGTAATACCCAAATTACAAATAATGAGAATAGAGTAATCTCCCTATTTTTGTGACTACTATTTATTAGCACATGTTAAACACTTATATCTAAAAGTAAACAATTAACAAATGACACATTACTAAATTGTGTTTCATGCTGGCTTTTGTTTGTTTATGCATTTAATGAAAATAGTAATCTCATTAATAGAAAATAAATTAGTGTCAAAATTAGGGATTTAACACCTAATTTGAGAATTCGAAAAAGGGAAGTAGCAAACAAAAGAGGAGGAAGAAAACTCTATATAAATAAAAAAATAAAAAATATATAAATAAATATTATTCATGTTGGGACTCAAGTTTGTGCAATTAGTCTAAATGTGAAAGCCACAATCAAAGTTGAATCCAAATTTGAAATAAAAAATTAGAAAAGGAAAAGAAAGAAAAAGAAAAAAGAATAGAATGTGCATGGGCCGAATTCCCTGGACGCGGCCCATTTCCCCCTTCTCACCCGCGGCGTGCAACAGGGTGGGCACCGACACATAGGGTCCACTGGCCAGCCTCTCCCTCACACCCACGCGCGCTGATGACTGGGCCCCACTCATCATCCATCTCTCTCGCGCGCTTGACCAGGGAATCGATTACACTGTCATATGGGCCCTCCCTTGTCAGCCTCTCTTCGCGCCTTCCCCGCGACTCAGTCGCTGATCCGCGGACCCCATCGGCCAGTCACCTCTCTCGCGCTCGTTACTTTTCCGTTCGCTGGCATGTGGACCAGGCTTGCTAGCTCCGCTCCTCGCGTCCCCCACTTCGCGGCATCACCGGGAGAATCGGCGGCCGTTGCGCTCAACCGCAGACTACCTCGCGCCTGCCGTATCTGCCTCGACTGGATAAAGGCACTCGTGCTCGCTTTCGTTCCCCAAGCTTAGACCATCTCACGGCGCCAACCAGAGGGGAAAATCGCCATTGTCGCCACGAGCCGAGGAGAGAGATCGCCGCCGCCAGTGTTCTTCAGAGTCCCCTACTAGTCTAAACCCCGCCAATGGCGTCGGACCTCTCGTGGGTCACCAGGTATCGACACACGACGACATCGGGCGCAGTGGTGGATTGGAACCTCGAGAATTTCTCACTGGAGGAGGATCTGCGCCGCCCCAACGTCGCGCGTGTGGCCGGGGACCTCGCAACTGTCGATCTTCGGTAATCTGCTGTGCTCTCGGACTGTGATGTCCTCAAGATGATTTAACACCTGGCGGATTACTGAATCGGGCAGCTCAATGCTTGGGAGATCGCCGCCGGGGAGCGCTCCGCCGTGGGAGTAACCACGCCGCCGCTTCCATCGGCTGGGTGAGGTGTTAGAATTATAGACATTTTCCGTATCATTTTAATTCCATAAATTAATATTATGATGATGACATATAAAAGATAATTAATCATGACATCAAATATATCCGTAACAATATGGATCATGAGAACATAAAGCATATGAATTATATAAATCATATAAATACGATAAACATGTAAACTGACTGAACAATAGAAAATAAACAGATAGAAACATAAACAGCATGACTGTAAAATTAAAACAGACAGATCTATCATATTATAATAAGACAGAACAGATAAGATAAAATCATTCCTACATATGAAACAGCATAGATGAATATATGAAACATATATAATCTGCAGAACGCAAAACAGTAAGTAAATAAACTGATCATACCCTCTCATGTGCTCTGATGATCCAGATCCTTGGCCAGCTTCTTTTGCCATGTTGGAGTTGTCTTGGGCAATCGCGTAGACGCTCCCAAAAACCTAATTGTTGATCCCCCGTGCAAGGTCTCGAACGACACCGGCTTCGGAGGCACCTCTGTGCGCGTAGAGTCACGAGATGGAAATACCCTCACTCGGCGGCTGGACTGTGATTCTGAAAGTGTTTTCTCGCCTGTGTGTCTGCCTGCCTGCCTCGCCTCGCCACGCCATGCCACGCCCCGCCCGGCCCGGCCGGCGGCAACGGCGGCGGCGCGCGCGTGTGGCATGCCCTTGTCCATTTCTTGACTTCTCAAGTTAGGTAGAATAAATCCCACCATATAAGTCAAGCCAAAAGACCCTTGGACTTCCAATGTGGTACTATTGGTATTCTCCACCATTACACACCATAGAGTTTATTCAATAAATGGGCCAAGCCCATAAAAGATCCAACAATCCCCACCAAACTCTAGGGTTTGTAATGATGAAGTATCAGAATCACAATCCTTTGATATACCAGTGTTCCGATGGAGACTGTTAAGTTGAACATCCATCTAGAATAAGAGTTTCACACATTCACAACTGAACAATGGACTAAGCCTTGAATTGACAGTTTTGTGCGAAGTGAGATTCACTCAAATCCTTTGCTGATACTAGGCTGCAAAAGGGTATTCCCGCTGTTTAGAAGCATATAAGTCACACTTCAGTGCCTTTCATGAGTATTTAGGGATTACCCAAGTCCCATAGACTGTGACTAGCAGTCTGACTCATATAGGTGTATTCCTCAGAAGATGTTCTGTAGGACAACATCTCACCTTTATAAGACTCTTGGAATACATTAAGGTAAAAACCATCCTGCCTTACAGATAGGAAAGATGTGCATCAGAAATGAGTAAAGGAAGGGATCTTTCCTCACAATCTACTCCTAGCTTGTTTCTCCAATCTACTTCACGGGATTTCCGATCACATAGAGCAGGTTACCACTAGAGTAGATTTCACATGGGTCTCATACCCATTTCTCTCGATGCACTTTCTATCACATTGCGTGACAGACCCTTAGTGAATTGATCTGCCAGATTATTAGATGTGTGGACATAATCCACCGTTATAACTCCGGAGTTTTTCAACTTTCTGACAGATTTCAATCTCCTCTTAACATGCCTTGTAGATTTCATGTTATTCCTAGAACTGTTAACCTTTGTAATCACCGTTTGGTTGTCACAGTTCATGGAAATAGCCGGTATCGGTTTTTCAACTACCGGTAAATCCAATAGGAAATCACGAAGCCACTCGGCCTCAGCCCCAGCAGTGTCTAATGCTGCGAGTTCTGCTTCCATTGTAGACTTCGTTAGGATAGTCTGCTTGCAATACTTCTAGGAAACAGCGCCACCTCCAAACAGAAACACATATCCGCTTGTGGCATAAAGCTCATCAGCATCAGAAATCCAGTTGGCATCACAATAGCCTTCCAGCACTTTTGGGTTTCCAGTATAATGAATATCGTATGTCATAGTACCTTTCAAATACTGCAACACTCTCTCAAGAGCACGCCAGTGATCATCTCCTGGTTTTGACACAAACCGACTTAGCTTACTCACAGCATATGAGATGTCTGGCCTTGTTGCGCTTGCAAGGTACATGAGTGAGCCAATGATCTGGGAGTATGTCAATTGATCCCTTGCTATTCTCCGATTCTTTCTCAATAGCACACTAGGATCATAAGGTGTTGGAGCAAGATCACAGTCACTAAAACCAAAGCGACTCAATACCTTTTCCACATAATGGGATTGTAACAAAGTTACCCCACCATCAGCTTCTCTAACAAGCTTGATGTTTAGAAT
Source organism: Zea luxurians (assembly GCA_029449295.1). Lineage (NCBI taxonomy): Eukaryota > Viridiplantae > Streptophyta > Magnoliopsida > Poales > Poaceae > Zea > Zea luxurians. The sequence continues at coordinate 17,759,585 of JAOPSE010000019.1, read as the reverse complement.
GACATCAGCTTCTCCCAAATCTTTCATTTTGAAATTGCTCGATAGAAGATTTTTAACTTCCTCAATCACATTGAGATTTGATCCAAAGATCAAGATGTCATCAACATAAAGGCACAGCATAACAGACTCACCCCCACCATACCGATAATACACACATGTGTCAGATTCATTTACAACAAAACCAGCTGTTGTAAGAGTATTATCAAACTTTTCATGCCATTGCTTAGGTGCTTGTTTTAGGCCATACAATGATTTTATCAACCTGCACACCTTGTTCTCTTGACCATCTGCAACGAACCCTTCTGACTGATCCATGTAGATCTCCTCATCCAACTCTCCATTAAGGAAAGCTGTCTTAACATCCATCTGATGAATGATAAGACCATAAGAGGCTGCCACGGCTATTAATGTGCGGATTGTAGTCAATCGAGCCACTGGTGAGTAGGTATCAAAGAAATCTTCACCCTCCTTTTGGGTATATCCTTTGGCCACAAGCCTTGCCTTGTACCTCTTGATTGTACCATCAGGCCTAAGCTTTTTCTTGAAGATCCATTTGCAGCCTATAGGTTGACAACCATAAGGACGATCAACGACCTCCCAAGTTCCATTAGACATAATAGATTCCATCTCACTCCTTACTGCTTCCTTCCATAAGTCAGCATCAGGAGAGGAATATGCCTCACTAATGGTAGTTGGTGAGTCTTCCATAAGGTACACTATAAAGTCATTACCAAAGGATTTTGCAACCCTCTGTCTCTTGCTCTTTTGAGTGACCACAGTGTCATCCTCCTCAGGGATGTGCACGTGGGAATCCTCAGCATGATCTATAGGAATCGACAGTTCATGCTCATGGGGAATTATAGTCTCATGACTTGTATCACTAGGTGTATTCTTCATGGGAAACTCATTCTCAAAAAATGTTGCGTCTCTTGATTCCATGATAGTATCAACATACATATCAGGCACATCAGATTTTTTAATTAAGAACCTATACCCAGTGTTGTGAAAAGAGTACCCAAGGAATACACAATCAACAGTTTTAGGCCCAAGTTTACGCTTTTTGTTGATTGGCACATTCACCTTAGCCAAGCAACCCCAAGTGCGCAAATATGAGAGATTTAATCTTCTCTTTTCCCATTCCTCAAATGGTGTGATCTCTTTGTTCTTTGTTGGAACTCTATTCAGGACATGACATGCTGTCAAAATCGCCTCACCCCACCATGCCTTGGATAATCCCGCTGTACTCAACATGGCATTCAACAAATCTGTTAGAGTGTGGTTTTTCCTTTCAACAATCCCATTGGATTGTGGTGAGAATGGCAGTGTCCTCTCATGAATAATACCATGTTCCATGCAAAACTCATCGAACACATTAGAGAAATATTCTCCACATCGATCGGACCTTAAACGTTTTATTTTCCTCTCAAGTTGGTTCTCAACTTCAGCTTTATAGGTCTTAAAATAATTGAATGCTTCATCTTTTGTTTTTAAGAGATACACATAGCAAAATCTAGTGGAGTCATCTATAAAAGTGAGAAAGTATCTTTTACCACCTTTGGTCAAAATTCCGTTCATCTCGCACAGATCAGAATGAACAAGTTCTAGAGGTGCCAAACTCCTCGCCTCAGCAGCCTTGTGAGGCTTGTGGGGTTGTTTTGATTCAACACACACATGACACTTAGACTTTTTGACCAAGTTAAATTTAGGAATTAGATTTATATTTGCTAACCACATAAGACAGCCAAAGCTTGCATGACAAAAATGTGAATGCCATAAATCTGACTCATCAGAAAAATGAACAAAATTCACCATTTTATTACACACATCATGCAGTGATAAGCGGAACAAGCCTCTGCAGTCATATCCTTTACCAACAAAAGTACCATGTTTAGACACAACACATTTATTAGACTCAAGAACAACTTTGTATCCATCTCGACATAGCATTGAAGCGCTAATGAGATTCTTCTTGATAGAGGGCACATGCTGCACGCTCTTCAATGGCACCGTCTTTCCCAAAGTAAACTTCAGAATGACCGTACCAACACCAAGAACATGAGCACTCGACCCATTTCCCATTAACAAGGCGCCAGACCTCCCGACCTGGTAGGAGGAGAACATAGAGGCATCAGCACACACATGAATATTTGCACCACTGTCCATCCACCACTCAGGTGAATTACAAACTGAGAGAACAAATGGTAAAGAATTACCATACCCAGATGTTCCATCTCCAGTTTCAGTGGTTACAACATTAGCTGATTTCTTGTCCTGTGTGAACTTGCGATCAGGGCACTCTCTAGCCCAATGTTGATCACTGCCACAAACAAAGCAACCTCCCTTTCCCTTGTTGTTGTTGTTCTTCTTTTTAAACTGTGCTGTATGAACAAGTTTATTTGCGTTCTCTGGTTTGTTCTGGTTTTTCTTCTTGTTAAACTTGCGGAAGTTTCTCTTCTGCACCACATTAGCAGTAGAGGTCTCCACACCTTTTCCATTGTCTTTTATTCTAGCTCTTTCCTCAACATCAAGAGTACCAATGAGCTCTTCCACATTGAACTCTTGTCTCTTATGTTTGAGAGAGGTAGCAAAGTCCTTCCAAGAAGGTGGCAACTTGGCGATTATACCGCCAGCCACAAACTTGTCAGGCAAAGGACAAGGAAAAAGTTCGAGTTCCTTAGCTAGTGCCTGAAACTCATGAGCCTGTTCCACTACAGATCGGTTCTCAACCATCTTGTAGTCATACAGCTGCTCCATGAGATACAGCTCGCTACCAGCGTCAGTAACTCCAAACTTTCCAACAAGAGCATCCCACAACTCTTTCCCCATGGGAAGGATGATATAGCTTTTCTGGAATTGTGTCAAGTGCGCTAATCACTGCACCTCAAAAGAGGTTGTCTTCAGCCTTAAACTTAGCCTCATCCTCAGGAGGTAAGTTGGCAGGCTTGCCCTCAGTGGCATGAAAACAAGACATTGCAGTAAGCCACAATTCCATCTTAGCTTTCCAAATCAAGAAGTTTTTACCATCAAAAGGATCAGGCTTTAGCACAGCAGCAAAACCTCTGATAGAAAAATGCCTAACATTAGGTTTTTGGATTGTTAGAATTATAGGCATTTTCCGTATCATTTTAATTCCATAAATTAATATTATGATGATGACATATAAAAGATAATTAATCATGACATCAAATATATCCATAACAATATGGATAATGAGAACATAAAGCATATGAATTATATAAATCATATAAATACGATAAACATGTAAATTGACTGAACAATAGAAAATAAACAGATAGAAACATAAACAGCATGACTGTAAAATTAAAACAGACAGATCTATCATATTATAATAAGACAGAACAGATAAGATAAAATCATTCCTAAATATGAAACAACATAGATGAATATATGAAACATATATAATCTGCAGAACGCAAAACAGTAAGTAAATAAACTGATCATACCATCCCATGCGCTGTGATGATCCAGATCCTTGGCCAGCTTCTTTTGTCATGTTGGAGTTGTCTTGGGCAGTCGCGTAGACGCTCCCCAAAAACCTAATTGCCGATCCCCCGTGCAAGGTCTCGAACGGCACCGGCTTCGGAGGCACCTGCCCTCTCGCTTCTCTGTGCGCACAGAGTCACGAGATGGAAATACCCTCACTCGGCGGCTGGACTGTGATTCTGAAAGTGTTTTCTCGCCTGTGTGTCTGCCTGCCTGCCTCGCCACGCCACGCCACGCCCCGCTCGACCCGGCCGGCGGCGGCGCGGCGGCGCGCGCGCGCGTGTGGCACGCCCTTGTCCATTTCTTGACTTCTCAAGTTAGGTAGAATAAATCCCACCATATAAGTCAAGCCAAAAGACCCTTGGACTTCCAATGTGGTACTATTGGTATTCTCCACCATTACACACAATAGAGTTTATTCAATAAATGGGCCAAGCCCATAAAAGATCCAACATGAGGGACGAACACTGTGAGCCGTTGATTTCTCATGCAACGGCTCTGATTAGAGATTGTGTACCCCTTCGTTCCGTAAGATTCGAACGGTTGAATCGTGATCGATCGGCTCAGATCTAGGTCGGTTCTCATAAAACGCTGATCATTAGATCGAGATCGGATGGGCCTAGCTTCGTACTGATTCATCAAGCCCCCAATCTAATCGTGGTCGTTCACTCATGATCTGGCGGCCAGGATTATCCCGTACCCCTTTGATGGACGGTTTTACATGTGAACCCCTCGGTTTCAGATTAATAAACCCACTGTCCACCAGCAGGTGTTGGGGGTATGCTTCGTAGCCGAAGATCCTAAAGAAATAAACACCTTCGGCAGATCCTCTCCAAAACAGCGCCGAAGCTATCAACTATAAAGCTTCGGTACAGTGACATGCCTCAAGACGAAGGGGTGAACCGACTTATAGATGAAATGACTTAAAGACCCATGATATTATGTGTCATTATTATAGTTCATTGTAAAAGGTATAAATGTAATTATATACAGGCTGTGAACTGTGCCTATAAATAGGTGAACAGTACCCCTGTACTGTTCACGTGCTCTCCTGTAATCACGCATTGGGCATTTGTTTTTGCTTCACACTGGTATTTTTGCTTTCCTTCGAGCCGAAGGTACATTTGTAATTCGTTATCATTTTTACAATAATGAAATAGAAATGAGTTAACAATAATAATCATGTGTTCAAATTATTTTACATATTTTTTACCCTTCCTCATTATTTGTTGTGTTTATGAAGGTATAACCTTCATAACCTTCGTCGGGAATTCATTATATCCCGAGGGAAATAATGCTTCGAAGGACGAAGGACTATAATATTTAACAATTTCTATGTTGCCTTGTTCTTGATTCATAGCATTTGAGAACAAGTCCCCAACATTGGCGCCCACCTCCGGTGAACTCACTTCCACTTTTTTGAGCTGATGGCTTCGATCAAGAATCAAGCTGGAACTGCTTCGGCTCCGAAGCTGGTTCTCCCGATAACAGGCGGTTCATGCTCAGAGCCGGTCAACAAGAAACAGAAGAAGGAGGCACAGAGAAGAGTACAACATGTAGGGGTACAAGGACCCTTCATCAAATCAAGATGGTCTCACATCCCAATTACCTTTTCTCAAGAGGATCTTCAGCTCAAGGATTACCCACACAATGATGCTATGGTTATCTCTTGTGTGATCAAAGGATTTCTGGTCCATAATGTTTTGGTTGATACAGGCAGTGCAGCTGATATCATATTTGCTAAAGCCTTCAGACAGATGCAAGAGCCCAAAGACAAGATCCATGATGCCACACATCCCCTTTGTGGCTTCGGAGGAAGGCAGATTGTAGCACTCGGAAAAATCACAATGCCAGTAACTTTCGGATTTATCAACAACACAAGGACTGAACAAATTGTATTCGATATTGTTGACATGGAATACCCTTACAATGCAATCATTGGTCGTGGTACTCTCAATGCCTTTGAAGCAATTCTTCATCCAGCATATCTTTGCATGAAGATACCGTCGGACCAAGGACCCATTGCTATTCATGGAAGTCAGGAAGCTGCCAGAAGGGCCGAAGGAAACTGGACAGACTCAAAAGCAATCCATAACATAGATGGAGCTGAAGCTTGTGAGCAATACAAGTTCAGAAGGGAGAAAGCTGCTTCGGCCGATCAGCCGAAGCCCATGCTCTTATGCGAGGACATAGCAGAGCAGAAGGTGCTATTGGGATCCCAACTGTCCGAAGAACATGAGAAAACCTTGATAAGGTTTCTGTTCAACAACAAAGATGTTTTTGCATGGTCAGCTAATGATCTTTGCGGAGTTAACAGGGATGTTATTGAACACTCGCTCAATGTTGATCCATCCTTCAGACCCAGAAAGCAGAGGCTTCGGAAGATGTCTAATGACAAGGCCGAAGGTGCTCGGAATGAAGTAAAAAGACTTCTCAGTGCCGGAGTTATCAGAGAGGTAAAATACCCAGAATGGTTGGCTAACAATGTTATGGTAAAAAAGGCCAATGGTAAATGGAGGATGTGTATCGATTTTACTGATCTCAACAAGGCCTGTCCAAAGGACGAGTTTCCATTGCCAAGGATAGATTCTCTAGTTGATGCAGCAGCTTCATCAGAGCTTATGAGTCTACTGGATTGTTATTCAGGCTATCATCAAATTTGGATGAAGAAGGAGGATGAGCCGAAGACCAGCTTCATAACCCCTAGTGGAACATATTGTTACCTTCGGATGCCTGAGGGGCTCAAGAATGCTGGAGGAAGCTTCAGTAGAATGACAGCGAAGGTTCTTCAATCTCAGATAGGCAGAAATGTGCTAACTTATGTTGATGATATCATTGTAAAAAGCACGAAGCAAGAGAATCACATTACTGATCTGCAGGAAACCTTCGCTAATTTTAGACAGGCCGGTTTAAAGTTGAATCTAGAAAAATGTGTCTTCGGAGTGAAGAAAGGGAAATTTCTTGGCTGCCTAGTTTCAACAAAAGGGATTGAGGCTAATCCAAATAAAATCGAAGCTATCCTTCGAATGGAACCACCAAGTACAAAGAAGGGGGCTCAAAGATTGATAGGAAGACTGGCATCTCTCAACAGATTCATATCTAGATCAGTAGAGAGAAATTTACCATTTTTCGAAGTGCTGAAGTCAGCCGAAGTTTTTCAATGAGGACCAGTCCAGCAGAGAGCCTTCGAAGAGCTGAAGCAATATTTGATAGACCTAACAACGCTAACTCCACCAACGCTAGGGGCTCCTCTGTTGCTATATGTGGCAGCTTCGCACTCAGCGGTGAGTGCAGCACTTGTTCAGGAGAAGCTTGAAGGCCAAGTCAAAAAGCAAGCCCAATATACTTTGTATCCGAAGTTCTTAGTTTATCAAAGAAAAATTATACAGAATTCGAGAAGGTGTTGTATGCTGTTTTGATGGCCTCCAGGAAGCTTCGGCACTACTTTCAAGCATACAATATAGTTGTTCCTTCTTCACAACCGTTGAAGGATATTATGAAAAATAGAGAAGCTACTGGAAGGGTTGGAAAATGGGCTACGAAGCTCAATGAATTTTGTATTGATTATGTGCATAGATCTTCGATTTAGTCCCAAGCGTTGGCAGACTTTATTGCTAACTGGACGCCAGGGGCTCAGGAAGAAGAAACGAGTAAAGATGCCGCAGTTTGGACAGTATTTTGCGATGGATCTTGGGGAACCTTCGGAGCAGGAGCAGCTGCTGTGTTGGTCGCACCTTTCAAATTTAAAACTTGTTACGCAACAAGACTTGATTTCAGTTGCACAAATAACATTGCTGAGTACGAAGCTTTGCTCTTGGGTCTTCGGAAGTTAAAGGCAATGGGAATCAGAAGGGCGGTTCTTAAAACTGATTCCCAGGTTATCTCTGGTCATATTGACAAAAGTTATAAAGCAAGAGATCCGAAGCTTGAAAAATATTTAGACATGGTTCGAAGGATTGAGGCTTCCTTTGAGGGGTTTTCTGTTAAAAATATTCCTCGTGGAGAAAATGAATATGCTGATTTATTAGCCAAGTCAGCAGCACAGGGGCTGCCCTTACCTTCAGAAGTATTTTTTCGAAACAATAAAAGCACCTTCGGTTGAGCTTCTTGAAAGAGCAGTCCTCAACATATCCCCTGTCTACAGTGAAGACTGGAGAACTGAGATCATCTCCTTCCTTCAGGGTAACTTTCTTTCAGATGACGAAGCTTATAACAGGAGGATAGAGGCAAGAGCTCAACCATATGTTATAATTGAAGGGGAGCTATACAAGCGTGGGGTTTGTTCTCCGTTACTCAAGTGTTTATCCAGAGCTGAAGGTATAGAACTGATGAAGGAAATACACGTAGGCCTGTGTGGATCTCACATTGGATCTAGGCCTTTGCTTGGAAAAGTCTTTCATCAAGGATTTTATTGGCCAAAGGCAGCTTCGGATGCAGCGGAATTAGTCCAAAAGTGCGAAGGTTGTCAGAAATGTGCAAGAGATCAAAAACAACCTTCGTCTCTAACTCAGTTAATACAACCCACTTGGCCGTTGCAAAGGTGGGGCCTTGATTTGTTAGGTCCGTTACCACCAGCACAAGGGAACTTAAGATATGTTGTAGTGGCAGTGAAATATTTTTCTAAATGGATTGAGGTAAAGCCTTTAGCCACAATAACTTCGGTCACTATTCAAAAGTTTTTCTGGCAAAATATTGTTTGTCGCTTCGGAGTACCGAAGGCTATTACTGTAGATAATGGGACACAGTTTGATTCCGAAGCTTTCAGAGAATTTTGTGATCAAATTGGCACGAAGATCCATTTCGCATCAGTTCGACATCCGGAGTCAAATGGGCTTGTTGAAAGAGCTAATGGCATCATAATGACAGGAATAATGAAGTTAATCTTCAATCAGCCCAGGGGAAAGTGGCCAGACGAATTAATCAAAGTGGTGTGGAGCCACAACACAAGAATATCAAGATCAACAGGATTTACGCCATTCAAACTATTGTTTGGTGATGAAGCAATAACTCCGGAAGAAGCTAAAGCAGGATCAATAAGAATAGTAGCTTCGGCAGAAGGCGAAGCTGAAGCTGATTACTCTGTGGAAAAAGATGCTATAGAGGGGATCAGGCTTCAAGCTGTGGAAAACATCAACAAATACCAAGCTGAAACAATAAAATGGCGTGATAGAAAGGTTAGGCTAAAGAACATCGAACTAGGACATTTTGTGCTTCGAAGAGTAGCCAACCCAGAGACAGTAGGCAAATTACAGCTGAAGTGGGAAGGACCTTTTCTAGTAGTATCTTCGTCAAGACCCGGTTCCTATAGGTTGAAGGATATGGACGGCAACGACATTCTTAGATCATGGAATGCGGACGAGCTTTGGCGATATTATGTTTAGCTTGATGTAATTTTTCTATTCTTTCTTGTGGCACCCTTTTCCTTTCCAAAGGGGGAGAAAGGTTTTTAATGGGACCACAACATGTAATTTTTCTTTTCCTTATTTCAATTCTATAAGAGTGATATCCCTCAAAGATGTAAATGTAAAAGCTGACAACGTACCATCGAGTGCAATGGAAAAAGAAAAGAAAACAGGGAGAAGCTCAAAAGTCGTTCCCAAGGGAATGCAGAGCTTACAGCGAAAAATAAACGCTGATTCCGCCGAAAGTAAAAGGCGAAGAAGCTCCTAAGGGAGGCTTACAGCGAAAAATAAACGCTGATTCTGCCGAAAGTAAAAGGCGAAGAAGCTCCTAAGGGAGGCTTACAGCGAAAAATAAACGTTGATTCCGCCGAAATTAAAAGGCGAAGAAGCTCCTAAGGGAGGCTTACAGCAAAAAGTCAGCGTTGATACACCGAAAAATAAACGGTGAAGCCGAAAAATAAGCGGTAAAGAAGGTTTGAGTCATTCTCAAGGGAATATGGCTTCGAATATGTATTTGAACATTCATTTGCACGATACATTACAACATGACATTTGCATTCATAAACATTCACTTAGACATACATAGGATCATCATCAGCATAACGTACAAACATGCTTCGGTCCCAAAAGGAAGGCAATTTTATGCTTCGCTGTGTATGCAAAGAAGGGAAGGTGTTTTTCGCCTATGGCTCAAAAGTATTAATTTCGTCCACACCAAAGCATTTCATACATGGACGGAAAAGTAAGATTATATTACAAAGTAAAACTCAGATTACATCATATTTTATACAAGTTATTACAGGAGTTTTTTGAGCTACTTTTACAAGACTATTCAAGCTTCGACACTATCTCTGGAGCTTCGTTCTTCTACTCTGCAGCTTCGGCCTGGACAATCTGTACGAAAGTATTATAAGCAAAATTCAAAAATTCAAAGGAAAAGGTAAGAATAAGGTATGATTTTGTTACCAGCTTAAGGTGACTCCGAGCTTCGTCACCAGCTTTGCTCCGACCACCCTTTGTCCATACTAACTTTATAAATCTGTTTGCAATACTTCGAGCCAGATTCGGAACATCATCTAAGTCTGCCGGTGACAGGCTGAAGTTGGGTCTATTAACAATCTTGCCGTGTTCACAGCCAGACTTCAAAAAAGCAACAGCTGTGCCCCGAGAAGCTGTCAGGGCACAAAAGTCGCTATGCGTAGCTATAACTTCGTCAAGATCATTAATTTCACCTTCAATGTGCTTGAAGGCACCAGGCAGGTCTTCGGCCGAAGGAGTAAACTCTTCACTACTGGCTTCGACAAAATGGAACACTTGCTTTAGCTGATGAATGCATCGAGTGCAGAACTCCAAACATTTATTTTGAAGATTTTTCAAAGATTCTTTCAATTTCAAGTTTCTTTGAGTTTCGGCTTCAAGCCTTGCATTAAGCTTCAGTTTCTCTTGTTCAAAATTTTCTGACTAGGAAAGAAGCTTCGAATTTAATTCTGTTATTTTTGCTTCAGCATCCACTAATAAGCCTTCGGCTGTTTGTAGCTCGAGGTCTTTCTTCTCAATAGCAGCAGATTGCTCCTTTATTTTGTTTTCTAAATTTTCAATTATAACTTCTTGCCTTTTATCCTCTAAATCTTGTTGCATTTTTAATGCCTTGCTCAAAAGCATGCTCTGTGGACAAATAGCCTTCGTTAGAAAATATTTTCGTACCACAAGTAATAAGAATTAGACACAAAATGTTTACCTTGAAATTAGAATAGAATAAACTGCCGACAATATGATGTTGACGGTAGCGGCTGATATCCGCTTCAAGCTTCGGGAAGCCGATACTCTTCGATAAAGTACCGACAACCTTCGCACCGGTTTGGTCTCGTATACAGCCTAACCCTTCATCATCAATACCACCAAATAGAAGCGCCCCCGGCCGATATCCACAATATAGAGCATACTCTTTTAATTCCTCTTTTTCAGCTTTAGTCAGCTCCTGGCCAACTAAGTTTCGGAAGTCAAAAGTTTCACCTTCCGAGGTATCTTCGGTTATTCCTCCTTTCTCGGGTTTGGCAGTCGTGGTCTCTTCGGTGGCTGTAGCAGTTTCTCCAACAGCCATGTTTAGCAGCATTTTATCTATATCAGCGGCTATGCTCTCTAAATTAATACCTTTGGAGTTAGCATCTTCGGCTCTGGCCTCTTTTGCGACAGCCTCCGAAGGTACAACTTCAGTAGCTGTCATGATTTCAATTGCCGGCATCTTCAGAGTTGGAGCTCTTGGTGGTGTTGTTTCAATCACTTCAGTCACGGTAACAATCCTTTATCTTTTTGGCCTAGATGCCTTTGCCTTTGCGGGCTCTTTTTCATTATGAAAAAGCTTCGTCAGATGAAGCCCTAATGGACTTAGCTTGACAGGCAAAGTTTCAGTCATTACCTTTAGAATTTCCACTATTTCAGCATGAGAAGATGTCGCAGAAGTCTTTTCTTCTTCATCAATTGATTTTTGTTCCGGGATTGATTCCTTTCTTTTCTTCAAAGTTAACAATTTCGATTCAAACTTTTCTTTTTTCCTTTTTGATTGATCTTCGTCGTCTTTGATCAAAGCGCCAGCTACTCTTTTCCTTTTCTGCCCTTCGACACCCTTGTCGAGTCGCTCATAATCAGGATATTCAAAGCCTATAGCATCAAGCACTCTGTTTAGCCTTCGTTTCGGTCGGGTGCCTAAGGCTGCTGTCATCAATTGATCCTCCTTTTTAGAATAGTTCCCAAGAATTTCAGTGCACATTACTTCGATTGTTTCGAGCCATTCTTGGCAGGGTGCTTTGAAATATTTCTTGAACTTATAGTGGTAGGGCAGTCGGACAAGCTCCCCCTCTTTCTTCTCTTTTTCAAGCTTCGGCATAGCCCATTCCTTCATAGTTGGAAATATTTTGTAAGCCAGAAATTCCTACACTAAATCTCTAGTGCCAATGTGCTCTGCGATAATCCTAAATTCAGCCAACGCGGTTTGGGTTGGACCTTCTAGTGTCATATTGCATTGGGGTCTGGTTTCTCTGAAGATCAGTTCAAGCGGACTCTGGACCAGCTTCTCCTTGTCATCATCAACTTTGACGTAGAACCATTCCAATTTCCAGCCTGCCGGCCACTTGCTTCGGTAGCTGATCACAGGAAATTTTGTAGTTTTCCGATAGGCAAAATTGTAACAACCAAAATTTTCATGTAACCCATCTTTTCTGGCCTTGGTTTGGTAATGTAGCTCGTGCACCCGGCAGAAACCTTCGGCAAATGGTTCCACCCCCTGGCTTCGGAGAGCCCAAATATAAACACTAAGCCTAACAATAGCGTTAGGAGTTAGTTGATGAAAGTGGATCCCAAACTTCTTTAGCACGTCGGCAATCATCCTATTCAAAGGAAATCTCAAACCAGCTTTGAGGAAACTCTTGAAAATCACTATTTCATCTTTCTATGGCTCCGGAGTAGTTTCTTCTCCATCGAAGCGAATCAGCTCTTTTTTATCTTCGCTAAAGTAGCCCGACTTCACCATCTTAGGAAAATCAGCTTTGGAGATGGTTGACTTTTCGAAGTCCAGGTGGCTAGGCTTGCTCGGCACTGCGATGTTGTAATCATCTTCAGAATCGGTCTCTTCAATATCTGCTTGCTTTGCTTCAGCAGCAGGGACGTCTTCCGGTGTCATCAACCCAGATCGCTTCATTGCTTCCGAGATAGGAACAGTTTCTACAGCTTCGGTTTCGTCTCCCTCGCGATCGACTCTTGCAGTAGAGCGAACTCTGGCCATTTGATTATGACTTACTTGAAATTTTTTTTTGAATTGGCTTTTTTGTCTTTTCCGAAGCTCTTACACTTGCGCCGAAGCAGATTTTATATGAGTGCAATGATCAAGCTTCGGCTATGACTAAAAATTTGGCAGCAAAAACAGTACAATAGCAATGAATGCTGCGGTAACTTCACACCTACCCGTCTGTTTATATAGTGTTGCAGGTGGGAAGGTGAATCGGCAAGGTCTCCAACACCGAACAAACAGTCACCCGCGCTCACTGAACGGTGGGCCACATAGCTCGAGAAGGTGAATCGTTGGCAAGAGTGTAATCGGTGCAAGATGGGTCGCGCGTCCGACGATTATTTTAATCATTTCTCGCCAACGAGCTCAGGGAAGGTGTTTTCTGGATCTTCGGCATCCCGAAGCTTAGAAGATTTTTCACGGATCAAGCTCGTTACGAAAAACGATCTAGCGCCGCGAAGGGGCTACTGTTGGGGGTATGCTTTGTAGCCGAAAATCCTAAAGAAATAAACACCTTCGGCAGATCCTCTCCAAAACAGCGTTGAAGCTATCAACTATAAAACTTCGGTACAGTGATATGTCTCAAGACGAAGTGGTGAACCGACTTAAAGATGAAATGACTTAAAGACCCATGATATTCTGTGTCATTATTATAGTTCATTGTAAAGGGTATAAATGTAAATATATACAGGCTGTGAACTGTACCTATAAATAGGTGAACAATACCCCTGTATTGTTCACGTGCTCTCTTGTAATCACGCATTGGGCATTTGTTTTTGCTTCACACTGGTATTTTTGCTTTCCTTCGAGCTGAAGGTACATTTGTAATTCGTTATCATTTTTACAATAATGAAATAGAAATGAGTTAACAATAATAATCATGTGTTCAAATTATTTTACATATTTTTTACCCTTCCTCATTATTTGTTGTGTTTATGAAGGTATAACCTTCGTCGGGAATTCATTATATCCCGAGGGAAATAATACTTCGAAGGACGAAGGACTATAATATTTAACAATTTCTATGTTGCCTTGTTCTTAATTTATAGCATTTGAGAACAAGTCCCCAACAGCAGGTTAGGTCTGAGTCTAGTAAAAGTTTACAAGTTAAACCTCAGGATTTTTAGTATTTGGTGCGCAGTCCAGTGTACTGGTAAATCTAAGAAAAGGTTTAGAAATTGATTTTTTTGTAATAAAAATAATTGTAGAACCTCATTTAATTCATAGAAAAGTCATATTAAGTCCTTTTTAATTCATTCCATAGACATTAATTCTGTTTTAATATTGTCCACCACTTAGTACCTCTGTTTAGCCATAAAACTTGAATTAAAATTGTTTATTTGAATTAATTTATTCTAAATACTAAACAGTTTCAGAAATTCATAACTAAATAACTATAACTCCAAATTTAGTGATTCTTTTTCCTACGATCTCGTTGCGCAGCGTATAATATTATCATGTATTCTGTTCTATTGTTTGATATGATGTTAATTTTTTCTATACTATGTATGTTTGTATTGATGCGAGTAGACGAGCAAGCTACTGAGGATCCACGGGTTCAATAGGTGGAGACTGCTGAGCAGGAGCTCATTGAAGACAAGTTGTACCCTTGATCACTTACTTTTTACCCAGTCATCTTATTAATCATAATGATCTGCATATGTTAATTTTGATGGGACCCAATAGGTTACCCTAGTTTGGCTATCTCTATACCTTGTTTTACCACTGAATTTTGGGTATTACATGCTATTACTTTATGTGGTTTTGGATATGGAGATATACATCACTCATGGTTACACTTTTTATTATCAATTTACTATTTACTGTTTATGATAAGATCATTATGTTAATGGGAACATGGAGAACCACCCAGGAAAACAGTGCTACCACAAGGGTGGTATGGGATGCCCTTCGCTGAGTAATTAGGAAAGCTAGTGGATGACTACCTTACCCGATAGAGGCAAGAGCAGTAGGGGAGTGGTCAGTGTAGGGAGGTCCTTGGGTTGATTTTGCTGCAATGGCGGTCAGGCAAGGGATCCCTGCACTAGAGCTTCCTATAAACTGTAGTGGGTTTTCTGAAGCTAGTGGAACTTTGTAAAGGCCCCGTAGTGGTACCCTGCCTCACTACCTTGGTAGAGGTGTATGGGGTCCGATTAACCCCGTGACAAATGGGTAACACGACTTGTGGGTAAAGATGCGCAACCTCTGTAGAGTGTAAAACTGGTATACAAGTCGTGCTCACGGTCATGAGCAGCTCGGACACTCACATGATTAATTTATGGAATTAAATTCAATTTATCATTTGCATCGCATTGGGATTATTTTATTATTACTTTTATTGATTATTACTATGGTTTGGTATTTACTTACACTTAGTAACTGCTAATAAAATTTGACCAACTTATAAAAGCAATACTCAGCTTCAACCTTTATTTTATTGATCAGCCTTACACTTCACATGAACTCCCACTTTTGGTGAGTTCATGCACATTATTTCTCATAACTTGTTAAGCGATGAACATATGTGAGCTCACCCTTGGTGTCTGATACCCCCCACATGAGAAGAACAGGTGGTTCAAGAGGAGCCGCCTAACGAGGAGTTCGACTTGATCTAGGTAGCGTCTCACAGTCAGCTTTGTGGTGCCAGGGAAATAATATTTAGTTCGTTTTATATTTATCATTTATTTTGTAAGACTGCCGCTATATAATAAGTACATTTATGATATTTATCTCTATACACTCTGTTATTATATGTGTTCTTCTTCTTTGACGCACATATGAGACGCACCCGGCTTTATCCTTTAAATCTAGGTGTGACATGGACGAATGTTTTCAGACATGATCTGTCGAATAGTTTTTCATACTGGATAGGCTCGGTTTTCCATACTGGATAGGCTTGATAAGTATGATCAAAGTGGCAGGTTGGGCTAGAATAGAGCTCACTATCCCTAAATCCCCTCATGCTAACCATAGGTGCAAAAATATGAATATTTGTTCCTTATCATAAGCTCTGAAATCTTGCTAAGGCTACAGAAAATCAAAACAAAAGTGAATATACATTAAGGATAATAAGTTTATGAAAAAATCAAGTATCATTACAAATAACACATATTATCTGTCTAGAAACCAGCTAAACTCTGATGTGCCTAATCTTTTCTTGTATTTTTCTGGAATATTGTCTTTAGATTCATTGTCCTTGCACTTCCATAATTCTACTAAGAATTCGATCCTCAGGACAATCTCATTTTGCACATTCAGTATCACATATCATTAAACTCAAATAATAATTAACCATAGAAGAAGGATACTGACCAAGTATTAGAACAATGAGATTACTCATGGTACAAATGCAGGGTAACCTTATACCATTTCAAGTGCGCATAAAGTTGATAATAAGAACGCCAGACGAATCCCTATAAATTAAAATAACACGTTGTTACATATATGTGGACAAAATTAATTAGTTGTCTCCATTTTATAAAAAAATATCAGTCTGATGTTCTTGGGACGCATATTGGTTCTATGCGACGCCACATATAAATATCGTCCTTCCATGTAGAATTGACCAATTCTATGGAAGCATTCATATTATTGGCAATATTTTGTATTTTGTGAATATAATGCATGCTTGAATAATTACCCTTGAACTATTACGGTAGAAGCATGGAGTCATTATATAGATGTTTCTAGTGTCCATATTAAATACATATAACCTGAAGTGGCCCAAGAAACAATAGGGCAATAGAATCTATAAGTTAAACAAACAGTTTAAGTAACAGAACAAATTTAAAATTACAAAATAATAAAAGAGTATAGCTTACTTGGCTGCAATCCAAAATATCATACTCTATGTCAGGCCAACATTCAAATAAGAGTGGCATATTTGGCCAAGTCATGGTCTATATTTAGCTCACGGAGAGGTGTTTGATAGACCATATTTTGCGATTCAATACCAGATTTTGGAGAGGCTAACGGAAGAGACACGGGGAACACATTTCAAATATAATAATTATGCATCAAACAATTGTGTGTACCAGTTGTTTTGGCGATGTGTCCACTTTGTCTCAACTCTTTGTACTCCCCTCTATCATGCATTTGTACTTCTTTGCACCTTGCTGGGTTCATTATGAGTTTGTCCGTGGTAGAACCAGCAATGGGCGAAGACAAATGTCCTGAAAAAATATTATATGAGTCATTTACCATCTATAACAAGGAATTCATATAGAAAAAGTTGACATGGCATCTATGGTTGACACATTTCGTCAATGATTCATTATCGGTCCGTGCATTTCCTCGGACGTAGCTATCATTTCTATGTAGCCAGTCCATGGAATCATCTGGATACACCTCCTGCTTGCCTCCAGGTGATTGTGTGAGGACCGATCACGCGGTAACACTTGGTGATTGAGTAATGGAAGGATAAACCTGCTATATTTTGGTTAGATATAAACGCAGTACGTTCCTTTAAACTCACGTTGGTCACTGACACGGGTCATTTTGAACCTTTCAAAAGTAAACAAGATAAGAAAGGAAACCTCGACGAGACAGTAAAGAAAAGTGCAGAGGCGACACATATTTAAAATATCCCTCGGATCTCCATAATAAGAACATACAGCGTAGGAAAAAAATGCAAAACCTATTTCATATGAATAATTAGAAATCATGGTCCCATATGCTTATCAATGATATTTTTTTCCGATTACTTATGAATGCCAAAAAAAAAAAGCAGAGCAGTAACTGAAACCAAAAGAAGCTCTTCTGTCAGACATACAGTAACTGAATCGGAATTTAGCTGTAAAGCGAGGAGAGTTGTAGAGAGATAAAATCTAACTTTAAAAAGGGATTGTAAGTGTTATTACGAAGTGGAGAATTTGCAGAGTGGAGAACAGGCAGTTTACAAAAAAAAATGCAGTTTTCAGTAAATTGAACAGAAGAAAGTTGTTTATAAAAAACTGAAGCCATCCAATTTGTTCCAAGATGAGACAATCTAACCAAATCTCTACCAGTGTTCGCGTCCAAGCTACGAAGTGACGGAGGCGTTGGGTGGCTGCGGAGGCGTCTTAGCGTGGCAGGAGGGCCGATGGCGAGGTAGCGTTCGCCTCGTAGGTGCCGAATTTTTTGTATTTTAACCCCTTTCGTGATAAAAATTTACGTTTGGACCCCTAAAAATCATGGTCTCATATGCTGATCAATGATACCTTTTCCGATTACTTATGAATGCCAAAAAAAAAAGCAGAGCAGTAACTGAAACCAAAAGAAGCTCCTCTGTCAGACATGCAGTAACTGAATTGGAATTTAGCTGTAAAGCGAGGAGAGTTGTAGAGAGATAAAATCTAACTTTAAAAAGGGATTGTAAGTGTTATTACGAAGTGGAGAATTTGCAGAGTGGAGAACAGGCAGTTTAGAAAAAAAAATGCAGTTTTCAGTAAATTGAACAGAAGAAAGTTGTTTATAAAAAAACTGAAGCCATCCGATTTGTTCCAAGATGAGACAATCTAACCAAATCTCTACCGGTGTTCGCGTCGAAGCTACGAAGTGACGGAGGCGTTGGGCGGCTGCGGAGGCGTCGTAGCGTGGCAGGAAGGCCGATGGTGAGGGAGCGTTCGCGTCGCAGGTGGCGTCATCCGCGTTGGAGGGCCGATGTCGAGGCGGCATTCGTGTCGGAGGCGGCGAGGTGGTGTTCGCGTCGGAGAGCAGGCCACGTTCGCGTCGCAGGGCCGGTGGCGAGGCGGTGTTCGCGTCGCAGGGCCGGTGGCGAGGCGGTGTTCGCGTCGGAGAGCAGGCAGTGTTCGCGTCCGTCGGAGGGGGTGTTGCGGAGGCAGTTTATTTGCGCGGAATTGACGTCGCTGATGGCTGGCGTGGGCGCGTATCGCATAGGCAGTTTAGGAGGGAGATGATGAGTGATGGATAAGATATTTGTGACCGTTGGATGTGGCTGGTTTAGGAGGGAGGTGTATATCGAATGGATCTGTAGCGTTGGTTTTGTAGGGTGGAAGATTGTGGGGTAATTGTTTGTGTGTATTTAGCATTGTTTTAAGTGGTAGATTATATAGGGGTAGATAGAAGAGGTAGAGATATCAAATCAACTTATCAACAGAATCTAAGTTACCGGACACAAAAATAGAATGAAATCGATATGGTGATATATGAAAGGCCAAATTTACTAAGTTGTTGTGCAATGCTGCCTCATTAAAAATATTTAGTTTAATTAGAAATACGCCACTCTAATTTCGGAAAGTTAGAAACTAGTTTATTTTCATACCACTCTATGGCATTAAAATGAACTAAGCGTCTAATTCTATAAAAAAAATTAAGTGACATGTATACAATTAGCCCTTCTAGGTCAAACTCACATCTCATGGGAAACCGCACAAAAGAAAAAAAAGAGTATAACAAGCTCAAGGTTCAAATTCTAATGTTTGACAAACCGTAGCCAAACATATTCTTAGTCAGACTCACACTCCTAGTCTCCCATACAAAGAACACATAAGACAGAACACATGTACAAAGGCACTAGCCATTAGACCACCGGCTCACCTTCAGTCCACCACCAACACCAAGCAACAAGCACCACTAATTCAATACACATCAACCACCACCAACAGAATCTTCTCCACGTCTATCTAGACATAGGTTCTTGAAGAACTCTTCAAATTCTTGGTTTTCAATTGCATGCTGCCCTCTTGTTGTTTCATGAGGTTCCTAGTCTTTCAAGCATGTCAACACCTCCAATGCCATAACTTTCAATCACCATCAAACAAAAGGTAGACTCTAAAGAAGCTGTTGAAATTGAAAGAGCAAAATGCATTAATGGTCCTCGAATTTGGCACGTTATGTCACTCGAGTCTCTAAACTCAGGAAACTAGTAAAAACAGGTCTCTAACTGAGTCGCTCTATACAAAGTCATCCAAAATCGGATATACTCAATACATGTTTATGACAGTATAAATATTGTATAATTTTGTATGATTTTTTAAAACTGATATAAATGATAAATAATGGAGTGAAAGTGTATAGGAGTGGTTGGAGACGCCATGTATATAGAGCGAGTATCTTTAGGAGATATAGTAAAAAATGATAGAAAGTATAAATATGGAAAATATATAGGGGAAATGGATAGAATTAGGCTTTGTTTGGAATTGCTTCAACTTCACAAAATTTAGTGAAGTTAATGAAATAGGTCATTAATAGCCTAAAAATGATGGAGTTGAAATTGCAAACTTTTATGAAACTTTTAGATAAGTTATTTTATATCTTATTTAGATTAGAAATATTTTTTAAAATCATTTAAATTTATATTATACACCACAGCTTCATGCTGAAGCTGGAACTCAGAGCAGTGTCAAACACCCCCTTAGGGCTAGTTTGAAAACATAAATCCCTCTAGGATCCTCCCTATTTCCTAGTGTTTGTAACCCCTTCGAGTGATATCTGAATAAGACATCTAGTTATTTATGGTAGGTTTTTCCTCTCTAGGTTTAACCACCTTTGCTCCTAAATTAGCCCTTAGTCTTAGGCTTTTATTAGTCACTCGAAGCGTAATGTGTTCTTTTGGCTTCTTATGAAAGCGCTAGGAACACCCTTAGCGAAAAAAATGTATTTTAGAATTCTACAACTGTTTTTCGTGCCAGAGTCATATGGAAGAAACCTTTCAGCAACTTTTTGTTTAACATGACATTTTGCAAAGGAATGTTGGCAGCTTATATGCATTGGTTTTCATGGCAATTCTTGCTTTCCAGAAGCAACAATGGGCATCAAGGCTCAATATCACACCCGGTTTTGTTTTTACTAGAACATGGGACGCCCTTACAGGCGTCTAACTCAGAATGTGCCCAACTTAAAAATGTTACCTAAAATCACAGAAGTGGAATGCACCAATAGTGAGAGCACTAATGGACTACAACTAAATATATCTACAACACGTGAAGTTCACTGGAGTTTGCTGTTTTAGTTTCAGCGCAATGTTTATACTATTTGAGTGTCGTGACAACTAAAAGAGTCGTCATCCAAAGCAAGAAATTGGTGAACTCCTAAATTTAAGTTCCAAAATGTTTATACAGCTGCAATTGTATCATTAAAAACATTACTGTTGTGTACTGTATTTTTTTGTAAAAGAAAAAAATGGATATTGAATTCAGAACATTCCTGTAAAAGTAAAAACAAAGATTGTAAGCAAAATAGACTCCGGACCATTTGGCTAAGTGATTTTGGTGTTTGATGATCAACATAATCTATGGACTAATGTGTTTGCTAGTGTTTGTGTTTATTGTTCACATGATGTGAAGAGGATTGAACTGAGGCTCTGAGGATGTAACACCTCAAAACAAGACCTAAAAATGCGTAGACTCTGGTGGCGCACCGGACAGTGAACAATTCTTGTTCGGTGTGTGACCGGACAGCCTGAGCAGAGAGGCCTACAACCAGGGACTCTCGGGCCTGTAGCACCGGACTGTCCGATGTGCACCGGACAGTCTGGGCAACGGTCGGATCCAACTGTCAACTACTACAGACTTCAACAATCGACTGATGTAGCTAGGGCACTGGACTGTCCGGTGCGCCTGACGACATAGCAACCAGCTTTCTGCCCAACGACCATAATTGTGGGGAGATTATAAATACCCACCAACCGGGCATTTGAAGGTGTGGGAGCCCAAGCAACATATCAATACATGTTGTAGACATTTCCATGGGCTCAAACACCCAAGTGCTTTATAGAATCACTCGTTGATTAGCTTAGGTGCTTCGTGAAGTGCTTATTTTAGTTAGACTGGTTATGCGCTTGCTCTAGGTGAATCCTAGATAGTTGAGTGAGTTTAGAAAAACCACACAACCCCTCGGCTCTTGCGCGAGCTGTTGTAATTGTACCGAGTGGGGCAAGAGTCTTGCGAGATTGTGACAACCGAGTTTGTGTCACAACCTT
This sequence comes from Zea luxurians, assembly GCA_029449295.1. Lineage (NCBI taxonomy): Eukaryota > Viridiplantae > Streptophyta > Magnoliopsida > Poales > Poaceae > Zea > Zea luxurians. The sequence goes on along the minus strand of JAOPSE010000019.1, from coordinate 17,737,978 downwards.
TAATACCCAAATTAGTATAAGAGAAAGATAATAGGATGTAAGGCCCAAAATTGGTATAAAAATATAACAATAATAATAAAATAAATGAAGAAATGAAATAGTAAATTCTGATATCTCAAATTATACTTGAGTGTTGAAAATTGAGAAATAAATTTTTAAAACTAAGAATTATTTTAGAAAAGATAGAAAAGTTTTCTATTCAACTAAATAATTATGCACATCATCAAATGATGCACTATAGGCATTTTATACTTATGAATATGTGGTGAAACATTTTTAATAAAGAGTCATAATTTAAACTTGGGACCTCAAAGCATAAATGAAAATAAAATAGAAACTAGGAAAGGGGATTTACTGGAACTATTTATTTCTTCCATAAATAAATAGCAAGGAAAAGAGTAAATAATGATTTTGTAAACAATAGATGTTATAATCACATTAGTGTTAACTTTGACACTTGGTAATTTGAAGTTCAAAATGGGAGTTTGAATTTGAAATTGATTTGAATGGAGAAAAGAGAATAAAGAGAAAAGAAGGAAAATACTATACAAAAATAAAGAAAATAAATATACAAATAAATAAAATTCTTCCATACTTGTTTGACCAATTTTTACATTTGAATCTAGGTATAAAGTTCACAGAAAAATTTGGATTCAAAATAGATATTCAAAAATAAAAGGAAAATAAGAAATCAGGAAACAGAATAAAGAAAAAGAAAAGAATAACCCGATTGGGCCCATGGTGCTCCGGCGGCCCATCTGATCTTTCCTGCACACCCAGCTAGCCCAACGTGCCGACAAGTTGGGCCCGCAGTTCAGCCATTCACGGGGTCCGCGCGTCAGCCCGCTCTGCCAAACTCTCCTGCGCGCACAGGCGTGCCTGCTGTGTGGGACCCGCTCCACTACGTTAGCCGTTTTCCTCGTTGAGTCACAGACCGCGGGCCCGGATCATCTGAAGCGAGCCAAACATCTCTACGTGGTGGGGCCACCTCATCAGGTTCTCATCCACTCGCGTATGCGTGGACTCGCAACCACTCACCGGCTCGTGGGCCCCAGTAGTCAGAATCTCCTTCTAGCTGACTTGTGTGGGTTGTTGCAACCGAATTGACGAGATCGCCGGAGTTTGTGCCCCCATGCTCGGACCCCCTCTCTTCGCCCTGGGCATAAAAGGTGTGCCGCCGTGCTCCTTTCCCCCTCTTTCAACGCCATGAAATTCGCTTTCCCCCTGTTGCCGAGAATCCGCCCATCATCGCCGGTGAAGAAAGAGTAGGGGGAAAATTGCCGCCGTAGCAGAACCCCACCTCCTCGTCCTCGGTGCCATGTCCGAGGGCTTTGCTAGATACCTCTGGGAGACTTCTCGGTCTCACCGTGTGTGGCCCGCCACCGCAGACCGCCAGGCTTTGTGCCGTAGCTCGGCCACCGAGGGGGGAGCCGCCATTTGTCGTAGCCAGCTCTATCGTCGCTCCCATCGTTGGCAAGTACCCTACCCATGTCTTCGCTCGTGTCCCCTCTTCATTTTAACTCGATTCACACATCGATTGAGCGTCGGGATGCTAGATCAGCCTATGCCGGTGGCTGCGCCGTCGCTGATGACGCGCGTGCCTCCGCGCACGGCTTGGGTATTTTGCTGCTCGGCCTCGGTCAGGGAAGAAAGCCGCTTGCCGTCGGATCAACGATTGGGCGGTTTGGATTAAATCTGGGGGTAGCCAAATAGGAGTCGTTGGATCGAGATCTCACGCGTTAGATTAGATTGCGGCACTTTAATCTCGGAGCCATCGGATCTAGATCAGGTGGCTCTGGGCGCGTACCGGTTCAGTAAAGTGAGGATTTTATCTAGGCCCTTGGTTTCTAATCCGACGGCTCAGAAAGAACCGTACCCCTTCGCCCGAGAACATTTGCTAAAAAGCCCCTACATTTCACTGATATCAACCCGCAGTACATTCTACTGTAGCCTGAGTCTAGTGAATTATTCAAATTAGTCCCTGCGCTTATCTGTTTTAGCACGCCCAGTCCAGAGGGCAGGGAAAATCATATAAATAATTATAGAAATTGAATTTTAGTGCAAAAATAAATTTAGAAACTTGATTAATTCATAGAAAATTCATATGAACTCCAAATTGATCCATTTCAGTTCCTATAATTTTGTAATAATATTTTCTAACGCATAGTGTCTCTGTTTTGACATGAAAATAATAATAGAATTGATCTCCTAATTAATCTCATATCAAATACATAAAAAACTTTGGAAATTCATCACTTCCCCATTTTAACTCCAAATTGAACCGTTCGAGTTGCGTTAGCATCGTATAAATATTTACTACGCAGTAACAACATCAATTATACCATCTCACATACTTTTATATTTATTTACCCTATGTCTACTAGACTACCTCTTCTAAATCAAATTTAACCTGTCCATAATTATAATATGATTAAGCATGATCTCTAGTCAAGTTATGATTAAAATTTAAGCTGAATTAATTATTTATGGAATGATCTCTCATATGGTATGTACTAACTAATTTATAATATAGTTTAATATTTAAATCACATAGATCTATTATAAATCATAACTCCTTAACAGTAACTCCTATTTTAGTGGTTCTCGTTCCCCCGATCTCGTAGCGACACATAGATTATTATTATGCAGTATGTTCTTATATTTGGTGTAATATTAATTTTGTCTATACCATGTTTATTTGTATTGCTATGACTAGCAGTGCAGACACGAGGATCTAAAGAATCACCCTGGTACCTAGAATCTCAAGTGCAAGGCAAGTTGTGCCCTTGATCACTTCCTTTTTACCCAGTCATGTTCTTATTAATCATAATGATCTGCATAGGTTAATTTGATGGGATCCAATAGGTTACCCTAGTTTTGGCTATCTTTATACCTTGTCTTACCACTGAATTTTTGGGTAGTATATGCTATTGCTTTATGTGGTTTTGGGTATAGAGATATACATTACTCATGTTCACCCTTTTGTTATTAGTATATTATTTACTATTTATGATAAGATCATTATGTTAATGGGAACATGGAGAACCACCCAGGAAAACAATGTCACCACAAGGGAGGAATGGGACCCCTTGGCTGACTAATTAGGAAAGCTAGTGGAAGACTACCTTACCTGAAAGAGGCAAGGGCAGTAGGGGAGTTGCATGCAGGGAGGTTCTCAGGTTGATTTTGCTGCGATGGCGGTTAGATGAGGGATTCTTGCAAGTGCTCTTCCCATAAACTGTAGCGGGTTTTCGGAAGCTAGTGGAACATTGTAAAGGCCTCGTAGTGGATCCCTAGCCATTCACTTCGGTAGTGTCTAAGGGCCTTGCAAACCCTGGCGACATGGGATACACGACTTATGGGTACAGGGTACAACCTCTACGGAGTGTAAAACTGGTATACTAGCCATGCTCACGGTCATGAGCAGCTCGGACACTCACATGATTAATTTATGGAATTAAATTCAATTTGTCATTTGCATCGCATTGGGATTACTTTATTATTACTAAGGTTTGATATTTACTTATACTTAGTAACTGCTAATAAAATTTTGACCAACTTATAAAAGCAATGCTCAGCTTCAACCTTTATTTTGTTGATCAGCCTTACACTTCATATGAACTCCCACCTTTGGTGAGGTCATGCATATTATTCCCCACAACTTGTTGAGCGATGAACTTGTGTGAGCTCACCCTTGCTGTCTCACACCCCCATAGGAGAAGAACAGGTGGTTCAAGAGGAGCCTCATAGCGATGAGTTCGACTTAAACTAGGTGGTGTCTCCCAGTTGACTTTATGGCGCCAGGATGGACCTTAGTTCGATTTATATTTATCTTCTATTTTGTAAGACTTTCGCAATGTAATAAGTACTCTGATGTTATTGTGACATTTATCTCTATACACTCTGTTATTATATGTGTTGTCTTCTTTGGCGCATATATGAGATGCACCCAGCTTTGTTCCTTAAATCCAGGTGTGACATAGGATAAATAAATTAATATACTTCTATGCTGGAATTTTTGGAGGACTTCTTGACCTTTTCCTTTGTGCATATTCAACTAAAGGAATTAAAGTAGTCAAATGGGAAATAAACAAATACGTGAATGTGCATTCCATGCTGGAGTTCTTGTACGATTGCAAGTGTACTAAAAGTTTTAGAGACAAGTTAAGTTTGAAATTAGAATTTGTAACACCAAAATCCTGTCGGAGAGAAAATCCTCCGGTCGGGTGGCGGAATGCACCCGCCCTAATCCTAAGATGAGGAAGGGGCCTAAGCGTTTTGCCTGTTGTGTGGATTTGGGATGAACACGAGAGCACACGAGGGATTATAGTGGTTCAGGCCGCCGGAGCGTAATACCCTACCTCCACTGTGTGTATGTTGTATTGAGTTTGTATGAGCTTGTGTATGTGAACTTGAGAGTCTGTGTGAACCTGAGAGCCTGTCCTTGTAACGTTGTGTGCCTTCCCTTTTATAGTTTAAGGGAGGCATATACAAGGATGCTGAGCCCCGACATGCGGGCCTAGGAGCATAATGAAAGGAATACATTATGTGAGTAACTAATGCTAGTAACGCCTGAGCAATCATCGGGAGTCTTGATGACCGCAGTCCATGCAGCATTGATAGTCAGTAACGTGCGAGTAATGGCACGGCCCGCGTATCGTGGACTGGGCACGCCGCCTGCTAGTGGAATGGACAGGCGCACGTTTTATCCGTAATGAATGCGAAGGCACGCGTAGCCTAGAGGCGTCGTGCCAGGTTCGCCCGCTGGCTTATGCCGCGTGCAGCAGGCCACGTGGTAGCATCGGGTCTCCGCCTGAGCGGGGAGCAGGAATGTATGTGATAACCAGATCGAGTCTAGACACGTGTCGACACTGGACCCCGCCTGGGTCCTATTCAAGGCCCGAGCATGTTTCGTCTTGGAACCTTGGGACCCCATTGTGGGCGGCCCGGACCCCATACTAGGGGGTCCGGATTCCATTCCAGGGGTCCGGCTTGCACACATGGAGGTCCTAGACCAACCTTCGAGGTCCGGACTGTATATCTAGGGGTCCGACACTCTCCCATGGGGGTCCGGACTCACTGTTGATGCCTTGAAGTATATCACTTTCTCTGGACACGTGGCGGCTCCGGACCCACCCATGTGGTGGGGTCTGGCGCTGTTGTGGACCCAAAGTAGTCACCCGAGGCTAGGGTGAGTCATGGCTTGGTCCCACACACAACACCTCTACCACGTGACTAAGAGAGAGTCACGTGGATACTGCGTCTTTATACAGTAGCAGGGGGTACCCTAGTTTCAGGGTACCGACAAATCCTATTTTGGGATTTTTCTCCCAAAGAAAATGAGTTAAAGTTATGTTAAGAATAAATTCCTTTCTTTGCAAAATATATTTCCCTAAAGAACATAAATTGTAGTATTAAACTTGTGCATAACTTGAAGCTTAGAATTAAAATTTGAAAACTAGAGAAAACATCATCCAATATTGAATTCGTGGACTATTCTTAAAATAATCCCTTGTGTTTAGGAACCCTATTTTAATAAACACCAAATTAATTACTCTTATACAAATTGATATCTTTTGGGATGATATAATATTTATAAACATCCACTAAGACATTAAGATGATTATTTTCTAGAATATTATACAATTTGCGCATATAAGTGTTCAAATTTAAAATAAGTGGACTACTAAATAAAGTAAGATAATAAATAAAATTGATAAAACTAAACTTAAATTTCATACTGTGGTTTTAAGTGCACACTTAAAACAGAGTCAAAGTTTAAACTGGTTTTGAATCTACTTTAAAATCTATGAATTGAAATAGAAAACAGTAAAATAAAAATAAAAGAAAAAGAGAAAACTCCAATTGTGCCAAATCCCCTTGCTTCGGCCCATTCCCCCTTGGATCTGTGCGTCCAGGCGCTGACTGGGCAGGCCCTCGCGCTAGACTCCTCTCACGCGCGCGTATGTAAAATTGGGGCTGGCTCGTGGGCCCGGTCCAGCTTTTGCGTGCACCACCCACTGCCACATGGGCCCCACGCACCAGCCGAAGCCACGCTTGCGCGTTTGGACACTCTCACTGACTTTTGGGACACACGTGTCATATTTATCCTCAACCTCGCCGTGAACCTCATTGATGGTTGCAACTAACCCCATGCGCGAGCTCGGCCAAATTTGTGGGCGTCAGTTGCGTTTTGGTGGGCCCCACGCAGGAGGGGATCGTCCGCAGTCCTGATCTGTCTGTAGATCAATTTTGTTATCAATTTTGATCTACTACTTATTTGGGATTGGTATCTACTTATACTTAGTAATTGCTAATAAAATTTTGACCAACTTTAAAATCAATGCTCAGCTTCAACCATCCTATTTGGTAAGCCTTACACTTCATAAGCTCCAACCTTTGGCGAGTTCATGCATATTATTCCCCACAACTTGTTGAGCTATGAACGCATGTGAGCTCACCCTTGCTGTCTCACACTCCCACAGGTCAAGAACAGGTACCGCAGGATGAGGCGAATGGAGGATGTTGCGATGTATTCGTGAGAGGTCTAGGCCGTCGTCTCCTAGCCAACTTTGGGTTGCTGGATCATTGTCTTCATATGATGTAATTATTTATTTATTTTTGTACCAAACTTCTATTATATAGTAAAGATGTGACATTCGTTTCTGCACCATGATTCATCATATGTGTGAGACTTGATCCTAGCACACCCGGTGAATATGTTCGCGCCCGAGTCTTGGTGCCCTGAGACCTGGGTGTGACACAACCGCCACCGTGTACCAGAGGGAACGAGGCCCACTGCGTTTCGGCCGGAAGCTCAATAGTGGAGACGATGGGGTGCGTCCGAGTGGGTTAGTGAATACTTTGGACCCAAATTCTCCACACATGTCTAAGATAACTAAATTTATTGCATTTCTTTGTTTTTAGATATACGTATCTATTTTCTTATATCTAGTGTTTACCTTACATGCCTAGTTTTACATGTGGTATTAACATTTGATTAGAGTTGCATTCATACTAGGTCAATCATATGGGAGGAATGCTCGTTTTCAATTCATATTCTTGAGCAAACCTACATGGTTTAAAATGTTTAGTTAAGCTCGGCACATAGCTCATTTAACATTCCTAAGTAAATGACACTAATGCTTCAAAGTTTATATCCTACTAGTGGTACTCTCCAAATGGTGTCATTTTGACTTATATGTGTCAAAGTTCGGATTATAGATAATTTGCCCCTCTTGATATAAAATCAAAGTACATATCTCCTGAAAGTCACGTAGAGGAGGGTGAATAGGCAAAACCTGAAAATTATAAACTTTGAACACGCACTTCACCTAGGGTTAGGGTTAGAAATAAATAATAGTAAATTTGGAGTGCGGAAGATAGTTGCTCTTGCTATGAGTTGCTCAATCAATGCAGATAACTTTGGGAGCCAACTCAAAATATTATGAGCAAGAGAACTTTAGAGAGAGAGGAGAGGGAAGAAACAAATCGAATGATGATGATCAACACAAATGAATGCGGTGATTCATTTCCCAAGGTTCGGTTCTAATGAACCTACTGCCCATTGAGGAGGCCACAAAGGCCAGGTCTCTTTAAACCCTTTCCCTCTCTCAATTAATCACCTAGACCAGTCAAGTGCTTCTTCTTAATCTCACGGGTCACTATGACCCCACAAGGATCACCACACAATTAGGTTTCTCTTGCTTGCTTTACAAAACACTTGGAAAGTATAGAAGGAGAAGAAGAAAGCAACCAAGTAATAAGAGCAACAATTGAAACACAAATCACCCTCTCTCAAGTCACTAAACACTTTTGATCACTTGACTTGATTATGGCACTTGGAGAGGATTGAAGGCTTTGAATGTGTCTTTGGAGTGTTTTATTTGCTCTTGTATTGAGTGTAGAAAGTTGAAAGCATGGATGACTTGAATGGTGGTGGTTGGGGGTATTTATAGCCCCAACCACTATTCTAGTTGTTGGTTGACTTCTCTGTCGACTGGCACATCGGACAGTCCGGTGTGCATTGGACACTCCACTACTCATTGTCCGGTGCGTGCCACGTCAGCCGATCGTTGGGGTTTGGAGCAGTCGACCGTTGACTTCGCTTGTCCTTGTGGTGCACCGGACAGTCCGGTGGCACACCGGACAGTTCGGTGCAACCTGACTTCGCAGACTGTATCTGACCTTCTGACGTTTTGAGCCTGTAGCAGTTGTGTGGCAGTCGACCGTTAGCGAAGATGACCATTGCTCATTGTTGGGGCGAAGGCGAAGACGCCACCCTTTGCTCGATGCCTTCGCCGTAATCGTCGGACCAGCGAAGACAAGACAACAGGCAGGCTCACCCTTCGTCCCACACGTCATCGGACAAAGACCTATGATGAGGTCGTCCCATCATTGCGACTTCGTCCAGGACGGAGGCCCACGTGTGATCCGGCCCATTGTAACAGGCCCTGCGTGGCCGCTGCGCGTTACGGGCCTAATTTGTAAAGGCATCCCTGTAATTATGGTCTGTAACCCCGCTTTATGAGAATATTCCGGGGATAACCTAGATGCCTGAGGGCACATGCGTCCTTAACACAGGACGCTGGGCGCTCAGGTACCTATAAATACCCCCGCACAGTGCCCTTACGGGGCTGAATGAACAGAGCTTTTGCCATCACGTGCTAAAACCCTGTTTGCGCTATTACACACCCCCCCCCCCCGTTGGATCAACTTGCGCCAGTGAGAAAGTTCCAACATTTGGCGCCCACCGTTCGTGCTGCGAAACAACCACCCACGATGGCACCCAAGAAAGCTAGCTCGAAGGCTGACGAGGCTGCGAAGGCAGCACTGCTGGCCGCAAAAAGGGCAAGGCCCTCGCACTCACCCACTCCACCCACCAAGAGGCTGCTGAAGACGACGTTCCCCGCACCGGCGAAGACGACGCTCTCCGCACCTGTGGCCTTGAAGGACAACCGCAACCTCCCCCAGGCTTCGCCCCACCGGAGGGTGCGGACCTCACCGAGGACGGTGAAGTCCTCGGCTTTGCCCCACCGGAGGGCGTAGACCTCACCGAGGACGGTGAAGTCCTCGGCGTTTCAGCGGAAGAACAGCTACAGCTGCGCGCCCTGCGCCTTAAGAACCGCAATCTCCAGAGGCAAAAAGAGATACTGGAGGCCAAGCGCCAGCGCGTGTCTGCACTAGCCAAGGTGCGGCAAATGATACGCGACGAAGAGCAGAAGGCCCAGGACCTCGAGCGGGAGATCGCGATGATGCAGCGCGAAGGCCACCTCGGCTTGCAACACGGGCCACCCCTGCAACAGCGCGCGCAAGTGGAAGACCCGCACTTCCCCAGCGCGACTACGCCTTCCCGCACGCCGCGCCATTTCAAGGGGTCAACTACCTCGACGAGCGAAGTCCCTTGGCGCCACATCTGCAAGTGACACCCTGGCCTGCCAACTTCCGGGCAGGGACCTATCCCAAGTACAACGGCAGCACCGACCCAGCACAGTACATCATGAGTTATCAGGTCGCCGTTGCATCTTCCGGAGGGGACGACGCCACAATCGCCAAGTCTTTCATCATCGCCCTCGAAGGCCCAGCTCTCACCTGGTTCACCAGGTTGCCCCCGCTGTCCATTGACTCCTGGAGAAGCCTAAGGGACAAATTCCTGCTCAACTTCTAAGGGTACCGCCCAAACACCGACGCCTTGGCCGAACTCTCACTCTGCAAGCAGCTGGAAAAAGAGACTCTACGGGAGTATTACCGCAAGTTTCTAACACTCAAGTCACAGCTGCCCTCAGTTGATGACCAGATCGCCATTCACTACGCCATCAGTGGCCTACGCGCCGGCGTCCTTTACAGCCACTGCATCAGGGACCCGCCCAAGAACCTCCAGGAATTATATCAGCTATTTGAAAAATATGCCAAATCTGAAGAGCTCCACCAGCGCAAGGTTGAGTCTCAGAGGAAACCCAAAGATGCTCCACAGTCCAGCCGCACGTGGACGAGGACTCCGCAGCCAGACTCCGGCCGAGACGGCCGTAGTCAGCAGCAGGTGCACAACATTGCCAACCAGCGCCCCGCTGGTGATGCCCCTCGCCACCAGGAATATCCCCCCTAGGGTCGCGGAAGTGGAACTCGCGGTAGGGGCCGGGGACGCGCGCAGCCGCCACGCCAATTCTACTGCCTCTTCCACGGCGAAGACTGCGCCCACCAAACCAAAGACTGCCCAGAGACGAAGGCCACCAGGGACAGGATGGCACGGGCGCAACCGGCCGACAACCCAAGAGTCGTCGCACACACTTATCATCAACACCCTCCACCATACATCCACGCCCCCGCCCCGCATCCACCGCACCACGCTTACCAACACCATCAGGAAGTACAAATCGTACCTCCCCACCCCCACCTCCACACCAGCAACAACAAAACATCCCCCACCCCCACGCCCCCAAGCAAGAAGACTTCGCCGATCAGCCGTATCGCGGAGTCATTCATATGATCACTGGGGGGTCCAGTGTCGACTTCGACACCAAGCGACAGAAGCGGGACCACTACCGCAGCATCAACCACGTCGCCATCACCGGTCCAGTCATACAGACGAAGTGGTCCCATGTACCGCTAACCTTCGATGCCCGAGACGTCGACCTGCGCAGCGCCCCCCACATCGACGCCATGGTTATCAACTGCAGCGTGGCAGGCTGGGACCTGCACAAAGTCCTAGTCAACAATGGCAGCCAAGCAGACATCATTTTCCTCCATGCCTTCGACCGCATGGGCATAAGCCACAGCTTGCTCAAACCTTCGGACAATCCGTTGTATGGCTTCGGCGGCAAGGGCACTTTTCCTATCGGCAAAATAGAGTTGCCTCTCTCCTTCGGTGTAGCGCCCAATGCCCGAAGTGAGCAAATAACCTTTGACATCGTCGACATGGTGTACCCATACAACGCCATCATGGGCCGGGGCTCCATCAATAAGTTTGAAGCAGCCATTCACAGATTGTACCTGTGCATGAAGATACCAGGTCCGTTAGGCGCCATCTCGGTCTACGGCAATCAGCAGACTGCGCGCAATATAGAGCGGGACTTCGTCCCCGGGCAAAGAAATGTGCACTGCCTTATGGCCCAGCGCGAGGTCCCAGCGCCCGCCAGCCAAATTGAAAAACAACACAAGGCGCAGCTGCAAAGCAACGACGGGACCAAGACTGTTCCCCTCGACCAGGCCACGCCCAAGAAAACAGTCACGATCAGCGAAGACCTCACTTCGCATGACGAGGAAAAACTCCTGTGCTGCTTGTCCAAGAAAAAGGACGTCTTCGCTTGGTCAGCCCTCGACCTGGTCGGGGTCAGCCGATCCATAATTGAGCACAGCTTGGGAATCGACCCCTCGGTGAGACCGAAAAAACAACGACTTCGCAAAATGTCCGACGAGAAGACAGAGGCCGCCAAGGTAGAGGTACACCGCCTCCTAGAAGCCAAATTTATCGAGCCAGTGGCCTACCCCACATGGCTCTCCAACGTGGTAATGGTGCAGAAAAAGAGCGGCAAGTGGCGAATGTGCATAGACTTCACCAGTCTCAACAAGGCCTGCCCAAAGGACAATTTCCCGTTGCCCCGGATCGACAAAATAGTCGATAGCGCGGCCGGGTGCGAGGTCATGTCACTCCTCGACTGCTTCTCCGGTTATCATCAAATATACATGAAGGAGGAGGACAAAACCAGCACCAGCTTCATAACACCCTTCGGCACATATTGCTTTATCAGAATGCCGGAGGGACTCAAGAACGTCGGGTCCACCTTCTCCCGGCTCACTAAAACAGTGCTCGAGGGGCAAGTGGGCAGAAACGTATTCACATATGTGGATGACATCGTCGTCGCCAGCAGGAATAAAGAGGACCACCTCGCAGACCTCGCCGAGACATTCGCGAACATGCGGGACGCACGACTTTGCCTGAACCCGATAAGTGCGTCTTCGGTGTTCGCCAGGGGAAATATTGGGTTATCTGGTATCACACCGCGGCATCGAGGCCAACCCAACCAAAATCCAGGCCATTATCAACATGACGCCCCCGCAGTCAGCCAGAGAGGTCCAGCGTCTGACGGGCAGATTGGCCGCCCTCAACAGGTTCATTTCCAAATCCGCTGAGCGAAGTCTTCCCTTCCTCAAAACACTCCACGGTGCAAAAGACTTCGCTTGGGGACCAGAGCAGGCGGCGGCCTTCGCCTCACTAAAACAGTACCTGATGGAGTTGGCCGTTCTTACGAGCCCTGACTCTTCGCTACCACTGTTGCTTTACGTTGCGGCTTCGCCGCACGCGGTCAGTGCGACACTGGTTCAGGAGCAGACAGTAGAGGGCGTGATCAGGCAGTGCCCAGTATATTATGTCTCCGAAGTGCTCACACCGTCAAAATGTAACATGACGGAGCTCAAAAAGATTGCATATGCAGTTGTTATGTCTTCGCGCAAATTACGCCACTACTTTGAAGCATTCAAGGTCCGCATCACCTCAGATAGGGGACTCGGCGAATTATTCAGAAACCCGGAGGCATCGGTACGGATCGCCAAATGGGCGACCGAACTCTCCGACTACCACATCACTTTCGAGCCCAGGACAGCGATCAAGTCACAAGTTCTAGCAGACTTCATCATCGACTGGACTGGGCCAATAACACAGCCGGATCCGTCCGCAGAGAAGGTTTGGACAATCCACTGCGACGGCGCTTGGTGCCATGCGGGGGCAGGCGCTACTGCAGTCATCACCTCACCCGCCGGGGTCAAGCACAGAAACGTGGCACGCTTAAGCTTCGCTCTGGAATCTGACAGATGCACAAACAACATAGCAGAATACGAAGCTGTCATCCTCGGCCTCCGCAAATTAAGAGCCCTCGGCATCACCACCTGTATAGTCCGAACAGACTCCAAGGTAGTCGCCGGCCAAGTCGAGAAAGACTATGCGGCAAAGGACCCCGCACTTATGCAGTACCTCGCGGCCATCCGAAGTCTCGAGAAACAATTCAAGGGATTCACATTGCAGCATGTGGACCGGGGCAAGAATGAAGAAGCTGACGCATTGGCCAAAGCAGCCGCCAGGGGTGAAGCCCTACCCTCCGACGTGTTCTACCACGTCATCGGCACGCCAGCCGTCCGCAACCCTAAATGGCTCCAAATAACCAACGACAGCGAGGGCCACCGCATGATCAACCTTACCATGACCGAAGACTGGTGGGCGCCAATAACCCTGTACCTGCAGGGGTACTATCACCCAATCGACAGCAACGAGGCCAAGCGCCTCCACCACCGAAGCCGGGACTTCGCACTGATCGAGGGCCAACTTTATAAAAAGGGGGTCAGTCAGCCGATGCTTAAGTGCGTCACAGAGACCGAAGGCGTTCAAATTCTGCGCGAAGTCCACAAGGGGACCTGTGGCTCCCACGCAGGCCCCAGGGCCCTAGCGGCAAAGGTGATACGCCAAGGTTTCTACTGGCCCGCCATTATTTGCGCCGCAAATCGGGTTGTCAGATCCTACGAGGCCTGTCAGAAATTTTCCCCACGCACGGGACGCCCCTCGCAGTTCACGAAGCTGATCGCCCACATGTGGCCCCTTCAGCGCTGGGGCCTAGACATTGTCGGGCCCCTGCCCACGGCTCAGGGGAACCTCAAGTTCACCTTTGTAGCCGTTGAATACTTCACCAAATGGATTGAAGCGAGGGCAGTGTCCACCATCACATCAAAGACGACCCAGAAATTCTTCTGGCAAAATATTGTTTGCCGCTTCGGAGTACCATCCGAACTCACGGTCGACAACGGCAAGCAGTTCGACAACCAAGATTTCAAAGACTTCTGCTTCTCCATCGGCACCAAGCTTGCCTTCGCCTCCGTGTACCACCCCCAGTCTAACGGAGTCGTGGAGCGCGCCAACGGCAAAATTTTCACAGCTGTCAAGAAATTGCTCCTCGACGACAAAAAAGGCAAGTGGCCCGACCTATTACCTGAAGTGGTCTGGGCACTGAATACAACTGAGTGTAGGGCGACTAGGTTTACCCCCTTCCGCCTATTATACGGATCGGAGGCCATGACTCCGCAAGAAATATAGCACGGGTCGCCTCGGACAGCCGTGTCGGCCATCCCAGACGTAGACGAGCCGACTTCGAAGGATCTCATCGACGTAGACTGCATCTTCGCCCAATAGGCTCTGGACAAATACCAAGCCCAGACAAAAGCATGGCGCGACCGGGTAGTCATCCCAAGGGAATTCAGCGAAGGGGACCTCGTACTCGTCCGGACGGCTCGAACGGAGTCCAGAGGCAAGCTGGAACCCATGTGGGAAGGCCCTTACATTGTCAAGTCGAAGGCCTCCCCCAGCGCATACAGGCTCGCAACGCCAAACGGCGAAGACTTAGAGCATTCCTGGAACATTGATAATCTGCGCAAATTTTTTGTTTGACTCATCAGGGCCAGCTCGCCCTTGTAATTTACAAAAACAATTTTGTTCTGGCCCGCACTCTTTTCCTCCCGGAGGGTGAGGTTTTTAATGAGGCGGAGTCATGTAATATACAAGAGAAAAATCCCCCGCAAAATCCATGTCGAAAAAAGACCGCACCAACGGTCTTCGACATTCGACTAATACAAAGTCACCGCGAGGCCCAGCGGCAGCCGCCCTCGCGTGCGATAACTCCGCGCAGAAGTCGCCCAAGGGTGCAGCCGGATTAGCACAACAAGTGCAAAAAATCGAAGTCTTCCATGAAGACTATCCACGCAGAAGTCGCCTAAGGGTGCAGCCGGATTAGCACAACAAGTGCGAAAAATCGAAGTCTTCCACGAAGACTATCCGCGCAGAAGTCGCATAAGGCTGCAGCCGGATTAGCACAACAAGTGTGAAAAATCGAAGTCTTCCACGAAGACTATCCGCGCAGAAGTCGCCTAAGGGTGCAGCCAGATTAGCGCAACAAGTGCGAAACATCGAAGTCTTCCACGAAGACTATCCGCGCAGAAGTCGCCTAAGGGTGCAGCCGGACTAGCACAATAAGTGCAAAAAATCATAGTTTTCCGCGAAGACTATCCGTGCAGAAGTCGCCTCAGGGTGCAGCAGGGACTAGCACAATAAGTGCGAAAAATCGTAGTTTTCCGCGAAGACCATCCGTGCAGAAGTCGCCTCAGGGTGCAGCAGGGACAGCGCAACAAGTGCGACGAATCGACTACAATGGTACAGCCGGACGAAGCTTAACGAGTGCAAAAACGACTACACCAAACTGTCCGCACAAAGACCGACTACATGCGCACTAGACCAACATAACAAATACACCAGACCAAGTACGTAACGCCTTCGCGAACATAGCCGAGTGTGCGAAGGCACACAACCTCATCATACAAGCCATTACACATGTACAAGCGAGGGCATCACACTCTACATCGGCTCAACCTTCGGAATAATTCCCATCTCCCTATAGTTAAATAACATTATCCTAAGCTCCTCACCCACAAAAAGACTTCGCAACTCCCCCTCACCTGCACTCACAGCGGCCGGCAAGGACAACAGTTCCTGCCTGCCAGCCCCACTCACGCGAAGCCGACCGCCCTCCGCCCCACTCACTCTACGCTTCGCAACCGCCCTTCGTCGCCTACGCCCAGCACTCGAACCAGGCACAACTTCAGCATCCGCAGCATGCAGCGAAGCCTCCGCCGCTGCCACATCCAAGGCCGCAAAATAGTCCAAGTCCTCGTCCGACGACTCTTTGGTCCACTCAACAGAGCTCCCAGAGTCACCAAACTCAGAAAATTTAAATGCAGACTCATCCGATTTATTCCCATCATCCAGTCGAAGTCGCCATAAATTTAGCAGTAGCGGTTGCGTGCGCAGGCCCAAAATCTTGAACCTGCACAGCAACCAAGGTTCAGCAACAATATCCAAAATTTCCTAACTACCCACACCCACTAGGCCACCTACGAAGACCCAGCCGTCGCGGGAGCCTCCGCTGTCGCCTCTGCAGCCACCGTCACAGGATCCTCAGCCCTCGGTGCAGCAGTTGGCGACGGGCCTCCGCCGGCCGCAGTGGCTGCAGGGGCATCAGGAACGCCTTCGGCGGTTTCCGGGGGCGGCTCCAGGGCGGCCTCAGGCACAGCCGCCACGGGGTTCGGCTCCGGGTCAGGCAGCGCACTGTTCAAAGCCCCAAAGTCATCCACCCTCTCGCCACGCGCCGCCTGAGACACAACACACAGATTTAGCAAACCCACATATAACCCACACGCGACAAACACTAGACAAACACCAAACATTACCTGACCCCTCGCCGTCTCGGCCCGCTCCCTGACCACCTCCCGACCGTGGGGGCCCCACATCCGGTCGTAGAGGGCTCCGGCGGATTCCTTCACTATAGGGTCCTCAACCTTGTAGACATCACGATCGAAATCCTCATCAACTTGGTCGAAGACCTCATAGTGCCGGCACCCTTCGCGAGATAGCGCGTTCATCGCCCCCTCGCAGGTGACCAGGGAGGCATAGGACATAAACCCCTCCACAATGGTGGGGAGCGCCAGCAACTCCTCTTGTATCCACTTGAAGCAGCGAAGTCCGGGCTCTCGATCCGGCACTTCGAAGTCAGCGGTCCGCGCGCCCAGCTCATGGTATGAGTCCACAAGCTGTTTGCGTGTCTGCTCAGCCTCCGAGCGCATCGAAGCCTCAGCCCTCTCCACACGGGCCTGCAGAGCGTTGAGCTGCCCCTCCAACTCCTCGGTGCGCTGCCTGGCAAGAATGCCCTCTGCCCGTGCCAAATTGGCCTCCGCCTGCGCAGACTGTGCCTTAACAAGGGCCTCATTAGCCTCCTTCCTTTCCTCCGCCAGTTGGCGCCGGAGGTCAGTCCTCTCACCCTCCAGCGCGACCACCTTATCCGCCAGCTTGCGGCATCTGCTGTCGGCGGCCGACTTCTCCCGGACGGCGTCAGCATGTTGCGTCTGAAGTCTCTCGACTTCGGCAGACACAACCGCCGTCAGGGCTCCCGACGCCGTGCGGTCAGCGAAGTCAACCGCCTACAAGACACACATAAGACCACAGCCCCAGCAAAGCCGGTAAAAAACCGAAGTCTAGCTCAACGTACCTGACTTAGTGCCTCTTTCAGCTCCTTCAGCCGGCGGGACACAGCACCCGCCTCGTCCATGACGGCAGTGAGTGACGGTATCTCGCCGCTGGCACTAAGAGCACTGCCCTTCGCCCTTGGCACTTCGACAGCCGCCGTGGTAGCCACGACAGGCGGAACAACAAGAAGTCGGCCTTCGTCCGACCCTGCGACGTATCAACAAATAAAAAAAACTCGAGCCAACGACATACCAACAAGATAATCGTCCACACTAATGTCGGTGGCGAAGTCGGTGACGCGCTTGCCCGGCGGCGGCAACCCTCGGGCCGCCCTCGCGGCCTCTGGCACCCTGCTGGACGCAGGGGCAGCCTTCGCCGACTTGGAACCGCCGGCGGCAGCCACCTTCGCAGCCTCCAGCGCCCTGCTGGATGCAGGGACGGCCGACTTCGCCACCAGCGGCGGCTGGCCTCCGCCAGGGGCAATAGCCTTCGTAGCCCCCCGCTGCCTCTTCGGCCTGGCCTCATGAAGCCTGACGACCGCCTGGCGCTTCTGTGCAGCTCCCTGGCGATCCTTGTCCATCACTGTCGACACAATAGCAGCAATATTCTGCCCATAAGGAAACACTTTCCAATCACGAACCATGCGAGATGTAAAAAAGTCTTCGCCGGCCGTGCGGGGGATAGGAACATTCTTAGGCCACCAACCCCCAGTAACCCTCAGCATCCGCGCCGAAGACTCCCGGAGCTCGGGCAAAGACATCCTTCCCCCCGGGGCCGCGCATGTCCTCATCAATTCTCTAGCAAAACCATCAGAAACCCCAAATCCTCCCATAGCAGTACCTAGTTTTCTCTTCTTAGAGGACGGGGTGGCCGCCGGCGCGGGGTCGTCTCCAATCTCTACCACCGATTTCTTCCCGCGACGATCCACATCATCTTGGCCGGGATAACCGCCATACGGCAGACGATTCAGCTCAAAAACCCTGTTCAAGCGGTCATTCGACCCGCGGATATCCCAACTACGCTGGCCCTCTGTCTTCGGCACGTACCGACCAACGATCCGCACCGCCCCATCATCCGCCTCACGCACAAAGGCGGCCGGATCAAGGCTATGCAGATCCAGCGTGAAGGCGGGACTTCGCACCAGCTTCCCACCATGGGAAGGCATCTGGCGAGGGCATACTTCGCCCAACGCCCAGCCATGTACCAAAGGCTATACTCCGTACGCCACAAACTCCTCAACCAAATCACGCCCGCTGCTCAGGCCGGCGGCGCACCGAAGGGCCCCTTCGTTCGCATCCTCCTCCGCCACTTCAAACAGCGGGTAGGTAGAGTAAAAATGCGAGCACATCTCGGACATGGGGAGCCCCGAATGGTCTTCAACTGTGCCCTCCGCGACATAGAACCAAAACTCATGCCAATTGCCCCACTTGTTGCAGGCGCAAGGGACCAACTCAACTACCTCCATCGTGGTCTTGCCGGTCTTCGGCGTAAATGTACAAGACCCAAACTGGGCAACTTCATTTCCAATCATCCTCTTCTGCCAGTGTAGGCAATAGTACTTCGCGAAGACTTCGACTGATGGCTGTCCACCATACGAAGTCGTCGCCTAGACATACTTCGATAGAGCCACCACGGCGTTCGGAGTAAGCTGATGGATCTGAACGTTAAATCTGCGCAGGACTTCACCCACAAATCGGTGCACAGGCAGGCGAAGACCAGCGGCAAAGAACACCTCGAACACAACCAACTCGCCCTCCGGCTCGGGGACTTCCTCCATCCCCGGGACACGAGCGACTCCCCCGCCAAAGTAACCAAGCTGCTGCATATCTTGCACGCGGACCGAGCACATCCGCGACACACCGAAGTCCACCATTTCGCCGGCGCGCAACTCCTCCGCCGCCACTGTACTCGGCGTCTCCTCAGACGACGCGTCGGCCGGCGGCGTAGCGGCAGTAGAAGAAGAAGAGGTCGGCATCGCTACGTATCGTCGGAGGTAGCGGGCGGTCTGCTTCACTCGGGCCAGATCTCCGGCGAACAGGAGCAAGGAGGGCAGATGAGCAGCAGGACGGCGGAAAAGGCGGCTAGGGTTTTCACGGAGCACGGAAAGACAAAGTTCAAAACGCGCCGCCCCTCGTCCCCTTTTATACATAGAGCGCAGCGCTTCGGGAAACCCGCAGTCCAACAGTACGACGTCAAATCATCGGTCATGTCAAAAACCCCCGCGGAACCACTTCGAGCGAGGGCAGCGTCTCCGCCATCTAGCAACGTCTTCGGCACCAGATGACTTAGTCGAACTGGTCCCTCGGAGGGTAAATGTTGGGGCGAAGGCGAAGATGCCACCCTTCACTCGATGCCTTCGCCGTAATCGTTGGACCAGCGAAGACAAGACAACAGGCAGGCTCACCCTTCGTCCCACACGTCATCGAACGAAGACCTGTGACGAGGTCGTCCCATCATTGCGACTTCGTCCAGGACGGAGGCCCACGTGTGATCCGGCCCATTGTAACAGGCCCTGCGTGGCCGCTGCGCGTTACGGGCCTAATTTGTAAAGGCATCCCTGTAATTACGGTCTGTAACCCCGCTTTATGGGAATATTCCGGGGATAACCTAGATGCCTGAGGGCACATGCGTCCTTAACACAGGACGCTGGGCGCTCAGGTACCTATAAATACCCCCGCACAGTGCCCTTACGGGGCTGAATGAACAGAGCTTTTGCCATCACGTGCTGAAACCCTGTTTGCGCTATTACACCCCCCCGTTGGATCAACTTGCGCCAGTGAGCAAGTTCCAACACTCATGGACTCACCGGACAGTCTGGTGACACACCGGACAGTCCGATGATTTTTAGCCGAGAAGCGATGCGTTTTCCCGAGAGCGGCCAGTTCGCTGGGCGCGCCGGCCTGGGCATCGGACACTGTCATGTGCGCCGCTGGCTAGTGCAAATTTATTTTGCTCTATACTTATAGAATTTCCCCAAGGGTCATTTTCCTTATATGTGTTTATGAACTTTATGCCCCTGAGAAAAGATGAACTACGCAAACTAGTTAGTCCAAGAGGTTTGTGATGGTTGTCAAACACTAAAATCGATTATAGGAAATGTTTGAGGCCATTTCCCTTTCATCTCCTACAATTATTCAAAAACTTGTATGCACATCTTCAGGGGGAGGTTGCTCTATAATATAAGTCTTTGAGATTAACACCTGCTTTCAAGTCTATCATATATGTAGTAGTCTCATTGAAGGAAAATAGAGTCCCTGGAGAAAAACAATAAGCTTTCATTGCAAAAATATACAAGTGTTTTCATGTTCCACAAGTGGTTTCATTCCACTATCAGTATCATTTACATGTCTTGTCTAGATTTTGAGTAGACTATATTTCATATCTTATGTTGCTATAAATGCATATGTTGCTAAAATATATCTTTTACCTATGCATAGGGGGAGTTAGTCTAATCAATCATATCTTGTACCTCTCTTTCTCATGTGCTTTTTCTAAGTAGAGGATCTCCGACAGGGGGAGTATATCTTCGTCTATGACAAAGGGGGAGAATATTCCTTTAATGGGGGAGAACACTCTTTTAGGAGGAGTAATCTTTTAGAGGGCACGTCTTATTTGCTTCCTATATGCTTTTAATGTCTTCCTTTTCGGTGTTTGATTCCAAAGGGGGAGAAGTTTTAGGGACCAAATCAATTCAAAATATATCAAACACCAAACACCACCCACTTAAAAAATTTAAAATCTTGAACTTACAAGTGGTATTAGTTCTACAAGTGTTTTTGGTCTAAAATAGGAAGTATGTGGATTATGGAGTTAGGGGAGGCTTAAGTACATAATCTCAATTTGTGGGGACATAAATGTATCCTAGCAAGTAGATTGCATATTTTCATCAAAATGTTTGTTATATTTGCTTGCTTTGGTTGTGTTGTCATAAATCACCAAAAAGGGGGAGATTGTTAGGAAAATGGACCCCGAACCATTTGGCTAAGTGATTTTGGTGTTTGATGATCAACACAACCTATGGACTAATGTGTTTGTTAGTGTTTGTGTTTGTAGTTCATATGATGCGAAGAGGATTGTACTGAGGCTCTAAGGATGCAACACCTCAAAAGAAGACCTAAAAGATGCATAGAAGTCAAAGACTCAAGATCAAAAGAAGCCCAAGAAAATAGTGAAGAAATCCAAGAAGAGGGCAGTCAACCAACGCTCTTGTGGCGCACCGGATAGTGAACAGTTCCTGTCCAGTGTGCACCGGACTGTCCGATGTGTGACTGGACAGTCTGAGCAGAGAGGCTCGCAACTAGGGACTCTCAGGGCTGCAGCACCGGACTGTATGGGCAATGGTTGGATCCAACAATCGACTAGTACATACCTCAATGGTTGGCTGACGTGGCCAAGGCACCAGACATGTTCGATGTGCACCGGACTATCCAGTATGCCCGATGACAGAGCAATCAGCTTTCTGTCCAACAACTATAATTGTGAGGGAGGTTATTGTCGATGTTTAGAGTCCGAATGCACACCCAGGGTTACCCCTTGTAGTGCTTTTGGGCAGGACGATGTTGTTGACTGTAACTCAATGGTTCGTGCGGGATGCATGAGAGACGACATGCGATTTTCTACAGGTTCGGGCCGCTTGGAGAGGCATAATACCCTACTTCTTGGTGTGGCTCTTTATGTGGTAGGTTACAAGGGAAGTCTCCGGGATGGAGAAAAGCTAATGAGATAGGTAGATGGTCGATGAAAATGATGGGGTACCCCTAGGCCTTATATCCTCGACCGTGGGGCACTACCCGCGTATGTGATGATTATGTATATACCCTAAATAATAGTGAACCGACTGAACTGATCTTCCTACAATCTTGCCGACTTATCCCTAATCCGCCCCGAATATTCAAGGGTGCTGCATGCGGGAAAGTCGGGTGGACGCTACGGATAGCGCTCGAGTCTGACGGGTTGCTTAGGCCTGAGTCTGCTTCTTTCTCATGTCGGCCCACTCCGCCAGCAGTTCTGTCCTGGCCCACGAAGAGATGGCCTTGCGAGGTAACCGACCCAAAGCCTCTCGCGAGGCTTTCCTGCTTTCTAGTGGACCCGGGAGATATCTGTCCCCCACAAGTCCCCAATCTTTGAGTTGATTTTGAAATAATCAGCCCAAAGATTATAGGTCTAGCTCGTAAGTTTGTTATGTGGCACAGTTTCCATTCTGTCGATGGGTGTGCACCGAAGGTGCACCCATTGGGTGTAGCCCCCGAGTTTTGAGCGGATTTTTGAAAATAATCTATTCAAAGGTCTTCATCCCATGCTTTAGAAATCAACCTTTTGTCATTATCTCATGCTTTAGAAATTAGCATTTTGTATTCTTGGGACTAAAATCTATTGGGTGCATCGAAGGTGCACTCAATGGGTGTAGCCCCCGAGCTTTGAGTGGATTTTGGAAATAATCCATTCAAAGGTCTTCATCTCATGCTTTAGAAATCAGTATTTTGTCTTCATCTTATACTTTAGAAATCAGCATTTTGTCTTCTTAAGACTAAAAATCCACCCAATGGGTGTAGCCCCTGAGCTTTGAGTGGATTTTGGAAATAATCCATTCAAAGGTCTTCACCTCATGCTTTAGAAATCAGCATTTTGTCATCATCTTATGCTTTGAGAATTCAAGCAACGCTATCTATCCACGCCTTGTTAGGTCTGGAATTAATTTATCAATGACAGATTAGACATCTATCTAGCCGAGGCAGATGGTTCTCAGCTAGACGTAACTCCACTCTGTGCTTCAATGCTTCTGTTGATTGGACTTGCACTCGAGTATCCACATTTAGACTTCCTTCCATCGTAGTCGATCTCCTTCTTTTGTCGCGGTACATTCATAGCGTATATTTTATGGATATGACTTCTTCAAAAAATCTTTGAAAATTCCTGGCGACACACCCAATGGGTGTGCCCAAGGGGTGCCTTGGTACACAGAGTGTTTTACCACACTGTCCTAGAGTAGTAACTTGATGTGACCACGGGGTGTAATCATATTGCCTGAGCTGTTGACCTTGGTCCAAACGGTGTCGTGTTACGCGAAGCGGTGCCTGTTGCCTGACTCATTTTTAGGCGGCTTGAATTGCTTATTGAATACTTGCGACTGTTCGGCGAGCGTGGTAGGAAGTGGACGATCACTCCCGGCCTCTATAAATAGCCTGCTTACTCTGTTGTTTTCTTCATCCGGCCTTTGATCTTCTGCTTTCCTCTTTTTCACTCTCTCCTTTCTCCAACCAACCATGGGTAGAGGCAGGAGAGGTCGGGGCTTGTCATGCTAGCAACAAAAGGAAACGTGCTCTAAGTCCTCCCTTAGAGGACTTCGGCGATTCTGAGTACTCGAAGGAAGTTTCCTCTGGGTCTGAGCGATCGCTGGCTCCTGCTTCTCCCCCGACTTCATCTGATGACTCGGATGACTCTAGGGGGTTATCCGTTGTAGTCTAGGCGTAATGGTGTGCCATTGAGTGTGCCAGAGTCGGAGGATCGGACGAGTCGAGGGTCTCCTCGAATGAGGCAGACTCCTCCGACTC